>CM051836.1:97613432-98906979 GCA_028451465.1 Erethizon dorsatum | reverse complement strand
CTGAAAGAGCAGTGAAAGCACCTGGGAGAAGGTCACAAACCACTGGAGAAGGAATTTAAAGCTCTGGACCACTCACAAAAGCACAAAACGAAAAAACAACAAAAACACCCCTCACTGTTTATCAGTGACTAACCTCACTACTACCCACAAGGACAATTTAAAAACCTTGTACCAGATGTGCCAAGGAGCCTTCATTATCAGGTTTATTTGTTTATTTTTTGGTGCCGGAGAATGAACCCAGGCCTCGAGGATGGGACAAGTGCTCTACCTCCTGCCTTTTTTTCAAATTTTATCTTGAGACAGGGTCTCCCAAGTTGCCCAGGTCAGCCTCGAACCTTTGACTCCCCTGCCATAACCTTCCAAGTAGCCAAGACCACAGACATACCTATCACCATGTCTGGCTAAATCAAAGCTTTTTCTTTAAATATATGATGATTATGGTAGGTCCTATAGCAGTAAGTTACAATACTCTGAATTCAATAACTTAAATTTGATATGGTTAACATAACATATACCGTGTATCTCAACTTCTTTCAGTTAAGGTGGTAAATAAGAAGGTTGAATTTAGAATTTTAATTTCAGCTCACAAGAATGATGTTGATATTCTAGCAATAGTGATGACACCCCATTATTGTAAATTCAGTTTGAATTATACTTGACTGAAGAAATAATTCTTAGGTACAAGTGGGTCCGTATTCTATGTGCAAATTTTCAATGGAGCAGGTTTATAGTCAAAGCTGAATTTAACAAATACTTTCTGAATTCTAAAAACAAATCTTTTTTTTTTTTTTTTTGTGGGTACTGGGGGGGTCGACCTCAGGACCTCGCACGCCAGCAGGCACCCGTGCCGCTGAGCGATATCACCGGCCCCTTTTTCGTATGTGGGTTCCGGGAGTCGAACTCGGGCCCTCGCGCTTGCAAGGCAGGCGCTTACGCCGCTGAGCCATCTCACCGGCCGTAAAAACAAATCATTGAAGCACTTCCTAAAAGTCAAGTAAAGTTAAAGGTAGGTGACACCAGTTCTTTTTTCCCTTTATGTGTGATGGTCTTCATGAAGCATTAATTCTTACGGTATATTTATTTCTGGACCAAACAGCTTACATGCTCTTCTTTCACAGGCAGATTTGCTGTCATTATTTCTAAATTTTTTGTCCTTTTCTTGGAATGTCTTTTTTATCTTAAATTATGACTGTGATTTCTAAATAAGTGTGTGGGTAGATGGCCACACACACACATAGGAACGTAGAAAACTACTTTTTTAGTGCACCCTGGTGAGAGATGTGTTCTACTTGATATTTTTTGAAATCTTTTCAGGTTTCTTTTGTGACCAAACTGTGGAGATATTTTGTAAATGTACCACATGCCTTCTGTAGGAATATATCTTCTCCATTTTTGGGTCCAGGGTTCTGTCTGTCTCTACTTAGCTGTGTAGCTGTCACCTGTTAGCTCCAGCTTGTCCATTTTTTTTTGCTTTAAGTGGAACCTGGCTCTGGCCCTTCTCATGTGGAGCCTTCAGTCCTGTTCTCCAGCAGGAGCTGAGGCTGGCCCAGCCACCTGCCCCCCAGCCTCACACTGCCCACCCACAAACTGTCCACCCCCCCATCCAACTGCACAGCCAGGAGCCCAGGACACCACTGGTTGCTGCAGGAAGAGAGGGAGCAGAGGCTGCCACAGGCTTGGCTGTGGCTGGCTTACCTGTACAGTGACACTGAGCAATAGCTGCTTGGGCAAAGTCCTTGATTTTCTTGTATTTCTGCAGAAAACTCTCCAAAAACTGGGTGGCTTCCTGAACTGTAACTCCAAGGCAAGCAGCAAGACGCTCCTTCCCTGCAAGAGTCAGAAAGATGCATGATCAGAATCCAGCCCTACCCACAAGAAGTGAGTGGGGTACTGAGAGCATGAGCCCCAAGGAGTGTGCAGGTGGTCAGAAACCAGTTGCTGAAGGTCTAGGACAATGAGGTGAGTCAAGGCCCAGCTGGAATCCCTGGTCTTTTCTCATGAGTTAGGAGGGTGCTGCCTTTGGGGGTGGGTGGGTGAGGGGAACAGAGGGGGCAAATTTCCATGTCAAGTGATGGCAGCATGGCACTAAAAGTTCCCGTGCTTACAATTTCTATTTTGGAACACATGCTGTTGGTCCAGATTGATATTTTGCTCCTAGAAGATCCAGTGTCCTTGTGAAGAGCTCATAGAAAGGCCTCTGGCCCAGCACATGAGCCTCATGCTTGCTGGATGCAGGGCTGGGACAGCACAGGTTTGGGTCTGGTTCCAGCTCCTTTACCCATGGGAGGTTCTATGTGGCCTTGAGAAAGTTGCCTGATCCACAGGAAAACCATTTCCGCTCTTGTGACTTGGGAACAATAGTCCTCGCCCCAGAGTCGCTGAGGGAACATCATGACCCAAAGCATATGAGGTTCCAAGCGGTGCCTGGCTCCTACTTGCTGCTTAATGTGGTCATTCCCTTTCACCTTCCCCCAAAAAGAGCCAGGGGGAGCCTGTGTGGTCAGGTATGGGGTCCTTGCCTGATGGAAGGAATAAGGGGAAAGCCCTGGGCTCCAGGGGATCCAAAGTTGAAGGGAACCCCAGAGCTACACTCCTGGGAGACCATCACCAGATCAGGGGAGGGCTTGCTGTCCACTACCAACTCTGGGCTGACTCTGGCCACACTAGAGGGTACCCCAGAGGTCTTCAGACAGGATGCCCTGAAGACCATGGCCCACAGGTAGCAATACGGGGTCTGTGAAGACAAGGAGACAAGTCTGTCCTCTCAGATCTGGTCCTCCCTTCAGCCAGGCCAGTCCTGGCCTTGGCCAGCTGAAGCTTCAGTAGTTCTGGAGAGCAATAACACTCAAGTCTGGGGACAATGAGGGGTGGACATTAGCTTCCACTGTCCTGCCAGGAAGAGTGAAAAGTGGGGTGCCCTGTTCTTCCAGAGCTTATCCTGGCAGAGAGGGCTAATCTCTAGGAGCCTTGGTCTTCATGCCTCAGGCTGCCTAACTATTCACAGCCATTTGACTGTAAACAAAAATGCTCCAGGATTCCTTTCAAGGCTGACTCAAGACAGTGTGCTATCCTCACCAGTCAGATATTACACGTTCTGCTACATTTTACTGAAATAATCCATCTATAACTTTTTCTATCAAAGTCCAAACACCACCTTTCAGCTATGGCACTGCAGCAGGAATGTCCATGGGCTTCTGAAAGGGATCAGACGGTGGTGAGACCCTCGGCCAGGTCAGCCAGATGGGACTTCAAGTGTTTTTTCTTAGCCAAGTCTTTTCTCATTTCTATTTGATGTTAAACCCATCTGGAGGATTTTAAACTTCAGATACTGTAGTCTTCGGTTTTAGAATTTCCACTTGGCTCTTTTTATTTGTGAAGGTTTTCTTTCTCATTATTACGAGTGTGTTTTCCTTTTTGTACTTGAGCACCTCTGAAACCATCTGCTGATTCCAATGTTGGGGTTGTCTCAGGATCTGCTTCCATGACTGCCTCTTCCCTTGAGCATGACAGCTGGCCTGTCTGTCCCTATGTTTAGGAATTCTTGATTATATTTTGGACACTGTAAATATGTTACATAAACTTTGGACTCTGCTGTACTCTTCTGAAGAGTACTTTTTTTTTTTTTTTAGATTAGTTAATTTTACTAAAGTCTTCACACTCTGTCTCCCTGCAGTAGACAGCTGATGAAATCTTAAACCAGTCTTTGTGGCCTGAGATGGGCTGTTCAGACTCTGCTCCATTCATGTACAGTTAGGGGACAGAATTTAGGCTTCTTCCCTGACTCTCTTCTTTCTGGGACTTCTCTCCTCACTGTCCAAATTTTCTAGCTGCCCCAGACTCTGTCCTCTGGCCCCAGCTAGTGAGACTGTGGGATTCTATTGGAGTTCTCACCCCTGCAGCATAGACTGAGTCTTGCCTTCAGGTGCAGAACTGTAAATGGGAAGCTCACTCTTGGTCTTGTCCTTCTTGAAAGTGTCAACCAACCTCATTTCTCTTTACTTTTTGGTATCTTCCAATGCTTTCAGGTAGCTTAAAATTTGTTTATCTAGTTTATAGTTGATATCTGTGTGAGGGTTGATCTGATGGGATCCCCTTGGGCATTACGAGAAGTTACACCTCTCCTAATATTTATGACTAAAAGTGAGTTCCTTTCCTTTTCTTGGTACCTTCCAGAAGGCCTATTGTGCTGGTCAGATTCCTCATTGCTGGGACCAAATGCCCGACATGCATAGCTTAAAGGAGATGGTTATTTGGCTCATGGTTTCAGAAGGTTCAGTCCATAGTTGGCTGGCTCCAAAGCAGGAACATCATAGTGGAAGGGTATGGTAGCGGATGTCGCTTACCTCATGACAGCTCGGAATCAGAGTGGGCTGGAAAGAGCACCAGAGAGGAAAGGGCTAGGAATCAGATACAGTACGCAAGGTTAGACCTCTATGACCCATCCAGACCCACCCAGAAGTGTGCTTCACTAACTCGCTAGGTGTCTCCTAAGCCAGTCAATCTGACAATCACAATTAATGTTTACACTTATATCCTTTGTGCATGTGTGTACACGTGTATGCACATGTGTGTATGCACATATGTGCATGTGTTTGAGCACATATGTCTTAGAGTTAAGTTTGGATAGATATCCTCACTCTCTTTTTCCCAAGTGCCATCCCACACATACTGTTCTATTTGCACTCTTGGTTCTGTATCTAGGGCTGAGCAAGTGCCTGGCCCACTGTAGGCCCCAGGAAAGCTGTCCAGTAGACCTTGACAGACCTGCATAGCCCAGATGTCGCTGCTCAGGGCAGAATCCTGGGCTCACATGCTCTGTGTGTATGGGGGATGTGATTCTCAGGCTCCTTGCATACCAGATGCAGTGTTGGGTTCAGCCTTGTGTCTCTGCAGACAGAGGTGAGCCCCTTGGGAGTAGGCCCTGAGCCCTCATCCACAGGCTTCGTGGTGCAGGGCACACACTCAGTAAGCACTACTGATGATGTGACTGGACATGGAGCACGCTGAGGAAGTATTGGGAAGACTCAGTGTTAGGCTGACTCTAAGAAAGGAGCTCAGCCAGCCCAGGGTGGAGCAGAATCCGTGAGCTGAGGAAGTACCCTATAAGTAGACAGATGGTGAATTCAGCCACCTGAAGGAGGGGATGTGGGCTGTGAGCCAGCCCAGGGTCAAGGCCCAGACAGTAACACATGGGGTGCATGAGTCTGAGGTGCTGTGGGGCCAGGCCTTCTCCACAGCTTGCGGGGGCTGAGCACTGCACCCACCTCCCTTTACAAAACCTTCTCTGCTTGTCTTACAGCTGGTCCTCACAATGGTTGAGGAACTGATTTTCCCAAGATACTGGTGGCCCAACATCTCCATCAGTAGCGTCCAGGCCTCTCAGAGCTGTTTCTCTGAAAATGCATGGTGCACACCTTTGGGAGCTGCCTGGCCACTATCTTGGCATCGACCTTCTTGAGGGTCCCCAGCAGCCCAGGAACCTGGTGGGTTCACTTGCATCCTCCACCCAGCTCATCCACAGGTTCTGGTCTCAAACAAGGGAGAATAAGGCACAGCCCGAGCAAGGCTAATTCCAGCTGTCAGGCAGGTGGAACAATGAGGGTAGCAGAGACAGAGCCTTAGGGTAGGCGCCCCTGTCACCATCAAGGCTAAAAGTAGCCAAATTACCCTCTTCACTGGCATCACAGCTAGTGACTCACTGCTTATTTACACAGCAGCTCTTTTCCTTTCCAGAAAATAAAGTGAATGCTGCAGAAGCAGCCTGTTGGACAGTCAGGAGGCCACCTTTCTCTGAGGAGCAGGGCTGTGGAAAGCAGAGGTGATGGTCCTCCTGGGCACAGCCTGCTCACAGCAGGCATTTGTGTGCTCATGCTGCATTGACCCTTTCTTCCAAGTGGGTTTGAGGGGCCAGCCCAGGTTGGGGTTAGGGGGAGACCTGTGGAAACTGCTGGACCTCTTGGAGCATTTATGGACATAGCACAGCTTTAATGGAGGGCAGAGGAGAGATGTAAGTTAACTGGCAGAATAGGCCCCAGCAACCATATGAGAGCATTTGGTGAGAAGGAGATGGGCAGGTGAGTGGAGGCCTTCATAAGAGGCCACTTGTCAGGAGGTGACAGCTGGCACTTGGGTGGGGCCTGCAGAGCCAGAGCTCACAGCACATCTGGAACAGGACATAAGTGTCAAGACCAAATCTACCTGGGCAGTCTGCTGCCTTCCCCCAGCACAGAGTCCCAGGAAGGTTCGGGTACAGAGGGAGGAAATGGGCCAGGTGACTGAGGACAGTCACTAGTGTCCTCACCATCCCTGCTGAGCTCAGCTCCTGACCTGTTCTCCAGATACTGTGCCCACAATCAGAATGTTCTCAGAGGCTGGCAACTGTGCGCCTTCTCTGCGCCAGCTGTGAGTGAGCAGAGCAGACAGGGTCCAGCCAGATGAGCTCTGCCAGGTGGGGCTCACAGGCGGATACCACGGGAGGTGGGTGCCGCCCTAGGCAAAGCTCACGAGAGGTCCCAGCCCCCGTCAGCATCCTGACAGCAGCCTGCAGGGGACCTGGCCATGACACACCTGCTCTCACAGACACTGTGAGGCAGTGAAAGCGTGTTGTTTTAAGTCTTGAAGTTTGTGGCAACTTGAGTGGTAAGGGGATCGCTGAATGCAGATCTGATACAAGTGGGGACCTCTGTGCACGTGCAGGGAGGTATTCTGAGAGGAAAGGGGAGAACAAAGCCCTGAGGCTCCAGGAGAGGTGCCCAGGACGTGCCTAGGGCCATACGGTCATGGAGACTGCCTGTGCTGTCCTCTTGGGCCACTGCGCGTTTGCACTGAGGTTCACACGGGCGGCTGTGCGGTTTTCCTGGAATGTTCAGATGTTTCCATGGCAGGAAGGTGAATCCTTTTCTCAGGGCCAATGTACAAGCCCCACAGTTCCAAGCCGCACCAACCAAAGAGACAAGGAGGTCACTGAGGCCTGTGACAGCAGATGGACCACTCCTCAAGGAGGGGCAATCGAGCCCCACTTGGGCATGGCCAGTTCAGTCAGGGTGGGAAGGGAACGAAGGGAGAGTGGAAGGGGCAGAGGCTGCTCTGCCTGGGTCCTGGGGAGGGAGGAGAGAGGAGGGGCATGGGGGCAGGAGGCCTGCGGAGGACACAACAGTGGCCCTGGCAGCTGGCCTCCAGCTCCACAGCCTGGTCTCCTCTCTGCCCTTGAGGCTGGACCCCCTCCTGGGGAGGCCCTGTCTTCTGTAGGGGGCTGGCCCTGGCTGCATGGCCCACCTGGAGAGCTCTGCCCAGAGGCAGATGCATGTGAGCTGGAAAGCAAGAACAGTCCAGACAGAGTCCATCTTGAAGGCTTCAACTCTGTCAGGCCTGGTGTGTGCATCTACAAGGGCTTCTGAGAGTAGCAGTGATGCCTGGGATGGTGATGTGATGCATGTGGTGGGGGGCCTTGTCATCCTGAAAGGGTTGCCCATGACACAGAGTCAGCCATGGGAAGTGGCCTGACTAGTAACTGGTGAGACAAATGTCCCCAGAGTACTTGTGTAGAATAACCAGGACTCGCAGGTTGCTTTCTCTGTAGCATGGCCACACTTAAATACAAGCCCATGGCCATCTGGCTGATAGGTGACCCCAAGACCTCCACTGCTGTCAGGCCCACCTGCTCCGTAGACCACCGAATACACCACCTTCTTGGTCTGCTCTCTATCCACCGGCATCACGTCCTCCAGGGGAATGTTCTTCCTGTGCGGAAAGACAGTGTCATCAGACACAGTTGGCCGGGTCTGCAGAGGGGGCAGTGGGTTTGAGCCCTGTGGTCCTGCCATGTCTCCTCACTGTTTTGAGCCAGATGGAGAGACAAGAGATAACCTGTTGCCACTTGGGTGGAGGGATGAGTGATAACCGTGGCACCTGCTGCTCCAGGGCCTGTTACACAATGGCACGGAGGCCAGCCCCATGTTCTGCATGTCATAAATCGAAGTCGAAAACTGCCCGTATTGAGAGACATCCAGCCAGCACCAGCAGGCCTGTTCCCATGCTGCGATGACTGGCTGCCAGAGGGGTGAACTGGCTTCTGGTCCTTCCCAGTGCCCTGCAGGACTGAACAAGCAGCCTTTGCCTTCAGCCCTAACCTTACAACGGTCATGGGGTGAGCTGCCTGGAGCTACAGCATTCATATGAAATAAAGATTAGTTCTACATCTGACCACAGCAGTCTCCAAAGAATACAACTGAGAGAGCTGAAAAGCAGAAGGCACTGCAAATGCTACTGAGTCATTCCCACCTGCCTGGCACCCCCTCCCCACGACAGTCCTGTGCCTGGGCACTGCCTCCTGCCAGCTACATTTGCAAACATCCTCAGTATCTATGCTAGGCCTCCCCATCGAGCTGAGCACACAGTGTCAGGAGCCAACAGAGAAACAAGAATGTTCTCCCAGTCTTTGTGATTGGCTCTGTACACATGTATGTTGGGGGTGCTTAATTTCTTAGCCACCCTGTTCCCGGCTCTGCCTTAGCCTTCACTTCCTTCATGCACTGAGCCTTGAGACAGCCCCAGGTGAAAACTCAAAGTTTTCTTAGGTCTTTTCTGAGCATGGAAGCTGCCCTGAGCATGCGTGAAGCTCTCTAGACTTCCTCAAAGACATGGGTTCTTTTGAATCTTTCTCTGCAGCTTTTCCTCCCCAGCTGTCACTGCTCTGTTTGCCTTAGCTATAATCTTTTTGCCTGAGGTGAATGCAGATTGTTGGTCTTTTGACATTTAGGGGCAGAGTGGGGTGAGCAAAACACACAAAGCTCTCCTACCACACTCAAGGTGCCATTTCTTGATTCAGATTTGCCTGCCAGGGGAAACCTGTCCATTCTCTAGAGCTCTGAGAAGGTTGCCTCTGGGATCTTAGGTTGACTTGGGGGTTGCTGCAGGAGATGGGCCTGGGCCTGCAGAGCTGCATCCTCCTTCATTTTCACAGATACTGTGAAATTCATCAGTTTTCACCTTCTGATTTCTAAGTAAGTACCACAGCATTTCTCCTTTTCCGCTTTTCTGGCTGTGTTGAGTGATGTTGCCCAATTGTTCATCTCATCTTAAACTTGGTTTTGTTAAGAGCTGTATTTAGAGAGGAAGCAAAGAGTCAAAATGCATCCATGCTGAGAACAAACACTTGCCAGCTCCTATGTCATACTCCCTACCTCTCTCTGCACCTTCACTTTGGAAATCCCACATGTGCTCTAAAGCTGCTGATACATGGGCTCAGAAATCCCTGAAACCGGGCCGGTGAGATGGCTCAGCGGTGTAAGCGCCTGCCTTGCAAGCGCGAGGGCCCGAGTTTGACTCCCGGATCCCACATACAAAAAAGGGGCCGGTGATATCGCTCAGCGGCATGGGTGCCTGTTGGCGCGCGAGGTCCTGAGGTTGACCCCCGGTACCCACAAAAAAAAAAAAAAAAAAAAAGAAATCCCTGAAACCCCAAAACCAACCAACCAACCGACCAAGAAGAGCTCTCACTGTGACCCTCCATGGGCACCTGCAACAAGAACAAGTGGTCTCTCTAGTGACAATGCAAGGAGGGAGGGGGCATCTGGAGCAGGCTGTGTCCTCTCCACCAAGCCACAGAGGTGACCCCGACCTAACCTGAGTGCAATGTCCTGGACTGGACCACTGTCTGGGGAAACAGCATTAAAACCTCCCAGAACCTGGGCCGGTGAGATGGCTCAGCGGCTTAAGCACCTGCCTGGCAAGCGCGAAGGCCCGAGTTCGACTCCCGGATCCCACATACGAAAAAGGGGCCGGTGATATCGCTCAGCGGCACGGGCGCCTGCTGGCACACGAGGTCCTGAGGTCGACCCCCCGGTATCCCCCCCCCCAAAAAAAAAAACTCCCAGAACCTGCTTGACAGAGAACCATACTGTGCCAGATCCAAGTAACCAGATAAGCAGACATTGTGGATATGCATCAAACAGTACACTCTGCTGGTAGAGAATGAACTTTCTTCTCAGTACAGAGACACTATTCATAATAAGTGATGTTATATTACGATAACACAAAAAAATCAAAACTTTGCATAAAGTAGAACTATTAAAATAACACTTTCTAATCACACTGCAATAAAATTAGAAATTAAAAAGCAAAAAGAGCCCTTCCATCAGGAAGTAAACCAAAATGAATACAACGACAATTAAACCTCTATCGATGACCTTTGGTGGGGGATAAACAGATCACACAGCCTCCAAAGAGAGCCAAGGGCTACATATAAACTGGTGAGGACGTTTCACAGACCAAAATTCCTCTATTAATAAAAGTGAGAATACGTTTACACTTTCAATTTTAAAAGGAAGGAAAAGATCAAGGAAGTAAATTGAAAAAATGTAAAAGGGAGGAAATGACAAAACTAGAATACAGGTAGGAGCAGAAATTAATGAAGTACAAAACAGAAAAACAGTAGATCGAATTAATAAATAAAAATTCTAGTTCTTTTTTTTTTTTGTGGGTACCGGGGGCCGACCTCAGGACCTCGCGCGCCAGCAGGCGCCCGTGCCGCTGAGCGATATCACCGGCCCCTTTTTCGTATGTGGGATCCGGGAGTCGAACTCGGGCCCTCGCGCTTGCCGGGCAGGCGCTTAAGCCACTGAGCCATCTCACCGGCCCCCAAAATTCTAGTTCTTATACAAAACAAAATAGATAAACCATTAGCTAATTTCATAAAAAATGAGGAAGTACAAATATACAATCTAAGAAACAGCAAAAGAAAGTAACTACTATTATGGAAGAAGTAAAAAAAAACCTAATAATTATTTTGTGGCACCCTATGAAATAATTTGAAATCCTAGATTAGAGGGACAAGGTCTTAGGAAAGTACAGTTCTAAAAATTGACCTCAGTCAGATGAAAGTTAAGCATATGAATATCTACAGAAAAATAGAGAAAATGTTTAAGGAACTGCCCCACAAAACACCAGATTAGATGGTTTTGCAGGGGATTCTATCAAATTCTTGGAGTCTGGGCAGAGTCTGTGTTGTGTAAATTATTTCAGAGCCTAAGCAATGAAGAGAAAATTCCAAGTTTCTCTTATTAGTCAAGTATAGCAATTATACCTAACCATGGCTCAGAGTGGATAAAGGAGATATAATAAAGACTATGAAGGTATGAAAGGTTGCAAGATTCCAAGAACACAGCATCCTCTGGGAAGTGGAAAAGGTACTGAAGTATATTGGACTGCAGTGAGTTAATGATTCATGTTTTGTTTTTGTTTTTTGAGACAGGGTCTCACTGTGCAGTTCAGGCTGGCCTTGAATTCACTATGCAGCCCAGGCTGGCATCGAACTTGAAGCAATCCTCTTGCTTCAGCCTCCGAGTGCTGGGATTACAGGTGTGCGCCACCACACCCAGCCGAGTTAATGATTCATGATATACTCTATAGAGCAATCATTAATAGAATATGAAAACTGCAAGGTGAGTTGGGGCACAACTGTAATCCCAGCACTTACAGAGGCTGAGGCAGGAGGATTGCAAGTTGGAGTCTTGTCTTACAAAGACCCTGTCTCAAAAAAAAAAAAAAAATTAAAAATGGGCTGGAGATGTAGCTCAATGGTAGCGTGTCCCTGGGTTTGAGCCCTCAGTACTGCCAAAAAAAAAAAAAAAAAGAATATGAAAAGACTGCAAAGCCAAAAGCTGAGAGAGAGAGAACTAATCCAAAGGAAGATAAGAAAGAGGAGAAAATGGCAGGTAAGACAGATAACATACATAAAAACAGGACAATGACAGATTAAAAAAAAAAACAAGTAATTACACTAAATGTGGAAGGATAAATCTCCAACTAAAAGAATATGATAGCTGTATCAGCTGGCCCATGCCTGTAAACCCAGCTACTCAGGAGGCAGAGGCAGGAGGATGACAAGTTTGAGGTCAGCCTGGGTAACTTAGTGATACTGTTATGGCTTGTATCTAGCTGTCTCCCCGAAGCCTCATGCAGTCATGGGGGCGCTTTTTGGAGGTGGCTGGTGTGTGCTGCTGGCATCAAGGATATAATGCTGGGATTGATTCATGGTGTGATGCTAGGATTAAGGCTGCCCCACCCCAGGTGTGAGTGCTACCTGCCCTAAGGGCGGGTAGCCTGGATAGGATATGAGGGACAGAAACAGGGTCGTTGCTTGTCACTTGTCCGTTGCTGCCTTCTGTTTTCTGCCTGCCACGAAATGTTTCTCCTTTGTGACACACCATGCCACCCTGCCTTGGAGCTAGCTAACTATGGACTGTAACCTCTACAAACTGTGAGCCACATAAACCTTTCCTCCTTTAACTTTTTTTTTTTATTTTAAAGAGAAGAAAAAACAAAACAAATCAAAAAAAGAACAAATTTTCAAAACAACATAATATGAGGGTAACAATGGTCAATGCATTATGTATTATTATCTTTAAGTTAGTTATTCAGGATACCAGACATTAGCATTCAATTGTCCAAACATTATTGGCTCAAACCTTACTCTTCAATGAACTAGGTAAAATTGGTAGTGTATCTATCTTAACCATCTTATATATATATACAATTTTTTTCCCTTTCCCTTCTTTCTTTTCCCTATTCCAGTCTCTCTTTCCTATTGACCAGTTTCTTTTTGATTCACCATGTCTATTGTACATTTTGGATCTTATTTACTTTCAGTTTCTCATACTAGAGAGACAATACGATGCTTACACATGTGTTTCCGGTTTATTTCACTTATGAGTATTTTCTCAAGTTGCATCCATTTACCTATAAAAGTCTCCAGTTTATCCTTCTTTATGGCTGAATAGTACTCCATTGTATAAAAATACCACATCTTTCTTATCCATTCCTCAGTTGATGGGCATTTGGGTTGTTTCCAAGATCTGGCTATTACAAATTGTGCTGCTATAAACATGGGTGCACATATATCACTGTGGTACGATGTTTTTAATTCTTCTGGGAAGATGCCCAGAAGGGGAATAGCTGGGTCAAATGGGACCTCCAGCCCTAGTTTTTTGAGGAATCTCCACACTGACTTCCACAGTGGCTGTACCAGTCGACACTCCCACCAACAGTGAAGAAGGGTTCCTTTTTCCCCACAGCCCCTCCAGCATTTGTTATTAGTTGATTTCTTTATAGTAGCCATTCTTTCTGGGGTGAGATGGTATCTCAGTGTTGTTTTAATTTGCATCTCTCGAATGACTAGTGATGTTGCACATTTTTTTGTATATTTATTTGCCATTAGTATTTCTTCATCTGAGAAATGTGTATTCATCTCAGATGCCCATTTTTGGAGTGGATCTTTAAATTTGGGAGGTCTGATTTTTTTGAGTTCTTTATATGTTCTCGATAGTAATCCTTTGTCTGAGGAACAGCTGGCAAACATTTTTCCCCACGTTGTGGGTTGTCTCTTCACTCTGTTGGTCGTTTCTCTTGCTGTGCAAAAGCTTTTTAATAAGATGAGATCCCAGTTATTGATTCTTTGGGATAGTTCCCGTGCGGATGAGTTTTTATTCATAAAGTCTTTGCTTACACCAATGTCTCCAAGGGTTTTACCTATCCTACCTTCCAGCAGATTTAATGTTTCTGTTTTAATATTTAGATCTCTGATCCATTTTGAATTTAGTTTAGTGCATGGTGAAATATATGGGTCTAGTTTTAATCTTCGGCATGTGTAGAGCCAGTTTTTCCAGCACCATTTATTAAAGAGGCTATCTTTCTTCCCGCGAATGTGTTTGGCACCTTTGTCAAAGATAAGGTGGCTTAGTATGTCTGGGGTTGTTTCAGCATCTTCTAATCTGTTCCATTGATCTTCAGGTCTGTTTTTTTGCCAGTACCACACTGTTTTTATCACAGTAGCTTTATAGTATAATTTCAAGTCGGGGACTGTGATGCCCCCTGCCTTGCCTTTGTTGCCCAGAAGTGCCTTTGCTATTCTAGGTCTCTTCTGATTCCAAATGAATTTTAGGATTGTTTTCTCTAATTCTGTGAGATACGCTGTTGGAATTTTGATTGGAATTGCATTAAATCTGTATAACAATTTTGGAAGTATGGCCATTTTCACTATATTGGTTCTTCCTATCCAGGAGCAAGAGATATCTTTCCATTTCCTGATATCCTCTTCAATCTCCTTTTTCAGAGTACTGTAGTTTTCAGTGTAGAGGTCTTTTACATCCTTTGTGAGGTCGATTCCTAGGTATTTCATTTTTTTGGATGTTATTGTGAAAGGTATTGTTTCCCTAATTTCTCTTTCAGTAAGTTTGTTATTTGTGTACAGGAAGGCTATTGACTTTTGAGTATTGACTTTGTATCCAGCTACACTACTGAATTTGCTTATTAAATCTAGCAGTTTTTTAGTGGAGTTTTTGGGGTCTTCTGTGTAGAGTATCATGTCATCTGCAAATAATGATAATTTAACTTCTTCCTTTCCAATCATTATTCCCTTTATTTCTTTCTCTTGTCTAATTGCTCTGGCTAAAGTTTCCAGAACTATGTTGAATAAGAGTGGGGACAGTGGACATCCTTGTCTTGTTCCTGATTTTAGAGGGAAGGCTTTCAGTTTTTGTCCATTTAGTATAATATTGGCTGTTGGTTTGTCATAGATAGCTTTTACCAGGTTGAGATAAAGACCCTCTATTCCAATTTTCTGTAGGGTTTTTATCATGAAAAGGTGCTGGACTTTGTCAAAAGCTTTTTCTGCATCTATTGAGATGATCATGTGATTTTTGTCTTTGGTTCTGTTGATATGGTGTATAACATTTATTGATTTACGTATGTTGAACCATCCCTGCATCCCAGGGATGAATCCAACTTGGTCATGGTGTATAATCTTCTTGATGATTTGTTGGATTCTGTTTGCCAGTATCTTATTAAGGATTTTTGCATCTATGTTCATTAGGGAGATTGGCCTGTAGTTCTCTTTCTTAGTTGGGTCCTTCTCTGGTTTTGGTATCAGGGTAATGCTTGCTTCCAGGAATGAATTTGGGAGTATTGCTTCCCTTTCAATTTCATTAAAAAGTTTGAGAAGTAGTGGCGTTAGGTCTTCTCTAAATTTCTTGTAGAATTTGGCAGTGAATCCATCAGGGCCTGGGCTTTTCTTTGTTGGGAGGTTTTTAATTACATCTTCGATTTCATTGGTTGATATTGGTTTATTTAGGATTTTTAAATCTTCTTGATTCAGCTTTGGTAATTCATACGAATCTAGGAATCTGTCCATTTCTTCTGCATTTTCCATCTTAGTAGAATATAGATTTTTAAAATAGGTATAGATGATCTTCTGGATTTCTTCAGGGTCCCTCGTGATATCACCCTTTTCATTTTCAATTGCATGGATTTGAGTCTTTTCTTTTCTTTTTTTAAGAAGGTTGGATAAGGGTTTGTCAATGTTATTTATTCTTTCAAAGAACCAACTTTTTGCTTCATTGATTCTTTGTATTGTTTTTTTAGTCTCCAATACATTAATTTCTGCTCTGATCTTTATAATTTCCTCCCTTGTACGGGCTTTTGGCTTAACCTGCTCTTCTTTTTCTAGAAGTTCGAGGTTCGCCATTAAGTTGTTTATTTGCGCTTGCTCTATTTTCCTAATATAAGTATTTAATGCTGTAAATTTCCCTCTTAGGACTGCTTTCATTGTATCCCATAAGTTCTGGTATGTTGTACTGTCATTATCATTCAGTTGTAGAAATTGTCTAATTTCTTCCTTAATTTCATCTGTGACCCATTGGTTGTTCAGGAGGGTGCTGTTTAATTTCCATGTGTTTAGGGAGTTTTTGTGATTTCTTTTGCCATTGATTTCCAATTTCATTGCACTATGGTCTGATAATATGCATGGGATAATTTCAATTCCTTTGCATTTACTTAAGCAGGTTTTATGAGCTAGTATGTGGTCTATTTTGGAGAATGTCCCATGTGCAGCTGAGAAGAATGTGTATTCTGATGTTGTGGGGTGGAACACTCTGTAGACATCTACTAAGTCCATTTGTTCCAAAGTTTGGTTCAGTTCTATTATTTCATTATTGATTTTCTGTCTAGTTGATCTGTCTTTTTGTGACAGTGGAGTATTGAGATCTCCCAATATAATTGTATTAGTGCTTATTTGATTTTTCATGTCCTTTAGTACTTGTTTTATATAGCTGGGTGCATTGGTATTTGACGCATATATATTTATGATCGTTATCTCTTCCTCTTGGATTGTTCCCTTTACAAGGATGTAATGACCGTCTTAATCTCTCTGAATCATTCTTGGCTTGAAAGTCAGTTTGTCTGCAAAAAGAATAGCTACCCCTGCTTTTTTCTGGGTTCCTGTTGCATGGAGTATTGTTTTCCATCCTTTGACTTTCATTCTATGAATTTCTTTTTGAATTAAATGTGTTTCTTGTATACAGCATATTGTTGGATCTTGCTTCTTGATCCATTTTGCCAGTCTGTGCCTTTTGATTGGTGAATTGAGACCGTTAACATTGATGGTTAAAACTGATATGTATTGACTTATACTTGTCATGATATTTTCCTGTTGTTGGTTCCCACTCTTTGTTTGTTTTTCCCCTTTCCTGCTATTTAATTATCTGCCCTGCCTGGTGGATCCCTTCTGTTGGGGTTCCTATCTCTTTCTAGAATGTCCTTCAGAACATTTTGGAGTGCTAGTTTGGTGGTCATAAATTTTCTCAGATGTTCTTTGTCATGGAAGTATTTTATTTCTCCATCAATTTTGAAAGATAGTTTTGTGGGGTACATCAATCTGGGTTGAAAATTATTTTCCTTTAGAGCTTGAAATACGTCATTCCAAGCTCTTCTTGACTTGAGGGTTTGTGCTGAAAAGTCAGCTGTGATTCTGATGGGTTTTCCTTTATAGGTGATTTGTCTCTTCTCCCTAACAGCTTTTAAGATTCTGCCCTTCTGTTGAATTTCTGGGATCTTGACTATGATATGTCTGGCTGAAGTTTTTTTTTTGGTCATGTCTAGTTGGTGTTCTAAAAGCTTCCTTTATGTTGGGGTCAAATTCTTTTTCTCTTCCAGGGAAGTACTGCGTAATAATGTCTTTGAACAAGGTTTTAATGTCATTGATGCTATCTCCTGCTTTTTCATTTATTCCAATTATTCTTAAGTTGTTTATCTTTGAGTCATCTAGCAGCTGCTGAATTGATTTTTCATGGTCCCTTGCTGTTTTTAAGAATTCTTTCTTTTCATGATCACTAATTGCAAGCCTGTCTTCTATATCTGAGATCCTGTCCTCACATTGGCTTAATCTGCTACAAATACTTTCAGTGGAATTTTTGTTTTCTTGGATATCTGCTTGAATCTGCCTTATGGATTCCATTTCTTTCCTATGCTGAGCATTCATGGTTTCTATAGTTTTCTTTTTTTTTTTTTTTTTTTGTGGGTACCGGGGGGGTCGACCTCAGGACCTCGCACGCCAGCAGGCGCCCGTGCCGCTGAGCGATATCACCGGCCCCTTTTTCGTATGTGGGTTCCGGGAGTCGAACTCGGGCCCTTGCACTTGCCAGGCAGGCGCTTAAGCCGCTGAGCCATCTCACCGGCCTGGTTTCTATAGTTTTCTTTTTTTTTTCTTTTTTTTTTTTTTTGTGGGTACCGGGGGGTCGACCTCAGGACCTCGCGCGCCAACAGGCGCCCGTGCCGCTGAGAGATATCACCGGCCCCTTTTTCGTATGTGGGATCCGGGAGTCGAACTCGGGCCCTCGCACTTGCTGGGCAGGCGCTTAAGCCACTGAACCATCTCACCGGCCCTTCTATAGTTTTCTTACGCTCATCTATTTTTTTGTCTGTATCAGCTATAGTGACCTTAAGCATGGTCTTCATTGTGGACATTATCTCTGCAGTTATCTGTGAGATTATTTCTGTTTTAATTTTTTCCAGAGCCTCATTCAGTTGTTTTGTTGTTACCCCTTCAGATAGGCCAGGTGGGTGGCTTTCGGATTGTCCCACCTCGTTGCCCCCTAGATTTGCCTTTGGTGAATTGGATGTGTGGCGTTGCATCTTGTTTAAGTGTCGTCTCATTTTTTCTTTCTTTAATTCCTGGGGTGATGTTTGTAAATTACCTATGATAGGTTACTTTATTGCTAGTGTTCAAGATCCTTAGAAGATGACTACTTCTCTGCAGTATCTTCCAAGTGGAGCTTGCTTTTGGGTTTTGAGCTTTCTGCCAGATCCCACCTCTTCAATTCGTTGGATGTGAGAAGTTGCTACCTGTTTGGCCCAGTCCTTGATTCTTTGGTACTGTGCCACTGTATTTTCTGTGTCCCTTAGTCAATATCAATCATGAAATATCAGGAAGGAAAGCTGTTTAGAACAATTATTTCACATTTGGCTATAATGGTAACTGAAGCATCAAACACAGCCTAGAAAATGACAGACTGAGCTAACCAGTTATTTACCACTTTTAGCCGTATAAAGTAGAGTTGCGGTTATATAACAAAATCTAAAACACCCCAGAAAAATGATATGCAGTATACAAGTCCTTAGTGTGTCAATTTTTCCCCTCAGGATTTTAAATTTAAAATGAGTTAAGGAGGAAATAGAGTATTGGGAGAAGAGGAAGGAATTAGATGTAAGGTTAGAGGACCAAGAGGGATCCCACTAACATTGGGACACTGGTGCAGAGGACTGGTGGGAAAAAGAGAAGGAAGGGATAAAAGGAAGAACAGATCACAACCACAATCACAAAGAGGTTAGAGGTGCTGTTTACACTCATATAAAAGCCAGAGAGAATAATGAAGGAAAGAGCAAATAGACAAACAGAAACAAAAATGAAGACAAAAACAACAAAGCAAACAGACAAAACAGAAATAAAACCCCACAAAAGAAAAAAATAAAAAATAAAAATAAAACAAAAATAAAAACCCCTTCACCAGAACAAAAAACTGAGAGAGAAAAATAAAAAATAAAAAAAAAAATAAAAAGAATAAAGAGAGTCAGTTCCAGGCGTTGACTCTGCTGTAGGCAGGCGCCGTGTGGTGAGAGCCCTGTTCCGTGCAGGTCCGTCCCAGCGAGCCAGGAGCGCCCTCTGGCGGGCGGTGAGCAGAGCGTGGACGTTCAGGCGGAGCCCGGTCTCCTTCGCCCGCCGCTGTCAGCGCACTGCTTTCGCGCCTCTCTCATTTTCGCCACGCCCCCCACAATGGCGCTGGGCCAGTTGCTCTCTGGCACGGTACAGGTGTGGCTGAGAGACCAGTCTCGTTCACCCGCCGTCCTCAGCGCACTTTCGTGGGACTGAGAGGCACCGCACTGCCCTGTCCGGAGCACGAGTTCCCAGAGCTGTTTTCGCTCCACTCTGATTTTCGCCGCACCCCCCACAATGGCGCCCAGCCAGTCACTCTCCGGCGCGGGGCAGCTGTGGCTGAGAGGCACTCAACGCCGGCCAGCGCAGTTCTCCGCCGCTCCCCTGCCCCGCCGCTGTCTCAGGATCCTCCGTGGGGGCTCCCTGGGCGCCAGCCACCACCGCGTGTCCGCAGCCCTGAGCCTCCGTCGCGCCGCGATTCCGGGATGGTAGAAGGTGCGCGGGCGCGGTCTGTTCCTTCTTTGTTGAAAAGTACCCTTCACTGGTGCCGGGGGTCCCAAGCTGTGCTTCAGAACTTTTCTGGGTCCCGAGGGGGCATCTCCCCCCCTCCTGCGCTCTCCCGGTCACTATATTCCCGTAGTCCAATGGCAACTTTTAGAGAGTTTCGCTGCGTGCTTCTTACTCATCCGCCATCTTTTTTCCTCCCACAGTACTTGTTCTACAGTGTGCTGTGTTGCAAAGTTAGGGTGCTGAGTAGGTGGGGTGTGCTAGGGACAGCAGGTTAGATGTATTAAGTGCAGAATGCCTGACCGATTGAGTGTTTAGGCACTTATACCCTGAATCTGCTGACCACCCTAGCTTAGCAACACGGCACACTGCCAATGTCGGTTCCTCCCCTCAGTGACCACGGGGCTGACCAGGAGCTGTGACTCCCTGCTGCTGGCCACATGGAGAGGACTGTACCACATACCCGTAGCCTGGGAAGAATTTAAAACTCGAAATTTGAAGTGCGGTTTCTACTGTAAGCACATGATTTTTACACCATGGTAAAGTAAAAAAAAATTAAATTGAATCTTTGCAAACCAGGGACCATCATATTTCATCCTCTTTGGAGTGATTAAAAATGGTATTGTGGGGGCCGGCGAGATGGCTCAGTGGCATAAGCGCCTGCCTTGCAAGCGCAAAGGCCCGAGTTCGACTCCCGGATCCCACATACGGAAAAGGGGCCGGTGATATCGCTCAGCAGCACGGGTGCCTGTTGGCGCGTGAGGTCCTGAGGTTGACCCCCCGGTACCCACACACACACACACACAAAAAATGGTATTGTGTTTTAAATTTCACTTTCTGTCAGTTTATAGAGATGTGATCATTTTTTGTGTGTTTATCTTGGGTCTTGTTGGGCTTAATTATTAGTTCTAGAATTTAAAAAAATTCCATATATTCTTTGTATGATTCTTTGGGATTTTCTACATAGACAATCGTCTCATCTGTAAATACAATTTAATTTGTTCCTTTCCAATTTATATGTAATTTATTTATTTTCCTTATCTTTTGGAGTGGCTACAACTTTAATACTCAGCATTAGCAAGTTATTCCTGGTCCCAGGAGAAAAGCATTCTGCTCTTCACTATTAACTATGCATTTAGCTGCTTTTTTTTTTTTTAAACACATATGTTCTTCATCAAATTGAGGTTTTTCCCAATTATTTCTAACTTGGTGAGAATTATTTTTATCGTGAATTGCTGTTGAATTTATCAAATCCTTTATCTGCATCAATTAATACAATGCTATTTTTTTGGTACTGGGAATCGAACTCATGAGCTCACGCTTGCCAGGCAGGCACTATGCCACTGAGCTATATCCCCGGTAGTTACAATGCTATTTTTTATTCTTCAGCTTAATATGATGGAGTACACTGATCGATTTGTTTACATGTGGTGTATAATTTTTTTAATATTTGGTTTACTAATACTCTCTGAAAGATTTTTGCACTTAAATTTATGAGAGACATTGATCTGTAGTTTTGTTTGTTTTACTTTTTGACTCTGTCTGGTTTTAGCATTAGGGTTCATGCTGTATGAATTCATAGAATGAATTGGTAAGTGATCCTTTTCTAGTTTTTGGAAGAGGTTGTATAAAACTGATGTTAATTTTTGTTTAGTAAAATTTTCCAGTGACACCATCTGGGCCTGGGGATTTCTTTTTCAGGAGCTTTCAAGTTGCTAATTGAATTTCTTTTAATAGTTACAGGAATATTCAGATTAATTCATTTTAGCTAGGTTTTGGTAGTTTGTGGTTGTCAAGAAATTGGTTTTTGAAAATGAAGTTGCTGCTAGTGTTCCCTTATTGTCTTTGAAACAGGAGCCATGGGATGGTAGGAGGAGGACACAGAGAACAGCAGGCAAAGCAGAGGGGTGTTTGGGAGCCTTATTTAGGGGAAGGCCTCTTTCAAGATTGAGAGACGGTGGACAATGGTGGAACAATCAGCAGTGTTTGGAGTAGCTGATGAGACTAAGTATTGAGGACATTCTGGACCCCACTTGAGTTCGATGACTTGTTTCTTGGGACTCAACTGCCTCACTTCACGACTTTCTCCAGCATCTGGGCTATGAGATAGGAAGGTGGTAGTGGGCAACATGCAGGGATAGAGACCAGCAAGCAGAGAGAAGGCAAAGGAGCATTGGGTGGCTGTTGGGGCTGAGCAGAGGCACAAGAGGGTCCATAAGTGTCTTCACTACCCACTGCTCCATCCCTCAGACCCTGACCGAGCAGCCAGAAAGTGCTGGGATGACACATCTGGGCCCTTAAAGCTCAGTGTGGTGAAGGTGAGGGACAGATAACATCACTGCACACCATGGTACATGACAAGGGTGGAGCAGGGAGGTATCAGGGAGGACCATGTGTGCATCTGAGAGTGCTCAGAGGTGGGGAGCTTGCATCTGACAGTGGACTCTGGCCAGGGTGGAGACCAATGGTGATAAAGGACAGCACTGCAGAGGGGCAGGGGCAGGGCTGAAGAGGAGAGTGGAGGATGGGGACAGAGGAGAGGCAGCCCCTGGAGATGGCAGGTGGCAGCACTCTGGGTTGGTGCTTGAGAGCTGGACCTGGCTCCTCACAGCACCGTACACCACAGCACCACCTCGCTGTGAGCGGCCAGCACCCCCCGTCTTCTGATGGGTGAACACCCATCATTCTTTGTTTCTGCCACTTTCCCTGCTGTCACCATCAGACACATCCACAATTATCCACTCTTCAGTCTAGCTTGGAGTATAAGTGTAATAAAGTTCTCACTCCCTGTTATTTTACATAAAATAGTTCCTGAATTTTATTATTCAAATGAGTCTTGGGGTGGTGGCTTTTCAGTGAGCACAGGGAAATCTGCACTCTGCTGTATCCACTCATGTATTTGACAAATCCTCTGTGAGCCCCAGGCTTGGTGGGCACATCAGGGCCCAGAGTAGGGCTATGGTGGACAATGGGGACTGGACAGGAGCAGCAGCACTGGGGGAGGTCAGCAGTGGGTCCAGCAGGGCCCCTGAAGACATGTCCACAGGCAGGCAAGGATGAGGTCAAGGAAGGAGCTTCCTGAGCCCAAGGGCTGGAGAAAGTTGAGTGAGGCAGGCAGCCAGGGTGCAGGGGCTAGGGAATGAGGCGCAACAAGGTCAGAGAGCAGCCAGCACCTGCCCTGGACATGGGGGTGCAGCCCAGCTCTCATGGAGCTCATGTGCCTTCAGGAAGGCAGTGACAGTGACAGACCCAAGTGTGTGAAGAGCAAGTGCAGGGCCCTGTGTGGGGCAAGAGACAGTCTTCCTGGAAGTGCCATCTCCAGTGATTCCCCACAGTGAGCAGGTGACAGGAGATGAGGTGAGAAGGGCCACAGGGAGCAGCTGAGGGAGAGGCCCAATGGGAGAGGCAAGTGGCACCTGCAGCTGCCCAGGAAGGCTAATGACCTTGCAACAGCTGACCCCCTGCCCTCTTCTTCCTCACAGCAAATCCTGACTTTGTGTGGGCAGTGGCTACCTGCCCCAGGTGAGCACCTGATGGCCCAAGGAAGCCAGGATCACCAGGTCCTCCTTTTCACAGAGTAGCTGTGTCAGCTTCCTGAAGTAGAGTGGCACAACTGCTCTGGAAAGTGGGTGCAAAAGATGCCACAGAGAGCTGTAGGGAGCAAAGCCCTGCACCTGCCCTCTCCACTTGCTTGAAGCTACTGGCAGGTCCTCCACCAGGAGGAGGAAAAGCCATAGTGATGCGAAAAGAAAGCTGGGCCTCCTGTGGCAGTGCTGCGTGTGAGGCCAACTGCCTCTGGAGAGGTGCCACCTGGACAGGGATGGCCACCTACAGCCCAGCACTGACTGGGTAAGGGGGACACAGACAGGACATTCGCCCTCCTTTATGGGGCCAGTGGATCGTATGACCAGCACCTGGGCTCCCTCTTCCTGTGTGACTCGCACTTATTTTTCCAGCATTCCCATCCTGTTCCTTGTCAGTGGTGAAGAGCCATCAGTCCTTTTGTAATTAGGAAACTCTTGGCATCCTAACTCTCTGCGCTTCTTTTCAAAATGATTAACTACTAGGGAAATTTTTAATTTTTTTCTTATGAATATAGCCTTGGAATAACTTCAGAGTTGTAACATCATGTTAGCATTCCTGCAGATCTGACAATATTGTGGCTTATTATCTTACCACTGTGAAGTCAGGGTAGAAAATACATCATCTCTTTCAGATTCCTGGAATAACTTCAGAAGTTCTGGATCCCCAGATAAATGTGCAAGAATACGCAATTCAATCTGTGAAAAGTCTGTTAGATAGCTCTGTGTTAATGCCGAACTCACCAGCGTGCCCACTGTTGCTCTACCCCAGCCCACCCTCAGGCGCCCTCCCCTCCCTTGGCTGGGCTCCTCTGCCTCAGGGCACGGTCATTGGACAGTTTCATAGATCTCCTTTGCCTCCTTCAAGACCAACAACACCTCCAGGGTGGGTGGTGTTCACTGATTTGTGCATTCATTCATTCTACACATCACAACTTTAGGAATTTGAGGTGCTAGGCTCTGTGCATGGGATGTGTTATTAAACAAAACACAAAATTCCCTTTCCCCATGGAGCTTATTTCTAAAGGGGGAGACAGAGAATTTAAATAAATTATTTGGTAAGGCCAGTGAGTGAGCAAGGGGAGGGAACAGTGATTAAGCCAAGGAGAAGAGGGACAGACCAAATGGGCCAGGCAGGGGTGTGTGGGATCTAAACACAGCAAAGTGAGGGGACCTTGGAGCCAAAGACCTGTTATTATGTGTTGTGCATAAGAAAACTTTGTTTCATATAAATATTTGCCTTAGAATTTATTTGAAAGAATGAATTCTATAAGTACCTTTGAATTATTCTATTTGTGAGTATTTGAGTTGCATGTGTAAAAGTGAGCCACGGGGACTGGAGGCATCCCTCCTCCAAGGCTTGCACATACCTGCTGCCAGGAAGGTGTGGCCTTTGGAGGAAACAAACAGGGCTCTCGGGGAGATCCTGAGAGTCTTGTCTTCTTTACCTGAACGTCATTGCAAGAGCATGTGGTGAGTGTGGTCAGGAGCTGGCTCGCAGCTGTTCCTCAATGCAGAGCTATTTTAATGTCAACCAAAATCAAGAGTCTAGATTTTTTTTGTGATTTCTATTAATGTAACTTAAAAATAACATTATTAGGGCCGGTGAGATAGCTCAGCGGCCTAAGCGCCTGCCTGTCAAGCGTGAGGTCCTAAGTTCAACTCCTGGTACCCACATAAAGGAAAAGAAAAGGGCTGGTGATGTCGCTCGGCGGCACAAGCGCTTGCTGGCAAGCGTGAGGCCCTGAGGTAGATTCCTGGTACCCACATAAAAAAAAAAAAAAAATTAAAATCTAATGAAATTTTTGTGCTCTTACAACTTTCAGTTTTGTCTAGAATTCTCAATGAAGAAAGGAAAAAGGCAAATATTAACACCTGAACACTCCAGCAAAAGCCTTGCTGACCAGCTCGATGCAGGGGTGCACGGCTACGATCTTCCCATGGCAACCTCATGAAGGGCAGTAGGAGACAGAGTGGCTTGGGGCCACCTTCCTGGGCTGTTTGAGGGCGCCCATGTGTGCTGAGGAAAGGCCTTCACGGTGCCTTGGGGCCCCACAGGGCAGGGGCAGCACTCTCCCGAAGCAGGTAATTACGGGGTGTGGGTGACACGGCACTGCTTTGTAAGATTTGAACTTTTCCTCTTTTAGAAATGTGACTATCAAGATTACAGTGGTATAGCTCAAAAGAAAGAAGAATGTTGGTGTGCTTTTATAAACATTTCCAGCAACTTTCAGACTTTAAAAAAAGCCAGTGCTATTGTATATTTGTGTTTTCTTTATTGGGAAGTTGGTAGGGGAGAGATAGTAGGAGGGGATCTACTTCCCTGGTATAATTATTGTCTATTTTAACTTGTAAACTGCTGAAAGGGATGTACGATATCACTTCAGCTGTTTTTATTTTTTCAATATATATTTAAATCCTAGTCATGCAAATAAAGAGAATAACTTCAGGAAAGCAAAGCAGTTGCATAGAAAAGCAGTTACAAACACTTCCAAGTTTTAAAAAGATGATACCTGACATTTTAGCAAAGTAGAAAGAAATGTGTTACCTTTAAATTTTTGAGGCGTAGTAATTTGAATTGGTTGCTTGGCAATACCTTGGATATTCTGTTAATAATAAGAAGAGACTAGCTTTAGTTGAAATATCTACTCTTTAATCTGTACCACGTAAGGGTATTAAAATGCATAATACTGTATTAAACATGAGCAAAATAAGTAATGTCAATGAATCATGCATATGCATATTAACATTTAATGCCACTGTCTAATATTGAAACATGGTTTTGCTGGGGATGCCACCAAGCACAATCAGCAAATGCCAGAGCAGTTCTGACTCTAGCCATGTGATCCTCACTGTAATTACATGCAGTGGCTCTCTCCAGGCAGCCCAACTCATGAATTTGTTAACTTAAAATGTCCTCGGGGTCGGTGAGATGGCTCAGCGGCCTACGCGCCTGCCTGGCAAGCGTGAGGGCCCGAGTTCGACTCCCGGATCCCACATACGAAAAAAGGGGCCGGTGATATCGCTCAGCGGCACGGGAGCCGGCTGGCGCGCCAGGCCCTGAGGTCGTCCCCCGGTACCCACAAAAAAAAAAAAAAAAAAAAAAAGTCCCATGTAGGGCTGGTGAGATGGCTCAGCCGTCTAAGCGCCTGCCTGGCAAGCGCAAGGGCCCCATTTCCACTCTGGGATCCCACATATGAAAAAAAGGGCCGGTGATATCATTCAGTGGCAGGGGCGACCCCCGGTACACACACACACACACACACACACACACACACACACACCCACACACCCACACACAGAAGTCCTATGTAATATGATAAAGGTGGACTTCCATGAAATGTGTACGATCTTTAGTGTAAGGATGTGTTTTAGGATGAGATTTTTGGCCTCTGCCCCTAGAGTCCCCTCCCCTCCACTCCTGGTGCTTGGAGTCTGCCTGTGGCTGCATCCCCTACAGTCCCTGCAGGGCTGTTTGTAAAGCCCCGTGGCTCTGCATCTTCACAACCTCAGGTAATGAGCAAGATCACAGCCCTTTTCTGGCCTGTTCCACTGCCTGCACGCTGAGAATTTCTGCTATCAGATCCCCTGGTCGTTGGTGGTGAACATGACACCCCACCTGTCTGATAATGGAACTCCTTGGGCACTAGCCCGTCTTGACCGGATCTGGTGAATTCTGCTTTCTTGCTGCTTAGTGATGACATTCCTTAGGTCCCCAGCAAGCCCGGGAGGTGGCAAAATAGGCACTTTCTCCTTATTTTTTTAAGGTGAGGACACTGAAGGCTGGAGGTGTTAAGTCAGCAGCTCTCAAGTGCTCTGTACCTTAGAATCACATGGTACTTTAAAAAATACAGAAATAGCCACAGGATAAGCTCGGTAACAGAGATGACAGAAAAAAGAGCCAGTGAACTTGAGGGTAGATCAAGAGAAACTACCCAATCTAAAGAGGGGGAGGGGTCCGTGAGATGGCTCAGCCATGCAAGCGCCTGCCCGTGCGAGTTCGACTCCCGGAACCCACATACGAGAAAAGGGCCATTGATATCGCTCAGCGGCACAGGCGCCTGCTGGTGCGTGAGGTCCTGAGGTCGACCCCCGGTACCCACAAAAAAAAAAAAAAAAAGGAGGGGGAAGTACTGAAAAAAATTGACCAGAACTTCAGGGACCTGGGGGTAATATCAAAAGTACAGTATCAATTTATGTTATTTTATGACCTGAAGGAAAAAAAATTTTAAAGGAATAATGACTAGAATTTCCCCAAATTTAGTGAAAGACAACTTTTCTAGTTCAAGAAGATGAGCAGCCCTAAATATGCTAGGTTAAAAGGAAACCAGGCCCAGAATATTTTAAACTGCTGAAAAACAAAAATTTGTTTAAAATGTTGAAAGCAGTCAGAGCAGAATGCCACATTCCACACAGAGGAAGAACAATGTGTCTGACTGCAGATTTCTCCTTGGAATCACACCTCAAAGGCTGGAGGAAAAATGTGTCAGCCCAGAACTCCAGCAAATGTACCTTCCAGGTACCTTCCAAAATGAAGGCAAACTGAAGACTTTCTTAGATAAAATGAAGAGAGTCTGTCCTCAGTAGTCCTGCTCTAAAAGAAACTCTAGAGGAAGTTCTTTAGGCCAAAAGAAAATGTTTCCTAAGGAAACCTGGAAGTTCAGGAGTGAAGGATGGACAACAGACATGGCCAAGATCTGGATAAATAGATATGAGGTGTGATTTAAAAAGAAAAAAATATATATATATATGCTGGGTGTGGTGGTGCATGCTTATAATCCCAGCACTCGGGAGGCTGAGGCAGGAGGATTGCCACAAGTTTGAGGTCAGCCTGAATTACAAAGTGAGTTCAAGACCAGCCTGAACTACATAGCAAGACCTTGTCTCAAAAAAAAAAAAAAATGTAGCTGTTGAAAGCAAAAATTATAACAGTCTACATATGACAATTACAGTATAAAGTGAGGAAGGTAAGAGTTTTGTATCTTGAATTGATAAAACATGAAATCTAAAAATGTCTAAGATTGGATGTTACTATAATTTATACAGTAGTCACTAATTTATATAGTAGTCATATTATACAAAGAAACAGCCCCACGTCATTATGTAAATTAAAATTAAATACTAAAAGCCGTTCAATAATTCAAAGGAAGACAGGAAGGGGAACAGAAGAGTGCAACTCTACACAGAAGAGGGAATATTTCCTAACTCATTTTATAGGCCAGTATTACATTGATAGCAAAATGGAAAAAGATATTACAAGAAAAGAAGACTATAGGGCCGGTGAGATGGCTCAGCGGCGTAAGCACCTGCCTTGCAAGCGCGAGGGCCCGAGTTCGACTCCCGGATCCCACATACGAAAAAGGGGCCGGTGATATCGCTCAGCAGCACGGGCACCTGTTGGTGCGCGAGGTCCTGAGGTCAACCCCCCGGTACCCACAAAAAAAAAAAAAAAAAAAAGAAGACTATAGAGCACTATTCCTCATAAAAATGGACAAAAATTCCTAAACAAAGATATATATATACATATATATATATATATATATATAAAGAGAGAGAGAGAAGAAGAGAAGAGGAAGAAGAGAAGAAGAAGAAGAAAGGAAGAAGAAGAAGAAGGAGAAGGAAGAAGAAGGAGAAGGAGAAGGAAGAAGAAGGAGAAGGAAGAAGGAGAAGGAAGAAGGAGAAGGAGGAGGAGGAGAAGGAGGAGAAGGAGGAGGAGGAGGAGAAGGAGGAGGAGGAGGGAGAAGAAGGAAGAAGGGAGAAGAAGGGAGAAGGAGGAGAAGAAAGAAGAAGGAGAAGGAGAAGAAAGAAGAAGGAGAAGGAGAAGGAGAAGAAGAAGAAGGAAGAAGAAGAAAGAAGGAGAAGGAGAAGAAGAAGAAGAAGAAGAAGAAGAAGAAGAAGAAGAGAGAGGCAGAGAGGGAGAGAGAGGAGGATGCATCATGGTGATGTGAGGTTATCCTCCCAAATCCCAGGCTTGGTTGGTTCAACATCTGAAAATCTACCGATATCACTAAATTAAAGAAGAAAAACTCACATGATCATCTCAATACATATAGAAAAAACATTTGATGAAATTAAATATCCACTCATAATTTTAAAAACTCTCAATTAACTAGAAAGAGAAGGAAACACGATAAAGGGAGTTGAAGACAAAATTCAAAGCTAACATCATCCTTAATAGTGAGAGTCAATATTTTGCCCTTAAGATCAGAAAAAAGGGAAAGATGTCTGTTCCCAACACGTATTCATTATTGTGTAGGAAGTCCTAGCCCATGTAATAAGGCAACAAAAAGAAATACAATGCATGTAGTAGAAAAAACATAAAATGGTCACTGGTCACTGAAGGCATAATTATTGAGGTAGGAGATCCATGGAAACTACAAAAAGCTTCTTAGGACTAATTACTGAGTTCACCATGGCACCATGATGGGTCAAAATACAAAATTAATTATACCTACATATTATCAATGACTGATCAGACACTGAAATTAAATAAACCATAATAAACATTTAACACCTAAAATATTTAGGTATAAATCTGTATGCTGCAAGTTTGAGGCCAGCCTGGGTTACACAGTGAGTTCAAGACCAGCCTGAACTGCATAGTGAGACCCTGTCTCAAAAAAACAAAACAAAACAAAACAAAACAAAACAAAACAAAACAAAACAAACTATATGTTGAAAATTGCTTGTTTATATCATTAGGTACTTGTGTATATTTATTTTATACTTTGGATTATAATCCATGGTCCTTAGTTATTCAGATTGTTCCTGCTTTATTTATTTTTTTTTTGTGGGTACCGGGGGGTCTACCTCAGGATCTCACGAGCCAACAGGCACCCGTGCCGCTGAGCGATATCACCGGCCCCTTTTTCGTATGTGGGATCCGGGAGTTGAACTCGGGCCCTCGCGCTTGCAAGGCAGGCGCTTACGCCGCTGAGCCATCTCACCGGCCTGTTCCTGCTTTAGCCATCACTGAGATCACTCCAGTTGGCTCCTGTATCCCTTTGACACAACCTACCCCTCCTCCCAAGTATTTTCTTACTTTTTGGTACTCTGTGATGTCCTGGGATCATCCTGTATATTTCCTGCCCTAGTCCTAGAATCAGCTGTTTCTTCAAATCCTGATCTCTGTATTAGAAAGTGGTGTTAGAAGCCAAGATCTGGATTTGGGAGTGCTCTTTGCTACTGGGTAGTCACTGGAGACTCTTAGCTGACCGTGTGAGGAGATACACGTGTCTGTACTGGCACATAACTATTGCACAGGCACAGTGCGCTCTGCATGTGAAGCTGTGCTCCTGAGGAAAGCAAACTCGTCAGTTACACTGCAGTGATCACATTCAGTCCCTTCCGTCTTTGCTCTTCAAGACTCTCTCCATTTTGGGTCAGCCTCGCAACTTGCCCTGGTGTGGTTGTCTCACACACTTTTCATATGGTTAGATTGAAATATCACATTCTGCATTCCATCCAGAAATCCCTCAACCTCATAAATGATCTTTTCAAAAACTGTATTCATTAAGGTTCACACTTGGTGTTGTATATACTGTGGACTTCAACAAATGTGTAGTGGCAGCTACCCACTATTGTACTGTCACACAAAACAGTTTCGCCTCTATAAAGAAATCCCCAGGTTGGGGAAAAGAAAGAAGGGAAAGGGAAAAAAAATTGTATATGTATATAAGATGGTTAAGATAGATACACTACCAGTTTTACTTAGTTCATTGAAGAGTAAGGTTTGAGCCAATAATGTTTGGACAATAGAATGCTAATGTCTGGTATCCTGAATAACTAACTTAAAGATAATAATACGTAATGCATTGACCATTGTTACCCTCATATTATGTTGTTTTGAAAATTTGTTCTTTTTTTGATTTGTTTTGTTTTTTCTTCTCTTTAAAAAAAAAAAAAAAAAAAAAAAGAAATCCCCAGGTTGGGCCTGGTGACACAAGGCTGTAATCTCAGCAGTAGGGAGGCTGAGACAGGAGGATCTCTGCAAGTTCGAGGCTAGCCTGGGCTACAAAGTGAGTTCAAGGCCAGCCTGAACTACATAGAGAAACCCTGTCTTAAAAAGACAAAAGACAGGCCGGTGAGATAGCTCACTGGTATAAGCGCCTGCTGGCAAGCATGAGGTCCTGAGTTTGACTCCCGGTACCCACATTAAAAAAAAAAAAAGACAGGAAAAAAGAAAAAGAAATCTCAGCTTTACCTACTCAGCTTCACCTCCCAGTCCTGGCCCTGAATTTCTGGCAACCGCTCATCTCTTTATTGTCTCTATTGTTTTGCCTTTTCTGGAATGTCAGATAATTTGGAATTATATGGTATACAGACTTTCCAGATTGGCTTAATTTAACAATATGAACTTAAGATTAATCTATGTCTTTTATGGCTTCCTCACATATTTCTTTTAATCACTGAATAATATTTGTCTGGATAGCTATACCTCAGTTTATTTATTCATTCATTTACTGAAGGACAGCTTGGTTGCTTCCAGTTTTTGGCAATACTGATAAAGCTGCCATAAGCATTTACGTGCAGGTTTTTGTGCAGACATAAATTTTCAAATCAGTTTGGTAAATACCTAGGAGTGGAACAGCTGAATCACATGATATTTAGTTTTGCATGAAAGTGCTAAACTTTGCCAAAGTAGCTGCATCATTTTTTAATCCCACCAGCAATGAATGAGAATGCCTATTGCTCCCCATTCTCACCAGCAATAATTATAAATGTAGAAATTCAAATTTTCTATATATATTTGGATTTCAGCTATTGTAGTAGGTATGTAGCGATACCTGATTGTTGTTTTAACTTCCCTTCCTTTTGTACACCACATACTCCTCATCCATCAAGTCTCAGCACAAGTCCCTGTTACGATTTTTATCTACTTGCCCTCCACGGGCCTCATGGACCCAATGGGCAGGGCTTTCGAAAGGCGTTTGGAGTATGTAGTAGTACTGCTGACGTGCTGTTAGGCGGTTGGGTCTGGTCAGATGAGAGGGGTTCCTGAGGGCGCTGTGCGGAAGGGTTTGGCCCCTCCCCCGGCTCCTCCCTTCTCTGCTTCCCAGCTGCCATGACCTGAGCAGCTCTCCTTTGCCAGGCCCTGCCACCACGCTGCCTCTGCCCTGGGGCCGACCTACTACAACTGCAACCTCCACAAGCCGTGAGACAATAAATCTGTCCTTCTTTAAGTTGTGAGTGGCAGTTATCATGTCTCAGCAACAAAAAAGTGACCAAGACACCGCCTTTTCCCAAGGAAGAAGCCTCTGATCCCACCCTCCAAATGTCAGTCCAAACACTGATCACAAACACTGAATAACCAGGTTTTGGATCCCCTCTTTCAGCTGTGCCTTGCACACAGAAAGTGCTTAATATGCATGTGTTTACTGAGTGAGAAAGGCTGAGATGCATTCCAAGCATATCGATTACCCAAAATTGAATACCTTTAGTATACAAATGGCCACTTTTGACTTAACTCCTTATTTTTGCTTATGCCCTTCATATGCCTCTGTCTGATATTCACCACTACACACACAGTGCCAGGGAATGTGGTCTGGGAAGGACAGCAATTCAAAATGATCAGACACAAACCTGGCCTTCTAGGAGTTATCATCTATCACGATGTGTGTGTGTTACACACATAAACCATACAACACAGGTTTCAAGTGAACAAAACTGAAAGTAAGTCGCAGGAAGTCTCCCTGGGTCCTCAGGGAGGGAAGGAGAGAGTACTTTGGGTCCCTGAGGAGTGGAGCTGAGAGATATGGTGAATTTCCAGGAAAGGAGACAGGAAGCAGCCAAGGAACCACATGTGTTTCTTTTGTAACTATTGCTCAAGTACCCCCAGCAAAGTCTTTATGCAGGAGGGTGTGGGCCCATGTGAGACCTCGTAGCTGACACCTTTCCTGTTGCTTTGCAGCACTGTGTGGCAGCCAGGTCTGTGCACATCTACTCACATGCATATTTCACATCCACAAATGTGTACATAAAATGCTGCAGAGGTCCTACGCAGCCTCTGGGAGGAAAGCAGCACGCTGGATACAGATGGAAACATGGGCACCATAAGCCCACAACAGCACCCAAGTCAGACATCATTCTGATAAGTGGATACTGTCAAAGGCCAAAATCAGACATCACACGCAGGTAGAACTGTGTCTTTCTGAGGAAGGAGGAAGTGATAAGAGCTTGCAGACACCACATGGCCTGGAGGGAGTGGGCTCCCATTAACCTCCTCAGATGAGGAAGCCACCCCCTTTCCATCACCAATATATCTGAATGTTTCCTCATGTCAGAACCTTTGCATGAGTTTGCTGGAGTCAGCTTCATGTTATCTACGTCACATGAGCTTGTCCCTCCACACTGACCACATGTGAAAATTAAATCTCCAGGTGCAACCCACGTCCAGTGGACCAAAATGGTGCTTAGGTGTATTTAACTTTCTTGTTCAGTTTTACAAGGGCTCACAGTTAAGAGCTTGCCTTGAGTGTCAGAGTAGACTTGGACATTTGAGCAATGCTGGAACTATAGTACTTTGGTGACTCTTGGAATTTTTTGTATTATGAGATGAACACGAGCCTTTTGGGGACCAAAGTAGAATGTTATGGCTTAGATCTAAAATGTCCCCCAAAACTCACATGTGTTCAGAGGTGGGGCTTTTGCAAGGTGATTGGATCATGGGGCACTATACTCATCAGTTGATTAATCCAGTGATGAGTTCATAGCTGAATGTGCTGTTAGAGTGTGGGGTCCAGTTGGAGGAGGTGGGTCACTGGGTGTGGTATCCTTGTCCCCAACTCATCCTTCTCACTCTGCTTTCTGGTTTCCATGAATTGAGCGGCTTTCCTTTCCCAGAGCTTTCCTCCATGCCATTTCTGCCCTGAAGCCAGCCAACTCTGGACTGAACCCTTTGAAATGTGATCCAAAAATAAACTCCTCCTCAAGCTGTGGGTGTCAGGTGTTTTTGTCCCAGCAATGGGAAAATGACTTATACAAGTGTAGAGATTTTAAAAGGTCATTTAGGTTTCAAATAATGGTATAGATCTAGCAATAATTATATGATTTAGGAACATCTTGCCAATAAATATTTTGATAGACATTTAAATTATGTTATGTGGGGGGGATATTCATCAGCAAGGCAGAAAAATAACATAAAAACCATGATTGGAATCATTCAAACTAGCTACCGCAACATTTATATTGTCCTGATGAACATGGAGCGTAAATATTGTCATAAGAGACCAAGGCTCTTCCTATCCAGATGCAGTCTGTGCCCTGAGGAAAAACCATAAGAATATTCTTCAAATAACAACATATGAATGGCCTGTGCTTAGGAAAACAGAATAGTACAATTCCTACAGAACTAGAATGATAAGTAAGAAACAGCTCTTTCATCTTTCTTGAGGAGGTATATTCAAAGGGATAAATTAAACTTATCTCATGGAGTAGGTTAAAATTTGTAATGCCTATTTCTGCTGATGGCAGGAAAAAAAAATATTTTCACCTGTGGAATATTCTGGCTGTTTGGAGCCATGCAACACACCCTCTTCCTTTTTCTTTAGAAAATGGCACCCAGATGTCATTAAGCTCCATTTAGCCAGAAGACCATCCTCATCTTACAAGGATGGAAGCATCCTTGATGCTTGATGAAAGCATTTGAGAAAGATGCTTTTTCATACTTTGATGGAAGCTGCACAGAGAGACATTTTTCATCCCCACTGGAGACAAAGCGAGCAAACACTTCCAAGATTTGCTGGGGCTGTGTACCTCAGGGCAATGAAGGTTGAGAAAAGGGAGAGAGAAGTTGGGCCAGCTCATTTAGCTTAGGTTGCCAAATCTTGCCTGAAGCTAGCCCATCCTGAGACTTCTGAGTCAGGTAAATTGAGAAATACCCTTAACTGTTTGTATCAGTTTGAATTTGTTTTCTGTTATTTCAACTGAAAGTCCTTGAATGAATACATGGATTAGCAGTATTTTAATCCCAGTTTTGGCATTTGGGAAAAAAACATTCATTCAGGATAGCTCAAATGTTCTCTTCTTTGTCATTCTCCCTCCAGGCATGTTCCTCCTTCCCAAGGTGGCATCTGGGGTTGTGGGTAATGATGAGATCACATGACCCTGTGGCAGCAGAAGTGGGGTGCTACGTCACCAGCTTGGGACTGTCCTGCCCATGGTGGCCTGTACTGCCTCTCTGCAGTGTTGCCTGCACTGTCTGCTTCTGTGGGTGAAGTGGCCATAGCAGGACTGCAGTCCATGATCTCACCATGGCCAGGATCTGATGTCCCTCTTCTGCCAGCCTGGCCTTGGCTCTGGTAACACTGCCATATTCTGAAACTCAGCTGCGCTCTCCCTGTGGACAGGGCCTTAGAGCTTCTGTATCCCAGCTCCCCTCAGGGTCCAGATAGAACTGAGCAGGGGAGGCGGCCTTCATTTCCTCACCAGAGGCACACAGGACCCATGAGCTCCCCTCTGGCCCATGCCTCAGGGGGCCCATGTAAATTTGGCAGCAGAGAGGCCTGCTGTCCAAATATACAAACATGACAGTTTGGTTCTCCTGGAAATATTATAGACAGCTAAGTTAGGTAGAAATATTGTAGGCAGTCAGACAGGGCTGGACCCTGGAAAGGTCAATGCAGAAGACAACTGTGGCTGGAGGCGCATTCACTGAAGGCCAGACTTCAGGAAAAAAAGAAACTATTCACTCATACACTTCCCCTAGGGATGAACAGCAGTGATTGATATTCCAAGTAGGCATCAATCACTTTCGGGTGGAGGACCAAACCTTCATAACCCACCCCTTCCAGGAAAGTCCTTGTCAATCCCATGTGCACTTGCTATGTGACTTGCTTCCCAATTTGATTCCCATTTAGTCAACATTATCCAAGCGACTATACTTGTTATAATCTTATTGGTTCACCACAGTCTTGTCCCACCTCATACTCACCTTGTGATTTCCCATTGGATCAATTTTACCTAAGCGACTATACCTGTAATATTATTGATTGATTATAGTTCTGTCCCACCTTGAACCTGCCTCACCTCGTGGCTTTGCTCATTAACACCCTTGAGAAAGCAGGGTCGGTGGGCAACCCACTTTCTGGACCCCCTTCTGTCCCTCTTAGACAGAAGCTTGCTTTCTCTCAATAAATTCTTCCTATGCTTAACCTCTGTTGTTCCTAGAATTCATTCCTTGATTTTAGCGAACACGAACTTAGCGTTTTGGACATCCAGCAGGTTGGGAGTTATATTTTCCCTAAATCAGAAAGACCGCCTCCGCTAAGTTAGCTCCATGCTGCTTTGCGGCCTCCCTCTCAGCACCTCTCCCCAGCCCAGGGGAGCTGCCATTCCCTTCCTGAGCAGCTGAAGTGCAGCAAATCAGGGATCTGGATCCTCACTTTCAATGCAGCCTCTATAATGTTAAACTTGGCTGAGTCTGGGCACTACAGGGAAGGTTCTGAAATTCAAATGTTAACAATGCAAAGCAAAACACTTTTAGATCTCCACAGGCTTTCTTTCTTACTCTTTTAGGAGTTCTAGTTGAAAGCCAGTGCTGAGGGTGACTTCCTCATTTTCAGTGGAACCCCTCCTGGGGAAGTAACAGAGGCTTCAGCCCCGAGGGTAATGCAGTCTCTTGGGAGCAAGAGGTGGTGCTGGGAATGAGATACTTACACATGGTATTTCAAAACCATCCATGTACCATTATTTTCTTTGATTAAATCCACTAATGGGAATTCTGCTTCCAGAAAGGTGATGTAGACATACTTTCCTTCTTCCTCCCACCAGGTACAATGAAACCCTGGATCCTATGTATACTGTCAACATGAGAAGACAGAAAGGTGGACAGAGGAAATTCAAATGACGAGGGACTGTAGGACCCAAAGAATCACAGAGCTGAGCTCCAATTTCTCTATGCCTAGTATGTACCAGGCTGGGTGCCAGAGAAGCCAACAGTCATGGGCAAAAGAAAGCCCAACAAAAGCCTGCTCTCACTAGCCAGAGGATCAGGCAAGGGGCAGACTTGCAAGACAGAAAACTTTTAGATAAACATGGTACTGCTTCAGGAAACACCACAGAAAAGGCTCTGAGTGAATTTAGCCGGGTTAGCAAGAACCCTGTGGCCCAGACACCTAGGCAAGTTCCTTAGTAATTTTCCATGCACTGTGGGCTGTAAGTCCCCCCTGCCCTGCTATGTCTGGGTTGAGTTCAATCTCTGTCCCTTATTGCAAGAGTCTTGAAAAAATTCTTCCTTACCTGTTTAAATTCTGCCTGGTGCAATTTTTCTTTGACAAAAAGAATGCATCAAAATATGGGGGATATAGCTAGAGCAATGCTGAGAAGGAAGTTTATAGCATTAAAAAGGCACATGTAAGAGAAAAGTCTCAAAGCAATAGTTTAAGCTCCCAACTCAAGAACCTAGAGAATGAAAAGCAAAATGAACTCAAATCAAGCAGAAGAAGGGAAAGAATAGAAACCAATAAATCGAAAACAGAACAATAGAGAAAATCAATGAAGCATATACCTGATTATTTGAAAAGATCAATACAATTGACAAAACTGTCACTACACTGACAAAGAAAAAAAGAAAAGAAATGGGCAGTATCAGGAATTAAGTAGGGAACATTACTGAGACCCTACAGATGTCAAAAGGATAAGGGTATGTTATAAACCACCACACACACATGAATTTCACAACTTAGACAAAATGGACCAATTCCTTAAAAAGCATTCATCAGACTGGCAAAAAAAAAATTTTTTTTTTTTTTGGTACCGGGAATCAAACTCATGACCTCATGCTTGCAAGGCAGGTGCTGCGCTGCTGAGCTATATCCCCAGCCCCAGTAGACTGGCAAAAATTAAAAAGTCTGAAAAATACAAAGGCATTGGAATCCGTGGGGCAATGAGATCTTGTGGCACTCATCTATGGAGTACCTGTGGCATCGGGAGAGGTGAACACTAGCACACCCTATGGTCAGGCAATGCTGGTGACATGGGGGAGACTCTTGCACACGTGCACAAATATTCATCACAGCATGGCATTTTTCACTGCATTATTTTTAACAGTGAAGTACTGCAAATAATCTGGTATATTTCTCTAACGACATACCAGGTAGCAGCCAAGATGAGCAAACTAGAGCTTCTACTGTCAACATGGATACATCTCAAAACAATGTCAAAAGAAGACAGTAAATCATATGCGAATAAGTACAGTGCACTACCATTTATGCAAAGTTTAAAAGAGCAAAAAGCCCATCTATTATTTAAGGAATATAGATGGCATGATAAACTCTACATTTGGAACAAAAAAAGGTATTTTCTTTAGAAAAAGGGGCATTTAACTGAGCTTTGTGGGGGCAGGGGGACTGGGGAGGAGGTATCAAGCAAGGCCTCCTGAGGACACATCCCCTGAGTTGAAACCAGAAGAACTACCAGGCAGTGACTAGGCAAGAAGGCTGGGCTGGAAGATGTGTTCAGGAACCCAGGGGCAGAAGAAGCAACAAGGTAATAAGACAGCATGGCTCGATGGCAGGGAATGCCTGAGGGCTCATGGAATTACAAACCTTATCAAAGCATGACCATAGTATGACAAAATATTAATTTGGCTCCAACCCAGATCAGTAGGAAAACCTAATACAAACATGCTAGTGAAACAGTGAACATATAGTTAGAAAAATAAGCTAACAGGGGAAAAACGACTCACTAATAAAGAAACCAAAGCAAAAATCCAGCTCAATAGTGCCCAGATTTTAACATTTCCACATAATACAGCTGTAACTTTTTAAAAAATTAGATACGACCTAGAAGAAAAAAGAGAACTTGTGACACTAAACAATTTGTAAAAACACAGTGTGAAAGGTCAGATATTTTGAATTTCATAACATTGATGAATTCTGAGCCAGTATCACGAGCGGCACTGCAGTGAAATGAAGCATTGACAAGAACTGGCCCTACTACTGTAGAAACATTAGAAGGGACATTGCAAGTCATGCGTGATAAGAAAGGAGTGGATGGAAGAATGTGGCTCCTGGTGCGGGCAGCCACAGCAAAGGTCCTCAGCAGTTCCCACGGGAAGGCCTCTGTGAAAGATGGAGTAGTTCTAGGAGGGACACATAAAGTGAGGACTAACAGGTGTGAGCCCTGGGGTATCTTAGGTGGAGGAGGAGGATTTAGACAAAGTAAAGACCTTATTACCAGCTTGCACCTCGGGTGGCAGGTCAGCATGGGGAGGAGGAATGACCATGTGGCCAACGCATGGTGATCCTCATGATGATCCCAAACTAGATTTGAGACACTGGAAGACAGCAGATCCCACATGGGGTTTTCTATTCAATAAACACTCAGTGCCCACATGTTCTACGTACAGAGAAGCATGATAGAAAAGCCTCCAATCCAGCAAGGTAAACACAAGGAAACAGGCTGTTACAACCCGGTGTTACCAGAATCACAATCAGGGAGTACAGAGAAAATTCAGGAGGGACACCAGACCGAGGTGCAGGAAAGCCAGTGATTAGTGAGCCATCCCAAAGCAGGAAAACATAGGGAGAGTTTTAGATGAAAGGGAAGTTGCTCCCACACTACCAATAGGGAGAAGCCAAATAATCTATAAAATCATCACTTTTATTGAGCCCATCAGAGAGCTGAATATTCCACAGAGAACTGATCCTTGCATATGTGAGAGAAAACTAGCAAAGACTGGAGAAAACCATCCAAAGGATTAGGGAACATTGACCATTGTGCACATAGTGCCAGGAATAGGGCCTGTTCTGACCGTTTTTGAAAAGCTCAGAATTCACAGACATTTGGCAGGATACTCAGGAAGGTCTTTCCTAAAGGGTGGAAAGTAATTAGCTTTAGATGGACCATTTCCCTGGCCACAACAAATCCTAAAATCAATACCAGAAACGGGGAAAAAAAAACTGTTTCCAAATAAAACACATCCCAGAACAAAGCTAAGGCATTTTAATGGGAGTACAGAAAGATCCATTACCCAATCATATAAAATCCATAATGTTTACCATGCACACAAAGGTTATCTGGCATACAAAGAAAGAGGAAAGTGGACTCATAATGGAAATAACCATCTACTGACACTAACCAATAATGGACACAGATGTTGAAATTAGCAGGCAGGGACATTAAAATAATTATTATTCATTCAATAAATTGAAAAATTAAATAGAGACTGGAAGATATTTAAAAGATCCAAACTAAATTTCTAGAAGTAAAAATTATGTCTAACATGAAAATATATGATAGAGAGATTAATAATGGTTCCCACATGAAAGATTAGTGAAATAAAAGACATAGTAATATAAAGTATCTGTTATAGTCTAGATGTTGATGTCCCCAAAGGTCTACATTTTGGAAGCTTGCCTATCAGCCTGTGATGCTGCTGGGAGGGTGTAGAACCTTTAGGAGACAAAGCCTAGGGGAAGGAAATAAGATCACTGGGGGCGTGCCCCTAAAGGGGACACTGGTGCCAGCAGTGTCCTCTGCCTTACCACAGACCCAAAGACAACAGGGCCAAGCCATCATGGTTGAAACCATGAGCCAAAATGAATCTCCCCTCCTGTTAAATTGCTTATCTCAGCTGACTAACACACTAGCCAACAGGAAAAAAGTCCAAAGGAAAGAAGAAAGATGAGTTTCAGTCAGCTGTGGGACAAACACAAGTGGCCTACTACTAAGTAAGTGGAGTCCCCAAAGCAGAGGAGGTAGAGAAGGGGGATTAAATAATGACCAATAATTGTCCAAGTTTGATGAAAACTATAGACACACAGGTCCCAAGAAACTTAATGAACCCCAAACACAAGAGATATGAAGATACTATACCAATGTGTATCATAATCAAAATTTTCAAAACTAGTGATCAAGAGAAAAAGCTAAAAGGTGCCATGGAAAAAGATGAAAAAGAGAAACAATAATAACAATGACAGAAGCAATAAAAGTAAGAAAAAAGTAATATCTTCCAAGTGCTGAGAGAAAAAAAATTCTTTCAGCTGAGAATTTTGTGCTTTGAAAAAATAACTTTTAAAAATAAAAGTGAAATAGATATTTCCAGAACTACAAAAGGCAGAAGAATACATCAATGGCAGACCCACACTACCTGGAATGTTTAAGGATGTCTTTTACACAGAAGAAAAATAGTGCCAAATAGAAATTGTGGGGGGGCCGGTGATATAGCTCAGCAGCACAAGCGCCTGCCTGGCAAGCGTGAGGTTCTGAGTTCGACTCCTGGTACCCACATTAAAAAAAAAAAAGAAAGAAATCATGGTGTACACAAGGAAATGAGGAGCAATGGGAATGGTAGAAGTATGGGCAAATATTCCAGATTTCATTTACTATTTAAATCTATTTAAACAAAACAGTGGAACATGTTCTGGAATTTATAACTTTTTTTTTTTTTTGTGGGTACCGGGGGTCGACCTCAGGGCCTCACACGCCAGCAGGCGCCCGTGCCGCTATGTGATATCACCGGCCCTTTTTTCGTATGTGGGTTCCGGGAGTCGAACTCAGGACCTCGCGCTTGTCAGGCAGGCGCTTATACCGCTGAGCTATGTCACTGGCCCCCTGGGATTTATAATTTATGTATGACAACATCCACATAAAGGCCAAAGGGGAAAAACAACAGTATATGCTATTGTGAGTTCTTGTACACTGTATGGAATGATATATGGATATGTTGTGGAACCTAAAGGCAGAGTGTGATAAAGACGTCTCCTGTAAACTCTAAGTTGATCATTAAAATGAAGAAAATTATAGCTAATGAAACAAAAAAGAGGATAAAATGTGAATAGTTGAAAACCTCAACCCAAAAGAAGGTTGAAAAATAAGAAGAATGAACAAAACAATCAAGACAAAAAGCAAATAGTACGATAATAGGCTTAAACCTAACCCTGTGACTAATCATATTAAATACAAGTAAACTGAACAACTCAATCAAAGGTAGATGTTGTTGGGCCAGTGAGATAGCTCAGCGGCCTAAGCACCTGGCTGGCAAGTGCAAGGTCCTGAGTTTGACTCCCGGTACCCACATGAAGGAAAAAAAGGGCTGGTGATATTGCTCAGTGGCACAAGCGCCTGCTGGCAAGCGTGAGGTCCTAAGTTCGACTCCCGGAACCCACATAAAAAAAAAAAAAGGTAGATATTGTCAGAATGGATTAGATAGCAAGACCAATCTGTATACTTCCCACAGCAAATGTAGCTTAAATATAAAGAGGCAAACAGTTTAAAAGTAAAAAGATGGAAAATACTATAATAACACTATTAAAAGAAAACTGAATTGGCTATTTTAATGTTAATATTAAATTATATTTTATTATTTCTAAAACTTAAAATTTTATTTTACTAATATAAATTAATAGTTTAATATTAAGCAAAAATAGGAGTCAAAGAAAGAACATTACTAGGGATAAAAGGGTAATTTTGTAAAAATAAAGGAGTCAATTCATCAGGAAGGCATAATAATCTAAATATTTCTGGCCTATAAAAAGCTTCAAAACACATGAAGTGGGCCAGTGAGATAGCTCAGCGGCATAAGCGCCTGCTGGTGCGCGAAGTCCTGAGTTCAACTCCCAGTACCCACAAAAACAAAACAAAACAAAAAAACCATGAAGCAAAAACTTCAGGGAGATTGAACTGCAAGAAGGAAAGAACCCCCATAGGTATGGTTGGAGATTTCTATGTCCCTCTCTTGGTAACTGAATGATCAGCAAGGATATATAAACTTGGACAACACTATCAGCCAACTTGATCCAACTGGTATTTACAGAATATTCCATTCCTAAGTAGCAGACTGTGCATTCCTTTCAAGTACACATGGACCATTTACCAAGATAGACTATTTTGGGGCCATAAATAAGTCTGAGTAAATGTAAAATGATTCAATTCATGCAAAATATACCCTTTTACCACAACAGAAGTAAATTAGAAATCAATAACAAAAAGATATTTGGAAAGTCACCAAATATTTGTAAACAAACAGACTTCTAAATAATCCACACATCAAATGACATTGAAAAAGTTACCAGGAAGTTTTTTTAGCTGAATGGAAATGAAAATACAACCTATCAGAATTTATTGAATCCCAGAAAGCCATACTTCAGGGAAATTTTAAGACTTATTAATTGCTTATATTAGATTAATTCCTATATCATAAAACAAGGCAGATCAAATCAATAAACTCTGCTTCTATATTAAGAAACTAGAAAAAGGAAAGCAAATTAAACCCAAAGCAAATAGAAGGAAGAAATGATAACAATCAAAGTGTAAATCAATGCAATACAAAACAAAATCAGTAGAGAAAAATCGATGAAGTCAAATATCAATAAAATTGATAAAACTCTAGCTAGACTGGTCGTGGAAAAAAGTGAGATGATATCAATTAGTAATATGAAGAATGAGGAAGGTGACACTAATGTACTGATATTCTATAGATATTAAAAAGAATAAAGGAAACCTATAAACAATCTTCTACCAATGAATTCAACAATGCAGAAAACATGGACAAATTACTGAGGAAACACAAACTACCAAGGCTCGTCTAAGAAGAAAGATAATCCGAATAGCCCTATATCATTAAATAAATAGAATTTATTTATTTATTTATTTTTATTTATTTTTATTTTTTGTGGGTACCAGGGGTCGAACTCAGGACCTTGCGCGCCAGCAGTGCCTGTGCCGCTGAGCGATATCACCGGCCCTTTTTTTCTGTATGTGGGTACCGGCAGTCAAACTCAGGACCTCACACTTGCCAGGTAGGCGCTTATGCCACTGAGCCATCTCACCGGCCCAGAAATTGAATTTATAGTTACAAATCTTTCCACAAACAGAACTCCAGGCCCAGATATCTTCCCTAATGAATTCTACCAAATAATCAACAAAGAAATAGAACCATTCTACACAAATTCATCCTGAAAATTAAAGAGGAGGGAATATGTTATAGCTTGGATCAAGAATATCCCCTAAAGACCTCATGCACTCAAAGGTGGGGGCTTTTGGAAGGTGAATGAGTTATGGGGGCAATACAGTACAGCTGAATTGATGTTAGGAGGTAGGGGTCAGAGGAGGGTCACTGAGGGTGTGACCTGGAAGGATTTATCTCCCCCACCTTGCCCTTAGCTCTCTATTTCCTGGCCACCATGACAAGAGCTGCCCAGGCCCTTCCATTTTGCTGCTTCTGCCTGGAGCCAGCCAACCATCCAAGGACTGAGACTTCTGAAACTATGAGCCAAAACAAACCTCTCCTCCTTTAAATTGTAGGTGTCGAGTACTGTGTCTCAGCAACAAGAAAGTAGCTAAGACAGAATACTTCCTAATTCATTATTTGAAGTCAGCATTTCCCTGATTCCAAGGACACAGACATAAAACTACCAACCAATTAGGCACCATTAAAATACCTGTGAAAATTCTACACAAAATTTTAGCAAATCTAATTCAACAGTATATAAAAATATAATATGTCAAGAGAAAATGGGTCTTATTCCAGGAATGAAGAATTGGCTTAACATGTGAAAACCTAGTGTAATTCACCATACTAACAAACTAAAAACGAAAAACCATATGATCGTATCAATGGAGACAAAGGAGAATTTGACAAAATTCAGTATTCATGTAAAAACTCTTAGCAAACTATTAGTAGAAGGGAACTTCTTTAAACTGGTTAAGGATATTTACGTAAAACCCACAGCTAACATCATTTTTTTTTTTTTTTTTCGTCTTTTTGAGACAGGGTCTTGCTATGCAGTTCAGGATAGCCTGGAGCTCACTTTGTAGCCCAGGCTGGTTTTGAACTTGCAATGATCCTCCTGCTTCAGCCTCCCAAGTGCTGGGATTACAGGCGTGCGCCACCACTCCCAGCTACATCATTTTTACCACTGAAAGACTGAAGGGTTTCTCATAAGATCTGTAATGAGAAAAGACATCTGTTCTCACCACATCTATTCCACATGGTATAGAATGTTTTGATCAGTGCGATTAAACAAGAAAAAGTAATAAAAGAGAGGCCATATTGAAAAGATGTAAGACTTTCTTAATTCTCATATGACATGATGATCTATATAGAAAATCTGATAGAATCTACAAAAATAGTTACAGAATAGTAGTACTTGAGTTTATCAAGGTTGCATGATGCAAAATAAAAAAAAACATATTTCTATATACTAGCAATGAACAATTGGAAATAGAAACAAAAAGTACCATTTACAATACTATAAAAATATGAAATATTTAAGAGATAAATCTGATAAAATACACAAAAAGACCTATCTATGGAAACTGTAAAATCCTGCTGAGAGAAATTAAAGAGGGCCTAAATAAGAGATTCCCCCTTTTCATTGGAGGGAACACAGTAAATCTTTGTTAAGATGTCAATTCTTCCCAAATTGAGTTTGAGAGTCAATGTAATCACAATAAAAATCTCAGATAATTTTTTTTTTGAAAATATAACAAGTTGTTGATTTTAAAGTTCATATGGAAATGCAAAAGATTCAGAATAACCAGTTAGTTTTTTTTTTAAATGATAATGCTGGAAGATTTATCCAGCTGAAAACTTACTAGAAAGTTACAACAATAAAAATAGTGAATTAGTAGTATTATATAAGTATATAGATTAACTGACAAAATTCAGGGTATAGAAATGAACTTTTATATTTAAGTTTGGAAATTTCATCTTTGACAAAGGTGACAAAGGCAATTAAATAGGGGAAAAGATAATCTTTTCAGTAAGTGGTACTGGTACATTTAGATAGTCACATGCAAAAAAAGATGAATTAAGACATTTACTTCATATCATATACCAAAATCAATTCAGTGTGGACCATGGACCTAAATGTAAAAAACAAACTGGAAATAATCCAAATAGGGATCAATAGATGAATTTAGAAAAAAATCATCATACACAGTTACAATGGAATGCCACTCACTAATAAAAAGGAATAAACTATTGAAACACAGATCAATGTGGCTGAGTCTTAAAATAATAATCCTGCAAAAGAAGCAATCTTAGACTCACTAGCCTCCAGAAACTGTGAGAAATAAATGTCTGTTGTTCGAGCTAAAAAAAAAAAAAAAAAAAAAAGCAAGACAAAAAAGAGTACATGCTGTGTGACTCTACTGACATAAACATCCAGAAAGTGGCAAAAAGAAGCTGGTGCTTGCTGGAACATGCACACAAGCTGGGAGAAAGACATTACAAAAGGACACAGGATACCTTGGGTGATGGATATGTTCACTATCTTGATTGTGGGGATGGTCTCATGACTACATATATATATAGTCAAAATTTATGAAATTGTGATATATGAAGTTTCTAGTATCTCAATTTTACTTCAATAATGTTAAAAACCCAGCTAGTTGGGAGGCTAAGGCAGGAGCATCAAAAGTTTGAGGCCAGTCTGGACAACTTAGCAAGACCATGTCTCAAAAAAAAACCAAGAAAGAAAGGAGATGTAGCTGGAGATGTAGCTCGGTACTCTCTCGGCTCAGCCCCCAGTACCGAAGCTAGGGTTCCTGTTTCTGGTAAGATGCAGCATGCACATTCCACTGAGGCAGCCATGAAACTGAGCAGAAGCACAGGGAGCAATCCGGAGGTTCTGATAAACAAGCAGCAGCAGGAAGACCGGGGAAGCAGACCAGAATGTGAAGTCCAACCAGACAGGGGGTGAGTCACCAACTTGTCCCCCTCTGTCCTCCTACTGCTCGGTCCTGGACATGGGGCCCGTGTCAGGGACTGCCAGCAGGGTCAGATTACTAAAGCCTCACATTTCTGGTTAGAAGATCAAAAAAAGGGATTCCTAAAGGACCAGAAATGAGTGGAACGATCACAGACAGAAGCTCAGGAAAGCAGTGTCCCAGAACCACTTATAAACTGCAAGGCTCAGCTTCTACCTGCACCTGTGCAGCTCTTGTCCTGAACAGCACATGAAGACTGACAGGTGAACTAACATAAACGACTCAAGTCCTACACTGACCCTGGGTGGCTGTCAGTGGGACTATCTGAATAGCACTGCAAAGCCTTTGAAAACTGAATCTACAGCGGCACCATAACACATGGGCGACGAGTCAGAACAGGCACCAGAGCCTTACCAGTCTGACTGCCCACTGAAACAAAAATTTCAACATTTTAGTGGAATTTTTAAACAAGATTCAGACTCTCATAATATTCAAATTGTCCAGTAAACAACCCTAAAGTACTAGACACATGAAGAAATAGGAAAATCTCAACTTGCACGGGAAAAGGCAATCAAAAGATGCCAATGCTAAGATGATACAAATAGCAGTATGTTCTGATCAAGACTTTAGGGCCGGTGAGATAGCTCAGCGGCATAAGCGCCTGCCTGGCAAGCGCGAGGTCCTGAGTTCGACTCCCGGTACCCACATACGAAAAAATGGCCAGTCATATTGCTCAGCAGCATGGGCGCCTGCTGGCACGTGAGGTCCTGAGGTTGACCCCCGGTACCCACAAAAAAAAAAAAAGACTTTAGAGTAGCTTCTGTAAAAGTACTCCAGTGTGTTTACTATGTATATATTACTGAGACTGCAGGTGAATCAATTATTCTTTCACAGCTTTTAAACAAGCCATAACTTGTTACTGCTTCATTAAAATGTCAAAATTGGGGAAAATACAGGTGAACTGAAAGACACAAACATTTTACATTTTCCTATTATTAGAGACAAGCATGGAGCAGAAAAACACAAAGGTGGGTGGCAATGAGTTGCAACAGAGTCAGCTGGTAGCGATGATCTCTAGGGAGGGTGTGTGTGAGAAAACATTTATAACTATTTTGAAAAATATTAATCAGAGCAGGGAATGCAGCTCAATGGCAGAACACTTGGCTTGTACAGGTGAAGCCCTGGGTTTGATCCACAATAAAATAAAATTAAACTCTGTTTTGTGCACTTTAAGGAAAACAAATGTAATTCTAACTCCAGCCATCTATGGAAATTGTATCTGGTTAAATAATGTGCAGCTGGATTCCAGTGCTGAGTGTTAAAACAGGAAAGCACTGAAGTTATGGGAAAATAGAGATAAACATTCAAATAACCTTGGACTGAGGAAAGCTCATCTGAGATGTTACCAAGGCAGAGCCAATAAGGGACTGCAGTATAGGGACAGGCATCAGGACAGCAGCAAGAGATGGCTCCACACACGGCTAACAGTGGAGACCACTGCCAGAGGGCAATGTGACAAAGCTACCTAAAGCAAAACAGAGCACCTTTGCCCAGTGATCCCACACCTGAAAACTCTGCCCCACAGGAACATAAGGCCCAGTACAACAGGGCAAATGTGTGACGCTCAGGGAGGAATGACTCAGAGGGTGGCTGCACAACGCAGCCACGCGCAGAGTACACACTGGCAAGAGTGCAATGGGTCGGCAGGTGACCTGTGGGATTCCCCCCAGCCAGTGCTGATGGAGAAAGGCAAGAGAAATAAAACTCTAATTCTGAAAATAACACTGACAAAGCCATTACGTGTCCGTGCACATATATATAGACACATATGGGCCTGTGTAGCAGTTTATTATAAGTCTGTAACAAAATATAGATGTACACACTCTAGGTTGCTACCATGGGCATTAGGACTAAGGATGGGGCTGAGACTGGGTGTGGAAGGGTGTGTACAACAAAACAACACCCACACTGTCGTCTCCTTTACGTCAATGTGTGTGCAGGTGTGCGTGTGTGCACATAGAGGGGTAAATTAGAGGATGGGCACCAAATGCTACTGGTGGCTCGCACAGGGCTACAGTTTCCACAGGCTTCTGCTTTACTTATTTTTAGCCATTGTTTGAATTCTTTTGACGGATCATATATCATGTACCCTACAGTACACATGTACATGTAACATCAATATGTACATACTTATTGCGGTGCTCAGCATCAAATTCAGGTCCTTACACGTGCTAGGCAAGAGCTCTACCACTTAACTACATCCCCAGCTCTGATTAAATACTATTTTTGTAATAAAAATGCCATTTAAATGTGGCAAAATAATGTATATTTTAAAAATTAAAAGGCAAAAGAGGGGCCGGGGATATAGCTCAGCGGCACAGTGCCTGCCTGCCAAGCGCAAGGTCCTGAGCTTGATTCCCGGTACAAAAAAGAAGGCAAAGGGCCGGTGAGATGGCTCAGCGGCATAAGTGCCTGCCTGGCAAGCGCGAGGGCCCGAGTTCGACTCCCGGAACCCACATACGAAAAAGGGGCCGGTGATATCGCTCAGCGGCACGGGTGCCTGCTGGCGAGCGAGGTCCTGAGGTCGACCCCTGGTACCCACACACACAAAAAATAATAATAAAAAGGCAAAAGAAAATTGGGAAGAAAAATATTTCAGCTTTTTATCAAGGGATAATCTATATATAAAGAACTTTCCTAAACTAATAGAAAAAATATCCTCCAGAGAAATGGGTAAACATCATAAGCAGGTAATTCATAGAATAATTATTTTATGCAGTCGACCTCAACAAGTATTTATTTATTTATTTGATTTGTGTGTGTGTGTGTGTGGGTACCGGGGGTCGACCTCAGGACCTCGCGCACCAGCAGGCGCCCGTGCCACTGAACAATATCACCGGCCCTTTTCTTGTATGTGGGTACTGGGAGGCGAACTCAGGACCTCGCGCTTGCCGGGCAGGCGCTTATGCCACTGAGCTATCTCACCGGTCCCCTATTTACTTGATTTTTGAGACAAGGTCTCACTAGGTAGTTCAGTCTGGACTTGAACTCATTGTGTAGCCTAGGCTGGCCTCAAACTCACGGCAATCTTCCTGCCTCAGCCTCCTGAGTGCTAGGATTATAGACATGTGCCACCATGCCCAGAGCAACAAATTTCTAAAGGAATGGAAATTTTATTTTTTTTTATTTTTTATTTTTTTAATTAATTTTTTTTAAAGACAACAAGTAAACATTCTCATGTATTAACAAACTCAAGAATTAGAGAATGTACAAATACCTTTTGGAGAAAAACATTACTCAGTATAAGATTAAGCCATGTAAAAGCTAGGTAAAAATAGAAGACTAAGGAATGGAATAGTCACAGTGAAATTGTATTTTCATACTAGGGAGACAATATGATGTTTACAAATGTGTGTCCGGTTTATTTCGCTTGTGAGTATTTTCTCGAGTTGCATCCATTTACCTATAAAGGTCTCCAGTTTATCTTTCTTTATGGCTGAGTAGTACTCCATTGTATAGAAATACCACATCTTTTTTATCCAAGGAATGGAAATTTTAAAAAAGAATCAAGAAATACTAATCAAAATGGAGACTTGTAATGACAAGGATCAGAGGACCAAGCTTTTCACTCACTGTAGGGTGGAAATGTAATTTTTTCTCTGGAGGACAAATTGGCAATGCAAAATCTTAAAAATACATATACACTTAGACTCTGAAATTCCACCTCTAGGAATTTATGCTATGGGAAATGTACCAAAACATATGCACAAGTATGTCTATGGCATCTTGGTATAAAATACGTAAAGCTGAAAGCAACCTAAAAGAGCTTCCGTAGGGTTAGCCATGATGTGGAATGTGACATATCTGTTGACATGACAGCACAGACTTCCAGTTAAAGGTGGTGGCTGAAGGTAAACATATTTATACCTCCTTTTAAAAACATCCAAATGAAATAATGGAAAAATAAGCCTGGCATGGTGGAACATGCCTGTAATCCCAGCACTTGGGAGACTGAGGCAGGAGGATCACTGCGAGTTCGAAGGCAGCCTGGGCTACATAGTGAGTGCAAGACCACCCTACACTACAGAGTGAGACCCTGTCTCAAAAAGCTCCAAAACAATGAAATAACAGAAAAATAAACAAGTAAAACTAGCACATGACTGAAAATCTAAGAGTGCAACATACAAATCAGTGCCATGGGAAACTTCCAGAAAAGAGAGGTGACCCTAGACATGCAGTGGAAGACAGGAACTCATAACCCCAACAGGCAAAATCAAGGTCCTCCATAAAGAGTGAGTTTCCCCAGCAGACTTTCTGAATAACTCCTGGATCAGAAGCAGCATCGGCTCAGAAAAACGGCACAGTGGGTGTGGTTGAGAAATTAACCGAGGGGCATGGACACAGCAGCCCCTGCTCCAGAGGCAGAGCATTCTTGCTCAGATTGGAGTTGGCATGGCAATTGTATTACTGAGTATTATTCTGACTCTCAACCAGTCAAGTCTAGACCACAGAAGAGCTCTCTAAACTGGGATGTGCAAGCCACTCCCTCCTAGAGCCAGTGTGAGACTGGAGTGTGGGCATCCTGCACCCAGACTCCCACCTGTGCCCTTGGTCTTCCTCACACAGCTTCCAAGGCAGGTCATCAGGTGCCCCTTCCCCTGTAAGCACTGGGTCACTGAACATGCAGATGTTAGATGAAGGCATTGGCTACTAACCATGGACCAGTGGGACAGACAGATGTGAGGAAGGGAAGGGAAAGACAATTTACAATTTCTTGTCCATCAACTTCCACATTTGTTGAATTTCTTTACCACAAATACATATTCATATTCATAACTATATAGGTTATATAGCATATATTTGAGTAATTTACATATTTAATTCACATGTTTAAATCTAAATATAGACTCAGATCGATATTGATGTATAATGATACCAAGAGATAAAATAGAATAAAAACAAGTTGGATTTATTTTGTAGAAAAAATAGTATTTTATGAATACATGTGCTTAGCAAAAAGTATGAAAAAACAGACACAGGATGTCAAGCACAGTTGGCTCTACATGGTGGAACCATGGTGGCTTTTATTAATTGATATTTCTTTTCTGTACTTAAGGAACTTTTCTGTTATAAGAAATGAGTAACAAGGGCTGGTGAGATAGCTCAGCGGCGTAAGTGCCTGCCTGGCAAGCGCGAGGTCCTGAGTTCGACTCCCGGTACCCACATACGAAAAAAGGGCCGGTGATATCGCTCAGCTGCACAGGCGCCTGCTGGCACGTGAGGTCTTGAGTTCGACCCCCGGTACCCACAAAAGAAAAAAAAAATGAGTAACGAGTCTTCTTTACATCATAAATATAAAATCATCTAAAAGGTAATTGTTTTAAGTGTTACTAAAGGTGCATCATAAACTCAGGGGCATTTATAGCTTTTTTCATGAGAAATAGTCTTCAACAACCAAAAAATGGAAGTGGTCACCAGAGACACTTCTGGAAATCAGAAGTTACCTGTCCAGCACAAATCTGAAAAGGAAAATGGGGGAGGGGAAAGAGGGTCTTTTTTGCTGTCAGTACCGGAGTCCTTGGGTTTCTGGGGGGAAGAATCCCCTTCACTAACTCAGCACTTCTGAGTCTTGTTCCCGGAATATAGAAGTGCTACCAGAAGGTTAGTGGGATGAATATACAGACTGAAACACAATTATCAGCATGAGATCTCTTGGAAATGGAAGTTGCACAGGCAAACACATCTAGGAAAACTTCAGTCTCAAGGCACAGAAATTGGCATTCAACAAAGAACAGTAACTTACAGGATGCTTGGCTGAAAGTCTTCCGGTCACAGTTCCAGTCTGATTCCACGTAGAGGAAATGGAACCCTTGATCAGTTAAAAAGAATCAGTTTAAACCATGGCAATACTGTGCTGGGCCCTTCACCCATAACACCAACACTCAGTGCTTCTCCAGAGGCCAATGAGCTGCAGACCCTGAATTCCCACATCTGAAATGTTCTTGGAGTTACAAAACTCCTGCCGTGGGAACAGGGATGGATGAAGAAGGCAGTTTCCCTCTAACCCAAGTGGAAGAAGCAATAGGACAAGTAGGCCTTTACGTCACTTACAACTCCAGTGTATGGGCAAGCAGAGGATGATGGGGCTTGGGTGACCTGACGAGTCAAGTTGGGACTGTGAGTCACCAACAGGTGCTATTACTTGCTGCATAGCCTCAAACAAGTCACAGAGCATCTCTGACCACAGTCTCCTTGTGTATGAACTAAAACAATAACAACCATCTCAAGTGGTTCCAGAGGACAGATGCAATAAAAGCTGTGAAAACAAGAGGTCAGCCACAGAGCTTCCTCTTACAAGGACAATCTAGAGGCATAACACCAGCCTGCACTGTGTGGAGACCTGAATAATACCAGAACCACAGTTCAAGAACCAGTTCTAAGAATACCAGACCATTTCATCATTTACTAGAATGATAGAAGTTCTACGTGTATCTGAACTCATTTATAAGCATATTCCTAATCACCATTTCTTTGTTTAAAGGCTGTTACCTTTTTCATGCAAGCCAGTAATCCATCTACAAAGGTCGACTTGATCTTGTGAACCTAAATCACAAAGACAAGAATAATCCTTTTGTTAAGTATTTAAACAGGAACAAGTGCCAGAGAAGCACTTCACACAGTGCCAGGCATGTGCTGTTGGTCACCTCAGATGGCCTTAGGTGGTGCCAGGATTGAATAACAGTGGCCCACAGAGAGAGATGCCACCCCTCCCTTTTAAAATAAATCTATTGTTCTGCAATAACTCTAAATTTACTGAAAAGTTGCAAAGATAAGCAGATAAATAAATGCCCAGCCCAGTGTACCCTGTGTGGGACCTTTCTATTTCTCACCCTTCAGGAGAAAGGGCCAACTGGTCCTAGTGTGTTCCCAAACACAGACAGCAGGCCATAGGCTCAGTAAATAATAGGGCAGTGTTCTGAGTGATGACAAAGTTTTCAGTGTGGTTCCCAAACAACAAAACCTGGGAAGTGAAGAGCAGTTGTGTGAACAGAGAATAGGTGAGTGCTAGAGGAGGGAATGGGTGTGTCATTAACCCCCTGGTAAACAGTATTGGTGGAAGTAAAATGCTGGCCTGGGGCTTTTGTGGATATTGGCAGAAGTCTCATTCACATTGAAGTCACAAGCAAGGACACAGTGTCAGTCTTTTTTCTTTAATGATCCCTTTGGTTCCCAGTGCTAGGCAGGGCTGACTGCAGACTTGAGTAAGATCATGTCAGGGTGAAAGGAAGTAGGGCTAACACAAGGTCAACCCAAGAAACTGTACCCCCTTAAAGCACTGTTAGGGTGCTTTAGCAATGGCGATTTATTAACAAAGACAGGGCCAGGCACTTCCCCTTCATCAGAAACTCCTTACCAAAGAGTCAACTTACCTGCCTGTATTCCAAAATAATCTTGGGTAAGGGATGAAGGTCTTGCAGAGAATTTAACTAAAAAATGAAAATATAGGATATAAAAATCAACATTTAAAAAATTAATAACTTTTTAATATACCAATAATGAACTAGCTGAAAAACAAAACGGGAAAACAATTCCATTCACAATAGCTTAAAAAATACCTAGGAATCAACCTAACCATGGAAGTGAGAAACCCCTACAATGAAAATTACAGAACATTGAAGAAAGAAATTTTAGAAGACACTAGAAGATGGAAAGTTCTCCCATATTCATGGATTGTCAGAATTAATATTGTTAAAATGGCCATATTACCAAACTCAATCTATAGATTCAGTGCAATCCCCATCAAGGTTCCAACATTATTTAGAAAACTAGAAAAAATAATCCTAAAATTCATATGGAAACACAAAAGACCTAGAATAGCCAAAACAACTGTATTACCTTTCCTATCACTGGGACAAAATACCTGACACCCACAATTTAAAGGAGGAAAGTTTTATTTTGGCTCATGATTTCAGAGGGCTTAGTCCATACATAGTTAGCTGGCTCTAAGGCAGAATATCATGGTGGAAGGGCATGGTGGAGAGAAGCGGCTCAACCCACAATTGGCAGGAAGCAGAGAGAGCAGAAAAGAGCCAGGGGGGCGTCCTCATAGGCAGCCCCCAGTGATGCCTGTCTTCCACCTGGACCCCACTTCCTAACACCACTTTCAGCTATGAAATCATCAATAGACTAATTCATTGATGAGAAATCTAATCACCTTCCAAAAGCCCCACTTCCAACACATGAGACTTTGGGGGACATTTTATTTTATTTTTTTATTTTTATTTTTATTTTTTTTGTGGTTACCGGGGGGTCAACCTCAGGATCTCGCGCGCCAACAGGCACCCGTGCCGCTGAGCGATATCACCGGCCCCTTTTTCGTATGTGGGATCCGGGAGTCGAACTCGGGCCCTTGCGCTTGCAAGGCAGGCACTTACACCGCTGAGCCATCTCACCGGCCCATGGGGGACATTTTAGATCTAAACCTTAACAGCAATCCTGATCCAAAAAAGCAATGCTGGCAGCATCATAATATCCTATTTTACAATATACTATGAAGGCACTGTAATAAAACATCTTGGTACTAGCACAAAAACAGAAATGTAGCCCAGTGGAATAGAATAGAGGATAGAGAAACAAACCCATGCACTACAGACATCTGATTCCTAACAAAGGGGCCAAAAACAAACATTGGAGAAGAGCCAGTCTTTTTATCAATGGTGCTGGGAAAACTTGACATCCAGTTGTAAAAGACTGAAATTATATCCTTACCTCTCACCCTGTACAAAAATCAATTCAAAATTGATCATAGACCTGAAACTTTCCCCAGGCGTGGTGGTACATGCCTATAACCCCAGAACTTGAGAGGCTGAGGAAGGAGGATCACTGCAAGTTTGAGGCCAGCCAGGAGTGCATAGTGAGTTCAAGGACAGCCTGAACAACATAGCTCTGTCTCAAAACTTACCCCTCAAAAAAGTACCCTAAAATTTTGAAACTGCCAGAAGAAAACATAAGGGAAACATCTGAAGTTACTGGCACAGGGAAAGACTTCCTGAATAGGAATTCAATAGCACAAGAAATAATAGCAAGAATCAACAAATGGGACTGCATCAAATAAAAAAGCTTTTGTACAGCAAAGGAAACAATTAACAGTGAACAGGCAGCCCACAGAAATGGGAGGAAATCTTTGCCAGCTACTCTTTAGAGAGAGAATTAATATCAAGAATACGTAAAGAACTAAAAAACCTTAACACCAAAAACTCAAATAGACCAATCAAGAAGTGGACAAATTGAACAGACACTTCCCAAAAGAAAGAGTACAAATGGCCAATAAGTATATGAAAAAATGTTCAACATGTTTAGCCATTAGGGAAATGCAAATAAAAACTACATTGAGATTCCACCTCATCCCAGTCAGTATGACTAACATCAAAATACAAAAACAGCTGGGCATGGTGGCACATGCCTGTAATCCCAGCACTTAGAGACTAAGATCACTGCACTTTTGAGGCCAGCTTGGGCTACACAGTGAGTTCAAGGATAGCCTGGACTACATAGCGACACCCTGTCCCAAAAAACCAAAAATGAAGAAAAAAAAAGAATACAAAAACAGTAAATTCTCCTGGTGAGAGTGCAGGAGAAAAAGGCACACTCCTACATTGTTGACAGAAATGTAAATTAGTACAGCCACTGTAGAAATCAGTAGGAAGTTCCTCAAAAAACTAAAAGTAGAATTACCATGTGACCCTGCTATACCACTGCGTGGTATATATGCAAAGGAATTAAGGGCAGCATACTACAGGGATACCTACACACCCATGCTTACTGTGTGTGGCACAATTCACCATAGCCAGGATATGGAAGCAGCCTGGGTGCCCAGCAACAGGTGAATAGATAAAGAAAATGTGGTGTATACGAACAATGAACTATTATTCAGTCATAAAGAAGAATAAAATGATGTCATTTTTGGGAAAATGATGGAACTGGAGATCATGTTAAGCAAAATAAACCAGACTCAGAAGACAAGTTTTACATATTTTCCTAGTATATAGAATCTAAGCAAAAAAAGATGACATGAAACTAGAAAGTATAGGGAGCCATCTGGGCCTCGTCATGGTCCAGAGGAGTTTATATTTATAATCCCAGGGAAAAGTTATTAGAATTCTAGTAAATAAATTCCAATCTACCACTTCCACTGCAACCCACAGCGAGAATAAAGAGACACAGATATATCTGCAGTTGTGGGGAACCAACGGGGTCCTAAGTCCAGTTGGAACAATGGCTAACCCAGGGCCGAACCCGGGTTTTATTAACTTGTGAAGAGGGCAGTGACTCGGGGTTGAGTGACTGTGAGAATGGTGGGAAGTATGTGAGTGCTGTGAGCTGGGCTAGGTAAGAGGCACAATAGCACCCCTGCAATATGCAGAGAGAGGTATGCAGAAAGAGTACTGGATTCCAGTAACAGGCAGCCTCTAAGTTTGGAGGAATCTGCATAACACAGTTTGAGGAAGTATCTTGTGTTTTTGGTCAGTCGCCTTAGCTTTGATGTCTGGCCCTTCTGCCCTGGGACTTCACGGCCTCTTTCTCAAGGCTCAATCCCAGCACACAGCTCAGCGTCTCTCTCTTGGCCTAGCTCATGCTAACTAGTGGGGAGCTATAGGCGGGGCATCACTGACCTGTCCCATTGCTTCAAAGGCTACACATCAGCGCCTCAGCTAGACCCATTTGTGTTGCTTAAAGCCAACTGAGGGGGTAGAGGATTTTCCTAGCCAGCTCTGTACACATCAATACATGGAAGTAGGGCAGGGGTTAGCTTCTTTCAGGGGGAGCTGTCCCAGTGGTCCTCCACAGAAAGAACACTATTATTAGAAAAGATGGAGCGAATAAGGCAGAGAGGAGAGGGGACAATACGGAAGGGTAATGGGGGATGTATAGATCAAAATATATGTATATAGAAAATACTATACAGATGTCCAATATTTTTTAAAATTAATGTGCACTAATAAAAACACATTAAAAAGTAAAAATATATATGTCACCAATATATTCTTTTCAACATTTCTAACACTTATTTTCTTTTTTTTGGGGGGGTACCAAGAATTGAATTTAGGACCTCATGCTTGCCAGGCAGGCACTGCGCCACTGAACTAAATCCCCAGCCCCTAACACTTATTTTTATTTGGAGAAAATCCCAGTAATAAATGGTGTAATGTCATATTTTCCAAAATGAAGATTTATAGCAAACTCAGTTTATCAAGTATCTTAATCCTACCCCCTTACAAAATTATTCCAGCATCCATGTGGGAGTTAAAAGCACTTCACACAAGCCTGGAAACAAGAGTTCTCTTGAGATTCTAATTAATGAAGTCTAAATCCCACATAGGGCAGAAAACCAAGAAAATGTCTACAAGTATATAACTCAGTGGCTTAACAATACCCAACGTTTGGCTCACAGTTATCTGGGCAAAATTCCAGGTAGGTAGCACTGGAATTTTATCATGAAGTTTCAAATTAATTTTAAAAATGGAGGGGCCAGTGAGATGGCTCAGTGGCATAAGCGCCTGCCTGGCAAGCGCGAGGACCCAAGTTCGACACCTGGAACCCACATACAAAAAAAGGGCCGGTAATATTGCTCAGTGGCATGGGTGCCTGCTGGCGCGCGAGGTCCTGAGGTCGACCCCCAGAACCCACAAAAAAAAAAAAAAAAAATCGAAATACAGCATACATACAGGAAAGTACAAGATCGTACACGCATAGTTTGTTGAAGTATTGCCAAGTAAACACTTGTGCAACTGCTGCCCACATCAAGAAATGGAACATTCCAGTCTCCCAGTAGATCCCTGCTTCTTCACCAGGGCGATCCCCGCCCTGGCCCACTCTACCCCACCCTGGCCTACTCGTTCCCACTTCCGAACAACAGAGTAGGAGCGGCACTTGTATGTGGCTCCTTCTGTTCAATGTTTTCAGTTTGGGGCCCATCCATCTATGTGGCGTGAAGCAGTGCCCTTCATTGATTTGCACTGCTATACAGGATTCATAGGAATGCAGGACAACTATCTATCCATTCTATCTTTGAGGAATATATGGGCTTTTTTTCTCCTATAGGGCTGTTAAGAATAAGGCTATGATGAACATCCTGGTGCACAGATTTTAGTTAGCGAATGTCTATGGTTCTGTTGAACACATACAAAAACAGGTGTGATAGAAACTGCTGGTCCACATCAGCAGAGACGTTGCCAGTGCTCCAAGCCAAAGGTGCCGTCCATCCTCATCGGCAACAGATGCAAGTTCCAGCTGCTCCACAACTTTGCCAACGATGCTCTCCAGGTCTGGATTTAGCTGATCTAGTGAGAAGTGACATCCCTGTAGTTTTAATTTGTATTTCCCCGATAACTAATGAAGTCGGCCACAATTTGTGCATTTATTGACTAATTGCATATCCTTTATTAAATCCTTGTATCTTTGGCTTATTTGAAGAATTGGTTTGTGCATCTCTTATACTTCTTGATTACAGGAATTTTTTACTCTGAACAAGATTTTTTTGGTCATTGTATTTATTGCAAGTATCTTCCTCCCTTCTGTAGCTTGCTTTTTCACTTTTTTTAATGGTGTACTTTCATAAATATAGATTTTTAATTTTACTGTCATCCGATTTATCAATCTCTTCCTTCATGGTTGATATAATTCGTGTCCTGTTGACAAATGTTTACCTACCTCAAGATCTTTAAGTATTCTCTCATGGTATCTTTTCTGGGCTTCGGTGTTTTGCTTTTATATATATATATATATATATTTTTTTTTTTTTTTTTTTTTTGTACTGGGAATTGAACTCAGGACCTTGCACTTGCCAGGCAGGCGCTTATGCCACTGAGCTATATCCCTGGCCTGCTTTTATACTTAAACGAATAGTTCATGTGGAGTTCGTTTTTGAGTGCGGTGTGAGATGTGGGTCAGGGCTGCCCGTGGTGTTCATGCAGAGAGCCCTCCTTCCTCACTGTACTGCACGGCCCCTGTCAGAGGTCATGTGCTTCCTGTACGCACATGGAGGTCTCTTTCTGGATTTTCTATCTTGGTCCACTGATCTGTTTATCCTTGAGTCCACACCAAATGGTACTGCTTAATTAATTCCTAGTGATTCCTATTGCTTTACCATTGTCCTACCACTATTTAGTAGACTAAGTTCTCCAACAATGCCCTCCACAAGATTATCTTGGCTCTTCTCATTTTTTGAGATTCCCATATAAACCTGGGAATCAGCCTGTCAATTTCTACCAAAAATCTCTGGCCAGGGTTTTAATTAGGATTGTTTAGAATCTATAAATCAACTTAGGGGAGAGCTGATGACATATGATTTTAATGTAATTATGTGAATCACTAAACCGTATCAGTCTCTGAATAAGGACTGAGGACAGAATTGGAGTTGTGGCCACAGAAACACAAACAGGAGTCAACACAGGGATTCTCAGATGCAGACACTGCCCAAGGGAGGAAGCTTGCCAAAGTGTAACCCAAGATACCCTTAGGGGGATGAAGTGCAGGAAAATACCCAAGAAAACTGCTGAAAGTCACCTAACTCTCCTTATCTCCATACTTCACTCAAAAACAGTTTTCCAGCCCACAGCCTGCCTGTATATCTTGACATGAGGAGTCTGAGACCACTTGAAAGAATCAGGCATTGGAGCACATAGAACTGTGTACAAAGTTCTGCAAATGCTGGTTGAAGATTGGAGGCAGAGGCCATGGCTACCTGCAGCCCGGCAGCTGAATCAAAGGCTGTGTTGTCTCCTGGCATCATATTCTTCTGACCACCCTTCCACTCTGGCCACATCATGGTCTCCTACTGGCGTATCCCCTCCCTGACCTTTACGTGTCAGTTTCTCAGAGTGAAACTTTGGTTAGCAGAGCTGGCTGTATATCAAGATCAGCAGGGTAACTTAAAAAACAGCTCTGCAACTGGGTCATGATCAGTTGTGTACCTGGGTATCTATGTTTTCCACATCTCCAGCCGTGATGGAGAACCACTGTCCCAGGGCGACTACAACAGATACAGGCTGGCAGTTCCCACAGGTGCATCTCTAACACAGACCTTCATCCTGAGCTCCATGCCGCAGACATGACTGCCCAGGGGACATGGTGCAGCAGGGTCTCCAGGGCACTTTTGTCCTAACACATTCAATACTGAACACTTGACACCTCCCAAAGAAACCATCCCTTTCCCCATTTTGCCTGAGTAATGGCCATATCTATCTGGCCAGGTAGGCAACTCAGAAAACCTGGAACTACATGTCCTGACTGCTGTCCACACTCATAGGACCATACCAGGAGGTCCTTTGTGTTCTAAACTTTACTGCCATCGCCCCAACCACAGTGGCAGCCTGTTTATTAGTGAGTCTTCTCCATTCTCCAACCAGCAGTAAGAGAGATCTTTTTAAAACCTACCTATCACCTACTAGAATGGTGAAAATCCAAAACCTGGTAACACCAAATGCTGGTGAGGATGAGAAGCAGAGGAACTTTCATAATTCCTGGTGGCAATGCAAAACGCTGCAGACAGTTTCATGGTTTCTTACAGAATTTAACATATTCTAAGATGGGTGTGGTGGTGCACACCTGTAAATTCAGCACTCAGGAGGCTGAGGCAGAAGGATTACCGTGAATTTGAGGCCAGCCTGGGCTACACAGTGAGTTCAAGGCCAGCCTAGACTACATAGTAAAGAAAAAAAAAGCAAAACAACAACAAAAAAACTTAACATTCTTACCAGATGATCCAGCAATCATACTTCAGATGAAAGTTTGTATCTACATAAAAACCTGCATATAGCCAGGCGTGGTGGTGCACGCCTGTAATCCCAGCACTTGAGAGGCTGAGGCAGGAGGACTACCATGAGTTCAAGGCCAGCCTAAGTGAATTCAAGGCCACTCTGCACTACATAGTGAGACCCTGTGTCAAAAAATAAAAACAAAAACAAAAAAACCCTGCATATAGGTATTTACAGCAGCTTTAGTTGAAATTGCCACTACTTGTAAGCAACCAAGATGCCCTTCAGTAGGGGGATAGATCAACTGTAGTACATATAAACAATGAAATATTATTCAATGCTTAAAAATGGCTATCAAAACATGAAAACTCACGGAAGAAACTGAGGTGCATATTGCTAAGTGAAACATGCTGATCTGAAAAAGCTAGATAATATATGATAGCAACTACTATTTATGACATTCTGGAAGAGATAAAACTATGGAGACAATAAAAAGATCCGTGGTTTCCAGGAGTTGGAGGGATCAAGGGTTGAACAGGCAGAGCACCGAGGAATTTTAGGGCAGTGAAAATACTGTTTGATACTATAATGGTGGACACATATCATTACACATCTGTCCAAATGCACAGAATATCCAGCACCAAGGGTGAACTATAATGTAATACAGACTTTGGGTAATAATGATGTGACAGTGTAGATTTGTCAGTTATAACAAATGTACCATTCTGTGGGTGTATTAGTTACTTTCCCATTGCTGGGACAAAATGCCCAATACTCGCAACATAAGGGAAGAGCAGTTTATTTTGGTTCATGGTTTCAGAGGGTTCAGTCCATGGTTGGCTGGCTCTAAGGCAGGAAATGCATGATAGAAAAGCATGGCGGAGGAAAGCTTCTCAAGCCATGGCAGCCAGGAAACAATGAGAGAAGGGAGGAGCCAGAGACAAGAATACATCCTTTCAGGATTAATCTACTGATGAGTATAGCATCCTAATGACCCATTCACCTTCCAAAAGCCTCGTACTCTGAACACAGGAGGCTTTTGGGGGTCATTTTAAATCAAAATTGCAATGGTGGGGAAGCTGACAGTAAGATGATGCATAGGTGGGGAGAAGGAGTATATAAAAACTGTGCACTTTCTGCTTGATTTTGTTGTAAAACTAAAACTGTTCTAGAAAATAGTCTATTAAAAAAAAAATCTAAGATCCATTCCAAGGCCTTCCATTGTACTAAGGTCTGCACTCCTCAGCATGATGGGTCCTTGCCCATTTCTCCCTTGGAGAAGTCTTCTGACTGTGGAGCAGCCAGAGCCTCCTTTTTGCCAGGCCCTGCTTCCTGTTTGTGACATGGGTGTTTCCTTACCTTCAAGCTTCCATTTATATGTCATTTCTTCAGAATTCTTTCTTGACAATTCAACCTAAAGTCCATCACTCTTGCTGTATTTTTCTTATGACTGTTTTCACTTGAGTGGGTCTTATCCCACTGGATGCATGTGTTCCTGTGATAGTTGGTTTTAGGTGTCAGCCTTGCTTGATTAAGGAATCTTGGAGAGCTGATGAAGTACTCCTTTGCAGTGTATCTGTAAGGGTGTTTCCAGGGCAGATTGGTGTGAGACTGAGTGAAGAAGATCCACCTCTATGTGGGTGGCACCATCCACTAAGCCAGGGCCAGGACAGAACAAAAAAACAGAGGAAGGTTGAATTTTCTCTCTTTCTTGAAATCAGGACATCTTTCTGCTCCCCTTGGATGTCAGAACTCCAAGCTCTCTGGCCTTTGGAGTTGACTTAATACCAGTAGCACCTGAGCTGTCAAGCCTCCCACCTTATGGACTAAGAATCACAACATCAGCTTCCCTGGACTAGGGCTTTTGGGCTTAGACTAAGCCATGATACCAGCATCCTGGTCTCTAGCTTATAAATAGACAGTTGTGGGACTGCTCCATTTCCAATTTCTATGATCCAATTTCCGTAATAAATCCCCTCTTGTGTATCTCTCTTTATAGCTACATATACCCTATTGGTTCTGTCTTTCCGGAGAACCCTAATACAGTTTTTCACTGGAATAGATATTTTATGATGACAAAGATAAAGCTATAAACATCTGACACATCCAGGGCCACAGTAAATGTTTGCTAAGTAAAACAGGGGAGACGTCTGTCCTATTCATGGCAGTATTGCAAAGCCTAGCAGTATGCATAATACATACCAGACACCTATCAGAGGTGAAACATGACCTGAAACCCTTGTCACTTCAGTTTGTTAAAAGTCTGAGAAGCAACTTCCAGAAATGATGAACAGCTAGTCCAGTCTGCCTGCCAGGACTCTGACTCCCAGATCAGACCATCTTCCCAACATCTGAATCCCCTACAGTGCTCTGAGAACATGTGCCTTGACTGGAGTAAAGAACACCAAAGTCTCCCTCCATGTGCAGTTAAGGGGGGGCTCCTGTTCTTCACTCCCGTGTGTTTACTGAGTGGTGGGAATTCCCACTGCTCCACATCTGGAGTGGAAGGAGGAAGAGTCCTCCTATGTGAAGCCACGGGGCTGGAGAACGCCACCCTGCACAGGTGCAGTAGATACGTGCCCTTAGGCCATGTTGGTAAGTCCTGACAGCCAGTGGCAGAGAGCTGGTATTGTGCAGGTCATGTTCTCTGACCATGGTGCATTTACTTCAGAAACCTATAAGAGAATATCTGGGAAGCCCCCATAATTTTGGAAATTTAAAGGCACTTTCAAACAATTCAGTGATCAAAGGAGAATTATAATGGAATGAGAAAATACATGAAATAAAACAATATGAAGAAAAGAGAAAAAAATCAGTTCATATGAAAAGACCTTTGCCTGCTGAGCCAGAGGAGACCCACAGAAAACAGCAAGCTAAAAGAGGCAAGTATCTTCTTGATCTGTCCTGCTGTGTCCCCTAGTCACCTCTCTTGACAAAGCCTCTCACTGAGTAGCTGACAAGGAAATGTTTACAGAGTCCAGCTCTAGAATCACAAAGCCGGACAGAGAATTTGAATTGTAGATCTGTATTTTTTAGATTATGATGAAGGCAGTAGATGACTCTGCTCGTGTTGACCCTCCCTTCCGTTTCAGAAACCAATTATCTGATCATTGAAGAGGAGTCTTTGAATACAAGCACGGATTTGGTTAGCTAAGGTTTCATGTCTGATTTTTGCCTGTATGCTTACAAATGAAATTTTGGCCATACATTTTTGTGGGGTTTTTTTCCTATCACTTTTTGTGCATTGTCCTTGTTCATCTCATTTTCTCCTTTTAAAATGTTTTTGTACACTTTATGTCATATGGGAAATATTGATTTTTTTAAGTAGTTGTGGGATTAGGTAGGAGCCCATCAGGACCATGTACCTTTTTCAATGTTTAACTTTGTTGTTTTTGTAGATATGCTCTTGTATTAGGCCTCTATGGGGAAGGGAGCTGGGTCTGGGATGGCTCAGAGTTCTGCTATTGACTCGTTCCAGGATCTGGGGCAGGTCACCCCCCTCTCTGCATTTTCTCATCTGTAAAATGGGACTTGCACTTGTGGCACCTACCTTACCAATGAGATGTGAAGTTGTGGGTGCTGGGCATGCTTTGTAAATGGGGAACCCCTTGCTCTATCACGGAAGGACCCAGTGGCTACTAGACTGGGTATCTTGGAATTTTACAGACGCTTTTCTATTTGCACTCAGTTATCAGACTTGTAAACAGGACTTCACTGAGAGTTTTGGAACATTTATGTTGAAGATTTCTTTTTAAAAATGGCTGTAAATAGTAAAAAGTAGTTTACTTTAAAAAAAAAAAAAAGAAAAGAAGAGTTGAAGGAGTCACTCCAGACTTATTTAGTGTCTACTGGGCCCTGTCATTGTCTCAAGCCCTGGAAGAATTCCAGGAACAAAGCAAGGTCTAGGCCTTGCTAGAACTCAATCCCCCAATCAGCCCGCGGAGCTGAGCATAACAACTTGTAGGTGATGCCTAGACCCCATCGTGAGCCCAGGGATGCTGTGGAGGAATGGGCAAGGAGGAGGAGAGGGAGCTGGGGTGGGAAGGGCTTTGGGGTTCACCAGGACCTGTGAAGGGGTCAGGGAGGATGGAGGGAAGTAATGGAAAGGAGTCCTAATCTTGCTCTTAGAGGCCTGGGCATGTATTATCTAGTGAAAGTCATCTTTTCAATGTACAAAATGAACAGCATGACCTGTTTAAAGAAGAGAATGGGGTATGATTCATGTCCATGTTTTGTAGAAAAAAATCTGTTAAAAGCACTGTCTCAATACTGTCCACAGGAAAACACTTCAACACCAGGAAAGAGTTAAGACTTCCTTTCTTACACCGTTGGCTATCTGGAGAGCACAGGAGCTATAAGAGAAGGGTAACAGTGCCAGCTGGTGCTAGGACAGAAAATGATCTGCCTGGGATCCCCATGCACAGGTGCAGAGAGCACCTCATGGCTTTGCCAGGTGGCACCAGCATCAGAGCTTTGGGGCCCACTGTCTACCTCTGTTCTGCAGGGTAGGATCCAAGCTGCAGTTTCTCCAGCAAGATGGGGCTCAGTTCCCAGGAATACCTCTGTCCTAGGCTCTAGGAGCAGACAGACATTCAGCTCAGCTCCACCAATCACTGGTTTTAGGCTGTTTTAGTAATGGGAACGAAGTGAGGTCTTTGATGTGTATAACCTACATTCTAGTGGAATAAGCAAGCTAACACTTAAGATCACATTAGATAAGAGTAAGTGGAATGCAGAAAGCAAATCAAGGGGAAGACACAAGGAGTGAGTGGGGCCTTACTGCAGAGGGTGACCAGAAAGTCTTCTGAAAACAATATTTAAACTGACAGAAGTCAGCAAGCACAGTTTGTGGGGACTGAGGAAAGCCTGTGTGGAGTCACAGAGAGTCCAGTGCCAGGACCAGGGGGAGACCTAGCTTCATGGCTGGAGACGCACTCAATGGTTTGGGTTGGATTCTAGTGTGATGGGAAGCCCCAGAAGTCTTAGTCAGGACAGTAACATAATATCTCTAGTGCTCTCAACACAGGTAGGGGAAGAAAGGGGACTGGCTAGGAGGCTTGGAGTAAATCAAGTGAGAGAGGACAGACACATTTTGCAGGAAGAGTTTGGGACTTGCTATTGGTGAGCTTGAAAGAAAGAAAGAAACTCAATGATGACTCTCAGGTACTTGAGTGGAACGGCTACAGCCAACTCTGATTGGTTTTTTTTGTTGTTGCTCTGTTGGACACACAGCACACACATTTTCACTGAATCCTGACAAGATCCCTTTTCATAGATCCAAAAACCAAGGCACGGAGCAGTCAGATAAGGTGGCAGAGGGCATGGGGGCAGGCCCTAACACCACTACTCCCCTGTTACTCCACCCTGGCACTGGAGGACCTGACGGGGGGGTGGGACCCTTCCCTGAGGTGAAGAACAAGAGCTGGATGACGCAGTTCCAAGCCCCTCCATGGAGCACCTTCTGCAGGAGATAACTATTCACCTGGTATCCACCCTGAGCTGCTAGGGCCAGGTGTGGGCTGTTGGAGAGTGGGCTCCACAGGGGCCTGTGCCCTAAGTGCCACCATGGGCTGAGGCGAGCAGGCAGATGTGCTGCTGGAGAGGCAGGATGCTAGAGGAGGAGTCTCAGAAGGAAGCTTCTCCTGTCTTAAAATCCAAAGCTGATGGCACAGGAGGCAGAAAGGAGGGCCTCAGGCTGCGTTCACCAAGGTGACAGGAGTACGCTTATTCACTGGCTTCCACTCTGCATCCTGTCAGTAAAGTCACTTGTTGGCTTTGAACATCTATTTCTGCTCTGCCACTTAGTAGAGTAGAATCTCACTATTCTTGGTCTTTTAAGAGTTTATTCCTCTGAAGAGAAGAGTAACAAAAATTCTCTAAAATAAATTCAGAGGAGAATACTAGTGATCTTCTCCATTTGAGGACACAGAGCATAAAGTCCTGACTGGATTGTCAAGAATGTGTTTTTGGGCCGGTGAGATGGCTCAGCGGCTTAAGCGCCTGCCCGGCAAGCGCAAGAGCCCGAGTTCGACTCCCGGATCCCACATACGAAAAAGGGGCCGGTGATATCGCTCAGCGGCACGGGCGCCTGCTGGCGCGCGAGGTCCTGAGGTCGACCCCCCGGTACCCACAAAAAAAAAAAAAAAAGAATGTGTTTTTAAGGACAAAACTCTACCAAATGACCCTTGCCAGAAGTCCAGCCAGCCAGAGGCACCTGGAGAGCAGCCATCTGCTTCTCCTGGTCCACAGCCCAGAGTCACTGTGGGTAGGAGCACCCAGCCCGGGCGAGGGGCGCTTCCCCTTGGTGCAGATGCCAAGTATGTCACAAAGAAGGACACGGGGGCCAGTGAGATAGCTCAGCTGCATAAGCGCCTGCCCGGCAAGCGCAAGGTCCTGAATTTGACTCCCGGTACCCACATAAAGGAAAAAAAGGGCCGGTGATATCGCTCAGTGACACAAGCACCTGCTGGCAAGCACGAGGTCCTGAGTTTGACTCCCGGTACCTACATAAACAAAACAAAACAAAAAGAAGGACACGGGACCCTTACCACAGCCTCTGATGTAGATGGGTGGTGCTGTGCCCCTGGTCTGGGAAGGATCTTCCTGGGACTCAACAGGTGCAGCTTCAGCTTGCCAAAGAGAATCTTCAAAAACAGCAATGCACACATATGAGAGAGCTCCAAGGGCAGGCAGCAAATGTCACCTTTCCAGTTAAGGCTACCATGCAGAGGAGATGCACCCAAATAGATGTTATAGAATGCTTCATTCTCATTTGGTACTTTTCTCTGATTTAAAGGCTTTGAAATAATGAATCTCAATCCACTCAATCCACTCTCTCTTGTGAGAGAACGTGAAACAATTTACATACTTTTTAGACAATCAATATAAAATATTTATAAATTCAGAATAAATCTCCCTTTTAACTCTTGAATAAAAAAATATATTTGAAAGAACCAAAATTTAGCATTACCTCTCTAAGCTGATTATTACTCATTATAAGAAACTGTTCTCCTGCAACAAAATGGGCTTCTTGCTCCAATTCCTTGAGACGTGCCTAAAAATATGATAAATACAATTAATCTCATTCATAGTTTTCACATTAAAATTATTTTATTGGGCCGGTGAGATGGCTCAGCAGCATAAGCGCCTGCCTGGCAAGCGCGAGGGCCCGAGTTCGACTCCCGGAACCCACATACGAAAAAAGGGCTGGTGATATCGCTCAGCGGCACGGGCGCCTGCTGGCGCGCGAGGTCCTGAGGTCGACCCCCCGGTACCCACAAAAAAAAAAAAAAAGAATTGTCTAACAAATTAATTAAATAAAATAATTTTTTTTTCTGTTTTTTCTTTTTGTGGGTACCGGGGGTCGACCTCAGGACCTCGCGCGCCAGCAGGCACCCGTGCCGCTGAGCAATATCACCGGCCCTCTTTTCGTATGTGGGTTCCGGGAGTCGAACTCGGGCCCTCGCGCTTGCCAGGCAGGCGCTTACGCCGCTGAGCCATCTCACCGGCCCTTGTTAGACAATTCTTAACAAAAGATCTTAATGGAATAGAAACAATCTATATTTTACCAAAATGGACTTTAAAAAATATATTTTGACTCATGGGGGAATGGTCAGCTTCATAGAATCACCCTCCCCCAAACCCAGGGAAACAAACTGAAAGAAGCAAAAAATAATAATACACCAAAATTTGGGAGGGTAAACATTAGAACTAGAAAGGGATCCAGCATCACATGAAATAAGACAAAAGGAGAGGTGGAAGTAGTAGGCTGTGTCCAGAATATATCAAGATGTCCTATAAATCAAAATAAAAATGAATAAAAACTGGAGCAGATCCTCTATAAAAAAAAAACTCCTCATAGCCAGTGACAGTAGAAAAGGTATTTGCTTTTTTGTTGCTGTTGTTGTTTGTTTTTTGCTTTTTGAGACAAGGTCTTGCTGTATAGTTCAGACTGGCCTTGAACTCACTGTGTAGCCTAGGCTGGCCAACAACTCACAGCGACCCTCTTGCCTCAGCCTCCCAAGTGCTGGGATTACGGGTATGCACCACCATCTGGCAACAGAAAAGCTATTAACCACATCAGTAAGCAGGAAAAAAGAAACTAAACTCAGCAGTGGTTTGTAGTGACCATAACCTGGCAACTACAAGATGCCTCTAGACAGTGGGGCGGACACCACCGAGCACCACACAGCCATGGCAGTGGGGCAGAGACACAGAGGGCTGAGGGAAAAGTCACCCACCAACTACTGATTGACTTGCAGATCAAAAGCAAGCAAACCATCAGGCCGGCACAGATGTGAAAAACGATAAAGAAAAGCAACAACCAAATGGATGACTACAAAGGCAGGGTGGTAGTCGCTTCCGGCAGCAGGAAGGGAGCTCTGGACATCCCATGGTCTGGCCCAGGAGTGGTTATACTGGAGTTTTCTTTGACATAATTCAGGTGGAACATTTTTACACATTTCTCACGCATCTTTATCTATTTTTATTTTTCAGGAAACCCAAGAATTCTTTCACCAAACTCTAGGGGGTAATGTCCTTGCAAGAAAAAGCTGACTTTTGAGAAGGAGCCTGAAGTTCCATTAAAGAATCTCCCACATACTCCCTGGATGCAGTGCTGCCCCACACACGACAGATGCAGTGTGGTTTAAGTCCCTCAATGCTTAGTTCTCCCCTCGGGATCACGGACAGGGAGGGAAAGGGTCAGCATCAGACTGGGGCCACTGGGGCAGGGGAAAAGCACAGTCTACTGAGACTGCCAGAGAGAAACAACAGAGTCTGAAATGACAGCTCACCCCAAGAAGCATTGACATCCTCTCCATTTCTTCTTTGTTCACCTGAATCTTGTGGTTTTCCATCACTGTGATGCAAAATCAATTGAGACATATTTGTGTTGCCTGAGTGAATTCTTTTCAGTAAAGACAAGAGAGCCCCTCCTGATGAGGACACAGTGATAGCAACTGCTGTGTACTCAGCACAGGGCCTAGCAGCGTCTGCATGTGAGATCAGGACCCAGGAACACTGACAGAGCTGGCCTTCAAGAGGGATGGAAAGCTACCCTGGTCATGAGGGCCTGGCAAGACCTAGACAGGGGCAGATGCGGGAGGGAGGCCTGCAAGGTGTCAACAAGAGGGTCTGCGGAACCTCTCGGGCCAAGCAGAGGGCAGCAAGCCAGGATCAGAGACAACAGCCAGCAGATAAGCGCCCAGCAAGGCTCTGCATCCAGCAGACAGACAAGCAGGGGTCCCTGCTGACAGAACGTCAGAACCTTCACATCCTTCCATGTCAGGAGGTGACACGGCCCAAGCCCTCTTGTTCCAGAAAGGAAAACAAAGGGCTGGCATCTCTTGAAAGCCCAGGAGATATAGTACCTATTGCTAGATAAGCTACAGAAAAGATTTGTTTTCAAACAACATGAAGAATCCTCTAGTAAAGTGACTTGCTTTTTCTTTTGTTATATTTTTTTTTCTTTTGATAACTTACCTGCCAAAATTGGGATCAGAGGAAGCTCCAAAGTACAAAATAATTGCCATAAACCATTAGCCTGTTTCATAAGAAGAAATACATCTTTAAGCCAGCATTCATATCTGCATTTGGTTGAAAAGTTACTTGACTTTGTTAAGCTAGAATTAAGTCAACTCCTCTTGGGGCAAGTTTCCTCCCCACATCTACTCCCCTCCCTGTTCTTCCTATTTCTGTTACATATCCTGCTTTATCATCAAGACATGGTAGAGGGAATTACTCAGAAATGTCAGACCAGCCAAGCCCCACTCCAAAACTTCCCCCCAGTACTGAGGATTAACCCAGAGCCTTCCACTGAGCTGCATCCCCAGCCCTTTTATTTTATTTTTTATTTTGAGACAGGGTCTCGCTAAGTCACTAAGTTGCCCAGGCTGGGCTCAAACCTGGAATCCTCCTGCCTGAGCCTCCCAGTCTGCTGGAATTATAGGTGTGTGCCACAATGCACAGCTCCATATCCCTTTTTAAAAATTTTGTTTTGTGACAGGGTCTCATTAAATTCCAAGGTTGGACTTGAATTTGTGGCCCTTCTGCTTCAACATTCCAAATAGCTAGGATTACAGGTATGTAACCACACTCTCATGTTTAAGATGAAATACTTGTGGACTTTTAGTCTTTATTTTAATTTCAGAATGGGTTACTAAATTCCTATAATGTACCCAGATTGTCACTGATTTCTCACTGGCACTGCCAACTACTTTGGAGGACATGTGATCTTTACATTGGGCCACCTGCTCTATAAGCACGAAGTCCTCCCCTTTATTCACCTCACCTTCCACGTTCTTCAGTAGAGAATTTGCATCCTTGTTCTTCCTGCTGCCATCTGAGGGCCTTGGGCTCCTCTCCCAGCCCCCACCCTGGCTTTTCTGCATGCCCCCGCAGACCGATTCTCTGCCTGAGCCTGTGATACAAGGTGGGTAGCCCCCCACACCCCCGGCTCCCATTCTGCCCTTGGAAGGCTCCCCTTTCTGGGCCCCAGCAGGAGACTGAAGGCAGAAGGAGGAGAAACAGCTGGGCATGGAGCCTGGAGTAGAGATGCCCCACCACTGCTGCCCCAGGCCTCTCCCTCTTGCCAGAGCCTGCCCCTCACCCTTACCCCAGACATGCTCCCTTCCTTCCGGCCCTCTTCCAGTGCCTATGGCTTCCCAGTAAGACAGTAAGTGAGGGAAGCTAAGCCCATTTCATTACTAAACAAAACAAATGCTCTGCTTCTACATGAGCTGCAGCATCAGAAAGACCCCAGGCAAAGGGGAGGAGTGGAAACAGGTTACAGTCATTGCCTACCTAGAGAAACCATTCTAAAAGCCAGGGTCTTACCATTCCGTCTGTCCTTCCCTGAGTGGGGCCCTAGAACAAATGTATCACTTCCTTCACCTGCATCTGCAAGTGTGCCCTGTGAGTGTGAGTGAAAAGTCAGCTTTTTGCACAACCAGAACTCAGAACAAAATGTCTTGCCTTCAGCTTGGAACATAGGTCCATCGTAAGTCTGTAGAGTATACTCAGGTTCACACGTACATTCTGATTCTTTAAAAGAGCAAAAGGTAAAATTCAGACAAACTTAGCATGGCTCATCACAGTCTGGAAGATGACACAACTCCCAAGTGTTCCCAGTGAAACCCCAGGAGCGCCCAATGGCAGACACTAACCCATTGCTTCACACAGACAAGGCCTAGTCTATGGAAAGACCTCCCCTGTGCAGGCACAAGCTGTGCATAGTAGGTGCTTTCTTACCACTCAAGGTTTTCCTTATTTCATAGACTAAGAAATAGAAACACAAAGAGGCTAAGTGCTGGGACAGTAGTTAAACAGTGGCAGAGTGAGAATACAGAGCAGTTTCTCAGGTCCCAGCCCTTACACAGAATGGCTGCCACATCCTACATGTACCCATTCATTCCCACTCTAGCACAGATGCCTGCAGGGGCCCTCAAGAGACCCCTAAAAAGTCTGTGACTGATGGACAGAGAGGGGATGAGAGGTAGCCCCTCCACACACAGTCTACCCCTGCTTAACACCCACTCTGCTCCATCCCCCAAAGCCTCAGTCACTCAGGCTGAGTGTCTGCTAGAGGCCTCAGTGTGAACCGGAAGGCCAGCGGCTGGCTGGACACACCCAGATCGACTCTTGTCATTTGCTGGCCTTGGCTCTCTCGGGAATGACCCATCAGAGGACACTAGGTAGACTGTTTCCAGCCACCACCTGGCAGAATTCCACAATGCTGCCTGCCGGGGCTTTCTCAGCTCCAAAATGGCCATGCGTTTCCACTCTGAGAGCCCCAGGATGGGCCAGCTCCTAGACGTGGCACAGACCCATGAGAGCCCTTGCTCCTCCTCCCCAAGCTGCCCTGCATCTGTTCTCTGGGTGGCCTTGTCATTCCTGTGCCACTCCCTCTCCCTGAGTGCTCTTCCTTTCTCCTGAGCAACTCAACCCATCTTTTCCTATGCTGGAAAGAAAATGCATGGAAATGCAGGAAAGAAATGAAGTAGGAAACCCACACTGAACTATGGCCTCCACTTGACCTTGGGTGAAGTGAGTGTACATTATTAACCTTGAATGCCTGTTTCCTCACTGGAAAGCTGGGACTGGTAATTCCAAGGTAGGTGACTCCTTTCTTCAGTAACGACATCCCAGCTTCCTTCTGAGTAGGAACACTGACCACAGGACCCATCCTCCCCTGCTGGAGTGGACACTGGACCACAAGGGAAAGGAGCCGCTCTCCAAGAGCTATACTGTGTCTCTGGCTTGACACTGGCACTGCGGCACCAGCCCTGCCCAGGGTCCCCAAGCCCACAGGCTCTTGTTCTTGCGAGGCCTGCTTCTACTTTCCTCCAATTCTTAGAGCTACCCCCCGACCTTCTGATGAACTTCTTTTTAAACCAAAAGAGTACGTTTCTGTTATTCACAGCCCACCCCCACACAGGGGTCTGGAGGATGAAGAGCAGAGGGTGCATCCCAGCTCCGGGGCCCCGGCTGTGTTCTACCTCAAGCTCCCTCTGCCTCCGTGGTTCACCAGCAGCGCTTCCGGCACACAGCGGCCCTGGCTGGCCCACCAAGCCTTCTTCTCCAGGGTGGGGTGGGGGCTGAGGAGAGTCACCAGGTAGGTCTTACGGTTCTCCCTACATGGGCTGAGGTGGCTTCCCAGGAGCTCAGCCACAGCGGCCACCTCAGCAGCACAAGGGTTTATAGAGAAGCAGCTCTCTGCTCATGGAGCAATCGACTTTGACAGCAGGGAATCCACTCAGAAGAACCCCACTGTGAGTGAGATTTTTCAGGAAAAGGAGGTGGGAAATCTCCCATACTATTCACCATCCCCCACCAGAAATGCCAAGGTCAAATTATTTGTGTGGAATAAGTGAAAACGAAGGTTGACAATGTTCTTTTTACTATTAGTTTAGCTATAAGAAGTTTCTAGAAAAAAGTCAGGGTTGTATTAAGGCAGATAAACCACATCTTAAAATGACTCACCACACTATTTCTTGAGGAATTTCCATATGCGCTGCTCGCTTTGACTGTAACAGACTTTTCAAGGTGTTTTGCCACTAAGTCCTCAAAAGAAGGTGCGGCATCACTGGGATCTATAAGCCACGCAGCAATTCTGGGATCTAGTCCCACAAAATCGGCAACTGAAGAGGAAAAGGTCACTTAATCTTGCCCCTAGAACTAGTAAGCGTTGCTTTCCCTGCCTTGACAAGGTTCTTAAAGCTCAAATGAACAACAACACTATTACACTGCCTCCAGACTACAGAGCTCAGTACCTACATGACTCTATCATTCCTCATCACTGCCACCCTTTGAGGAAGTGGCCTCAACACCCACACCCCACACAGATGGTCTCCATGGGCGCCATATTCAAGAAGTGGATCCCAAACAGCAAGGAAGGATGGGAACTCCAAGCTTGGAATTTGGATCTCCCAATACCATGTTCCTAGAGGCCACACTCAGAACCCTAGGCCTGCCTCTTGCCTCTTTTTCCCTCTTTTTCTCTCCCTACCCTTGTTCTTTCCCCTCTCAGGCTTCTCAATCACTGTGGGTAATGCATCCTCCTTTCCATATCATCCTCTCTGCCTGCCTCCCCTTGGGCTGCCCTTCATGGCCCTGCATCGTGGTGCCAGGGACTCTGGGCTCCTGAGTCAAGGAAGAAGGGCAGAAGTGTCCTTGTCACTGTATGAGGAGGGTGGACAGTGTGTGACAGGCAGAGATTGATGTTCCTTGATGTGAAAAAAATCCCATGAGAGAACTAAGGTGCTGTGTGCACCACAATGCTGTGCAAAGAACTCTGGGCCCAGGAGGACACCTCAGCCCTTCCGTATCATTTCCTCATCTGGAAACTAAGGGGAAGATTTCTGTACATATCTGAGAGACGTGTGTGAAGATGCTTTACAGAAAAAGAAGACATTTGCTAAGTAGGTAAGTTTTAGCAGTGATCTTTAAGATACTTTATCATTATTATTATTTTTTTTGAGATAGGGTCTCACTAGTAGCCCAAGCTGGCCTCGAACTCACAGCAGTCCTCCTGCCTCAGCCTCCCAAGTGCTGGGATTACAGGCATGTGCCACCACATCCAGCTTAGATACTTTAATATTTTAAATTGTGCCATACAAAACTAAGGAGCTTAGAGAACACTGTAGAATAGTGTGGCCAGATTCTAAAGTTGCTAATAAACACCACTAAGATCTTTAAACAAAAATCAACAGAAAGTAGTTTGTCTTTCAATTAAATTACATTACATATTATGTTTTCTGGCATCTTTAAATTAGATTAGTATAAGAAACTTGTATTTACCAAAGCAGCCAGCATCCTAACTTTTTCATTTGACGTCCAAGACATCCTACACTGGCAGATGTGGAACTCAGGATGGGAGTCCACAGTCATTCTGGCTGCTTGCCTCCGAGTTGGCAAAGTGTGACTTTACACAATACTGCCTGCTATTGAAGACTGACCCAGTAGATATTTCATTCCATGTTCACCTCTAATTAATGTTCCAGAGTTAAAGGTTCTTATCGACAGGCATGTTCAGAAGTCCTCAGTGAGGCCTGACAGAGCTGGAGCGGTCTGGGCGTGGTCTTGTAAACTCCCTTCCACCACTGATAGGACAAATCCCCTCAGTAGGGAAAAACACCAGTAGTTGAAAAAGAAGTGCCAACAAAACAGATTTAAAATAAGCTAAGAAAATGATACAAGCTATGAAAAAATAAATCAGAACTAGAAATACTTAGAATTAGATGAGCTAGGAAAAGAAAAATTATACAAAGCAATGACAGAATCCAGGCAAAAGATTTCAGAAATAAAAACTGAAGTAGCAAGACACAGAAGCAAATAAATATAATTGACAATGCCTTGCAAAAAAGAAGATGGAAAAGAGAAAAAAAAATTTAAAAGAAAAAAAAAATGAACAGCTTGAAAATGAATTCTAGGTAAGAAGCAAAAAATATGAAAGATGGGCAACAAAATTCAACATATGAAATAGGAATTCAAAGAAAAAACTAATGCTATATAAACACTGCAGTTCAAGTGACTTTAAACTACATAGTGAAGGACACACATAATCAACATTGTAGAGGGTAGATCTAGAGCTCAGTGGAATAGTACTGAGAGTTGGAAATAAATCCATATCTTGGTGGTTGGCTACTTTTCAACGAAGGTACTAAGAAGTTGGACTTTGTAGTGGGGTCAATTGTGCCCTCTAAAAGATATGTTACCTGAAGCCTGTGATCTTATTTGATGTAAAAGTCTTTGCAAATGTGATCATGGTTAGCATCTTGAGATCATCTTGGACTGGGGAGAGGGCCTAAATCCAGTAATGGGTGTATTTATAAGAGACAGAAAAGGAGAAGCCACAGAGACACACAGACAGGGAAAGGGGCAGGTGGAGGTGGAGACAGACCCTGGGTCGCTAACCATCACCAGAACCTGGGAGGACACAATGGGATGGATCCTCCCTCAGATTCCAGAAGGAACAGCCCTGCCAACGTTTTGATTTTAGTCTTCTGGTCCCAGAACTGTGAAAGAATAAATGTTGTTTTAAACACCCAGACCCTGTCTAAAAATAGAGAGAGAGAGAGAGAGAGAACAACAACAGAAAACCCCAGTTGATGGCTTTGTGCTAAAGCAGCCCTAGGAGGCTAGTCTACCAGGCTTGTATCACAAGGACTCACTTCCTAACTCATCAAAGATTGCATACAATGGATCAAAACACATTGACTACTATTAAATAAATGCTGGCAAGAAAATGAAGGGAACAGCTGGGCCTGGTGGTACATGCCTATAATCCTAGCACTTAGGAGGCTGAGACAGGAGAATCACTACAAATTCGAGGCCAGCCTGGGTTACAGTGAATTAAGGCCAGCCTGAACTACATACTGAAACCCTGGCTCAAAAAAAAAAAAAAAAAAAAAAAAAAAAAAAAAAAGAAGGAAAGGGAACTCTCATCCATGCTGGTGATATGGAGAAAGGGGACACTATAGTACAACCACTATGGAGAACAGAACAGAGGATCCTCAAAAGACTAAAGGTAGATCTGCCATATGACCTAGCTATCTTATTTTGGGTATATCTCCAAAGGAAATGATATCCACATATCAGACACACCTACATGTTTATGTTCATTGCAGCACTATTCATGGTTGAAAAGATATGGATTCAACCTAAGTTCCTATGTGCCCATCTTCAGATGAAGAGACAATGGAGTATTATTCAGCCATGAAAAAGAATGATAGCCTATCCTTTGCAACAGAATGAATAGAACTGGAGGACATAAGTGAAATAAGTAATCACAAAGAAAACACTGCATGTCCTCTCTTGTATGTGAATGCCAAAAAAATGTTGTTCTGAATGTAGAAGAGTAATAGACAATTACTAAAGCTTGGAAGGGGTGGAAAGGAAGGCAGATAGCTGTGGCACCACGTTGCAATTAAAGAACCTAAACAATGACAATCGATTGCTTCTAACATCACAAAAACGGTAAGCAAATAAAAACAGCTACAAGATAAACGTGGAAGTTCAAATGCCAGCTGGACAGCTAGTCATGAAAAGATTGCTGCAGCCTCTGGGGGATGATGGCATCACTTTAAACAGGAATCTGTATTTCAGTCGCACAACTGAAATATTTTGAGATTAATTATATGATGCTGGTAATTTGCAGGGTTTGGAGTGTGGGGAGTCGCAAAGGAAAAAGATTGTCTGCAGGTTGATCATTATTGAATAGGGTGATAGGGACTTTTTGGTCTGTGTCAGAAATTTTCCATAATAAAGTTTTTTCTGATATTTTATTATGAATATTTCCAAACATAAAGACAATGTGAAAAGAATTGTAGGGTGAACACTTGAGTATTCACTACCTAGATTCTACAGTGAACATTTTTGCTATATTTATTTTATCACTTGCCTACTTACCTAGTAAAAAGATTATAAAAGTCTTCTGTACTATTTTAAATGAAAGATAAAATGTCTCTGACATTGTTTTGATGTTAATTGCTTTGGACTGTATTTTAATTCTTAGAAAGTTTTACTTTTGTGATAACAACAAATCCCAGTCCGACTCTGCTGCAGGAGTTAACTTTTCCCTACTTTAAATTACCAAAGGAGTATGTACTAGTGAGAGCTCTGGGGTCACTTAGCTCCACAGGAGAAAGGGCCCCCTATGCCTAGGGCAGATGGTAGGCAGATATGTCAGTGCGGGTGTGGCCAGGTAACCTGGAGCTTGTGACTTGGTGACCTTCACCATCCTCCCTCCCCACAGGTGCCAAATTGTAGAAGATCTAAATTATAAAGACAATGTAAATGTAATTTACCATGCCTCCAACTGCCATCATCACCAAAAAACTGTAGTACTGTTCTCACAAAGTCCTTGGCATTAAAACAAATAACCGGGCATTTACATTTCAGCGTTTGAAACAGCACATTCCTAGAAGATGGAAAGAAATTCACTGATTTAGACATTAATTCAGAACTTTTGACTGTGGAAAAGTATTACTAATACTCTACTAAAAGCTATTATTATTTAGTATATACATGCCTTGAGTGTTGAATTCTGTGAGGCAGGATTATTTCTTACCTGCATTTTGTAGAGGATGAAGGAGAGACACAGAGCTAAGTCACATCCCAGGGGTTGCAGAGTGAGGTCCAAATTGCTGTAGAAAGCATACATACTCCAGACTCCAGATGCTGGGCCCCAAGGCAGAACCCCAACCTGCAATCCTGGAGCCCCTCCAACATTCCACCTTGCTGCCATGCTGAGTCCTTTCCTCCACCACGGGACTGTGCCATTTCCTTTCTGGTTCCTGGGCCACTGCACTTGCTCATTCTTGACTACAGTCCTCCTCCCACAACTCTGCAAGCTGCTCAAGTGCTGTCCTCAGGAGGGAGCAGGCCTTCTTGTTCCTGCTATACTCCGGCCACATAACGAGACAGAAGGATCCACATCTGCTGGACTGCATCCCATGAGCTCCTTGAATATGGGACTCATAACAGTTCACATCTGTCGAATGCTTACCATGTGCCAGTACCATCCTAACACCTCACAAGGATTGCGCACTGAAACTCCATCCCAACCCTGTGCATTCTGTCCATTTCACAGGCAAAGGACCTTAGTGTCTGAGAGGTTACATCTGTTGAGTGCCAACGCAGGACACTGAGACCAGAACTTAAACTCTAAGCCACCAAGGCATAAATCCCCTGCACAGCAAATGCTTATGAAAACATTAATGAGGTTCTTTGGATGAGGTTCATAAAGGAAGAAACTAGAAGTCTAGTGAGCTCCACACCTGAAGTAAATGTACAGTAGGACTTCACTGTTTCACTCCAGAGAGAAACATTTTTCCAAGTTATGTGACTTCCCCTTGGTTTCTTTAAACAGAGAGCCCAGGTGGCAGGGAAGGCAAAAAGTGTCAGTAGCTCAGCCTCTGGTCTTGGCTTGGACAGACCACAAAGAGCAGCACAGGGGACAGAGAGGAAAGAGGGATAAGGTCACCGGGAGAAGAAGGATGCCTGAAGCTCCTGCGGTGCTGGTTGAGGCATCTAATAGCCACAGGGCCTTCTGCTGGGGAGCACAGCCAGCCAGAGTCTGCCTTGATAAGACAAAAGAGGATCCTGAAAGAGGGAAAGGCTGGCCGGGGATATAGCTCAGCAGCACAGCGCCTGCCTGGCAAGCGCAAGGTCCTGAGTTCAATTCCTGGTACAAAAAAAAAAAAAAAGATGAAAAGGCTAAAACAGAATGTACTTTATGAGCCAACTGTGTAAGTCAGTCATGTCACATTTACAAAACAAAAAGTGTGTGCTCATTAAGTGCAATCCCGAGCACTGCAAAAAAAAAAAAAAAAAAAAAAGCTAGATTTGGGCCTAAAACAAAAAAACTTGAGTCAAAAATCACAAGACTGATATACAGCTTTAATTACCTCTCTGAGTCTCAGTTTCCTCATTAAAAAATGGAATTAATAAAACCAAATATATGGAGATGATATTAAAATGAGAGATGTTGTGTGTGAAAAGACCTTACATATATAGCTAATAAATGTTATTAAGTATGTTTTTGCAAAAAATTATGTGTGTGTTAATTAAATGTGTCTTATATAAATTCATTTTGAATCCCAAAGACAGTATTACAGAATTAGGATTATTACTACAATTTTATGGTATTTGAGGTAATATCTTCATATAATTATCCTGGAATTTATAAAAATTAAGCTTCAACATTCATTCATTCAATAAAAAAACTGAATAAATATTAAGCAGCTGTTATGTTATATGTTATATCCCTAGACATGGGGATACAAAAATAAATGAAACAAAAATCCCAGCTGTCAGAGAGCTTAGGAGTGGACACACAGAAAACAATAGGTAAGTAGATACATATAATGGTGCTGGTGGTTGGTATTATAGAGAAAAATGAGGAAGGGGATGTTTGTGGTGCTGGGTGGTTACTATTCTATCCAGATGGTTAGGAAAGGCCTGGCTAACAAGTAACATGTAAGGAAGACATGAAGGATAAGAAGAACAAAAAGCCTAGCTGATGAAGAAAAGATCTTTACAGAAAATTCTAGCTAATAAATGTGGAAGAAATGGTAAGATTGAAAAAAAAAGCTGGATCAAGTCATTGGAACCACTCTTCAGTGTACAGTAAATAAGGAGGAAAGCAAAGCAAGTTACAGAACCCCACAACGAAGTAAATAGACAAATCGAGGACATGGGACCTTCTGCAAGATGGTTTAGATTAGAAGAGAGATGTGTCCACCAAACATTATGTGTGGGCCTTGTTGGGCCCCTGATCCCAATACTGTAGAAAGACATTTTTGAGACAATCAGATGACTTTTAAATTTGGACTGGACATTATATTTAAGTTTGAAAATAGCACTGTGGCTATGGAAAAAAAAAAAAAAAAGCTCATGTTTCTTGGAGCTGTTCCTTAAGTGAGGGTGAATGGCAAGTCTGGAATTTCCTTTAAATCCAACCCACTCAGCCACCCCTAAAAAGGGACAGATGAAGGAAGTATGCAAAAATCTGGTGATGTTGGTCTAGGTGAGTATGATACTACACTCTACTTTTGTGTTTTCATAATTCATCTTCTGTTTGTTGGGTTAGAGAAAAACCTAAAGGATTGAGGCAGCAAGCCAGTGGCTATCTGGGAGGTGCTGCAGGAGGGGAGGCTGTGCACCCTGCGGCAGGGGGAGAGGGGTGGGCACGGCAGAAAGATCCCACAGGTCAGTGGTAGGGACTCCTGCTTTGCTTCAGTGCTAGCAGAAGCAGTCAGAAGGTCTGAGGGGGAGTGACATGATCCAATTGACATTTTCCCTGGTCACTCTGACAGCTGGGCTGAAGGGGTGGTGGGACAACTGTCCAGGGAGGAAGCTGTTGCCACAGCTCATGAGGGTAATGGCCTACCCTGTGGCAGCAGCCAAGTGGGTGAGAGTAGGACAGAGTCCAGTTATTTCTTGACATGGAGCCAATAGAGGTCACTAAGAACTTGGGTATGCTTCATGGTAAAACCAAAGCCAAAGATAGTACCAAGCCTTCTGGCCTGAGACCACAGGGGGCCGGTGCTGATGTGGACCCTCTCAGCAAGGCTGTGGGGGGAGCAGCAGGGAAGATGCGCTCAGGACGCATGAGCCTGAAAGGACATGGGATGTTCAAGTGGAGAATGTGAGTAGCATGTATAAACCTGGAACTCAGGCAAGGCCATCCAAATACTGGGGCTCTAGTCTCACAAAGGTGCTCCAGAGAACACACCTGACTAATTGTTCTTTAAGAAGAAAATTATGCACAAAGAAGGTTAAGGATTTCTGGTGAACAGAGTGCTAGATTTGTCAACATGGTCATCCTCTTCCCAAAAGTTACCTAAAAATCACCCAGAGCCCAATCAGGGAACTAATTTAGTAATCACACACCCTTGATCCAGCCTACTCTGAAAAGCCCTACCTATGACTGCATGAGGCTTTGTGGGGGACACCAAGACACAAGCCATAACAGGGGTTCAAACTACATCCACACCGTACTTTCACAGACACAGGGCTCTGAAGCTGGTACTACTTGGTGGATGAGAGGACAGCTGACTATTTGCAGCCAGCAATGGCTCATTTTCTCATGCTGTGAGGGAGGGAGGAAGAGGGCTGGGAAATCATCTGGACTCTGGAGGTGATGGTGGGTTTTCAGACCTGGGGAGGAGGCTTTACTCCCCAAGTTCTCATTGTGAAGTGATTCAAACCCTGAGCAGGCTCCCACAGAACCGATGGGCCTCATTTCAAAAGCTCTGAGGGAAGGAGCCAGTTTTACAGAGGTTTCTGTCATTTAGATCTGTTTCATTTTCATTTGTCCATACAAAATTTCTGAAGCCTAAATAATTAAAACTGGAGCTTAGCAAACTATATTAGGATGAAGCAGGATGTAAGTAGAACTGAAGGTAATTAGTGAAGGTTTCTTACCTGGCAAATAGCCTATGTGTCTCTTGTTCTCGGCCCCAGAGACAGGCATGCTCTGTGTGTATGTAGATGCACCAATCCTCCCGCCTGGATCCCCCTGCCAGGCCACCAGAGCAGGCCAGACCATCCAGAAGGCCACTGCCGGCCTCCACATGGCTCTTCAGTAATATCACGACTCCTTTAACACCGGAAGTCAGGGCCTGTGAATATACAATGAAGTTCCAAAATTAAACACAGACAAAATATCTATTCAAGCAAGATACGTCATTTTATAATTAATCAGGTTGGGAGAGAAAAGGTCGGAAGTTACATTTGTAAATGAATAGTCAAAAGGCCAAAAGCCAAATCATGATCTGGTCTCTACTGTTCAACATCATCATGAAAGTCTTAGCCATTAAAATATAACAGGAAAAGGAAATAATAGGAATGTAGTTCAAAGAGGAAGAATTACACTGTCCCTATTTTTTTTATTTTAAAGAGAAAAAAAAACAAAACAAAATTTCAAAACAAAATAATAGGAGGGTAACAATGGTTAATACATTGCATATTGCTATCTCCAAACTAGTTACTCAGAGTACAAGATATCAGCATTAAAAAAAAAAAAAAAAAAACAGGAAAAAAAAGATATCGGCATTTAATTCTCCAAACGATATTAGCACAAACTTTTTTTTCAATGAACTAAGAGAAATTAGCAGTATAACTATCTTAACTGTCTTTTATATATATATATATTTTTTTTTTTTTTTTGCTTTTCTCTTTTTCTTTCTTCATTCCCCCATCCCAGTTTCTCTTTCCTTTTGAAGTTTCTTTCCATTTGCTGTCCATATTTATAAATGACATGAATAACTATGTGGGAAACACAAATGCATCTATTTTTTTAAAATCCTGGAACTAAAATGAGAATGCAGTAAGATTTGGGGATACAAGATCAAAATATGAAAATAAAAAATCAAATATATTTTTATATATTGGCAAAAAATATATAAAATGAAAAATTTTAATTGCCATTTATTGTAACTCCAAAAAAATGAAAAAGGCAAAAAATCAACAAAACATGTATAGAATTTGTGTGCTGAAAACTACAAAATACCAATGAAAGAAATCAGAGATCTAAATAACCAAGACATATCACATTCAAAGATTGGAAAATACAACTTAATAAATACGATATACTCTTCCCCGAGTTAACCAGGAAAATCAATAAACCTTAGGTACAAGAAACATGAAGAAAGCTACCCCAGAAAACTATATCATAATCAAATTGCTTAAGCTTAGCTGGGCGTGGTGGCCCACATCTGTAATCCCAGCATTCTGGAGGTTGAGGCAGGAGGATTTTGAGTTCAAGTCCAGCCTGGGGTACATAGAGAGTTTGAGACTTTTCTCAAAAACAACTACGCAAAAACTGCTTAATACAGTGATAAAGGAAAAACCTTAATAGAAGCCGATCATAGAAACAAAAATAAGGATGTTGTAGTCAGGGTTTGCAAGGGAAACAATACAATACAGGACACATAATTTTTAGGATTATTTTGTAATAGTCACCCAAAGAGTCATATACAAAAAGTGCAGGAAATCTATCCACACACTAAAGACCCAAAGAATCCAGCTGAGGGCCTGGATCCTACAGCAGTGTCCTGTACGAGTCTAGCTGAAGACCTAGAGCCCATGGCCATGCCCTCACGAGTCCAGCTGAAGGCCTAGGGCCCACAACAATGTCTCATGCAAGTATATTTCACGGATCTGCGCTGGGAAGGCCCAAAGGTCAGCGGTGGAAGCTAGAAAGTCTGCACCAGCGGGATGAAGGATCTGTGCCAGCAGGCTGCGGGATCTACCCCGGAGCCAGGAAGCGACACTCAGAGTAAGGACCAGAGCTCCCCCGAGAGGCACCACAGCCATCCTCAGTGACAATGAGGTCCCGAGCTCCTCCGACAATAACAGCCAAGTTCCTATCAGGAAAGCCAGCATGACAAGCTCCTCAAGGAGAACCAACAGAACCACCTCTTCCTCTTCAGTTCTCCTTTTTATGTTGTTGGCAACAGTCCTCAGGTGGGCCCTCCACACCAGGCACCACGCTGATTCAGTTCAGCTGGGTGTTACAAGTTGACCACCAGTTGTCAATCCACCAACAAAGGATGACAGCAGATTTTTTGTGGGAAATAAAGGAAGTTAGAAGACAGTGTAGTGACATGTTTAAACTGCTAAAAGAAAAAAAAACAACATTCTTTAGCTATCAAAGTGTCTTTCAGAATGGAAAAGCTGGGCATGGTGATGTGTAACTGTAGTCTTGGGTACTCAGGAGACTAAGGCAAAATTGCTTGACCCCAGGAACTCGAGACCAGCTTAGACAACACAGAGAGACAAAGGAAGAAAGGAAAGAAGAAGGAAAGAAGGAAGGAAGGAAGGAAGGAAAAATGAAAGAAGGAAGGACTTGCACATCACACTGAAAATTACAACACACTGCTAAACAAAATTAAGGTTTTAAATAAATGAAGAGATATCCCATGTTCATGATCAGAAAACTTAGTATGATTAAGATGGCAAAACTCTAAAAATTAATCTATAGTTACAACACAATTTGAACCAAAATCCCAGCTGGTTGTTTGTAGGAATTGACAAACTAACCTTAATATTTATATGGAAATACCAAAGAACAATAACACCCAAAGCAAACTTGAAAATGATGAACTAAATTGGAGGATTCATGCTTCTCGAGGTCAAAACTTAACTACAAAGCTTCAGTAATCAAGAAACACGGTGCTGGCATAGGGTAGACACAAAGATTAAGGGAAAGAATTCAATATCCAGAAATAAACCCTTAGATTTATAGTCAACTGAATTTTTTTTGGTGTGTGTGGGTACCGGGAGTCGAACTCAGGACCTTGTGCCTGGCAGCAGGCGCTTGTGCCGCTGAGCGATATCACCAGCCCCTTTTTATCCTTTATGTGGGTACCGGAGGTTGAACTCAGAACCTCATGCTTGCCAGGCAGGTGCTTATGCTGTTGAACCATCTCACCGGCCCAGTCAACTGATTTTTAATAAAAGTACTAAGAAAATTCAATAGGGAAAAGAGTCTTTTCAATGAATGATACTGGGGCAACTAACTGGATGGCCACATACAAAAGTGAGTTTGTGCTCTGATCTCATGCCCCGTACAAAATGTAACTTAAGGTGGATCACCCATCTAAATGAAAGAGCTAAAACTATAGAAAACTAAAACTATAGAAAAAGAAGAAAACTCAAGAGCTAGATGCAATGGTACACACCTATAATCCTGGCACTCTGCGAGGCTGATGCAGGAGGATCACAAGCCTGGCAGCCCAGCCTGAGAAACTCAGCAACTTAGTGAGACCCAGTCTCAAAATAAAAAATATAAAAGGGCTGGGGGTGCAGCTCAGTGTGAAAGCCCTAGGTTCAAACCCCAGGACTGTAAAAACAAAACAAAACAAGAGTAAATCTTCATGGCCTGGGACAGGCAAAGCATTCTTGGATATAACAAATCACAGGTAATAAAAATTTTAAAAATGAGAGTTCATTGGATTTAAAACATTTTGTTCCTCAAAAGACACTATCTAGAAAATAAAGAAAAAAAAAAAAAAACAAGACATAGATTGGGTGAACTATAAATCAAGTATCTGATGAAGGACTTGAATCAGAATATATAAAGAACTCTTTTAGGTCCAAAATAAAACACAAATAAGCCAATTTTAAATGGGCAAAGGGGGGCCAGTGAGATAGCTCGGCAGCATAAGTGCCTGCCTGGCAAGCGCGAGGTCCTGAGTTCGACTCCCAGTACCCACATACGAAAAAAGGGCTGGTGATATCGCTCAGCGGCATGGGAGCCTGCTGGCGCACAAGGTCCTGAGTTCGACCCCGGTACCCACAAAAAAAAAAAAAAATGGGCAAAGGGAAAGGAGAATGGGGGGGTGGAAGGGAAAAGAAAAAAATGAGAAACAAAGCATAAAATGGAAACAAAGCTTTGTGAATAAAGAGGGGAAGAGGGATTGAAGAGAGGGGAGGGGAATGGGAAAAAAAAGAGGAACTAAGATATATCATGTACAGGTACAAATTCCCTATGATGAATGTGATCATTCTGCATATATAGATTGTACCAATAAACTTAATTATAAAAAAATGAATTTCACCAAAGATGATAGATGAATGGCTAATAAGCACACAAAAAGATGTGCAATGTCATAGTTACTAGATTAATGTAATTTAAAAGCACAATGAAATACCACTTTATGTAAATGGCTAAAATAAAAAGAAAAGACAAATATACGCAATGAGGTGGAGAATTTGAAGCCCTCTTACATTACTGGTGGAATGCATATAAACTGACACACCCCCTCTAGAAGCCAATGTGGCAGTTACCTAAAATCTGAGGGGAACTATACATCATCATTGACTCACCATTGAGAGGAGGAAAAGGTCTTAAAACTTATTCTAGCCTGGGGATGTGGCTCAGTGGTAGAGTTCTTGCCTTGCATGCACAAGCCCTGGGTTCAATCCCTAGCACCAAACCAAACCAAACCAAACCAAACACAACTTATTCTAGCTCTCCTATCAGAATAATTATGAAAAGAGGCTTCTTTTATGGATCCCAAACAGGAAAAACCACTACTGTTTACTAACCTGGTCGGCTCTTAACTGGGTGGAACCATCCTTATACATCAGGGTCACTACCAGGGCTGCTGCCTGCTTGAGCGCTCTTGTCAGCTGGCTTTTTGCCAAATCATCCAAATACCTAATATCACAAAGGTGTCCTGAGTCCCCAGAGGTTATGCAGGCTTCAACCTCATTAGCATCCTCTTCCAGTGTCCTGTGTTTACTTGTTTTCTCTGATGAATTACCATATGTAACATGTTTTCTTTTAAGTTTCATGCTTTCCTTATTTTCCTTGTTTATATTTTCCTTTAGGAAATGCTTTCTCTTATTCTCTGTTCTCTGTAGAATGGAAGCCTCTTGGTTAAACGGTGGAATCAAACAGCTGGAAAGAGCCAAAGGGCTGATGCTCTTCTGCTTTTGGTCAGCAGAAAGCTGCCCTGTGAGCCTGGCCCTGGAGGACTGAGAGGAAAGCCTGATGGACCCTCTTGATGCTTGGCTTGTTAAAGATTTAAGTTTCTGCAGAAAAGGGGGAACAATTTCATTGAAACACGGATTCATAGACAGACTTGCATGCCAAACTAATTTCTGATAAAACTTGTATAAGAGAATGTGAAGACACAAGCTTCACATTATTTATGACCATACTTTTTTTTTTTTGTGGGTACCGGGGGGTCGACCTCAGGACCTCGCGCGCCAGCAGGCGCCCGTGCCGCTGAGCGATATCACCGGCCCCTTTTTCGTATGTGGGTTCCGGGAGTCGAACTCAGGCCCTCGCGCTTGCCAGGCAGGCGCTTAAGCCACTGAGCCATCTCACCGGCCCTATGACCATACTTTTTCCCCCCGTTTTGTAACTAGGGAAGAAAGCTAGGGTCTTGCACATGATATGCAAGTACTCTACCCATCCAGACCAGCCTTATGACCATACTTTCTAGTGAAACTGTAGTGTCTTCTAGAACAGTGACTTTTCTCTACCAAAGGAAGTGTGCACATCCAAGTCCCAGGGTTGGTGTAGGCAGGAGCTCAAAATGCCTCCATTGGTCCCTGTTCTGGGAATCAGCCAGGTTATGAGAGGTACCAGGAGGGGAGGATATTGTGTCTGTGCGTAACAGTGACGATTAATAATTTACTACTTGCAAGTAAAGGCCAGTTATAGAGAAAATGAGATCACCGAAACAATTTGAAAATATATTAATCCACTTACTAATTTAAAAAAAACAGCTCAGCAATGATCTTCTTTCTCATTCCAACAATGTGCAACATACATCAATAGATCCACAAACTAAACAACCAATGGGGAAAAAGCATCCCTATCCATTTCAACATAAGGTTCATTTATGATAACACTTTGTATTTAAAAACTGTGTATTCATATTGCTTTAAAAAATAATTTTTAGGGCCGGTGAGATAGCTCAATGGCATAGGCACCTGCCTGGCAAGCGTGAGGTCCTGAGTTTGACTCCCGGTACCCACATACGAAAAAAGGGCCAGTGATGTCACTCAGCGGCACGGGCGCCTGCTGGCGCGCGAGGTCCTGAGGTCGACCCCCGGTACCCACAAAAAGAAAAATAAATACAGTAAAATAATAATAATAATAATAATTTTTAAAGAAAATATTTTAGGGCTGGTGAGATGGCTCAGCAGCGTAAGCGCCTGCCTGGCAAGTGTTGCGAGGTCCTGAGTTCGACTCCCAGTACCCACAAAAAAAAAAAAAAAAAAAAAAAAAGAATATGTCAGGAAGTACGTGGCTTTTCAAAATTCCAGGGCCGAATAATCATCCTAGCAACTCAAGTGATATGTCCTATCATTACACCTATTCTGCTACAGGGAATTTAAGTTTGAATTAAGTTCGGACAGGATCTGAGCATAAGTAGTTCTCTCCAGAGTCCATTCACTTAACCACTAGGCTGCCTCCACCAGTGTTTCACACATGAGGTCTTTCGTGATACGACCTCTTCTCTCTCCTCTCTAGGCTGACCTGCTTAACTCATCCATTCTGGTATTTGTACTCCTGTCTTTCTGAACTTCTGCTTATTTCAACCATTCCAAAGTTCCCACAACCTGAAAAATGTCTTCAGCATCTCTCCCCCATGCTCTAAAAGTGGGATCTTCAGGCTGGCTAACTCCTAGTCACCCACTGGATCTCAACTCAGATACAATTTCCATACTTCAGAAAGACACCCCAAACTGCCATCCCCACCACCCAGACAGGCACACTGGAACAGCACACAGGTCAGATGTCCCTCCTTTTGCTGCCTGGGCATTCTGAACTTCCTCCCATCCTAGGAATTAGCACAGTTCCAGTGGGGATCTACTGTGCTTGTCTCCCCTTCCCTCATCCCAAAGAGACTGCATGTGTGCTCTCGGAGAACAAGCGATTATATGCACACTGGCTAGAACATTATCCATATCCGCAACGACTTACCCTTCCTCCCAGTGATTGAGCTTTCCCATCTTTGAGTAGCACTGAATACTTAACACTGGATTTGTTGGTCACTTCTACAGCTTTAGAAACAACAAAAAAAGAAATATAAAGCATTAAAGAAAGATTGGAATATAAATTATACAATTAGCTAAACGCTGAAAATAGCTGGTATAATCATGTTATTTGCATATATTTTTCTTCAAATGAATTTTACTGTAATAAAATTCACAATCAAAATATATATTACCATTGCAATAACTAGTCATGTGAAATATTTCAAATTAACTGGAGACAGATCCATGTAAATATGAAATGCGTATTAAAAATAATTGCTTGGCATTTGCATTTGAACGCTTGATTTTGTAAACCCAAAGTCAACATTTTATAGAAACTTTGTAAGTTTAAATATTTGAGGATCTTTCTCTCTCTCTCTCTCTCTCTCTCTCTCTTTCTGGTGACACAGATGAAACCCAGTACCAGCACATGCTCGGCAAGGGTTCTGCCTCCTCTAAGCTCCACTGAGGAGATTCTTAAATTAATAACACTGTGGAGGAGAGAGTCAGTAAAACATCATTAATACAAACCTCGAACTTAGATTTTGTTTTAATTTTAGCAAGCCTAGTCTGAATGTAAGTGGTAGAACAAGGGTTCAACTCAAGGCAGCACGACTTGGGTGTCTATGTGTTTTGTTTGTTTGTTTGTTAGTTTTTGCTTTGTTTTGTTTGGGTACTATGGACTGAAACGGGACCTTCCCACTGAGCTACATCCCCAACTCTTTTTTATTTTAAGACAGCATCTTGCTAACTTCAAAGCACATGTGAAAAACTAAATATCTGAAGATAGATATAACAAATGCTGGCTTGCTCACTCTGGCCTTCTCTGGCCATGCTGCCTGCATTTACCATACATTTGGGAAGGGAGTGACCAATCATATCTCCTGGGTGCTACCTCACCCATGCTAGGTAGTAGCAACGGTACCTCCTCCTACACCCAGGGCCAGTCACCCTGGTAGGATGGACACAGCACTCTTTGCTGCCAGTCTCTCAGCACAAGGAGACTAATTTGTGCTTGAAATCTGATGGCGCTTTGCCCATGCCCCTGTGGAAGTGTTTCCCTCTGGGAGCCCGACTTTTAGACGTGCAGAACCCAGGTGTGTGTGGAAACACACATATCCTAAGTGGTTACTGGGAGTGATAACTTCCACATTTTGGCTCCCAGGCCTGTTTATCACATCCTGGGGACACTGCACCAATAATGGTCACACAAGTACAGTACACACTGCACCTTAGAAGCTGCTGCCCCCTCTCTGCAGGGTGCCATCTCCAAGCTAAGCTTCCACAGACCATACTGCTGCTCTGTCAGATGGCACTGTCTGGGCATGTGGCTATGAGGGAGCAGTGGGAGGCCTCATCTGTGCCACTGCTGCGTGCCCACTACAGCAGCCCTGGGCTCTGGGTGAATCCTGCATCTGTTGATTAAGTGTCCTAGGAGCCTTGGGGTATGGAGCCAACAAGGTGATGCAGATGGGAAAGGTGAATCCACACCTAGAACGTGTGTCAATTCAATCAAAATGAATCATCCTGGAGCTGGCTGCAGCGGGGGACACCTGTAGTCCCAGCTATTTGGGAGGCTGAAGTGGGAGGATCTCTTGAGCCCATGAGTTCAAGACCCTATCTCAAAAAAAAAAAAAAGTACATTTCAGGGCATAGGCTGAGGTTCCGCACTGTCAATCTACCACCAAAGCATGGTGCTCCTTGGCATTTGATCACTTGGAGGTTTGGATGTTCAGCAGAGAAAAAGCTAAATCAGCTCTGGCAAATAGGAGCACCATGGTTCTGGGGCCATGCACAACCTCTACCCCTGCCCCACAGCTACTCTGCCGAAGAGTAACCATGTGTCAGTGCAGGTAGGTGTCAGCTGGACAAGTCATTCTGTTCTGTTCACATTGTTGTTTGTGGGTAGGAAATACTTCGTGCCCATTCCATAGGTCCACCTGCCATGCCCAAGATCTGTGTCAGGTCTCCTGATCTTTACATTCCAGGTCCCTGGTCAACCCATCAAGCTACGCACAATTGCCCCCAGGTCCAAATATTTCCTAACCCTGAAGCCTCTCCTCTTTCCACACAGAGTGGATGTTCAAAAGACTTTTTTTTTTTGGTGGGTACTGGGGGTCAACCTCAGGACCTTGCGCGCCAGCAGGCACCCGTGCCACTGAGCAATATCACCAGCCCTTTATTCGTATGTGGGTTCCGGGAGTCGAACTCGGGCCCTCGCGCTTGCCAGGCAGGCGCTTATGCCGCTGAGCCATCTCACCGGCCCTCAAACAGACTTTTGACCAAAAGTTTTACCACTGGATTTCCCCTCAACATTGTCTTCCGGGGCTGTGGTGGGCCTGCAACCAGCTTTTGGCTGGCCTTCCTCTTGATAGTCTGACAGAACCACCCCATGCTTGGTAGTTCTGGCTTCACGGTCACTTGATGTCCTCGTGATCTTATAGTCCATCTCAATCAGGGGCCAGAGGCATGGCAGGAGGTTCTTGCTGTTTTTTAAATTTTAAGAAAATGTGTAATTCTTTATTGCAGATGGTATTGCCTTCCTCCGGTTTCCTGGGAGTCTGCATTCTGTTTCTCCTGTTGAGACCTTGCCATAGACACCACTTGGCATCTTTTTCCACCTCTAACGCCATGGATGTCCCTGTGGTTGGGCCATTTTGTTTACTGAACCTTTTATAGAGTACTTTCCTACTCTGGTCTGTACAAGAAGCTGTTGGCTTTCAGTGTCACTCACTGTATGGGTTGGAAAAATACTCCCAAATGTGGAAGATGCTGCCTCCACTCCTCAAGTCCATAGATGCCTATTAAACACGGTGCTTCTTAGTGATGGAAGGTGAAAAAATGCAGTAATTTGTCCTTTACTTGCCAGGGAATACCCTACCACAACTCAATTCACTGAATTCCCATAAACTTCAGTTGTGGTGGACCCCTGAATCTTCCTAGGATTTATCTCCCACCTGTTAGACAACCAGAGCTCTAATGAGCTTGCCAATTCTTGTTCATGCTGTCTGATTAGTACAATGTCATCAAAATAGTGAGCCACTTGATAATAGTCCTGGAGCAAGGTGCAAGTTAGTATTATCAATCCTGAGTGTGAACTATTTCTGATTTTCCTTTCTGATACAGATGGAAAAGAATGCATTCACAGATCAATAACTGATATCACACACTTGAGGCCTTGTGAGTTGCATGTACCACACCGAGCCCAGCAGCTGCTGGAGGTTCTACAACTTGGTAAAGTTTGTGCTGCCGGTACCACCATGCTTCAGGATCTAGCTGACTGTTCAGTACTACTGAATTAAATGGAAATATGACAGGGACGGCTTCCTCCTCTGAATCCTTTGGGTCTTTAAGGATGGCACTAACTTCTGCCAATCCTCTTGGGTTGCTATATTGTTTTTTATTTATTATCCTGTCTGGGAAAGCAGCTTCAGCCATAAATTTCTCCACCATGGTAGCTATTACCCTATAGGGCAAGGAACTGGTATCTAGGATTCTTCCCATTCCAAATAACATTTGGGGACTTGGAAATGGCTCCTAGTAGATCCATCTACTAAGATCTGGGATCTCCTGGGCTGCCAGTAGATCCATCATGAGCCACATCATCAGATCCCTCCCAAGGTTCCATTTCCTGCCCAAGTCCCCATGTCTTGACTGCATAAGAGGGACCATGATGACACTTCAGGTCTCCTGGTGTCAATGTCTTATCGGGCCTTGTGACCGACTGTTTTAAAATGCTTAAGTATTTCCCTTTCCCCATGTAAAAGGCATCAGAGTAAATGGCCATAGGTTCCCCCGGGGGAAAGATGAGGGTAATAACTGCCACACACTCTTGCTATTGTGTCACATGTTCCTTCCACCCCTGGTACCTTCCTTCCTTAGGTCACTCTATGAGAATTATGTCTACCCTCCTTCTGACAGATACCGCCACCTGGCCTCCACTTCAAGATCCCATCAAACTCCCTGCTATCAGGGAGTATCTCCTGTTGTCAGCCCTTGTCACAGATGACAGGCACCGCTGGGATTCTCAATGAAGCTGGTGCCCCTCCCCCACCAACCAGAGCATTCTTTACTGCCTGGCACACTGAGGAGCCCTCCTGAAGGACATTGCTATCTGCTGTTTCTCAGCCCTACAGAACACAGCCACTCTAGCATGTCCACCCCTCTGGGCTTTTTATCCCTCTTTCACCATCTGCTATGGCAGTTCTGACATCTCTACTTCAGTCAGCATGAACCATTTCCTGCAAGGTACCAACAGCCAACCTAGCAGTGTGTGAGGACCATGTCTTGTTTCAGGGTCCCTGATGAGTACTTCCATATCAGTAAGCTCCCTCACCAGCTGTAGTTGTACCTGTCCTCTCCCCAGCCCTGTTTACACATGCCAGTGAGATTCTGCAGTCCTTTTGGGGCAGAGTCTCTTTTATCCCTGGGCCAGTTATCAATTTATTGCCTCTCAGCCACAAATTCAGCCCTCATTGCACCACTTGTCATACTGGAGCTGGCCTAAACACCTGGCATGATGCTCATCTTTGTCAGCAGAGGGTGCTGAAGGGACACTGGCATAGGAAGGGCACTACATGTGTCCTGTGCTTGCCTTTCGTCTTGCTCCTGCAGCTCTGGCCAGTGTACTGGCTGCCCAGCAGCGTCACCGCTGACCACTTCCCAGCCAGGTCTCCAGCATGTGCCAGTAGATCCTCAGGGCAGCTTCCCAAGTTCTGTGGGCACACAAGGTGGTGACATCCCAGGGTGGGCTCCTGGTGCTAGCCTATCTGTGACACCTCAGCACACTTCTGGGCCACCCAGTGGGTCACATCTATACTTTCTCTGATAAGGACTGAATCTCACCATGGGGGGAATGACTTTTAAATTTGCCCCTTTACTCAGCACTCTACTTCAGCCCTGGGGGAGGAGGCTGTTCCCTATGTGTGCTATGATGAATCTCTCCTTACTCCTTGGTGGCTTATCCCATCACTAATTAATAATGCTTTAAACATTTCTTGTTTAAATTACTATATGATTTCTGTTCCTTAACTGGCCCAGTAGTGCTTGGCCAGGTTATGCTGCAACTTAATGATTAGGCAAAGGGTGACAGCAAGAAAGAAAAAACCTGTACTGTACATATGAATGCTTTCACAGTTTCATATAATGATACAGACGCACACTTAGTATATAAAATGCTTTTAAGAAAAATGTGGGAAAAAGAAGGGAAAAGCAAAAAAAAAAATATATATATGATAATAAAGATAGATACACTATTAATTTCTCTTAGTTCATGGAAAAGAAAGGTTTGTGCTAATATTGTTTGGACAATTGAATGCCAATATCTTGTACTCTGAGTAACTAATTTAAAGATAACAATATGCAGTGTATTAACCATTGTTACCCTCCTATTATGTTGTTCTGAAATTTTGTTCTATTTTTTTCTCTTTAAAATAAAAAAAAAAGAAAGAAAAAAAAGAAAAATGTGGGATTACAGACTTTGATTTTTGTTTAAAAACAAAATTTCGCTGGGCATGGTGGTGCATGCGTGTAATCCCAGCACTCGGGAGCTGAGGCTGGAAGAGAGCCACGAGTTCGAGGCCAGCCTGGGCTACATACTGAGTTCAAGGGCAGCCTGAACTACATAGCAAGACCCTGTCTCAAAACAAACAAACAAACTTTCCCTAACCTATTACAAAGTAAACAGGAAGCACATCTTAATCTTCCAAGACTGAAGCTCCTGCACCACTTTTAAATGGGACAGCAGTAGGAGGGGTACTATCCTTTAATAGAGGAGTGAACACTTCTGCAGGTCCCAGGAGTATGTGGGACTCAATCCAGAGGTTCCCATCCTATGCCTTTCAGGGTCAGATCCTTCTTCCTGACCAAGGCCATGACCTGAGGTACCACATGGCCAGGGCTGAGACAGCAACCTTTTCTGGAGCCCAGGACAGTCTCTGGCCTGGGCTAGGGGTGGTTTCTTTACAGGCTGTGAAGGAAGCCCTCGGGCTGTCACTTTACTCTGTAATCCCTGATGGCCCTCAGCCTCTTTTTCTGAAGGCCAGGAGTTCCATTGCTTTTCACTGCCTGCATTTCACAGCACTATCCTGGCCAGAGCAGCAATTTTCACTGGTACGTGCTACACCTGCCCACGTCCAACCAGTCTGAACTCTACAGGTACCATCTGTACCCTATCTACAATTGGTGAAGTCATCAGCGCCAGCCTAGCTGAGGGCAACCCAACTCCAAACTCCATGTCTGCTTTCTCAGGGCATTCCTGGCACCAGCTGGAGCACATCCAGGACCCTGAGAATCAGACTGACATTCGCCAGCAGGAGGTTTACTGAGGAGCACTCCTGGGGACAAGGATTAAACCAGGGGAAGCTGAAATGTGATGCTGTGATGCACCACAACAAAACCTTAGCCAGTAGCACTGGAGGAAGGGGATCTGGATGGCACAGACACAGATACCCTATAATTATAATCAGGAGAAGAAAGGAGCAGAAATATAAAAGGCACAAACTGAGTTTTTAACATGGGTTAAAATTAAGGGGGAGGAGGCCGGTCGTGGTGGTGCATGCTTATAATCCCAGCACTCAGGAGGCTGAGGCAGGAGGATTGCTGCAAGTTCAAGGCCAGCCTGGGCTACATAGTGAGTTCACCACCAGCCTGAACTATAGAGTGAGACCCTGTCTCAAAAAAACCAAACCAGGGCCAGGGATATAGTTCAGTGGCACAGCGTCTGCCTGGCAAGTGCAAGGTCCTGAGTTCAATTCCTGATACAAAAACATAACAAAACAATAAGGGGGAAGGCTCAATAAGCAAGAAAAAGCCTGAATTAACCTACTGAACCCTTCCTCAACTTGATGTAAAATGACATGTACGTGCATAAATATGTTAAAAAATGCAGGATAATGGACTTCAGGTGTTTTTTTTGTTTGTTTGTTTGTTTGTTTTGGTAAGTAGGGAACCTAGGGCTTTGTGCCTAGTAGGCAAGTGTTCTACCACTGAGTTACACCCTCAGCCCCGTATTTCATTTTTTGTTAAAAAAAAAAAAAAAAAAAAGTCCTGGAAACTTTAGCAAGAGCAATTAGACAAGAGAAAGAAATAAAAGGAATAATGATTGGAAAGGAAGAAGTTAAATTATCATTATTTGCAGATGACATGATACTCTACACAGAAGACCCCAAAAACTCCACTAAAAAACTGCTAGATTTAATAAGCAAATTCAGTAGTGTAGCTGGATACAAAGTCAATACTCAAAAATCAATAGCCTTTCTGTACACAAACAACAAACTTACTGAAAGAGAAATTAGGAAAACAACACCTTTCACAATAACATCCGAAAAAATGAAATACCTAGGAATCAACCTCACAAAGGATGTAAAAGACCTCTACACTGAAAACTATAGTACTCTGAAAAAGGAGATTGAAGAGGATATCAGAAAATGGAAAGATATCCCTTGCTCCTGGATAGGAAGAACCAATATAGGGAAAATGGCCATACTTCCAAAATTGTTATACAGATTTAATGCAATTCCGATCAAAATTCCAATAGCATATCTCATGGAATTAGAGAAAACAATCCTAAAATTCATTTGGAATCAGAAGAGACCTAGAATAGCAAAGGCAATTCTGGGCAACGAAGGCAAGGCAGGGGGCATCATAATCCCCGACTTGAAATTATAATATAAAGCTACTGTGATAAAAACAGCGTGGTACTGGCAAAAAAACAGACCTGAAGATCAATGGAACAGATTAGAAGATGCTGAAACAACTCCAGATATACTAAGCCACCTTATCTTTGACAAAGGTGCCAAACACATTCACTGGAAGAAAGATAGCCTCTTTAATAAATGGTGCTGGAAAAACTGGCTCTGCACATGCCAAAGATTAAAACTAGACCCATATCTTTCACCATGCACTAAACTAAATTCAAAATGGATCAGAGATCTAAATATTAAAACAGAAACATTAAATCTGCTGGAAGGTAGGATAGGTAAAACCCTTGAAGACATTGGTGTAGGCAAAGACTTCATGAATAAAACCTCAGCCGCACAGGAACTATCACAAAGAATCAACAACTGGGATCTCATCTTATTAAAAAGCTTTTGCACAGCAAGAGAAACCACCAACAGAGTGAAGAGACAACCCACAACGTGGGAAAAAATGTTTGCCAGCTGTTCCTCAAAGGATTACTATTTTTTGTGTGTGTGTGGGTACTGGGGGGTCGACCTCAGGACCTCGTGCGCCAACAGGCACCCGTGCCGCTGAGCGATATCACCGGCCCCTTTTTCGTATGTGGGTTCCGGGAGTCGAACTCGGGCCCTCGCGCTTGCAAGGCAGGCGCTTACGCCGCTGAGCCATTTCACCGGCCCCCAGGAATACTATTGAGAACATATAAAGAACTCAAAAAAATCAGACCTCCCAAATTTAAAGACCCACTCCAAAAATGGGCATCTGAGATGAATACACATTTCTCCGATGAAGAAATACAAATGGCAGGGCCGGTGAGATGGCTCAGCGGTGTAAGCGCCTGCCTTGCAAGCGCAAAGGCCCGAGTTCGACTCCCGGAACCCACATACGAAAAGGGGCCGGTGATATCGCTCAGCGGCACGGGTGCCTGTTGGTGCGCGAGGTCCTGAGGTCGTCCCCCCGGTACCCACAAAAAAAAAAAAAAAAAAAGAAATACAAATGGCAAATAAATATATAAAAAAATGTGCAACATCACTAGTCATTCGAGAGATGCAAATTAAAACAACACTGAGATTCCATCTCACCCCAGAAAGAATGGCTATTATCAAGGAATCAACTAATAACAAATGCTGGAGAGGCTGTGGGGAAAAAGGAACCCTTCTCCACTGTTGGTGGGAGTGTCGACTGGTACAGCCACTGTGGAAATCAGTGTGGAGACTCCTCAAAAAAACTAGGGTTGGAGGTCCCATTTGACCCAGCTACTCCCCTTCTGGGTATCTTCCCAGAAGAATTAAAAACATCGTACCACAGCGATATATGTGCACCCATGTTTATAGCAACACAATTTTTAATAGCTAGATCGTGGAAACAACCCAAATGCCCATTAACCGAGGAATGGATAAAAAAGATGTGGTATTTCTATACAATGGAGAACTACTCAGCCATAAAGAAAGATAAACTGGAAACTGTTATAGGTAAATGGATGCAACTCGAGAAAATACTCACAAGCGAAATAAACCGGATGCACATTTGTAAACATCGTATTGTCTCCCTACTATGAAAATGCAATTTCACTGTGACTATTCCATTCCTTAGTCTTCTATTTTTACCTAGCTTTTACATAGCTTAATCTTTTTTTTTTTTTTTTTTTTTTTTTTTTTTTTGTGGGTACCGTGGGGACGACCTCAGGACCTCGCGCACCAACAGGCACCCGTGCCGCTGAGCGATATCACCGGCCCCTTTTTCGTATGTGGGTTCCGGGAGTCGAACTCGGGCCTTCGCGCTTGCAAGGCAGGCGCTTAAGCCGCTGAGCCGTCTCACCGGCCTACATAGCTTAATCTTATACTGAGTAATATTTTTCTCCAAAAGGTATTTGTACATTCTCTAATGCTTGAGTTTGTTAATACATGAGAATGTTTACTTGTTGTCTTTAAAAAAAAAATAAAGTTTGAAAAAAATAAAATAAAACAAACAAACAAACAAACAAACAAAAAACTAGGGTTGGAGGTCCCATTTGACCCAGCTATTCCCCTTCTGGGCATCTTCCCAGAAGAATTAAAAACATCGTACCACAGCGATATATGTGCACCCATGTTTATAGCAGCACAATTTGTAATAGCCAGATCTTGGAAACAACCCAAATGCCCATCAATTGAGGAATGGATAAGAAAGATGTGGTATTTTTATGCAATGGAGTACTATTCAGCCATAAAGAAGGATAAACTGGAGACTTTTATAGGTAAATGGATGCAACTCGAGAAAATACTCATAAATGAAATAAACCAGACGCACATGTGTAAGCATCACATTGTCTCTCTAGTATGAGAAAGTGAAGGAGTGAGTGAGATCCAAAATGTAAAATAGACATAGTGAATCAAAAAGAAACTGGTCAAAAGGAAAGAGAGACTGGGATGGGGGAGTGGGGAAAAGAAGGAAAGGAAAAGAAAAAAAATGTATTTATATATAAGATAGTTAAGATAGATACACTACTAATTTTACTTAGTTCATTGAAGAGTAAGGTTTGTGCCGGTAATGTTTGGACAATTGAATGCTAATATCTGGTACCCTGAATAACTAACTTAAAGATAACAATATGTAATGTATAACCATTGTTACCCTCCTATTATGTTGTTTTGAAATTTTTTTCTTTTTTGATTTGTTTTGTTTTGTTTTTTCTCTTTAAAATAAAAAAAAAAATTTTTTTTTCTAAAGTGTTATAAACGAAGAGACCTCCCCAAAATGTTGAAGAACACCAGGAGGAAGGGATTGCAGGGCTATCTTAGGGTCTTTCCACTTCTCATTCCTATTTGATTTCTTCCTATAAGAATCCGAATTAAAAGTTGGATAGCTGTTAGTTGTATTTTCCATCTTTTTGTTCCATTCAGATTTGATTGTGACTTCCAGATACATGGCATTTTTCTGACTTTTTCCTCTGCTTACCCTTTTCTCTCTCCTTTGCTCACAACTCTGAGTGTTGAAATCATAGTGGTTTACAAGGTTCTGCTGCAATGCTTTCTCCATTACCACAATGCTATATTACAAAGAAAGCGAGGATGTAGCTCAGTGAGAAGTCCTGAGTTAATCCCAAGTACCACAAAACAAAAAAATTCCAAATTAATAAAAGTTCGAGACTCTTGAAGATGTTTGTTAAGATCCAATTCATTAATGTGAAGGTTGTCTTTACTGCCACCAACTTTTTTTTTTTTGTGGGTACCGGGAGCGGGGGTCAACCTCAGGACCTCGCGCGCCAGCAGGCGCCCGTGCCGCTGAGCGATATCACCGGCCCTTTTTTCATATGTGGGTACCGGGAGTCGAACTCAGGACCTCACACTTGCCAGGCAGGCGCTTATGCCACTGAGCTATCTCACCGGCCCTGCCACCAACTTTTTAATGTATTTTTTATTTTATTTTTTTTATATGCGGGTACTGGGAGTTGAACTCAGGACCTCGTGCTTGCCAGGCAGGCGCTTATGCCGCTGAGGTATATCACCGGCCCTGTATTTTTTATTTTTTAAGGGTTTCACTAAATTGGTAACTTTGCCCAGGCTGGGCTTGAACTTTTGATCCTCCTGCCTCAGCCTCCATGAGTGCTAAAATCACAGGTGCGTGTCACCACACCCAACACATGAAAAGCACCTGAGGGTGATTTCCAGCCAACAGCCAGGAAGAAACTGAGGCTTTCAGTGTAAGAACATACAAGGAACTGAATCCTGCCAAAATTCCTGTGGGCATGGAAAACAGTGCTTCCTCACTCAAGCCTCAGATGAGACCCATCCCTAGCTGACAGCCTGCAGCGTCACAGAGCACTCAACTGAGCCGAGCCCAGGCTGACCCACAAAAACCATGCTACAATAAATGTGTTGTTTGAAGCCAGTAAATTTGTAGTAACTTAGCAATACATAATACAGAATCCTTATGAAAATTCCACTATTTTTCCAAATCCAAGATAACTTGGCAGAAAAATAATTTTCCATTATCTTCTCAATAACAAAAGCAAGAGAAGTTCAACAGGGTACTTCAGGGCATGACAAGAGCTCATACAAGATGGGCTGACTACCATAAATTCTTTAACTTCGCTATTCTAATCAGTTATTGAAGGAAAGTACATTACTACCTCTGATAAGTGCACATTGCTCTACTATTTTTAGAATCTTACAGAAAAATATGTAAGAAATGTCTAGATGTGGACTACATACCTAGCAACTGGTTGTGTTTTACAGGAGATAAAGAGGAATAGAAGAATATTTATGGTGTTTAGCTGGGAGTGGTACAGCACACCTGTAATCCCAGCACTCTGGCAGGTTGAGGCAGAAGGATCAGAAGCTCAAGCACAGCCTGGGCAACTTGGCGAAACTTGTCTCAAAATAAAAAATAAAAGGCTGGAGATGAAGTTCAGTATGAAGGCCCAGGTTCAATTCCCAGTAATGCAAATAAATAAAAGAACAAGCAAATAAAATGTTTAAATAATTATTTTTATTACCTTTTATTTCCCATAAAACACTATAAATTGCTAGATGCATAGTTCAGAAATTCTTACTGGCTTATTTGTGATTTCTACCATACTAAGACATACAAGTAACAGATGTTTGAATGTGAACAGATTGAGATGTTAAGTACTACTGTACTTAATGAAGAAATTGTGTTGATGACAGCTTTTGTGCTAATATTTGGCAATGCTCTCAATTATTTTATCTCAATCTAATCACTTAGTATCTTTCTCATAACTTACTCTGTAGGAAAAGAATAAATCACAAATGACTGGCCAGACTTGCGAATTTATTTTAAAAAGAAAAAACAACATGCTTTGTGAGTAACAAAACAATCCTCTGATGTTAAGATATATTTCAGCTAAAGTTGTGAGCACACATCATTGTTTACACTATTAAAACACATCATGAACACACACAGAGCAACTAGTCTTTGCCATCCAGTTTATGCATTTTTATGACATTATAATACACATACTTCCAAAAGACTTCTCTTATGCACCACTCACAATAGCAAATACTGTGCACAGGTTCAATAACCCAAGAGCCAAGTAGGAAGCACTATGAGAGCCCATCTCTTTTGAAGATACTTAAATACTTGATCCAGATTCTAAGGGACTGTTTAATAGAAATTCCTGGAACAAGGAAGAGTGTGTTATATTTTTAAAGCAATAAGGGTTAAGGGGCCATGAAATTTAGTAAGCATAGCTCAGCACTGAACCAGAATAAAGGAGGCAGGAACTAGGTTTCTTTTCTTTGTAGGCATGGAACTTGTGTATAAAACATAGAATTCTATGGAATAATTTTGCTACATTAATTTCACTTTCAATTCTTTTTTTTTTTTTTTGGTACTGGGAATTGAACTCAGGACCTTGCACTTGCCAGGCAGGCGTTGTGCAGCTGAGTTATATCCCTGCCCCCTCACTTTCAATTCTTAGTCTTAAAAATTATTATTATTATTTTTTCTGTGTGTGTGGGTACCGGGGGTCGACCTCAGGACCTCGCGTGCCAGCTGGCGCCCATGCCGCTGAGCGATATCACTGGCCCTTTTTTTCATATGTGGGTTCTGGGAGTCGAACTTGGGCCCTCACGCTTGCCAGGCAGGCGCTTACGCCGCTGAGCCATCTCACTGGCCCAGTCTTAAGAATTATCAATATGCAAGATAATAAAAGATAGAAAGATTCATAAAAATTACTTACTCTTTGTACTCTCTGCCCAGTTCTTAGAATCCACTACATCATCTGAATGCATAGCAGACATGATCTTCTGAGCAACACTGGAGAGTGGTGTCTCACAGAGATCAAAGCCTACACATGCCTCATAATTTTCCATTTTCATAAAGTCCTAAATGTAAGATTAACATAAGATACACTTATATTGAGACTTCAAAATAAGAAACTCCTCTAAGTTATGTATTTGAAAAATTTATGTACTGAGACTTTCACTTAAACATCGACATTAATAACCATGAGATAGGCTTCCATCATCCCACAATCCAAACGGGACAGTCAGAAGAGAAACTATAGCTAGATACTCAACTGGTGATCATAGTGAACTGATAACTTATTTTCTAGCTAACCAATTATGAAGCAATCTACTCAAATAACTCCTCCAGTTTGAAAAATGGTTATTAATCTTCAAGTAAATAAATCTGACAACACACCAATTACACCTGACTTGGGTCATGGCAGACGTGACCTGCCAACCCTTCCACTGTTTGGCCTCATTGGCCCTCTGGGCTGAGCAGGTGAAGGTCTAGGTGGGAATTACACAGACCAAGCATTGATCACACATCTAAATTACCTAACACTAATTTCAACAGAATTTGCTACCATAGGCCAGGAAACAAAGTGACATGTTTTTTTCTATATCATTTGAGAAAAAGTAAATTCTATCCCAAGACAGAACAGGAAAAAATTAAGTCACTCAAGTAAGAAACTGATAACTATTAGATAAAATTTACTGCTAAAAATTAAGTATGTTAAAGTTCACTTAATAAAAATGTTTTAAAATAACCAATACAGTAATTGGCAAAACATTTTTGTTTAGTGGGTTAAAAAAATTAAAAGTGCTTACTTACTATTACCTAAGCATGCCCATTTTCTGATAATCATAGTTAAAAAAAATCCATAAAGTCCACCTGAAATATGAATTTTTAGATTGGCATTCCATAAAACAAGCAGGTAAGAAATATTCTTGAAGGTATTACCTATAAAGTTACATGGCATCTCACAGCAGGCATGTACAAACTGGGCCCTTAAGGAGCATTTGGCATAAATGATAAGCTACGTCAAATTACTTTATACTAACTCTTAATTTCTAATTGTCTAAATACTAGGTAAACCGGGTGTGGTTGGTGCATGCCTGTAATCCCAGCACTCAGGAGTCTGAGACAGGAGGTTTGCCACAAGTTCAAGGCCAGCCTGAACTATATAGCAAGATTCTTTCACACACACAAAAAAAATAAAATAAAATAAATTTTAAAAAATACTAGGTAATAACCTATATTTTAAGTATTTTCATTCTTAAGACATGTATTAAAAATGTACATAAAGGGGCCAGGGATATAGCTCAGTGGTACAGCACCTGCCAGGCAAGCACAAGGTCCTGAGTTCGATTCTCAGTACCCGCCCCTACAAAAAAAGAAAAATGTACATAAATCTTTGGACCAACTTTTAATGATTTTGAAACTTAAATTTCAAGTTTCATTTCATGGCTATTGATGATATGTACATTGCACACAAATCAAAGCACTTCTGAAGTGCTTTGTACTTCTGCAGAAACCTATACTTTTTTTTTTTTTTGGTACCGGTAATTGAACTCAGGACCTTGCGCTTGCCAGGCAGGCACTTGTACCACTGAGCTATACCCCCAGCCAGAAACCTATATTCTTAAAGCCCAGGAAGAAATGAAAAAGATCAATGGACTCCTGACACTCTGTGGTACAAGTAGGAATGTCCAGTCTCAAAGTCTACAGGAAGGAATTATAGGAAAATACAGTTTGAGTGGCAGAATTTCACTTCAGTCGAAAATGAGGGGACTTGGTTATTTCACATATATAGTAGTGCCCTCTCTGGAAGAGAGGGCATTCCAAACCCCATGAAAGCCCAGAGCCACTGACAGTATTGAACTCTATACATCTGATAACTGACAGGGCTACCAAGTGACAAATCTGCACATAGCATATAAGAACAGGAATTATTCACGTCATGGATGAGGCTTGAGACTCCATCACATTGCACAGAACGACTTAAAACTTAGTTTCTGGAATGTCCCATTTAATACCCTCTAATCACAGATGACATCGGGTAAGTAAATTTCCACAAACCAAAACTAGAATAAGGGGTTACTATTGTATTAAGGCCCATAGATCTAAGAATGCCAACTCAAAGTTCTACAAATTTTCAAAATAACAGCAGAACACTTTAAAAAAACAGTAAAGAAGAAATTTAACTACATTGAAAGTATTTGCATCACATAATAATGCTTTTTCTCTATAAGCAGAAATGTATCAGGACTAAGTGCCACCAAGCAAATAATTGAATCATAGAAAGCACTGGTGCTCTAAATCAATGTTGTATGAGGAAAAATCTGAACTGATATAGGTGAATATTCCTTATATGAAATGCTTGGAACCAAAAGTGCTTTGGATTTCAGGTTTGAAATATTTACATAATACATAATGACCTCTTTGGGGGATGGGACCAGGTCTAAACGAAAAATTTGTTTGTTTCATATAATCTCATACACACAATCTGAAGGTAATTTTATACAATATTTTTAGTGCGCCTGCATTGTGATTGTGACCTATCATGAGATCAGGTGTGGAATTTTCCACCTATGTCATGACAGCACTTAAGAAGTTTCAGATTTTGGAGCACTGGATTTTCAGATTAGGAATATTTAACCTCTGTAATACAGTATTTGAATCTATTAAATGAAATGTTTCACTGATCTCAAATTTTAAAACATAGTAGTGTTTATTAGAAACATTTTCCTAATACATAAAACATTAAAATATAAAATGTGTAATACAGATTTTGTTTTTAGTTATTTTCAATCTATAAAACCATCAGCCTTAATTTTTGATTGGTTTTCTAGGTTTTCTACAATATCTTTCAGATAGTCTCCATTTTTAAAAAAATATACATATAATTCTCTTTCCATCTGATGCAATTTATTAGTTGCCAGAATTTTTCTTTTTGTCTTCACATCAGCAAGAGTATCAGTAAGGAGAAGATTTAGCTTATTCAGCTGGGATTCAACTTGACGAAACTGCTCTGTTATGTCCTAAAAGAGAAAAATAAAAATGCTTTTAATCAAGATCTTTATTCCTAATACCAATTATAAATTTAAAATATAATTTAAAAGGAAAGACTAAATGATTTAATAACTCCCACAATTTTAGCAATGAACTGCAATTAAAACTCAGTAAGAGGGTTAGGGAGTACACATAAAATTAACTGCAACAACTTCTGACATGTATATAAAGTAATTCAAAGCAAATGGGAACTGTTCTATGTATTCATGTACTCAATAAATATTACTGAATGCTCACCATGTGCCAACCATGTATTTCAGAGACTACAGACACAAGAAAGAACAAAATTTTTCTCATGGAGTTTATATTCTGCTTAATTAATCAAACTTTGTGTTAGCTGAATTCTAAACATAAGTACAGAAAAAAATCTTAAAATGAAGACCAATAAGAAAGAATCAACTCAATAAAAATCTCCATTTTACTCTTTTCCCCATGGTGTCTTAGAGGACAGAACTACATGTAACATTCAACAAAAACCATCCTAATCTAAAATTCTGCTCAAAACATGCTGGACCCCTTCCACTTAGTAAATTCAATTTCCTCACTTTCTAGCACTTAAGGTACTCTATTAATTTAACAAGTTCCCACAGCTTTCTAATCAATTCTTTTCTTATAAATTTTCACCAGCGTCACCAGAGGGTCTCAGAAAATCTGTAGCTCTACCTCAACACTCCACTGCTTCTCAGCATGGCCTACAACATAGCAAGTACCTGGAGAGCTCTTCTAAACACACAGATTCCTGTAACTCACTCCAGACTAATCTCTGCAATAGGGCCAGGAATCCACATTTGAACAGGTTCCCTGCTGATCCTAATATACAAGTTCCAGGATGATTGCTTAAGATCTGTCATAAACACCAGTGCAACAGAACGGTACTCCTTTTTTTTTTTTTTTTGTGGGTACCAGGGGTCGACCTCAGGACCTCGCGCTTGCCAGGCAGGCGTGTACGCCGCTGAGCCATCTCACCGGCCCTACATTTTTTAAAGCATGTAATTTTTATATTATTACTACATTTAGTGTTCTCCTTTGAGAAAAACTTCATAAACTTGAATATACTGAGAAACAAAACTCTCATCTTTAATTTCAATTAAATACTAAAGATCTTACAGTTGCTAAAGTACTCCTACAGAGGCCGGTGAAATGGCTCAGCTGCGCAAGTGCCTGCCTGGCAAGCGCCTAGTCCTGAGTTCGACTCCCGATACCCACATAAAAAATAAAATAAAATAAAATACTCCTACAAATATAAAAAAAGTTCCACTTCATTAATAATGAAACTGCAACTAGAAAAGTTGATACATTTTATACCATAATGAGACAGAGGAAAATATTAATGACTAATGATAAGATTATAGTAAAATTACCATATTAGGAATTCTAAGATGCATTTTTTCACATTTTGACATATCTGCATCTTATTATAATTGAGAGAATCATGATTGTTTCTGACAGGCATTTTTTTTTTTTTTGGTGGGTACTGGGGGTCGACCTCAGGACCTCGTGCACCAGCAGGCGCTCGTGCCGCTGAGTGATATCACCGGCCCTTTTTTCGTATGTGGGTTCCGGGAGTTGAACTCAGGCCCTAGCACTTGCCAGGCAGGCGCTTATGCCGCTGAGCCATCTCACCGGCCCACGACAGGCACTTTTAAGAAATACTTTCTCATCAACATTCTTGAGATATAGTATGGAAAAATACAATCAACTGTGAATTAAAAAGTAACTGAGATGCATTCCAAACTGAATGTGAAGCTTTATAAACATTTTAATGGGCTTATTCTTTCTTTTTTAAAGTATATTCAAGAGTGGTATGATACAGGTGTTGTGGTGTGCACCTGTAATCCCAGCACTCAGGAGGCTGAGGCAGGAGGATTGCCATGAGTTTACGGCCAGCCTGGGCTACAGAAGCGAGTTCAAGGCCAGCCTGCACAGCGAGGCTGTGTAGTCTCAAAAAAAGAAAAAAAAAGAGTGGTATGATAAAAGTCTATGTCTACCTATACCTAAAAGATCCTGTGTAATAAGTTCAGTTTAAAAAATAAAAATTACCAATAAGCATCACGTCAGTTTAACTGGAAGTTTTTTCTTTCTTAGCAATTCATAAATGATGTAGCATATGATCAATGATGTGTAGTAGACAGTATTGGTGAGATTATAAATAAGTGCCATTCTTTAAGAAAGGAATTTGGCAGTATCAAGGGGTGTGTGTGTGTGTGTGTGTGTGTATGTCTGTGTGTGTATCAATGATCCTACTTCCAAGAATTAATCCAAGGGCCGGTGAGATGGCTCAGCGGCATAAGCACCTGCCTGGCAAGCGCGAGGTCCTGAGTTCGACTCCCGGTACCCACATTAAAAAAAAAGAAGAATTAATCCAAATAAAATTATTCAACAAAAGAAAAGCTAATATACCCAAAGATATAGTTGATGTTGATGAAGATCAAACAAAGAAAAAGATGAAGACTATCAAAATATCCAAAATGGTAAGACTGGTTACAGAAACTATGGCACACTAATTAAATCAACAGGATTATAAAAATTAAGAAAACTATTTAGAGTAAAAATTTATATTTCGGGGCCGGTGAGATGGCTCAGCGGCGTAAGCGCCTGCCTGGCAAACGCGAGGGCCCGAGTTCCACTCCTGGAACCCACATACAAAAAAAGGGCCAGTGATATCGCTCAGCGGCACAGGCGCCTACTGGTGCTTGAGGTCCTGAGGTCGACCCCCGGTACCCATTAAAAAAAAAAAAATTTATATTTCATACTGCTAACTAGAAAGGCAGAATAAAATAAATGAAAATAAAACTATATGCCTTGCAATTACTAACCACAAGAAAGATGGTACAGAAATATTAGTATCAGGCCACAGAATAACAAGACAAAAAGCATTATAGGGATAAGTCATTATGTAATGCTAAAATGCTTTGATTCACCACAATTTAAATCCACCAGGATAATTATTCACCAAAATGCTAAACTTGGATGTAACTTATAAAAGAGACTCAAAACTGATACAACTACACAGAAAAGATGTCAAATCTATTATAATAGCGGATTTTCACACAATTCTCCCATTAACACAGTAACAAGATAAAAATTTTAAAAACTAGTCAGAGATACCACTTCATACCCCTTAAGAGTGGCCACTCTTAACCAACACAACAGAAATTAAGTGTTATTAAGGATGGGGAGAAACTTATACATTACTGGTGGAAACTGATAATGGTACAGTAGCAGCAGAAAACAGGCAATTTCTCAAAAATTAAACACAGAATTACCAAAATCCAGTAATACCACTTCTAGGTACATACCCAAAAGAAACAAAAGCAGAAACTCAAACAGATGCTTGTGGGCCAGTGAGATAGTTCAGCAGCCTAAGCTCCTGCCTGGCAAGCACGAGGTCCTGAGTTTAACTCCTGCTACCCACATAAAGGAAAAAAAGAGCCAGTGATATCGCTAAGCAGTGTAAGTGCTTGCTGGCAAGCGCGAGGTCCTGAGGTTGACTCCTGGTACCCACATTACAAAAGAAAAACAAAAAAAAAAAACAGATGCTTGTACACCAATATTATAGCAGCATTTTCCACGACAGTAAAAAGGTAGAAACAATTCAAAAGTCATCAACAATGGAATTATTATTTGGTCTTTTTTTTTTTTTTTGTGGGTACCAGGGGGACGACCTCAGGACCTCGCGCGCCAGCAGGCGCCCGTGCCACTGAGCGATATCACCGGCCCCTTTTTCGTATGTGGGTTCCGGGAGTCGAACTCGGGCCCTCGCGCTTGCAAGGCAGGCGCTTACGCCGCTGAGCCATCTCACCGGCCCTATTATTTGGTCTTAAAAAGGAAAGATATTTTGACACATGCTACAACATGGATGAGCCTTGGAAACATGCTAAGTGAAATAAGCCAGGAACAAAAAGGCAAATATTGTACGATTTCCACTTATATGAAGTATCTAGAACAGGCAAACTCACAGAGACATATAAAATAGAACGGTGGTTGTCAGAAGCTTAGCAAAGGCAGAAATGGGGAGCTACTGATTAATATGTACAGTTTCTGGTTGGGATGATGAAAAAGTTCTGGAAATAAATACTAGTCATAATGGCTTAACAATGAGAATGCACTTAATGCCACTGAATGGTACACTTAAAAATGTTTAAAATTACAAATTTTATTTTGCATGCTTTACCACAATTTAAAGAAACAGTTAAGAAAAACCTTTCTGTTTTGATGGAAGGCAAGCTAATTTTTCAGATCAATCCTCTCACAGGAAACAATTTTAAAAAGCTTAAGGCTGGGCCAGGGATATAGCTCAGTGGCACAGCACCTGCCTGGCAAGCGCAAGGTCCTGAGTTCGATTCCTGGTACAAAAAAAAAAAAAAAGCTTAAGGCTGGAGGAATAGCTCAATGGTAGAGTGATTGCCTAGCATACATGTGGCCCTGGGTTCAATCCCCAGCGCTGCAATGAATGAATGAGTGAAGCATTTTTTAAAAATCAAAACAAGGGCCGAGGATATAGCACAGCACCTGCCTGGCAAGAGGAAGGTCCTGAGTTTGATTCCCGATACCCCCCCCCAAAAAAAAATCAAAACAAAAGCTTCCTAAAACAAAGAATCCAGAGTATACAGGAGGGGGAGTCAAACAGAAGACCCTTTCCACAATAAGCTGAGGACCCAAAGGACAACAGCCTTAAGATAAGATTGGCCCAGAAGTCGAAGAGCCCTGCTTCAAATTACAGTCCAGTAACAATCACCAAGATCCTTCAATGACTCTTAGGCTTTGCACTGTTTTTGGCTCAGAACTACGCAGTGCCCACAGTATCACACAGACAGTCATGAATCCAAAGGCATTTCAAGATTATTTCACCATGTTAAGGGGTTTCACTCCCTGGGAGACACTAAAAAATTAAGGTTCATTAATAATAAAAATGCAGGCTGGGCATGGTAGCACATGCCTGTAATCCCAGCACTCAGGAAGCTGAGGCAGGAAGATCGCCGTAAATTCCAGGTCAGCCTAGGCTACAGAAGCGAGTTCAAGGCCAGCCTGCTCTACATAGCAAGACCCTGTCTTAAAAAAACAAAACAAAATAATAATAATAATAATAATAATAATGTAATTTAAAGACTGATTGACATTATGCCTTAAACAAGTATGCCCCAATAAAGGGTGCTGAGACAATCTGGATATTTATAGGAGGAAAAAATAAATAAAAATAAAATTAGAACTCTCCCTCATATCATATATAAAAATAAACTGTTGGGTTAAAAAACTTAAAGTGAGGGCTGGTGAGATGGCTCAGCGGCGTAAGTGCCTGCCTGGCAAGCGCGAGGGCCCAAGTTTGACTCCCGGATCGAACATACGAAAAAAGGGGCCAGTGATATCGCTCAGCGGCACGGGTGCCTGTTGGAGCGCGAGGTCCTGAGGTCGACCCCCCGGTACCCACACACACACACAAAAAAACTATAAGTGAACAGCATACCCTTAAGAATAAAGCAAAAGGGCCGGTGAGATGGCTCAGCAGTGTAAACGCTTGCCTGGCAAGCGCGAGGGCCCGAGTTCGACTCCCGGATCCCACATATGAAAAAAGGGGCCGGTGATATCGCTCAGTGGCACAGGTGCCTGTTGGCGTGCGAGGTCCTGAGGTCGACCCCCGGTACCCACACACACACACAAAAAAAAAAAAAAAAAAAAAAAAAGAATAAAGCAAAACAGACTATAATGATGCTAAATGTCAACCTTAGCAAGACATACAAAAACACACTGGTGGTACATGCATTTTTATTTAAAAAAAAAAAAAAGGGTGAAAAAATAAAAGAATGATAAATAACAAAAATTAAAATCCTTTAAAAGATGAAACAAAAAATATGAAAAGACAGGCATAAATATATTTCACACATATAATTAACAAAGGATTAGCACTGAAATGTACAAAGAACTCCCACACATACATTAAAAAAAAATGGTCAAAGGAAATTTACAAACAATTCTCAGAATAAGGTGAATGGCCAGTAAATAGGTAAAAGAGAGGATTAACCTCCCTAGTAATAGGGATGATACCAAGGGACATCATTTTACACCTTCAGGACAGGCAGAAATTTACAGATCAATGCTATGCAATGAAAATGATACAAATAACTAGCATCTGTTACCTTGTTCGCGCCAGCTTTTACCACTGCTGGTACACACACGACTGTCCCCATCCAGTAGCCTGTACCACCCAATGGAGCAGTCATGCATGTACCACCAGTGATGCAGACCTCCCCAGCAGTGAGACATATGAATTATGGCCCCATCATGAATGTGTTAAGTCACTGTTGGTACAATATGGTACAATCACTTTAGAAAACAATACCACACACAAGCTGAGTATCCCTCATCTGGACACCCAAACACAGAAACTTTAAGGGTTTTTTTGGTTGTTGTTGCCATTGTTGCTTATTTATTTATTTATTTTTTTGCTTGTTTTTTGAGACAGGGTCTCCCTATGTAGTTCAGGCTGACCTTGAACTCACTATGTAGCCCAGGCTGGCCTTGAATTTATGGCAATCCTCCTGCCTCAGCCTCCCAAGTATTAGGATTACAGGTGTGTACTACCACGCCTGGGCTGTTTATTTCTTAACATTGTTTTTGAGACTCATCCATGTAGATACATATAAAGCTCTGGTTCATTCATCTTTCTCTTTTATATAACTAAGATTCAACTATATGAAATTCCACAATTATCTATTCTATTGGCAGATATTTAGATTGTATCCAGTTTTTGCTACTACAAATCAGACTTCTGTAAATAATCTAGTTGTATGTCTCATAGTTGCATATTTGTAAATACCTGTGGCATGCACATAGACACGTGAGCATACACACATACACACAAAACACATACACACCCCAATGCGTAAAATTGCTGGATTGCAAAATATGCACATATTCACTTTCACAGATATAAATACTCTTTATCTGAAACCTGGGACCAAACAAAAATGTTTTAGACTTCAGAGTTCTTTGGATGTTGGTATATTTGCATTGAATTTACTAATTGACCATCCCTATATGAAAATCAGAAGCAAAAATTTTTGAGCTCCAATATTTTGCTCTAAAAGTGTCTGTTTTTCTGAATCCCGCTACTTGGGATGGGGCTGAGACAGGAGGACCACAAATTTGAGGCCTGCCTGAGCAACTCAGCCCCTGTCTCAAAATTAAAAAGGCTGAGGATATAGCTTAGCGACAGAGCACTTATCTACCATGCTTGAGATTCTGGGCTCAATCCTCAGCACTGACAAAAAATCAATATTTTATATCCTTTTGTGGTGTCTGAAAAATTTATAAATTTTAAACTTCTGTGTTTGACAATCAGAAGTATTTGAAAAATTTATGCAAACAAAAAAGGAGATAAAAATTTCTTTTAGGGCAATAAGATGGGATAATTTCTTCGTGTGAATATTTTATTAACATCTTTTACAATGAACATTATTTTTTAAAGTATTTTAATTACTATGGCAAATACCAACCTGATCACTAAGCAAAAGCTGATTTCCTCCTTGATACAAAGCATCACAAAGCATATCCACATCATTATTCAGTTTGGACAGAAATAAAAAGTGTTCTTGAGCAGATACTGTCAACTGATCTTGTACTAAAGAAACATCCTGTTTCAATTTCTCAGCCTCTTCCTCTAGGTTTCCGTGAGTGATAAACAATTCTTTTCTCTTATTCTCTCCCTCTAAAAGTTGATGAAGCCTAAAATATAAAAGTAAAAATTACAGGGAGAAATCTGTCAGGTTAGTACAGTTTTCAAAATTATAATTCACTACATTGGAACATTTGTAGCTAAATAAAAATCAAAAAAATATTAATTTGTGTGCTTCTAAAATCAAGCAACTGAACTTTTCAACAATAAGACTATTTCAGTACAGAAATGTTCTACTGCATCTCACTTCCCAGTTTCTCCATCTTAAAGTTTTAGATATAAGATTTTTCTTGACTTTAACTGCCATTAACCTACTTTTAACAGCATGCTTTAGAGATACTGCCTAAAAAACACTTCTTTCACAGAACACATCTACAAAACAATACCAACAATTTAAAACAGAAGACCTAGGACTGAGTTCTCTACTGTGTGAGAGGATAGGCAAATCAATCTCAGAGACTTAATTTTTGTATCTTAATACCTACTTATTTTATAGGGTTATGGGAAAAGACAGAATAAGAAAAGATAAAAGAGAAAAACTAAAGATGTAAATAATGTAAAAAAGTAAACAATAAAGAATGATATAAATGGTTACAACAAACTTTCCCTACTCCGATCTTGTCAGTATTTGGTTGATAAATGAAAACATTCATGAGGTATAAGACCACTTAGCCCCTCAAACATTAACAGCAGAAAAAACCATCATCCTATACAGCAAATGAAAAAATCTGGGGTAATACCTTCTACAATTACCTGAAATTATTTGCTTTTTTCATATTAAAATATGTACACACATATACATTTTTTAACAAGTTGTAAAAGACCTTATAAAACTGGTTCAAGTCCAAGGCTGCCAATTAAGGTCATATGGAATAACTATACAATTCCAGGTGGCATCATTCACATAGATCATGATCATGATGGCACTCCCTGAAATTGTACAATGAAGTAGCCCTATCCAAGTTCATCATTTCATTAATAAGAAAATAAGATTAGATGATGCACTTATCCTCAATAATCCACCTGACCAGACATAGAAAGAAGTCTTCTCTCTACTACCTTTTCCAAGTGTAGTCAATTGCCTGCCCACCAATACTTACAAAGCTGTAATCAAACTTCCTGTCCCAAATCTAAAACAATGTACCTGAATAATGGTGCCTAAATGGGGGTAAAATTCTGTATCTAGTCATTTCTCTACCCATCCACCTTAGCTCTAAAGCAGCTATGTTCAGATCTCACATGAAGGAAAAGGGAGCAAAAGTTAAAAAGCGGCATATAAAAGAAAAACAGAAGAGAATAAAAAGGACAAAACTGGAGTACAATTTTTTAAACTTGCAGATTTTAGTTCAAACTCTCCCTCTTATTTCACAAGAATAGGAAAGAACAAAATTATTAAGGAAGCAACAAAACATACATACCTTTGAGTAGAATAATCCTTAGTATCGATGGTATCCCTCAGATTTATCTGCTGAGAGACTGATGGGTCTTTTAACATTTCTAATCGCTGGGAGAGCATCATGTTATTTTGACTAAGTTCTTGAACCAAATTTTCAAATTGATGATATGTGTCCCAGTGCTTCCTCAATTCAATTTCATATGATAACTGTACAAGTTCAAATGATGCCTTTTGCTTTATTAACTGATTTAAAACTAACTCTTGTCTTGCTGTGTAATAATCTTGTTTAGCAATCTGCAGGTCAAAATCTCCCTTTACAACTGGCATATTCAATAACTGCGCATTCTCTTTTACCACAGCAGGCAAACTTCTGTCTTTTATATAAGTGATTTGTTCCTCAAGTTTCAGAATCTCACTGTTCAAGCTAGAAATTCTGGCATCCAAATTTTCTTTACCAACAGCCTATACAAAGAAAAACAATTACACTTCAAAATGCAGACTTAAACTTAGTTTTTAAATTATTTTCACTTCCTATTTTAGGTGACCAACTAATATGCTCAATCAATAAAAACTAACTCCATATAAATATAAGCCAATATTATAGTTTAAAAAGTAAAAAAAAAAAGTAAAAAGTAAGGCCGGGCATGGTTGTGCACACCTGTAATCTCAGCACTCGGGAGGCCGAGGCAGGAGGATTGCTGTGTGTTCCAGGTCAGTCTGGGCTATATAGTGAATTCAAGTACAGCCTGAACTACACAGAAAGACCCTGTCTCAAAAAACCAAGAGGCAGGGGCCGGTGAGATGGCTCAGCGGCTTAAGCGCCTGCCTGGCAAGCGCGAGGGCCCGAGTTCAACTCCCGGAACCCACATACGAAAAAGGGGCCGGTGATATCGCTCAGCGGCACGGGCGCCTGCTGGCGCGCGAGGTCCTGAGGTCGACCCCCCGGTACCCACAAAAAAAAAAAAAAAAAAAAAAAAAAAACAAGAGGCGGGGCCGGTGAGATGGCTCAGCAGCATAAGCGCCTGCCTGGCAAGCGCGAGGTCCTGGAACCCACATAAAGGAAAAAAAGGGGCTGGTGATATCGCTCAGTGGCACAAGCACTTCTGGCAAGCGCAAGGCCCTGAGATTGACTCCCGGTACCCACATAAAGGAAAAAAAAAAAAAAAAAAAAAAGTATGGAGTAATAGTAAAGACAGTATGAAACACTAAATTTTAATGCTACTACATACATGGCTACCAAAATAAGAGATTTTGTTAAGCTTAATTGAATCAAAAACATTAATGGCACATTATTCACTGAATGCAAATAAATACTACATAAGTTTTTCTTCAACATTAACATTATCTCAGTAGGTATTCTGCTAGTCATGTTCTTTATTTTAGCACACAAATACAGGACTTCTTTATTGTTCCAAAGTTTGTGACAGCTGTAGTAACTAAATTGATGTTGGTATTCAGATTCAAAAAAGTTACATTTTTACTCAACTATCCAATGGTTTACACAACAAAGAAAACACACTTCCCACATCTACTATATATCTAGACACACTCAACAAGGTAGCAGGGATTCAGTCTACTGAGCCTGGACTTTTTACTTCATTAGCACCATGCTCTGGTCATAGCAGACAAGGCAAAACACTGATAATAAAGCAACTTGCCTTTTTACCATACTTCTCAAAAAAGGAAATTCTTGTTCAATCTCTATCTGAATTAACAGAAATTTCAAATTCAGAATGTAAATTAAAGCATTTTTGTTTAAAACAGATAATGTGAATTATCTAGATATCTAGAAATAGAAAACAGAATTATTACCATTTCTGCCTTCCACTAGTATGAGGATCTATTTGTAAGAAATGCTGACACATGTATCACAAGCACTGAACAAAGAGAAAACTTTTTAAAAATTGTAATTCCTTACTCAATCTTTTCTAAAGCAGTTTAATAGCAATATTCAATCCTACATTCCTAACAATAATTATGATATGAATCCAGTATCATTTCTTATATTTACCTTGCTGGTTAGGCTATGAAGATTTTCCTCTGCCCATTTTATACTTGATTTCATGCTCAGATTACTTGCTTTCAAATGAATTAACTGATGTTGAGCACAGATGTATGCTAGCTGCAGTCTAGCCATCTCTAGTTGTCTCTCCTCAAAGATTTCTTGATTATCACACATAGATGGCGCTTGTATATCTAAGAGTTGAAAATTTTCTTCATTTGAACTTTCAACCACTTCATGTATACCCTGAAAGAACTTTTTTTTGGTATACAAGGTTAAAGCTGCTGTGCTTTGTTCTTCTTGGCTTAGATATTTTTCCAAGGAAAACTGAGATAAAAACACCATGGGATTTGCCTCTTGACTTAAATCAGAATATCTGAAGAACATCATCAATTTAGTAACTCTGTCAGTAAGAGCCTGAAGTTCATTACTGAGCTTGGTATTCACACCATTCAGAATTCCTTGACTCTGCTTCAGTTTTTTAGTGGTTTCTTCACATTCAGCATTTAACCTCAGAGATTTGTGGCTAGATACTGAAGTCATCAGTTGGCATTTATTACGTCGCTTAATTTTTAGGTTCTTTAATTTCTGCAGCATTTGAACCTCGTTCTCTAATTTCTCCAGCTCTTTATCATCTAGTTTAGGTGTCTTCAAATCAGAAGTTTTACAAGTTTTAAGAACTTCATCCAATGCTGACCCTTCTAGGATGGGTTTACCTGATTTCTGAAGAATGCTAAAAGCTTCCAGCTCTTTTTCTGACAATACGTTCTGTTCACTCACATTCCCACAAAACCATTTCAAAAATGTTTCATCTTCAGCAGTCTCAAACAGCCAGTCAAAATCTTCTCCATTAAGAATATCAGCCTTGGGATAACCAATTTTTTTTAATGTTTCCACAAACTCAATTCCACAACTCATGCTTTAACTACCCTAGCTGGGTTTTTTTGGTTTGTTTGGTTTTGTTTGTATGTGATATGGGTATGTGGTGCTGATTTTTATCAAATAAATTCAAACAGAAACAAAACTAACTTTTACATAAATCCATAGAGAATGGGAAAATATTTTTAGAATCTATGACTCCTCCTACAGGGGAAGAAAACAAGTATTAGACCACAAATAAGTGAATGTGTTTTTAAAAGGAAGATACAGATAAATGTCACATGATATTTGAGAGCCAGTGGACTAAAACGTAGTAGCTACAATGTTTGATGAAGATAAAGGGAAACATAGGTAATTAAGATATTTCTCAGGGCCGGTGAGATGGCTCAGCGGCGTAAGCGCCTGCCCGGCAAGCGCGAGGGCCCGAGTTCGACTCCCGGATCCCACATACGAAAAAGGGGCCGGTGATATCGCTCAGCGGCACGGGCGCCTGCTGGCGCGCGAGGTCCTGAGGTCGACCCCCGGTACCCACAAAAAAAAAAAAGATATTTCTCAGAAAACTGCAACAGAAATGAAAACCCACTAACAATAAAACCTTGTTTTTCCCAAAGGTGAAATAGTTTAAATACACTACGTTCGTATTTCATTCAGAGCAAATGAATCCAAACCCAAGCCACCAAGTAGCTAAGCAGCCTCTTTTCCCTGCCCATCCTACGTTAAGAATTAGAAACGATCATAGTGGTTTAACGAGAAAGATCAAAATTTACCCAGATGGCCCAATGAGCATCCGCCAAGCTCCCAGGAATCGACCCGGACGCAGCGCGGAGGAAGCCAGGCCTGGGGAGTGAGAACCGAGGCGTCAGCGGCACAGCGCTCAGGCTGCGTCATCTCCGCAGACGCGCGCTGACAGCCCCACGCCGAGCGGGGGCGGCGTGAGGATGGCGCCAGGTCCGCAGGTGAACGGCCGCGAGGTCGCGACGCGCGGGCATCCTAGCGGCTGAAATATCTGGGTTATTTTTCCGTTTTGGGTTTTTTGTTTGTTTGTTTGTTTGTTTTGGTGCAGTCCGTCATGATACCTGTGCAGGTTGATAAAATACACATTCACAGGACCAGTGAGATGGCTCAGCGGCGTAAGCGCCTGCCTGGCAAGCGCCAGCACCTGAGTTCGACTCCCGGGACCCGCATGAAAAACACACACACACATACACACATTCACCAAAAAAAAAACAAACAAAACACAAAACCCAAAACCCAAAACCCCGAAACGGCGCAAACTGACAAACCCCAGGCGAAGGAGAGGCTGTTAGATCCCTTGCCTCCCCTCGGTCCTTCAGAGACTGGTTCCGGCTCGCGGCCGGCCCCGCCACGACGGGCCAGGCTCTTGGCACCCTAGACCGCTGCTCAAACTCCTGAAAGAGGAAGCGGTTCGCACACCTCATAGCCCGGCCGGCCCACACCGAGGCGACACCCCTCACCTCAGGGACGTACCGCTCGATCCCTCACAGATGCCGCCAAAGTGCCCTACGCCTCGCGCTGCCTCACGGGAGCTCCCGCAAGTACGCATGCGCAGAGGGCCGAGGCAGTGCAGTGGAAGCTTGCGCGGGCGTGGTGTCGGATTGGGCGGGGACGGAGCTGAGCGATTGCCGCCCCGGCCGCGGCCTGGCGTTCCCTGAAGGAGCGATCTGATTGGCTCCTCTGCCGAAGCCCCGCCCAGGACGGGGTCTGGCGTCAGACGTTCAAGAGTCGCTGCGCTCCTCGGCCGCCACGTCCACCCCCGCCTCTCTTCCACCAGGATCCTGATCCTCTCGCGACACTTCTGGGGAACGAAAGAGTGGCCCGGCAGTCCAGTGGACCCAGCCTGCTCTGCTCCGACGCGTGACCCGGCTCGGTGCCAGCGATCGGGCCACGCGCCAGCCCGAACACTGCCTGGCACGTCTGCAGGGTCAGCGAGCTCCGCCGGAGGCTCAGGACGCACTTAACCCCCAAGCCTTCACCTGCCTGCTGAACAAAAGCTGGCTCCTCCCCTGCACATTTCCGAAACGTTAAAGTATAACCCACAAGAGCAAGGAGTGCTGTGTGTCGGGGATGCATTTAACTCAGGACAGACGGAGGAGGGCCGAGATGACATAGACAGTGAAAAAAAATGCTGAAAAAAAGGCTAAGTTTGGCGCAGATATGAAGCCGTGAAGCCGGAGACCTGGGTTTATCGTTTTTATTGGACAGAATTTATTTGTGTGGAACAGAATCCCTTTGTATCTGTACCAGACAAAAATCTTTTGCAATTCATCAACCTTCTGTACGTGAAATCTAAGTGTGCAAGCTGTAGGCTTTGGTCATTAGTAAGTGGCGTTCCCCTCCCCCAGGTGATAAATGACCGTAAGGTGACTTGTCAGATAATGGTCCTGTCCAATGTGACTAAGAAGTCTTTCTCCGTTGTTCTTCTTAATGTTTTTAAGGAGAGAAAAAATAAGTGTTCCTGGTCAGATACTGTAAATTGCGTTCAAGTCAGAGATACTTCCTAGTAATTCTTTTTTTTTTTTTTTTTTAATATATGTATGCAGGTACCGGGAGTTGAACTCAAGACCTCGCGCTTGCCAGGCAGGCGCTTATACCGCTGACCTGTATCACTGGCCCACTTCCTAGTAATTCTTGTTTTACCTTTTTATTCTCTTTTAAAAGTCAACAAAGCTCAAAAATGATCTGAAAAACCAACACTACAGTGGGAAGTTAATGGAATCCAGGGGGCTGGACCAGGAGGACCCTGGTGGCTGTGGCTGGAGGTTGGGGACAGCAGGGAGCTGAAGCTGAGTGGTTTTGGCCAGAGGAAATGGAGGCTGCACAGGCAGGAGGCGCCTTCAAGAAATTTTGCTGAGGAGGCAGAGAGAGAGAGAGAGAGAGGGAGAGAGAGCCAAGTGACACAAGATGAGGGGGCGGGAATGCAAGACCAGGACCGAAGGGAAGATTTTTGGTTTGTTTTGTTTTGTTTTAAAATGGGAGGAACTTGAGGATATTTATAGACTGTGAGGAGGAACTCGGAGGAGATGGAATTAAAGACGCCAGAAAGACAAGGGGCTACTTCATAGAAAGATCCTGGGTGTGATTCAGCGGCCCTTATGGAAACCTGCTCTTCTTAATGATTCCTGGGTGATTTCCTCGGCCCACAAATTCCGATTTTGAGTTGCTGACCATAGTTATTTGTTTGAAAGGTGTTTGTTAGGCCATAGAAAGCCAAAAACACATAAAGTAAAAATTACAACGATATCTGCCCTCCCAGTATAAAAAACAATAGGGTCCACTCTACAGACCCGGAAAGTGTTCTTGAGGTTGTATTTGGAATTTAAGAAGGCAAACATATTATACTTCTTCCCAAGACAAGCTTTTTTTCCAATCAAAATCAGTTGGGGTTTGGGTAACGTCACATGATAAAGGGAGCCCAGGGGTTTATCCTGGCTGAGCGAGCCCCACAGCGTCTAATGGGCTCGCCGGACAGGCTTGTGAGGATGCGTGTTTTGCTATCTGCCTGTTGGAAGCCTTTCTTCCTATCAATATTAAATAGTACCTGATGTTTTGAACAATATCTTTTCAGACTATTTTTAAACTTTGCAAGTAACGGTATGACGTTAAGGATTGTTTTCAGGGGACATGGGTGGTAGGACTGTATTCTCCAAGCCATGGGGAGCAGGGGGTTTTGAAACAGGAAAAAGTGACCTTCTCAGACTGGTAGAAGCTTGACTCTGCTGCAACAAAATTGACAAAAGTGGAAGTGGCAGCTGGCACCAGGGGACACAGGACATGGAATGGCAGGGAGAGCTGCATGGGCCAGCAGAATTCCGGGGCCTTCGTCTGGGAAACATGACAAAGTCCATTCTTTCTCTTCCTCCTCAGGAACCTCCTCAGGTCTCCTCCTTAGACCACCAGCTCGGAGGAGGAAGGGGAGAAGATTGAGTTTGTTTTCCATCATGCTGATATTTGTGTGACAAAGGTGCAAACAGTCCCCAAACTCAGGAGCAGGTTTAGGTTAGCACTACCAGGAAGGTCACCATGATGGTAGGTGGTGGTGGCCTTTGGAGCAAGGGGCCTGGAGGAACAGGGGCCAGAGCTTTGGGACAGGGGTCTCATAAAGGGACTGAGTGGGGAAGGTAGTGGGAAGAGGGGTGAAGGGCATGATCCTTGTTTACACTCTCAGATCCCCATGGGGCTGGGTGCACACCCAGCTCGCATGTCCCTCCTGCCCAGCTAGGGACTGGAAATGAGGAAGGAGCTGTGTGAAAAGGCCCCGCCAGTGAACGGCCCAGATTAGAGCAGCTCCTGATTTGTGTGGCTGGAATCCCAGCCAAAATGAGATGGGAAGGAACGCAGACGACTTGGGGCCCACTCCCCAGGGCAGGGCCAAGCCAGGGGATCCAGGAGGCAGGGTGGGCTGGGCTGAGTGGGCAGGAGTGCAAGCACCTCGATCCAATCCTGGGGGTGACGGACCCAGAGTGATGTAGGGAGAGCAGCAGCAAGACTGGCTTGGGTTATACTGGCTGCCAAGAAGACAGTGGCTAGGGTTGCAGGCAGGGATCCCACTTGGGGTGCTCCAATGGGAAGTGGTGGTGAACATTCTAAAACATTTGGGAATTAAAACGTTCACACATCAACACCAGATCCCCCAGTCTTAGGGTCCTGCTGTCTCCTGGCAGGGGTCCCCTTCTTTGCTAGGAGTGGCCCTACTAACTGCCTGGAGGCCTGGGGGGGGGCTCACAGGTTCAAGAACCCAGTCACTGCTGCCTGGGAGGGCAGGGTTCCTGTAACTCCTCTCCCACACCCAACCCCAAAGCTGCAAATGGGTCCCCTGGGACCATCTGCAGTGGGCTCTGCCATGTCCCAGGGTGATGACCCCATGCTCTCAGCAAGTCCCTGACTGGCCAACCAGCTCCACAGCTCTGCAGCCTTCAAGGCTGCGTGTCCTTCCTGCTGTCTCTGTGGGGTGGGGACCCCGGGCACCGCTCAGTGCCTGGGCCCTCAGGGGTCAGGGCTCTCTGCTCCCAGGGAGAGATGGGCCGGAGTCTCCCTGGGGGAGCAGTGGGCAGTCAGGGTCACTCTGGCCTGTCCTCCCCCTGCATGCCATCTCACAACCTCACAAATGCTCCCATGAGGGCTTGACAGGAGCCAGGGTCTCCATGTTCCCCAACAGCCCTAGAGGACAGGGCTCACAGGGCAGCAACAGCCAGCCCCCAAGGGCAAAGGGAAGGGAGCAAAGTGAGCGATGTAAAGAACTGGAAGCCAGAGGGTGAGGTATAAAAATCTGTATTTATATTACAATGACAGAATGACACAGCACAGCCCCACCTGGAGGCGGCGGTGGGGGCCATTCACTCTCAGCTCAGGTCTCCACCACACCCACCACCCAGCACCCAGGCTCCCTGTGCACCCAACTGGCGTGGAACCTGCCCTAGTGCCCTGGACGGAGACCTGTGCAGCCTGCTGGCATGGTCAGGACCTGTGGGCAGGCAGTGGGGATCCAGACAGCTGACCCCAAGAGAGGCAGGGATGGTGGAGGCAGACAGGAGGAGGGGCCCTTGGGCTGCAGTTTGGTGGGGCTCCCTCTATCCAGGAGTGTAGCCACGAGCACCTCACCATCTCCTAGGCCAGCTGAGTAGTAGGGCCTGTCACCGAGGAGCTGTCCCCCATAAGGTGGGAACCCCAGCCTGAGCCCTGAGTACCACGTGGCTGGGTGGGGAATGACACAGGTGGAGGAACTGGGCCGTGGCTTCTCTGGTCCTGATTTCTTTCTACAGTCACGACAGCCACCCGCAGTGACCGCCTTGTGCAGAAAACAGGGAGCAGGGGAGGGAGGTGTGGATGTGGAGCTTAGCACCAGCCACACCTGTGGACCGCCCTTTCATCCCCACTAGTGGGGGAGGTGGAGAGCACCCCTGGGTGGCTGAAGAGGCCAACTCCCCAGTCCACATGGGAGCCATGGCCTGAACAGGCACAGGTGGAGCTGCCAGGAGGGTGGCCAAGCGGCCACTCCTGTCCCCCAAGTGGGGCTGGAGTCTGCGGAGTAGAGCTGATGTGTGGGAACAGAGCAGGGAGCTGAGGGTTCGAGAACTCTGGCATCTCAGTGGCCCTGGAGTTCCATGCCCTTTGACATGGGTTCCTGGAACATGACAGACAGAGCTCCTTTCTGGGTGTTGATGCCCAACAGGGCTGAGAGGCAGACGGGACCCCCACCATGTGCCTGCTCTTCTCCTGCTGTCCCCAGCCCTCTGCCCCCCGTTGGGCAGGTTCCACGCCAGAGCTGTTTGCAGGGACCCCTTCCTGCCTCCACAGGCCATGGCCCCGGGGGTCCATGGGTGTGACTGGAGATAAACAGAAGTTTCCCTGTCACTTGGAAATTGGTTACAAATGCACCAGAGGGGTGGCAGGTGCTGCTGCGCACCAGCCCTAGGGCCACCACCCAAATATTGCTGTGTGGTCCCTGCCCATGAGGACAAGGACTTTAGGACTGAAAGGCCCCACGACCAGAGAGAACGCTGTACTCATCAGCTGCCTAAGTCAGACTCCTGGAGCCCTCACCCCGGCCCGGAGCAGGGTTCGAGTCAGGTTACAGATTGGCAAGCAGGCCTGCTGTCCCCAGCTGCACAGGCCACGCCCACCTGCTGTGGTAGGTTGCACTGGGAGGTGGGTGGTAGCCCCACACACGGGAAGCCACTGCTGCTAGGATGGCCACCTGGGGGGAGGGCACAGAGGGCACCTTCCAGGCAGGCCTGGACATCCTGTGAACCTTGAGGGACATGCTGGTGGCAGTGGGCAAGGCGAGACGGGACACAAGGCACACTATGACAATGTGACAGTGGACAGGTCCCTGAGACGCTGGGTCACTCCCACCCCTCAGCAAATAAGGACACATGACAGCTAGGAAAATAGAGTACAAAAGTCTCATACAGGAAATAGAGGCGCATACACTCGCGTCCCTTGGCGAGTCTTTAGAGCTTTTTTCTTTTTTAAAAATGTTTCTCTGTTTTGTTTTTTGGGAGAAAGCCTCTGCCAGCTGAGGCTGCCACAGGCAGAACTGGAGAGGTCCCTCAAAGGGAACTGGCCTTGCTGGGCAGTGTGGCTTTTATTTTTTTTCTTCTTTTTTTAAGAAAGGGAGGTGAAGCCGGGCATGGTGGCACACACCTGTGATCCCAGCACTCTGGGAGGCTGAGGCAGGAGGATTGCCAAGTTCAAGCCCAGCCTGGGCAACTTGGCAACTTAGTGAGACCCTGTCTCAAAATAAAAAATAAAGGGCTGGGGATGTAGCTCAGTGTGAAGGTCCTGATTCAATCCCCAGTACTGCAAAAAATTAAAAAAGAAACGGAAAAAAAAAAGAAGGGAGATGAGAAAGCCAAGGACCCAGTGGTTCAGCTGCTGGCCCAGCCCCTCCCAGGCCTTGCAGGGAAGAGAAGCCCAATACCTGTGCAGACCGCACAGAGCCACCTGGGCCAGTGCAGGTGAGCTGGGCCAGCACTGGCCTTGGTGACCTCCAAAGGCCAGCCTCTCAGGACATCTGCCCTCTCAGGGCCCATGTGTCTGCGTGTGCGAACGTGTGTTGGTGCAAGCCTGGGTGCATGTGCCTGTCTGCTGGTCCTAACAGAGTGGAAGCTGCCCAGCTTAGCACGGGGCAGCCCAGCCTCTCCACCCGCATGCCTCATCACGCTCACCCAAGTCCAGCCTGGTGCGGAGCACTCCGCTCCATCCACGCCTCAGGAGATGGGAGGATGACCACCAGGCGTACTTTCCTTCCTTCCTCCGTCCACTCCTTCCTCTTGGGATCCGGCACTGGGGCTGGGATCCCCGATGTGGTCATGAGGCCCTTACACAGCGCCCGCCGGGGTTTGCAGCAATGACATTTAATACTTCTGGAATGATTGAGAATCGGAGGACAGACGTGGGCGGCTACGCTGGGCTCCAGGTGGTGGGTGCCAGGCCCTGCCTCCCTGCAGGGGGCCCTGCCCATGGGCAGGGAGGGCAGAAGCTGGCATCCCAGGTGGGCAGCAGCTGGAGCTTCCAGCATGGCACAGCAGTGGGCCCGCGGAGAGGCTGGCGTCAGCTGAGGGAGGACTGGAGGGCTACCACAGCTGGCCGGGCAGGCGAGCAGGCCAGGGAACACAGGGAGCAGGGCTTACAAGAGGCTGGAGCGGCCAGGCCGCCTGCAAGGGCGCCCGTAGCCCCCATCGCTGCAGCCACCACTCTGCAGGCTGTAGTGGTCATCGGCGTCACTGCTGCTGCCAATACTGTCCAGCTCACCTGGGCCAAACTCCATGCCCTCTATGTCCACCTCTGGGGAAACAGGGAGGAAAGGCTCAGTCACTGCACGGCACAGTGGGACACCCTCCACATCAGGACCTTTCACTGAAGTCTAGGCTCTGAGGGGAACTGAGGAAGTCCTGCCCAGCCCCGTAGTGGCAGAGGCTGGGACAGCTCTCAGTAAGAACCAGTAGCCTCTGAGGGCACTGCCCAGGGCCCGCGGCCTCTCGTGCTCACACAGCCTGGTCACTGGCCTTGGTGCTCCTCCCTTCACGCCTCGGTGAAGGACAAAGCTGGTCCTCACAGGCAGCACCCCCCAAAGCCACCCTAGGCACTTCCTCTTCCATGGTTCCACGCAGCCCCACGATGCCCCACCTTGCTCCGAGTCATCGGTGGAGACGGCGGAGCCAGTGCTGTCTGTGCGCACGCGCTCCATGCTCTGCACCGACAACTGTTCCAGGCGCCGCTTCAGGAAGTGATGCTCCCGCTGCAGCTGCTCCTTGATGCTCAGTGCCCTGCGGTCCTGCTCCTCCAGTTTCTGGGGATAGGGATGGGACAGGAGGCAACAGTGAGCCCATGGTCAGGAGGGGCAGCATCCTCCAGAGGTGCAGGGACACAAGGCCAGGCACGGCAGGATCTGCGCCTCAACGTGGCCCAGCCAGGGCACAGCCACAGAGCACCCCCCCACCCAGCGGGGCTGAGTCATGCGTGGGCCTGACTCTGGGACAGAGCCGCCCAGCCCTTGGCCAGCACCATCCTCAGAAGGGGGCAGCCCTGCCACAGCGCCCTGCTTGCCCCTAAGCCTGGGCCCTCACCACACCTGTACCTGCAGTGCCCTGCCTTCCTGCATTCTCCAGCCCTGCTTCTCTCAAAGCTCCTGTCACCCCTGCCCGGGTGCCCAGGCCTGGCATGCAGAGAAGGCCCTTTGTAAGAACAGAAGTCTGCCCTGGCTGGCCCTGATGTCCCAGATCCCAGAGTCAGCAGGAGAGCCCAAAGACCACGGTAGGTGTCCTAGGGAGTATCTCCTTTGGCCCCTAAAGCAACCCCACTTTCCTCACACCCTGCAAGGTTCTGCATCCAAGCCCACCTCTCTGCAAAGACACAGAGGAAGCCCCTGCCCTCTGGCCACCCCACCTTACAACTGCGGCCAGCCATGGCCCAGGGCCACGAGAGTCACTTGTACCCTAAGTCCCCTCCTGAGCCAGGCCACTCAATACACTGTTCCCTTCAATCACCAAGCCAGGTGACCTCCCAACCCCTACAGCTCCTGTAGCTGCCCCTGCAAAATACCCCAAGCCCCCGACATGCACCTGCTAGGTGGCTTCCCACCATCTCTGGGGAGTCTGGGTCAGGGCTCCCCAGGGTACACAGGACGGGGACGGGACGGGGCAGGCCGGGCCTGCTAACCTTGATGTGCATCTTGGCGCGCTTTAGGAGGCTCAATGTGGTGTGGCGTGTGCTGTCCGGGCCCAAAGGCACCAGTTGCTTCAGCTGCTCCAAGTAGAGTCTGAGCTTGGCTCGTCTGAAAGAGCCAGAGGCAGAACCATCAGGCCAGGCGGCAAACCAGGGGTGACAGTGGGAGTCGCTGACCCAGGCCCTCACAAACCCCACCCCACCATGGGGGCTGAACCCCCTCCTGACCCAGCCAGCACCTGCCTATAGAGCAGCTGGGCAACTGCAGCTCTCTGAATGTGGCACCCACAAGGCCCCACATCCAAATAACACTCAGCCTGGGCTTGGGGACCTGGAGACTTGGACAACATCCACGCCTCCCACCTCACCACGTACAGTGTGCACTTGGTCACTGCTGTCCTCACAGAAACCTGAGTTTGTGGAGGAAGGGAAGGCCAGGGACCAGCCAGTCCCTTTGGAATCTGCTGTAGTTCACATTTTGTCCCCATCTCTGTAAGGATGGATCCATTTTCCCCAAAATTGGAGCTGTATACTCAGGGTACTGGTTCATGAACCATGATCCCTTGAGAAATGCTGCCTTCCCTGGCCAGGGAGGGGCAGCCAGTTGGCCCCTGGACTTCCCTCTGATGCTCCGCGATGGCCTGGGACCTCTGCCATATCCACACACATCTACCCACCCAGCACCCACCTCCAGGGCACACATGACACTCCACAACAGACCCCCAGCCCTGCTTCCAAATCCAGTACACTTTGCTTAGTATAAATTCCTAGGAGCAGGCCTGCCAAGTCAGGGGGTAAGAATATGTTTTCAAGCCTTTAAAAATCCATTGCCCAACAGCCATGCCCCGGTCAGCACCCACATGTGCTCCCCTCCCCTTTCCAGATCCGCTCCCTAGCTGTGGAGCCCTGCAAATCCATGACCTCCTTCAGTCCTAGAGAGACCTTGGAGGACAGTGGGCAGGGACAGCCACCTCTTGAACAGAGGAGAAGCCCAAGGCCCGGGTGAGGAGGAGCCACTGGGTGCAGAGAGAGGCGGGAGAGGGGCCTGTAATTCTGGGTCACTTTCTGCTAGCGCATCCACACGGCATCCTCCAAGGCAAAGCAACTTCTGGCCCAGTGTCCCAGCCCATAGCACCTGGGAAGCAAGAGGTTCTGGATTAACTCGAAAGAGACCTTAGGAAGAACTTCCAGGGCACAGGACTGAGGCTGTGCTTGGTTAGGTGGGGTTGGGGCCCCAGGCCACCGCATGAGACTACACAGAACGCCCAGAACCTCGGCCTCCTCCTCTCCACAGGGAAAAGGCCCCCGCCCCCAGGAACTGATGGAGCAGGACACTGAGCTAGGCAGGGGAACAGAGCTCTCTGTTCAGGGAGAGGGACCCTCCCAAGATGGGTCCCCAATGTCCTGAAGCCACCACCAGAACCAAGTTTGCAAATGGGGACACTGCCAGGGACCTCCTCCCCGGTCCAACCATGATATAGCAGACAGCAATTTCGGCACAACCTTTATGGAAATACTAGAAATTACAAAGAATAAAAGCATCCTCACATTCCATCATCCCTATACAACTGCATTGCCACTGTGGTGTATTACATTTCCACATCACAATGTTAAGTGAAAAAAACCAGGACACAGAACCACATATATGACAGGTAACCCAAATTTGTTTAAAAAGTAAAACAGCAGACGCACACAAGAGGCTCCGCAGAACACTACGAAACACGGGGAGCCTGCATCTCGGGAGCGTACGCTGGCAACGCTTATTTCCTTAGTTTCATGCTTTCTGTATTTTCTTGTTTTCTATGCTTAAAAAACCCACAGATTACGACTACAATCAGAGGACACAACTGTAAAGAAAAAAATACAGCTAACAAACAAATGACAGCAAAAAATATTTGCAATACATGCAAAAAACAAATGACTGGTGTCCATGGTATCTTGAGCTCACACACCAAAAGGGAAAAGCAATACCTCCGTGCAACAACAGGCAAAGGACACAAACTGGCAAGCTGCAGCATACAAAGGGCAACTCTAACATAAAACTGACTCGTCTCACCAGCAATCAAGGAAATCAAAACGTAAACAAGCAAACACTTATCTTCCCCTTTGTAAAAGCTGAAACGCAAAGGCTGGGGTGCTTGCTTGGCCAGCACGCGGGGATGTCAGAGTCTGCCGTGGCAGACAAGCCGATGGCACAGCTGTGAAAGTCACATCAGCTCAGACCATCAGCCAGAGTTTCTACTTTTAGGGCTCAGGTCCTACAAAATCACACCCCAGGGGTGTGAAGACCACACTAGCAAGGTTTCCTGCAGAGGGCCATCGCCAGAACCTCAGAGCAGGCTCTGGGATGGGAAGTACAGGGAAGGGACATGGACATGGGCAGAGGACACTTACGTGGTGCTGGCTGCAAGGCCAAGGTACAGGGCAGTAGATAATGAAGTCCCCTTCTCATCCCAGGGGCACCATTTCTGGGGCGGTGTGCAATGGGGCAATGTGCACAACACTCGAGAAAAAGTCATTTCTCAAGAGACAAACAAAGCCACTTGACCAAGCTTGTATAGTGTTTAAGGCTCAACGTGTCGGCCCAACCACAGGAGAGCACACAGCCAGGGCTGCAGGCTGCACAGGTCATCCTGGCACCCTGCCCTGGGCAGCGGCTATGACAGGCCGCCTGGGGCAAGGGCCTGGAACTGGCTCTGCCAACAGCTGCTTGAGGGATGTGGGCTGTCCCCAAACCCTCCTCCCTACAGCCACTGCAGCACCCTGGCCCTCCGCCACCATCCCTCGGCTGTCCCTACCCATTCAAGGAGCTCCTGAACTCCTGAAGGAACCCTGCATGGCTGGGGTGGGGGCCATGTTGTGGGACCCCTGCATCCCTCAGCCTGATCATCCTGCATAGGGCCTGCCCAGCTTACCACCACAAAGCCGGCTCCTTGGGAGGCCCAGAGTTCCACACTGGGTCCCCCCAACACCCCAGGGAGGGCAGAGTCCAGGCTCCCAGAGAAGCAGCAGTGAGGAAATGCACAGGATGGCGGGGGGTGGGAACAAGCACCCTGCCCTCCTGTCTGTACTCCTGCATCTTCCGGCTGCTAACTTACATTCCCTGTGTGGTTCCATGGGGCAGCGGCCCCGTGGGGATAGCTGAGAACACAAGGCAGGAAGATCACGACTTGGGACAACTGGCTTGATACTCAGAAGGGGGCAGGAACCACCCAACTGAGGACGTGGGCCTGGCCTCTGGGACATGCACTGGCCCTCCAGGGGTCACTGAGGGCCAGGAAGACAGCCAGGACTCCCTCCCCAGTATCCTAAGGGCAGAGCCTAAGGCCCAGTGCAGAAGAAGCAACAGCCAAGCACAGGCCTTGGCAGCCCTGCTGCAGCTGTGCGTCCACACCAGTGGTCAGGGGAGGAAGAACTGGACCAGCGCCTCAGAGCACTACGAGGGGAAGCCCCAGGGCCCAAGCCAGGCCCACTAGGGTGCACCTCTGGGGGAGGCAGCATCTGGGCCTGGCTGGGCACTTCCTTCCTTTCTCAGGGAGCTCCCAGTCGCCCCTGCAGCCAGCTGCCAGCCAGGGACATCAGCAGCGGCCCAGCCAAGTCTTCTGTCTCTGCCAGGGCCCCAAGCTCCAGGCTGCCCACACCTGCACCTTGGCCAACCAGGAACAGAGACCTGGCACTGGGTTGGGGGGCACCCAAAGACCCTCTGGCCACCCAGCCATCCTTCCTTTATCTCAAAAGGGTCCCAGGAAGCCCTGTGTAAGTTCAGACTCTGAGTCAGGGACTCACACCACTGTCGAAGGGCAGCTGCCCTGGTCAGAGGCCATGCCTCACCCTCCCTCAAAGGCACCACCCACCTGCCAGATTTCACCTCTAGGAACTCTCCCAGAGTACCCCTGTGCCTGCCTAGATCCTGGGTCCTGGTCATGGCCAGGCTGGTCCTCTGGCCTGGGAGCAACCCCAGGCCTGCCCTGTACCCCTGCCCCCACCTCCACAGCCTCACAGGAAGCCCCCAAACACATGGGATCAGTGCAGGAAGTGCGAGCCCTCAGGGAACAGCGTGTTCCATCCCTGCAGCCACCCGCCTCAGCCAGAAGCCCAAATCGCATCCCAGGGGAGCGGAAGTTGGCACTGCTGTGAGTGCAGACAAGAGGGAAAGGGAGGGGGGAAGTGGCCGAGCTCCAAACCTTCCCAGCAAAACTGGGGTGCAGACCTGCCCACTATGAAGGCAGGAAAGAACGCATCCATCATAGGCAGGAGCAGAGCTATGGCTTCCTCTGTCCTGGAGGGGCCTACCACCCCTGGGGCTTTCTGGCCAACACTGCTCTGCCCCGGGCAGAAGACTTCAGCGCACCTCCTTGGAAGGCACAGTGGGCAGAGGCCTGGGGGTCCTGCTGCTCCAGAGAGGTTCAGACACTCCAAAGCACACCATCTCCTCCAGGCAGCTAGCCACGACTGCCACCAGCATCAGGGGCCCTGTTCCCACTCCCTGGCCCAGGCTGAGGGTCCAAGAGCACAACCTGGGCCCCTGCACCTGCCTGCCAGCCTGAAAACACCTGGGCATAGACACCGAAGGAACATGCAGCCCTCCCAGGACAAGGCAGATCAGCCACAGCCTCCCCTCTGCAGATGGGGCTGCATAGGAATAAGGGGTCACTTACCTGTGCTTTTCTAGTTCGTTGTGTGAAGACCTGTTCAGAGAGAGAGAAAAACGAGGCTTACTCAGAGGCCCAAAACCAGAACACAGACGACAACAGCCGTGCCCAAGGGCTGGGAGCCACAGAAGGCAGCCAGACAGGTTGAAGCCCGGGGCTGTCCCTGGCTGTGAGGAGGGAGAGCACACAGGGAGCAGAAATGCAGCAGAAAGAAGGCCCAAGACCACCCAGACCACCTCGAGAGGACTGGGGGGCTCTGGCTGGCAGGGAGCTGCCCAGATGCCCATCCCTGAGGCCAGCCTTCAGGAGACAGGACACTCTTGTCCCCCACAGCCATGCCACCAAGCTCACACAACTGCAGCTCACAGCCCACCCTGTAGATGGGATGCCCAAGACACGGAAGTCGGGCCAGGCAGGCTCACAACGGGCACGGGAGGGATGCTGAGGTCCTCTCACTTCCCCCGGGGGCCACCTTCTGGCAGGACTGGCTACCTTGGGCCCAAGCTTAGTCTCCATGGGGACAGCAGCCCTGCCAATCTGGTCCATTCAGACAGGCACGCAGAATGCTGAGCCCCAGTGCAGGTAGTGCCACTCAGGTAGCTTGCCCTGGTACTTTCACATCACCTTCCCAGGCCAGAGGGAACCCCACAGGCCAGTTAGGGTGCCCAGCCCTCCTAGACCACTGCACATGTGAGCAGAAGGCTCAGGCCACCTCAGTGCAAACCAAGACCCCCTCTTCCTGGGCACTGCCCACTGCCCCCTCTGTCTTTCCCTCACCTGGCTGACCACACAGGGCCCTCCTCCCACCATGCCTCCTGGCTCCTGAGTCTCCCTGTGCGGGGACTTGTTGGTCACATGGACTGGGTGAGGAGCTTTGGAACTTCTGCCAAGACCAGCCAGAGCCAGAAGGGACACTGCTGATGCTCCTCCTGGCCTGCTCAGGACTGTCCGTCATCCCAAACCACAGCCTAGCCATATTGTCCATAGGGTCTGCTGGTTTATGAGAGAAGCTGGGGTTAGCAGATGCCCTTCAGCATACAGAAGCCCACCCACCCTGCTGGGAGAGGTCCTGCTGAGTCCAGAGACCCCTGCAGGGGTCTTGTCCCTGGGGAGAGGTGGGACCTGCCCTGGCCAACTGTACCAAGTGCTCTCCTGGCACCACTTGGGCTCGGAAAGGCAGGAAATCTCTGCTCTCCTCAGAGACCCTGATGCCTTCTGCTAAGCCACTGCCCAGAGAACTTCCCACCTCGCACCCGGGCCCACTGTCCCTGTCCCTAGCCTTGGCAGAACACAGAAGCCTCATAGGTATGGGGCTGCCCTGCCATGTCAGGGGCCCCAGACTCTCGTCTGGACTGGCTGAAAACAGCCTGGAGAGTGGCGATGGCCAAGGGAGCTGGGCCTGCTGCAAGGGAGGTGCACCCTAGCCAGAGAGACTCTCTGCACCCCTCACTCCATGCTCCAGCAGAAGGTGGGAGGCCAGGACCCCACCCGGGATACAGGAGTCAGAGGCAGGTGAGTGACCTGGTTCAAGACACCTGATCTTTCCAGGCCTCAATTTCCTGAGCTGTAAAATGGACTCAAACCACCTTTCCTCAGAGGAACCAAGTTATAGATTAGCTGCGGGGGGCAGTTGTGCAGGCGGTGCTCAGGGAGCCTTCCCGGTGACTCCGCTGGTCAGTGTGGGCACTCCATACCCTGGGAGCCCGGGACAGCAGAAGCAGGGGCCTGGCCAGCTCACCATGGAGGCCCAAGGCAGTGCAGCCCCAACAACTCCCTTCCTTCTGCAAACTTCTCCAGCAGGGGACCAGAGACTGGGGCTCAAGAAGCTGGAGCCTCAACCAATTCCTTGCCAGACGTAGGACACCACAGAACTGGGTCCCCGTGCCAGCCTCTCTGTTTCCCAAGAACAGGCGGCCACAGGAATGAGCCACACCCTCTGCCAAGGGGCCCCAAAGCCCCCAGCCAGCACAGCTCCAGCCGGGTGACAAGGGAAGGGCTGGGCCAAAGTGAGCCCCTAGACAGGGCCCAACACGGGACGGTCCTAGCAGCGGCTGGAAGAATGGAACCTCAGGAAGCCCCAGCCCACACAGTCAGGTCTCCACCAGAGATGAGCATGCACCCCAAGCTTCGCGGCTTGCAAACTCAAACTACAAGGTCCAGGGCACCAAGGGGGTAGCTGGCCCCAGACAACCTGCAGCCTGCCCCTCCTCTCACCCCACTAAAGGCCCGGGGCCAAAGAGGGGAACCCTGCACTTGTGGCTGGAGCTCCACGGTCCGGGGCTGAAGGACCGGTGGGCACGGGGAGAGGTCTTTGTCTGGACTCCCGAGGTGGGGTGCGAGCAAAGACGCAGGGCTCGGAACGGAGGAGGGAGCTCGGGGCCACCCGAGGCCTCCGCGTCCCCGGGTCCAGGACTCCGGCCCGCGGCGGCTGACAACGCGCCCACCGCCCGGGAAGATCGGCAGCGGCCCGGGTCGGGCGCGGGCGCTGTACGCGTGGCACTGTTTACGGCGGCGGAGACGCGGCCGCGGGAAGATGGCGACGCGCAGGCGGGGCGGGCGGGGCCGGTGCGCCTCCTCCATGCCGGCCGCCGGGGCTCAGGGTACCGCGGGTGTTGGGGGCACGGCGGAGCCGCGAGCGGCGGGGCAGCGCGGGGGCGGTACCTGTTGTTCGGGGCCTTGCGCACCAGGCCGGCCGCCTTTGTTTTCTTCCTGGAGAAGTCGCCGTCGAAGGGCAGCACCGAGGCGTAGCCGTGCTCGGCCTCTGCGGACAGACGGCGCGGTCAGCGGCCCCCACCCGTCCGCCACCCACCGCCCGCCGCCCGCCGCGCTCTCGTGCACAAAGACGCGCGGGCTACCTCGGTCCCGGCGCTCCAGGTACTCGGCAGCCTCCAGCAACAGCAGCAGGGAGTTCAGCTCCATCCTGCTGCCCGCGCCCGGGACGGAGGCGGCTGCTGCCCGGCGCGCTCCGGCCGGCTCCGCTGCCGCCCGCCCAGCGCGCCCCGCCGCTCACTTGCCCGACTCGCGGACTCCTAAGCTCGGCCGCCACCCTCCGCCTCAGGCCCTCAAATTGACACATAAGGGAGAGCGGCGGCCGGCATAGCCAATGGGAGCCGGCGCTGTGGCCCCGGAGGAGGGCTCTGGCCAGAGCTCTGGCCAATGGGGACGGTCCGAGCGCCTCGGGCAGGACCGAGAATGTTGACAGATGAGAAGCTCACCGGGGATAGGCCGGCCGAGGTAGTAACAATTTAGAAGCCTAAGCTTAGCAACAGCACGTGGTGGCCCGGCCCCCGCGCTCGCTTACTGGCGGCCGCCGTGCATGTTAAGTAGGCCCTACGCGCGGATTGGGCCAGGGCGGTCTATGTAAATTGAAGCTGTGGACCAATCAGCGTCTGGGCGCTCGGCCAATGAGGGCGTCGCAGCCGGACGCGTTGCCGAGAGGAAGCGGCGCGCGGTGTGACCGCCGCCCGGCTTTGCGCGGGGGCAGTGGGGCGCGGGCGCTTCCCGGGAGACAGCGGCCCGGATGTGCAGCGGGACACGCGCCGCCACCCTGTGCACGCCATGCTCGGGGACCTGTTGCCCAGGCTAGCGGCAGCACTGGCTCGGTGGGAGGACGGGGCTCCTCAGTGGGTTGGCTTGGCTTCAGGAAGGCCAAGACTCGGGGAGGGACGCAGCCAGTCCGAGCCTAAAAGCAGGGCCTCTCTGAGGGTGTCCTCCGCGCTGCCCAGGGGACTCTAGGGGCCCCGGCTGGGGTAGGGACCGCGGTCTACCGCATGGGCACGGGCCCTTCGGTTTCCCTTCCCGCGGGTCCACTGCCTCTAGGGAGGACCCTGCTCTCCGCCGCCGGGTCACCTGGACCACCCCGGCCCGCGCTCCACCCCTCACGACTGCTCCTAGATTTTCCTCTCGTTGTCTGGCCTTTTGGTTTAGTTTTGGTTTTGTTTTGTTTGCGGTACTAGGAATGGAACCCTGGGCCTCACGCGCAGGGTGGCAAGTGCTCTGCACAGAGCTGTATCCCCATCCCCCAGCCCCTTAAAGTTTTATTTAGAGACGGTTTCACTAAACTGTGATCTTTCTGCCTCAGCCTCCCGAGTAGTTGCAAGACAGACCAACCCAGTGCACCAACCCAGTGCTGTCGCTGTTTTTGTCGCACCTCAGGAAGGGCAGCAGGTGTTCTGTGGCATAAAGTGGCCGGCTACCGCCATGTCCAGAAGTTGTAGATGGGAGGGGGTCTCTGCTGCCAACCGAACGAAAACTGCTGAAACCGCAGCATTTTGGGTCCCAGCACCAATGTGAGTGCTACGTGCGATTTCACTTGCCCCTCCCAGGGGCTCCTGGAACCCGGTCCTGGTGGCCCAGGAGCACGGAGACAGAGCCACCCTGGCGCGTGGCCCTGCTGGGGCACGAGCCCCGCTCTCTCAGCCAGAGGGGTTGAGTGACGTGAGCTCCCCAGCCCTGCGGGACCCGGGACGTGACACCGGAGGCGCACTGCGCGGACGTGGTGTCGCGGGCCCTTCCTGCCACAGCCCGCCCCCGGATAGAGAGAATGCAAGGTCGCTCATCGCGGCCTTGGGAACTAGAGAAGCAGCTCGCCGCCTCCTGCCCCGTGCCGCTGCCGTGCACAGGTGTCGCGCGTGGCCGTGGGAGCCGCCTGCCTCCTCCGGCCTGGGGTCATTCGGACCCTGCTCCCAGCCGCACCCAGGACGGGGCGCGACCTCCCGGGGGCTGGGGCGACCCGTCGGGCTGGGACTGAGAGGGACAGCCGGGGAGGGTGTCGGGGCGGGACCGCGGAGCGCTGTGGGCGGCTCTGGAGCCCTGGGGATCAGAAGCCACCACACTCCCCTGAGGCTGGCAAGTGACTATACCCCCGCCGCAACGTGCCGGCTTCCCGATGGGGCGGCCGGAAGGTGCCCACGCAGGTGTCCACGGAGCCCCAGGGGCTGGGAGGAAGAGGATGCAGGCGGCCACAGAGGAGGCCCCTGCCAGTGGGAATCTATGAAGCCGGCAGGTGGGCGGGACCGACAGACACCTACAGCCTCCTCTCCCTCCTGTCCAGACTCCCACACAATCTGGAGGCTGCGGCTCTCCACACCACTGTGGGCCCTTCTCTGTACACCGAGGCCTCCAGGTGCTCCCACCTGTAGCCCTTTTGGACCAGCCTCTGAGCACCAACCACCGTGTTCCCCCACGGCCCTCTGGAGGAGCAGCCCAGCCCACCTGGCCAGGAGCTCCAGAAGGGTCAAAGGTCCTTCCAGTTGTGGGTAGGGGGGTCTAGGGCTGGCCGGCCTTCCTGGGTGCCCTCAGCCTCAGCTTGCCTGGATATAGATGATGCTGGTTCCCACCCTGGGGCCTTTGTGCACTGAGGGACTCCTACCCGCCCTGGCCCTAAGTCCCAAGAACCTGTAGAAGACGACTTCCTGGCCTCCCCTGGCTGGCTGAGCCCTGCTTCCCTTTTGTGGGTCCTGGGTCACCAGACTCCTGTCATCCCTCCCAACATTGTCCACATCTTCTCAGGTGTCCGAGGACCTTAGCCAAGCATTGGGGAGCACCCCACACACCCAGGATGAGAAGGTTGGTGGGGCTCTCCTTCTCCAGGGGCCGGCTCTGCCCTTCCTGCCTGTGGCCTCTGTCCTGTGGCCTCTTTGGTCACTGGGTGGACACCCTGCAGTTGCCTGGATCCCTCCTCCTGGCACCCCTGCTGCCTGGCTGGCCACTGAGGTGGGGGGCAGCTCTGGCCCCAGGGCAGGGCTGGATCAGCAGCTCCAGAAAGCCATGGTGGCACCCCTGACTCTAGTGCAGCCATGCGGTCACCAAGACTGCCACACCTAGCTCTTGGGGTGGAAGCAGGATGCCTGGAAAGCCCTGGTAGCAGTGGGTGCCCAGGAAGTAGCAGAATAGGAACATCACCCCAAGCAGGCAAGTGCTCCAAAACCCTGCTCCCCGCCCCTGCCCCCACCCCTCACCCTCACCCCCGGAAGTGGGCCCAGGGCTGTAGGCCTCTGCTCAGAGTCCCAGGTGGGGCTGGGCACGGGGCCAGGCCTCCAAGCATTTGCTGGCCTTCCAGAAACTTCGATGTGCAGGGGAACATTGCCTGCAGAACACTCAGAGGACAGCAAAATTGAGACACATGAAGATGTAATTAAAGGTCTATGGAAACAAACATAGTGTCCGCATTACTTCTGGATTTAAAATAAGAAAACAGTTCATTATATTTGTGAACAATGAGTGTGGTAGTTTTTTCCCTCACTTTTCAAGGTTTTCCCACTAGATTGCAGAGCCCTGGACAACTTAGCAATTGTAATTTTTTTCTATTCATATTTCTTTTTGTGTTTTTAGCAATTGTAAATTAAATTAATTTCTCATAACCAAAATTGTCCAGAAACAAAATGATAAATTTTCCCTTCAAGAGCTTTTATGGGGCCGGTGAGATGGCTTAGCGGCGTAAGCGCCTGCGTGGCAAGCACAAGGTCCTAGTTCGACTCCTGGTACCCACATAAAGGAAAAAAAAGGGGCTGGTGATATCGTTCAGCGACACAAGCACCTGGCAAGTGTGAGGTCCTGAGTTCGACTCCTGGTACCCGCATAAATTAAAAAAAAAAAAGCTTTTATGGGGGTAGAGGAACCATGACAGAGGTATGTGGGTGCAGACTGGCCCCTATCTGGTGTTGGGGTGGCCTCCCGAGTGGCAGGCCAACTGCTGCTCCTGGGCTCACGTGTCTGTGGGGGCCTTTATGTCACAGAGGCCTGGGGGCCCAAGCCTTGGTGCGGGGGTCCTCTCCCATGAACCACAGGGGCTCTGGTGAGGGAATTATGGATAGGGGAGGTGGCACTATCAGGGAAGGTTGCCTGGTGGAGGTGGCCCTAGAAGAAAACAAGTCCCTCCAGGACTCTGGGGCATGGAAGTGGCATGCAGCAGGCACGCTGGGTCCTGCCAGCCTCTGTCCAACTCCTGCACAGACCAGAAGACCCCAGGCCTGTAGACACTGTGAAGCTGCCCACCCTCCCTGGCGGTGGTGCAAGGGGTCCAGCTCCCTCTTTCTTGGCCTCTGGGAGCCACGGAGCATGGTCTGCCTGCCTCCCTTCATTGCCATGCCTCTCCTCTGGAGGTCCCTGACTCTTAGGCCCCCCAGGGACTGGCTGTGCTGAGGGCCACAGTGGGGCAGCACAGGTGGGGAAGGAGGTGGAGATGAATTGCGTCCTGGAAACCCGGAGGGCCCTAGAAGAGGCGGTGGGTGCCCCCTGGTGGCCACTAGGGGCTACAGCCGGGACCCTGGCAGGAGCACAGGCCTGGGCCGCAGGAAGGAAACAGGGTCCCAGTCTCCCATGGCCTCCAGCACTGTAATCACCAACTGGGGCACCCCTAGCCCTGAGGGTCATCTGCTACCCTGATTGTGGCCCAAGACTCAGCCAGGTGTGGGGTGGGGTGACCTCACCAGGACAGGCTGCAGGCCACAGACAAGGGAGCGGGCAGCAGGGCACCTCCAGAGCCCTAATGTGGGTGTGTAGGGACCCCAAGACACCTGCAGGGGAAGGGGACAGCAAGGATGGGGCACCCCTTGTCCCCACCTCATGCCACCTCCCAAAGTCAAGCAGGCATCTCTCTAGCCCGGGGTGTCCCCAGTCTCCCCATCCTGCAACACCTCCTGGATGCCCTGTGGGAGCTGCAGGGAACATCTGGGGCACTGGGCTACCCACCTGGCCTTGAGCCGCTGTTGTCACCACAAACTGGGCTGAGATGTTGAGGATGCAGATGGCCCTCAACTTGAGGAGGCAGAGGGCAGTGCAAGTCCTGCCTCCAACTGCCCGGCAGGCAAGGTGGGTGCTCCCAGGTGCCAGCTGGGCCAGTGCTCCCCAACTCACTCCACAGCCCTGCTCTGCTGCTTACAGATGTCTATGAGCCTCAGTTTCCCCACCCATGACACAGGGATCCTGTTCCCTTGAGGGACTGTGCTGGGGACTGTGGCAGGCATGTACGAGGCCAGGATGTGGAAGTGGGAAGGACCACGGTGGTGGTGAGGATGGGACCCAAGGCAGGAGGCTGCCTCTAAGGACACTCCCCACCCACCTAGGGGCTTTTGGCCCTGAGCCCCCACTGTGGGTGGGCTACACTGTCCCGGCTCTGTCCCCCGGGTAGGGAAAGCCATCGGAGGGTGGAGTGGCCAAGGAACCTGGATGTACCCTTAAGTCCAGGGAACCTTCACTCCTGGGCAAATGGGGGTCCAGGGAACCCCCCAGCCCCGTGCAGGGCAGCTCAGGCCCCAAAGCCAGTCACGCTGGCCTGAGGGCAGACTAGCCTCTGACCTGCTGGATGTGGAGGACACCATGTCACTATGGGTGCCTGTGAGGACAGAGAAGGACACTCAGCATAGCCTGGCTTCTTGGTCCCTGGCACAGGGGCACCTCCCTCCAGATAGCTGATGACTCCAATGTGGCACAGCTGTCACCGATGCAAGGACAAGAGAAGCACAGGAGGCTGGGATCAAGCCTTGGGCAGCCTGGGATGCCCCATCTCTTCTGCTCCTGAAGGACTTACCCCAGCCAGAAGGAGCCATGTTCTCCTAGGAAGAGGGTCTGGCAGCTCTGGTGGCCTCCCATGGCTCCCATTCTCTGTCCCCTGGCACCATCTCCAAGGGTGTCCAGGTCCCAAGGGCTCAGGCACCAAAAGCAGAGGAAGGCTCTGTTGCCTTGGCAACCCCAGGCTTGCCCTTCTGTGTTCTCCCTAGGGTACCTCAGAAGGCAGTGCCCAGGCTGCTGGTGACACAGCCCTAAGACCAGGACCACCAAGATGGGGAAGGTCCCAAGCTGGGGTGGCCAAGAGCACTCCCATCTGGCTCTGATCACCCATGCACAGATCCACACACAGGCCAGGACGGGCCAGCAGCTGGGAGATGGTGCCCTTGTGTGAGGGACAGGCTCCCACTGGGCAGGGGGCAGCCACCCACTCCTGGGAGCTGATGGGAAGCCGCATGCTGCCCTTCAGGTGTCCCGCGTCGGCATGGACACCATGGCTTCCCAGACGAAGAAGGAGGAGTCGGTATTCACAGAATACACAAGAGCATTTGCAATCCTTAAACAGATTTATGGAAATGATTTTGAATTACAGCATTTAGAAAATAAAAATAATCTCAATACATAATTTTTCCTCTGTGATACACTCTCCCCCCCCCCAACAGAAGCCGTTTCTGTGTACCTGTGTTCTACTGCTAAACAGTAACTGGATTTCATCCTATAAAAGAAGCAACAGGTGTGTTATCTCTCTAAAAATAAAACTGCAATCGTCATTGCAATGTGAAGCCTGAGATTGAAGCCTGAGGAGGTGTCTTGCCAGGGCCACTCGGCGGCCAGCCTGGGCGCCAGCTGCCCGAGGGGCACAAGGAAGGTGTACCAGCCAAGCGGGCCTATGAGCCCAGGACCAGGAACCCGAGAAATGTCTGCCATGTGTCCATGCCTGGCAGGTGATGGTGTGGATGCCAGGGGCACGTGACCACTCGCCCAGGGGACCACTGGGTCTACTTCCTGCATTCCCCTCCCAGAAGAAATGAGACGTGCATTTAAACAGGGTCCTGAGGTGGGCAGTGGGCACTGGGGAGTGCGGTGGGCAGTAAGCACGCAGGGAGCCATAGCACTGGGCTCCAGAGCCCACTGCAGATTCTCTACCACAGATGAGGCTGCACAGAGGGGCTGCCCTCCTGCCTCGACACACACAGCAGAACAGCGCTCTGATGGACACAGAAAAGCCCAGCCCTGCTCAGCCAGGCGCCCTGCCTGGGAAGAGCTACAAGGCCCCACACTCAGTGAGGCTGACCTCTGTCCACCCCACACCTGGTCTGGGGTCCCCACAGGTGGGAGCCAGGACAGGAGGGCAAGGTGGCAGCTTGATGAAATGTGGCAGGCCCTCCTGCAGCACGGCACCTCCTTCCCGGGAGCCACAGCAGCCCCAGGAGCACCGGGCCACGTGTCACATGCCTGCCTTGTCACTATAGAATGGTGTGACGTGGAACATGTAGCAGTGTGTGCACACACGCACGGGCTTCACCTGTCCGTAGCGGGGCAGTGGTGCCGAGTGTGAGGAGCAGCGGGAGCAGAAGATCTGGAACCAGGGCGGGTGGCAGCCAGTGAGCAGAGGGTCCCGGGTTGGCCCCCCACCCACACTGGCAGGGCACCAGGTTTGGGGGCTCTGCCGGTCTTGGCCCCATGGGTGGTAGAGAGGGGACCCTGGGGAACCCCCGGCAAGACTTGGCCCAGGAGTTTGGGGTCCTGAAGGGCATCCAGGCCCCGCACAGAGGCTACCACAGGCCCCTGCTCCAGTCCTCTGTCCCCAACCTGGCCCTGGCTCTGTGCAGCCAGGACTGGACACGGGCTGGAGCAGGCATGGGACTCCAAGGCGTGCCTGCACGAGGACCTCAGAGGCCTCATCAGCCTCCAAGATGCTGATCCTGACCCCCAGCCCCAAGGCCGTGCCCATGGGCCCCACCCACCTTCCCGCAGCTGCGGCAATGGTGCTTCCTGCGGATGACGGTGAAGGGCGCTTTGCACGCAGTACAGAAGCCGCAGGCCTCGTCTGGCACCCACTCGGGGGGTTCTGTCACAAGGAGAGCCGGGCCATCAGCCACACCAAGGCGGAGGGCAGCACCTGACTCCTTTCCCTGGGCCGCCCTGGACTTTAGTGACTAGCTAGGATTCCAGGAAACAAGTGGCGGGACGCAGGCATCGCTCCTCACCACCATCTGCAGGGGCTGGCAGTCACACCCCGCTACAGGCCCAGGCCAGGCCACCTGGACGCGGGATATGCAACAGGGAGGGGGCTCTCCACCTGGGTGACCCCAAGCTCTCCCAGTCATTCACTTGAATAACTCTGTTGCCCCACCCCAAACTGCCCTGAGCTCTCTTCCCTGCCAGCTGTGCTGCCTGGCCCCCAGCTGACTCCTGATGACAGAGGGGCTCACAGATCCCACGTGACCAGGTCAGACACTGTAGCCCCCTCCACTCCCTGAGGGCTCTTAGAACCCCACAGCCCCCTCATTGTCCTGGCATGCCCTGAGGTTGCCATGTGAGAGGCCTCTTGGGACAAGGGTGGTGGCGGCATCTGGTGGAGGCATCCTTGACCTGATGCTCCATCCTCCCACACCCTTCGGCATGTGCCCGTCAGGCTGACACACCTGGCAGAGGTCACTCAGTGATGTGGGGGCTGCGTGCCCACTGGTCCTCCTCGGGGACCACATGCCAGAGGCCCTCAGGATCCTGCATCTGCAGACTCCAGAAAGGCCCCGGCCCACAATTCCCCACACACCTTCGAAGTCTCCGTCACAGGTCTTGGCCGCAAGTTCAGAGGATGACACGGTCTCCTGGCACAGCGCACAGTCCTCCAAGGCCGCACTCCGCAGACTCTGGGTGACTGGAAGAGAAGGAGGCCGCTGGGGCTTGGGGGCCATGCAGCAGATGCTGTCAGTTGTCCCTTGTGGGCTGTCTGGGCACTCCCAAGCCCACTGAGTGTCCCAGTATGTGCCATGTGCCATGGCTGCCTCAGCAGGCAAGGCACTGGCCTCGGCAGGGTCCCCCTGCTAAGGCTCCCTCTCGGCTCAGCAAGGCAGCCCTGAGGCTCTGGTGGCTCCTCCCTGCCAGCGTCTAGTCCTGGGCCCCCTCCCAGTGAGTGGTCAGATCCCCCCGACAGGCAGGGCCTCTGGAGGCCCCATCAGTGTGGCCTGAGCAGCCCACAGTCCCCATGTGCGTGGCCAGTCCTTGTCACAGCTCTTCCAAATCCTGCCTTCAAGGAAGCCACCTGCCTAGATTCATGTGCAGGAGGGGCCTGGTTGTGTGGCTTCTGGCAGAGCTGGGTTGGATGCAGGCTCTTCCTCACCAGTAAGGACGTCCCTGCCGGGCAAGGCTGCAGGACAGGGACTCCAGGACCAGCTGCGATGTCCCGTGTACCCCAATACCCCACAAGCAGAGGCCCCATGGTGAGAGCAGCTCCCCCAGAACAAGTGCTTCCGCCCAGCATAGGGGCAGCAAACAGGGATCTGGTGCCCTCCTTCCCACCCGAACCCTCAGCGACAGAGGGCCAAATGCTCCGTGCCTCAGCCCTCCCTGCTTGACACTTCTCCCTCGACAGGTACCTGGTGCGTGCACACGTGTGAGCAAGGCATGCGAGTACGTGCAGGTGCACATGTGCATGTGCCTATGTGTGCACAGGAAAGCACACACACATCTCTGGTGTGAGAGGTGTGTACACGCAGGCGTATCAAAGCCAGGGCAGCTTCTGCCACGCCCCATGGGGAGGTGGCCCACGTTCCCTCCCTTTGCTGGGGCCTCTGAATGCTTCGACAGATGGGTGGGAGTGACTCGTGACATCTGGTCTTGCTTTTGAGGGAGGCCAGGTCTCCCGTCTCTGTTTGAAGCAAGAAATTAGGCCCTTGCTGCACCTCCCTAGGCTGTGTCCCTGGTCCCTGCACACTGGGTCACACAAAGCCTGGACACATGGCTGCCTCAGAGCGGCAGGTACAGCTGTATGTGCACCCCCTTCCTGGGGGTGTGGACAGTGCAACTGGCAGGGGCTCACCCTTCTTCAGCTTCTCCTTGTCATCTGTTTCCGGCTTGGTGGCCATGACCTCGAATAGCGTTTTGAGGATACTCCTCAGGTCACTTGCGTAGTTCGTCTGCAGCTGGTCAGCCACCCCTGAGGGAGAGGACCGCGGTGGGAGGGACTGAGGACAGAGGGAAGGGGCATGTCCCAGCCCTTGGGAGGGAAGGCAGCACTTCCCGCATAGCGTGTCACGGGCCATGTGATAGGGCACAGCCACCACCACTAAGCTGCCCTGCCCGCCACCAACAGGCACCTACAGAGCCCCACAGTGCCCAATCAAATGGCATTATGGTCACCACCACATTGCCTCAGGCATTGGCACAGCCCCCGGGGCCCCATAACACACCGTCCCAAAGAACTGGCTGCAGGTCCTCAGCACAGACGCCACGTGGCAGGAGCCAGGGAGGAGTCGGGGGCTGCGGCTGCTGTGCCCACCCTGGCTGTCACCCCAGCCACTCCCTGGAGAAAAGCCCCACCCTCACCTGCAGAGCTCCTTCCTCCTCCTTCCTGTGGGGTGGATCCGGCCCTTCCTGAGGAGGAACCCTTGCTCTGCATGGGGGAGACCGCTGCCCTCCAGCAAGACCAGGAGGCGCTGTGCCAGCCCACTGGCCTCCGGAGCCCTGCACTGCGCCCCACATGTCCTCAAGCCTGTGTGTGTCCCAGACACAGACGTCACACCTGAGATGCAGACAAACAGCCGGTGGATCAGGTCGTGGCTGCCATGGAACCTGGACCGGATCTTCTCTCTTGTGGCCATGGGGGTGACAGGCGTGGCTGCAGCGGCCACCTCCGGCCCAGTCTTGTCAGTGATGCAGGAGACCAACATGGAACCACTGCAAAGAAGGAGACGGCGGTGTGGGGAGGGGTGTTGAGGAGGGGCGTTGAGGAGAAAACCTGTCCTGCGGCTCCCACTCCAAGGAGCCCGGGCACTGAGGCAGCCACTTCCTGTAACTCGCCTTTAACGTGCCATCAACGTAACCCATGTGCCCCACTTAAAAGGCCAGGTGGCTCAGCAGGGTTCTGACCCAGTGCCTGCCCCTCCTGGACCCTCCATGGCTGCTGCAGCAACCCCCAAGCCCTCAGCGGGGGCTCGAGCTTACACCGCACTGTCCTGCAGCTGTGGTTTAATACCGTCTGCTCCCTTCCTCCTATGGAAGCACCAACTCACCTCTCACGAACCTTTGCGGGGGCAGAAAGATCCCCTTCCAAAGATGCGTCCACACCCTGGCCCTGGAACCTGGGAATGGGACCCTATTTGCAAGTGCGCTCCAGCAAAAGATCTTGAGAATATCTTGCATTGTTCTGTGGATCCTAAACCCAATGACAAGTGCCTTTAAAAGACACAGAAAAGAGGGCCAGTGAAATGGCTCAGCGGCATAAGCGCCTGCCCGGCAAGCGCGAAGTCCTGAGTTCGACTCCCGGAGCCCACATAAAGGAAAAAAAAAAAGACACAGAAGAGGAGGCAGAGATACACAAAGGGGAGAAGGGGGCCACAGGCCACAGGGTCAGAGACTGGGGTGACACAGCTACAAGCCAAAGGCCAACCACAGCCACTGGTGCAGGAAGAGGCAGGAGACTACTCCCATAGCCCCGGGAGACGGGGGCGGCAGCTGTTGGACTCCTGGCCTCCAGGAGAAGGAATTTCTGTGAACTCAGGCAGCCCAGGCTACGGTACTTTGCGAGAGCAGCCACAGGACACCCCACTGTGTCCCTTCCCGTCTTCCCAGCAGCCTGGGTTTATCATGTTTGCTATTTGGGGTCCACTGTGCCTGTTCGCAGCTGAGCCTCCGACCCTAAAATGATTTGTCTCCTACATCTACCTCCTGGTCTCTTTGTCCCAATTTCTGGGAAACTTCCTCAGCTTTTTCTTCCACTTTTACCCTTGACATTTTAATTTCTGCTCTCTGCTTTCTTATTTCCTACTCCTATTGTTGTTTCTCGTATGTAAAATCTTTCGTCTATCCAGAAATATTCATTACAATTTTTGCAAGCTGCTGTCGGAGGCTGGCCCTGTCCGTTTTCTCTCCTGGGGGCCTGGTTAGTTTGTGCGGTCTGTCTCCCACGCCGGCGGCTGGACGCACACGCAGGGCACTGGGCCATCTGGTTTAAGAGGAAGGCCCTAAGAGGCCACCCACGCCAAGGGAAACAGGACTGGTCACCTTGCTGGTGGGAGTGTAACATATTCAGCCACTCTGAAAAAGTAATCTGGCACCAGCTGAGTAAAACTGGACCTGCGTAAGTTCTACACTGAACCCTTGTCCTTGTGTGTCTGAAGACACAGTGGGATTTCTGAGGCAGACCAGGGTTCTGGAGAACTGGAAAGGAGCCCGAGCCTGGAGTGACGGGATGGAGACCTGACAGCAGTCTGAGTGCCCAGTGGACACTGTGAGCCCTGGAAGTGCAGTAGACAGACCCACAGAATTGCCCCACGTCACATGTCCACGTGTTGCAGAGCCATCCAGGAGCACTCAGGACCCCACCAGGGCAGGGCAGGGGTGTGGCCAGAAAAGGCCCCAGAGCTCCTCAAGGTACTCCTTCAGTGGGGTGTCTGGGCCTGCACTTGTGCTCGTGCCCTCGTGTGATAAACGTTCACTGGACAAAGAGAAGCATGGAGGCTGGTGATACGAGGGCCCTGGAGCAGTTGGTCACAGAGGCCAGAGGGGAGTGGGCAGTGTCAGTCTGGGGAGGTGACAGTGGTGGCTGCACAGCAGTGGACCATACTGCGTCACGCTGCTGAACGCACACTCACAGTGGTTAAAATGGTGAATTTTCTGCAATATACATGAGACCAAAATTTTGTTTAAATGAAAAAACAAACAAAAAACCAACGAGGGCAGAGGCGAGCAGAGGCAGAGGCAGTGAGGAGGAAGGAGGTGGCAGGGGCTGGGCGGGTGGCCTTCCGGGACAGAGGCTCGTTGTCCGTACATGCAGCCCGGGCGCATGCGTGCAGAGAGGCGGGCTTCACAGTGCTTATGCTGTGTATCACTAAAGAAATTTTAAAAATCGCTTGTATTTCGATGTGACAGCAATAAACTGAAAAACTGCAAATGAAATTAAGAAAATGGTCCCATTTACCACAGCATCAAAAAGATTAAAATATTTGGGATAAATTTAAGGAAGGAAGGGCAAGAATTATATACTGAAAACTGGAAAACGTTGAAAGAAACGAAAGGGCTGAACAGGTGGAAAGGCACCCTGAGCTCGCAGGTGGGGACATACAGTGTTAAGATGGCAGCGCCCCCCAGATTGATCTCACACCCAACACAATTTCCACAAAGACGCCAACTACCTTTTAGTTTCTCATAGACATTGATGAGCTGATCCTAAAATTCAGTGGAAACGCAAGGAACCCAGAGTTACAAAGCAAGGTGGAGGACTCACAGCACGGTGCTCTGAACTCCGACAGGAAACTTCACTGCTCAAGACCGCGCAACGCTGGCACAGAGCGAACACGAGAGGGACAGAGTCCAGAAATAAATCCAAGCATTTAGGGGCAACTGGTTTTCGGCAGGGTGCCAAAACTATTTGATGAGGAAATAAACCTTTTCACTAAACACTGCAAAAGAATGAAGTTGGACTCTTACCTTATACCACACATAAAAACTAACTTTAAAATGGAACAAACGTCCAAACGCTAAATGTAAGAGATAAAACTAAAACTTTTAAAAAATATGTGTGGGGGGGGTCAGTGCTGGGGGTTGAACCCAGGGTCTCACATATGTTAGGCAAGTGCTCTACCACTGAGCCACAGCCTGAGTACTTATTTTATTTTGAGACAGGGTCTCACTAACTTTCCCAGGCTGCCCTAGAACCTGCAACCCTCCTACTTCAAGCCTCCCAAGTAGCTGGGATTACAGATGTGCACCATCACACTTAGTTTAAAAATGTTTTCTTGGTGGCACTGGGGAATGAACCTGGAGTCTTTCCACTAAGCTACATCCCAGCTCTTTTTGGTAATTTTGATACATGGTCTTACTAAATTGCCCAGCCTGGGCTTAATCTTGCAGTCCTCCTGCCTCAGCCTCCTAGAGTGCCAGATTGCAGGTGTGTTAACCACACATGGCTTAAAAATTTTTTAAAAATATGGGTGTAAATCTCTGTGGCCTTGGATTGGGCAACAGTTTCTTCAACATGGCACCAAAAGCATGAGCAAAGAAAGAAAGAAAAAACAGACATATTGGTCTTTGACAAAATTTTAAACTTTTGTGTTTCATAGGACACCATCAGGAAAATACCAGGAGAACTCAGGATAATTTTTGCGAATCATGTGACTGATAAGGGTGGACAGGAGCTTGGAGCTTGGGGACTCTCTGGAGGGGGGAGCATGGGGACAGCATGGAGAAGCAGCCCTCAGACCATAGAGCCCACGCTGGTGATGTGGGGAAGGGACAGACAGGCGGGGTGGGCAGGCTCCCTAAAGGATCTTCCATGGACATGACTCCTGCAGTATCTGACAGACACCACGTGACCTGGAGCCCCACGTCCACAGCCAGCGTGGAAGTGAGGGGCCAAGTACTCACATGCTGGCCCCAGCACCAAGAGGACACAGGTACATGAGACGGAGTCTTGACCTCATGGACACGGGGCTGAGGGGCAGATGTCAGCCTGGAAACCGTGCAGGGGTGAGGCAACCTCCCCCCATGATACAGGCTGGGTGGCAGCAAGAAGAGAGGCAGAAAGTGGGACAGGCACAGCAGGGCCCAGCCAACCTGCAGAGGGGACATGGTGGCAGCAATGTGACCAATGAGATGAAGAGGACAGCAGAGGTCCTGGGCAGGGTGGGCATGGCCTGCCTGAGGCTCAGATATGGACGGACGCCTTTGGCCCAGTCACACTTGGCCCCCAACACCTCACAGGACACCTCCAGGGCTGAGTCTGCCACCCACAGCAAGGTCTGGCTGCTTCTGTGTGTGTCCGGGGTTGGGCAGGGGTGCAACGCTGTTATGGTTCAGACCCAGATATCCCCCAAATGCCTCGCGTTCAGAGGCAGAGCTTCTGGAGGGTGATGGGTTATGGGGTGCTGTGTGCCTCGGTGGATCCACCCATGGACGAGCTCATGGCTGCCTGTGCTGTGGAGGTGGACCCTGGTTGGAGGCGGTCACTGGGCTGTGACCTGGAAGGGTGAGTTGTCCCCAGCTCCTCCCTTCTCTCTGCCTCCTGACTGCCATAGGCTAAGACTAACAGAGACATGCTTCCAGAAACTGGCCCCAGAACTACCTGCCAAAGTCACAGCTACCACGAAGAACACAGTTGGGATCGGCAGCAGGGGGACGGTTTCTCCCCAGAGGCGCCCTGGGAGTCTACACAGCGAAGATCTAACAGGGAGGTGTGTGTTGAGGTCCCAGCCCCTAGGACCTCAGAAGGTGGTCTTTTGGTAATAGGGCCCTAGGAGATGTCATTAGTTCAGATGAGATCACACTGGGGCAGGGTGGCCCTGAGCCAACAAGATTGGTGTCCTTATAAAAAGAACCTCGGTCACAGACACACACACAGGGAGAAGGCCATGTGAAGATGGAGGTCAGGTGAAGCCCGAGCCAAGGACACCAAGGACGGCAGGTGCCACCAGGGGAGCTGGGGGGACAGAGCCTCCCTCACAGCCTCAGAAGGGACCATCTCTCCACACCCAGATCTCAGGCACTTCCAGCTCAGGACTGGGAGGTGATCAGTTCTCTCTGCAGCATCAGCCACTTGCTTTGTGGTGCTCTGTGAAGGCAATGCATTGCCAGAGCCATAGCTGGAGGGTCTTGCACCTCTGTGGCCCAATAGGTCCCTTTCTTCTGAAGACAGCGCACCTCCCTGCTCCTTCCCTACAGCCACTCAGAGCCAGTGCTCAGCTGTGTTCCTAGGAAGCCAAGTCTTCTCAGGCCAGCTCCTAATGCCAGCGCCCTGTCCCTGTGGGAATGTGTGTAGGCTGGGGATGGGGGCGGGGACAAGTACTGCTCCTATCCAAATGACAACAGGGGCACTGGGCTGGGACCAGGAGAGCAGGTGCTGATCCATGAAACACTGAACCCTGAGGGTAGGACGCTGAGCCAGGGATCCCAGCGGTGTATCTGCCCAGTCCGGGGCTGGCGACTGCCCAACGCCACAATCCCACTGTCCTCCACAAACTAGCTGGAGACCTGTGGCTTCTCCAAGTGTCACATTCTCTTGGAGTGTCCTCCAGAGTCCATGCACCTCTGTCCCCAGGCCAGTGGGCACAGGCCTGAAGGTCCTTCCCGACATTTCAGGGACTGTCACTGTTCCCTGTATCAGCCTGGTGTGCAGCTGTGGGACCGGGGTTGCCCTCAGGAGGGAGGCAGGCCTCCCTCCTGCTCCCTGCCACCCCGGCCTGTGCCAGCAAGACCTGACGGCTGCCAGAGACCTGCTCTGGAGGACACCCCTGGAGCCTGCAGGTCTTCGGGATCTGTTCCAATGTCCTCCTATCAGAAATGCCTTTGCTGACCACTGGCCACAGACCCCACGCCTCACCTGGCTCTCCTCCCGTCCCCACCTTGCATGACTGCTGCCAGGCGTTGATCTCCCTGCCGTCAGGCTCAGGAGAACACACAGCTCTGCCACCTCCGTTCCCTGCTGTGGGCCTGCACATGCGGCTGCCAAGGCACGGCTGCTGAGCACCTTGGAGTCACTGGCTCAGGGCAGGCCACACATGCGCTCTCCTCTCTGCAGGACCCATGCTTCCTGCAGTGCTCCATGCGAAGTGTGGGGGGAAGAACAGCAACCACAGGGCCCGTGGGGCCCCCACACCCTGACCACTGGGGGCTCTTCTCAGGAAGACAGAGCCTGCGGCAGCCCTTCCGCAGAGGTGGGGACAGGAGCGTGGTTATCAGCACAGGGCTCAGATACCACCGTGGCTGAACAGTGCTGTCCAAAACGGGATGTGTGGGACTGAGCTTTTTGTGTTAAGTGGAGGATTCTGAGCCATCCATGCTGACCCTAGACTGCGTGCGTGGGCCCTAAGCCAGTGAGGGTCCTCCTGAGAGGCAGAAGGGACACACAGGCACCGGGAGACAGAGGCACAGAGCCCTTCCTAACCTAGCGGTGGAATCTACAACCCAGACTCTCTCACCCGCTGGGCAACCCCAGCGGGTCACATGCCCAGTTCTGACGACAGACCAGCAAGATCCCACCTGCACTGCACAGCCCAGGGTGGATGCCTCCAAGCCTTGAAACTGAGCAGTGCGTGGGGCCTGGGGGTTGGACTGTGGGGGAAATCGCTCATCTTGATAGCGCACCCTCCTAATAAAGCACTCAGAAGCAACAGTCACACCTAACATGTAACCACGGCTTGAATCGTTCAAGAGAGTGTAAACTGGTAATCAATGTTTAAATATCCAAGAAAAGAGCTTCGCAGACAGCATTCATCTGCTATGTTTGTTCACAGATTCGGCACTGAACAACGCAGCGGTGAGCACGATTCGTACTTTTAGCAGAGGCTGCAAACGCCTTGTCCTGGAGGACAGCCGGGGCAGAGGGGAGGAGGAGAAGCCTGGTAATGTGAGGAAGATAGCCCTTCCCTGCAGCTGTGCCCCAGGAATTTTGGCGATGTTTGAGCCGAGCTGCCCCCCACACGCCCCCCGGGTGCCAGGCCCAGGCAGAGCCTCACTCCACCTCAGTGTCCCTGGGAGGCTGGGGACCCTCAACCGTGTGGGGGTGGCTGGAGAGGAGGGGACACCCTTCCCGCCCACTGAAACTCCCACATGAGTGTGGGTGGGTGTGTGAATGTCTGTGCACACGTGTGAGTGCAATGTGAGAGACATGGGAGTGTGAGTGGTGTATGCACATTCATATGAATACGTGTTTGTGAGTGTGCATGAATGCGGCCAGCACGCCTGCGAGCAAGTCAGGACGTAAGTGTATGTGTGCACACGTGTGCCTGAGTGCTAGTGTGTGCATGGGCACTTGTGTGAGCGCACACTCAGAACCTCCACACTCAGCCCCTCGGGTCCGGCTGTACCGGCTGCAGAGCTTGTGCTGCCCCTCAGAAGTCACTCGGAGCCTGCGCTCCTGTGCAAGGGCGTGGAGGAGCTGGGCTCACCTGTGGTTGTCTACAGCACGCAGCTGTGTCTGCACAATGGCAATTAAAGCACCAGCCCATCACCACCGTGCTTGCAAGTTACTGCACCACTGCGCCCCTGCTCGGAGGAGGACCTGGCACCACTGTGCCTGACAGACTCAGGCTCCCCAAACCACCGCCTCTCCTCCCCTCCTCACCTGCACCTTGGCCTTCATGGGTCCTGTTACCTACAGCACAACTCCCCAACCCCTTCTGTCATTCAGGGCTCAGCAAATGTCACCACCCGCCATCCAGGGGCCTCAGCTGATTGCTCTCCAGGAGGGAATTGCTGTGCTTGATAGAATCCATCTGAGGGACCAAGGGACCAACTTTCTCTCCCTCTCTCTCTCTCCCTCCCTCTCTTTTTGTGCTGGGGGGATTAAATTCAGGCCTCACACTGAGTTTTTTGTTTTTCATTTTGAGACAGGATTTGTTAAGTGGCTAAGTTGCATGGGCTGGACTGGAACTTGTGATTCTCCTGCCTCAGCCTCCAGCACCGCCATGCCTGGCTACCACTTCTCATTTCTTCCTGGCCCTGGCGAGAGGACACAAGGGCAGAGGAAGGAACAGGTGGGGATGATGCAGAGACCCAGCCACCCTCCCTGGCAGCTGTGCGTGGCCACCTTGCCCTGTGTCGGCCCCTGAACCTGTCCTCATGGAAGACTTCATGGCAGGCATCGTGTATCAGCTTTCTTAAGGGTCTAATTAATTCCAAGTCCTCCTCTATTTTTAAACGCTCCATCGTTCCTGCTTTTCCCTCTGAACGTGCTGCAGGTGGGAGGCCTTGGTGTCTTCCCAAGGTCCCACAACCACCAGAGCCAGGCTGGGGTGCCCAAGTCCTAGGCCAAGTCCCTGTGAGCCCTCCCACCTGGCAGTGGTCTTGGTCCTTGGAGACCCAGGGGAGCCGAGCGAGCAGCAGCGCAGGCAGTGCTGTCCTCGCTGTGCCTGGGTCAGGACACAGGGCTCACCCCAGAGGACCCCCAGCAGCCCCACCTGCAGCCCCAGAAGATGTGGAGGGGAGATGAGCACCCCACATGGCTGAGGCCAGGGCAGAGCAGTGGCGCTCAGACAAGGCCCCACCCAGGCCAGAGGCTGACCCAGGGCACCTGGCCAGCAGCCCCAGAACTGCCTGTGGACAGGAGTTGGTGACGCATGAACAGAACCAATTGGAAGTGCAGCTGGGGAAGGCGGCTTGCCACCTAGTGGCTCCTTTCCTGTTGTGCTGGCCACACCCAGCCTCCCCTGGCTGTGTTGGAAGGATGGGCGGGACCTGTGGCCACCAGTGCTGGGTGCTCCTGAGCCAGGGTCCACACTGCACCAAGGACGAGGACGCAGGTGGGAGGGCAGGACCCACATCAATATCAACGCAGCTCCTGCCGGGGGTCACCTAGCTGCTGGCCTGGGGAGCTGAGTCCAGGAGGCAGAGAAGCGGGGTGCAAAACTGGGACCAGTAACAGCAAGGACAGCTGGGCAGCTGGGAGGAGCAATGCGAGGAGGGCAGAGGACGGGGGTGGGGTGGGGCAGGAAGCACTGCCAGGAGCAGCGGGGGAGGAGCGGGGAGGCCTTGGCGAGCCCTCCCTGTGCTGCTCCTTCCTCCTCCAGATGCCAACTGAGCAGAGGACTCACAGCGGCCCTGTAGCCTGGGCCACGCACGCACAGGGCAGGAGTGCACCCCTCAAGGGATTCTGGGGGGCCATGAGGCGGCCCCTGGCAGCCGCTCCAGAGAAGATGCCCCAGGGTCAACTATCTGCCACCTCCTTGGGGCTCCATCACAGAAGAGCACACATCGGGGAACCACGTCACTGGCTTAGGACGGAGGCCAAGGACAGCCCCACAGGATTCCTAGCATTCAGTGAAGATGACAGCCAGGCAGGCCCACTGAGGCAGGGAGGGGGTGGATGGGGTGTCACCAGCCGGACTCTTGGACCTGGCCGCAGAGTAGGTGGGTTGCAGGTGGGACAGGTAGTGACAGCTGCCAGGACCTCCGAGCTGGGAGGGGTGTGTCAGAGTGGCCATCAACCTGGCAGTTGAGAGTTTACTCTTAGAGCTGCCCTGGCAGGCTGGACCTGGGTCCTGCAGACCCCGCTCACCCTGCTGGCCCTGCGCCTCCTGCCTGTAGGAGGGGAGGGCAGGGCACATGGGGAGGGGGGGAAGGACACTGGCCCTGGAAACACTGTTGAGAACTTGCCCATGATCCCACCACGGCCACTGCTAGCAGCTGCCACCTCCCCTCGGCCCTGCACAACCCAGGAGCCATGGCGGTCAGCACAGAGAAGCGGGCAGCGCACTCAGCCCCAGCCCACAGCAACCAGCAAGGCATGAGGGCCCCTGCTGCCTACCGCCACCTAGCCCACCCATGCGTGGGTCACCTGGGGCTTGGCACGGTGCCCACGTCACCTCAAGAGAGGCTGGCCCCTGGGGGTGACTTCTCAGCTGACTGACTTCCTGCAGGGCCAGCCCACCCAAGCACTTCACATACCGCACACTGGGCCCCACCAGCCAACACATCTGGATTTCATTTCAGCACGTTGACAGATCGCGAGCACGAAGCGAGGAGTCGGGTCCCTGACGTAGAGCCAGCCTTACCTAGAGCCCGATGGTGGTGGTGGTTCGTCTTGGATAGCATCTCTTTGTGGACTGTCGTTGCTGCTGGCTGCAGTGGGCCTCCTGAGGTCTGGCTCCTGGGCCTCAGGCTCCACCTGCTGGTGCAGGACCTCGACCTCTCCCTGGGTCCTGTCTACTGTGTCCCGTGGGGGTCCTGAGGTGGATGGCAGGCACTTGCTGGACAAAGGGGCATCGTCTGTGGGCAGGCTGGCCTTGGCCTTGTCATCAGCCTTGGCCAAACCCACGGCAGGGTAGGAGGCACTGACAACACCTCCCGGGCTGCACTTCTCCCGCAGGCGCTCCATGGCATCCTCCCTGCCGTCCCCACAGCTCCCGCAGCACACGCAGGAGTGCAGCAGGCAGTTGGTGGCTGCGGCACTAAGTTTGTGGGAGCCCTGCCCTGGCCCCTCGGCTCTGGGTTCTGGAGGGGAAATGCCGAGGCCTGGGGCATCTTGGGAGGCCACAGCAGAGTCTGGGGAGGCAGGTGACTTGGGATTGAAGATGACGGTGGCTGAGAGCTTCATGCCCCCTGTCCGGTGGGCAATCAACTCGGCTGTCTCAGCATCCTCCGCGCTCACCTCCCAGCCATCCAGGTACAGCTGTGAGTCCAGGCAGCTGCAGGTGGAGCCCAGGGCTCCGGCTGCCTGCACCTGGCCGTCCTCCATGTTGTTGCTGCTCCGGTCCTCCTCCTTTGCCCTGGCAGCCACCCCAACCTGCACCTCACTGTGCTGCCCACCCTGCCCTCTCTCCTGGGCGTTGCCTGCCCATCCAAATGGGCCACCAGGGGGCTCAGGCTTAGCAGGGGCCTCTGCCACCTCCACATCCTCCATGAAGAACACCCGTTCCTCCTCGTCACCACCTGACTTCAGCCGCGCTCTACTTGGTGAGGGCTCCCCACGGGGGCTGCCCTCAGCCCCCGGCCTGTGCGCAGGGGACTGGCAGGCACTGGGTGGTGAGAGCAGAGATGACATCTCGTCCCCAGCCCTGTGCACCATGCGGCTGAGCTCCTCCAGCTCCTGGTCATCGTACTGCATGGAGCAGGCCAGCTCTGCCTCCAGATCTGTGGCCTTGGTGGACAGCGGCTTCTCGGGGGGGAGTGGCATGGGAAAGGCGGGTGCCAGGGCAGAGGGCACCTGGGCATCAGTGCGAATGGGCAGCTCCACCTCCTGGGAGACGCAGAGGCTCCGCTCCAGCATGTGCAGCTCCTCCTCGGTCAGCGCCTGCAGTAGATCCCTATGGGTCAAGACCAAAACAAGCGTGAGTGTCCCAAAGGCCACCTTGGCCTCTTCGGACAGGAGCGGATGCAGTCTGCATTGCAGAAAAGCAACCAGGCAACCAAAGCTTTCACTACATTCACACAGCACCACGACGCATTTTCCCCTACAAAGCAAGGCCCCGGTCTCCAGTCTGCTCCACGCTACACATCTGGAGCAGGGCTGCAGTGACTCTGGAATGGTTTCTTTCTTAGAAATGAGATCCCGGAACCTCTCACTGGAAACAAGAAAGCCCTTGTTTCAGTCCTTCTGATTCTCTGGAATGTGTTGATTGTATTAATAAGAACTTTAAAGAGTGAAAAAAGCACGTGCTGGCTTACGTGCAGATTTTCATCCTCTGCTCCAGGCACTGGTGCTGAGGGTCTGCAGTAAGACAAATATCTGTACACATCATGGCCGCCCTTTGATGACAACTGCAGTAAAGAGAGATGCAGGCCCCGGGGAGGGGACGACAGGGCACCTGGCTTGGCCTGAGAAGGCTTCCAGGAAGACAGTGCTGCAGCTGACACTTCAAAGTGCCCTTAATTTGGAGACAACTAGGATGAGCCCACAGCAGGGCAGACAAGCTGGCCGCATGCTACTCTGCTGGGAAAACTCAGCCGGCCCTGGGCACAGAGAGCAAAGTACACTTCTCAGAGCAGCACAGCTCGCTGAGCTTGCATGACCCAGACATGCCCTGCAGACATTGCCTAGATCAAGAACTAAAGCAGGGGGGCTGGTGATATCGCTCAGTGGCATAAGCACCTGCCTGGCAAGCGCGAGGTCCTGAGTTCGACTCCCGGTACCCGCATATATTTAAAGAAAAAAAAAAAAAAAACTAAAGCATTAACCAGGACCCCAGGTGCCCATGTGCATCTTTCCAGTCATCCCAGCACCGCCCCCGCCTTGATGGCACAGGCAGAGGTGGCCTCACCTGCCCTCATGCCCTGGGGAAATGGAATCAGTCTACCGTGCTGTGGCGGGCTCTGTTGGCTGATGTTATGCTAGCATGGATCACCGTGTAAAATACAGGACACCCAGTGAAATCTCAATTGCTGATCAACAAATACTTTTAAGTCCAAGTGTGAAGTGTAAGTAGACCCCAGAGGTCCCCCATTTGGGATATGCTCACACAATAAAAAGTACTCATCGTTCATCTGAAATTCGAATTTTGCTGGGCATCCTACCATGGTTGTACAGATCTGGCAACCTGTGATGAAGGATTCAGCCTCAGTGAGGCACATGGCCATAGGCTGCTCATTCTTGGGGCGACAGGTCTGCTGTAGACACACCATGGTCCATTCGGTCCATTTGTGTCCTTATCACCCCTCATCCGGCCTCCTGTCCCCAAGTGTCTCTCCAGAAGATGCAGGTGCATTCCCCCAGGAGACCACAGAGAGGCACTGCTGCCCCGCAGGGTGTTGGTGGCAGTGCGGACTTGCTGACAGCTCTGCCCACTTGTGCCCCACATCAACGCTGGGTTTGATTTCTTTTTAAATTTTTTTATTATTCTATGTTTATGATACATCATGAACACATTCGTCCTGGGTTACTGGTACATGTACATATTGCATCTTGTCCTTTTTATTTTTCTTCTCCTCCCCTCCCATTATGCTTTCAATCATACCATCCTCTCTAGTGGGCACATAATGGTCTCCTCTTGTGGCCTGCACTGCTGTGGCCTGGTGACTAGCAAGGTTGGTCAAGTGCGTCCAGCCCTGAGCTGGCGGCCGTGTGCAGCGCCTCCACAAGTCTTGCGCCCTTCCTCGTTGGCTCCTCTTTCTCTCCTCGATGTGCAGCAGTACCGTGCACAGTTTGGGTCTGAGTTCTCACTGGATGTAGTCTCCTACTGTGTAGCCTGCCTTTTTACTCTCTTAATGGTGTCTTTTCATAAACTGAAGTTTTAAATGTTAATGAAGTCTAATGCATCATATTTTTTCCTTATGTTAGTGCTTTTATGCCTAAGAAATATTTGCCCAGTCCAGGGTTACAAAGACATTCTCCTTGATTTTCTTCTCCACAAGTTCTATTGTTTGATTTTTCACTTTGATTTCTTTTTTTTTTTTTTTTTTTGTGGGTAGCGGGGGGTCGACCTCAGGACCTCGCGCGCCAGCAGGCGCCCGTGCTGCTGAGCGATATCACCGGCCCTTTTTCCGTATGTGGGATCCGGGAGTTGAACTCGGGCCCTCGCGCTTGCCAGGCAGGCGCTTACACCGCTGAGCCATCTCACCGGCCCGTTCACTTTGATTTCTGCAATCTCTCTGGAAATGATTTTGTCTGTGATTGTGGTAAGGATCCAGACACCAAGAGAGATCTGTAAATGACACTGTCTTCTCCCCTGGAGACCTACCAGCTCGGCCCATTTATTAAGAAAAAGCAACCATTCCCCCATGGTTCTGCAATGCCCTACTGTCATTGATCAGGAAACTGGATGTTACTGGTCTACCTATAAACATTCTATTCTGTTGCTATTTTATTTATAGGAAGGCTTTTAAATAATGGATTCAATGTGCTTAATACACACTGGACTACAGAGATGTTGTATTTCTTCTGCCAGCTTTGATTACATTTTTGAGGAATTTGTCCTGTCACATTTGTTGATATAGATTTGTTCCTAGTGTCCTCTTTCTGTCACATCCACATCTGTAACATCTGTAGTGATGTCTCTGTCCAGTTTTGTCAATGGTGACTTACATTTTCTCTCCTTGCCCTTGGTTAGTCTTGCTGTGGGATTATCAATTCCATTCATCTTTTCAAAGACCAGCTTTTGGCTTTGTTCATTTTTCTGTACTGTAAATTTGCTTTCTAATTCATTGATATTTGTTCTTATTTTTATTATTTCTTTTCTGTTGCTTTCTTGGGATATGATAAACTTAGTATTATTTTCTCAGGTGAAATTTAAACAAATTATTTTCACCATTTCTTCTGTTTCAATTTATAGTGTTTTAAAATTTTTTAAATTTTAAATTATTTTCTAATTTATAGCATTTAATGCTGTCCATACTCATTTATAATAATTATATCACAGCTTCAGCCTCTTGCTCTGTATTTCGCTTTCCAATCTGTGGTACTTCTCTTTTCTGAAGAACTCCAGTTAGTTTCTCTTTATGTCCAGCCTGCTGATAACAAAGTCGTTCAACTTTGTGTTTTGTAATAATTCATTATTTCATCTTCATTTCTGAAGGATATTTTTGCTGGTTATAAAATTCTGTTTGGCACCCATTTTCTTTCAGCATTTTGAATACACTGTACAGAAAATCTCAGGACATGCTGGCTTCCATCATTCTGATTTTTGTTTTGAGATGACAACTGTCTACCTTATATTCCTTTCAAAGTAATATGTCCCTTTTTCTCTTGCTGCTTTTAACATGTTTTCTTTGTTTTTGACAATTTTACTATGACACAACAAGGTATGAATCTTTGTTTGTCTTGGTCATAGTTTTCTTGAGCAGCCTGAATCTATGGGTAGATTTCTCAACAGTTTTGGAAGATTCTTGCCATTATTTATTTATTTATTTATTTATTTATTTATTTTGTGGGTACCGGGGGTCAACCTCAGGACCTCGCATGCCAGCAGGTGCCCGTGCTGCTGAGCGATATCACCAGCGGGTTCTGGGAGTGGAACTCAGCCCTCACGCTTGCCAGGCAGGTGCTTACGCCACTGAGCCATCTCACTGGCCTGCCATTTATTTCTTTAACCATTGCTTCAACCTATTCTCTCTCCATTTTCCTGAGACTCCAGTCATACGTTAGACCTCTGAGTGCACTGCATACATCTAAGCAGTGTTCTGCTGTCACTTCTCGCTTACTTGTTCTCCCCATGCTTCAGTCTGTGTTCTGCTGGGTCCAATCTGCTAACAAATCCATTCGCTGTGTCTTTATTTTCAGGCTGTGAATTTTTTTGGCTTTAGAATATTATTTGTTTCTATAAATTCCAACTCTCTAAATTCTCCATCTTATTATCTAATTTTCCCTTCTACTTTCTCCAGTATATCAATCACAACTGTGTTCAAGTATTTATGTTCAAGTATTTATTTAATTCTAGTATCTGAATCATCTGCCATCTGCATCAGCCATCAATCATTTTGTCTTGCTTCTTTATATTTTTAGCAATTTTGGATTATATGATGGACACTGGGTACAGAAGAGTCACAGAGGTGACAGATGAGGGCCCCCTCCCCTCTGTTAGGCAGGTGGTATGACAGTCCATCGTTGCGTCTCATTCAGAGGTCACACAGGTTGGGGCTGAGCAGCAGCTACTGTCTGGTTACTGCTGCTCTGAGCCTGGTGGGTCTCTGTCTTCCCAGACCCCACAGCCCCCAGGAGATCCAGTTCTGCCTTTCTGATCCAGCTCAGCCTCCAGTCTCCTGCGGCATGTAGCTCAGGAATCTGGCAACCATCCCCAGGGGAGCCTGGCAGTGTGGCCGATGGAGGCCTTCACTGCCTCACGTCTTCAGACTGCGGCAGCCTCTGCCAGACTCCTCACCTCCCCAGAACCGTCAGGATACAGCCAGAATGCCCCAAGCATCCCACACCTCCACCAGCCCCTCAGACCTGACTCTCCCCACAGACACTCTGCCTGCGGAGCCTGAGTCCTGAACAAGCAGACACCCAGAACTGTCACATGCTTCTTGGGAAAAAAAGTGCCAAATAAGACAGGGAGCTCACCTCCTCTCAGAAAGGCTCTCCCCCTCGTCCTCTGATTCTCACTTCCATAGCTTAGTGAACTTTACCAATACGATTTTTCAGACCTACCCAGCTTTTCCCAGTCTTTGCACCTGGAAAATCAGCCTGCTCTAACCTGAGGCAAACTGTCTGCCCCAAGGCAAAGCCTCGCAGCATTTCTAGAAAAGATGTGAAGATGGCTGGTCATGTCTGCCTGTATTTAACAATACTTGACAAATATTCATTCACAAAAACTAATTCACCAATTATTTTTTAATGGATGGCAAGTTCATTTTTCAGCATTCTATTTAGATATTTCCCTCTGGCTTTTCTCTCCCAGGGCAGGCATAGGACCCTGAGATGAAGGCTTCAGTGTCTGAAGCTGTTTAAAAACATCAGGCCACAGCAGACACAGTGACAGGTAGGTCCTCAGATGCTGTCCCCGGCACAGCCAAGGCCACTTGTGGATGCTCGCTACCTTCACATGTGGGGAACACAAGCAGCAGCTTGTAGAGGCAGCAGGCAGGGCTGCACACCTGGTCCTGGCCACCCCATCCAGCACGGCAGCTGCCAGGTCAGGGCCGCAGCGGGATGCCAGGTCCTGCTGTGTACCCTGGCTGTTGTGGGTGATACGTCAGGATGGATACTCAATGGGATCTGGGATGTTGTTAGTTTGTTTGCAGTACTAGGGATCAAACCCAGGGCCTGCGCACTAGGCAAGTGTTCTACCGCTCAGCTACATCCCCAGCCCTTTTTATTATTTATTTTGAGATGAGGTCTCACTAAGTTGCCCAAGCTGGCCTTAAACTTGTGAGCCTCATACCTCAGCCTCCCAAGGGGCTGGGATTACAGGTGTATGCCACCATGCCAGCACAGCTGGGTTTTTTTTTTTTTTTTTAATGTGGGTACCAGGGCTGAACTCAGGACCGCATACTTGCCAGCAGGCGCTTGTACCACTGAGCTATCTCACCGGCCCCACATCTGGGGATTTCTAAATGGTCCATGTTTGATGGAGAAGGCTTTGGCTTCTCAGATACTACAGGGGTCACTCTCAACAGCAACCTCCCTGTGGCTGAGCCCTGTCCCCCTCAGATGCACCTGCAGCACCACGTGGTCACTTGTGGACATTCTGCTTCCAGGCCCACTAAGCCCTGACCTTCCTCTCCACTGCCTACAGCAAGGGCAAACTCCCCCCAAGACCCCATGATGTGGGCATGACCCACATGAGTGGCCTCTTGAGAGCTGCACTGCCCCACCCGATTCCCTTCCCTTCCTGTAGTTCCCAGCTCCCACTCCATCTGCTGGGGCTCTGTGCTCTCTTTCCCAGCCTCAGCACCGTCCACCTCTCCCCACTGATGGCCATCTCCTCTCCCATACACCCCACACACAGGCGGGGCAGGACCTCGGGCTCTGGGCCCAGGGGTCACCTTCCCCCTACAGCCACCTCCTAGATCAGTGAGGGTGAACGTTTTAAAGCTTTTAACGATACAAACAGCCCACGGCAGCATGCATGCTGTAGGGTCACCACCACTGCCCCAAGTGAACCACGAACTGGCCTGTGCACACCCCACCCACTGACTTACCGAGGGCCACCTGCCAGGACTCCCATGGGGGTCACCTCTGACTGATTCACAGTGCCTCTGGCTCTGCATGGCGCAGGGTCCCATGCTCTCAGGTCCCATGCCTCAGGGGAATCCTGGCCCTGGCTGGCAGCTTCTGAGGAGGCCTCAGGATGTTTCCCCAGACCCAGTGAGGGCACTGTGGGGGCCCAGGGGGTCCACAGTTTCAGCACCATGTAGGGAAGAGAGCTTCCCAGAGACAGGGGCTGTAGGAGGAAATGGTGCCTGGAACCACAGGGCCAGGGGTGCACCCAAGGACACACAGTCCCAGGCTTTCCCTTGTCCCCAGCGTGCCAGGAGGCTGCCACTGGGCAGAGAACTCAACCCACACCACAGGAAGGTATGGAGTTACAAAAGGGCTCCGATACGTGTGGACACAAACTTCACAAACCAACCATTAAAGACAAAGAGCAACATTTGCACACCAGTGACCTAAACAGAAGCAGACCAGGGACTGGGGTGGGTAAAGGGCAAGCAACGAGCTGTCTGGGGTACCCCAGGTAGTGTGAAGTTTGTCACTCGCTAAAGCTCAGCACTAAAGAGCTGCCCACTGCAGAAGAGGCCCAGGCTGGGCAAAAACAAGACTTGGTTTGTTTTGTTTTCTTTTTGTGGTGCAAGGGATTGAACCCAGGGCCTTGCACATGTTGGTCAAGAGCTCTACTGCTAGGCTACAGCCTCAGCCCACAAGGCTGGTTTTGAACACCACAGGATCAGGCATGACCCAAGAAGAACATTACCCAGCCTGGCATGACCTGCAGGGGCTAAAGCCTTCACGCAACGCACCCTCCCCCTGCCCCTCCCCCGCCCTCCCCCTTCCTATCCTCCCCCTCCAAGTCCCCACCTGATTTTCCGCAGCAATGTGTGGAAGGGCCGGAAAAGCTCGGACATGTCCTCCACCCTGCGCTCCAGGTTCAGGGGTCCATCTGCATAGACCACAAGGCCACTGCAGTAGAGACACACAAGTAAGCCCGGTTACCCTGTGACCCCCTGGGATGCCTGGGATCCCTAGGCATCAACACCTGCACTGGGACCATGTGGTAGCCCTGCCTCCCAATTCTGGTTTCACCCCCCCAACTCTTGTGATAGGGTCTTACAGAAGCTCAGTGTGGGGAGCAGCTGAAGCTGGATATTGATCACACATGCGGGGGCGAGGCAAGGCCAGCCAGAAAACAAAGCGCAACAAAGAGCAGCCGAGGTGGGCTACGTAAACAAGCTGCTCCAGCCCAGAGAACACCTAGCCGCAAGGCAATCTGAGCAATGGGCTGCTAGCAAAGGGGTGTCACGTGACACCAACTTGCTAAATGTATAAATAAATGCACTGCTTTGGTTGAGCAGTTCTTTTCCTCCCATCAGGAGAGAGGGCTCCGCCTGACGTCAGCTTCTTGTTTCTTGTCTTTATTTCTCCATCCTCTCACCATCCTTCCCCCTGGGAACTTTGAGAGCTGTGTGGGACACAGCATATGGCGCCCGAACAGGGACCGGGGTAAGAAGAAATAGTGGGTGAGGGGACACTTCTCACTGTGCACACAAAAGGAGGAGAAATGCATTGATATCAGGGGCAAGAGAGAAACGGGCTCACTGGGGCCAGAGAGAGAACAGTGTGCTCACTAGGGCCAGAGAGAAAAGTGGGTCCACTAGGGCCAGAGGAAAAACAACAACAACAACGAAACAGGCTCACAAGAAATAAAAAGGAAAGAGGTGTGTTGATTTTATCAGTTGTTAATCATGAGGCAAACAGATTCTCAAAACCCACAAATATATATGGAATTGTTTGTTGTATTCTTGATTCCTGTATTTACCTTACTTTTGTGGATTTGCATTAGGGAGTGCTTTAATGGTCATAAGTTTGTTGTGACGACCACAGAGGATTTGGCTCAGGGCATTATTTTAAAATCAAGTCCCAAGCGGGAAAAGGATGGTGGAATAACAGCCACCCCAATAACCTTAACTAAGCCACAAGTGGCAATTCCCGCATTTTCAGTTCAGAGAAATACTGCTGTGTCACAGGTTGGAACTTCTGCCTCTCAGGGAGCAGGGCCATCTCCTCTCTCTCCCTTGCAGTTGGCACTAAAAGAAGCCAGACGGGTGGGGGAGTCCATGGAGGGTTTTCAACACGTCTGCCCTGTTACTGAAGTTCAAGGTCCCAATAATCCGGGACAAGTTATACGTCTTCATGGAGCTGTGCCCTTTAAGACCTTAAAAGAACTAAAACAAGCTACCGCTACCTATGACTCTACGGCCCCTTTTACCTTAGGTTTAATACAACTTATGGGACAACAGGTTATGGCCCCAAATGATTGGAAAGGAATAGCTAAAGCATGTTTAAATCCAGGAGATTATTTTTTGTGGAAAGGAAATTTTTTTGAATTGTGTGCGGATCAGGCCGCCCACCCAGCCAGCTCAGCGCAGCACAGTGCCACAGGAGGGAGGGGCGCGAGCCGAGCAGAGAGAGGGGGCCCCACACTCCGGCCCTGGGCGGACTCAGCCGGGATGCTCCAACTGCGTCCACTTGCCTGCCAGCCACACCCACAGCCCCTAACACCTGGCACTCGGCTTGGAGCTGTGGGAGCCACAACAGCCCAAATCAGAGAAGGGAAAAGCCAGGACAAAAATGGTGGCTGTGGCTGCAGAGGCAACGACTGTGGCATTGTCCGGGGAGGGGGGAGCCGGCAAAGCCAAACTGGTGATGGAGCCCATCCCAGGCAAGGAGGCGGGCACTGACACACTCCCAGTCACCACCACCGAAGCATTGGTGTCCATGGCAAGACCAAGGGGAGACAGTCCTCCCTCAGGCCCATGAGCCGCTGCCAGCAGGGGAGCTCGCCCTTAGCCCTTAGCCCTGAAGCGACAGGGCTGGAGCCGCAGCCAGGGGCTGGATCAGCGAGTGGGAGCCCTCAGCACACAAATACAGGATATGGATTTTTCTTATACACAAAAGACTGACAATAGCCCAGCCCATACAAGTGCTTCATATTTCCCTTACCACAGAAATTCCTTAGAACATTCAAGGTTAAGGGATTGTGGAACGTGCTCACCGTACACCCAAAATTCGATTACGAAAACAAAAGGGGGAAATCCTTCCCTACAAAATTTACACCTCATAATAGACTTCACTTGGCAGTATATACTGTTAACTCTTTAAATTCTACTAAGGATGAAAATACAGCAGCAGAAAGACAATTCAATCAAGTAAAGGAAAAAAGTTAGGAAAGGTCCTTTGGAAAGATCTTCATACTGGACAATGGAAGGGACCCAGCCTGCTACTCACTTGGGGTAGAGGGTATGCGTGTGCCTTTCCAGAGAATGCTGAACGGCCTGTCTGGGTACCAGAGCAGGCTGTCCGGCTGTATCACGGACCCAGGCCTGGAGAAGGAGTTGATTCCACCTTTCAAGAAGTTGATGCTCAGGCCTATGACAGTGATGCCTCGGAGACTGCTTCACAGCCGACAGACAGGGTGGGGCAGACCCCACCTGAGGCCAACTGAAGGAATTGGCCCAGAATGCCCAGGAGATGGCAACCAAAAATGGAAATCAAAGGTCTGAGTAGGTGACAGAGTGTATAGAGATAACTGAGCTAAAGGTTATGTGAAAGAAAGAGACAGAAAAGTTACCATTATTCTTAAGACAAAATAAAATACAAAAATATATATTGATTATAGATAAAAGATTTTGTTCCTTCCAAATTCTTGAGAGCTCTGCTTATTGACCTACAAAACATCTGACTAGTCTACTTATAGTTACAAACTTCTAAAATTGTAAAAGAGTTATTATAATTCAATTTGGCCAAAAATATATTGGAGGGCCAGTGAGATAGCTCAGCGGTATAAACGCCTGCCTGGCAAGTGCAAGGTCCTGAGTTTGACTCCCGGAACCCACATAAAGGAAAAAAAGGGCCGGTGATATAGCTCAGCGGCACAAGTACTTGCTGGCAAGCGCAAGGTCCTGAGGTGGACTCCCGGTACCCACATGACAAAAAAAAAAAAAAAAAATATATATATATATATATGTATGTATACATATATGAGTGCACTCTGATTTTGTAGGTGGATTGTCTGTGTATGTCTGTTTGTCCAGTCTGTACAGATCATCTGTGCATGTTTGCTTTGTCCATTTGTCTAATCAGTTACAAGCTATTTTTTATTTGCGCTCAACAATTTTTTCTCTTTTCCCTTTTTCTTTTGCATTTTTGGATTACTTGTTCATCATTTAATTTGGTTTATAGATTTAAAAAGCATGCTTTCACCTGGGTTGCCAGCTGGTCAAAATGATATCAAATTTGGTTTTCTCATAGGTCATCAAAAATTGTTAAGATAATTAAAAATCCATTGGGGTGGGGAGAAATTATTGGACAGGACTCCAAATGATGAATAAGAAAGAAGCTACCTGGAAACATTATCCAGTTCTTGTTCATTGATGGGAGGACCCAGTGATCTCCACAGCCTTACGGGGGACACCCCAATAAATGCTATTAAAATAAATTATTGTAATATGTTTACATTGCTCATTCATCAAAAGATTAAGTTTTCTAGATAATGAGGTTTTTGATTTAAAGATGTTCTTGTACAAAGGTTTTCATATGGCTATGACAAATGTTTGCTATTGTTTTGTAGTGTATTGAATATATTCATGCCTACAGATGTGCAAGTCTTTCGAAGTGTGGCATGAGGATTGGTTACAGTGGTAGACTTTTCTTTCAGATTCAGACATCTGCCTTTTATGATGTACATCTCATTAAAGGACAAGTTAGGTAAAAGTGTCTTATGTATTAGATAGAGATGATTGATTAAAAGGGATATGCTATGTCAAAATGGAAATTTAAGTATGTTACAAAATGTCATCATGATTATCACGCTGCAGTATTATGTATGGTTTTTGATTTTTAATTTTTTGTGAAAATATGTAACTGTTAACATTCTATAGGGATTCAAATATTAGAATATCCATGGTTGTTAGAAAATGATTCTATTCTATGTTCTAAGGTGCTTGATATTTAGATAAGAAAGTAGTATTAAGCTCATTGCCTTCATTACAATGTAATGTCATCAACCTTCTCTTCTAGATGTTCAACAACTGAGGTTTGAAGACCAAAAAACTAGAAAGACAGGCTAAGAGGACAGCCAATATTTTGGCCCCAGCCCTTCGAGGTCAATGAGGACCTAGGACATAAGAGAACCTCTACTGCGACATCCTATAACTCGGTGAGTGTCTGGTCTTCTGATCAAGATTATGGGACCACAGAAGAAAGTTATCTATGGTGTATAGTGTACCTGAGGAGAGTCACCAGGAGAGAAAAATCTCCCAAGCTTTCTCAGAAAGCAACTTGGTCAAGCAATGGCCGTGACTCATCCAGACGGCTGACACTGAGAGAAGAACTAAGAGGTGCCGTGCCTGATTCCAAGGTAATTCCTGAGGAGACTTAACTGACCTAGATAGATAACAAAAGTTAATTAATACAGGTTTCACTTTAACTTGGTCTTGAACATCCAGCAGAAAAGTATAACCACAAGAAAGAAAATTGTCTGCAGAGTCCTCCAAACACAGCTCCTCCAACTTCAACTGGCCGCCCATCGCTTACAACTACAAAACAGAAAAGGGGGAGAATGTGGGGAGCGGCTGAAGCTGGAAGTTGATCACATGTGCAGGGGTGAGGCAAGGCCAACCAGAAAGCAAAGAGCAGCCTAGGTGGGCTACATAAACAAGCTGCTCCAGCCCAAAGAACACCTAGCCCCAAGGCAATCCAAGCAATGGGCACGTGACACCAACTTGCTAAATGTATAAATAAATCCACTGCTTTGGTTGAGCAGTTCCCTTCCTCCCATCAGGAGAGAGGGCTCCACCTGACCTCAGCTTTTTGTCTCTTATTTTTATTTCTCCATCCTCTTGCTGTCCTCCCCCGTGAGAACGCTGAGAGCTGCATGAGATGCAGCAGCTCAGAAAAAGGCAACGAAAATGATCCCCCAGACTTTCTCATCTTCTGAAGTTGATCAGCGCATGTTCACGGAAGGGTCATGGGATCATCCTAAGAACAGATTCATATGCATCAGTGTCACAATCAGACAAATTAGTGTGGAGATTTGTCAGTTACACCCACTTCCCTGGGAGTGAAGGACCTGGAACTGGGTCCAAATTGATCTGTGCGGCTTTCTGAGCACAAGACCTGAGACTGTCTCCTTCAAAAGCAAAACACGAGTTGGAGAACAGAGGTCACCCGTGGACTCCCCGGCTCCTCCTCCAGGGCACCTCCTCCCCAGCATGCGGGTTTTCTTTCCTCACTGTCCCCAGGCTGGCATCCAGCTCAACACCTGCTGAAGGCCACCCTCTTGGGTGCCACCTCCAGGTGGCCCCACGCGCACTTGCAGCCCTGCCAGCACCTGCAGAGGGAATTCCACCGCCACGGCCCGACCTCTCTCCTGGAGCCACCATCTCTCAGGTCACTTATCCTGGGGTCACCGGGTACCTGATGGCTCAGGTCTGGGCTCAGGTCTTGGTGTGCCATGGGTCCCCAGGGAACATCCATCTGTCCCCTTGCCTCATCGGAGCACAGGCCAGGGCTGTGTGGGCTTATCTGTGTGAATGAAGGGCACCGCTCATCCCTGCAGAAGTGACGGGGTCCTCCTGCCACGCTTGGTGCCAGTCGTCACCATCCAACATGGGAAAGGACATCAGAACTGAAGGAAGGGACTCCTTTCCTTAGATAGAAGGTTGTGTTTTATGTGTAAAAGGAAGATTCAAAAGTCAGAGCAAAAACACAGCTGTGCTTCCTCGTGTGGCATGACAGCTGTGACGTGTCCACCGGCCCTGCCAGCAGGAAGGTCAGGGCTGCGACAATAGCTGTGTTCACTGAGCCTCACTCTTCCCAGTTGTCTACTGCCACCCTGGGGTCTGCAGCAGTGTCTCCTTGTGGCTTCGACTTGCATCTCTTTAATGACCAATGGTGCTGAACATCTTTTCATGTGCTTATTAGCTACTTGTGTATCTTCTTCAGAGAAATGTCTACACAAGCCTTTTGTTGTTTCTGGATCGGGCTGCTTGTCTCTCTGCTGTTGCGTTGTAAGGATTCTTCATCTATTCTGCACACTCAGCATTTATCAGACACATGATTTGCAAATATTTCCTCCCATTCTTTAGGTTGTCTTTCCACTTTGATGATAGTGCCCTTGACACACAAAAGCCAACTGTGATGAAGTCTGGTTTATTTTTTGTTTTGTTTTGTTGCTAGTGTGTTTGGTGTCAAATCTAAGAATCCACTGCCAAGTCTGAGAGTGTGAGTATTTACTCCTTGAATTAGGATGAGAGAGACCAGGGGGTGAAGGGCATATATTTATTTTAAGGAATTAGTTCATGCAGTAGTGGGACTGGTGAGCCCAGAATCTGCAGGGAGGCCAGCAGGCTGGAGCCCCAGGAAGAGGTGACCTTGGGCTCAAGGCTGAGGGTCGTCTTCAGAATTCCCTCGCACTTGGGGACCTCCTGCAACTGACCGGATGAGACCCACAGCATTATGAAGGGTAACTCGCTGCGCTCAGAGGGTGGATCTGTATGTGAACCTAAAACTCAAAATGCCTTCAAAGCAACGTCCTGACTGGTATTTGGCCAAACATCTGGTTGCCAAGGCCCAGCTGAGCTGACACAGAAAATTAAACATGGGGTCCAAATTTTGGAAGTGGCCGCCCACTTGTCCCAGCAGCATGTATTTAGGAGAACGCTCTTTCCCCCACTGAATGGTATCCTGGCATCTTGTCAAAGATCAGCTGGCCACAGATTTCTGGATGTATTTCTGCCCTCTCAATTCTACTCCACTGGTCTTTACGTGTATCATAAAACAAGTACCACAGTGTTTTGATTCGTAGATTTGTGTATGTGTGTGTGTGTGTGTGTTTTGTCACTTTTCTTCTTCAATCAGATTTTATTGGTACATTTTAGATATATATAATGATCACATTAATCATAGAGAATTTGTGCCTCTACATGATATAACCTGATTCCTTTTTTTTCTCATTCCCCTACCCTCCCTTCAAACCCTCTTGCCCTCCCCATTTACAAAAGCTTTGTTTCCATTTTTTTCCTTCTTTTCTCACTTTTTTTTACTTTTCCCTTCTTTCCTTCCTCCTCCCTCCTCCTTTGTTCCCTTCTTCATTTGAACATTTTCTTCCTATTTCACAACACCTAATATACATCTTGGTCCTTATTTACACTTTCGGTTTCTCACACCAGCGAAACAATGTGGTATTTACACATGTGTGTCCAATTTATTTCACTTAACAGTCTGGTCTCAAGGTGGATCCATTTTCCTAGAAATTTCTCAAGGCTATCCTTCTTTATGGCAGAGTAGTACTCCATTGCATTAAAAAAAACATATCTTCTTTATCCATTCACCAATTTATGAGCATTTGGGCTGTCTCCAAGATCTAGATATTACAAACTGTGCTGCTGTAAACATGCATACACACATATTGTTGTGGTACGATGCTTTTAATTCTTCTGGGAAGATACCTAGAAGGGGAATAGCTGGGTCAAATGGGACATCTAGTCCTAGCTTTTTTTTTTTTTTTTTTTTTTTTTTTTTTTGTGGGTACCGGGGGGACGACCTCAGGACCTCACGCGCCAACAGGCACCCGTGCCGCTGAGCGATATCACCGGCCCCTTTTTCGTATGTGGGTTCCGGGAGTCGAACTCGGGCCTTCGCGCTTGCAAGGCAGGCGCTTAAGCCGCTGAGCCGTCTCACCGGCCCGAGCTTTTTGTTTTGTTTTGTTGTTTTTTTAGTGGGTACTGGCAGTCGAACTCAGGACCTCGCACTTGCCAGGCAGGCGCTTATGCCGCTGAGCCATATCACCGGCCCAGTCCTATTTTTTTGAGGAATCTCCACACTGATTTCCATGGTGGTTGCACCAGTCTACACTCCCACCAACAGTGGAGAAGGGTTCCTTTTTCCCCACAGCCCCGCCAGCATTTGTTATTAGTTGATTTCTTGATAGTAGCCATTCTTTCTGGGGTGAGATGGAATCTCTGTGTTGTTTTTATTTGCATCTCTCGAATGACCCAATGATGTTGAACATTTTTTTCATATATTTATTTGCCATTTGTATTTCTTCATCTGAGAAGTATTTATCTCAGATGCCCATTTTTGGATTGGGTCTTTAAATTTGGGGGTCTGACTTTTTGAGTTTTTTCTATGTTATCGATAGTAATCCTTTGTCTGAGGAACAGCTGGCAAACATTTTTTTCCACACTGTGGGTTGTCTCTTCACTCTTTTGATGATTTCTCTTGCTGTGCAAAAGTTTTTTAATAAGATGAGATCATGGTTGTTGATTCTTTGTGATAGTTCCTGTGCAATCAGGTTTTGTTCATAAAGTCTTTGCCTACACCAAAGTCTTCAAGAGTTCTACCTATTCTATCTTCCGGCAGATTTAATGTTTCTGTTTTATTTTTATTTATTTATTTTGTGGGTACCGGGGGTCGACCTCAGGACCTCGCGTGCCAGCAGGCGCCCGTGCCGCTGAGCGATATCACCGGCCCTTTTTTCGTATGTGGGTTCCGGGAGTCGAACTTGGGCCCTCGCGCTTGCCGGGCAGGCGCTTACGCCACTGAGCCATCTCACCGGCCCCATCACAGTAGCTTTATAGTATAATTTCTATAGGGAGCCATCCAAGCCTGGTCGTGGTCCAGAGGAGTTTATATTTGTAATCCCAGGGAAAAGTTATTAGAATTCTAGTAAATAAATTCCAATCTACCACTTCCACTGCAACCCACAGCGAGAATAAAGAGACACAGATATATCTGCAGTTGTGGGGAACCAACGGGGTCCTAAGTCCAGTTGGAACAATGGCTAACCCAGGGCCGAACCCGGGTTTTATTAACTTGTGAAGAGGGCAGTGACTCGGGGTTGAGTGACTGTGAGAATGGTGGGAAGTATGTGAGTGCTGTGAGCTGGGCTAGGTAAGAGGCACAATAGCACCCCTGCAATATGCAGAGAGAGGTATGCAGAAAGAGTACTGGATTCCAGTAACAGGCAGCCTCTAAGTTTGGAGGAATCTGCATAACACAGTTTGAGGAAGTATCTTGTGTTTTTGGTCAGTCGCCTCAGCTTTGATGTCTGGCCCTTCTGCCCTGGGACTTCACGGCCTCTTTCTCAAGGCTCAATCCCAGCACACAGCTCAGCGTCTCTCTCTTGGCCTAGCTCATGCTAACTAGTGGGGAGCTATAGGCGGGGCATCACTGACCTGTCCCATTGCTTCAAAGGCTACACATCAGCACCTCAGCTAGACCCATTTGCGTTGCTTAAAGCCAAATGAGGGGGTAGAGGATTTTCCTAGCCAGCTCTGTACACATCAATACATGGAAGTAGGGCAGGGGTTAGCTTCTTTCAGGAAAAGCCGTCCCAGTGATCCTCTACAATTTCAAGTCAGGATTGTGATGCCCCCTGCCTTGCATTTGTTGACCAGAACTGCCTTTGCTATTCTAGGTCTCTTCTGGTTCCAAATGAATTTTAGGATTGTTTTCTCTAATTCTGTGAGACATGCTGTTGGAATTTTGATCAGAATTGCATTAAATCTATATTTAAACTGTTGTTTTGGGAGTATGACCATTTTCACTATATTGTTTCTCCCTACACAAGAGCAAGGGATATCTTTCCATTTTCTGATATCTTCTTCAATCTCCTTTTTCATAGTAGTGATTCGTAGGTCTTGAAATCAGGGTGCCTGAGTCCTCCAACACTTTTTCTTTCTCAACATTGTTTTGCCTATTCAAGGCCCTGCAGTTCCACATGAATTTGAGGGTCTCCTTTCTCATTTATGTAAGGAAAGAGGTAGCAGGATTTTGACAGGAATTTCAGTGACCACAGATCACTTTGGGGAGTGTTGCCATCCTAAGACATTAAATCTTTCAATCCACGAACATGGGATTTCTTTCCATTTTAGTAGATCTTAAATTTTTCAGCAGCATTTTGTGGCTTTCAGCATCCATGTCTTTTCATCTCCTTGACATTTATCCCTAGGTATTTTATTCTTTGCAGTACTACTGTAAATCTCATATTAAATGACATCGAATTGCATGCATTGGAATATTATTTGGCCTTTAAAAAAGGAAGGAAGGGCCGGTGAGATGGCTCAGCGGCATAAGCGCCTGCCTGGCAAGTGTGAGGGCCCGAGTTCGACTCCCGGAACCCACATACGAAAAAAGGGCCGGTGACATCACTCAGTGGCACAGGCACCTCCTGGCACACAAGGTCCTGAGGTCGACCCCCGGTACCCACAAAAAAAAAAAAAAAAAAGAGGAAGGAAATTCAGATATTTGCTACACCATGGGTGACCCCTGACATTATAGCAAGTGAAATAATTCGGTCATAAAGGGACAAGTCCTGGGTGATTCCACTTAAGGAGGTCCCTAGAGTAGTCAAATCCACAGAGACCAAAGGTAGTGTGGTGGGGAGGGGAGAAGGGGAGTCGGTGTTTAATGCAGACAGAGTTTCAGTTTAGGGCAGAGTGGATGGTGGTGATGGTTGTACACAGTCTGATTGTTCTTAATGACACTGAATGGTACACCCAGAAGGGGTTAAAGTGGTAAATCGTGTTATGCATATTTTATCACAGTAATAAAAGAATATTTGTTGCTTAGCTTTCTGTTTGCATAAGTTTTATCTGTCACATTAAGAAATTTTGTAATTTTGTAATGTAAATACATAGTACTCGGTAACAACTTTTTGTACTAACACACTGGGGATGTTTTACATGACAGTTGAGGTTTTTCTCTAAAACTTCTTTACTGGCTAGACCAGAGGTGGTAAACGTATGGCACGTGTGCCACAGTGTCGGGAGCAGCTGAGCTGGAGATTGGTCACTAGTGCGGAGCCAAGAGCACGGAGCACCCAAGGAACACCCCGAGGGCACGGGGCCTGAGAGGGAAGCTAGATAAGCAGACGGGTGTCACATGACATCAACTGGCCGAATGTATAAATAAAAACGCACTGCGGTGGTTGAGCAGTTCCTTTCCTCCCATCAGGAGAGAGGGCTCCACCTGACCTCAGCTTTCTGTCTCTTATCTTTATTTCTCCATCCTCTCGCTGTCCTTCCCTGTAGCAACTTCAAGAGCTGAGCCGGACATGGCGCCGCAGCGGGCTATTTGTATCACTGAAAGCTCTAAAAGGTTCGACACCACTGGGCTAGACTATCATTTTAAATCAATCCCTTAATTCTGGATATCCACCCCTCTCAAATTTTTTTGGTTACAAGTAATACTTTAGGGACAATCTTTGTAAATACACATTTATGCCCTGTGAAACCATGTAGCAACATTCTGCAGCAGCCCCAGTGCTACCAGACTCCAGGCCCCAGGGCACGCTGACGGATAAAGGGGGGGTAGCATCGCTGTCCCTCATGGGGAGGCGCACACGTAATACAAACCCCACTGACACGAGGGGCCCGGACAGAAAGAAACAGAAAGCAGTGGTGTCCCTAGGGCATGCATGTGTGATTGTAAAGATGATGCAGATGTGAAAAGGGTACAGCGTGTCTTTGTGGGTGATGACGACGCAGTCAGGGAGACTTGGGCTCTGTCCTGTGCGGCCTGTGCTCAGGCATGGACAGCGAGGGGAGGAAACGAAGAGCTGCAGACAGTGGGACACAGGAACACCGTATGCCGGGGTTGTCTGACACCTGGTGGTTATTTCAAAACCGCCGCTGCCTGGGCACAGCCTGGGGTGCCCTCGGGCCACACGCGGCTGGGAGGGTGGCAGGCAGAGCCGGAAGGATCAGTGTGGCCGCCGTGGACATGCACGGCCCAGGACAGAAGCAGGCGCTGACACCGGGCCACAGTGTGTGAAGGAAGGGTGAGGTGAGCGTGGGATGCTGCACCTCCAGGCACCTGCGGGGGGCTTGTCAGAAAGAGGAGCAGGACCCCTCACCTCCCCAAGGCTACGCCATTCCCCCAAAGTGCAGGGCCCCTGAAGACTCCCAGACCCCGTCCTGCTGACAAAACAGGCCCTGCTCCATGGAGCTCTGCTCTTCTGCTTTTCAAACAAAGAGAAGAGGTAAGGATCAAAAAGGCTCACCAAGTCCATCAGAACAAGTCTGGCCACACCGAGGCCTTTTTCTGGGAAGAAAACCACGTAGTGGAGTCACAAGGCCGTTGAAGGGGCTCTGTGGGCCAGGGTGCGGCCCCGCCTGCACTCCCAGGACCCCTTCCCTCTAAGCCACTTCATCTTCCAGCTTAACACCCTCAGGCAAAGAGAAATTCCCAAATGCTGCTGATTAATAAAGGGATTTAAAGTGACCCCTCTGGCCCCTCCACGTGACAGGACCTGGCCCGCTCTGTCAGTCTGCTGATTTGGGGAAAGAACAAAATTCTGAGGAAAGAGGGAGAAGAGGAGGGCGGCCAGGGCACAGAGCCATTAGAAGGTCCCAGAAAAGCACTGAGCGTTAAACAGTGCCAAGAGGACATCCGGAGATGTCCCAAGAAGGCACCTGAGGAGGACACGGATAGCCTGGCCAGGGCGGCTGGACGCTCTCCAACTCTACCTGTCCCTTTGCAGCGGGAGGGGCAGACGGAACACGACGCCGTGCCGTCCCACTACCACCACCCACACGCTCCCCCTGCACCTCTACTTCCACGGGGAGGCTGCTTGGCCCAGCACTTGCGTGTGCCTGTGCCCCGGGCCTCCTCTCCGTGGCCAGGCCTGGGCCCGTCCCGGCCTCAGTGCCCACTACACACTCCTCAGCCACACCACGGACGTCCACACCTCCAGTGGGTGTCCGTTCCTGGACTCCCCACCCCACTCTGCCAACTCTGCACCTGTGAGTCAGCTGCCCATGGGGCCTCTTTCCTGGCCACAAGGCCAGCGGTCCCCCTCGAGCTCTCCTCTGCAACTGTTCGCCTCTCCAGTGATACCGCCTGGCAGCAGGAAAGCGGGTCCTGGTCCGGAGTCAGGGGAGGAGCAGCAGGGGAACAAGCCCAAGACACCTAGGCTCTGCCTCGGAAATGCTCTGCAGGGGCCTCAGCATTTCTAGACTCAGGTACTGAAGGCCCCAGTCCAGGGCTGCCTCACATCTCTGAGCCCTGCAGGCCGTGAAAGCTGCCAGTGAGCTCCTGCTCTCTCCCTGAATCTGCTGTCCCTTGCCAACAGGAAGACTGCTTGCCAGGTAGCCCTGCAGAAAGCGCCGCCAACCCACCTGGTGGCCACCTCCCCACCAGCCCAAGAAAGAGTCAAACCTACCAGAGGCACCTTGTCCTCCTGTCACTGCGGAGCCCCTGCATGTCACTCTACCCTGGAGGCAACCCTGAGTGACCCTGTGTGGAGGGCAGTGTCTGTGACTGGTGAGCTGCTGCCCATCACACCTGTCCTGTGGCAGGTGACAAGGCTCTGGCCACCTTGCTCCCTCTACACAGACAACGTTAGGAGGGAGGTACTGTGGGTACACAGCTTCTTGTCTGCTGGGGACGCCCAGGGGCCCATCGGGCGACTGCTCCGGAAAGCTGAGCGATGGGACGTGTTATGACTTATATCCAGATGTCCCCCCAAAACCTCATGCGCTCACAGGGGAGGCTTTGGGGAGGTGACTGGACCATGGGTGTGACACTGGGAGGTGAAGCCTGGTGGGAAGAGGAGGGTCACCGCGGGTGTGGCCTGGAAGGTACACACCCATTGCCCTCTCTTGATGGCTGCGCTTCCAGCCCTGCCATGGACTGTTTCTCCTCTGCGAGGCCCCCCTGCCATGCCACACTGCCTGGGAGCCGGAACCTGTACAAAGTGTGACCTAAGAAAAACCTTTCCTCCTTTAACTTGCGGGCGTCAGGTATTGTGTCTCGATGATGCGGAAGTAACTAGGGCGTGAGGACTGCTACCAACACACAGGAGGGGCACTCACCACACGATGGCCAGCCGGGGGATGGTGAACATGAGCGCTGGCTCGTAGTCATCGATCATGTCCTGGGTCAGGTACCCACAGTCCAGGGCCCTGGCCAGGGGAGAGGGAGAGAGCAGAGTGCCCAGGCATAGACCCAAGTGAGGGCGGGAGAAGGGTGCACCGACCCTCGCCTGCAACCACTGCACCCGTCACCCACGCGGAGGCTGATGCTGCAGAGGCCGCACTGTTCAGATGGCCATGGGACAGGTGGTAAAGTGCAGTCTTCCATCTGTCCTCCACCTGCTCCACCTCAGTCCCGGGAAGGGAGCAGGTGAGTTGTGCAGGGACAGTGGTGACATCCCACAGAGCCAGCTAGGCAGCAGCCTTGCCTAACCAGGAAACCGGAGCACTCCAGCACCAAGAATAAACACGGGACAAATATTCCCCACACGAGTGGACACTTCCTGAGGAACGGGGTTGATGTCCCCTCCCAGCATAGCAGGGGCTTTCTCCACACCTGGTGAGCAGGCACAGCTGCCACAGTGACTTCGAGATCGAAAGTACTTCCTGTCACCTCATTTTCTGGCAACTGGAAATCTCTCTCAAAGAATCAGCAATGAATAATCTGTCTTTTAAAAATAACAAACTGGTCAATTGATGCTGGTCAATTTCAAACTTACTAACACCACAGCAAACTGGAGCAACAGAAGAAGACTTGGCCCCCAAATACACTCAGAAAACCTGACTTTGATCACACTGATGAGTTACCCCCAAAAGTGTGCTCAGCAGGCCTGAAGCTTGGCAAGGGCCCCATCATGGGCTGTAACAGTGAGGAGCCAGGAGGTGGGCAGGTGGGGGGGAGGATGGGTGCCAGTGCGTGGGCCAATCCCGCCAGCCTTCCTCCTCGTCACACGAGTCACAGGCAGCATTATCCCTCGGGCCCAGAGAAAAGGTGGGACAGATGGGATCAACTGGGGAGGCCTTGCCCTCTGCCACCTACACGGAGGAAATGGTGGGGAGGACAGCAGGCTGGGTACCTCCAACGAGGCCCAACCCAGGGCTGCCCCATGCCAGTCCTCACCTCTCCACAGTCTCGCAGAACAGCACGATGACCTCCTGCTGCACGTAGTACTCCCTGGGGGACTTCACGGGCACCATGGCTGAGACGTAGCTGCAGACACAGCAAGGTGTATCAGGCCCCTGAGCCACCTGGGCCTCCCCAAAAGGAGCTTTTAGACCCCCCAACATTCAGCTGCATAGTCAGCGTCACAAACACAGCTATCGCCTTTGTGGTGACATTTCAAAGCAAAGCACTGCGTCAGACCCCACAGCCCTGCCGTCTATCAGCCCTGCCCCACCCCAAGCCATCCCTGACGCTGAGCAGCTGCCCCTCTCTGGCCCCAGCCTGACAGGTAAGCAAGTGGACAAGTGTGCAAGTGTGAGCACCAGACAGCCCCATGCGCCCCATCATGGCGCAGTCAGGCCACACAGAACTCCACGCCTGGAAACGACTCCGGCTGGGTGCAGGGACTCTGGGGTGTCTGCTGAGTGGCTGTGAGCCTGGGACAGCTGCCCAGCTGTTCCCAGATGAGAACGTGTTCTTTCCTTCTAAACCACCAACTCTAATCTTTTCTTGCCATGAAAGCCTATTCAGAAAATCCCAACAGAGAAGAAAGTAAAACCCAACAGTTGGCGCTTTCGTTTCCTAGAGAACCAGTCCAGAGGGCCTAGAGTCTGCGGAGCACAGGACGTGTGAGCTTTATGAACTGTGGCAAGCTGTACACAAAGCAGTGGGGCCCCTCCAGCTCTCAACCTGAGGCCGTGATGCTGGACCCCTCTTGACTACAGCTCACCTCTGCTCGCACCCCTCCCTGGAGGCCCCTCAACCCACACTGCACCACCAGGGCTCCCCCACACCAGCTGGCTTCTTTTCAGCACTGAGGATTAAACCCAGGCCCTTTGCACTGAGCTGCATCCCCACCCCACGCCATTTTTGAGACAAGGTCTCGCGAAGTCACTAAGTTGCCCAGGCTGGGCTCGAACGGATAGCCCTACCTCAGCCTCCCATAGTGCTGGGAATACAGGTGTGCCTGGAATGGTGGAATTCGCCAGCTGGAAATATGTGGGACCCTCCCCCCATCCCCGAGAACTGGCACACCAGAATAGTGCAAAGACTGTGACTCCCATACTCAGGGCACCTGCCAGGGCCATCAGGGTCACCTGAGCTCGAACTCGGCAAACAGGACGTCAAAGTGCCTCAGCGCCTCCCGCATCTTCTCTGTGTAGGTGCTGAGGTCACGCAGCGCCTGGTCGCGGAGGGCACCCCGCACATCCTCCAGGCTGCGAGTCAGCTCCTTGGCCAGGGGCCGCATGGCCATGCTCTCCAGCTCCCGGTTCATGATGATGGAGCCGGCGGCCAGGCACTGTGGGCAGAAGATGCATTGAGGGGCACCCAGGTCCTCAGGAGGTCCCGTCCCTGGGACCCAGGCCCAGCACCCCCCAGGCCTCAGTGGTCCCTGCTCCTGGTCCCATCCAGGATTCCTCTTAAATCCAGAGCAAACATGGCAGCAATGACAACGTGCCTTCCTGTGACCAACATGGTTCCCCCCTGGATCCCAGGGCAGGCAGGGAGGGGAGGGCTCCATGCAGGGGGGCCCATGATGGGATCCCTGTCCCTCCCAGTCCTGCCCGAGGGTTGACTGTCACAGAGTCAGGAGTCCCAGAGGCCAGGGATGTGACACAGCACGCTGCCCTGGCTCCCCGAGCACGCAGTCCTGGCTGGGAAGTCACAGACACGGTATGTCAATGCACTCAGGGTTCAGGGACACCTGATGGTCCTTACACCCACACTTGGGGCTCCCGGCAGGTTGGGGGGCCCCTCTGCACCCACAAACCCCCACATCTGCCGGGCTCCAGGGGGTGGCACAAACACAAAATTTCGCCAGCTGCTCTCAGGTTGTGGAGTGCTGCTGGTCTCTGGAGACCCCTTGAGATATGGGTTCCTGTCCACAGGCCAGGTGGTCACCAGGCCATCCCTATCGGCGAGTTAGGACAAGAAGCGATCTCCTGGGTGGCCGAGCAAGAGAGTGGCTGATTCCCCAGAGCAGCGGGGAGTTGTGGGCCCTACCCTTGGAGACTGCACCCTGCATACACACGCCCAGCCCAGCAGCGGGCAGCATCTGCCTCCTCTGGCACCGCTCACAGCAGCCCTCTACCCAGGGCCCCTTTAGAGAGCCGAGCACCAAGGTGGGAGGAGGATACCTCAGCAGCAGGTTTGTAGGAGCGAAGCAGGCAGGGGGATGGGTAGAACCAGGCTGGGGTGGGCAGATCCAGGGAGGTGTGGAGAGGAGGCCAGGGAGAATGAGGAAGCCCAGAGGCTGAGAGCTGATGGGCACAGTGAGAGCCCTGGAACCCCAGGGTCAGGACTGCATGGCCAAGGAGAAGAGAGGGAGCGGGTCACAGGAAGTTGCTGGGCCGGGGAGACGCAGGTCCTGCCATCAGGCAGGGGTGAGGCACCTCCTCTCGGTGCCTCAGTTTCCTCATTGGGAGATGAAGATAAAATTCTGACCAGCTTCTGGGAGATGTGGCAAGAGTAAGGCCTAGCATAGCCTGCATGCCATCACCATTGCCACAAGTGGGGTAGGCAAACTGCCACTGTGTGTGTGTGTGTGTGTGTGTGTGTGTGTACCAGGAATGGAACCCAGGGCCTCGGATGTGCTAGACAAGTGCTCTACCATTGAGCTCCATCCTTAGTCCTTTTTTTTTTTTAATCTAATTTTTATTTTGAGACAGGGTCTCACTAAGTTGCCCAGGCTGGGCTTGAACTTTTGATCCTCCTGCCTCAGCCTCCTGAGTAGCAGGGATGACAGGGGTGCACCACCATGCCCAGCTGGAACTCCTATTCTCGACACTGGTGTTACTGCTACTAAGAACCGTGTATGGGTCCTGGATGTCTGGGGCCCTAAGAACCTCCTAAGAATCTGTGGGAAGCTTCATTTGCATGTGCAGCCTTGGGGGCGCAGGTTCATGGCTCCCCCAGCCCTGCTAGGGGCACCAGGGCCTCACAGGCTCACACCGCTCCATGTAAGCTACCTCGGCACCAAACCACAGCTGGCCGGCCAGGTTGTCGTGCCGGATCTCCTCGGGGAACTTGACACAAAAGTCCCGAGGGGCGCGGTCCTGGGGGATGCACTCATCCATGATCTGGTTGATGATGTTTAACACATTGTCCTGAAAGAGAACGGAGACAGCGTGCATCACTTTCCGGCTGGTGGCTGTCAAGTCCTGCGGGAAACACGCACAGCAGCAATCGAGGCACAAAGCCATGCTTGCCGTGTGATCGCTAGGAGAGATTCAAACTCTCCAGGGCATCTAGAGTGGAGGAGACTCTAAAGCCCCTCAGCAGGGTGACAGCAGTGTGTTCTCTAGGACACGGTGCTGCCACAGCGTTCTGAGTTCATGCATGTGTTGATTCTGGAGCCTTCCCAGGCACAAGGCAGGAGTCCCATGGCCTGTGGTTACCCAGGCAGCAGCCCCACCACCCACCCCCAGCAGGGAGGCCCTGACTTCGCCCAGGGCTGTGCAACCTGGGCCAGGACCACCTGCTCCTCCCATCGTTGCGGCCCCGTCTGCAAAATGGAGACCCCCACTCTGGGGCTGTCCGGAGGACAGAGCGAGCTGAAGTTTGCAGAACTCTCGGCTCCGCACTGGCCCACGCTGAGCCTCAGCACACAGTGCGGCTGTTTTAGAGACTTCCAAGTTATTTTACTTCCTGCTGCTCCAAACACAAAGCACAGCAGAAGCCTGTCCTGCAGCCCGAATCCCAACCCTCGATCTGTTAAAATTGTCCTACTCTTTAAACATCGACCCTTGATTCCATAGGGTGACAAGAACACTGCATGCTTAAAGGTTTTCCTTTAACTTTTTAAATATATAATTATTAACGCACGTTCATTGTAGGAAGTCAGGAAATAATGGGAAAGTATGGAGGCAGGGAGAGTGTCTTTGGTGGAAACATCCTGCCAGCTGGGCCTATTTCCTTCCCATTCCTGTCCCTGTTGGCCTGCTCCTGGCTGGAGCTGGGAGTTGTGAGCACCTGACTTTGTGGTGTGCTGCTGTCAACTGCAGACCAAGTCCTCTCGGCTCTGTCCCAGCCCAGCTCTCACTGGAGGCCCGCGGGATGCCCATCCTCTGCTGCAGGACACTTCCATGTTTCTACTTCTCCACCGGGAGTAATGCTGCCATCGCCATGGGGTGCACGAGCTCTAAGTTGGGGGTAATTTCCTCAGGACCCACTGATTTCTAGAAGCGGAATTAGAAAGTCTCCAGGCTCTGATTAGGTGCTGCCAAACCGGTCTCCAGAAAGATGGCACTAATTGGTTCTCTCGCCCTCGGTGACTCTGAATCTCGAAAGCACTCTGAGTTTGCGCATGTGGTGACTCTGGAGAGCCATCCTGGGCTCAGCATCCCTCCCTTCTGCCCTCTGAGACCTGAGTTTCATGCTTCCTGGGGAAGAGATATGAGAAGTCGCCATGACTGGGGAGACACAATTTTTCTAGCGCAAGAAGTCTGTGCGCTAACACTGAAGCGAAGTCTGAAGCCCAAGCAAATAATGTTTTTTTTTTGTGTGTGGGTACCAAGGGTTGACCTCAGGATCTCACGCGCCAGCAGGCGCCCGTGCCGCTGAGTGATATCACCGGCCCTTTCTTCGTATGTGGGTTCTGGGAGTCTAACTTGGGCCCTTGCGCTTGCGATGCAGGCACTTATGCCGCTGAGCCATCTCACCGGCCCCACAAGCAAATAATGTTAATGAAGCCTTAACAGCACAGACAATAAAATAAGATCCAGTCAGCATGCAGCAGTACTACTGTCACTTCTTTCTAAAAGGTTCCTGGGTAGGAAAGTCCCTTTCTCACAATTCAATAAACTCAAGAGCAAATAATGACAATAATAGCAATAGTGCTCAGTAAGTTCCAACCAATATTTAGAGTCAGGGATCAGCCAGGCACACCTATAACCCCAGCTACTCAGGAGGCTGAGGCAGGGGAATCACAGGTAAAGGGGCTGGGGTGCAGCTCAGTGTTTGCCCAGCAGGTTCAACGTCCTGTGTCCCATACCCAGTACTGCAAGGCAAGGGCAAAGCATTGGGGGCTGAGGCTCAGCATGGTAGCCTGGCATGCCAGAGCTGTGTAGTTTCCAGGGCAGAGCTGGACACCCTGCCTGTCCACCACAGCCCCAGCTACCTGGGCAGGGTCTCATTTCACACACAGATAAGTCCCCGGTGCCTCACAGGGCACCTCACCATGAGTGGGGAGACACAATCTCTCTAGCACAAAAAGTCTGCGCATTAATGCTGAAGGGAAGTCTATGCACAGATTGCATCAACGAACACTGCCGGGACCTCCAGAAAGACAACCAGGCAAGTCCTGCAGGCACCTAGCATGCTGCAGAGCAGAACTGCTGGCTGGCACAGGGCGTTGGCACCCAGTGGGCCCAGGCAGAGGGGTTCCAGAGGACAGAGGACCACAGGAGAGAAGCCTGAGGACCAGAATCCCCCGGAGAGCCAGCAGAGAGAGACAGTGCCCGATGACTCGTCCTCATGGCTCTCTCACAGATCCCGGGGACAGGGAAAGATGTGTGTGTGTTTAAGCCACTGTCTGGACCTGGCTGTGTTCCCTCAGAGCTGCACGCTGCAAGTCTCCCAGGGATATCCCTCAGCACCTGGCCTGAGAAGGGGCCAGCAGCTCTCAGCCAGCCACCCTCAAACTCAGTTGAAACAGTACTTTGTCATCAGCGCTGTTGTCCAATGACAAGCACCCAGCTCCCAGCCAGCAGAAGTAAAGGGTCAACAGTCATCCCTTCAGGCGACCATACCTATCCTTCCCTCCAGCAGGACCCTGGGGGTGGTGGCCTCCTCTGTCTGTGGGCAGTGCCCTGGTAGGAGCTGTTTCGAACGTGAGCTCCTGGGAGAAGGGAGGCCAGGCTTGGAGTGGCCCAGGGCGCTGTGAGCAGGCGGAGGCCCCTCACGCTGCTGAGTCCCCTTGAGCATGCCAAGTGGAGGAGGAGGAGGTGATGCCTGAATTGGACCATGCTGGAGCAAAATCCAGGCTCCCAGCCCTCCTCCCGTGTGGCCACTTTACAGGAGGCACGAGGGTGGGGCCCTCAAGACCCCACACGTCAGTGTCCCCTCCCAGGACAGAGGATCTAGCAAGCCCTTGTGGAGCAGGCATGGCGGGAACTGGCTGTGTTTGTACACGCCTATAATCTCAGCACTTGGGAGGCTGAGGCAAAAGGATGTCAAATTCAAGGCCAGCCTGGGCTATATAGCAAGTTCAAGGGTAGCCTGGACTGCACAGGGAGACTCTGTCTCAAAAACAAACAAAAAACACTTCATGGGCAAAACACACATAAAATGGTCCCAGTCTTTGTGAAGACCTTGTCTGCTGATCACTCGACGAAATTCTGCACCATCCCTCGGTGTTCCTAGAGACGCCCCTGAGCGTCTGGCACATGGGAAGAAAATGATGTCAGCGAAGATAATTTTAGCAGCGGCTTGCAGGACCTCTGTTTATTATGCAACCGCAGCTCCAGCACCACGAGTCAGCCTGGAGTGTGGTCACGTCACCCCGCCAGTGCTGCACACACTGCCCAGCACCTGTCCTTCCTGCCAGCTCTCCTCACTGCCCCCCAGCTCTGGGTCCCTGAGGAGACCCATGCTGTCTGCCACCTGTACCCCAGCTCCCTACCCAATGCTGCCCCCGCTGGCCGCCCACCTCCTTGGTCTGGTGTCCCAGAACCGCTATGGCCAATCCTGAGAAGGTCCCTGCAGGGTGGGAGCAGATGATAGAGCCTAGGGGTCACCAGGGCTGGGCCGCTCTATCTCACGCTCCCTGCTCACCTGGCAGGAGCGGAACTGGCTGACGAGCAGCGTGCAGCGCTGGGGGTCCTTCCGCCCGTCTAGGCTGTCCAGTTCCGCAGCCACCTGATTCAGCTCCTCGTCTGCATAGTAGAACTGGGCCAGCAGCTGTGGGTCGGACCTCTGGGGAAAGAGACGCCAGGTGCATGAGTGAAAGCTGACTGGAAGGGACACAGGGTCACTGCCCGGCCAAGTCCCCAGCCCGGAACCTCCCACCCTGAGCAGCAGCCAGCTCTCCCGGCAGATTCCGGCATGCAGAAACATCTCAGAACACAACCAGGGTGGAGCTACAGGCCACCACGGCCAGGGGTCACCTCTCAGACTTGGCTCCATCCCTGACCCCAGGGTTCTTATCCAATGCAGACAAGGGGCCCTGCGAGGAGAAAGGCCCAAGGAATGCGGGATGACAAAGCAGCTCTTAGGAAAGATTTTACTCACAGATCTGAACAGAAATGATAAAGACGGCCAACAAAGGAAGTGGCCCAGGGCAAGACCATCCATTCTCCACTGAAATGCAGAAGCACAGACAGTGCCTAGCAGCTTGCCAGCCCTGCTCTCTAGCAACCTCTCAGCCCTTCCCGTCCAGACTCCCAGTGCTGGCAATGTCTCTGTTCAGGGCTCCCCTCACCCCAGACTCGGAGGGGGTCAGGTCTGGGTCTGATGTCACCACACTCTGAGCAAAATCCAGGCTCCCTGCTGACCTCCCCAATGCTGACCTTGGCCCCCTCACTCCACACAGAGCACAGCTGCACGGCACATTGGGGCCCCATGTGCAGGTCCTACGGCACCAGGTACCAACAGCTTCTTCCCTGGACCTGTGACTCCAGGAGCAAGAGAAGCACGGTGAAAAGGTCACGAAGCCCTTGCACGAATGTTATGGAAGGCTTTCCTTCTGTATAACCATCCAGAGGAAGGATGCAGGAGAGGGAAATGCACCCAGCCACACCTGGGCACAAATTTCACAATGGTTCTACACGCTTGTGTTGCCACGTGTGCATGTGCGCTGCAGGAAAGCAACCCCTCGGCTCCCTCTGCTGTGCCTAGGAACTAGTGCTTGTTGCATTTATAACTATGAGTCTGAAATGTAACTTCTTTGCCTCGCCATTTGTTTCCGTCCCAGCCACGCCTCCCCTGCGTGCCTCCCCACCTTCCCTCCACAGGGCCTTGTCCCAGGGCAGCTTTTCCTAGGCTGTAGGGCCTTGGTCACAAGGGACATGAGCTTTCCCAGGACTTTCCAGGGAGGCTGGGGAGACACCTGTCCATCCAGCAGCTCCCCTGCGTAGACCCATGACACAGCTCCCCCTCCTGCCTGCGGGCTGATGTCTTAGCAGATGCTGCAGGTGGGGATAAGAGGGGCACCGATACCATCCCCACCAGGTGTGGCCTGGCACCTTCTCTCCACAGTCCCCCCACCCTGTGGCCACTCTACAATGAAGCAGGACCCAGACTGCTTCAGTGTGTGGGAGGCGGGAGACACCCAGCTCCAGCTCTTCCCAGTGACAGGCCCAGAAGGTGCAACTTCCGCAGCAATGAGGAAGGAGGCCTTGCCCTCTGCTTCTCAGACACAGCCCCCAAATCCCAGCCCAGCTTCATGGCACCCCCATTCCCCCCGGCTGGGTGCCGGTTTCTCCAGATGTTCCCTGTCCAGGAAAAAGAGGAACCTGAGATAGCACCTGGTTACCAGTGGGCAGAGCCACCTCTTCCTGCCCCTTTTCAGGCAGAGCCAAGCTCGCAGCAGGCCCAGAGCACCTGTGCAGGACACCATGTTCATGGTAAGGCCCTTGGGGCCTGGCATCCAGCTCACCAGGGCTCAGCATCTGAGGACGTGGGAGGGCAGGGACGGTGAGCTGTCCCATACCTGATGACTGAGTGTACCTCTCAGAAATAGGCTGAAGCTCGCAGTCCAAATGCAGCCAGGAGGACAAATGAGCCCCAACCTGCATGTCTCCCAGCCTTGATGCTGCCTCGTGGACAGGATGTCACCTGGCCTGGTGACCAGGCCAGGCACTGAATTTAGAACACTGGATACTGACACCTCCAGGAAGCAAACCTCTGCTGCAGAAAGGGGTACAACAAGCAGGCTCCCAAAACTGTGTGGACAAAGGATGGCTCAGGATCATTTCTTCCTGTCCCTGAAGACCACCCCACACGCACACGGACCTCAAAGTAAAATACAACTTTTGGATCAGCTGGGGCATTCCATCCAGTCAGCAGAGGAGCAGGTGCAGCACCATGAAGGTGCACAAAACGCAGGTGACAGCCACGGTGCTGACTGTAGGAGAGCCATGCCCATCCCACACTCCCAGCTTGTCACCCACCCCACATGGGTTAAGGAAGAGGCTGAGCTTCCAGAGCCATGCACATGTCCCCAGGGCTGGCTGGGCCGACCCACACACTCACTCTGTGCCCTGGATGGGCTGACAACTACTGTGTGTGTGTGCACGTGTGTGTGAGTAGATAAGCATGTACAACGTATGCACATGCCTGTGTATGTGCTTGCTATGTGTGAATGTGTGTGCTAAGTTCACACACGCATCGTGTGATTGTGCCTGTGTGTGTGTGTACAGCTCGGTGTGGATGTGTGTGCACGTGTGCTCAGTCTGGGGAGAGGCTGGGGTGGAGCTGGCTGGTGCTCCAAATGGTGCCGCTCAGCCCCGAAGTCCAGGCCACCCCTGTCCTCTGCCTCACACCCTGCAGCGCTGCTCACTCCACACTGAGCCCTCGTGGGACGGCCACACACCCCAGTGACCGTAAAGGACATCAGCAGAGGGGAAGCTACATCACTCAGGCCAGAGCAGAGACCACCACAGCAAGATGACTGGGACGAAGGAGCCTCACTGTGCCGGTTAACCTTAACCGTGTCAATTTAACTGGCTTGAGATGCACCCAGGGATCAGTAAAGCCCCCTTCGGGGTGTGTCCGTGTGGGTCATGAGGTCTACCCTTGGGGGCTGTGTCTCCCCCACCCGCTCTGGTGCTGTTTCCAGCCACCCTGAGCTAAGCAGCTTTGCTCTGCCACGCCCTTCTGCTACGGTGCTGCTGCCTTGGAGTCAGCTGACCAAGGACTGAATCCCCTGGAACAATGAGCCAAATAAACCTCTCCTCCCTCAAATCATGGGTGTCAGGTATTACACCTCAGCAACAGAAAGGCTGAAGAACACACCCGTGTCCTCAGTGTTCCTGAGGGGACAATGCAATCAGATGTCATAGCAGAGAAAGGCCCAACACCTGCCGCACTATGCTAATGTCCCTAGTGAATGCTGAATCGCTAGCATCCTTAACTCCTTGCTGGTTCTCACTTTGCAAAGGCCGAGGCTGTATGGCTTTCCCATTCACGCCTACTCTAGGTGGGGCTGGCTGCTCTCATGAGACCCTGCCAGCAGGATGGTCCTCAACAGCACAACAGAGGGAGCCCTGAGCACCACAGCACCGGACCATCTCTCACCCCGTCGCAGCAGGGCAGGTGCCACCAGGATGGGCTTCCCCAGGGAAAATGCTAGAAAGGAGCCCTGTTAACAAAACGGAGGATGCAGGAGCCACGTGAGGCAGCTGTGCTAGGGCCCCAGGGGCATAGCTGGCCAGCCATCAGGATGGGCCTACAAGGGACCCTCTGGCTCCAGGTTCCAGTCAGCAGGATGCCTGGCGCCACTGCAGGGAAGCCGAGTCCTACCTGGGAAAGGGGCATGTGTGCCTCCGGGGCCCCTTCCTTCTGCTCAGGGGCAGCTGGAGCCCCAAAAGGTCTTCATGGGGCTGAGATATCCCTGGGCATACAGATCACTCTATCAGATGGGGCAGATTTGCACTGTGACCTTCTTATGGGCTAAACTGTGTCCCCTCCCCCTTCATACACTAAAGTCCTAACACCCGGTACCCTCATAATATAAATGTGCTTTGGGAGAGGACCTGTGAAGAGGTGACTACAGCAAAAGGAGATCATTAGAGCAGGTCCTCTTCAATATGACTGGTGTCACCCCAAGAAGAGATTGAGTCACGGACACATGCAGATGGAGGACATGCAGAAGACACGGGGGAGACCGCCTGCCTCCAGGACCGCAAGAGGATGGGTTGCTATCATGGAAGCTGCTTGTCCTGGGTGCTTATTAGGGAGCCCCAGACGCAGACCCATGTGGGTTCCCCAGGAGCAGGGCTCAGACCTTCAGCCACGGTGGTGTCCACCAAGGAGGACCAGCTGTCCATGGCGGTCAGTGACATGACCGCCTCAGAAAGTCTCCCTAAGTGACTCTACTCAAAGGTAAAACCCAAGATCTCCAAAAGCTGCTTGTGGGGCTGGCTCACTCCTCCCCAAAAGACCCTGCAGACCCTGTCCAGCCAATAGCCCCTCTCAGCCTGGGCACTGGAGCATCTAAAATGACCTTTGAAGCCATCTGCAGTTCCTTTGATGTGGGGAAACAGAGGATGTCTGTGACGACAGGATGCACAGCCCTGGGGGACAAGGGGCAGCACAAACAAGGCATCCAAAACCCACCCCACACGAATGGACAGGCTCTGAATGTCCCGGAGATCTCGAGTAAGAACAGGCTCCAAACCCCGCCTCACTTCCCCTGGAGAGGGCCCTGCGGGCACCTGGACACTGTGGATCTGACAGGAGCACAAAGGCAAACGCCCTTTGGTTTTACCAGATGTACGTGAAAGCCCTTAAATCAGGCCTACAAATGTGCAGACCACTAGCAAAACTAGAGTTGTGGTTACACATGCACACACACACACACTGAGCAGAAGAAATTAGAAATATTCAGGAAAAAAAACAACTGAAATATAAAAGGCCTACTCTATTTTGGTTACGCGCTCAGTCTCCAGCCCCCTCGGGACTGTATTTCAGATGGAAGAATCCAGAGTTCCACGCGTCTGCTGGCAGTGCCAGGGGCGGGAGTAGAAACGCGTTTATTAGGGTGTCAATCACACCCACCCGAGCCCCCTGCGGGCGCTGTGCAAGACAAAACCTCCAGGCAGGGGTCCCAAGAAATGATTAACTAAGCTGATAAAATTCAATTTGTTCTGATTAACAGAATCTGGAAAAAGTCAAGGGTACTAAATTTCCATTTCTAAGCAGAATATGAGGCGAGCGATTAGCCCGGGCTGCTCATCACACGGGGCTAGCACGGTCTGTGAGGGGCTCGGCTGCCTGCCAGGGCTGCACACCGGGACTGAGGAGTGCATGGAGCCCTGTGTGGCCACATGAGAAGTGGCCCACGCCAGCCTATTTACTAACATTGTAACACTAGGTATTAAGGTTTTTAATATCCTCAAGTAAAATGTTCATGACAAAAGGAACCGATTGGGAAGACAGAGCCTACTAAAATTTGTGAGCTAAACATTGTAAAATAATAGATTAGAACCCAGTAGGAATGTCTTCCTTTTTTTTTTTTTTTTTTTTTTAACGCGGGTACCGGGAGTCGAACTCAGGCCCTCGCGCTTGCCAGGCAGGCGGCTTATGCCGCTGAGCCATCTCACCCCCCATTTTTATTTTTTTCGGACAGGGTCTCACTGTGTAGTTCAGGCTGGCCTTGATCTCATGATCCGCCTGCCTCTGCCTCCCGAGGGCTGGGATTATGGGCGGGCGGGCGTCACCACACCCAGTTGCCCAGCTTGAGGAATGTCTTTTAATCATGCCATGAAAATACAACTTCGAGATAAATTTGTAGCAGTGGAAGTTTTTACATTAAAAGGAGACAAGAGTAAGACTGGAGAAGAAAGCATTTAGTGAGAGGCAATGGCTCCTGCCAAGCCCCATCCTCGATGGGACGCGGTGCCAAAGCAGCTGCGTGCTCAACGCCGCAGAGCAGAATGGGCCACCCAGAGCCAGCTCGCGCAGCACTGACTGCTGTCCACGCACATCTGGTCCCTGTGTGGCGTGCGGACACAGACGCAGCTGCAGATGTGGACGTGGCATGGGATGACATGGAGTGTCCCCAGCAGTTCCCAGGGCTGGCCAGCACGCACAGCACCGTTGGCCACCACGAGGCGCCCAGGAGGGAAGGGGTGCTGCCCCAAGCACAGCACTGCTCACTAGAGCCCCCTGCAAGATGGCCCCATGCAACACCTTCAACCCAAGCGACCAGACTGAAGCGCATAGAGAAACCAATGGCCTGGCTCCCACACCAGACACCACAGAGCCAGACCGCACCCCAGGGCACTGAGACCCCCCAGGCCTCTCTGCAGGGAAGAGGAGGGGTATGAGCGCCAGAACCAGATCCCTTTCACACTGCTGCTTCCCAAACATGACCTTAGAAGGACACGCTGTGTCACTCCAGAGTGGTAGCATCACAGACTTGGCCAAGCTGCAGGAGAGGAGGACAGTAGTGGGCAGGTGGCAAGGAGGGTGGGACAGATGGCAGGACAGGTGGTGCAGCAGACCTGAGAGGACGCCCTAGCCCTGGGTAAGCCCAGCGATGGAGTGAAGCCCAGCAGGTTCCTGGGGGTCCAGCCCCACCCCCTGCAGCTGTCCCTAGGATGTGGACCGGGTTCTAAATACCAGTCCCCGAGACGAGCCGTCAGGTGCAACCAGCCCTGTGCCACCCACAGCCCCAGCGCTCAACAGCAGAGCCCCCAGTGTGCCAGATCCCCAGAGACGGCGGCCACACATGGGCTTCTGGGGGATACAGGCTTGAGCAGCCAGAGGAGGGCAGGGTACCCAAGAGACTGCCTTGGGCCCTGTCCTCTCCTGGCCTCGCTTTCCAGTAAAGCCTCGGACTCTGCACTCCAGCATCGAAACCCAAGCCATCACAAAGCCACCCGAGGCCTCTGGAGGCATCCAAACTCAGCCCCACCCTGCCAGCTAACCTCCAACCCCAACACAGGAACAGCTGCCGAAGTCATGCCTGGCCATCAAGACCTGACCATTGAGGGACAATAGGTCCCCAAGGCCAGAACTGCTCACAGCCTCCACATACTGACCTAGGCCCTCCTGTGGGTCCCCGCTACCCACCTGTCCCCTCGGGGGCTTGGTGTTCCCGGGCCTCCCCAAGGTGGGCCTCATTCACAGGCCAAAGCCCTGCTGACCTGGTGGCACTGTCGCCATCCACCAGCAGATAGGCCTCATTCTGGTCACAAGGGACAGCCCTGCTGTCTGTCTGGCTTATTGGTAGCCTTCGTCTGTCCATCTGCTGCACCCTGCTCCGGGATGCAGGGGGCTGTGGATGGCACGCCTGATTGGCAGAGAGACTAGCAGGAGATAGGCATGGCAGGGTCCTTCTCACTCTGGCCTTAGCCGTGGCTTCTGCTAGGCCCCTCACTGTGCCCCCTCCCAGGACTCAGGCACCTGGCCTCTCTGTGCCTGCAGGCCTGGATGTGAAGCTGAGCCTGGACCCTGCCCCACAGTGAGCACAGCCCAGCACATTCTGATCAGGCAGCTGCCATGATGGCCAGCTGCTTCCTCCTGGAACTAAGGATAGCAGGTCTGGTCAGGTTTGGGATCTGGTGAACGGGGCTGAGGCACAGTTCATGCACGCAGATAACTGCTCACAGCTGCCCACTAGAGCTGTCGGCCTGTCGTCCCTGCAGGTCCAGGTGGCCTCAGGCTGATCCAGCTCCCCCGTTTCTGGCACGCAGTTCTCAGCAATAACGCAGCACATGCTGGGCATGTGGAGGGTTGCCCGGAACTGCCTGGGCTCTGGCCCTGCCCTCCTGGAACTAGCATCTTGAGTTAGTGGGGACCTCCCCACAGCAGCCTGGGCTTTGCTATTCTGTCCGCAGAAGAAAAACGTCTTCCGCAGCTGTGCCCAGTAAGCCAGATGGTCCGAGGCAGATAACCCAGGACAGGCTGCCCTCCCGGGTCCTCCCCACAGCCGAGACTCCGTCCACCCATGGCAGCTTTTCTTCTGAGCCTTGGGGACCAGCCCACAGTGGATCAGAAACAACTTCTGTCCCTTGCTGCCGTCTGTGAGTAATAAACCCACTTCATGTGACCTGTACGGGAGGGTATGGTGTCTTTTTGGACTAGGACAAGTAGGGAGCCAGCTCAGGACACAGTGTGCAGGACACGGACTCCTGCAGCTGGCGAACAGACAGCCATGATGCCTGCTGTTCTCCACAGAGCAAGAGGTCTCTCCTGGACTCAGCAGACCTGCTTCAGAATCCCACCACCCTAGAGGCAGGGGCTGTCCCTCAATTCACAGAGGGGAGAGCTCTGTGAAAACCCACAAATCCACCCAGGATCCCACATCCAACAAGTGTCAGGGGCAGCACCCAGAAGCCTCATCCCGTCTGTCACTCAGTGTCTTAGTTACTTCCTCATTGTGAAGACAAAATACTCAACATCCACAAGTTAAAGTGGGAAAGGTTTTGTAATTTAATTTTATTTTTCTGAAAGGTTTATTTAGCTCACAGTTTGTAGAAGTTTCAGTCCATAGTCTGCTGGCTCCAAGGCAGGGCAACATGGCAGAGGAGCATCACAGAGGAGAAACAGTCCATGGCACGGCAGGCAGAAAGCAGCAAGCAGCAGCCTTCCTTCCTACATTCTCTGTTTTTTTGTTTGTTTTTCTTTATATGCGGGTACCAGGAGTCAAACTCAGGACCTCGCGCTTGCCAGGCAAGCGCTTATGCCGCTGAGTTATATCACCGGCCCTGATTTTGTTTCTTTGAGACAGGTTCTCACTGTGTACTTTAGGCTGGCCTTGAATTCACTATGTAGCCCAGGCTGGCCTCGAACTCACAGCTATCCTCCTGCCTCAGCCTCCCAAATGCTGGGATGACAGGCATACGCCACCATGCCCGGCTCCTACATTCCCTTTTTATTCCATCCAGTCTATAAGCCTATTGCTTGGTGCCACTCACACCCAGTGTGGGTCTTCTGTCTTCAGTAAATCCATCCAGCCACACCGAGAATGTGCTAATCCAGTTAGGATACTGATCCAGCTATCCTATGCCCTAATCCAGTATCACACACTCATGATCCAGTCACTCCCAAAAGCCCCACCTATGAGCACATGAGGCTTTGGGGGGACAGCTAGATACAAGACTTAACACTCATGCCTGACACACAAGGACATTATTCTGTGACTCAGTTTCCCAGCAGGCTCCTGATGAGTAATAAGAGCAGCACAGAACCACCATCCTTAGGCCCAAGACAGGACGCCAGGCCTGGCTCAGCAGCTTGAGGTCCAGGCTCACGGACGTGGCCATCTGGCCCAGTGAGGGTCTGGGTGTTCAATGCCAGGCGAGGAAGGTGCTCCTGGGGCAGGTTGGGTTGCACAGACACCATGTGTCGATGCTGTGTACCCACAGCAAGGCCATTCACCACCTGTCCTGGGGTGCAGCCTGGAGGGCAGGCACTGAACCCCCACACATGCCTTCAGCCTGACCTGGAACCACAGATAGCCTGTCCACAGTGGCATGTGGGCCAGTCAGGCCACCAAGAGTCCTCTCTGCCCAACGACACAGCATAGCCCCTCTCAGAGCCCTTCTGAGCAAGGACTGCCAGGAAGGGCTGAGGGCTTTATGTTAATTCACATCAATCAATATCTTGTCCCTATGGCAGGACGGAAATAAACCATCTCTATAATGCCTGAGAGGAATCCAGAGCCCCAGATGGGCTTCAGCCCAAGTCCCAGCTTAGTCACTGGCCGAGTGAGAACCTGGGAAAGTCACTTACCCTATCTCAGGCGACCTTCCGCAAAGTGGCCTTGAAGCACACAGGGGATCTGGCACAGAGACACCCAATGCAAGTGCTCCATGAATACCAAGGACAGTTCCTAGCATCCTCATCATTGCAGATAAAAGCCACAGTGGGGAGGCAGCTGATGGGGACAGCCAGCCAGATAACAGCCACCCTTCCTGGTAACAGTGCCCACCAGACTGCTATCCCTGGAACGCGGCTGACTTAGGAATTCTAGGGTCAGCATCTCAGGACAGCAAGGGTAGAGCCCCACACGACAGCCAGGAGCTCCCCAGCCCACAGCTCCTGTGTTCTTTCCCAGCCATCCCTGGGCATCAGGGCACCCCAGAAAAGTGGAGGACAGAGGCAGGACTATGGAGTGGGAGAAGGCAAAGAGCTGAGCAGCCCTGGTACGGGGCAGGGTGGCCCCATGTAGAACATCTGGGTGAGCAGAGAAAGGCACACTTGCAGGGGGCCCTAAATGCCAGAAACAGAGAGTGGAGGGTGGGCAGGAGCCCCACAACTCCAGGGCCACACTGGGGGAGGAGTTGGCTGGTAGAGCCAGTGAGTGGGGCCAACAACCCTTCCCACAGTGGGAAGGAGGGAGAAGCTGTGACCAGGACACAGGACAGCATGGGAAGGGCACACAGGAAGGAGTCAGCCTGTCACTGCACAGTGGGCTGCAGACTGCCCGTGTACCATGTGTGCATGCACACACATCTGGCTATGCACAGAGGGGCATCTTGGTACATGTGACATGCGGACCTGCCATTGCCACCCTCACACAGAGCACTGGGTAGGTCACACTGCCACCAACTTGCAAGGGTTCTTTTGCTCAATTCAGAGAGAAATCACAAATTGGCAAAGTGCAATCTCCTTGATGTTAGAGGCTTCAGGCTCTGAGTGCCAGTGGATCTCAGCCCTCAGTGCCACAGCTCATGAAGGCTGCCAGCCACTCCTGTCAGCTCCTCAGCAGCTGAGGCTCACAGCCCCCTTGGCAGCTCTCTGGAGCTCTTTCTACAGCTTCTGCTGCCCTGTGGAGCTTGCCACAGGTCACTGATAATTGCTGCCAGTCACTGCTGGTCTGTACTGCCCATCTCCACCAGGCTCTGCCACAGCAGCCATAGATCCCTGCCAGCTGTCCCTGGACTCTGGACCTCTGCAGGGCTCATCGCCCCCGGTGTTACCAGCTCTTCTTAGTGCAGCCTGCTCAGCCCACTGTGCCTGAGACGGGAACCACACATAGGCAACAGGAGCCGGAGCAGGGCTGTCCTGGGCGGTGCTGCAGCATGGAGGGTGTGAGGAGTGCTGCTCACAGGGGCAGAAGCAGCCCATGCATGTGGTTTGGTACCTTGTACAGAGCTTTTTTACAACGTTCACAGTAATGGGGACACAGAAGCAGCGTAGCATTATCAGGAGTGGCCACAGGGCACAGTCATCTGGGATTGGGTCCATGTATTAATCCTGCTGCGGCCAAAGCGAATATTTCCCTGAGTGGCTGATACGGTTTAGATATAGAATATCCCCAAAAGCTCATGTGTCCAGAGTCTGAGAGGTGACTGGGTCATGAGGGCTATTGGGAAGCGGGACGTGGTCGGGAAGGTGGGCCACTGGGGTCATGACCTAGGGGCATCTCCCTCTCCAGCTCCTCCCTCCACTCTCTGCTTCCTGGCCACCATGTCATAAGCAACTGTCTTCTGCCCCAGCCCTTCCACTCTGCCCTTCTACCATGCCCCTCTGCCATCCTGTTTCTGCCTTGGAGCCAGCTTACCATGGACTGAATCCTCTAAACACCGTAGCCAAAATAAACCTCTCCTCAAGTTGTGGGTAATGTGTCTAAGTGATGGGAAAGTGACTAAGACAGCAGTTGTTAGGCTAAGAGAGGCATAGCTCAGCTTGACAGCTCCCACACTTCTGCAAAAATGGTGAGGCTGAAATTGGGACTGCAGCCAATTTCAAAGAGTTTTGAGCAGTGCCAGCTATGTTGATCACATCTCCTTGGTGTTTAGAGTCCGGGGATACCAACAATGGGCTCCCATCCCTCCCCAGTCCTTACCCTCTCAGGGATGGTTTCCAGGCTGCTCCTTGGAGGAGCAACAACAGGAGCCTAAGCAGCCAGGAGTGGAAAGGGGCGCCACGGCTGCCCTCCTTAGCTGTGGCTCCTATGAGCATGGCCCACAGGGTGGAAGCCACCCTAGGGTGTGGAAGATGCCACAGCAGCCTCCTTATCTCCACCCAGTGACCTTCCCCTGTAGAACCTAAGGTGCTGCCTGGCGGCTTCCTGGCCAACCTGGGCCCTCGGACCTCACAGGGCAGAGCAGGCCCATCTCTGCTTTTGGTCCACTTGGCAATCTCAGGCCCTTCAGAGCCTGGAACCTGGGCACACCCAGGGCAAGTGAAAAGATCCACGCTGGCCAGGCTCACACGGCTCTTCCCACGCAGGCGGGGCCAAGGGCCCCAAGCAGGCCCTTGGACCTAATCTCAAACAGACTCAGGTACAGATCCCCGAGAACCACCTTGGTCCCAGACAACCTACTGAGCCCACGCTGGATGAATTCTGCAAGGGGCAGGGTACTGTGTTTGCTTCCCAGCCTGGACCTGTACGGGGCCGAGTGCTCCCCTCCTGCATACAGGAGGGCCGGTACGAGAGCAAGACGCCTCTTCCTTGGCAAAGATTCAACCTGCCCTCAGGAAAACAAGGACAGAGGTACCAGGATGGCCCTGCCCTTCCAGCACATACACCTGGTGGCAGGCACTGCAGTGGGACAGGGACATCCACGCGAGGGGAAGGCCATGTCTCCTGACAGAGTTCAGGGGAAGCTGCGCTTAGCTGCACTGTCCAGTTATTCCGGCCAAAAACAGTCACAAAACCTCATCCACAACGAAGAGGCTCACATGCAAACTCTGAGGTGTCACAAATCTCACTCAATTTTTGTCTGAAATGCGTTTATAACCAGAGCTGCCCAGAATGACGTTTTATAAGAACAAGCTGTGCGAAGCTGCCCACAGGCCTCGTCGGAGGCAACCCCATGCCTCCACAGTTTTGCAGACAGCCTGGTAAATTAGTGCCCAGAGCAGCTTTAGATATTAGGAAGAGTTTAAACATCCAATAAAAATAATACCCGACACCTGCTGTCTTGCCAGGTGGCGCTCCTCCCCCAGCCCATGAGAGAAGCTGTCACTAGCGCAGAGGGGCAGGAGGCCCGCAGTGCTCAGCAGGGCTCGGCGGCTCGTGATGCACGGGGCCAATCCCACACACACAAAGGCCCCTTGGGAGCCTCACCCTGTCTGTGACCGGGAGACAGACCCAGCGGGAAGGAGAGGCTGTGGAGAAGCCAGACCCTAGCCTGGGCCCAGGCTGTGGGGGTCCCACAAGGATGAGCCCCTTCTCTGCTGGGACACTCTCCTTATGGGGGAGCAAGCAGCATGGGGCCTGCAACTCCCCAGGTGACGACAATGGCCGGGGCTGTAGTATTTGTTCTGCAGTCCACCCCAGACCACCTAGCAAATCCTTTTTTGACAGAGTCTCACTAGTCTTTGCAAGCCATAATCTTGTGATAGTGCCCAGGCTGGCTTTGAACTCCTGGGCTCATAAGATCCTCCAGCCTCAGCCTCCCAGCTAGGAGGACTATAGGCGCGTGTCACTGTGCCTGTCTAACCAAAGAGTTTTCAAATGGAAAATGAATTTTCAAATAAAAGTCCCAAGCAAGTACCATCTGTACACATGACACAGGAAGAACACTGCAGAAGACAATGTAGCAGCTGCAGTGGGTGACAGAGAAGTTGATGGAAGACTCAGCACTTCAAAAGACAGTTTCAATTTCCACTTCCCTCCAGCAGATTCCCACACACGCGAGGCTGACAGGCTCAGCCGTGCCCCAGATCCCTGGACGCTGTCAGCCAGGTGGGGCTGGGCCGTCCTGGCCATGGGTACAGAGGGTGGCGTCCAGGGCACCTTGCTAGCACTGTGGGAACAGAATTGCTTGTCATCCCAACAAGTTTGCTATTTAATAGTTTTTAAAATAAAGTGCAACTTAAAGAATGTTTAAAATTGAAGTTCGAGGGCCGGTGAGATGGCTCAGCGGTGTAAGCACCTGCCCGGCAAGCAAGAGGGCCCGAGTTCGACTCCCGGAACCCACATATGAAAAAGGGGCCGGTGATATCGCTCAGCGGCACGGGTGCCTGTTGGCGCGCGAGGTCCTGAGGTCGACCCCCCGGTACCCACAAAAAAAAAAAAATTGAAGTTCGAAGCTGAGCGTTGTGGTGACTCCGGACTGTTGGGTATGGGTTATCCGCCTTGGTGAGCCACACTCCCGGCACAGCAGCCCCACAGGGAGGATCTAAAAGTCAGGGCAGGACAGGGGCCATCACTCACGGCAGCCTCCCTGGCTGGAGTTGGGGATAATGCACACTTCTGGACCTGCTCCCCAAGAGCTCAGAAACCCAGGTGCTCACTGCCTCCTCTTACACTGAGCCCCGAGCCAGGCCCCACTTCCCAGGAGCCACCCTCTCTGGTCGCACAGCCCCAGGGCCACTAGGCCAGCGCCAGACCCAGGTCTGGGCACGGAGAGCCCAACAGCCTAGGGCAAGCAGTCTATGCGTCACTCCCCAAAGAGAGCAATCTTTGCTTTCTCCATCAGCTTCTGAAGGCAGATTCACATCCCATGAAATTCTCCCAGCCAAAGTACGCAATTCAGCAGGTTTAGTACAATCCTGGAGTGGTGGGCCTTTGCTGGGATCTCATTACAGAGCATCTTCATTGCCCCCAAAGCAGCCCCACCCCTGTTAGCAGTCATCTGGAGAAGCCCCAGTCTGCTCTCTGTCTCCACTCACGTCCACGGAATCGCACCACTGTATGCGGGCTTTGGCTTCCTTACTGAGCATGAGACTTCTGAGCTTCACCGTGTTGCAGCGTGAATTCGTGCATTGGAAACTTCATCTCCACAGTTCTACATTAGTGGTATTTAGAGGCAGGGCCTTCAGGAGGTAATCGGGGTTAGATAAGGTCATGACAGTGGACCTTTATAAGAAAAGCAAGAGGCCCGAGCTGGCCGCCTGCTCTGTCTCCCCACAGATGTTCTCCCTGTGCTATGATGCAGCACAAGGCCTCGCCAGATGCCAAGCAGGTGCCGGTGCTGTGCTCTAGAAATGGAAGAAATGAGTTTCTTTTCTTTTCTTTTTTTGTGGGTACCAGGGGTCGAACTCAGGACCTCGTGCACCAGCTGGCGCCCGTGCCGCTGAGCGATATCACCGGCCCTTTTTTTGTATGTGGGTTCCGGGAGTTGAACTCAGGACCTCACGCTTGCCAGGCAGGCACTTATGCCACTGAGCTATCTCACAGGCCCTCTTTTCTTTATAAACAACCCAGCCTCAGTATTATACAACAGAAATACTGAGCATTACAGTATTATAGCAACAGTACAGTATTACAGCAACAGAAAATGGACTAAGACATGGCACGAATCAGGACATCATTCCTTTCGTTGCCAAATAATATTCCACTCTTTGGGGATAGCACATTCTGCTGATACATTTCCTCCATTCATGGGCATGTGGGTTGTTTCCACTCTCTGCTGTTATTAACAGAGCTGCTATAGACAAGCTTGTGTGGAAATTTGTTTTCAGTTCTCTTGAGTACACATGTAGAAGTGGAATTTCCTGTTGGGTGTGGTGGCGCATGCCTCTAATCTCAGCACTCGAGAGGCTGAAGCAGGAGGATCTCCATGAGTTCGAGGCCAGCCTGGGCTATGTAAGTGAGTTCAAGGCCAACCTGAATTGCATAGCGAGATGCTGTCTCAGGAAAAAAAAAAAAAAAAAAAGAAGTGAATTCCTAGGTCATTCAGTGAGTCTATGCTGGACTTTTTGAGGAACTGCTGAGCTCTTTTCCAAACAGGCTGTGTCATTTTAACAATCACTTAGCAAAAGGCAGCGAGTGAGGGTTCCGACTTCTCATTGTCCTCGCGAACACCTGCGATTCTCTTCTCAACTCCAGAGCTCCCAGTGGGTGTCAAGGAGCTCCTCTATGGATTTTCATCCCCTGCTGACCAGCACTGTGGAGCTGCTTTCAGAAGCCTGCCGGCGACGCATGTATCTTCTCTGGAGACCACATGCTGTGAGTGGCCGAAGCCCAGCAGCACATTCCTGCCGTCCTCCTGCCAGGCAAGCATCAGGGCTACGTTCTGGGCTGACCACATCTGCTTTCCTATCCCTGTGTACACGCACAGTCTGGCCCTGCCCTTCTGCCAGGTGGGAAGGGAGCCTCAGCTGCAGCTGAATTAGCTCACCGATGCCGCAGCACGACCAGGACCTAACACGCCACTGAGAGGCCTTGGGGCCAGGCACTGGGGTGAGAAAAGGTCCCTCCACGCCTGTGATGGGTTGAACGCTGATCCCCTCCCTGAAAAAAACTACGTCCTGTGCCTGTGACTATGACCTCCTGGGAAAACATTCTTTGAAAATGGAAGGAAGGTAAGGGTCTCAGTATGAAGCCACCCCAGATTATGGGGGGCACCCTAAATCCAGGGCAAGGTCCTTCGGTAAGAGGCGAAGGGACACATGAAAATGGAAGTAGAGACTGGAGTGCCGTGTCCAGGAACTAAGGGACATCTGGGGCCACCCGAAGCCACAAGAGGCAAGGAAGAGACCAGGAAGGAGCCAGCCCTGCCAGCCCCCAGATTTCAGACTTGTGACCTCCGGACCTATGAAAGAATACACCCTGCCATGTGAAGCAACCATGTTTGTGCTACTTGGTCACAGCAGCCAGTGGAACGAAGCCACTTCTCCCACCCCACCATGGAGACCTGAATACACACAGGCCAGCAGGAAGGGGGACCTCCTGGTCACATCGCCGGGGGTCCTGAGCAACCCCACTCCTGTTCATTGCCCTACAGGCCGGCCCTGAGCGGCAGCCCTGAGGGCCTGCAGAGCTTGCCCAGCTGCCCAGCTGTGGACAGTGGTGTCCCTGGGCTCACTGGATCACACTTGGGAGCCAAGGGACACCCTATGGCAGCGCCCCACATTCTGGGCACTCTGACAAACCTTCCCTCCATGCAGTTGGGACACTGGCAAGACAGAGGCTGGTCCAGAGCCCAGAGCCTGTGAGAGGTGGTGATGGTGCCATGCTCTCGCCTTTATGCCGCTGCACCCTCCCCACCTCTTCCAGGCCGTGGCACTGTCTGGGACTGTGCAGCATGCTGCTAGGGCACTGGGCCCCTCGACGTCATTCTGTTGGACCCCTCTGACTCACCAGGAGCAGACAGGCACCCAGCCCTAGCCTGCATCCTTGCGGGGCTGGAGTGTATTATTATTATTTTTTAATGTGGGTACCGGGAGTCGAACTCAGGACCTTGCTCTTGCCAAGTAGGCGCTTATGTCACTGAGCTATCTCACCAGCCCTGGAGTGTATCTTTAATCCTTCTGTGTCACGTGGAGTTCCAGGATCCACTCTTCAGCAAAGTGACCATGGGGAAGATGTCGTGAGCTGTGACATGAATTCCTGTAACAGCCAGGGTCTAAAATGGATGTTCCTGGTGTCTGTCACTCAGATCTGTCAGGCTCCAGATGCCATGCTTTATAAGGAGAAGACTGAGCAGAGAGGCCTCATCCCCATCAGCCCTGAAGGGGCCAATGGAGAATGGGAAAGGTCTGAGATCAACTTCTCTAATTTCCATTGATAGAACATGACTAGTGCTGGGTGAGGCACATGCTTGCAATCCCAGCACTCAGGAGGCTGAGGCAGGAGGATCACTCTAAATTCGAGGCCAGCCTGGGCTCCATTTTGGGGGGGTACTGGGAATTGAACTCAGGACCTTGAGCTTGTCAGGCAGGCGCTGCACTGCCGAGCTATATCCCCGGCCCCTGTGGGCTCCATATTGAGCCCTGTCTCAAAAAAAAAAAAAAAAAAAAAAAAAAAAGACTAGTATAAATTTTTTTCAAAAAACACAAGAAAGTATAAAGAAAATAAAATTATCCATAATTACTGCCATAGAGAAAAGAAGTTACCATTTGAGGCAGTTCCTGATGAACCATTTTCATACAAGTACATACTTATTATTAATTTTAAAAAATTTGCTCATAGAGCTAGGAATCAAACCCAGGGCCTCGGGTATGCAAGGCACGTGCTCTGCCAGTGAGCCGCACCCCTGGGCTGTGCATTTTTAATGAAACTGAATCATACGTCACACTCCGTTCCTCACCTACCCTTCACACTTCGAACACGAAGACTGCAGTGTTGCACCACACAGCAGTATGGTTACTTTGCATGTGTGCGTGTGCGTGTGTGTGCGTGGTAATGGGGTCAAACTCAGGGCCTTGAACACACCAAGCCAACCCCAGCCAGCGTGATTTACTCTTTAATCACTGTACTAACATGGCTTTTAAAGGGAAGGTCTTGCCAGCATTTTGCTTTACAAACTGCATCCAACAACTGATATGAGTCTTCCCACACTCTCATGGTGGTTTCCCTAGAATAAATTCCTAGTAGTGGAATTACAAAAGTGGATGTACATTTTTGTCTCTTCTTACGTGCTGTCAAAGTTTTGGTCCCAGAGGCTCCATGATGCCCATATCTCCACAGCCAGCCAGCCCAGCTTGCCAGCACCTGTGCCCAACAGGGCCACTGTCTGGGTCTTGGGCTCAGTAGCCCATGGGCTGGAGGACGGGTCCCCCAAGTGGAGCCAGAGGGGGCGGTGGATCTGTCAGAGGTGGGGCTTAGTGGGATGGCCTCGGGACACTGAGGGAGCATCCCTGAGGGGACTGCAGGACCCTGGCTTCTCTTCCTCCTCTTTGCTTCCTGGGTGACAGTGAGCAAGTTTACTCTGCCACGATGCGATGCCACTCCACAGCCCCAAGCAACAGGGCTAACTAATCATGGACAAAACCTCCAATGCTCTCAGCCAAACAAACCTTCTCTCTCTCTTTTTTTTTTGTACCAGGAATCGAACTCAGGACTTGACGCTTGCCAGGCAGGCACTTGTGCCACTGAGCTACATCCCCGGCCCCAAACCTTTTCTCTTTATAAGTCGGATTATCTCCAGCTTTTTGTTACAGTGATAGAAAGCTGATAACACAGCAGGATCCCATCTAGAAGACGAAAATCACTGTGGGACCCTAAAAGAGAGAGGATTTGATACAGGGAATTGGGGACAAGGCTGATGGGGAAGCTGAGAAGCCAGCAAGATTAGCTTCAGCAGGAAGTGGCCCCAGGCTGGAGGAGCAGAGGTAGGAAGTAGTGCTACCAGAGAACCTAGGGTGGGCATGGGCCCCACACAGCTGCTGCTGGGGGCAATGCCTAGGCAGTAGGAGAAAGACCCTGGCTTCACCCTTCCTACCACCCCCAATCTCCCTCCAGAATCTCCTGCTGGAGAAGCCCAGCTGGGAGCCGGGCAGTGCAGGAGTCTGAGAAGCATGTGGCAATGGTGTAGAGCCCAGGACTTCCATATCACCAACAGAACCGAAACAGTCTCTCCCTTCCACAACCACTATATTCATTTGTTCATTAGTCTTTCCTTTCTTCTACGGTCTGTCTCTGTAATCAACTAGACTTGACCCCATGGCCATTCTCTCATTCTTTCCATCTCAGCCCGATTTTCAGCTGCTTCCTGGCTCATACGTACCGGCCTCCCTGTAGCTGCGTGCGGCCTTGAGTTTTAGAGATTAAGGGCTGGCCAAAGGGATATTAGGGCTGACCTCTAATGTCATGTGGATTCTCTTCACCCCACTGTCCCCCTTTCCATAGAATGCCACAAGGAAGACTTCCTTTCTCACAAAACAGAACAACAAAAAAATGGGGAGATCTTACATACTTCCCAGCATTTAGAAACCTCAGGCAGGTACCCCCTCCAGTGACCATCTGTTTCTTTGGGAAGGAAAAGTCACTATTTGTCTTTGTCAGTGGGGCTTGAGCGTGCAAAGGGGAGTTTTTGTGGGGTTTTTTGTTGTACTGTGGGTTTTATATGTGTGTACTATTGGAAGTTGAACCCAGGGCCTCACACATGCTAGGCAAGTCCTCCACCATTGATCTATACCCCCAGCCCTTTCATTTACTGACAGAGGCTCCCTATGTTGCCCAGGCTGGCCTCAACCTGGGCTCAAGATACCCTTCTGCCTCAGCTTCCCTTGGAGCCAAACTACAGCACACACTTCTACACATGGCTCAAAGGGGAGTTTCTGAGGCTCTCCCACAACTGTGTACCGCCTGATGTCCCCAAAACAAAAGTGGAGTTCATTCTCATCCGAGGCGAAGCAGCACTGAGTACGATTTTTCACCTGTGAACCGGCCCCCCGGTCTCTTCTGCCCCCACCCAATCCCTGCCCTTCCTCTTCCTCCTCCCTGGCACTGGAGCCCCATTGGGCACGAGCTCTCTACTCAGGCACAGTCACAGCACAACCCTCTGTACCCTAGGAGTCACAGTTATGACCTGGACTCCCGCCCCCACCTGCCCTCGGTGGAGGTCCGTGAACCTTCCATTTTCCCGAATCCAGTCTTACCTGACGAGATCAGGGTCATGGAAGGGCCCGGCAGGACTGAGGCTGTGACAGCGCACCATACAGGAGCCAGGAGGGAAACCGCGAAGGATTCGGGCCTGAAATGACTTGGGCTCTGCCCAGCTCACTGGCCAGAGCGGCTCCCATGGCAGAAGTGGAGGCCAGGGCCTTTGGTGGGCCTGGGACCCTCCCAGAGGAAGCTGGAAGAGGCCTCGGGCACAGAGCAGAGAACTGCCCAAAGCCAGTGCAGGGCCGAACCCCAGGCCTGAAGGAACCATCCTCTCCAAGCACCCAGATCCCAGGGGACTTGGTGGGGGTGGGTATCCTAGAAGGTTTTAGAATACTGAGAAGGTTGCATGTTCATCAAGTGTCTCCTGTGTTTCCTGCCAAGGAAAGCAAAGCGGAAATTACTGATCAGGAAAAAACAGCTGAAATATTCGAGTGTCCATTATGATGGGCAATCAGGGGTCACCTGGCTCACCACTTACTGTCTCAGAACTGCCCAAGAAGGGACTGGAAGTTCTGAATGACAGCATGGCAGCTCCTGACCAAGGGCTGCCAGACAGCATGGCCGAATCCATGAGTATGGGCCCCAGGCCCACAGGGAGGAGCCCAGGGACAGTTACTGCCTGCCCTGTATCCGAGGCTGCTGTGCCCAGGCAGGACCCGTGAGGGACAGCTGCCCTGCTGTTTGCTGCCATCACCCCTGACCATGGTAGAGGACAAAGCACACACTTCCTCCGTGTGAGCCTGGCTTGATTTATCCCACAGAGGTGCTACCCATAAATCCTTTTCAAAGCCTGTGAATAAATTCAAAATACCGAGACACATAAAAGCTGGCAATTATGACCATATTAAACATGGATCCCAGCAAGAGAGGCAAATTAAAAGCTCTCACAATGTCAGTTTCCCAATTAGCTCCTCAAGGTCATTCCTAATAATGTCAACCCCAAGCACAATTACTTCATGGAAAAAAATAAATCCTACCAGCAAAGAAAAAGGTCACAGAATGTCTGCAGGACAGGGAAGGCCCCCACATCTGCTTGAAATCTTTCTGGGCCCTTCTCCTGAGCCACTGCCACACAGCACGGAGGATGCACCCAAAGGGCATCATTGCTTTTGCTACCTTGTGGGTGCCGTGAACTGTTGCCCCTCTGCCAAGCCACCCTGCCTTGGAGCCAGCTGATCATGGACTGAAAACTCTAAAAACTGCGAGCTAAATAAAACTTCCCCCTTTAATTTTGGGTGTTGGGTATTTTGCCTCAGCAATGAGAAAAGTAACACAGAATTTGGTACCAGAGAAGTGGGGTCGTTGCTGTGATTGTACCTGACCGTGTGGCTCAGCAGCCTTTGGGAATGGCCTGTGGGAAGGGTTTGGAAAGGTTCGGAGACGCTGGCTGAAAAAGCAGAGCTGGAACCCTCAGGAGGTATTTAATGGGAGATTCCGGTCAGAGCTCAGAAGACCAGAAGTCTGATAGAAATCCTGCCAGTAAAGTCCAGGCTCGGGAGGTTTCTGCTGGGAAGAAGGACGGCAGTGGCTGCTGGACTCCAGACGACTGTGTTATGGCTTGGCAGAAAAATCTGTCTGCATTTTGCTCGTGTCCAGAGACCTTGCCTGAGACAGAGATTAAGGGTGGCAGAGTAATTAAACTGGCAGAAGAAATTTCAAGGCAGACTAATGTTGGGGTGGAGGCCTGGCTACTGTTGGGGGCCTTTAGGCAGATTTATGTTGAGAATCAAGAGCAGAGAGCCCAGCAGAATGATTTAAAATGTTGTGAGTTTGGCCAGAAAGGAAGCTCCAGTAAAGCTGTGGACTGCAAAGATAGAACAGAGGAGATTTTGATTCCTGAGAAAGAACAAGAAAATAGAAAAGATGGCCTGAGGGCATCACAAGCAGCAGCAGGACGCCACCCTTTTGCAGCCTCAAATTGCAAAAGTGAAAGACTTTGCTTTGAGAAGAGCACCAGAGCACCATGTTCCAGAATTGCGGCGGCCTAGGAAAATTGTTCCTCAGGATTTGGTTCATAGGCCCTTGACCCATACAGCCAAGAGAGAAGGAAGGGCCGGTGATATAGCTCAGCAGCATAAGCACCTGCCTGGCAAGCGCGAGGTCCTGAGTTTGACTCCCGGTACCCGCACATAAAAAAAAAAAAAAGAGAAAAAGAAGCCTGGCTACTGCTCCAGCTGGCAGCAGACCTTGGCATCATCCATGTGGTGCTGGTTTTAGGTGCAGACAGAACACAAGAGTTGTGGGATCAAGAAGGCTTCCAACCAGCTTTCAGAAGTAGGCCTGGGAGGCCAGGCAGTGTCTCTCTGAGAGGGCAGGGTGTGAAGCTGTGAGTGTGAAGCCAAAGGAGCAGAAGTTTGGAGAAGCCAGGAATGTGGATCATCTGAGGAAGACTGCAAGAAGGGAGCAGGGCCAGCCCCAGAGAGAAGCCATGGGAGCTACAACCACCAGCAGTGCCTTAGGGGCGGAGCCACCCAAGCCCTTTGGAGCTCACAACACAAGAGCACCAGGGATGCTAAAAGTGGAACTGTGGGATTTAATGTTTGCCAAGCTGGATTTTGGACTTGCTTTGGTCCCATTCCTTTGTATCCCCATTTGTAACTTTTGGAATGGTAATGTCTATCTTGTGCCATTGAATGTTGGAAGTGTTTAACTTTCTTTTCAGTTGTACAGGGACTCACAGCTAAGAGCTTGCCTTAAATCTCAGAGACTTTCAACTTGGACTTTTCAGCAATGCTGAAACTGTTAGGACTTCAGTAACTCTTGGAGATGGACTAAATGATTTTTTGCATAAAGGGATGTGCATGAGTCTTTGGGGAGCCAGGGGCGGAAAGTTATGTGCCACGGCTTGTGTTTAGATACCCCCCCCACGCGGTCATAGGTGGGGATTTTTCAGAGGTAGCTGGCTCTAGAGTGTATGGCACTGGGGTTGGTACACGTGCAATGCTAGGCTCAAGGGCACTAGAATTAAGGGTGTGAGTGCTACCTGCCCTAAGTAGTCTGGATAAGATAAAAGGGGCAGAAAGATGCTGTTAAGGTCCCTTGTTGCTTTTGCTGTCTTTGCCTGCAGGGAACTGTTTTTCTCCTCTGCGATGCCCCTCTGCCTTGTGCCACTCTGCCTTGTGCCCCTCTGCCTTGGAGCCAGCCAACTATGAACCACTATGAACTATGAGCTAAATAAACCTTTCCCCCTTTAACTTTGGTTATCAGGTATTTTGTCTCAGCGATAAAAATAGTAACAAAGCCCTTGATCCATCTAACGGCCGCTTCCGGCTCACAAGTCTTTGAAAAAAGAACATGCTTAGAAGAATGATGGCAGCTGACGTCGCCCTAGGTGTTGACAGCACTCAGGTGAGGGTCTCAGAGCTCCGCTGCCCAGGGGTCAGCCTGAGACAGCTGCACAAGACGGAGATAGGGTGGGGGCCCTATTGGGGAGCAGAGAGCAGGCATCTTAGCAACTTCACTTCACAATTTAGAACATGACATAGCCTCTTAAAATATGCACTGATGGTGAAGATTCCTGCCTACGGGTGGGGCATGGGTTGAGGCACCCTGAGTGTCCCCACTGCCATAGCTGCCACTGTTTTCATTTCTACCGTAAAGAACCTTAGAGGCAGCTGAGTCCCTCCTCTGTGGATCCCAGGTCCTCTCCTCCCTCCACACTGTCCCTGCTCCCTCAGAGCATGGCTCCTGCCCCTGGATCCACCCCGTCCCCCTACAAATAGTCCCAGTGGCCAGAACTGCCCCATCCACACCCCCGGCCAGCCCGCTGTCCGCACGCCAGCCAGGGGCTATTCTGGCCTCTGGATGTGGTGTACCTGGGCCCACCCGGCTCAGCAGCTCGGCGGGGGAAGAGGCCAGCCTGCCTGAGGTCCCCCAGCTGTGTTTGTGCACAGGCTCACTGCCTGGCCTTTCCCGGGCCTCAGTGTCGCCACATGGGGAGGAGCCAGACTCAGGGTGACAAAGCAGCCCCAAAGCCCTTCGGAGTGGTAGTGCTGCAGAGCTCCAGGCACTGAGTGGGGCAGCCAGTGGCCTGCTGCCAACTCCCTACCCGCTGGTGGCCAGAAAACATCGCGTGCTCACCGGTCCCCATCTGGGGACACGGCAAGCGGCTCTGGGGCACGCGCCCCTCCTGCCCGAGTCTGTACCCAGTCTTGCTTGAGGGCCATGTGAAGATGGAGACCCTTACGCCCCACGTGAAGCTGGTGGACACACTTGCACACAGGCTGTGGGAGCTTGGGCTGGGTTGGAAACCCAGAACCACCACCAACGGGGAAGATGCAGAATTGTGAAAATGCACTTGGTCCAAAAAACAGGCAGGGAAGGGTGAGGGGGCAGAGGGCCAGGGGTAGACACGAGAGGATTCCAGTCCACCTGAGGCTGAGTGGCCATGGTGGGCCACAGGGCATCTCCAAGCACCCACAGATGCCCTGTTGCCCTCCTGTTCCAGCACAGATCACTTTCAGAGGCAAAGCACCGCTGGTGAAGGAGAGAGGGAGCCAGCACCGGGACCCATCAGAGGAGGCTTCCTGGGGGGCAGTGCCAGGACCATGGCTGTGATCCGGGTGGAGCCTTGCGCACACTGCCAGCACAACAAGGCCGGTTTTCTTCCAAAAAGAGAAACTTCATGATGTTCTGGTGGTGGTAGTTAGACCTAAACTAGGAACATGTGTGATGCGTGCTCACTGATAAACTTCAGACAGCTAGAGAGGCAAAAAGGACTTGCCCGCAGCGAAGCCCGTGAGGGAGTCACAGTGTATTTTTTCAGGACCTGTTTCTCTGTGTTCCCTTGCTTAGGTGTAACTTAGGAAAGTGGTGTATTGTGGGTACTTCTGGCCAGGTCACCTTGCTGCTTTGAGGCATCTCCAGCCCCTAAAGCTTCAAGAAACTTCCATTCCTGACCTCTGCGCCATGGCCCTGCCCCCTCTGTGGTCTCAGGAACCTTGGGCCAGATGTGGCAGGAAGGCACCTCCAAGGTGCCCCTCCTCCTCCTCTCAGGCGGAGGCACAGCTGCATCAGCGTTGGGACCCCTCCCCGAGCCTCTGCAGGAGAATCTGCCTGTGCCTCTCCCGCCGTGTCTTGTGGCTGCTGTGGGTCCTCAGCATTTGGAGCCTCGTGGCTGTGCTGCGCAGATCCCTACCTCCATCTTCACATGGCCACCTCCTCCTGTCTCATGTCTCTTAACTTGTCCTTTGGTGCCCACCCGCCTACAAAGACGTCCAGGACCTCTTTAAGAGATGCCCTCAACCTACTACAGCAACCACAGTGGGAGCAGGGAAGAGGTGGCCCTCAAGCAAGACTGGGTACGGACCCAGGCGGGAGGGGTGGTGTCCCCAGGTGGGGACCAGTGAGCACTCAGTGTTTTCTGGCCAACAGCAGACAGGAAGTTGGCAGCAGGCCATCGGGGGACTTTGGGCCAGCTTTGTCACCCTGAGTCTGGCTCCTCCCCATGTGGGAACACTGAGGCCCGGGAAAAGCCAGGCAGTGAGCCTGTGCACAAACACAGCTGGGGGACCTCAGGCAGGCTGGCCTCTTCCCCCGCCGAGCTGCTGAGCCGGGTGGGCCCAGGTACACCACATCCAGAGGCCAGAATAGCCCCTGGCTGGCGTGCGGACAGCGGGCTGGCCGGGGGTGTGGATGGGGCAGTTCTGGCCACTGGGACTATTTGTAGGGGGACGGGGTGGATCCAGGGGCAGGAGCCATGCTCTGAGGGAGCAGGGACAGTGTGGAGGGAGGAGAGGACCTGGGATCCGCAGATAAGGGACTCAGCTGCCTCTTAAAGGTAATAAGACGAGGTGGGTGTGGTGGCACACACCTGTAGTTCTACCACTCTGGGAGGCTGAAGCAGGAGGATTGTAAATTTGAGCCCAGCCTAGGCAATTTAGCAAGCCCCTGCCTCAAAACAAAAAATAAAAATGGGGCCGGTGAGATAGCTCAGTGGCATAAGCGCCTGCCTGGCAAGCGTGAGGTCCTGAGTTTGACTCCTGGTACACACATACGAAAAAAGGGCTGGTGATATCGGTCAGCGGCACAGGCGCCTGCTGGCGCACGAGGTCCTGAGTTCCACCCCTGGTACCCACAAAAAAATAAAAAAAATAAAAATGGGCTAGGGATGTAGCTCAGGACAAAGGCCCTAGGTTCAATCCCCGGTACCATAAAACAACAAAAAAAGAGGGTAAGACAGATAAACATCCTCACTATTCACCCCGTCTGTCTGGTAGCACCCACAGCCATAGAAAAGGGCTTTGGAGTACGCCCCTGGGCTTGGTCCTGGGCTCCCAGGGACTCCACACTCCCACAGCCAAGAGCAGGCCTCATGAGTCTGTGGCTTCTGTTGTCTTCTTCTCGCCCACTACATGGTGACCAGCTCCCCCTCCCTGTCCTGCCAGCATCCTCCTATCCAGGAGTTCAGGTCCCCTGCTGCTCTGAGCAGCTACAGTATTTCTGTGCCAAACTGCTACAAACTCGAACTCGCAGCTTAAACCAGCTCCTGTCTGTCAGCTCTCAGTTCTGGGGACAGGCGTCCGCCTAGGCTCAGGGAATTCCCTGCTCAGGGTCGCACAGGGCTGGGTCAGGCCTTGGTCAAGCTCCGCCCTCCCTGGGAAATGGGAGGGGGCTTCCGGGCTCTGGAGTGGCTGGGGGATCAGTCCCCACAGTCGAGGTCTGAGGCCACCCACCCCCTGGCACAAGGCTCCCTGCCCCTGAGCAGGTAACCCTCCTGTGTCACTCTCTGACTTCTCCTGCCACCCCTGGAGGGACAAGACCAGAGCCCAGGCCAGGCCCACCCAGGACCTCCACAAAAGATCGCTGCTGCCCCGCTCTACCTCAGGACCTGCAGGCTGCCAGCGCCTGCCTGTTGTTCAAGCGGGCGTGATGTTTCTTTGAGTTTGTCCACATTTTAGTGGAGACAATAATCCTCCCGCAACAATTCGGTTTCTTAAGCGATTCATGACTTGATTGTTGACAAAGAAACAGCATGCTCATCTTCAGAGTCCAGGCTGTATTTTCTTGCCACAACACCTTGGTTTTAAAAGCATGCAGCAGAGGCAGCTTTTTGCTGGGTTCCCGGTGCCTGCGGTGGGTCAGGCTCCCCCACATCCCTGTGCAGGGATGCAGCAACCAGCCTCATCTGATGGGGGAAACTGAGGCACAGAAAGGCCACACCCCTGGTCAGGGGCAGGGAGCACTGGTGGGCGTCAGGTCAGATGTAGCCCAGCTCTCAGCCCCCACTACGCTGTCATCTTCAAGTATGCTGATATGATGAGTTGTTGCAAAAACTCAATTTAATCACTTTTCTGCTCCCATGCACGTTAAAAGCAGCTCCTCAGAGTTGGTAGCTACAGGGGCTGGAGCGAGGCCAGAATGAGAGACTGTTGCTTAGCAGGCACGGGGTTTCCATCTGGGGTGACGAAAATGTTTTGGAACTAGACAGTGGCTGTTCAACACTGGATGTATTAAGTGCCACTGAATTGCAGCTTGGAAACAACCCAAATGCCCATCAACCGACGAATGGATAAAAAAGACATGGTTTTTTGTAATACAAGGGAGCACTCCTCAGCCAGAAAGGATAAACTTGAGACATTTGTAGCTAAATGGATGGACCTTGAGACCACACTCTTAAGTGAAATAAATCAGATACGTATGTGTAAATATCGCATTGTCTCTCTGGTGTGAAAAACTGAAAGTGTAAATAAGAACCAAAACGTATAATAGATACTGTGAAATAGGAAGTAACTGTTCAAAAGGAAAGGAGAATGGGGGGGAGGAAAAGAAAAAATAAAAAAAAAGAATAAAATGGAAACAAAGCTTTGTAAATGAGGAGAGGAAGAGGGATTGAAGAGAGGGGAGGGGAATGGAAAAAAAAGAGGAACTAAGATATATCATGTACAGGTACAAATTCCCTATGATGAATGTGCATCATTATGCATATATATATTGTACCAATAAACTTAATTTAAAAAAAAGAAAATTCAAATTAAAGAAAAAAGTTGGTCAGTTTGGGACTGGGGATGTAGCTCAGTGGTAGCACACATCTAGCATGCACAGGGCCCTGGGGTCCATCCCTGGTGCTGAAAAATAAAATGTTTAATTTTATGCAATTTTATGGTTAATTAAGTGAATTTCATTTAATTTATTAAAAATGCCCTGGGGAGGGCAATTGGTCCCTGAGGTGAGGCGGACCAAGGAGAAGCCGCCCCCACACAGCAGCCTCACCTGAGCTTGGCAGCGCCCAGGCCCATCCCTAAGTAAGTGGCCCACTGAATAGTCATTCTCCAGCCATATCAAGGTTCCCAGGACTAAGTACGTTCCATATTCAAACAAAAGTATAAAATAGGCAGGAATCTCCCAAAAGTACCTTATTGTTAAAATAGTTCTCTTTCATCTGCCCTCACCGCACATGTATTAGCATCTTGCAGTCCTAGGGACTGAGCCAGGGGCCTCCACGCTGGGCTACGTCCCCAACCCTTTTGAGAAAGGGTCTCCCTAGTCACAAATTTGCCATGCTGGGCTCAAACTTGTGATCCTACTGCCTCGGCCTTCCAGAGTGCTGAGATTCCAAGTGTGAGATTACTGAGGAGCTCCATCTGCCTCCTGGCTGCCACTGCAGACTTCTCACCTCCTGATACAGACTTCTGTGAGACACTACGCTAAGCTCCAGGCCTTCAACTGGATCCTTCCGATCTCCAGGGTGCACACAGACCCTTCGCGCTCTTCCACGCCAGACTCTGGGCGGCTGTCAAACAGGGTATCGCTAAGTAGTCCAGGCTTCAGTCTTTCAGCAATCCTCCTGATTCAGCCTCCCAATTACTGGAATTCTAGGTGTGCCCAACCATGCCTGGCTCACGCATGAAGTCTCTTGGACTCAAAGATGGCGGATCTGTAAGAAGCAGGCAGTGAACCTCTCCAAAAGTCGCCATCCGGACACTGGCATATAGTGACTAGGGGAGGACAAGAAAGAGGGAAGTGGCTCCCCTGGACCCAGGAAAGATCTGAAGCGCAGTTTGGGGCCCATGGAGAAAGTGAAGAGAGAAACTCCAACAAAGAAGAAGGAGGTGGCCACCGGCGCCTTTTCCCTGTGTCGGGAATCCCGACGCGACAGAAGTGGTTCAAATCTGCGGACACGCGCCCCCGGGGGCCTCCGCGGAGGAACGCGAGAAGCAGCAGTGCCGAGAAGCAGCGGCCGTGAAGGACACACGGACTGGCGCTTTTCTTCCTGGTATTCCAAGACTGAGATTGTCTAAGGTTCACAGAAAATACTGTGGCACAGAACCAAAGAACCAAGGACTGGGCCAAACAGGCAGCAACTTCTTATCTCCAACAAATTGAAGAGGTAGGATATTGCAGCAGGCTCAAAACCCAAAAATAAGCTACACCTGGAAGATACCTCACGGAAGTAGCCATCTCCTAAGAGTTTGAAATACTAGCAATAAAGCAACCTACCATAGGCAATTTACAAACAGCAACCCAGGAATCAAACTAAAGAAAGAAAAGAAAATGAGACGACACTTAAACAAGATGCAACCCCACACATCCAGTTCACCAAAGGCAAACCCAGGGGGCAGTGAGGTGGGACAAACCGAAAGCCACCCACCTGACATCTCTGAAGTGGTAACAACAAAGCAATTGAATGAGGCTCTGGAAAAATTTAAATCAGAAATAATTTCTCAGATAACTGCAGAGACAATGTCCACAATGAAGACCATGCTTAAGGACGCTAGAGCAGACACAGACAAAAAAATAGACGAGCTTAAGAAAATGATGGAAGCCATGAATGCTCAGCATAGGAAAGAAATGGAATCCATAAAGCAGATTCAAGCAGATATCCAGGAGAACAAAAATTCCATTGAAAGTATTTGTAGCAGATTAAGCCAATGTGAGGACAGGATCTCAGATATAGAAGACAGGCTTGCAATTAGTAATCACGAAAAGAAAGAATTCTTAAAAATAGCAAGGGACAATGAAAAATCAATCCAGCAGCTGCTAGATGAGGCAAAGAAGAATAACTTAAGATTGATTGGAGTCAATGAAAAAGCAGGAGATAGCATAAATGACATCAGAACACTGTTCACAGACATTATCACAGAAAATTTCCCTGGTAGAGAAAAAGAATTTGACGTTCAGATAAGTGAGGCTTATAGAACTCCAGTTAGCCACGATCAAAAAAAATCTTCAGCCAGACATAGTCAAGATTCCAGAAATTCAACATAAGAGTGGAATCTTAAAAGCTGTTAAGAGAAAAGAAACAAATCACCTATAAAGGAAAGCCCATCAGAATCACAGCGGACTTTTCAGCACAAACCCTCAAGTCAAGAAGAGCTTGGAATGATGTATTTCAAGTTCTAAAGGAAAATAATCTTCAACCTAGATAGATGTACCCCGCAAAACTATCTTTCAAAACTGATGGAGAAATAAAATACTTCCATGACAAAGAACATCTGAGAAAATTTATAACCACCAAACCAGCACTCCAAAATGTTTTGAAGGACATTCTAGAAAGGGATAACAAGGACTACAACTCCAGAAACCCCAACAGAAGGAATCCACCAGGCAGAGCAAATGATTAAAGAGAGGGAGGGAAAAATAAAAATTAAAAGAGGTGGAGCCAACAAGAAAATAACATGACAAGGATACATCAATACATATCGGTTTTAACCATTAATGTTAACAGTCTTAATTCACCAATCAAAAGGCATAGACTGGCAAATTGGATCAAGAAGCAAGATCCAACAATATGCTGTATACAAGAAACATTTAATTCAAAAAGAAATTCATAGACTGAAAGTCAAAGGATGGAAAACAATACTCCATGCGACAGGAACCCAGAAAAAAGCAGGGGTAGCTACTCTTTTTGCAGACAAACTGAATTTCAAGCCAAGAAAGATTCAGAGAGATAAGGAAGGTCACTACATCCTTGTAAAGGAACAATCCAAGAGGAAGAGATAACAATCATAAATATATATGCAACAAATACCAGTGCACCCAACTATATAAAACAAATATTAATGGACATGAGAAATCAAATAACCACTAATACAATTGTATTGGGGGATCTCAATACTCCACTGTCACAAAAAGACATATCAACTAGACAAAAAATCAACAATGAAATATTAGAACTGAACCAAACTTTGGAACAAATGGACTTAGTAGATGTCTACAGAGTGTTCCACCCCACAACATCAGAATACACATACTTCTCAGCTGCACACGGGACGTTCTCCAAAATAGCCCACATACTAGCTCATAAAACCTGCTTAAGTAAATGCAAAGGAATCGAAATTATCCCATGTATATTATCAGACCATAGCGCAATGAAACTGGATATCAATGGCAAAAGAAACCACAAGAATTTGCTAAACACATGGAAATTAAATAGCACCCTACTGAACAACCAATGGGTCACAGATGAAATTAAAGAAGAAATTAGACAGTTTCTGCAACTGAATGATAACGACAGTACAACATACCAGAACTTATGGGATACAATGAAAGCAGTCCTAAGAGGGAAATTTATAGCATTAAATTCCTATATCAGGAAAACAGAGCAAGCACAAATAAACAACCTAATGGTGAACCTCAAACTTCTAGAAAAAGAAAAGCAGGCTAAGCCAAAAGCTCGTACAAGGGAGGAAATTATAAAGATCAGAGCAGAAATTAACTTATTGGAGACTAAAAAAACAATACAAAGAATCAACGAATCACAAGAGTTGGTTCTTTAAAAGATTAAATAAAATCGACAAACCCTTATCCAACCTTATTAAAAAAAGGAAAGAAAGTACTCAAATCTACGCAATTAAGAATGAAAAGGGTGATATCACAACGGACCCTGCAGGAATCCAGAAGATCATCTATACCTACTTTGAAAACTTGTATTCTAATAAGATGGAAAATGCAGAAGAAATGGACAGATTCCTAGATACATATGAATTACCAAAGCTCAACCAAGAAGATATAAAAATCCTAAATAAACCAATAACAATCAATTAAATCGAAGATGTAATTAAAAACCTCCCAACAAAGAAAAGCCCAGGCCCTGATGGATTCACTGCTGAATTCTACAAGAAATTTAGAGAAGACCTAACACCACTACTTCTCAAACTCTTTAATGAAATTGAAAGGGAAGCAATACTCCCAAGTTCATTCCTGGAAGCAAGCATTACCCTGATACTAAAACCAGAGAAGGACCCAACTAAGAAAGAGAACTACAGACCAATCTCCCTAATGAACATAGATGCAAAAATCCTCAATAAGATACTGGCAAACAGAATGCAGCAAATCATCAAGGAGATTATAAACCATGACCAAGTTGGATTCATCCCAGGGATGCAGGGATGGTTCAACATACGTAAATCAATAAATGTAATACACCATATTAACAGAACCAAGGACAAAAATCATATGATCATCTCAATAGATGCAGAAAAAGCTTTTGACAAAGTCCAGCACCCATTCATGATAAAAACCCTACAGAAAATTGGAATAGATGGTCTTTATCTCAATCTGATTAAAGCTATCTATGACAAACCAACAGCCAATATCATACTAAATGGACAAAAACTGAAAGCCTTCTCTCTAAAATCAGGAACAAGACAAGGATGTCCACTGTCCCCACTCTTATTCAACATAGTCCTGGAAACTTTAGCCAGAGCAATTAGACAAGAGAAAGAAATAAAAGGAATTATGATTGGAAAGGAAGAAGTTAAATTATTATTTGCAGATGACATGATACTCTACGTAGAAGACCCCAAAAACTCCACTAAAAAATTGCTAGATTTAATAAGCAAATTCAGTAGTGTAGCTGGATACAAAGTCAACACTCAAAAATCAATAGCCTTCCTGTACACCAATAACAAACTCACTGAGAGAGAAATTAGGGAAACAACACCTTTCACAATCACATCTAAAAAAATGAAATACCTACGAATCAATCTCACAAAGGAAGTAAAAGACCTCTACACTGAAAACTACAGTACTGTGAAAAAGGAGATTGAAGAGGATATCAGGAAATGGAAAGATATCCCTTGCTCTTGGGTCGGAAGAACCAATATAGTGAAAATGGCCATCCTTCCAAAACTGTTATACAGATTTAATGCAATTCCGATCAAAATTCCAACAACATATCTCACAGAATTAGAGAAAACAATCCTAAAATTCATCTGGAACCAGAAGAGACCTAGAATAGCAAAGGCAATTCTGGGCAACAAAAGCAAGGCAGGGGGCATCACAATCCCTGATTTGAAATTATACTATAAAGCTACTGTGATAAAAACAGCGTGGTATTGGCAAAAAAAACAGACCTGAAGATCAATGGAATAGATTAGAAGATGCAGAAACAACTCCAGGGCCGGTGAGATGGCTCAGCGGCATAAGCGCCTGCCTTGCAAGCGCGAGGGCCCGAGTTCGACTCCCGGATCCCACATACGAAAAAGGGGCCGGTGATATCGCTCAGCGGCACGGGGGCCTGTTGGCGCGCGAGGTCCTGAGGTCGACCCCCCCGGTACCCACCAAAAAAAAAAAAAAAAAGAAACAACTCCAGACATACTAAGCCACCTTATCTTTGACAAAGGTGCCAAACACATTCACTGGAAGAAAGATAGCCTCTTTAATAAATGGTGCTGAAAAAATTGGCTCTACACATGCCGAAGATTAAAATTAGACCCATATCTTTCACCGTACACTAAACTAAATTCAAAATGGATCAAAGAACTAAATATTAGAACAGAAACATTAAATCTCCTGGAAAACAGAATAGGTAAAACTCTTGAAGACATTGGTGTAGGCAAAGACTTTATAAATAAAACCCCCATCGCACAGGAAGTAGCACAAAGAATCAACAACTCGGATCTCATCTTATTAAAAAGCTTTTGCACAGCAAGAGAAACCACCAACAGAGTGAAGAGAGAACCCACAACGTGGGAAAAAATGTTTGCCAGCTGTTCCTCAGACAAAGGATTACTATCGAGAACATACAAAGAACTCAAAAAAATCAGACCTCCCAAATTTAAAGACCCACTCCAAAAATGGGCATCTGAGAAGAATAAACACTTCTCAGATGAAGAAATACAAATGGCAAATAAATATATGAAAAAATGTTCAACATCACTAGTCATCCGAGAGATGCAAATTAAAACAACACTGAGATTCCATCTCACCCCAGAAAGAATGGCTACTATCAAGAAGTCAACTAATAACAAATGCTGGAGGGGCTGTGGGGAAAAAGGAACCCTTCTCCACTGTTGGTGGGAGTGTTGACTGGTGCAGCCACTGTGGAAGTCTGTGTGGAGATTCCTCAAAAAACTAGGGTTGGAGGTCCCATTTGACCCAGCTATTCCCCTTCTGGATATCTTCCCAGAAGAATTAAAAACATCGTACCACAGTGATATATGTGCACCCATGTTTATAGCAGCACAATTTGTAATAGCCAGATCTTGGAAACAACCCAAATGCCCATTAACCGAGGAATGGATAAAAAAGATGTGGTATTTTTATACAATGGAGTACTATTCAGCCATAAAGAAGGATAAACTGGAAACTTTTTTTTTTTTTTTTTTTTTTTTTTTTTTTTTTTTTGTGGGTACCGGGGGGACGACCTCAGGACCTCACGCGCCAACAGGCACCCGTGCCACTGAGCGATATCACCGGCCCCTTTTTCGTATGTGGGATCCGGGAGTCGAACTCGGGCCCTCGCGCTTGCAAGGCAGGCGCTTACGCCACTGAGCCATCTCACCGGCCCTAAACTGGAAACTTTTATAGGTAAATGGATGCAACTAGAGAAAATACTCACAAGCGAAATAAACCGGATGCACATTTGTAAACATCATATTGTCTCCCTAGTATGAAAATGCAATTTCACTGTGACTATTCCATTCCTTAGTCTTTTATTTTTACGTAGCTTTTACATGGCTTAATCTTATACTGAGTAATGTTTTTCTCCAAAAGGTATTTGTACATTCTCTAATGCTTGAGTTTGTTAATACATGAGAATGTTTTCTTGTTGTCTTTAAAAAATAAATAGGGGGCCGGTGAGATGGCTCAGCGGCATAAGTGCCTGCCTTGCAAGCGCGAGGGCCCGAGTTCGACTCCCGGATCCCACATATGAAAAAGGGGCCGGTGATATCGCTCAGTGGCACGGGCGCCTGTTGGCGCGCGAGGTCCTGAGGTCGACCCCCCGGTACCCACAAAAAATAAATAAATAAATAAATAAATAAATAAATAAATAAATAAAGTTTGGAAAAAATAAAAATAAATAAATAAATAAATAAAAAGCAAAAAAAAAAAAAAAAAAAAAAAGAGACTACCCCAGACCCCGCTGAAAAGAGGCCTTTCAAACCCAGTGTTTACAAGGAGGTTGGGAGCGCAGCATCCTTCACGGTGAATAATAATCAATTTAGGGACCATATAAAACCATCCTGCTGCATCTTACTGACTTATGCACCAACAATCGTTAATACAACTGAACTCTGCAGCTCACAGTGGATCATTTTTATCCTTTTCCTTTTCTTTGATTCTTCACACAACTCAAAGAAAAAGCTATCAAAGGAGACAGTAGGTTCCCCTAATTCTTTTGTCAGCCCCACATCCCATCTGGTCCCAGACCCAGTATTTAAACTGACACCACTTGAGAAGCTCAGCCTTGGCCAAGTGAGTTTACTGAGAATTTCATACACACACTGGTGTCTTGGAAGGAAGCGAGTCCCGGAAGCTCCTCTCCTTCAGAGGGCTGCGGGCGCTGCCTTTCTCATCCTATCTGCAGAGCCCATTTGCAGAGCCCGGAGGTCCTGCAGCTCCCAGCAGCTGGCGGGGGATCACCTTTTCCTCGTCTGCTTCAAATGCTAACTACAGTTCAGCTTAGCTCCCTGAAAGCTTCTGCTTTATGTGCACGGCTACTTGGCTGGGGATTCCCTGGGAGGCCACACAGGCCCAAGACCTCCAGTGATGCAGGAAGCGGTTATTCCTGACCGTGCACAGCCCTGAGAGCTGCCCCGCTTCCCACAGCAGCCTTCACCTGAGCCTGCCCACAACCCCTCCGCACAGCTTGGTTGTCACCTTATGTTGCCCTAAAAGTATTTTTGCTTGTTTTAGTATATGTTTTGCTGAAGCGAGCACTATTTTTGTTTGTTTTTAACTCTATAAAAAGGATGTCATGCATATGTGGCATTTTGAGACTGGCATTTTTCACTCACCACAACACTGCTGCCCTTCTCCGGGATGACTGTCACAGGACAGCCCCAGTATGGACACCCACGGTCCACTGGCCACGCCCCTGAGGACACTGGGTACTCTGGGTTCTTCCTGTCGTGAGCAGCACTTTACAAACACTGTCACACCACGATGTTGCTCAACACGTAACTGGTGCCTGTCCCCTGGAGGCAGTGCCATTTCCCACAGCTGCTCTAATATCACCACAGACTCAGCCGTGTGAAACAACAGAAGTCACCGTCTCCCATCACCTGTCAGAGGACGGGACCCCAGTGCGGGCGCCCTGGGTCTCGCTGGGCTGAAGTCAGGCTAGCGGGCTGGCTTCCTGGAGCTCCGAAGAGTGGTTTCCCTGCTTCTCCAGCTTCCAGGGGCCACTGCTCCGCCTCCCAGCTTCCCCCACCTCCAAGGCGGTGGCAACCCTGCTTCTCCAGCCGCCCACTGCCAGGCTCCCTCTGCCGCAGCCTCCTCTGCTCCCAGTCTTATGGACCTGTGCCCAGATAGCCAGGAAAACCTTATTACGGTTTTTTAGGGTTTTTTATGAGTCCATGTTTGCAGTACATAATTACCACATTCCTCGTGAGGAGTTGCTGCATGTACATAACACATCTTCATTCTTTTTTATCCTCTCCCCCCCTTCTTCCATCTCTTGGTCCCCTTCCCTTTTATAAAAGATGTATCTCCCTTTTTCCTATTATCTTTTATCTTGCTTTTTATACTTTGGGTTTCTCATACAAGAGAAACCACGTGATATTTAAGTTCGTGTGTCTGACTTATTTCACTTAACATTGTGGTCTCAAGGTGCATCCATTTTCCTACAAATGACTCAAGTTTATCCTTCTTTATGGCACAGTAGTGCTCCATGGCATGTAAACACTGCACTTTCTTTACCCATTCGTCTGTTGATGGACATAAAGGGTGCTTCCAAGATTTCGCTCTGAGGAGTTGTGTTGCTATAAACATGGTCATGCATGGATAACTGTAGTACCGCGTGTTTAACTCTCAGGAAGACACCTACAGGGGGCCGGGGATATAGCTCAGTGGCACAGCACCTGCCTGGCAAGCACAAGGTCCAGAGTTCAATTCCCGGTACCAAAAAAAAAAAAAAAAACAGCTCTAGGAAGACACCTGGAAAGGAAAGTGCTGGGTCAAAAAACCTCATCATTTTAAGGTCAGACAATCCGTAACCGCAGGCTTCCCTCCACTTTGCCGCACAGTGGAATGGATGCACTGGCTCCGGGGAGTACAACGTGGATGTCGCAGGGTCATTATTATGCCTGCTGCAGGTGACACTGCTGGGTCACCTGTTCATGCCCAGCAGCCACATTTGTGATCCAAGAATCACATTTTCTGCAGGCCTGGACCCAGAGCTTCGCTTGGTCAGGGAAGGGCAGGGTGGAATTTGCTGTGTGCTGAGCTACAGCCCCAGGCCCCTGGTGTCGCCCCGGGTCTCCATACAGGTGGCTGACCACAAGCTGTGGGTTCCGATGGCTCCAGCTCTGTGCACAGAAGTCCCTAAAACATCAACACAGGCGAATGCTCCCAGCCAGAGCCCAGCCCAGCCAGGGCAGTGTGTCAGGTCACACGGGGTCTGCAGCGAGTGAGCAGTCGCCACCCTGCACACCTGCATGGATGCTGACTGCAGATGCACACACTTCCACTGCAGTGATTGGAGGCAGAGGCATCCCTCAGTGACATCGACTGTGGTGCTGGGAGGCAGGCATCGTCCTCTGCCCCCCAGCCAGCCCAGGGCCTAGCTCCATGGGTGGTACAGGGCCCATGCTCTGCAGGTGACCGATCAAGGCAATACCATGCTCCATGCCAAGGGCAGGGCCAGCAACCCTCCTCGGCCAGGAGAAGCCTCTGTGTTCCATAGCCAGGTGTGGTGGCACACCTGCAATCCCAGCACTCTGAGGGTCACAAGTTTGACACTAGCCCGGGCAACTTAGCAAGACTACTCAAAATTTTAAAATAAAATAAAAAGAGCTAGGAAGGTAGCTCAGTCTGAAGGCCCTGGGTTCAATCCTCAGTACCCTAAAAAAACAAAAGAAAGAGAAGAAGGGAGGAAAGGAGGGGACAAAGCGGTGCGGACCCCATGTATGGGATGCTTTCTATGCAGGACAGACAAGGTGAGGCCATTCTCCGACCAGTTTGGAATTTCCCAGTTCCCTTGCATCTCACCCTGGCCGCACCCCACTTCTACCACTCCTGCTTGAAGCCCCTCATTACTTACATAGAGTGAAACGCACTCAACACTCTGGAGAAAACTGCAACTCCAGTTCCATGTGCTCTTTATTTTAGACTTTAAAGGCTTGTGAGAGAGGACTCAGATGTAATATAATACTTAACATCTCATGTGAATGACTTTTCCACGAGGCTTACTTTGCAAGAGCCGGTGACCTGTGCAGCAAGAATCTGTCTTTCACCCGTGTTTGTGCACAACCTCACCTGAGGAAAGCCCCTTTGTAAGCCCCAGAGGCTGAGAAGGTCTCCTGGAACGGGTGAGGGGTGCATCCCAGCTCCTGCTCTGCACGGCCAGCCGTCACACACAGCCCACACTGGATGCAAGCACAGCAAGCAAGAGACGCGGCCCAAGGTCTCAGAACTGGGGGTTACTGGCAGGGGCCATGCCCTAGAACACCATTCATTACAGATTATTCCACACTGCGGTAGCATACATGACATAGTCTATGATCTTAACCATTTCTAAACACGCAGTTGAGCATTGTCGAGCACATCCACGCGGTGGTGCAATCGTCACCACCATCCCTCTTCGGACCTTCGCACTGTTCCAAGCTAAAGCTCTGTCCCCGTGCAACTCTGGCTCCCGTCTCCCTCCCAGCCCTGGGCCACGGCCGGTCCACCTGTTTCTATGGATGTGACGGCTCTAGGACCTCACAGAAGTGGAGATGTACGGTTTTTGTCCTTTTGAGACTGGCTTATCTCACTTGGCACAACATCTTCCAGGTTCGTCCATGCAGTACCATGGGTCAAAATCTCCATCCTTCTTATGGCTGAGCAATATTCCATATCATATGCATTCATCCACTGCTGTTCCCATCGCTGGGGGACAAAGCTACTGTGAGCGCGGGGTGCTCCTGGGGTCCTTAGGAAGGATATGCCTGCGGATGCCTGGCTAGCGCGTGCATGGTGAGGAGCCAGGAGAGCTGTGGCTGACTCCCACAGAGACGGAGGAGAGTGGGAAGGATGGGCAGGAAGGAGGAGATGCACGCTGGATGTCCCTACATAGAGTGGGCAGCATGCCAACGAGCCCTGTGCCAGGCCAGGCTCAAGGCTGGGGACACAGAATGAGGGACGTCAGGGTGGAGGGCTTCAGAGCTACTGCCACAGGCATCTCGGAGAAGCCTGAGGCCCAGGCTAGAGCACAGGACACACGTACACAGGATGCGGGGAGAGGACACTGGATATAGGACAGTCAGCGTGAGACAGGAGGGCGGACGAGCGATCCAAGACATGAAGGCAACAGGTGACCAACAGATGTGACCACCATCACGGGGGCCGGGGGAGCAGTGTGAAGAAAGGGAGCGCAGGGTGTGCGAGGGCGGGGACAGAGGGCTCTGTAAGGACTCCTGCTGCCCAGAGCTGGGGGGAGTCAGAGCTGGAGCCCTCCGACAGGAGGGGCTGACCTGACTGCTGCTGAGAGACAGGACAGGCACTGTGAGTCTCACCTCCACGGCCATCACCAGGAAGACCAGGAAAGACCAACACAGGAGGCGGAGCAGACAAGCGAGGAAGCTGGGGCACAGGCAGAGGGACATGGTCCAGTGTGCGCGGAAGGGAGTGAGATCCACGGGCACTGGGGTGAGACCCCATGTACATGGGTGGGGTGAGGCAGGCGACCCCACAGTCACACGACGACCTGTCCTGTGGGCTCAGGTCTGGACTCCCATCCACGGGGCATCTCGCTTCCCCTTCACAGCTCTGGGCTGCAGGGACTTGCTTGGAGGGGGAGCATGGGGCCAACCCTGTCCTGGGTGGCATCTGGGGTTCCCAGCTCTCCCACCGCTGTATGGAGAAGCCCATGCCGATGCTGTGAGTCCGTGGCCCCCTGGGCGAAGTGCAGGGGTGACTGCCCACCAAGCCTGGACTCCGCCTTCTCCCCACAATAGCCCAGGGACCCTCCTACAGGGCCACAGTCCCAAAATGACGGTGATGTCAACATCGCGAGGCTGGCAGCTTAAACATAGAGGCTTCTTCCCCTTGGCTCTGGAGCCAGTCTAGGGTACTGCTGCCTGGTGCCCTCCCATGAGGGCCTCCTCCTGCCCCTGGCACCTCTTCTCACAGGGACATCACCCTGTCACAGCAGAGCTGGCGCCTGTGCATCATTTAACCTCGGCCACATCATCGGCCACTCTGCAGTCACACCGGGGTAGAGCAGCCGCCTAGGAACTTTGGGGGACATGGCTGGACCCCAGCATACTCCTTCACTGTGTCCTGCCGCACACAGGACTTCCTAGGAAAGTCAGTGGCGTTCCCCCAGCCCTTGGCCTTGCCCAGGCCTGCCAGGGTCCTCTCGCTCTTCCTGGTCACACGCCCTTCCTTTCTCTGCATGACCTCCTTTCTCTGCGTGACCACACACTGGTCTGACAGCACGAGGATCAGCATCGGTCTGGAGGTGGCGACAGGGAGAGGGAGGGAGGGAACGTGGCAGTAACTATGAGGGCCCAGGACACACGGCAACGCATAACCACGTTCACTATGTGGGCGGCAGTGATGGCATTGTGGGCGTGGACACAGGCCAAAGCCTATCGAACTGTCCACTTCAAACACACGCAGCTTATGACACACCAAGTACCCCTCAACAAAGTTGTTTAAAGGTTAGTTTTTGCCAGGCATGGTGGCGCACACCTATTATCCCATCACTCGGGAGGCTAAGGCAGGAGGACTGCCTCAAGTTGGAGGCCAACCCGGGCTACATAGTGAGTTCAAGAGCAGTCTGACACTGTCTCAAAAATAAATAAATAAAGGTTAGTTTTTGTTTTATTTTGTTTGCAGTAGTAGGGATTGAACCAGGGGCCTAACATATGTTATGCAAGCACTCTACCACTGAGTTACACCCTCCAGCCCCTTTTAAATTTTATTTTGAGATAAGGTCTCACTAAGCCACCAAGGCTGGCCTTGAACTTGCAATCCTCCCGCCTCAGTCCCTTGAGTAGCTGGGATTACAGGTGTGGACCCACTTCCCCCTAACATTTTTTTTTTGAGATAAGGTCTCACTATGCAGCCCAGGCTGGCTTCAAACCCACAGCAATCCTCCTGCCTCAGCCTCCCCAGTGCTGGGATTACAGGCATGCACCACCACACCTGGCTACCTAATCTTAGTTTTTAAATGCTCAGGTGAGTGCAGATTCACCTGCACTTGCCCAAAAGAACACAGCAGGACCTGGGGTGCCCCTTACCCCATTTCCCTAAAATCCTGCAGAAGTGCCGTCTTCCAGCCTGCTCCCCCACACAGATATGAGCAGGTCACTCCAGGCCACCTGTCACATGTCAGGCCGATGTAGCCACCACAGGCGAGGGCAGGAGCCTTGCCATCACTGCCAGGGTCATCATCTGGAGCCTTCTGTAACTGACTTTTTAATTGGAGCAAAGCACGTACCACATAAAATTCACCATGAGGACTGTTTCTGAGAGTGGTTTAGCGGTGTGAGGATGAGGCACATGGTATCTCAGTAAAGCTGTCTGGAAAGGTTTTCCTGGGTTTCTTTTTGCTTACTGCCTGTTTATTGGTTTACTGCACTGGAGGCGGAGCCCAGGGCCTTGTGCCTGCTAAGCAGCTGCTCGGCTCTGAGCCCCATCCCACCCCCAGCAGTGGTTTCTTGAAAAAAGGAAGTTATTAAAACCTGGGATGCCATGGGGAGTGCTGCCCTGCCTCACAGTCCTCAGTGGCCACCTTGGCCACCCTGCAGGATCAGGCCAGTGGGGTGGCTTTCCCCAGCCAAGCACCTGGGAGTGAGTGACCCAGATGTCACATCTGCAGGGCATCTGGGACACACCTGGGTCCACCTGTGGGAGCCACTGGGGAAGGGCCTGACACCAGGTTCCAGGTCACTCAATTCCCATCACATCTGACCACGCTGCCCTGGGAAGCCAACCGCCCTGCCGCTCACCTCCTGCCCTGAACCTGATTTCTCCCAGGCTGCGAGAAAGTCCCCATGAGATGGGCCACTGCTGTCTTCCTCTCTGCTGGATCCCATGCTTAACACCTGCCATACAGTACTACTACCCAGTGCATGTTGAATGAATAAAAAATTACCCTAGTGTGTACCAAGGATTCTGAAATGACAGGTGGCTGGCATCACTCCCTCAGCGCTACCTCCATGGAGGATAATGGCAGCACCTCCACATGCATGCCCACGCCTCCTGGGGGCAGCGCCTATGGCAATGGCAGTGAAGGCCTCTCAGGTCAGCTGCTCTAGCACCCCCAGGGCCAGGGTCTGCCCTCTGCCAGGCCCCTCTGCCAGACCCCCATCACCCAGCACAGTCCCGGCTCACACCTCTGCCTGGCCAGTTACAAAACTCTTGACAGGTCAGCGAGAGCTTACACCCAGAGCAAGCGGCCAGGGCAACACCGGCACATAAACTTCTCAAGCCAGGGCAGGTCAGGAGAGAGAAGCCCCAATCACTAGTTCATGACCGATCTCTACGGCTGGTCGGAAAGACAACTACACAGGGACACAGCAGAGACGGAATGTGGTAGACAGTAGCACTGTGGGCAAAAATGACTAGAAGAGACATTAAAGATCTGAGTGACAAGCTGGTGGCTTCCACCACACATGCTGGTGTCTGCAGAGCCCTCTGCAGTCATCACTCTCCTCATGCAAAAACAACACAGGGGTCAAGCTGGGCCATCCCTGCAAGGACCCACCCAGGGCATCCCAGTCACCCTCAGAATCAGGGTCCCCCCACTGCAGAGTCTCCCACAGACAGGGTGGGGTTTGAGGAAGGGGTCAACAGGGGCCTGAGGCAGCCAGTATGGGGAGCACTGCTGCAGGGGCCAGGCCATCTCCCACCCTCACAGTTCCTTAGGTCTCTGATGCCTGTCACTCGGCCCAGATCCCCAGCCACCCCCTCTGTAACACATGCCACCTGGGGCCTCCCTGGCAGCCCTCCAGGCCCCGGAGCACATACTACAGCAGCCCGTCTCCCCGAGGCCACCCATCCATGTCCTGAGCCCTCCAGGGGTTTAAGGGCGACACCTCCAGAGGCCTCAGGCGCCCAGCCTGGCCTGTCCCGGGGCCACACGGGAAAGGCTCAGACGCTGGCTCTCCGGGGACTCTCAGAGCCACAGATTCCGTCTTGCAGTGCTCATGACCAGGAAAACCACCCACAGCGTACCTTCTGGCACTGATGTGTACCCAACCAGTGACGCAGCAGAAGCACCCACAAGGCAGGGTGCAAAGGGGGACTGGTCCTATCTGGGGCACTGCCAGCCCCCACGCCTGATTCCAGGCTGCTGAGCTCATCAGAGGCCCAGCTGGCCTCGAGGTAAAGCTGCTCCTCCTGGGCCAGGGAGCAGCTGTCAGAGCAGAAGGAGCTGCAGCACTTAGCACACGGTGCCCTGGGGCCCAGTCAACAATACCCCACAGACAAGGTGGCAACCCTCCACAGAGGTGGAGACCAAGGTCTGCAGCAGGCATCCAGAGCTGGTTCCGAGGTTGCCATGCCCAAGTCCTGTGTGGTCTCAGCTCCGGCCTCACACAGGCCGCTTCTCCCAATCGGTGCTCATGTCCAAGGCGGGGCAGGAGCCCTGGCCTCATCTCCCAAAGCTAAAATACAAGCCTGAAATTATCAACACCATGAAAGAATAACGATATCCCAGGTCTATGAAGTCCTCCAGAGTCACATTCAAGAGTCCTGCTGGGTGCAGTGTGGCCACTGAGATCTAGACATGACCACCTCCTTCCCAACATGCAGTGGCCTCGTGTGCAGGACCTCATGTGTGGGGAAGAAACAAAGGTTTTGTAATTCACCCCTAATTTATACAGTGCTCAACAGTCAGTCCAGTAAGTGCTTCCTAAGCTCTCCCGAGTGTTGTCTTCTCCTCCAAGAAGCCCCTAGCCAACATGGGAGACAGAGGACACCAGTAAGATGCACCCCAACAGGGCCAGGGAGACGGACCCAGATCACCCATTGCCAAAGGCTGTGTCCCCCCCTCATGGCTTCAAGTGCTGCTGGCAGACATCTTGAACCCTGTCCCTGGGGGACCCCTGGGGGCAGCCCCACTGACAACCTGTCTAGCAGAGGCAGAAAGGCAGGGCCGCCAACCCTGGAGGGCCAGCCCCAGAGGACTCGGGTCTGTGAGGCCGGTGCGCCCCTCCTGCCTCCTTCCCTGAGTTCTTTCCAAAAGCCCCGTGGGCTGACCTCCCCGTGAGACAGAGGCCATAGCAGGGACCCACGACAGACCCCGCACGTGGGAAACACAACTGGAGCCTCACACAGCATGGCAGCTGCCTTCCAACCCTGACAGACACACACCCTGGCTTTGGGGAAATGCCTGGCAAATTGGCCCCCTCCTGCCACTGCAGGAGCCACCTCATGAGCATCTTCTGCCATGGGCACCCAGCTGGGTTCTTAAGCCCTGTCCCTGTCCTTGGCCAGGTGTGCTTGCTCCTCTGGCATTTACTGTGACAGCCAACATATCTGCAATTATTCCTGCAATACTGATGGTCGCTTTGCATTCACTGTGATTTTGCTTTGCTGCACTCTCCCTCTTCTCTGCTCCACTTGGACCAGTGTCATCTCTGGGTTCTCTTTCCACCCTTTCCCTTTGAAGTTACTCGTCCCGTATCTCTCACCCCAGGTTTGCCTTCTGTTAATTTACACACTGCACTTGGGCTCTGAAGTCAGCCTCATCCCAAACCACAGAGGACCTCAGACCAGCACTGACCCTCCTGGGCATCTCCCCAGAATTCCTATCACCTTGCTCTCAAGGGTACTCCCACCAGCACTGCAGGTGCCCCTCCGAGCAGCAAGCAGTGGCTGCTCTCCGGATGTGCTCACGTCTGCCTGCTCCATGCCTCCCACGCCTTCCTTCTGACTTTGATTGTCTTCTGGAGTACATTTCCCAGTTCTTTGCTTCTTTGGCAAGGATTTGGGGGTGGTTACTTTTCTGTCTTGATCTAAAACTGTCTTCCATTTCACTCTCCCCTGTGAACGGCAGCTTAGCTAAGCCAAGGACTACTTTGAGTTTGCCCCCTTTAAATCTTGCTCCGCAACATCTGGGGTTCCAGTCCAGCGGCCCATGGGCCATCTGGTGAGGTCTTGGCCTTTCCCTTCTGCCCCCACCAAAGGCCAGAGAGGCCCCTCCAAGACTGAGCCACATGCACCTGACAGGAAGCTAACTCATCCCTGCAGCTTTGTGGCTGACCCTGCTGTACCTGACCACACTTACCCATTTGGGACCTGTGCTCACTGAATCCGGTCATTCAACTTGGGGGCTTCCCAGCCATGAGACAGAAAGTCCTTCTTCCCTGCATCCTCCCCTGAAGTCCTATTACACGCACCTGAGCCTCCTCCTCGTCTCAGAGCCTCTGATGTGCTTTACCTCCCCAGGTATAGGCGGCAACTTCCTCAAACTGCCCTCCAGTCTCTGGTCCCCCTCCAGATGCTGGACGCCCTCGCTGGGGTGGTCGCGTGTTTTCAATTCAGTGACTGCCGTTTGCATTTATGGAGGTCTCTGTCTCCTGCTCAGGGGGTCTCATGTGCCCTGATGGTCCCAGCCTCTAGTCACCCATCTCGTTCCTCTACACCTGAGCTCCTATTATCCCTGTTGCTCCTGTTGGCTGCTGATTCTTGTCCTTTGGAAAGCACCTGCTCATGTGTCTTGCGACCTTTTACTGTGCACTCTGCTTCACAGGTGTGGCAGGATAATGTGAGCCTCATATCATCAGGCACCCAGGTCCCCAAAGTGCCACCTTGGGCCACAGTGGACGGCAGGGCTTTCCTGGTCTGTCTCTGCCTCCAACCCGCCCCCAGCTGGAGATAATGCCTTCCTAGCTCTGGGCACCTCCATCCCTACCCCTCCCCACACCCTAGGCCTCATGCCTGGGCTGCCTCGGAGACACCCCAAGATACATCCTTCTTCACCCCTTTGACTTTGCTGCCCCATGGAGCAGCGGCATGGATAGTCTCTGCCCTTGAGTGGGTGCCACAGAAGGGACACTGCTGTGTGACATCCAAGCTGAACATGGGATGTAGTAGCTCTGCCACTCCAAGAGTACCCTGCAAAATCCTTCACTCAGGCTGAGAACATGGCTCCGTGGTCGAGCACTTGCCTCCCATGTGCATGAGCCTCTGGGAGAATGAGAGACCATGGAGAGCTGCCCGGCCACCAGCTGCACCAGCCCTGGATGACCTGAGACCCAGCTGGACAGCCCTGCCCCATTCAAGTGTTATCCTATCGGAACATCCCATGCAGCTGAGTGTCACCCCACTGACGGCCCCATCCAGCTGAGCCTCACCTGGCAGAAGCCCTACCAAAACGAAGCCTTGTGCAGCAAGCAGACGCCCCCAAGCCCTGGCCGAATCAGATGGTGGGTGAAGCACTCAGTTCTGGTGGCTTGCTAAGGCCACAGACAGTGGACCTTCCTGTGCTCTCAGCCCTGGGTTTTTGTTTCCTCTCACTGCTGGCCCTGGAAGACTTGCCTTCTCTCTACCATCTCAGTACTTAAAATCTGTCTCCGTTCATTTTTCCAGTATTTCTGGGTCCCTGCTGTGGAAAGGCCACCTGCACGCCATCTGTCCTTCTCCTTCGCCCTCCACCTGGATGGGCACAGGCATCTCCAACATGCCAGCACCAACCCGGGTCCTCCCCACACCCCACCAGCTCCCCTTCTGTGCTCCCCATGCCACAAACAGCACCCCTCACTCTCCCCTCCACCTCCACGCTGCGCCCAACCATGCCCAGGCCCCAAGTCCATCGTCTATCCCTGCCCAGTCACCAGCCATCACCCTCTCTCGGGAGTCACCGCCTCCCCTAGCAGCCTGGAGGCTCCCGAACAGCAGAATCGATCCTATCCGGCCCCTGCCCTCCTGTGACTCGTCCGAACTCCTAGCCCCCCCTGCCCTATCCCATGTCACCTATGCTCCAGGCCACCAAGCCTTCACAGCACATCCTCACCCTCCCTCGCCGACCACTGTCTGTCTGCACCCCCAGCTGAACACCCCCAGGCCTGCTCCCCAACTCAGATGCAGGCCCACAGGACCCAGCAGGCTTGAGGCTCCCGCCTCCCTAGGCCACGCCACGCCAGACTGTGACAGAGCTGAGCACAGTGCGCACACGGCAGTGCAGCTCTCCCTGAGTGACTCCTGGGTCACCCACCATCTCAGTTGGCTGGGGCTTGGGGGCATCTGCTCACTGTGCCAGGCTTCATCTGGGTGGGGCCTCTGCCAAGTGGGACTTGGCTGGGCCAGACAGTCCAATGGGGTGACTGACCTTCAGCTGGGCAGGGTGGTCAATGGGGTGACCTTCAGCTGGGTGGGAGATCAGGGTGGTTTTAACATCATAGTGGAACCAACCACAATACTAACTGCAGCACTGGATCCCCTCACTGCTGTCTTCCAGAAGCCCAGGGCAGAAGAGGCTGCACAGCGATGCGAACCCCATCTTCAGCAGCAGGCGGGTCCCCTGCAGTGACAGCTCACAGCTGTGCTGGCAGAGGCAGTCCCCAAAGAGCCTCCAATCAAGCTGGGGGCCAGTCTCAATAACTATGACCATGGCTGGGCACAGGGGCGCACATCTGTAACCCCAGCACTCTGGGAGGCTGAGGCAGGAGGACCAAAGTTCAAGTCCAGCTGGAGCACCTTAACAACTGAGCAACACACCTTGTCTGCACATAATAAAGGGCTGGGGACGTAGCTTAGTGCACAGGCCCTGGGTTCACTCCTCAGTACCAAAACAGAAGCATGACCACGATCCTCTTTCTCCTCACCTATTAACCTCAAAGATGCTCCATGAGCCAGGTGCGTGGGCACGCCTGCAATCCCAGCACTCTGAGTGGCTGAGGCAGGAGAACGGAAAGCTTGAGTCCAGCCTGAGCAACTGAGCAAACTAGCAAGAAATTGTTTCCAAATTTAAAAAGTATTTTTTTTTTCCTGTGGGTACCGGGGGTCGGCCTCAGGACCTCGCGTGCCAGGAGGCGCCCGTGCCGCTGAGCGATATCACCAGCCCTTTTTTCGTATGTGCGTTCCGGGAGTCGAACTCGGGCCTTTGTGCTTTGAAAAGTATTTTAAAAGGGCGAGGGATATAGCTCAGTGGTAGAGGACCCCTGGGTTCATCCCCAATACTGAAAAAAATGAAAAGCAATGGCTTCTTTCAGTGAGGTAGAATTCACATAACACACATGTGAAGCGTGCGCCCCAGGGGCACTTAGTGCACCCACAGTGTTCTCTGGCCTCAAAACCTTCCCACGGAGCTGAGGGAGTTAAATGTTTGCCTAGAATGCTCGAGGCCTGGGTTCAGTCCACAACATTGAAACTTCCTCATCACCCCTAACGGGTTTGGGAACCCCAAACCCTTGCATACTCACTGCCCATTCACGCCCATCCCTCCGCCAGCCCTGGCAACCACTGATCTCGCTCTGTCTGTGGATTTGCCTATTCTGGACATTTCGCACACGTGGAGATATACAAGTTCTGGCCTTTTATGCTGCCCTTCTTTGACTCAGTACAGTGTTTTCAAGGTGCATCCATCTTGTAGCATCTACTGGAATTCCACTGCTTTTTAAGGCTGAATAATATTCCATGGCAGGGATACAGCACATTCTGTTTGTTCACTCAGCCGCTGACCGCCGCTTGGGTTCTTCCCTCCTTCGGCTATTAATCATCAGGTACACGATTTGTAAATGTATCTGACATTTACAGAGTTGACACTGCATTTATAGACTTTTTATACTCCTAATACCCCCAAAAGTATTGGAAACATTTTCCAAAACTGAAATCCCAAGAAAAGGTCACCACCTTATGGACACTGTCCAACATGGGGTCTACGTGCCCCATCTCCTGGGAAGCCAGAGTCCTACCCACACTGAAGAGAAACTGGGGTACTCACGCAGAGGCCAGAGCCCAGAGGATGCAGGCCATGAACGGAGCCCTGTCTGAAGTGTCCCCACGGTCCCCTACCACCACCCAGTACAAAAACAGTGAGAAACAAGAGAGCTTCCACATACTTACTATAGGAAGGAAAAATCATTCCATTCATCTTACCAGCTCTTCTACATAAATTACCATAATATAAAATGTTCTATTCTACTTCTGCTTAATCTATTCAGATCAGGAAAAAAACTATTCATTTTTTGTCTTTCTCCTTCAAACACTTGAATTGCCCATCAATATCTGAGTTTCTCTGCAATCCAACTATGAAGAGTACAAAAGTAATTGTCTCACCAAATGGAACCCATGTAAAAACTGGTGACAGCCACAGTTCCTTCCTCCAAAAAATGAAGTTCGTGTGACACACAAAGGACAATGGTGCTTATGGACTGCCGCTGTAGGGTCTGCCTGACCCAAGCTCAAATCCCAGCTCTGCCTCTCTGGCCATCAAGTCCAGTAGGCTACCTTGTCCTCTCTGAGGGAGAGGGTGCATGGGGATGGTCTCAATGCTAATGAACACCCAAAGGGTGACAGAGCTTGTACATATGAGAAGATAACCAAGACATGGAGGGGGGAGGGGGAGGAGAGGAAGGGGTGAAAAAGAATGGAGATGGGTCATGTCCATGTACCGACTCCCCACGAGGAATGTGATCATTATGTACTGCAAACACGTGCTTGTAAAAATAAAAACCTAAACTAAGAAAAACCACTCCAAAGCTCTGTGCCTAACCCGGAGAAGTTTAACCACTCCCAATCACAGCCAGTATGCGCTGGCGCTGGTGGATGGGAAGAGGGTGTACCCAAGCCCTTCCCTAGCCCTTGGCCTGGAGTTCTCTGCCACACCCTGAGCACCCAGCCACACAGAGGCCACGAGCAGTTTATCAGCAGATTGCCAGGACCCTCCTGATGCCCACGCTAGCTAAAATTCCGCCCCAGCCCTCCCAACAACAGGGGAGCTGGAAGCCAGGGGCAGCATCTTTCTCATCTGTCATTGTGGTTCCTTGTAACTGAGCCCATCTGGATGTCTGAGGTGACCTGAGGCATCAGAGTTTGATAGGCCACCTGGAAAAGAAAGGGCAGGGGCAGCGTAAGCCTCCAGAGACCCTCCCACCCCCACAGGGCCTCATGGCAGTAGATGGAAGGCATGGTGGCTCTGGGCACCATAAAACTCTGACACTGAACCCCATGGAGCTCCGTACCGATCCCGTAACAGCCCACACCACCTTGCCCCACCCTTTGAGCCTGGCCAACATGGACTGCACCCATCTGCTGAGCTATTTGTGAGCCTTTGCTCCCAACAACTCCACTTCACAGCTGGGGAAACTGAGGCAGCAGGCAGGGAAGGACAGTGCACAGGTCCCCTCCCAGCCCCACAGCAGAAGCTCTCACTGCCCTCTCTGTGGCCCCAATGCTACTTAGACACAGAAACCACGGAGGAGCAAGCTCAAGACAAGTGAAATGGGAGACACTTAGCACCCACGGCACTCTACATATTTGGTTTCTGTGAACTGGAACCCGCTCATGGCCAACTGCCTTGGCGGGCACAGGGCGCGCCCTGATGAACTGCGACTGCTTGCTGCTGTCGGCTCAAACAAGACGGATGCCAGGGGCCACTGAGGGGCGCCAGGCGTGCCCCTCTGCATGGCGATAGCCAGCATCTCTGCGGTTCCGGGAACTCCTGGGAGATCAAGCCTGCACTAAAACATCCTGAGATCAGCCATCTCTCCTCTGCAGGCTGAACGCAATCACTAAACAACTCCCCCCTCAGAGCGTGGGGCAGAGTGCCCAGCCCTGGGTTCCCTCTCCCAGGCAACCGCGTGCTGGACGTTGCTGAGTGCAAACATCAATTACGTGAAGCTTCCCACTCCCAGCCCTTGACTCACCCATTACACAGAAACCGCGTCGCACATTTCCAGTAAGCATGCCTCTCTGACTGGGTGACGACAGAGTCACACAGACGCTGCCCCCTCCCGCAGCTGGCCTTGCCCTACAGAGGCATCCCACGCTCCGTCCACTGAAGGTCCCCACGTGCGACCAGAGTGCAGAGCCAACCCTAAGAGCAGCTGATTCCCCACCCACCCTGCACAGTGTGAAGGACACAGGACAGGGAAACTGGGGCCATAGAGATGAGCAGCGTGGGGTCAGCCAACTGCCTGACTCTGCACTGCCCCACCCGTGCCAGGTGCCCGCTAGCAGAGGGAGCTGGCCCAGTGCCAGGGCACAAGAGAAACTCGCTGCTCCACGGCGAGCTCAGCCTCCACTGGGCAATCAGAGTTGATCCACAAGAAGCTGGTCAGTTGGCACCCCGGGTAGAAGTTAATGACCAAATCCCAAATGCTAGAGTAGGCCTGTGCCTGGCAGGGGCATGTGCCTGGGCACTGGCTGTGCCATAGGCAGAGCAGGGGACAAGCAGAAAAGAGTGGGAAAATCAAGGCACAAGCTGGTGGTTGCCCTCGTACAGGCCCCTCTCCCCAGGCACAACAGGGCAGGCTATGCGAAGCCACCAGGGGTCACCTGCCTCCACCGAGACCCTTCCCACAGTGCTCCGGGTCTGGGGCTTCTGGCACCTGCCTGTATTTCTAGAGGCATCTGCCATCCAGGTCAACCTCAGCCACCATCGGGAGCCCTGAAAGGAAGGCCAGGCTGCACCTTCTGCCCACATGGGGCCCACACAGATATGAGACCAGGCCACCTGCCCTGGGACCTGCCCTGTCAGCCACTCACTTCCAGGGTGCCAACCACCCCCAGGCCAAATGGCCACAGTGCAGGTGCAGCTCTACTCTAGGGCCCGTGGCAGACTGGGCTGGCACTTTGGAACCTGGGGGCCCCTGGGTGTGAATCTGGACCCCTGGCCCACTGAGGCATGGCCTGGTGCTGGCAGGTGTCCACAGGGTCCCGCTGGGGCCGTCTCATTTGCACCCAGACTACACGGGCTCTCCTGGAAAACACACACCCACCAGGCTCTCAGGATTCTCATGGCAGAGCCATCTCAACTCTACCTGAACCCAGAATATTAACATCAAGGTCCAGATAAACATCACTCAGTAAAGAAGAATTACAGGGAATGCTCCTCTACAAAGGAGGGAACCATGAAGGTCAACAGTTCCTACTCCAGAAGTGGTTTGGGGTACACATGAAAGAGCTCTTTGTGGGGGGCCCCGAGTGTGGCAATCAGCCACATCAACCATCCCTGTCCACCGGCCAGCATCCCCCGCCAGATCAGCTGCTCCTCAAAGACGGAAAATACAGGTTCACCCTGGATGATCATCGATGTGCTCTGTGGTGATGGGCACTATATCCCAGTATGACCCAGGCCTGGGGGTCCCTGTGCCCCCACCAGGATTCCTCCCCTCCTGGTGACCAGGGATGTTCACCCAGATCAGTCAGCAGGAAGTCACATCCAAGCAAGTAACACAAGCACTGATAACTTTCAAATGAAAACACTAACTATTCCAAAATGTTTCACCTTTTTCTTTTCAGTACCAGGGATCAAACCCAGGGAAATTCTACCACTAAGCTACAGCCCCAGCCCTTATTTTTTATTTTGAGAAAAGGTCTCATGAAGTTGCAAGGCTGGGCTCAAATCTGGAATCTTCTTGCCTCAGCCTCCCAAGTAGCTGAGATTACAGGTACACGCCCTGGTGCCTGGCAATATTTCGTCTTCCTAAAGCATCATTCTTTCTTGGAAAGAAAGGCTTTATCCTAAGAAAAACAACATCCAGCAGAGCCAGAACAGGCACTGGGTCCTACACACTGCCTTTCCTCTCAGCCCTCATAGTTAGGGTGATACTCAAAATGCCGGCACACTCTCCATCAAGAAAAAGCACATAAGTGCTTAAAAGGCTGATTTTAAGAAAATGAATGGAAATGAACTTTGCAAATGTCATTTGAATGTTAAACTATCATATTATTCATCGGGTACTTTTTCACCCAACTTAAGTAGTTATTAATGATTCAGATATCAAAACCTGTGTCGTATTAAAATATTTTAAGCATTTTTTAGAACTATAGGAATAATGAATAAGATTTTTATTTGGGAATATTTTCCACCACATTGTAATGAACAAAGAAAAACTTCAGTGTTCACATTTAAACCATAGCAGGGATCAAATTAAAAATGCAGTCTGGATTGTATATCTACGTACAAAAATGGAAAAAATTCTAACTGTGGGCAACAACCTCCCCCAGCACATCCGCCCACCTCCAGCACCTAACACTTCAACTTTCTGCGCCGGGAATCTTCCCAGAACTGACTCTGGGCTCACTGTGCCAAAACATGTTCAATGCGACAGGAAGATGCATAAAATCCAGCTTTGAATCCAAGGCAAAAATCTGAATTTTGGTTTGAAAAATGAAAAGCTATTGGGTGAGGTAACACAGTCCAACCCTCCAAACAATCAGGATATTTAACTCCAAAGACAGAGCTCACACAAGAGGCACAGACTGACCACAGGGCACCAGCTTGCAGCGCTGGCTGCAGCCAGAAGCTGAAATCTGAGACCGACCAGGATATGGCTCAGGTCCAAGGGCCAGGGACAAATACAAGAGGGCGCGAGAGAGATGACAACCAGCAGAGCAGGGGTCTGGATCCCTCTCTTCTAAACCACACAGCCTGGGGTGGAATCATCGGGTCAGTTAAGACTCCAGCTCTCCCCTTCAGGTGGGCAGCCACTGGAGTGTGGCTGGAAAGGCTGCTAGAAGCGGACACAGACACAATTCTGAAGTCCGGGGCACATCATCAAGCGTGGTAATGTGTCCCACTTTTAAAGTCTTTTCTCTGAAGTGAAGCGGGCAAGGCCACTCTGAAAATATTCCGCTGTTGATGAACAGTTCGTGATTATGCTTCCTTCCTGTCCACAGCCTAAGGAGAGTGACCCTAGAAATGGCCTCTCCCACAGTGGCCATGCAAAGGACCACCAGAGACCCCAGCAACACCAGCGTTCCCAAAGACAGCAGACTGTCACTTGGCCTGCACACGTTTCCCTGCCTGTCCCCTGCCATTTGTTGCTGAGAAAATAACGCTGCTGTCCACTCCCAAGTGACTTTTTCACAATTGGACTAGGCTTTTCCCTAACTGGTGACAAAAAGTTACAAACGAAAAGCTACTCCCTGTACAAACATCAATGCTGGGGCTGCCTTGTGCCCCTGCAGACCCACAGGGCAGGCAAGGAGAGGGCTGGGTGCCCAGGGTGTGGCCGGGGACAGGCAAGGCTCTAAACTCCACCCAGCACGGGGTGGGAGCCTGAGTCCCCTCTGGCCAGGCCGGGAATTAACTGAACGAAAAGTGGCCTGCACTGCAAGCCCTCAACCCAACACTCTGGGACCCCAAACGGAACTCCCCTACCTCTCTAGTTCCCTGAGCTTGCCCCAAAACCTCAGGCGCAGGGCTGCCCAGGATAGGCGCATCCGGAGGCACAAATTTAAGGAAACCCACCCGAGGGACGCTCGCGGAGAGGGACTGGGGCTGGGAGGATAGACCAAGAACAGTGGTCCGCGAGGCGCGAGAAGGGGTCGCATCCTGGATCGGCTGGCGACGCGGAGCCTCGGATGCCCAAGCGCCGGTCCAGGCATCTGGCAGCGCTCCCGCCCTCGGTCTTGGCGCTGACCCCACCCAAGCCGCACCGCCCCGGAACCCCGTACCGGGCCCTTCCGCGCCGCGAGACCCCTGGACGCCGAGAACCGCCTAGTCCCTCACGGGACCCGCATCGCCTTGCCATACCAGCGCGCAGGGCCTGGCCCGCTCCGGACGCAGCGGACGCGAGTCCTGGGGAGGCGGGCGGCGGGGACGCGGCGCCCGCAGTGCGACTGGCGCAGCCGCCGAGGCGCGGGGCGCAGCTGGGAGCGAGGCGGCGCCGGGAGGGGACTGCAGGCGCCGGCGGGGAACCCGTCCCGCATTGGAGGGCACCGGGCGGGACGCGGCAGGGGGGTCTTGGCTGGGGATCCAGGTCGAGCCAACGGGAGCCTCTACGGACACGGGGACCTGGGGACTGAGAACCCGGAGGAAGCGAGGCCAGGTTCTGCTCCAGGGCGCAGAGAGAGACTGGGGGGGGGGGACGTCACCCTGGGCCCAGGATACTGGAGCTCGGGGGTGGAGGGAGGCATCACCGGTGCAGGGAGGAGTACCCAGAAGTCGTAGGTGGCTCCCTGGACCCGTGGGCCGGGGATCATGCGGTGCGGGCAGCAACCCGTCCAGAACCGAGCGACTGGGAGCGAGTGGGCCCGGGTTGGCCGCAGGCAGGAGCGGGGAGTGCGCCTGGGCCGAGAGTGAGCGGGGTCCGTCTCTCCCGGGCTCAGGAAAGGGTCGGGGCCAAGCCGGTGCCAGGGCGACAAGAGTCTGCCAGGGTCTCGGAGTCCAGGAAAGGGGAGTCGGGCCCGCGGGAGGGGCCGCCCGAGGACGGGAAGGGGTCTGTCTCGCCGAGGCGGGGGCAGAAGGTCGGTCAGGGGGACGAAAGCGCGGCGCGGGGGCAAACCTTGGGTTTGTAGAGCCACTTTCGGAACCTGTTCATCATCGCCGCGCCGACCTGGCCGGGCTCCGGGCAGCCCTCGCCCTCCGCAGCGCAGCGCCCGGGTCCGGCGGCGGCGGCGCGGGACGGACGCGGAGGCAGGGCCGGGCCGGCCGGGCGCGAGCGGGTCCCGAGTGCCGAGCGGCAGCGTGCAGGTGCGCGCGGCAGGTGCGCGGCCCGGAGGATGCTTGGCGGGCAGACCGCGCGCGGGGCGAACTCAGGCCCGTGGACGCACCGGCGCACGGGCAGGCGCGGGCACGGGGCGCGCGGCTCTTCGCCGCGCACTGGCACCCCGCACCTCCGCGGGTCACGGCCGCCCCGCGCCGCACATGCGCCGAGGTCCCCGCGAGCGCCGCGGCCCGCCTGAGCCGGGGATGGGGCCGGCCGGCGAGCGGGCCAATCCTCGAGCGGTGCCGCGCCCCGCCCCGCCCCGCGCGCCTCTCGCTCCCAGACTACACGTCCCGGTGAGCTCCGCGGGTGCGGCCTCCCGCGCGGCGCCGCGGTTGCTAGGTAACGGCGCGCCAACGACGCCAGCCGCGCCGCGGGCTGAGGGCTGCGGGCAGTGTCCCGCCGACCCGAGAGCCCTGGGCCCGGCCTGAGCCCGCCGCGACCTCCCGCGGGCGCTAGGACCTGCGGCGCAGGCGGAGGCGGAGAAGAGCGGCGGCCGCAGGTACAGGGCAGGTCGGGGTGCGGGCGAAGCGCGGGCCCCATGCTGGGTCCGCTCGCCGGGCACTTTCCATTCTCTCGAGTGCTCATCTCCCTATTCCTCTCTTCTGGCTTCCACTCACATCTTTGGTCTTTTTCCTAGCTCCTCGATTAAAGTTAACGGTGCTTTTTCTTCTGCTTTTCCTTTAATCGCCTCAGTACGCGGTGCTTTTTAAAAAGATACTTTCCAGGGCCGGTGAGATGGCTCAGCGGCATAAGCGCCTGCCTTGCAAGCGCGAGGGCCCGAGTTCGACTCCCGGATCCCACATACGAAAAAGGGGCCGGTGATATCGCTCAGCGGCACGGGTGCCTGTTGGCGCGCGAGGTCCTGAGGTCGACCCCCCGGTACCCACAAAAAAAAAAAAAAATAAAATAAAAAGATACTTTCCAGTTCCGTAAGCGCTGCTTCCCTCGAGGTTATCCTAATTTGGATCTATGAAAACACTAAAAGAATTTTAAAAGTAAAATCACCAAAATCTGAGTACCTATATGTGCTGATCACATAGCTAAAAATGAATAATAGGTGATCTCACTTAAAATTCCCACTGGGGGAAGAAACCGAGGCGCAAAGAGAAAGTGCCCTGGCTTTAGGAGGTGAGTACAAACGGTGGACTGCTCTGCGTGCGCCCAGCAGCCTCGCTGTCCCCTCGCCCTAACCAGCACTACTTTGGCTGTTCTGAAATGTACAGATTTGAGGCACAGCTTAGGGTCTGGGGATCGCTCAGTGGTAGAGCACTTGCCTAGCACCTAGCAGACACGAGGACTTGGGCTCTGTCCCCAGGACCCAAAATATTAAAAGACACCAGAGTAGGAGGTTAGACTTCCCTTGGCCAGAATTCAGAGGCATTCCCTACATCTCCTCATTAGCCCTGCCGCCCATCCTGGGGCTAAGCCGGTTCCCAGGACTCCCCAACCTCTTTTGGACCTCCCTCCCCTCTAGCTGCCCACAGTCTCTGAAGAGCAGAGCTGCTCCAAGCTGCCTTTTTTTTGGGGGGGGGTACCGGGAATCAAACTCAGGACCTCATGCTTGCCAGGCAGGCGCTGCGCCACTGAGCTAAATCCCTGGCCCAAGCAGCCTTTTAGCTCCAAATCTGCCTGTTCTTCCTTCAACCTGCTCCAATCAGATTTCCACGTGGCCACTTCTCTGAAGCTCTTTATCAAAGTCGTCCTCGACCTCGATGCTGCTAAATCTAGCGACCAGGCCAGCTCTGTCTCCTCCTACTGTCAGCAGTAGGCGACCCAGCTGGCTGCTCCCCGTGGTGACACGCTGTCCTCCCTTGGCTGGAACAATGTACTCTTTGCTTCCCACTCCATTCCACAGCTCCTTCCCAGGGCCTCTCTGCTCCCAGCCTGCTCACCCTGGAGGCCCAGGACTTGGGCCATTCCTGCACCCCATCCCAGAGGTTACATGGTCCTGTGGTCACATGGTCTTATAAACTACCATTTTCTCCAAAGCCTTTCAGAAACTTCCATCTCAGCCTAAACCATGGGGCTTCAAACCTGTTTACCTGTTCTTCGCCATCTGGACCTCTAACAGATCCCCTCAAATTCAACAGGTCCAAAACCACACTCTCCATCTTCTCCCATAAAGCCCGCCCCTCCAGTACTGTTTTCTCAGCACAACTCAGAGCAGACCCGTGAGTCGTTGTCCACTGGATGAGTGGCTGTCCTCTGTGGGTCTGCACTGGGCTGATCCCAGAGTCTGGGGCTTGTGCTGCTGCTCAGAAGTTCCTCTCCCAGGCTTCATACTTTGAAATTGTGCTCTTAAAGGCTGGCCTCAGGGAGGCAGATATATCCATTAGGATTAGGTTCAGCTAGCTGCATGCAACAAAAAATCCCAACATCATAGAGGCCCAAACAGACCGTTCATGTTTCCAGGAAAGAGGCCCACAGAGAGACAGTCCTGCAGGTAGGTACAGCACCCCACCATCAGAGATCAGCTTTGTAGCAGTCATTGTTTCCTGTTTTCTCATGATCCAGAGCGACTGCCTGAGTTCTTGCCATTGCCTCCTGAGCCCAGGCAGGACATGAAAAAGAGAAGAAGGCTATATGCCTCTTCCTTTCAGGGAGACTTTCCAGAAGTCTCACACCCGCCTACTTCTCAGAGGTCAAGAACTTAATCATGTGACCGTACTCCACTGCCAGGGAGGCTGGGAAATGTCATCTTTCAGTTGAGCAGCAATAGGCCCAACTAAAAACTGAGATTTTGTTACTTAGGAGGAAGGGGGAGATTGAAAAGCAAGCCGCAAAATCCACCACCTGGGGCTGTGCTTTAAGTATAAGCCATTGGGGCAGGACTTAGCAGCAGCCTCAGGAGATCGGCTTTAGTCTTGGGAAAAGAACATATTTTAATTAACATGCATTTGGGATCTTATGCAAATGAGGCTGAGAACGTTGAGCTGGTTTGTGTCTAATGGAGTTTAAACCTCCTTGTATACTCCCTCCGCTCCAGCCCACCTGTCAAGTTGTCTTAAATTGGAGACAGTCAAGTCCTGGTTAGTGGAATCAAAAATCAATATGAGAAAAAAATCAGTAAGCTCGGGAATTAAATCCCACCTCCCACATTTCGTACCCGAAGATGCAACTGTTCTGACCAAGATCACAGGCAGCTTTCAGTGGAGATTCAGAATGCAAGCATCCTTTCCTCGTGCCCACCCTCACGCTGCGCATGCTCTGTGCCAGAAGTTAGGGTGCAGAGCCCCCGCCTCCAGAACCCTCAGGCCAGATGTGAGCCAGAGTTGCACAGTGGGTGGCTGGAGTTGGGTGGGGCTCAGAAGCCCCCCCCCGCCTCAGTTCAGCCACAAATGCCATCCCAGTTCTTCTGCAGCCCCCCCTGGCCTGGAAGGGCTTGGTGTGGTTCCTGGCTTCTCTTTGACTGCCTTCCGCCCAGGTCCATGCTGCAGGACAGGAGGGAGCCTTTTCCTGGAGTATTCCAGGCAGAGCCACACCCCAAGCAGATGCTGGGAGAGGGAGCCCCATGCCGCAGACTCCTCCTGTGACTCTGGGGAGGGGAACAAGAAAACTCACTCTTTAACATTGTCTGCAGACAGGCTTTTGCCCAGGTTTACTCCTTTCCTTGCAAGTCCTGGATCCGATGGGTGTTATTCCCATGAAGTCCTGATTCCCATGAAGGGCTGGCTCATCCTGAGAGGTCACCAGGGGTCAGGCAAGGAGTAAGCCAGCCTGGGCCTTGGGCTCACATGGGGAGAAAACTTTGGGGACAAGGAGCCTCCACCCCACCCACCCCCATCCCAAACCCTGCTCAACACAGGCTTTGTTCTCTTATTTCCTTAGAAAATACTCTTGGGGGCTCTATCTCCCGATTAAGCGAGATGATAACATTTTACTCTGTGACACTATAGGATCCATGTAAATAAAGGCTTTAGAAAACATACTTGGTAAAAGTCAGTGCGGTCCTTGAGTAGGATTTCTCCCTGAGGAAGTCATCTCTTAAAGTCAAACTGAGAGCAGCACAGTAGAGGGTGCATGGTCCTTTTTCTGTTTTTACCCTCACCACGGATTCCAGACATTTCTGGGCACTGGCGAGGTGCCCGCTCTGGGGTGAGGGCCAGGGCTCGGGGTGAAGAGGCAGGGCCCGCCTACGCGCTCCCAGAGCTGCCATGCGATGGCTCTCAGGTGACGTCATGGGGCGGAGCAGGGTGTCCATCAGAGGGAGGAGGAGGATTATTTGGGGTCTAGGAGCCCTGTGGGAAGGGATTGCTAAACCGATGAGAGGATGGAGGGGGCACCTCAAGGGGGAGCCTCAGCTGTGAAGGGGGGCTCTGTTAGTGGTAGACGGAGTGGACCCCTGAAGCCATTCCTCTCCAGACCTCTCCCACCCCCCCCCCAGGGCTGAGATGGAAGCCTGGGGTCCAGACCCTTGAGGCCACCTGCTGGGTGCTGGCAGGGTAGGAGGGGCCACAGGGTGGTGGTGGCCTTAGCTTAAGGGCAGACTGGGTGGCCTCACCCCCACAGTCTGCACCCTTTGGGACATGGGGGGGTCCCTGAACTCAGGATTGACTGATTGCAAGGGAGCCGTGGGGGGCCCCTCGGAGCAGGATGCCCCAGCTCTCACCCCACCTCCCCGTGACACAGGAGGAGGGGCGGGCACTGTGGACCGGCGTGTGTTCAGCACTTAGATGTTGACTCTGTCCATGCCTGCCTGCCTGAGAGAAACAGATTTTGCCAGGGCGCAGAGCATGTCGTCGTTTGCACATGAGGCAGGAGTGGTGAGGAGCGGGGACCTGGGAGCTCCCCACACCTAGCGGCCCTCAAGGCGAGTCCCGGAGTGTTGGGATTGTTCCCCTGCAGACTGAGCAGAAGTGGAACAAAGGCCCCACAGCCACACCTGAGGGGCAGGCCCTGCTTGGCAGGGAACACTGCAGGACAAGGGGCAGGGCTAGGGCAGAAACTCACTTCCAGGGTGTTGCAAGGGGTCACCCCCACCCAGGGGACAGCACCAGGGCTGCTGCGCTGTCTCCATCTCCCTCCTCCCTCCCCACCACATAGGCCCCTTGTGTCCTCAGCCCCACAGGGACACCTGGAACTCAGCACCTGTGGCCCTCATTCACTCACCAGCCTGCAGCCTGGGCACAGAGAGGCTAAGCACTGGTCCTTGATTGCCCAGCAGGCTGGGAGGCCGCTCAGACCCCTTTCCTGTATCTCCGGATGGGCCAGCCCACCCTCAAGCTGTGCCCAGGGGCCCTTCCTGATGCTCTGGCTCTGCCCCCTCCACCCACTCACAGTGACATGAAGCTGCCCGAGGGACAGAGGCCAGAATTCCTCAGTGCCAGCAGTGCCTGTCCCTTCTCTGCCCTGCCTGGCTTGGGATGGTGGCCCACCCCTGCTGCACCCCAAAGCCCTAGTTATCCTGCAGAGGCTTTTTTGGTTGGTTGGTGTAAGTTTTGGGTTTTTGGTACTGGGGACTGAAGCCAGGGATTCTGTACCACTGATCTATGTCCCCAGCCCATTCATTCATTTATTTATTTATTTATTTATTTATTTATTTATTATTTTGAGATGGGGTCTTGCTATCTAAGTTGCCCAGGCTGGGCTTGAACTCATGATCCTCTTTCCTCAGCCTCCCAGAACCCTGGGATCACAGGTGTGCGCCACCACATCTGGCACACTATAGAGTTTTTAAAAGCACCTAGATGTGTATGGCCTCTGTGACGATGGGAAAGGGTCCCTGAGCCACCATACTCACCCTGTCCCTAGGTTCCCAGTGATGCCTGCACAGAGGGGCATGGCCCCCACCCCACCAGGTGAAGTGCTTCCTGCCCCAGCTACCTAGTCATGGTCCCCAGGGCCCAGTGACAGCCGCTGGCATCTGGCTGTGTCATAGATGCCTGGTCCACTCGGCCTGTCCCAGGGAGAAGACACCACACTCAGAGAGGCCACAATGCCCACAGGGTGTGACACCTATCACACAGTACAACCCTGCTTTACGTGTGTCGTGGGGTGAGGAGCCAGGGACGGGCGCTTCTCCCTGCCAAAGGTGCCGGCTGGGCGGCACCCCCAGGAGACTCACTGGAGGTGGTCTGAGTGACCCAAGGTGGTGAGAGGACCCAGGTGGGGGGGTGTAAGTGGGGCGGTCTCTGTCCCACCGCCCAGCCTTTAGCCTGCATAGGGTCCTGCAGGACTCAGGTGGGGGCAGCACTGATGGGAGGTGCCCAGGAGGCAGATGAGCTGGCCGGAGGGCTGGGTGGCCTTAAACAAACCTTGTCTTGCACAGGGCTACATCAGGCCAAGGAGTCCACAGCTCAGCGCCTGTAGATTTGTCTGTTTAGTGGATTTAGTCTGGCAGCATCCAAGCTAGAGAGCCCCTGTCTGTCCCCTGCCCTGTCATCAGGACCACTCTGGCCTGGGAGGAGTCCACAGCACGGCTGCTCCGGGGTCTCCAGCCATGGGGCAAGGGGACCCAGTGCCAGGCGAGCCAGGGTAGGGATGGCATCCTGGTCATGCCAGTGGCTCACTTACTCACTTGGTTCTCAGGGACCAGGTTTCCAGGGCCTGTTCATGGCACCAGGGCTTCAAACCCATTTTCAGAGGCCATTCCTCTGGCCTCTTTCAGAGAGGCTACTGCTGGCTCTGTGTCATGTGGAGCAGGGGCTGGGGCTGGAGCAGTTGTGCAGGGCCTAGGGTGCAGCCAAGGGTGGTGGAGACACAGATGTCCCAGCCTATTTCCCTCCCTGCTCAGGGAAGCCCACCCAGGGAGCATCTGGGGCAGACTCTAAAGTTCCTGCCCTGCCACTCACACAGTGGCACCTGGGGTCACCCGCATCTCCTTCCTGTAATGTTCCTCCCCCTGGGCTTGCTCCTGAGGATGGGCAGGACCTTGGGACTGGCAGGTGCTTCCCTGGGTCCTCGCCAATGGGACCGAGGCTGCTTAGCAACCCTGATCTACACTGGAAGATTCCAGGATGTCTCCAGCTTGGAAATTCATGATTCTTTCTGGGCATTATCTTGTTTTATTTTTCTTTCTCTCTCCTGTTTCTGGAACTCCAGTGCATTGGAATTTGGATCTTTTGGAATAGCTCCCTAATGCTCCAAGTGATTTTCTATTGCTTGCCACAGCCTCATGAGGACAGGGAAGGGAAGACCAACCATGGACCTGGCAGGATTGGCTTGGATTGGCCAGGATTGGTGGTCTCCTGGGGTCCCACCCACATTGATTTTCCAGTCATCTCTGGCCATGGATGGCCTAGGTCTGGGGCTGCTCCCTGATCACTGGCTGCTGGGCAACAGCCCAGCTTTGCCAGGAGGGCCTGCATGCTCCACCTAGCCCAGAGTGATGGATGAGAGATGGAGAGAGGGGGATGGGAAGGGAGCCCATGTTGGGAAGGGTGCTGGCTGCTATGGCTGCCCTGAGTGATCTGACCAGAGCCCAAACTTCCGGAGACTTTACCCACAAGGTCCACCTCTTCTGAGGACAGTTGGGGACCACCAGGGGTCAGGAGAGCCAGCTCTCAGGGACCCAGCCTCATCTCAAGTGTCTCCTCCCAGGCCTCCCCCAGGAGGGGCCTGGCAAGCCCATGTCTCCCAGCTGGCATGTTTCTAGAATGTTCAGTGCCCTGTGAGACCTGGCTACTTAGGCCAGGGTTTCAGTTACCTCATCTTTAAAATGGAGGTGCTGGACCTGGGGATTTCAACCTTTTATGATTTGGTCCCCCTCTGCACAGGGCCTACTGATTAAACAGCTATGTTGGTCAGCTTTCTCATTGTGAGGACAAAATACCCAGTGCCCATAACTTCAAGGAGGAGAGGTTTATTTGGCTCATGGTTTCAGAGAGTTCAGTCCATGGTAGACTGCGCCAAGGCAGAAATATCATGGCAGAAGGGTATGGCAGAGCGAGGCTGCTTACTTCGTGGTGACTGGGAAGCAGAGCATGGCAAAAAGGCCAGCAAAGTACCCTCCAAAGGCCGCCCCCAGGAGCCGCCTCCAACCAGACCTCACCTCCACCCAGTGAATTCAGCTGTGAACGTCAGTGGGTTGATCCACTGAGGAGTACAGCATCCCCCTGGTCCAGTCACCTCCAGAGTCACCTCTCCAGAGTCTCTTACTCCAATCAAGTTGATAATTAAGTGTAACATCACAACTGCCATCCTTCCCCCTCTCACCCCCCCGACCTCCTGCCCTGCCTGGGCTGAGCTCATGGGCCTAGCCCCTCTCCCAGGGCTCACCCCACCTGCAGCATGGCTCTCAAGGCTCATGGAGTAGCCTGGGTGTCTCAGGGACTGGGCTGGGGCTGGATGGGAGTGGGGAACTGGGAGGTGAGCTCAGCAAGGCTATCCCAGGCCACTCAGGCAACAGAGGTCAGAGGAAGATTGGTCCAGGAAGTGGGCCTCAGTTTACCTGAGCCAGGGCCCCTGATTACACCAATGCTCCTTACCACTCAAGGTCCTGGCACTCTGGTGGGCTTCCTATCAGCACTGGAGAGGATACTGAGGCCATTTCTGCCACGAGCCAAGCTGGCACCCAGAGGTTGTGGAGAACATGACCTGCGGTGGTTTGTTTCAGGGTCCTGCCCGGGAAGATGGCCTACTACAGAAGTTGCATTGAGATGGTGATAGAGCAACTGGACAAATTTAAACCTGAGAAAGACAGTCCTGAGCTGTTCCTGGAGGCCGCATCCACCTCCCTGCAGGTAGGGTAGAGGTGGCTGTGTGATGACACGCACCATGTGGCATCTCACTTCCACGAAGCAGCATCCCATTCACTCCCATCCAGTGCCTTCCTTCCCAGGGAGAGGCCTGGGCAAGTCCCCATCACATGGCAGCTGACTGTTTCGACAGAGACCCTTCTTTGTCATGGGACATATTTTATGACAGGGGTCCACTAAGAAGACACAGTGGCTGTAAGTCAGGGGACACTGGTCCCCACAGTCAGCCTGTCCTCAACCCAGATCAGAAGAGGTAGCCCTGCACTCCTCTTCCCCCAGCACCCACTCCAGAGGGACGGAGGGCTGTGGTGCCCAGGGCAGCCACAGCCACAGCTCACCGGGGTGAGCTGTGTTTCACTAATGCGGCCTCCGGCAGAGGCAGGGGCTACCTGGGCATCGAAGCCCTGGGGGGTTGCTGACACCTCCCACCTCCTTTGTCTGCCTGCCCACACCTGGGAGAAATAACAGATGGCTCCTGGGAGCTGGCCACCCAGCTTCTCCACTCCTGCCCTGCCCCTGGGGGTCCCATCCTTCTCTCTCATTGCAAGTCCAGACCCTGGGCCACTGGGGTAGGGTACGGAGCCTGGGAGAGGAGCAGTGACATTTGCTGTGGCATTACCCACCCCCCCAGCAGCCCCCCATGGCCCTCCCTGTCACCTGATCACTGCCCCCAGCCATTCCGACTCCACGCCCTCTGTCCATTGGGGCAGGTGCCCAGGGAGCAGGTGCTTGGATTCCAGCAGCCCAGCTGTCAGGCCTTTGGGACCCAGCACTCTGGATTGGTGAGGAAAGCACCAGGGGAAATGCTGGGGGACTGTCACATGGGCACTCCTCACAAATGCTGTCCTCACAAATGCATATATTGGGGGACACTGGTCTGTAATTGTGGACTGTGGTCTGTCTGTGGCCATTGCTGCCCTCGTTTTGCTCAGCCCCAGGTACAAGGCTGTCTGCAGAGCCGAGAGCCCTCCAAAGATGGTGCCCCCACCTCAGTGCCTCTTTGCCCCCAAGCTCTTTCCCTGAGGCCCTAAACATATTGGGGAAATGATGAAAACAGCTGAGGGCTGGGCCAGGAAAAGGCCCTGTGCCTCGTGCAGCACCTGGCCCAGGCACAGCTGCAGGAGGACATGGAGATGCAGGCAGGAGACGCCCCCAGGATCCCAGGGCCTAGCCCCTGCTCCTTCAGCAGCCCCCTCTGCCTCTCTGCCTCAGGTCACCCCCAAAGGTGTTGGGACCCCAAGCCCCTGCAGCCCCTGATGGCACTGTCTGGATCCAGCAAGATTACCCACCAACAAACTGCTCCCCAGCTCCTCCCCTCTCCCTCCAGTACCAGCTCAGAACTGCACTGCTGCAGCAGAACTCCCACTGCTGGGTAGTTTGACAGGGTGTCTCTCGCTAGAGTGGGCATCAGGGATCCAGGCAGCAGCACCTGAGGGGGGCGGGCCTCCCATGAGCTCAGCTGTGGACATCGGGTTAATCCACTGAGCAGCACAGCACTCCTGCTCCACTCACCTCTCCAGGGTCTCTGGAGCCAGTCAAGTTGACAAGTAACTGTCACCACAACCAACAGATTGTTAGTGGTAAACAATCACAGTTGTTACCTGGAAGTTGTGACACAGTGACCGTTCCTTGCCTTTCCGAGAACAGCATGACACCTTAACACCACACATGGGCCTGGCAGCAGTTGGCAAGTGCTGCCACCCAAGGACAGCCACCCACTGCCACTCACTCTGCCTACTTTAGAGGCACGGGACCTTTCCAATCTATTCAAAGTCCCTCTGAAGTCACAGGGGAGTGGGGCACTGGGTACTGACCCAGTTTGCACAGCCCATTTTATCTCCTGTTGTCAGAAGATGACTTCAGTCCGCCCACTTTGTTTGCTCAAGGCTCGAGGCTGCCACCTGCCAGAAAATGACGCAACACAGAAACTGGCAGCACAGTCTGCCCACAGGCTGTGGTGAAGGGTGAGTGGTGGGGGCTGTGCCCCAACCAAACCTGCTGTAGCCCTAACCCTGCCAGCCTGGGGATGTGACCTTATTTGGATACCTGGTGCAGAGGTCACAACGCTGACATCGGCCAGACCCAGACTAGTGATAACGTCTTAATAAAAAGAGGGGAATGTGGACACCACACAGAGAGGAGAGGCCCATGCAGACCTGAGACAGGGACAGGGAAGGGGACCACGCTGGGAAGCAGGCAGAGGGCAGAGAGAAGTGGCCCTATGCCAAGAAGTGCCACGGACTGCCAGTGCCACAGGAAGCTGCACTGCATTCTCCCTCTTGTCTCGGAGCACAGAGAGAATACGTTTCTGTGGGTCCCAGCCCGCCAGGGGGCTCACCCACACAGGGAGCCAAAGACGGAGGACCGCGGTGGGGCTGCACAGGGCATCAGGGACCACCCCAAGTTGCTGCTGCAATGCCAGGCCCTGGCAACCCGGAAGAAGGGGCCCTCAGGGCTGGGAAGGTGGCAGGACTCGTGGGTCTGCAATGGCTTTTTCTGTCCCCACATTTCAACCCCGTCCCAGCCCCGAGCACACACACGCATGGGCCCTCCCACAGAGGCACGGTCGTAGTGACGCTTCACAGGAGACCTCGGGGCACTCTAGCACTGGAAGGATCGCTGGACTGAGAGGCCCTCCGTCATCACCGTGGGTGGGGGTATGGGTTTGGCCTAATGAAAACAACGGCACTGGGGTATGAGGGGACTGGCCGTCAGGGGCAGCCTGGATCTGGAAGAGGCTGAGGGCCCTGGGCCTAGATCATGTGGAGGGGCAGGGGGCACAGGGTGCCCGGAACCAGGCGAGCTGGCAGCACCAAGTCTGGGCGGCCTCAGCTGGGCCTCAGAGAGGGATGGGAACAGAGGGACACACGCACACACATGTGCACACCCCGAGGGGCCACACAGCTCCTTCCCCTCTGCAGTCCTTCAGAGGTGCTGCTGAGGCCCGGTGCTTCCCAAGAGGAGTGCTTGGGATGGCCTTGTCCCCGGTCACTCCCACACCCTGGAAGCCCCTGAGCCTGGCCAGAGTGGGTTGTGGTGGCCAGGGAGGACCCACATGGTTGGGCCATGACTCTGGACCTCCAGGCAGAAAGGGCGTGGCCAGCAGGTGGCAGGCGGTTCGGGGAGGAGAAGGGACAGGCCAGGGTGGGGCAGCCAGACGCACTGGGTGGGCCTGGCCCAGCCTGAGAGGACAAGGACAGGGCCACGGCTTGGGTGGCTGGGAAAGGGGGACCATCGCGGCTGCGAGGGCAGGACTGGCCATCTCAGGATGCCTGTGCTTGCTCTTCCTGTCAGTTGTCTCAGGAAAAACTTGAGCACAGAAAATATCTTCTATTTTAATATTTATTAAAATACCCCATGAGGGGGCATGGTGGCCCACACCTGTCATCCAGCACTCTGGGAGACTGAGGCAGGAAGATTGACAGTTTGAGCAGTCTGGGCAACTTGGTGATTTAGGGAGACTGTCTCAAGACAAAAAATAATTAAAAGGGCTGGGGATATAGCTTCGTGCAAAGGCTGTGGGTTCAATTCTCCATACCGGAAAAACAAAACAAACTAAACCAAAACAAATCCCACACACACCTGCTGTATTGACACAGTCCAAGGCAGTGTTCGGTGGACATCTTTCTTCCACCCGAGCCCCTTGGAGTCCAGTGGGCAGTGTCCCTCCAGAGCCTGGCCAGGTTTAAAAATATGTTTAGATTATATAAATATTATATACGAGAATAAGAACAAAATGATATGTGTAAACCCATAGCATTTGCTCGCGCCCAGGGTGGGTGGCAGCTAGCAGGTGTGTTTGGCTGTGGGGGAAGCTCAAGTTCTGGGGACAGCATTGTTATAGAGCGAGGGTGCCCTGTGTCACAGGCCAGCCTCTAACTCCTCCACTGCACAGGGCAGCCCTTCTGGAAGCCGAGCAGGCCCACGCCTGCTGTCGATCCATGAGATAAGGAAACCTTGTTCTTCGTAAGTTACCTAGTCTGGTGTTCTGTCACCACAGCGGAAAATAAACTAAGAAATATCCGTGCATCTGAAAACAGCTCTGAGCATCACAGTGGCCCTGCGGCGCCTCTCTGCATCACCTCTTTCCATTTCACAAGGCTTTGTGGAAACTGTTCCACGCCTGTTCGTTGTGGGGATGTGTTGGGATTTTTCCGTCTCCTGACCGAGGGCCACAGAGCATCCTGCTGCCCACTGTCACAGTCGGTGCAGCTCCCCCTGTGCTGGGGCTGGCGCTTGTTTCCTGAGCTTACCGTACAGACAGCAGTGGGCTGACTGGCCCACCTGTCCCATCCCTCTGCACCTGGGCAGGTGCACCCCAGGTTGGATCCTAGAAAACACAAAGTCTTGCTGCGAGAGTACCTTTTTTTTCTGGTTCTGGGGGTGAGCCCAGGACTTTTGCACTGGGCTACATCCCCAGGTCTTTTTACTTTTCATAAAATAGAAAGCTTGGGACTCAAGCTTGTGCTCCTCCCCCCTCAGCCTCCCAGAGTGCTGGGGTTACAGGACACTGCACCACTTCGCCCGGCTCTCTCGGGGTGCCTGGGGAGCTCAGCTGGCCGTCATGGAGATCTGGGCGTTGCTGCTGCGCTCCTCCCCCAGCACCTGTTCCCTTCCTCCCTCACCGGCCCAGTGCAGGCAAACATTTTATTTTTTACAACAAATAAGCAGTGGAAGTGCTTGGTAGTGTTACAACTGGCATCTCTCCTCTATATTTTCACGCATTTTCATGCATTACGTACCTCTTCTCTGAACCATCTGCTTGGATCTATAACTGTTAGGAAACTGTGTTTGGCTGTATCTAATCCAGAAAAGTAGTTGCTTAGATAAATGAGAGGCCTCTTTGCTCACAGGAGAAGCAGTCTGCAAACAGACAGCTTAGGGTGACTCAGTGGCTCTGTGGTACCAGTTAGCATGTTCCTTTCCACATGGCCACAAAATGACTGCTCTATCCAGCATTATACCCACATCCCAGGCAAGGAGAGGGCAAAGGCAAACAGCTGGAGGACTGCGCCAGCTGAATCTGCCTTCTTTTCAAAGAATTTCGTAGCGATCACATATAGCAATTTGTCACGCGAGCTCATTGATTAAAATGGCCCTGCCAACAAGGAGAATCACTGTCCTCAGCAGGGCAGGGTCCTTCCTATCTGAGAGGAAGAAGGGAAGACGGGACATGGCATGGGCATCCAGCAGCCCCCTTGCCTCTGCCTACTTTCTAGCAGTCCTTGGCTCCCTGGATTACAAGTGTTAGTCTGTGCTGTGACTTGGCAGCATCCAGGGCCCTCCCTGCCCTTGGCCCTGGCCCAGCTTCACCCCAACCCTGGCTCTGTCCCAGGAGGCAAGGGACTCCAGGAGGAGGTGGGCACTGGCGACCATGAAGCTGGTGGCTTGCCACTGTCCCCAGGGGCTGGCGGGCTCCCTTGGTGGCGACTCAAGAGCCTCAAAATTGACCAAAGCCCAAGATTTTAGCCCCAACTTAGAGACCTTGGTGGCCACAGCCCTCTGGCGTCCGTGTCTGAGGCCAGCTTGGATTTGTCTGAGTGCCACAAGCCTCCCCTGCTCTTGTGAGACAGAGGCCACCCACCCAGCCCCAAGCCTCTGCTGGCCACTGAGGACAGACAGGGCCGATGCTCTGTCCTCTGCCCCCTCCGCAGCTCGGTCCCACTCTGCGGGATGCCCTGTGTCGCAGACACCCTGTGTCCCAGTAGCTGCTGGCCTCATATTAGCACACTGCCCTTCTCCATGGTGAGGACCTGGATGTGGGCCCAGCCTGGCCCTGGCCCTAGGTGTCCTTTACTGGCACCCACTTGGCCCTGCATCTACAGGATCCTCCAGCCCAATGTGGCCCTGGGGCACCTATCTGCCCAGGCTGCTGCTGGACCTATCAAGCCATGGGCTTGGTCTGGGCCTTATTAAGAAAGACTTTTGCATATCCCAAACACAGGCATAATCCGTGAGCACTAGTCACCATGGTCACTCCCTCCCCAAGGCCAGAGCAGCTGCCAACCCCTATACACACGGCTCTGCCTGGCCTAGGCTCCCTTTGACAGAGGCGTCCAGTCTGGGCGGTTGGGGCCTGCGCTCCAGGAGCCAGCGGGGAGGAGCCTGTCCCCCTCCCCTTCCTCCCGCAGGTGTTTCAGGACCCCAGGCGCCTGCACAGGGCCAGGCTGGGAATGGAGCGAGAGTGGGAACGCAGGGCCTGCCCATGGCCCTCAGGTGGTCTCATTGCCCTGTTGTTTGCTTAGCATAAACCCAAGAGAAGAAATCTCGAAGGAAAAGACAGATTTGACCTCAAAACAAAGTAAAAAGGCCACACACTCCACATGCCTCAAATATTTTGCACAAAATTAGAAGGCAAATTACAACCTCACAACAAATAACTCTCACGTGAATGATAGACTCATAAAAATGGCTAAGAAAATGTTATCCCAATTAGAAGTTAACAATGGACATGCCAGCGCATGACTATAATCCCAACATTTGAGGCTAAGGCAGGAAGATTGCTGCAAGTTCAAGGCCAGCCTGGACTACATAGCAAGACCCTGTCTCAAAAAGCCAAAAAACAACAAAAAAGTCAATTAAAAGTTAAACTGTGTTAGCACACGGACGTTTGAGGCCCAGCCTCGGCTGTGGCCTGGGCTGTGGCTGAGCACTCTATGGGTTCAATTCCCAATACTGAAAAATAAAGGTTAACCAAGAATGCAAATTGATAATCCACAGAACAAGGAGACAGGTAAACAGCTGGAAACTTCACTGCAAATAAAAACATTCAAAATAAAAATGAGATAGCGATGTTTCTTTCCTAGCTCAGCAGCTGGGCTGCGGCTACGTGGTGAGTGCTCGCCTAGCACCACGAGCCCTGGGTTCGTGCCCAGCACCACGAACAGAAAAGAGTAATCAGCGAGGGAGTCCCCATGACCTTTGTGAGGCGTTGGTGCACAGGCACGGCTCTGGTACGCACACGTGTGTGTGTGTGTGCGCGCGCGTGCATGTGCGTGCATGTGTGCAGCCTTAGGGAAGGGCCTGGCGTGAGCAGGGTCCATTGAAAGGGGGTGGCTGGCAGGGGAGCCGAGGGTGCCTGAAGTTTATGGGCACAGTGCATTCCGATGGCAGGGAATGTGGGTGCAGAGACACAAGCACAGCCCTCTCCCCACGCGTGTTTTGTGTCCAGCAGGATCACAGTCCACGTGCTCGCCTTGTGTGAAACGCACTATGTCATCATCTCCTTGTGAGTGTTCCAGTAGCGTCATTTTATTTTTTTAAGTTTTTGTGATTATGTATTTGTGATGCATAACGAATACATTCATCCTGGTACATATGCATGTCACATCTTAGCCTTTTTATTTCCCTTTCTCCTCCCCTCCCTCTCGTCTCCCTCCATCTCTAGATCCCCTTCCCATCTGCAGAAGGTCCGCCTCCCTGTTTCCTGTTGTGTGTCTTTTATTTGTCCCCGCAGCAGCGTCATTTCAGTGACCGAATGGCGCTGGTCCTGGGTGGGGAGACGCGTGGGACCCATGCATTCCCACGCGGGGCCTCCAGGCCATTCCCGCCTTCCTGGCTGCCTCTACCAGCGCCCTGTACGCTCTGCGTGGCATCTTCTCCTTCTGGCCGGTTCCTTAGATTCCCAGAAGAGGAATCACAGAGGGAAGGGCCTGGCACTCGAGGGTCAGGACACATTTCCGAAGGGCTTTTGGGACAGCTCGCTGGGCCCATCCTGCCTGCCTCATTGCCTCACTGCCAACGTGAGGTGGCCCTATTGCCTTCTTGAAAGCATAATTACTTTTCAAAACTTAATTTGAAAACTTCCTTACTTTTTTGAATTATGAACGCACATCACAGGCAGTTCGCAAACCCCAAAATGTCCCAAAGTGTCAACAGGAAGAGCCGGTGCCCCCAGTGCTAACTCCCTGCCCAGAGGGGACGGAAATTTGTCACTCGGTGTCTCCTGTCTCACTTTCCATACTGCACAAGCTCCAGATTTTTCCTTGCTCGTGCCTCTTACTTTCTGGTAAATTTTTATTCCTTCATCTGAAAACCTCTATATGAGCTCATTTTTTACATTATTGTAAGATGTACATGACATAAAATTAATCACTTAACCATTTCCAGGTGTCTAGTTCCGTGGTCTTAAGTGCATTCTCCTGGTTATGCAGCCGCCGCCCCATCCATCTCCAGAGTTCTTCACCTTCCCCACCTAACACTGTTCCCATGAAGCACCAGGCCCTGTCCCCTCCCTGTCCCTGGTCCCGCCATTCCCCCCATGGGTGGATAGGTGAGGTCTTTTGTGACCCTTGTCCCTCTGTGCTGTCCTTTTTCCTCTCATCATTTTCCTTGTTTGTTTTGCCTTTGCTCCCCACCCTTGCCAGCCTAGAACAGGGGACCAGTCCCTGGGCCCTTCCTGGTCACCTCCATCACTGCCCACTGCTCCAGGAGGATGGTGTGAGCTGGGGCCTCTCGCCCTGGAGGGCACACCTGTCCCCACTTTGCCCTTCTCCTAGCAACCCTGGTGACCCCTCCAGCTGTTTCTCCCCCAGGTGCTGAGTCCCCAGAAGCAGGCATTTGTCTCAGAGCTCCTGTCTGGCTGCCTGCACTACCGGAAGCTCCTGGCCGTCGTAGTGGACGCCTTCTATGTGCGGGATGGCCAGCTCTGCCCATGGGCTGACTACAGCCTCTTCCAAGGTGAGTGTCATCTGTATGTCTCCAGGCCCCCGCCCGCTGTGCCCTTCACAGCAGACCCCTGGAGTGACCTAGGCAGTGGAGGGTTGACCAGGGTGGACATGTTTTCTCACCTCGCAGATGGGAAATTGAGGCCTCAGGCTCATGGAAGGCCTAGGTGCTGGCAGCAAGACCTCGCCCCTGCCGCCCCCACAGCCTGTGGCCCGGCACAGGCCTGGCCTGGCTGAGTGAGAGCGCCCCTCCTTTCTCGGGCTGTCCCCTGACTCCTTACCCCATCCCTAAGAACTTTGGGCAGAGCAGGTCCTGAGCCACAGTCAGGATTCTCATGGGGGTTCAATAGGAGAGATGCCCACCAAGAATGTGGTGCACACCTGTGATCCTAGCACTCTGGGAGGCTGAGGCAGGAGAATGGCAAGTCTCAAAACAAATGTTAAAAAAGGGTTAGGGATGTAGCTTATTGTGAAGGCCCTGGGTTCAATCCCCAGTACAGAGAGAAAGAAAGACAGACAGACAGACAGACAGACAGGAGGAGGAAGCGGGGTGGAGAGGAGAGAGACCTCCAGCTACTGTCTGCTTTCATGGAGCAGGTTGACCGTGGGCAGAGTGGCTGGTGCCATCACAGAAACTTGACCTTGTTCTCGCTGCCCAGCCCTGGGGGAAGCATGGAGTGAGGGTTGCAGGGACGTGAAGCCTGGCCCTCAGCCTCAGGTGAATCCTCCAAGGTCCCAGTGGGGATCCCTGTGGGCACCCCACACACTGCTCTCTCCTCAGTGCTCTGCTACTTGGCCACCTTCGAGCTGGACAAGCTTGGCTTTCGGCTCTTCTGCAGCATTGTCAAGGCCCTGCCCGCAGGCAAGACATGCAAGGTGAGCCCCGCCCTGCCACCACCGCAGGGGACAGGGCCCCACGCACAGGGGCCCCAGGGCACCAGCCCCCCTGCCCTCCCGGTTCCTTTTAATGAGAGAATCTCTCGGGGTTCTGTTCTGCATTGAAAATGGATGCCCTCCTGACAGAGAGAACGTACACTCTGTCCCCAGGGAAACCTGGTTCTGTGTCCTGGGTCCCACTGACTGGCAACTTAGGGATGAGGACTCTGCAGTCAGCTCCCAGGATCCTGTGAGTGGGGAGCGAGCTGCCTCCTCCAATGCCTGTGCCTGAGGGGCCACCTCTGTGGATGCAGGGACACAGGGGCCTCAGGGCCGACAGGTGTCACATCTGGCTGAGGCCCACTGCTCCTTGCCCATCTGCTGCCACCACAGGAGGCTTGCTGGAGGCTGGGCTTTGCCGTGCTCTGGCACCTGATCTTCAGCCTCCTCCTCCCAGAGCAGGTGGTTTCCAGCCCAGGGTGACATCCCGGAGAAGGGACAGGGAAAGATGCAACCAGGAGCATGTGGGTATCACATGGGTATCTCACTGGACGAAGCCGCCAGCTCTGCAGGGTAGGGACAGGAGCAGCAGCGCCACCAGGACCACATGAGGGACTGAACTCAAGCTCTTCATGATGAGCTACCTCCCCAGTCCACTTCTTTGTGGTTGTTGTTTTGTTTTTTGTTTGTTTGTTTTTTGAGACAGGGTCTCACTATGCAGTTCAGGCTGGCCTTGAACTCCCTTTGTAGCCCAGGGTGGCCTTGAACTCCCAGCAATCCTGCCTCAGCCTCCTGCATGCTGGGATTACAGGTGTGCACCACCATGCCAGGATTCTGCTGACTTTCTTACCCATTGTTGATCAGGGATTCACCTTTTATCTCACCTGGGTCCCGCAGGGACTCACCAGGTGCTTGAGTACCAACTGCCCAGAACTCCAGGGCCAGGGCAGTGCCCCACACAGTGCCACACTGGCCCAGGGCAACAGCCAGCCACATGAATCCCCAGGGGACAGCAGGACTGCAGGGGCTTTGCTGTCCCTCCTCCGTCCCTTACCCCAAGCCCATCAGGGTCCCTCACCCCACCTGGAGGGAGCAGGCTGTGGGGACAGGATGGCTTCTCCCGGGCACTGTCACTGTGTGGTCAGGACTGACCTTGAGGTGAGCAGCATGTGTCCAGCAGATGTCGCTGTGAAGGGAGTGGCCCTGGGACAGTGCCAAGGATACCACCCCCCACACTGCAGGGACAGGAGCAGCCCAGCTGGCAGAGCAATGGGGGCTGAGGGTGAGGGCCCAGAGGCCCCTGTGGGGCAGGGGAGGCTCCAGGGGCAGGCAGGGAGGCTCTGCACAGCCCCCAGAGGCCCTGCGGCTGGCTTGGGGGTAGCCTGCCCGAGACCCCCTGAGCCGGACTCTACGTAGAGTGTGGCCCAGGCTGCACCCTCCCAGCCAGCTCACAGTCACCTGGGCAAAGCCCTCCCGGCTTCCTGGCTTCCCTGCTTTTCTGAACCAGAGCTCTGGGCTTGGGAGCTGGGAGCTGTGGCCCTAGGGACCCTGCCATGCAAGGACAAGGGGGGCTGCCAGGCCTGGGGCAGGGGACACAGCCTCAGTCTGGGGGTGGGTGCTGAGTCGGGGGGGGGCTGTGGAAAATGGCACAGTTTCATCCCCAAAATCCCAGAGCCCACTGGGCCGGGAGGGCAGCTTCCTCGTGTCCCCACTGCCTGGGAGCAGGAGCAGGGTGCAGGGATGTGGCTCTGCCGGGCGTGTGGCCATGACCCTGGGTGCTGGGCAGCCAACTCCCTGGAAGGACTGGGGGTGCTGGGGGGGTCCAGGCCTCCGCCCTGCCCTCACGGCCCCACCCCTAGTTCCTCAGGTTCTTCTTCAACCCCTTAAACCTGTGCTCCTGGATCAAGGACGAGTGGAGCCTCCTCTACACAGCAGCCCACATGCAGAACTGGATTGAAACCCTGCTGAGGTGGGGTGGCCGGTGGGCCCGGGTGCCTCAGTGCAGCGGGGCCTCCTCGCTCCCCTGGTGTTGGGGTGAGTGGTGCAGAGAGACCCACAGCCCTGCCTGGCCCCGAAGCCTGGGTGAGGTGAGCAGGACATATCCTGGCCATCAGTCCAGGGACCCTCTGTGCCCACAGCTGGCTGGCAGCAGGTACAGCTGGTGGCTGGAGGGCATCGGGGGACGAGAAGCAGCCCTTTTGCTCTGGAGCCTGCCCACTGCTCAGGGGCTGGTGATAGTGGCCCAGCCCTGTCCCTGGCTGCTCTTTGGACCCCAAGAGTGCAGGGTGAAGGGAGCTGGGGGAGCCAGGCAGGATACCAGCTCGGCTCCTGGTATTTCAGGCCCAGCTTGTGCTCTCCAGGGCCCTGCGCCGGGCCAGATGCCCCAAGCTGCCCTTGCCGCCCTCCCTGCCCCCTAGCCTGGGGTGAGTTTGGAGCAGACCGGACCACGGGCAGAGGCTCAGTGCAGCCACAGGGAGACCTGCAGCAGGGGACCCCAGGTGTCTGCCTCTGAGAGGATGGGGAAGCCACCTTGTCTTTGGGGGGCTGTTGTAGCACAAGTGGGCCACTTAGGTCCCTGGCTCCCACAGTGGCGGTCCCTGGAGCTACCCTGGAGCCACTCAGGGGCAGTCCTCAGTCCCAGATCATCCCTGCTGCTGGTAGTGGGACAGAACTTCAGGGAATGGGGGCACCCCTGGTGTGCTTCCCCAGCACCCCCTAGGACCAGCCTCCCCACACCTGCTGCCCCTTCCCTGCCTGGGGACCCTTAGCATGGCCTCCTGAGAACCCCCTGTAGTGGCCTCACCCCAGCTTCTCCTCGGGTGGCCCTGGTCTGGATGTGGGGCCGGGACTTCTGCAAGGACACTGGTGGTGGTGGGCAGTTCCCAGTGAGGCTCCCAAGGCCTGCTCCAGAGCCCCCAGCCTGAGCCCTTCTGAGGACAGCTGGGCTCCCTGCAGGGACCGGCCCTCGCTCCCAACTCCTGCTCCTGCTGCACATGCCACCCCGGTGCCACTCCAGAAGGCTCCTCCCACTCCTGACTTCCTGGTCTGTGCCATCTGCTCTACCCCAGTTTAGCTGTGCATCCCCCTGCTGCTTGGCCTCCCTGTTCCCCAGATGCCTGGCACCCCAGCTCCCCTCTCACCACTGCTTGGCTTCAGTTTCCTCATCATCTGCTCAAGGAGTATGGCTGGGCTGTGCCTAGAAGTACTGGTCACCAGGGAAGCGAGTCCCTCAGTCCCGTAACCAGCCTCCCAAGGGAGACCCAGGTCCTGGGGTCCTTTGAGTCCTAAGGCCTGACCCCCAGTGACCCACATTGGAAGTGACCCAGGAGCTTCTACCTTCGCCTCCCAGGTGGCAGCCGGAGGTCGAGAACCTGCTGGACCAGCTGGAAGGGGGATTGGCCCACCAGGCCTCTCTCACCAAGGTCAAGGCCAAGGTCACAGAGCCTCGGGAATTCAACCTGACTGCACCCTGGCCCCGCGCCATTCCAGTGCCCGACCCAGTCCCCACTGTGGCCAAGCCAAGACCTGTGAGTTGGGCATTTGCGGGGGCACAGGCTTGTACCTCTGGGACATTCAGGCCAGGAGGGTAGCCTGCAGGGGCCACTGGAAGCTGGACTCCTCCAGGGCCAGGGTGCACCTGCTCTGACTGGGAGTGTTGGGTGACCCCATGGAGCAGGGCAGCCAGCAGACCGAGAGCCCACACTGCCTGGGGCCCCATCAGCGGGCATGGAGTAGAGCTGTCAGGCCACGGAGCTGGAGCTTGGAGCCCACTTTTAGCCTGGTGCAGAGTGCTGCCCTCCCCATGAGATGCGACACATCAGATCACAGTGTATGCACCCTTCGGGCCACGGGCACAGTGATTACCCCACTGCAGGGCCTCTGCACATCTGCCCCAAATCCCTCTCTGCCTGCCTAACTTATGAGTCAGGACACTGTACTGCATGTAACAGAAAGACGGTTTAGACAATAGGCTACTGCCTGACTCTCACCACCGAAGTAGGGTAGGCTTCAGGCATGGCTTGATCCAGGCTCCAACTCTACTTCTCTGTGATTCTACCTCAGTCTCTTCTGTAAGTCAGCTTCCTTTTTGGACTAACTTCCTTCATAGTAGTTAAAAAGCAAAAATCTAGGCCTCACATCATGCCCCACCATGTCCAGGCCAGGAAAGGACATCTTGAGCCATAGGAGGCCAAGAGGATAGTGCTGGGAGGTCCCAGATGCCACCTCAGGCCCGTCTCATTCAGGTTTCATGAAAACCTCTCTTCACAGAAGCTCTTGATGAAGCCTCAATTCTATTGCATCTCTCACTTAGCTTCCTGCTCTGCAACCCACCTCCTTTTCTTTGTAGCATTGATGAGTTGAGTCTAGTAACGTGTAGAACTGCTTATTGTCTCTCTCCTCTATCAGACCATGTCTTTTTTTTTTTTACCACATTCCCAATGGGGCTGGCATAGTCCTGCCTCAGAGCAGACCCTCAGTAAATACTTGTTGGATGGAAGGATGGATGGATGGGCAGGTGGATGGACGAATGGCAGGCTGGATGGGTGGAAGGATGGATGGATGGATGGATGGATGGATGGATGGATGGATGGATGGAAGGATGGATGCATGGATGGATGGGTGGGTGGATGGGTGGGTAGATGGATGAATGGAAGGCTGGATGGGCAGAAGGATGGGTGGATGGATGGATGGATGGATGAGTAGTTGGGCAGGTGGATGGATTAATGGAAGGATGGATGGGTGGGTGGGTGGATAGATGATCAGGGGCCTTGTTGCTAAGTAACTCTCAGCTAACCCATCTGCAGGATCTTCAACATTCTGACCCCATCTCTTCAGGAACCAGTGCATTTTTCTCAAATCATTGGGCTCTCCCTTTCTCTCTCCCTCTCCTGCTCTCCCCAGCCCAGCTCCTGCTCTGTAGCCCTGTGCTTCTCAGCACCAGCTGTGAGATGCTGGTGGACATTCTTCTTCCCCAGGGTCCACAGGTGGCTGTGCTGGATCCACACACTTGTTCTCTCTGCCTTCCCTGCCCTGCCCCTCACCAGGACACATCCAGTTCACTCATTCATTCGCTCAACAGTTACAGACCCCGACTAGCGCCAGGCACTGTGTTCCTATGGCCTGTGCTTTCCAGCAGGGACTCCAACAGGAACCAGGAAATGTGAAATTCCTCACACGTCATGTGGTGATGAGTGCTGAGGAGAGGGAGCAATGCAGGGAAGGGGAGCAGAAGCAGCTGGGGGGAGGGGTGGCGGTTCCGGGTAATGTGCCAGGCGAGGCTGCGGGAGAGGTGCGTGGAGTGAAGACCTGGAAGGAGTGAGCAGAGGGCCAGGGTCATGGCAGGTCAGAGCAGGCAGTGAGCAGAGTGCATGTCGAGGCCCAGGGCAGTGTCCTCCCTGGCGCCCAGGAGGGGAAGGGGACACGGCCACCACACACCCAGTGGACACAGTGAGGTGGGTGAGGTGTGCTGGTGCAGACACAGGGTCCCTCCAACTGCCGGCGAGGGGCAGTGTGTGGGGGCATCTTGAACCAGGCAAGCGGGATGGGAGATGGTGGGTGCAAGACACAGGCGCTATGAGGATTCTGAGGTGCGGGCATTGAAGGTGGGAGAAGACAAGGGTTTAGGTTTGGATGGGATGAGTTTCGGCGCCTGGGAAGAGAAGGGAGTGAGGAGTGTCAATTAGAGGACTGGCCTTCGGGATGTCCCAGCTGGCTTCCCCACGATGGACACAGCTGTGACGACTCATTGGATGCCCCTGAGGCCACCTTGGTCTCTGCAGGTTCATCCCAGGAGGACTGACTTTCCTGGGTCCCTGGCATCCCCAGGCCCTGCTGCTGCCCCTTCAGTCAGCAGCCAGTCACTCCCCTCTGACTCCTTGCCCCCCCATCAGATCCAGACCACCACCAGTCTCCGTCCCCAGGGGGTCCCGGGCAGGGCCTTCTCCGCGGGCCCAGGCCACTGTCTACCATCCCTTCACCTACACATGTCCTGTGCCAGTGCTGGCATTTCTAGACACCCTCTACGTGGCGGCCACTGACCAGGTCCCCCTGCAGGTCCCTCGGAGCACCTACCAGGAGCCCAAGGGACAGCAGCAGCTGCAGCTGCTCAAGAGGTTCAACCGCCAGAAGGCTGAGGTGGCGGCGCCCCTGCCTCCCCAGAGCCCCAGAGTCCCCCGCACCTGCTAAGGGGAGGGGGCTGGTGGGCTCCATGTGTGTGTCCTCCCAATGGCCCACGGGTACGGGAACTTGGCCAGTAGGGCAGGAGCTGTGTGGTGTCCTGGCAGGAGCTGCTGCTGCTGGCCAACAGAGAGGAGCTGCGGTGTGCCATGCCCAGGCCCCCCAGGGGGCCACCTGTGCAGGTAATGCTGGCCAGTCTCAACCATGGCATGTTCTCAAGTCACAGAGAAGTTCCAGTGGCCAGGTGTGGGACACGCCTGTGAATCCCAGCACCCTGGGAGGCTGAGGCAAGAAGATCACAAATTCAAACCCAGCCTGGGCAACTTAGTGACTTAGCAAGACCCTGTCTCGAAATAAAAGGGCTGGGGATGCAGCTCAGTGTGAAGGCCTAGACTCAATCCCCAGTGCCACCAAAAACAAAGGATGCTATTTCAGTGGTGACATGGAGGCCAGTTATTTAGCCTCTTCCTGTCATGGGCAGATTCCCAGTGTATCTGGGAGTAGTCCTGGGGCCACGCAGAGTGCTGGCAGGCAAGCACGCACCTGAGTCTTGGAGAAAGACAGTGTCCTGAGGATGCACTTGCAGACTCGTCTCTGGGTTCCCATTTGCCCCAAATGGAGCGTTTCAAACTTCTATCAGCACCACAGCAAAGCCAGAGGGCACAGAGACCAGAGGCCACCTGGAGGGCCAGGGTGGGAACGCACAGATGGGGCTTGACTAGGGCAGAGAGGAGTGGGTGGGCTTCCATGGGTGCAGTCCAACTGTCCACCCAGGTGGGTTGGGGCCCCAAGCAGGCACAGGTACCAGGCTGTTTCTGCTTGGCTTGCACAGGACCCCAAGAAGCAGCTGCAGCTTCGATCCACCTTGCCCCGTATCCAGAAGATTCCCAAGCTGACCTTCTACAGGGTGAGGGGCCCCACCTTTCCCACCCCTCAGGAGCTGGGGGGGCCCCAGGACGGCCCCATGCTGAGGCGGAGGGCATTACCTGGGCAGGGGTAAGCAGGGAGGGCCTGGCCGCCCCCGGCCCACCGCCATCCCCTCTCCCGCCCTCCCCTGCAGCCTAACCATGTCCCCGTCAAGCTGAACGCGGCCGCCATCCTGAGAGAAGGGGCCCCGTACCGGCGCCAGGTGGAGAAGGAGTTGCAGAGGTGAGGCGCAGAGCCCTGGGGCTCCCCCCACCCGCCCTTCTCCAGGATGCCCCTGCTGGACATTTGTGACTGCAGCTCAGTGGGGGAGGCCTGGAGGCTGGAGGAGGTCACAGAAGACACCGAGTCAAATCATTTCTCCGTGCTTTCAGCAGCAGCAGGGCACATCCCTGAGGCTCTCCCCGCTCAGACAGTGTTGCAGCCGGGTCCGGCCCCAGATGCCAACCCTGAGCCCCAGGTGGCACCTGTGCTTCCTATCCATTGGCTGTAAATCTGTTTCTCCAGCCGCCTCCTCGAGTTTCTACTGTTCTGGCTCACCATCTTGGTTTTGTTTATTTGTTTGTTTATTTGTTTTTGTGGTACTAGGGATTGAACCCAGGTCCTTCCCATTGAGCTACATCCCCAATCCTTTTTTAAATATATTTTTTTTTTATTTTGAGACAGGGTCTCCCTAAATTGTCATTTTTCTGCCTCACCCTCCCAAGTTCTGGGATTACAGGCATAGACCACTATGCTTGGCTCCATTTACTGGTTGATGATGGGATATTACCAGGGGTACGGGATATTACCGGGATGAAGAGTGGGGAAGGGGTAGGGACCTCCATACCCTCTCTGGGCCCTGATGTCCAGGACCCCCCACTTATTCCACCACCGAGGAGCCCCCTGCAACCCGTCCTTTGGGTTTTCATGGGGTCTGCATTGCATGGACACCATGGATGACATCCTTAGCCTGGTGGTCCACTCAACTCTGACTTCCTTTCCCTTCCCTGGAGAGTCGGGTGGGGCTGAAAGTCTGATCCTCTGATCCCGCCTGTCTTTCTACTGACCATCCGGTCCTGAACCTGTCTAGGGCCGCAGCCAGCAGCCTTCTCATTAGCATATGAGAGACACAGAACACTTTGGCAACTCCGGGGATTTTAGGAGGGTTGTGGCCAGAAGCAGGGATGGAAGGCAGGTACCTTGTATTTCACAGTATGGCAGGAGTCTGTGGTCCTGCAGGCGAGGTGGCAACAGGACTGTCAGACTCGGGCCACCCTTCACAGAGATAATCCCAGCACTGGGGAGAGATGGACCAGGGCAGAGGGACACTTGCCAAACCCCTGGCCCTTCCCAAACCTTCCCTGGGTCATCTCCTCCCAGACCCCCTCCTGATGCCTCTTCCAAGCTGCCCATTCAGATCCTTCCATGTCTGAGTTGGGCAGATGGACAGACAGGAGGACGGGGATGGTGTCCAGACACAGTGGACAGAAGGATGGCAGATGGACAGACAGGGGCAGAGCAAACAGGGACTGAGGGGAGCCTAGAATGACGTGCTGGTGCATGGGAGCAGAGGAGGGGACCGGGGGACAGCAGTGGGTCAGTAGGCGGTGAGGTCAAGTGCCTTGAGGACCACAGCCCCCAGGGGAACTTGTGGCCTCCTGGTGACCCTGCTCATATGAGGGACCCCAAGCTGCCTCTCTGTCCTTGCATCCACAGGGTTGACAAGCTTGTGGATGGGTACAGGGACCTCTCTGAATTCCTCGAGTGGCAGGAGAAGATGCGGGCCAAGGATCAGGCGGAGCAGCTGGCTGTGAGTGAATGCCGCAGGCTGCAGGGGAAGCTGAGTCATGAGGAGGCGGTGCTGGCCCGGCAGCACGTCCAGCAGGAGAACAAGCAGAAGGCAGACCAGAAGAAGGAGCAGGTGACACGTATGTGCCCAACTAGGGGTACACGGCGCTGGCTGAGCCAAGACCTCCAGGACCCTGGGCTGTGGCCAGCAGAGGGCCACTGAGGGCATGCTCCTGTGGCTGTTGGCTTTTGGCTGACTCTGGGTTATGTCCTCCTAACACCTGTAGGGTGGCCTCAATTCTCTGTCCCTGTCTCAGCAGGGCAGGGTTCTGAGGGGTTTCACATCACCAGGGTTGCGTGACTGCGGCCAGAGCTCCTGCCCCAGACTGCCATGCCCCTCGCCAGCAGGTCACAAGGTCCACAGATCCCAGGGTGTCCCTGAGGGCAGAGCTTCAGTTCTGGCAGAAAATTCCAGAAGGTGGACACATCTGCATATGACACGTTTGCATATGGCGTCTGTATCAGTCAGCTTTCCTGTCCTGGAACACAATACTGACACCCGTGGGCCAGTGAGATAGCTCAGTGGCACAAGTGCCTGCCTGCCAAGCGCGAGGTCCTGAGTTCGACTCCCGGTACCCACATAAAGGAAAAAAAGGGCCGGTGATGTCACTCAGCGGCACAAGTGCTTGCTGGCAAGTGTGAGGTCCTGAGGTCGACTCCCGGTACCCACATTAAAAAAAAAAAAAATACACCCACAACTTGGCTCAAAGTCTCAGAGGATTCAGTCCATGGTTGGCTGGTTCTAGGGCAGGAACATCATGGTGGAAGGGCATGGCAGAGGAAAGCCACTTAGTGAGGAAGGGGCCAAATACAGACCTCAAGGTCACACATTCATGACCCACCCAGGGGTGTGCTCTACTAACCTGCTTTGCAGTTCTTAATCCAATGAAGCTGACCTGTCAGGATTAGCAGTCACAGACTCCTCTCCTGGGGGTGCTGGGGACATCCATGGCACCACTCCAGAGGCTCCTGATGTCCCAGGACCAGTGCTTCCTCCACACTGCCTAGCTGGGGCTCCCAACCTGTGCATTAACCCCAAAAAGCCTGGCTGCTGTGGGCCTCACAGGGCCTGCTAAGGAGGGGACCCCAACCCTGCCCCAGTAGGTCTGACCTGGGCTCTGTCTTGCCTAAGATGCTTCCCACAGAGCACCTGAGCTAGAGGTGTGGGAAGGTCACTCATATTCCTCGAGACTCATCTGTGTCTGTGTATTCGATGCTAAGGTTTGCTTTTTCTTTTTAGTTTAGTTTACTATTTTTTTGTATGGGGGACAAGCCCAGGGTCTTGTCCACGCTAAGCACATGCCCTGCCACTGAGCAACACCCCCAGCAGCAGCTTTCTTTTATGGAAGTTTTAAAGTTATACATTCCATTTCCTTACTAATTATAGGACTAGTCAATCAATCTATTTCATTTTAAGTGCATTGTGACAGCTTGCCTATTTTGAGGAATTGGTCCATTTCACAAAGTCATCAAATTTATGTATGTAAATGTTGACTGTAATATTCTATTACATCCATCTTATGTCTGTTGTGATAAAAGTTGTTTTGTTCCTAATACTGGCAATTTGTAGCTTTTCACTTTTTTCTGTTGTTCTTCCTAGAGATTTTTCAATTCTATTTATCTTTCCAGAGAATTGGCTTTTTTGTTTCATTAATTTTGTCTATGATTTTGCTGGGGTTTTTTCCTTTTATTTTCTTTTCTCCCCCTGTACTAAGGATGGAACTCAGGGCCTCACACATGCTAAGTAAGTGTTCTACTGCTGAGCTATATTCCCAGACCAATTTTTATTTTACTTTGAGATAAGAGCTTGCTAAATTGTCTGAGCTGACCTTGAACTTCCAATCATCCTCCTTCAGCTTCCAGAGTTCCTGGGATTATAGGCATGTACCGCCATGCCTGACTTATTTTGCTGTTGTTAATTGATTTCTGTTCTTTATTTCCCTCCTTCCATTTGTTTTGTGCTTATTTTGCTCCACTGTTTCTAAGTCTCAAGATGGGAGGGTAGATTACTGATCTGAGACTTTCTGGCTCTTTGGCTGTAAGATCTAGTGCTATGCGTTGCCTTTTACTTATTGTCTGAACTGTGTCCCACAAAGCTTGGTGTGTTTCATTTTCATCCAATCCAGTGTGTTTTCTTCCATTTCCCTTCAGATTTTCTCCCTGACTCATGAATTATTTAGATGTGTGCTGGTTTTCAAGCTTTGCGATTCTCCTGTCATCTTCCCGTTATTGACTGTGAGTTTGATTCCATTGTGGTTGGTGAACGCACGCTCTGATCTCAGTTCTTTTAAATGTGTTCCCCGGAGTGCTGTCTGTCTTGCTGTACACTCTGTGGGCTTGAAAAGAATGTGTTGTGCTGTCCTTGAGTGTTGCGGGAGAGCCGGCTCACTCTTGCCGGCTGGTAGTGTTGCTGATTTCTGCACCTTTGCTCGCTTCCTGTCTGTTGCTCTTTCAGTTGCTGAGGAGCGACGTTGAAGTTTCCAACTATAACCGTGAACTTTCCCTCTTTCTGTCCTATTGGGTTCTGCTTAACGTATTTTGCAGCTCTGTTGTTTGGTCCATGCACACTTAGAATTGCTATGCATTCTTGGTAGCAACCCTATTATTATTACATAATATCCTTCTCTGTCTCTGGTGACTTTCTTTGCTCTGAAGTCTACTTTATCTGATTTAAAGTCCTGCTTTCCTTTGGTTAGTGTTTGGATGATATTTACTATTCTTTTACCTTCGATCTATATCATTATATTTGAAGTGAGTTTCTTGTAGATAGCATATAGTTGGATATTTTAAAATCTGTTCTACCAATCTCTATTAGTTGGTGCATATGGATCAGTTAGTTACACATAATTTTGTTAGGATTTAACTCTGCCATTATTTTTTTCATTTGCTCTATTTTTTTTTTTTTTTTTTTTTTTTTTTGTGGGCTCCAGGAGGCACCCGTGCCCCTGAGCGATATCACCGGCCCTTCTTTCGTATGTGGGATCCGGGAGTTGAACTCAGGCCCTCGCGCTTGCCAGGCAGGCGCATACGCTGCTGAGCCATCTCACCAGCCCTCATTTGCTCTATTTTTTTCTCTATTTTCTTTTTCTTGCCTTCTTATGAGCCACTCAAACGTTTTTTCCAGAATTCCATTTTGACTTATTTGTAATGTTTATATAGTTAAAGTGTGTCTCTTTACTGTATATAGCTTCGGCTGTTTCTCAGGTTATCACATTACATACACATTAGTAACCTTTTCATTGCTGTAACAAAATACCTGAGATAACTGATTTGGAAAGAGGAAAGGTTTGCTTTGGCTCACAGAGTTGGAGGTTTCAGGCCACGTTCTGTTGGCCTGTTGCTTTGGGCTGCGATGAGGCAGAACCTCACAGCGGGAGTGCATGGTGGAGTGAAGCTGCTCACACCAGGGCAGCCGGGAAGAGGAGAGGCGGGGTCCTGTCCCCTTCAAGAGCAGCCTGCAGTGACCTCACTTCCTCCTGCTAAGTCCCACCTTTGAAAGGTTCCACCCTGCCCCTTATGGGAACCAAGCTGTCAACACGTGGGCCTCTGGGGGCCTTCAGATCCAGATTGCAGCAGTGCGTGGCATCCCATATCCTGGTGGCATCATTTTACTGATCTGAGTGTAGAAATCCCAGCTCCCTTTATGTCCTTTCTCCTCCCACTTTATAGAATTATCTTAAATATCTCTTCTACATGTACTTACTCATACAACCACACAGGACAATGCTATAATTTTTGCTTTAACCACCAAACATAATTTAAAAGACACAAAAGACTCAGCTGTGGTGGTGCTTGCCTGTAATCCCAACATTTGGGAGGCTGAGGCAGGAGGATTGGCACAAGTTTGAGGCCTGCCTGGGCTACATAGTGAGTTCAAGGCCAGCCTGAACTTACATAGCAAGAGCCTGTCTTGAAAAACAAAACAAAACAAAAAAGACACAAAAGAAGGGAGTCTGTTGTATTTACCCATGTTTTTGCTTGCTATGTTCTTTCTTCTTGTTACAAGATTCCTTCTCTCATCACTTTCTTTCTCCTTAAAGAACTCGTAGCCATTATTTTAGGGCAGGTTTATATTTTTGGCAAATTTGGACAGCTTAGCCACTAAGTTTCTTTTTAATCTCAGGCCCATTTGTCCTCTCCAGGGATCATGATGACAAGGACATTAGATCTTCTTTGACAGTCCCCAGCCCCTGAGAGTCTGTGTCCTCTCCATTGTCCCAGTGGGGTAACTTCTGTCCTCTGGTCCTGAGTCTTTACTCTGCCCTCCATTCTGATACTGACCCCAGCCAATGAGGTTTAAATGTAACTGGTTGTTTTTCAATCCTCAAATTTCTATTTGTTTTTTCTTCATGTCTCTGTGTCTTTTCGAAGATGTCACTTCCTTGTTGAAACTCCACTGCGATCATTTGTCTGGAGCAAGCTCACAATTGCCTGTTGCAGTTCCACAATGCTTTGTAAGACCTTTGTGGAATCTGGTGTCTGTCATTGCAGCGTTGGCATCTGCTGTTCACCCTTCTTTACTCACTTTGAGGTCACCCTGGCTTCTGGTGTGACGCGTGAGCTTTTATGGAAGCCTGGACCTTTAGGGGCATCATATTATGAGCCTCTGGCTCCTACGGAAGCCTTATGTTTTAGCGGCTCCCTCGGACACCACCCTGACAGAAAGGAGAGGGCACTGCCACCTTCCTGCCAGTTGGGCAAACAAGTCCAGGATCCCCGGTCAGCCTCTGTTGACCTGGGATGAGGGGATGTCCTCGAGGGTCTTAGCTTGGTCTCCATTTGGACCTCCCTGGCTGGGGAACGCAGGCGAGTCTTTTCACTGCTCCCCACATGGCCCACTGTCACCAGGCCCCCGGGCGGCAGGAGCTGCTTCCTCCTGCTGGCCACAGTGAAAGCCCTGCATTTGCGTGAGGCTTCCTGTGATCCAGCTTCGTGGGCAGGGGAGGGGCACTGTGTTAGCGCCAGGTCAGGGTGGAGTCCAGGGTCCCCAGTCAGCTCCGCCTGGGCGTCTCTGGACCAGTGCCCACTGCAGGTGGTGCCACCAGTGGGGGTGAGGGTCCAGGCTCCTATGGGCCTGTGCTGGTGTGAAGGGGTGGCTGCGGTGCACTCCCTGACGTCTGCTGGAGTACAGTGGTGGCATTCTGAGGTCCTCCCACCTCTTAACCTTCAAATTCTCAGTTTTATTTTTTGTGGTGTTGGGGATGGAGCTTAGGCCTCACCCACACCAGGCTACACTCCGTCACTGCGCCTCCCCGCCCTGGCTCTCTATAACGCTGGTCCTTCCTGCAGTCCTGGACAGATCCTCCCACCCTGTGGCCTCCCCAGCCTCTGAGGGCCACAGGGACCTGGTAGGGTGGGAGGGGTTGGTGCCGAGTGAATGGCCCGGTGCTGTCCCTAACCCAAGGCTGGGGACCCTGGAAGAGACCACTGAGGATGCCTGGAGCAGCACAGAGGAAAGATGTCAGTCATGCTTACCCCCTCGATGCCTCTACCAGGTGACAGCTGGACCACAGCAGACCTGAGCCTGTCCCCTGGGGACAGACAGAGCAGCTCAAGCTCAGAGGCCTGAGGAGGGAGCAGGGCCATCAGTGCCCTCCCACCAGGTCATCCCACTCCCGGGAAGGGTCACAGTCACAACAGCTGGCTTCACAGCCCCATCCCTGACACCAGTCACGCATGTCATGTCGAGTGACATCAGCTCAGAGGTGATTTGCCCTCTGGGCTGCCAGGTGGGTGGTCCCTGTGCCCCTCCAGCTGTGGGTGTCCTGGCCACGCCTGTATGACCCAGTACTGTCCTTCTGACACCAGGGGCCCTGAGCGAGCTGCCTCTGCCAAGAGCCCCAGGCCCTGCGGTAGCACAGTGGGGAGGGGTGGCCCCTCCAAACCCCGTACTGTTGGTTACCCTGCACCTCCCTGACTCAGCTGCCTTCGGTTAGGCCACAGAAGGCTGGCGTCCCAACCCAGGGCTGTGTCCTTCAGTGTCCTGCTGGCCTGGCGCGGCCCTGGCTGGCACTCTGTCTCTGTTCAGGGCCTTCTCTCCCCAGCCTGAGGATGCCCCGCCACACACATTCAGATGACTGGGATTCTTTCTTAGCAAGTCACAGGTTAGATGGCACTGACTTTTTTGGTTTTGTTTTTTGAGACAGGGTCTTGCTATATAGTCCAGGCTGGCCTTGAACTCACTATGTAGCCCGGGCTGGCCTCAGACTCACAGTGATCTTCCTGCCTCAGCCTCCCGAGTGCTGGATTACAGTCATGCGTCACCACGCTGGCTTGAACTTTGTGTGCTGAGATCCCATTATCCCAGCCTGGCTGCGGGCGCCCTTCCTTCCCTCCTCTGCACTGCTCTGGATCCTTGGAAGCATCTTTTCTGTCCAGAGGGAAAATGTTTGTTCCCACCAGATTTTCCCTGCTTGGGCGCAGAGATTCTCCAAGGGGCCCTGCCTCACTTTGGGATTGGAACTGAGCCACCACTCGGTGCTTTCTGGTTCCTCCCACAGTGGCTGGCATCAAACTACTCCAGCAACAGGGCGCCACCTCACAGTGAGCACTTGCCCCAGAGGCCCCAGCACTGCCAAGGAAGACCAGCAAAAGCAGAAGCCTGAGTGGCGTTTCTGCGGCTGGAGCCAAGTGGAAAAGTGCTCAAGTGCTGCCCAGCTAAACTGCACCGAACACTGCGGTCGGACGCAGGCAAAGGATGGCTCCCGTGACAGCAGGGAGGGGAAGCTGCTCCCTGGTGGCCCTGGTATAGACACTGGCCTCGAACGCCCAACAATCCTCCTGCCTTGGCCTCCCAAATGCTGGGATGACAGGTGTGCACCACCACGTCCAGCTGATCAAATCATTTCTAAAAGGAGATAAAATAGCTGGGTGCGGTGGTACATGCCGATAATCCCAGCACTCTGGGAGGCCGAGGCAGGAGGATCCCAAGTGCAAGCCTAGCCTGAGCAACTTGAAACTTTGAGATTTTAAGAAACTCTGTCTCAAAAGAAAAAAGAAAAAGGGCTAGAGATGTAGTTCAGTGTGAATGCCCTGAATTCAGTCCCCAGTACAAACACATACACACACACATGCATGCACGCACAAAAGGTGGGGGAGGATAAAATTAAATGAGAAAAGTATAATCAAGAATTTAAGGGGCCGGTGAGATAGCTCAGCCTTCCTGGCAAGCGCGAGGTCCTGAGTTCCACTCCCGGTACCCACATACGAAAAAAGGGCTGGTGATATTGCTCAGTGGCACGGGTGCCTGCTGGCACACAAGGTCCTGAGTTTGATCCCCGGTACCCACAAAAAAAAAAAAAAAAAAAGAATTTAAAACACTGTTAGAGTTAAGAATACCAATGTTACCCTCAGATTTTAAAATACATCTGGGCACCTCTGCTCCTCCCCTCCCCTCGCACCCCCTCTCTGCCAACCCGATGCCCTGCGGACTCCATGGAGGGCACCACGCCTTCCCAACCCTGGGCCAGCCACGGTCCCCAGTGCAGCCAAGGAGATGGCTCAGCCACCTTCATTTTCCCAGCAAAGAAACCGACATCCAAAAAATTTTTTAAAATAAAGGAAACTGAAACCCAGGGAGGCCTAAGGTCCCTGCTCCCAAGCTGGTACCTTGCGCATGGGCCTGCACCCACTCCCCAATTCCACAGGCATTTACAGAGCCCTCAGGGTCCCCATCCTTGCCCTCCCCTTTGTCACCCCATCCCCAACAGTGTGTCCAAGCTGCCCCCATTCAGCACAGGGCTGTGGGTCGCTGGCTCGTTGTTCACTTGTTTGCGATGACACTCCACATATACTGTAGTAGCCACTTTTTTTTCACCCTCTATTTCCCTCTTTCTCTACTTGATTACAGAATTTTGAAAGCAGAGGTGGAGGCTCAGCTTGGTGGTAGAGCACACACACAGCATTCGCCAGGCCCCGAGGTTCTGTGTTAGTTACTGTTCTTTTGCTGCTGAGACAAAATACCCAATGCCCAAAATTAAGGAAGGAAAGGTTTATTTAGCTCACAGTTTGTGGAGGTTTCTTTCAGTCCATACTCGGCTGGCTCCAAGGCAGAGTGGCACATGGCAGAGGGCGACAGTTCATGGCGGCGGAAAACAGCAAAAGCGGCAAGAGCAAAAGGGAGGAGCAAGAGAGAGCATGAGGGGCCGGTGAGATGACTCAGCGGCTTAAGCGCCTGCCTGGCAAGCGCGATGGCCCGAGTTCGACTCCCGGATCCCACATACGAAAAAAAAAAAAAAGGGGCCGGTGATATCGCTCAGAGGCACGGGAGCCTGCTGGCGTGTGAGGTCCTGAGGTCGACCCCCCGGTACCCACAAAAAAAAAAAAAAAAAAAAGAGAGAGCATGAGCAAGCCTCTTTCCCTCCCTTATACTGTATGCAGGCTGCCCGCCCCAGGGTGGGTGTAGCACTCACACCCATAATCCCAGCATTGGACCATGAATTAATCACAAACTCTAGAAGCCTGCCCCTGTGACCACATGAGGCTTTGTGGGGACATCTAGACACAAATCATAACAGGTTCCATCCCCTCACCAAAAAAATAAAATAAAAATCAGGTAATGTGTTGTCACTGTAGCTCTGCAGATAAAACCCAGAGCCTTTAGAGCACTAGGCATGTGTGCTCTACCACTGACCCTTTCAAAAAAAAAAGAGACTGACAGAAAAGCCACAGAGCTAGCACAAGAACTCCCATATCCTCCGCCCAGCGCTCTCCACTGTGCGCGTCTTACCTTTCCCTGTGTGTCAGCGCTGCTGTAACAGACACCCACACACAGGACCACACCGGGGAAGTGAGGGGTCCCTCCGGGGCCAGGATGGAAAGGGGGACCCAGCTGCCTCTCACCTTGCTGGGTCCTCCGCCCCACAGACAGCAGAGCTGATGTGGTGGTGTGCCGAGCAGCGCCTCCAGGAGGACAGAGCCATGAAGGAGCTGGTGGAGCAGGTGACAGAGGCACAGAAGAACGTCAAGGTGGCTCAGATGAAGCTGGTGAAGAGCCGGCGGCAAATAGGTAGGGCAGGAGCCAGGTGCCCAGCTCTGCTGTCCCTGCCTGGGCCCTGGGCTGCCAGCAGCCCCAGCCATTGTCCCCGGAGGACAGGCTGGGACACTGGCTGGGAGGAGGAGCCCGGTCCCTGCAGGACCACTTGTGGCCCCCTCAGCACCCCACCTGGTCCCCAAGTCCAGGAGATGACCCAGGAGAGCCGGCAGCTGCTGCAGCACAGTGTGAAGGAGGCCGAGATGGAGCAGAGGCGGCGCCGCGAGCTCACCTCCCAGCTGCGTGCACTAGAGATGCAGCCCTCACGCAAGGGCAAGCTGGTGGACCTGACCCAGGTGAGCAGAGTCAGGTCCATGCCTGGCCGCTGGGCCACCAGCAAGCCAGGCTCTGAGCCAGCTCTCTGTGACAGGCAGGGGCCAGGGCCCCCTAGGTGGTGAGGCAGGCTTCAGAGAGGCCACTGAGGCCCCGTGTGTCCAGGGGCCCAGGGTCTCCCTGGTCTGAGCTGGGAAGGGCAGCTGGGGAGAGCACAGCTGTCCAGATGTTGGGCTGGATGGAGCCCAGGGCTAAGGGGAGCAACTCCCAGAAGGAAGGCTGTGTGAGAAAGCAAAGGGGGCCAGGCTGCAGGACAAGGGCAGACCAGGGGTGGCCTGGGGCAGCTGGCTGTGGGGTCTGGCCTGGCACCAGAGGTGAGGGGCACCCAGCGGAGGTGTCCTGGCAGCCCCCAAGCTGGAGAAGCAGGATGTGGAGGGAGATCCCCTGCTGCACTGCTGTCAGTTGGGGCCTCCCCCACCACCCTGCAGATCCCTGGATATGGCCTGGAAGGGGAGATGTCCGTGGTGGAGCTGCGGGAGCGGCTGGCCCTGCTCAAAGAGACGCAGAAGCGTAAGGAGGAGGAGAGGCGGGATCAGATCATCCAGGACAAGCGCACCAAGAACGAGGAGCTGCGGAACACAGTGGAACAGATATCCCTGTGCCGCACAGCTGTGGGGAGAGCTGCAGCCCTGAGGTGGGTGCCCAGGGACAGGAAAGGCACCCTCTGCTAGGCAGGTCCCTGGCCACAACATCCCCAACCTCTGATTTAAGTAGATGACTTCAGGCATATGGTGGAGATGGAAGCTTTCATGCTCACAACCCAGATGCAGTTACTTGGCACCTAGGTCATGGGGACAACTTTTTGTCACATGTGACCCGGGTAACTAGCTAGCTGCTTATCTGCCTGCAGAGCCATTCAGAAATAGTTACAGGTATTAGATGCTTCCTCCCTGAACAGCCTAGCATGCATCTTCTAAAAAACGATTGTCCTACATAACCCCAGCACCATGACCCAGCCAGGAAAGGTAACAAAACTTCCCAACCTTACCTAAGTATCCTATCCATATTCACACTTCTCCAGCACCCCCAAGACTGTTAAAACTTAAAGATTTGCAGGGCCGACGAGATAGCTCAGTGGCATAATCGCCTGCCTGGCAAGCAAGAGGTCCTGAGTTCGACTCCCGGTACCCACATAAAGGAAAAAAAAAAGGGGCCGGTGATATTGCTCAGCGGCACAAGCATTTGCTGGCTTGCTGGCAAGCGTGAGGTCGTGAGGTCGACTCCCAGGACGCACATTAAAAAAAAAAAAATAACTAAAAATTAGAGAGCAGAAAACAGGTACTTCATTTGGGCCGGTGAGATGGCTCAGCAGCATAAGCGCCTGCCCGGCAAGTGCGGGGTCCTGAGTTCTACTCCCAGAACCCACATAAAGGAAAAAAAAGGGCCAGTGATATCACTCAGCGGCACAAGCATTTGTTGGCAAGTGCGAGGTCCTGAAGTCGACTCCCGGTACCCACATAAAAAAAAAAAAAGATTTGCTATAACTTTTTTCTTTTAAAATCGGGACCTGGCCAGGCATGATGGCACACACCTGTAATCTCAGCACTTGGGAGGCTGAGGCAGGAGAATCACTGTGAGTTCAAGGCCAGCCTGGGCTACATAGTGAGTTCAAGGGCAGCCCGAACTACATAGTGAGATCCTGTCTCAAAAAACAAACAAACAGGGCCGGTGAGACGGCTCAGCGGCTTAAGCGCCTGCCTTGCAAGCGCGAAGGCCCGAGTTCGACTCCCGGAACCCACATACGAAAAAGGGGCCGGTGATATCGCTCAGCGGCACGGGCGCCTGTTGGCGCGTGAGGTCCTGAGGTCGACCCCCCGGTACCCACAAAAAAAAAAAAAAACAAACACCCAGGACCTGGGCCACACTTCGTACACACACACATACACCCTGCTGATTTGGGGACATCGTGGTAACTCTTCCCCAGCCCCAGGTGGCTGTCCCATGGTGCTCGGTCAGGCACAGAGAAGTGTCCATCCACCCCACCCAGAGTCACAATGGCCTTGGGGGCCCCCCCATCCCCAGGAGGTACCCAAACCTACTGTAGCGGGCTCCAGAGAAAGTCTCTGAGCGGGGCTGGGTGGAGCGAACCCACCCTCCTCCGTCCCAGGAGCACTGCTGCTCCAGCTGCAATGGGAGGAGATGCAGGGTGCTCAGGGAGGTCTGGCCACAGAGCGTCCCAAAGTGGCACACACCCGGCTGCTGGCATCTGCCCAGCAGACCCCAAGAGCAGCCTGGCTGGTGTCAGGGTGACTCCGAGGGCCCAGATCAGGCCCCCATTCAATGTGGGGGTCAGGAGAGACAGCCCAAAGCCTGGGGGCGGGGGCAGTGCAGGCACATATGCCCTGTGCTGTGACAGTGACATCGAAGAGGCCTAGGTGCAGGGGACAATGTGCAGACACCTCAGTGTTAGCAGTGGTCACCTCCAGGCAGGAGCGGCCAGGGGAGTGTGAGATAAAAGGGGCGTCTATGTTTTTTTACTGCAGTTACACAGGTAGTTAGCACACATGTAATGCTTGCTTTAAGAGGTTAATTTTAAAAAGCGGGGTTCTGTGGCATACACCTGTAACACCAGCACTCTGGAAGGCTGAGGCAGGAGGATCGCAAGTTCGAGTCCCACCTGAGCAACTTAGCAAGACCCTGTCCCACAGTAAAAAAGGGCTGGGGGTGTAGCACAGTCGTAGGGCGCCCCTAGGTTTGCCCCCTCCATCACAGAGGGGAAGAGAAGGTTAAGTGAAAAGATTGAAAAGGCAGAGGCGCAGGTAGGAGTCCCGCCTACTTTTTTGTGTGTGGGGGGGTACCGGGAGTGGAACTCAGGGCCTCGCGCTTGCCAGCAGGCGCTTGCGCTGCTGAGCGACATCACCGGCCCTTTTTTTCTTTTATGTGGGTACTGCGAGTAGAACTCAGGCCCTCGCGCTCTCCAGGCAGGCGCTTGCGCCGCTGAGCCATCTCACCGCCCCGCCTATTCTTAAACGCACGCTCCCGCCAGGTGGGAGCGGAAGAAGGCGCGAGCGGCCCTCGTGCAGGGCCCAGACGAGCGCGTGCTGGAGCTGCGGAGCAAGATCGCCGCGAGGGCGGCCGAACGCCTCGAGAACACGGCCCCGCTGCACATGCCGGCGCCCCGGACCGCGCGCCCTCGGCCCCGAGTGAGCAGGGGACCCCCGGGGAGCGGGACCGGGCGGCCGGGGTCTGCGGCGCGTCGCTGCCCGCGCCAACCCGCCGCCTGCCCGCAGGCGCAGCTGGAGGCGCAGCACTGGCAGGAGGTGGAGCGGAGCCGCGAGCGCAGGGCGCGGGGGCACCCGGAGCCCGCGCGCCGCCTGGCGGCCTCTTGAGTTCCCGGCCCCGCCGCAGCCCCGCGCCTGTCCCGGCGGGGCTGCCCGGCCGGACGCCCAGGTGCTGCGCGCGAGAAGCACGCCGACCCGGACCGCTCTTCCTGGAATCCAAACTTCACTGGCCCCTGGCGTCCTAACACGCGGAGCCCAGCCGTCGCGGCCCAGATCCGAGGCTTTCCCGGTGCCCGCGCCCTCCGCGGACGTAGAAACGCGGATCCCCACCCCTGCCCCAGCTGGGGCCCCCCAGCCTAGGAACCCCAATCCTGCCTGCGTGAGCGCGCATGCGCCCGCCCCGGGCTGGCCCTTTCCACGCCTGGTCTCTTGGAACCCTCGGTGATGCGGGGCACATGGGAACTGTCGTGGTCTCCCGTTCCCCGGACCAGGCCACCCGTGCTCAGAACGCGACCTCCCCAGAGCGCCAAGTCCCAGCATTGCGCAGGGGAGTTCCCGGGGCCCTCTCTTAAGCATCACCGGAGGAGCCCGGACCCGGCGTGGTTGGGGCCACTGGGGCACCAGCGGGCCGAGGCAGGAACCAGGGCGGACTTCTTCCAAGGTTACCTGGACCCCGCGCGGGGCTGGAGGGGCGTGACCCCGGGAGTGAAAGCGGGCAGGTCTGTGGGGCGGGCTGGGAGGGGCTGGAGACTGCAGAGTGCGTGAAAGTCAGGGAGCGGGCCACCTGACCCACGCGTCGTCCCGGACCTGCGCAAGAGATGGCATGTCAGGGGGGAGGCCGGGCCCAGAGGACTTTAACACCAGGTGGTGGGCTTCTCGGGGTCCTGCTGCAATATTCCAAATTGTACCAGGACCTCAGGACTTTCCCACAACCCTGGTGGGTGAGGGGAGGAATTCCCATCTCCCTGTTGAATCAGAGTTGGGAGCAGTTAAACTTTAAGGAAATAAAAATAACATTTCTTGTAACCCGCTTGGTATTACTCAAACCCATTTCATTTAACTTCAAGGGATGTATTGAGGATCACTGGTGCGGGGAGTGTCCCTCCGGAGCTCCGAGGGTTTCAGAGGGATTATAGCGCCCTGAGCAGCAGCAAGCCAAAGGCAGGGTGACTTCGGGATGGACCTGATGCAGGAGCGAGCGCGGCCTCTGGCTGGAAACACTTCCAGCCTCCGGGACATGGAAGAGCTCCTGTGTGACTGGCTTGACTTAACGTGCTGGTGCTGCTCCAGCTTCTGCGTTGGGCAGGTCTGCATGGCTCACGAATTAGGCCATCCGCTGGGCAGAGGGGACACTCGAATGTTGTAAGCAGCAGTGCTGGTTGGCAGTCAGCAAGTCCCCTCCTCCATCCCATAGTCACCTGAGAGCACCCCGGGGCCTCTGCTCTCTACAACCCCAGGTGGGAGCAAGCTTGGGCCAGTTCTCTGGAGCTGTGGCCTGGGAGGGCAGGCACTGTGGATTCTTCAGCTGTCCCATCCCTGAGACACAATACCTGACATCCACAACTAAAAGGAGGTGTTATGGTTTATATTTAGATGTCCCCCTAGAGCTTCATCTGCTCATGGGAGGGGCTTTTAGGTGATTGAGTTATGGGGGTGCTTCAGCTGACTTGCTGTTATGTAGGAGGTGGGGTCTAGTGAGGAAAGGTGGGTTACTGGGGTCCAGGCCTGGAAGGGTTTATCTCTCTCCCCAGCTCCTCCCTTTTTTCTTCTTGCTTCCCATAGTAGGACATGAGCAGCTTTCCACTGTTATGCTCCTCTGTCATGCCTTGGAGTCACTGGATTATGGACTAAAACCTCCCCTCCTTTAATTTGCGGGTGTTGGGTATTGTGTCCCAGTAACCAGGAAAGTGATTAACACGGAAGAGTTTCATTTGATTCATGGTTTCAGAGGATTCAGTCCATGGTCTGCTGGCTCCAAGGCAGTTCATGGTGACCAGGAAGCAGAGTAGGGGGACAGCTCCAGAGAGGAAGGGGCATGGCCCCATGTATAGTACTCAAGGTCATGCCTTCATGACTCACCCTTACATATGGGGTGGGGGTGGGAGGTGAAGGTCTGCACTCTAGTAATGTGGTAGGCATTTTTTTTTTTTTTTTTTTTCTGAGACAGGGTCTCACCATGTAGCCCAGCCTGGCCTCAAACTCACAGCAATCCTGCCTCAGCCTCCCGAGTGCTGGGATTATAGGTGTGCACCACCACACCCAGTTGTGCTAGGCATTTCTTAATCCAATGGAGTTGACTTATCAGTATTAATGATAACACAGTACATAGAGTGATGGCAAACTATTTCCCTGTAGCCACACTGTGACTTTATACCTCAAGAGGTGATGTCTTTGTTCTCCAGCCCCTGAACCTGGTCTGACTTCCTGACTTTCTTTGGCCAACACCTGTGGTGGAAGTTGTGGAGGACCATCTGGATGACTGTCCTTGAAAGAAGAGCAATTATCTCCATTTTGGCTAAACCTGGCCCTATATCTGTGTACTGATATGTACGGAGCTGGCTAGGACTTTTCCTTATCCCTTCAATTGGCTTTAAGCAATGCAAATCAGTCCAGCTGAGGCGCTGATGTGTAGTCTTTGAAGAAGGTGACAGGTCAGTGTCCCCCCCCCCGTAGCTCCCAAAACACATTGTTGAGCCTGGCGGGATGGAGAGCCGTGTTCCACGCTGTCAGCTGGGATCGAGCCTCGAGAAAGAGGCTATGACTTCCCAGGGTGTAGAATATTACAGATCAGAGCTGAAGCACCAACCCCAAAACATTATACTACCTTGAATTGTGTCATGCAGATTACTCCTTCTGCATATCCTTCCCTCTGCATATTGCAAAGGTGATTTCAGGCCGCCTACCTAGCCCAGCTCATGGTACCCACAGGCTTCCCGCCACTCTCACAGTCACTCATCCCCAAGCCACTCCCCACCTTGAGAATTAATAAAATCTGGGTTCGGCCCTGGGTCGAGGCCTTCATTCCAATAACCACCATCTTGGCTGGACTTAGGACCCCTTGGCTCCCCACAACTATAAATATGCCTTAGTGTCTATTCTTGCCGTGGCTTGCACTGGAAGTGGTAGATTGGAATTAACTCACTAGAATTGCAATAACTTTTCCATGGGATTACAAATATAAACTTCCAGGAACACAACGAGGACTGGGAAGAGCTCGTTATAGAAGTGACTGTCAATTCAGAGTTTAGGCCTCAAGTGGCCTTGGAGGTCTCACTTATTCTCTTGGAAACCTGCCCAGTCCCATGAGCATGACCAGGGTGCCTGCCAGCATGAGACACCAGGTGAAGGAGAGCCAGACATCCCCGAGGCCATCCTGAACCACCTATAACCAGCCGGCACCAGCATGTGAAGCCAGCCAGGACCAGAACCGCACCAACACCGACACCTGAGAGCAGGGGTGTTCACACGGGGACACCTGCCTCTGTCCCTGTGTGGGCCATTTGAAAAAGAATCAGGCTGGCTGAGTGTTCTTTCTGGGCCTTCCCCTGCCAGACGTCTGGGGAATGGCACTTCGGCCCAAGTTCCCACTGCCAGAAGCCCCACACTGGCAGTTTGGAGACACTTCCAGCAGGGGCTCTTCTCTGAAGATTTGCACATCCCACGCACACAGGTTCCGCAGCTGGTGTGAGGCCCAGGAACCTGCATTTGGCTGGTTTCCATGGGTGGGACTACAGGAGCACCAAGGTCCCAGGCTGCTCTTCAAGCTGGGTATAGGGCCTGGGGGAGCAACTTCCATGTCAAGGGAGGTTCAGAGAAGACTTGGAGGCAGCTTTTGGGTTGGTATTTGTGGTAACTATTTTCCAACATCCTGGCTTCCTTGGGTTCAAATTACAAATAGAAAATCCTAACTTTTCCTTAGGCTGTGAAATGCAAATTACTAACATTATTCTATTTACAAATCTGGTCTTTTTTGTTTTGTTTTTCTCAGTACTGGGAATTGAACTCAAGGCCTCATGAATGCTAAGCAAGAGCTCTACCACTGAGCTGTATCTCCAACCCTTTTTAAAAATTATATTTTGGGATAGGGGCTCAGGGATTGAGGCTGGCCTTGAATTTATGAACTTCCTGCCTCAGTGTCCCAAGTAGCTCAGGTAACTCTGGTCATTATTACTTTAATTAGTTATGTATGGCCCCACTTACTTCTTAAACATTTTATACATGTGGAATCTAATTTTACTTTTTACCCTTTCAGTTGTCTGCCTTATCAAGTACTTAAATATTCTTACAGATGTATTACATGTCTATATTTCTCTCTCTCTTTTTTTTTTTTTTTTTTTTTTTTTTTTTGGTACCAGGAATCAAACTCAGGGCCTTGCACTTGCCAGGTAGGCGCTGTGCCACTGAGCTACATCCCTGGCCCTGTTTTTCTCTTAAATGAGTTCTCTTTATTCCAATTATGGTCACAAAATCTGAAAACTCTACCTTTCAACTTAAAATCACTACCAAAATCAAATGCTCAAACATATATTTGATCTTGGAACCAGGTTTCATATCTGCCATGCCAAAATCCCTAACAGAGTATCAAACACAGAGATTACGTAGCCAGGCATGATGGCCCATGCCTGCAATCCCAGCACTCTGGGAGGCTCAAGTGGGAGAACTGCAATTTCAAGGCCAGGCTGGGCAATTTAGTGACTTAGCGAAACCCAGTCTCAAAAAATAAAAGGGCTGGGGACATAGCTTGGTGTGAACTGTGTTCAGTTCCCCATACTGCAAAACACAAAGCAACACTCTGGTTTTGATTTTTTTTTTTTTTTTTGTGGGTACCAGGGGTCAACCTCAGGACCTCGTGTGCCAGCAGGTGCCTGTGCCGCTGAGCGATATCACAGTGATTCACACTATGTGTGGCAAGCACAAGGTTGTGAGATCCATCTCCAGTACCCAAAAAATAAAAAATAAAAAATAAAAATAAAAGATTTATTGGAGAGATGATGGACAGCTATTCTGGACAAGTAAGGAGAATTCAAAAGTGAATTGCTTGTGGATCTCTTTTTTTTTTTGTGGGTACCGGGGGGTCGACCTCAGGACCTCTTGCGCCAGTAGGTGCCTGTGCCACTGAGCGATATCACCGGCCCTTTTTTCGTATGTGGGTTCCGGGAGTCGAACTCGGGCCCTCGCTCTTGCCAGGCAGGTGCTTACGCCGCTGAACCATCTCACCGGTCCTCTTTTTTTTTTATTTAAACAAATAGCTTAAGTATTTTATTTGTTTGCAACTAAGCTTATTAACAGTATATAATGAAAATGTACAATAATGTTGCAGTTTTTGGTTAGATGTAAGTTAGAGATTCATTAATAAGGAATCTTTGAATGTGAATATTCCAGAAATTTCTCTAAACCATCTGATCAGAACATCTGTCTCTGAATATTACCTTACTTTGAAAGGTATTGGCATACATTGAATTTAACTCAGAATCTTTCAAAATAAGCCATAATTTTAAAAACTATCCTATATTCAAACTAAAACAATTTTAATAGAAATTTCCTTTCTGGAAACAATAATAAAGGAAACAAGGCATTTCGTAAGATGTGGTCCTGAACAAGTCACAGTAAAAAATAAATGTACACTTAACTTCCACCTCCTCAAAACAGAGGCTACTTTCTGTTGCACAGCCTTGGAGAGAAGGTGAAGAACAGCCTATAGACAACTTCGGGCAAGGGGCTGCCCATACAAAGCTCAAGCAGTTGAACATGGACACCTCAGAAAAGTTTGGGGGAACCTGATCAAGGACCTGAATTCTATTTTAATAAATGATACAAAGGAGAAGCAGCTCCTCCCAGGTAGCAGTGTGGCCAGGGCCTGGCCCAGTCCTGTGCTCACCTATGTCACGCTCCCACTGTAGGGGAGATCTTTCTCCTTTAGAGGCTTAGTGGCAGGGAGCTCTCTGACTGTGTGAATGGGGTGAGTGCCGACTCCATGGGATATTTTAAGGCTTGGAGTCAAAGTATTTTTCTAACAGGCTAGGCAGAGTCCATGTGTCCGGGCCTATCTCATTTGTTCTAATTTCTTTTTTTTTTTTATGCCAAAGATGCACATATATAAATTACATATGCACTTATAAACCATTTAAAAAGACCAACCCTCCAAGAGAATATCGAACAACATAGAATTTGTTCTAATTTCTCACCACACATTTGTAGATCTAGGACCACAGATCTTTGCTATATCTTCATAATCACACCTAATGTCCGTCCTAATTTATGATTCATATTCTGTGCCTGGAAACAGTCCCTGTATTTAATAGTAATACCTACACATAAAACAATCTGCTCTTACAACTTATATGGTCACAAAATATTAATGATCTTCTGTAAACCAAGCAAATGTTTTTAACTGTAATTGTCGTGCATCAATTCACAGCCAGAATCCCCAAGATCAAAAAAATTTGCAAAATACAAATAATAAGGGCCGGTGAGATGGCTCAGCGGCGTAAGCGCCTGCCTTGCAAGCGCGAGGGCCCGAGTTCGACTCCCGGATCCCACATACGAAAAAGGGGCTGGTGATATCGCTCAGCGGCACAGGTGCCTGTTGGCGCGCGAGGTCCTGAGGTCGACCCCCGGTACCCACAAAAAAAAAAAAAAAAAATATATAAATAATAACTTAAAATATACATACATACACACTCACACACACATCTTACAGAACTGCTTGGGGAAACTCCATTTGTTGAGTGCCACTGAAGGCATATTTTGCTAAACGGCTGCTCCAAGTATTTTTGTTTAGAAAATCTTTCACAGTAGGGAAGTGCTGTTTATTGGTTGAGCAGAAAAGAAAGATATGCTTGTGGCAACCTGTAGAGAGCCATGAAGGACCCAGCTTCTGAGCATGCGCTACCCCTGCCCGCGGCAATCCTGCGCCAGTTAGCGGTCCCTCCCACTCCCCCCCAAAGATATATAAGCCATGGCACTTCCTCAGTAAACTCTCTCTCTCGCTCTCGCCTTCCAGCTGCGTGTGTGTCTTTCTTCATCCCCATACTGTCTCTCGGGCTACGCGTTCCTGCCCCTGGGAGCTCTGCTGGTCGGAGCCTCCGCGGGTCACGACATTTTGGCGCCCAACGTGGGGCCCGAGAACGACAGGTTCTATGAGGGATCACCCTACAAAGGTTTAAAAGAGTGCCCGGCCGGCCTTTGACCTAGATGAAATTTTTCCAGAGGCCTTTCCCTCAGTGACCCGCACGAAGACTTCTCTCTCGTCTCTCGTCTGAATCACGTAAGCATACTCATATTGTAGGGTGTAACATGGGACAAAACCTCAGTGAGCACGAGCTCTTTGTCTCAGGGCTCTCCAAATCTCTTAAAGCCCGGGGAGTCAAAATTAAAAAGACTGACTTAACCGATTACTTTAGCTTTATAAATAAAGTCTGCCCTTGGTTTCCGCTGGAGGGCACGATCAATGCTAAGGTTTGGAGCCGTGTGGGTGACGCGCTCCAAGACTACTACCGGGTCTTCGGACCTGAAAAGGTTCCTGTAACTGCCTTTGCTTATTGGACTTTAATCTCAGAATTATTACAACAACACCCTTCTGATCCCCACATAGCACAGACTATAGCTCATGCAGAAGCTTCCATGCGCTCCAACACCCCCGACAGCAGTCCCCCAGCCTCTGTGGTTCTTGACGTGCCTGAAGACAAACATGGCTGCCCTTCTCCCGCTCCATCCTTGTCTGCTTCCGCCTCCCCACATGATGACGGACCTCCATCTTGTGGGCACTCGCTCAATGAGCCGCCATCTTGTGCTAAGCCACCATTTTGTTCTGAACCCATACCTGCCCCCCCTCGCTTTATCCTACTCTCCCACCACCGCCATCTTCCTCATTGCCTTCCGCTCCTCCGCCCCATTTTACAGCACCAGCATTTCAAGTTCAGTTCCCCCCCCTTTACCCCCCATTGCCCGCCACTCCTGCCTATGACTCTTTCTTGAGGAGTCTTCTATCTCGCATTGCTGCACTTGAACAAGAGGTCCACCACAAACACCTGTCCTTCAAACTTCAACAATCACACCCACCTGATCCCCCTCCCAACAAGCCCCGGCTTGCCTTCCCCATCACGGAAGTCCAACAGGCCCCCACTGTTGAGGGACAACCGGCCCCTCCCCCTCAACGAGCCAGAGTTCCCTTCCCCTTAAACTCTCTCAAAGAGCTCAAAATGGCGATCACTCAATACGGCCCCACTGCTACCTTCACCCTTGCAGTACATGATAGCCTCTCCCAAGGATGGGTTACTCCAAATGAACATAAAGAATTAGCGAGAGCTGCCCTTTCTGGAGGCGATTTTTTGCTCTGGAAATCTAACTTTTTGGATCAATGCGAAACAATTGCCAAACAAAATCAGGAAAGACAGCCCCCCAACCCGGTTATGTTCGCCATGTTGTCTGGAACGGGTGACTTTTGTACCGATGAACAACAAATTGGTCTTAACCCTCAAGCGTTTGCTCAAATCTCCCTGGCAGCAAGCAGAGCCTGGCGTAAACTCCCATCTAAGGGAGAGGGCCCCACCTCTCTAACCAAAATCCGACAGGGCCCAAATGAACCCTTTTCTGACTTCATTGGCAGACTCACCGAAGCAGCAGACAGAATTTTTGGGGAACATGAAAATAACAATACCCTCATACAACAACTTGCTTTTGAGAATGCTAACTCTGCATGCCAAGACATTATTAGGCCCCACAGACACACAGGTTCCATTGAACAACTTATCCGCCTATGCACAGATTTTGGCCCCACCTATAATCAGGGCGTTATGCTTGCCTCAGCACTAGAAGACACTCTCAAAAAGGTTCTAGATCACAATAAGGACCCCAAACCAACTTACAAACATCCACTCTCATCACTTCGTTGTTTTAAATGTCATCAGGCAGGATACTTTTCTAAAAATTGCCCCACCAACACCTCATCCACACATACACAGCCCCAAATCCACCACCCCCCACCCAAAACCGTCTGTCCCAAATGCAGGAAGGGATTTCATTGGGCCAATGAATGTAAGTCTCGCTACACTCTTGAAGGTTCCCCCATTCAAAAAAACTTCCTGCGGGGCCCTCCCCTGGCCCCACTTTCAGGCCTACAACTGACTCAGGGGACAATGGAGTCAAATACCCCAACACAGCCCAATCTCAATCTGTCTCAGACCTCTTCAAGGCGACCCCCACTAGCCCAGGATTGGACCTCTGTGCCTCCTCCCCAACAGTATTAGAACATACTCTTCCAGTACATGTGATCCCAACCAACGTCCGAGGACCACTACCCCCCAGATGTTGGGGCCTCGTGTTGGGCCGTGCATCCTCCACTATTCGGGGTATCCATGTTCACCCAGGAGTCATAGATCCCACTTTCCAAGGCCACATCCACCTCCTCATCTCCGCTCCTGACGGCCCCACCCTAATACCCACGTCACCCCCCATAGCCCAACTCCTACTTATTCCTCAGGTCCTAACATGCAATAACCCCTCCCTTTCCTCCCATCGTCACCCCTTGGCCCCCCGGTGTTTCCCAATCATACTGGTCACAGACCATCTCTGCTCAAAAACCTATGCTCGACCTTTTCATCAATAACAAGCCCTTTCAAGGCCTTATTGATATGGGGGCCGATGTTTCCATCATCTCCTCCCAACATTGGCCTAAACAATGGCCCCTACGTCCCTCAGCCACCCACCTCCAGGGCTTGGGATACCTCCAACAACCTCACCAGAGCGCCACCCCTCTCACGTGGCATGATTCTGAAAACAATTCGGGCACTTTCCAACCCTTTGTCGTTCAGGGTCTTCCTCTTAATCTATGGGGCGGAGATCTTCTCTCGCAGATGCAGCTCGTCATGCATGGCCCTAGCACCACGGTCACAGGACGGATGCTCAAACGGGGCTGTCTCCCCAAACAGGGCCTTGGAAAACATTCCTCGGGCATTACCTCCCCCATTCACCCCCGGCCTCTTGTTCCCCGCCAAGGCCTTGGTTATACCGACAATCCTCCCCTCACATCACCCCCCGATCCTCAAAATTTTTAATAGGGACCACTGATCCTCCTGTAACCCATGCACAAAAAAAATCACCTGGCTTTCGGATGATCCTGTCTGGGTTGATCAGTGGCCCATCATAGGCCCCAAATACTCCGCCCTTTTGCAGTTGGTGCAGGAACAACTTACAGAGGGACATATTACCCCCAGCTCTTTCCCATGGAACACTCCTGTTTTTGTTATTCCAAAAAAGGACAATAAAGGTTACAGGCTGCTACAAGACCTCAGGGCTATCAACAAAACTATGGTCATTATGGGCCCCTTACAATCAGGTATGCCAACGCCAAGTGCTGTCCCTTTAAACACTCATAAAATCATCATTGATCTCAAGGATTGTTTTTTCTCCATTCCTCTACATCCTCAAGACCAACAGAGGTTCGCCTTCACTGTCCCTATGCCCCGTCATTCTGGACCTGCCTCCCGTTATCAATGGACTGTCCTCCCTCAGGGTATGGCCAATTCACCCACCCTATGTCAAGTTTGTGGCCCAAGCGATACAACCTTTCAGACAACAATGGCCTGATGTTCACATATTCCATTATATGGATGATATTCTTCTAGCACACCCTGATAAATGTACACTTCTTCAAAGTTATGTTCATTTACAAAGCCTTCTAAAAACTTGCGGCCTATGTATCGCCTCCAACAAAATTCAACTTACCGACCCTTATGTTTACTTAGGATTTCAGATGACACACACCCATATTCGAGCACCTAGACCTCAACTTAGACTTGACACTCTTCATTCCCTTCATGATTTCCAAAAACTCCTCGGTGATATCAATTGGCTCCTCCCTTATATAGGAATCCCAAAGTCTACACTTAAACCCTTATATGACATCCTTCATGGTGATCCAGACCCCTCTTCACCTCGACACTTCACTCCTTCGGCCCATAAAGCTCTCCAATGTGTTCAAACTGCCATCAACAACCACATGCTTACCTTCATAGACTATACACAACCCCTCCTCTACATTGTCCTCCCTTCCCCAATACAACCTACCGCCCTCTTCTGGCAAGATGCCCCTCTCCTATGGGTCCACCTATCTATCTCCCCCAAAATGGTCCTAAACCCTTATTATGACCTTGTGGCTCAATTAATCTTGCTGGGATGCAGACAAGCCAAAAGTTACTATCATAAAGAACCTGACACCATAATATTGCCATATTCTGATCAACAGATTACATGGCTTTTACAAACCTCAGATTTATGGTCCCTTGCACTTGCTGCCTTTCCTGGTCGATTGCTTCACCAATACCCCCACGACAAGCTTCTAACCTTCTTTTCTCATCACCCCCATATCTTCCCAAAAATTACCTCCCATGTTCCCATTGCCCATGCAACAACAGTGTTCACAGATGGCTCCTCATCAGGTAATGCTGTCTATGTCTGCCAGGGTCATGATCCGGTTGTTGTCCCTACCCCCGGACTTTCAGCTCAACACGCTGAGCTTCAGGCTATTGTCCAGGTCTTCCAAGATTTTCCCGAGGCGCCTCTCAACATATATACCGATAGTCGTTATCTAGCCACATCTGTCCCGCTTCTAGAAACTTTTTCCTGCTTTCACCACCAATCAACAACCATTCCCTTATTTACTCGCCTTCAAACACTCATTCATGCTCGTACTCATCAGTTTTTTATTGGCCATATTCGTGCCCATTCGGGTCTTCCTGGACCCTTAGCTTCAGGCAACGCACTTGCGGACCAACTATCCCGTTCGGTCTCTGTTCATGCCACATTTTCCCCTCCCCTCGCTTCCCCTTCCTCCAATATTCACCGAGCACAGTCTGCACATGACCTACATCACCTTAATGCCCATACCTTGCTCCTCCTTTTTCAATTAACTAGAGAGCAAGCCAGAGCTATTGTCAAACAATGTCCAGCCTGAGTGACCCACCTTCCCTCTCCTAATCTTGGCGTTAACCCTAAGGGTCTCGTTCCCAATGCCCTGTGGCAAATGGATATCACCCACATACATTCATTTGGTAAGCTCAAATTTGTTCACGTCTCCATAGATACATATAGTGGATATATCTTTGCCTCTCTTCAATCGGGGGAGGCCACTAAACATGTCATTGCTCATATGCTTACTGCCATCGCCCACCTGGGTTGCCCCACAAAACTTAAAACTGATAATGGCCCCAGCTATTCGAGCAAAGCCTTTAAACAGTTTTGTCACTGTCTCAACATTTGTCATGTTACTGGGATCCCTTATAATCCACAAGGCCAAGGCATCATTGAAAGAGCTAACCACACTCTTAAGCTAACCATCTCTAAGCTCTCAGAAGTGTCTTGGTACCCCACCGTGGGGTCCCCCCGCAACACTCTCAATCATGCCCTTTTTATCCTTAACTTTCTCTCCTTGGATCAAAATGAACGATCTGCTGCCAACCGTTTTTGGCACCCCTCTACAGCCACCTCATTCGCCACAGCACTTTGGAGGGACCCCCTTACCAACCGCTGGAACGGTCCTGACCCCGTTCTCATATGGGGAAGAGGTTCAGTCTGCATCTACTCCCAGGCTGACCATAATGCACGCTGGCTGCCTGAGCGCCTTGTAAAACAATTTAACAAACCTACCCAGGGAGGCGCCCCTGAGGATTAATGTTTTTTCTTCACAGATGCATTCAACAATCATCTTGTATATTCTCATGATACTCCCATTGATCGGCGCCAATCATCGCCATGATGTATTCACATGGACAATCAGCCGTTGGGGAGACCATCAAAAATTAAGCCAGTGGACGGGCCTTGGACAACCCACCTTATCCTGTAAGCTAAAGTCATACCATCACCAGACAGGCCTATTCCCCCAAGACCATCTTGAATTTTGGCACCCTGTATATACATGCCCCCTCGGTACCCAAGACCGCGCCTGGTGTGCTGACCCCTCTCATGCCTATTGCCCAAAATGGGGATGTGAATCAAACATTGAAGAAAATTGGTGGAAAGTTCCTTCTCCAGACCCAGATATCAAAATTATCCCTAGAAGTTGCACATGGTGTCTCCAAGGAGAACAAAAGGCCAAAGCTAAATGCCCAGGGTGCAATAAGTACAAGTGCACCCCAGACCCCTACGATAATTTCACTGTTACCATTACCAACCCTGATGACCCTACATGGTTTCAGGGGAAAACATGGGGACTACGTTTGTATTCCCCAGGGATTGATCCCATGACCTTCTTCCACATAATAAAGACAGCCCCTAGCAAGACTCATGCCTCTAAGGCCCCATCCAAACCCCATACTCCCCACCCAATATCACCTTATCCCCTCATACTCGTCCTATAACCACTATCACCCTTCTACCACCCTCCCTTCCTCGCTTCACCCCTTCCTCCAGTGACCTCATTAAAATGGTCCAATCTATGGCTCTTTGGCTTAATGCCTCCCAGCCTAATCTCACTGCCCCATCCTGCTGGCTTTGCCTTCAGGCTTCTCCTCCGTTCTATGATCCCTATGCCATCTCCAACGTCTCTATTATCTCATCTACGCAACCCATCACAGGACATTCCCAATCCAATCTCTCCCTTTTTGTACCCTTCTCTTCCGTCCAGGGTAAAGGCATCTGTGTAAATGGTTCATCAACAAATCAAAAAAAATGGACCCTGTCACACTTTCTATCCAATCAATACATCCAACATCTACCTATACACAGAGAGCTATCATTGGCTATGCCGTCACGCAGGACTAACCCACATCCTCTCTACTAAAGTCCTCAGAGAACAACAGGACCTCTGTGTGCTCTTTGCGGTCCTCCCTCGTGTCTCCTATCACCCTTCCACATACCCCTTTACGCTTGACCCTGACCCTAGGGATCCACCTCTAAGCCCGACTTTACTTCGCTTCAAACGTGAACTCACCACCACCGTGTCTCTTCTCGTCCTCGGTACCGCCTCAGGAATTGCCCTTGGCTCCACGGCCTTGGCCCTCAGACAAACCCAATATAACACCATACTCTCTGCTGTTGACCAGGACCTTAAAAATGTTGAAACCTCTATTCGCGCCCTACAAACATCACTAACCTCCCTCTCTGAAGTTGTTCTCCAAAACAGGTGCGGCTTAGATCTTCTTTTCCTCAAGGAAGGTGGCCTTTGTGCAGCCCTCAAAGAAGAATGTTGTTTCTATACTGACTCCTCTGGCGTGGTCTTACACGCTATGGATAAATTAAAAGATGCCATAAAAAAGAGAGAGATAGCCAGAACACAGGCCTTATTCCCCAACACTTGGTTCTCAACTATTCTCCCCTACCTTGCCCCCTTCTTGGGCCCCCTTATAATCTTGGTCCTCGCTTTGGCTCTTGGTCCTCTCCTATTTAGGAGACTTATCGTCTCCGTCAAAACGGCCCTTGCTCCTGTGTGGGAAAGACCTCTCCAAGTTCATTATCAGCGTCTAGCCATGGCAGACGCTGATGAATACAAACAAGCCGAACCCTATGATGATATCGAGGCCCCAGCACATAGAATGATGGCCAAGGACGGGTAAGATGGAGTCACAAGTCACTAGCACTCTCAGGACCACCTAAGACAGAGCCCCACTCTTCGCCGGGACACTGGCGATGTTAGTGGTCAGCCTGAAAAATCAAATGCGTAAAAACTAAAAAAGACTTGCAGTAACCTCCACAACCTAAGACAGGCCACATTCAGGGTCATACAAGCACTCATGGTCAGCAATATTTTCTTTTGGAGAAAAAGGAGCATATGTAGAGAGCCATGAAGGACCCAGCTTCTGAGCATGCGCTACCCCTGCCCGCGCCAATCCCGCGCCAGTTAGCGGTCCCTCCCACTCCCCCCCAAAGATATATGAGCCATGGCACTTCCTCAATAAACTCTCTCTCTCGCTCTCGCCTTCAAGCTGCGTGTGTGTCTTTCATCATCCCCGTACTGTCTCTCGGGCTACGCGTTCCTGCCCCTGGGAGCTCTGCTGGTCGGAGCCTCCGCGGGTCACAACAGCAACCAGAAAGTTTTTTTTTTTTTTTGTGGGTACCGGGGGTCGACCTCAGGACCTCGCGCGCCAGCAGGCGCCCGTGCCACTGAGCGATATCACCGGCCCCTTTTTCGTATGTGGGTTCCGGGAGTCGAACTCGGGCCCTCGCGTTTGCAAGGCAGGCACTTATGCCACTGAGCCATCTCACCGGCCCCCAGAAAGTTTTAAAGTCTTTCAAGTTGTATAAAATGGACCTGCAGAAACAGGATGTTCTCAGGATGCAAAGTTTGGAGCTGAAATGTGGTATCAAACCAGTTCCAAAACGTGTAAGGTAGCCATCTCTTGAGATCAAACCTGGTACCCAGATATGCAAGAGAGCTTCAGGATACCTAGCTTGTTAGCCTTGTCCCATACTGCACCATAAATTGGTCATGTGCAAATTTCACAAAAGATTCATACTACTCTGCTAATGTGTTATTAAGGATTTGCTCATACTCTTCTCAAATTTTATCTTCATAGTCTTTTTTTTTTTTTCTCATAGTCTTTTAAGAGCCTCTCACATCTTATTCCAACATGTCGAAGGAGGAACCTGGAGAACTAGGTGCCAACTCATGGCTCTCATCTGCAGCTTCTTTTATTGAGATCCTAGTCCCACGTAGGCTCTTGGCTCCCTGGCTTGTCTTTTATCCTAACCTTGCCTTTCTCTTGGCCATGCGACCTTTTTTCCCTGTCAGTGGAGGATAAGTTTATGGATGGGTCCTTAAGGTCAGGTAGTTTAGCTTTAAGGATTAAGGGAAAGTTTGTGACTCATGTTAATCATGTTAATTGCACTACCAGGGACGTTCCCAGACCTAGTTTTTCACCTTCGTCTTCCTAATTGCTCAAGTCTAGCTGCCTGTCTTTCTCATTGCTACCTTTGCCTTTGGAGTCTGGCTGCTGAGGTCAGAGCTGTTTTTTTTGTTTTTTTTTTTGTGGGTACCGGGGGGTCGACCTCAGGACCTCGCGCGCCAGCAGGCGCCTGTGCCGCTGAGCGATATCACCGGCCCCTTTTTTCGTATGTGGGTTCCGGGAGTCGAACTTGGGCCCTCGCGCTTGCAAGGCAGGCGCTTATGGCGCTGAGCCATCTCACCAGCCCTGGTCAGAGCTGTTTTATTAATTTTTAATAACACTCAATGAGACCTTCATCCTATCTCCCTACACTATGTAATCCAGGCTGGCCTGGAACTCAAGATCCTCCAGCTTCAGCCTATATAGAGCCCTCCCGGTCCTCGACACGGTCTGGGAAGTTTATATTTGTAATCCCATGGAAAAGTTATTGCAATTCTAGTGAGTTAATTCCAATCTACCACTTCCAGTGCAAGCCACGGCAAGAATAGACACTAAGGCATATTTATAGTTGTGGGGAGCCAAGGGGTCCTAAGTCCAGCCAAGATGGTGGTTATTGGAATGAAGGCCTCGACCCAGGGCCAAACCCGGGTTTTATTAATTCTCAAGGTGGGGAGTGGCTTGGGGATGAGTGACTGTGAGAGTGGTGGGAAGCCCATGAGTACCATGAGCTGGGCTAGGTAGGTGGCCTGAAATCACCCTTGCAATATGCAGAGGAGTAATCTGCATAACACAGTCCAAGATAGTATCTAATGTTTTGGGGTCGGTGCTTCAGCTCTGATGTGTAATCTTTTATGCCCTGGGAAGTCATAGCCTCTTTCTCAAGGCTTGATCTCAGCCGACAGTATGGAGCACGGCTCTCCATCCCGCCAGGCTCAACCATGTATTGGGAGCAAAGGGCGGGGAAACACAGGCCTGTCACCTTTCTTCAAAGACTACGTATCAGGACCTTGGCTGGACCGATTCACATTGCCTAAAGCCAATTAAAGAGATAAGGAAAAGTCCTAGCCAGCTCTGTACATATCAATACATGGAAATAGGGCCAGGTTCAGCCAAAATGGAGATAATTGCTCTTCTTTCAAGGAGAGTCATCCAGGTGGTCCTCCACACAGCTTTAGGAGTGGTGAGATTACAGGCATGGGCTACCAGGCCCAACTCAACGCTCTGGTTTCCACCTGCTTTGTCATTCCCATATAGGACTCAGTCTTCCAGAGTAAAGCCCCCATCTAAGGAGGAAACCCATCCCACATATCTGGGGTACCTTCATACACACACATTGCCTAGGGACCTAGGGTACCAGAGGGGATGGCCATGAGTAGGCATAGGTCTTTTCAGCACAAAAGAACAACTCCCCTGTCACTAAACCCAAGTCCAAATCCAGCTTGGGGACCAATGTTGAAGAAACCCATATCCAGCTCTCTAGTCCGATTTTGGTCCATTGCCCCATTGCAAAAAGCGGCTCGCAAGCATCTGGCCACACTGCCTTTCAAATTCCTCCTTTGAGATCGTCTCCATAACACAGGCGAAGGAAACTCTGAAATCTGCCTAAGCGGTGGGGCTGGCTTCAAACTCAGGCAGGAGGCCTGCGGAGCCGCACTCTTCTCGACTTGGGAGTTGCAGGAGACCCGAGAGCTCCTGGCCTCTGCTAGGTCACAGCCCTACCCCAGGTCGTTCTTTCGGTCTGGATACCAGCTGTCGGAGGACAGTCTGGACTCAGCAGGTGACTTGGCACCCGGGCCCTCCAAGGCCTGACCCCCGCCCCGTGCTCTGAGCAGCCAGCTGGCGTGTCCACCCTACTCCCCGGCCCCGTGGCCCCGGCCCAACCGCTTCCTCCCGGCTCCCTCCCAAATCTAGGATCCGGCCCCCACCGACAGAGGGGACGGGCGGTGCTTCCCGATCTCTTCCAACTACTAGTCTGCAAGCGCCTGGCACACGGGGTGCGGATCCCCCAGATCGTCAGAGACCCCGAGCCGCGGAGCCATTTCCTCACAAAGGCCTCACTGACGGGCGAGGAAACTGAAACCCGGAGAGGGGCACTGACTGGCTGGCGGGAACTCATGTTTCTTTCCACGCCACCGACCGGCCGCGTCCGGGAAGGGGACAACAGCTGGTGAGCACGGTAAGGGCAGTCTCAGCAGCCTCAGAGACCACCACCCAGTGGCAATCCGTCAGCCCGCCGCAGAGGGCGTTCACGCAGCTAAAGACACGACTCCCGGGAACCTTTGCGTGCAGAGCGGCTCCCGAGGGAGTTCTCGCGGGAAGTGAGAGCTCGGCGCACGAGCGTGGGCGGGGCCGGAAGGAGGTGCGTTTCAAAGGGGTGATAGATGGTTTTCTTATCCAATAGGATTGAAAATATGCCTCCTTACTCTGTGGACCACGGGCGCTGGGGCGGAGGCGGCCAATGGGAACTCATGAGGGGCGAGGCAGACGCCCGCGGAGCGGAAGTGGGTTGCTTTGAGACGGCGGAGTCCTGCTTGAGTGAGTCTCCTCAGCGGCTCGCGAAGGTGTTTCCTCGCTCTAGCAGGTTGGCGACGGGAGCCAAGTAAGCCACAGTTAAGGGCAACCTTCGCGGGAAAGGAGCGACACGTCCAGGCTGGGAGGAAGCGGGTTTCGGGTGGCTTTGAGGCCTTCCGTGGCCTCGGCGCCCGCCTGGCGCGGCTCTGACGCGCTGAAACCCCGCACCGATGCGGGGCCTTCCCGGAGCCTTGGGCCAGTTCCACCCACTCCGCCGTACGCGCGGGTGCCTTGGCCTGGCTGGCCTGTGCTGGCCCGGCGCTGGCGTCCCAAGTGGGGAGACCGCCATCTGGAGTTGTGCTCGGGTCTGCGGGCCTGTGTCCGCCACCGAAGGAGGGAAACTGAGGCCCGGGGAGTGGCGGGACGCACCCAAGGTCACTTGAAGAGCCAGGCGGGGCTGGCGGTTCGCGGGGAGGCCTAGGCAGGCTCATTTGTTTCCCGATGACGATGCTTCTTTTGTGTGCCCGCGCCGCCGCCCCGCCTCAGGGGGCCGCGTGGCGGGGCCGTTCTGGGCCGGAAGGTGCCGGGAACCGGGGCAGGCCCGGCTCCGGGAGCTGAGTGGGGCCGCAGCCCCAGGCCCTGGGTGGGTGAGGCGTGTGGCTGGGCCCTTGGGCTCACCCCCAGAGCACCGGAACACGTGTGTAGGACAGTCAGTGCCCGGTGCACACCAGTTGCCCACCTTTGGACTCTTCCCTGGAGAAGGGAAAGGGCAGAGCTTGGCGAGCCATGTTTGTGGGTATTTCAGCCTTTGTCTGGTCTTTGTCGGTCCTCATAGTCTCTCGCAGTCTTCATTTAGATTCTGCTTCTCCGCTGAGTTCTTGAGCCAGACCTGGGGTTTCAGCTCTGCGTGGAACCGTGCCGTACGCTCAGCTTAGGCTGCGCGAGTGAGTGTTCTGGAGATTGAGGCCCAGAAAGGTGAGCTAGTCCTCCCAAGATCACACAGCCAGCTAGGTGGCGACAGATTGAGTCTAGTTCCTGATTGCGTGGAGGGGAATCTTTTTGTTTTTCCTGGTGATTTGCTTTTCTTTCTTTCTTTCTTTCTTTCTTTCTTTCTTTCTTTCTTTCTTTCTTTCTTTCTTTTTCTTTCTTTCTTTCTTTCTTTCTTTCTTTCTTTCTTTCTCTCTCTCTCTCTCTCTCTCTCTCTCTCTTTCTTTCTTTCTCCTTCCTTCCTTCCTTCCTTCCTTCCTTCCTTCCTTCCTTCCTTCCTTCCTTCCTTCCTTCCTTCCTTCCTTCCTTCCTTCCTTCCTTCCTTCTTTCGTGACAGGGTTTCACTATGCAGTTCATGTTGGCCTTGAACTCACTACTTTGTAGCCCAGGCTGGCCTCACTGCGATCCTCCGTCACCACCCTCCCGAGTGGTGGGATTACAGGCGTGCACCACCACGCCTAGCTTCGATTTGCTTTTTAATGGATGGAGAGACGTTGGGTTCCGTTTTACTTGTGTGAGATAAGATGGGTCCTTGTAAGTGGGAAGATGTTAATGCTGGTATGCCTGAATTTGAGCTTCCGACTCTCATTAAAGAATTCTGCTTTCAAAGCTGGGCAGGGTGACCCACACTTATAATCCCAGTGGGAGGCTGAGGCGGGAGGATTGCCTGGGTAACATAGTGAGTTCAAGGCCTGCCAAAACTACACAGCCAAACCCTGTCTCAAAAAACAAAGAATTGGGGCCAGGGCTATAGCTCAGTGGCACAGCGCCTGCCTGGCAAGTGCAAGGCCCTGAGTTCCAATTCCTGGTACCAAAAAAACCCAAACAAACAAAAAACACACAAAAGAATCTTGTTTTAATAGTGTTTATGAACCTTTTCTTAATTTACTACTGTAAGGAACTTTTTCAGACATTGATTTCCTAATCATTCTCTCTATGAAATTTTACTGCCATATCTCCTTTTTTTTTTTTTTTTTTTTGTGGGCACAGGGGGTTGACCTCAGAACCTCGCTCGCGCCAGCAGGCGCCCGTGCTGCTGAGTGATATCACCGGCCCTTTTTTCATATGTGGGTTCCAGGAGTCCAACTTAGGACCTAGTGCTTGCCAGGCAGGCGCTTATGCCGCTGAGGTATCTCACCGGCCCTCTTTTTTTTTAAACTACTGCGTATTATTTGTGCTTTGTGCCCTCTTTGAGAATGCATGCCTTAAACTATTCTAAGATAGTACCATGTCGAGGTCTTCTGTGTGCCAAGCTTTCTGCTTGGGGTGTAACCTAGCTGGCCCTCCTGGGGGTGGGGGTAGGGGTGGAGAGGAGGAAATGAAAGGGAGTCCTTGCATTGGAATCTAGATGGTGCAAGAGGTGTGGCAAGGGTTGGGTTTGGAGAAGCAAGCAGGAATGAAACCCTAGAGGTCTTTGGGATGGTGCCCACATGAAGGAGTTCACAGTTTACTCCATGCCCAAGATGCTAAGCTGGGAAGGAACACGTTAGAGTTGTGTTTCAGAAAAATTACTGTGGCTGTGAGAAGGGTGTATTAGAAAGGTGGATGAGGGGGCCGGTGAGATGGCTCAGCAGCGTAAGCGCCTGCCTTGCAAGCGCGAGGGCCTGAGTTCGACTCCCGGAACCCACATATGAAAAAGGGGCCGGTGATATCGCTCAGCGGCACGGGTGCCTGTTGGCGCGCGAGGTCCTGAGGTCGACCCCCCGGTACCCACAAAAAAAAAAAAAAAAAAAAAGGTGGATGAGACCAGTGGTCTTGGAGCTGGGCCCTGTCTATGTGGCACATGCCTGTAATCCCTGCCATTCGCTCTGCTAAGGCAAGGTTAGTGGCAAAGTCTATGGCTGGTAGTTTGCACCCCCAGCCAATTCCAGAAAAGATTGGGAGTGCTTAATAAAAATACGTGCACAGAATCATTGGTTCATTTGATATGTATAAAAGTGGTTTTGTGTGTTGTGTGACTAGTATCTTATTTTGAAATGACTTAGCTACATCTTTTACTGTTCCCGGATTAGGAGTATTAATCTTTCTTTTCTCCCAAGAAGGGGTCCAATTATAAATATTTTCAAGATAGTTGATTCTCCATGATTGCATTGTGTTCCCGAAGAATCTAGTTATTGTTCCTGAATTTTCCCCTCCTGCTTTCAACTCTGAGGGATGGTCTTAGGGCTGGGCCTTCCCTATTTGCTGCATCTCATCTCTTTAACCAAACTGTTGCTAAATATGGCTGCTTGGTATAGTACCTTTGTAACCAGTACCAAAATTTGCACCTTTTTTGGGGGAGGGAAGTGCACTGAGGCTTGAATCCAAGGAGCACTGAGCCGCATTCCAGTCTTATTTATTTAATTTGAAGATAAGATAAGGTCCCACTAAATTGCCCAGGCTGGCCTTGAACTCATGGCCAGGCTGTGGCCTTAAACTTCTAATCCTCTTGTCTCTTGAGTATCTGGGATTACAGGCATGCTCTACCACACCTGGCTTCTAAGCACCTTCTTGATTTCTGGCCTTTATCTCCTGCAAATTGAAAGCATCTCAGGTAGGGATGTCTGCTAATCTAACAGATGGTCCTCATCTGTTTCTAAATTTGTTTCCCGGGGCTCATTTTGGTGACACACAACTGTAATCCCAGCACTCCGGAGTGTGCCACCATACCTGGCTGTTTACCCATCTTTGAAATCTGCTTCCCCCCCCCAAAAAAAAAAAAAAAAAAAACCCTAGTATTTCTACCAATTTTCTGCCATCTCTTTCAAACATCTAATGAGTTAGATAATTTCATTGATTATAATTTCCCTGAAAATTTATTTATGTGCTGTGCCCAGGGCTGCACTTAGGGCAGTATTCTATTTAGCGTTATGTTCATTGAGTTAAGGGAGTCGGAAGAGAGAACTGAAGTAACCTTTGAGGCAGACCTTGTAAGGATGGACAAACCCCTTCAGGTGGGGTGGGATGGCAGGATCCTTGCCTTCTACAAAATGTGGCACTGTGATGGGGAAGAACCTAGGGTAGGTGGCTGATGCCCAGGGGACCTGGAGTAAAGGACAGTTGGTTCTGCTGGAAATGCTTGTTTGTAAGCATAGATTTGTTCCACTGAGATTGATGTAGTAGGGAACAATTTTGTTTGTTTGTTTGCTTGCTTTTTCTTTTTGAGACAGGGTCTTACTATGCAGTTCGGGCTGGCCTTGAACTCAGTATGTAGCCCAGCCTGGCCTCTGCTCCAGCGATCCTCCTGCCTCAGCCCCTCCAGTGCTGGGAGTACAGGTGTGTGCCACCACACCCAGCAACAATTTTGAACATAATGTGAATTTGATTTTGCTGGTCACAGTTTCATCTGTGAGAGATACTAGGTGAACACAGAAAATGAATCCAGCTGTGTTAGTCACCTTTCATCACTGACAGAATAGCACAGTTAAAACTTAGAAAGAGGAAAGACTGATTTTGTCTGACACTTTCAGAGTTTTCAGTCCAACATAATTCAGCCCTGTTGCTTTGGGCCTGTGGCAAGGCCAAACCTTGGGGAAAGGTGTGGTAGAGCCAGGCGCTTACAAGGATGGCTGCCAGGAAGCTAAGAGAAAGAGGAAGGAGCCAGGTCCCCAGAGCCTGGTCCAGGGCACACCTAACTCCCTTCTGCTAGCTGCACCCCCTAAAGTCTCCACAACCTCCCAGTGGTGGCACTATCAGCTGGGGACCCAGCCTTCAACACATGATCTTTTAGGGGACATTTAAGGCCCAAACCATAACAGCAGCTGGGCCAAGCCACACATTGCACATCTGGAACATTTGTGAGCTATCTTTGTTGATTTCTTGTGTGAGAGCCATGCCTGTAAAGGGCTGATACACCATTCACACCACCCCACACCCCCAGGCTGTGGACCTTTTGGGGCCCACATCCATGAGCAAGCCTAAAGTACCACAGTTAGAGCGTTTCTTAACCCCTTAATGTGTGCGGAAGGGTGCTTCCATTGTGCACATGTCCGTAACTACAGATGGCGATTTTGGAATATATTCTTTTTTTTTTTTTTTTGAGACAGGGTCTTGCTATGTAGTTCAGGCTGGCTATGAACTCACTGTGTAGCCCAGGCTGGCCTCAAACTCACAGTGATCTTCCTGTCTCAGCCTCCAAACAGGCGAGTTCTGGGATTGCAGGCATGTGCCCACACACTTGGCTTGGACCATGTTCTGTGGGCAGTGGTTGTGATCATTTGGGAAGCCCTGCAGTAGTCTTAGATCTTTTGGAGCTGGCTGACTTTTTGGGTTGCCTTGTGAAGGTTAACTTCTTTGGGCTCACATAATAATCTTCTCCTCTCCTATCTTTTTGCCTCCTTTAGAACATTGCTAGTGTGGTAAGTACACTGTAGTGTTTGTTTTATCAAAATAGATATCTTTCCAGTTTAGAATGTGCTCTCCCTAAGTTGGTGTTTTGTTTTATTTTTTTTGGATGAACACTATACAGTTGGCCCTTCATATCCATGGCTTCTGTTTCTGTATATTCAACCGAGGGTGAGAAATAGTCAGGAGGGCTGGGGGTGTAGCTCAGTGGTAGAGCGCTTACCTAGCATGCAGGAGGCCAATCTGCCTAGGGTTCTTTTCCTTAATTTAGATGGAAATCATGATTCGGCAAAGTGCAGCTCTGCTAGTAGTCCTCATGTCACCAGATAATACCAGGTAACGCTGGATGCCCACAGTGACACAGCCAGCTGCTGGTCACTGCTGCTGCCAGCCGTCACCATCTGATGCCAGCTTGTGCTGGACACTGTATATCAGTGGTGGCAAACCTACGGGCAGAGGGCTGTTTGTGTCATTGAAAGCTCTAAAAGAGTCACCATCACTGCTATAATTGGATTCACCAGGCACAGGGTCTCTGCTGCTGGTCTTCCTCAGCTGCCGGCCTCTGGAGCTCTTTGGTGTTACATACACCTCTTTATTTGCTCTGTCCACATTACTCAGGATAAAAATCCCAAGTAGAGTTACAGGACTTTCAGAACCCACACTATCCCAGAACTAATCATGAGCAGGTTTACAGGAACACCAACTCGAGTCTTTATTGTAACAGGCCCTGTGCTGCAGCATGGGGGGCTGGTACAGGAGAGAACCCTCCTGGACAAAACCCCAGATATCTCCAGGAAGTGCTGTGTAGCAGCTTGCAGACCTGTATAGTCAGGGTGAGGCCCGAAACCAGGGAATCTTCTGGAAGGTTGCTGTGAATGTTGGCTATGCAAATAAGGGACCCAGATCCCTTCCTCCCTGGTCTCAGCCACTCCAGGGTGCCCTCTGTGTTCCCCAAAAGGCAACAGTATGGTCTGGAAGGGGGAGGGGGGGTACCATGCTGCCTGAGTGCATTCATGTTGGAATGGAGAATGGCACTTTGATGGCCAGGAAGGACACTGAAGCAAACTCCCAGGCCATGGGGGAGATGCTGGCCACCAGCCAAGTCACACCCCCATCCAGCCAGTGCAGGGAAAATTGGGTCAGGCACTTTTCCTTTGTCTCAGTGATCCCTAGCACCACAAAAAAAGAAAAAAATACTTGGGATTAAAAATGCCTCTGTGCTGAACGTATACAGATTTTTATCCCTTGTCGTTATATATGTATTTTGGTTGAGACAGGGTCTTGCTGTATATTCTTTTTTTTTTTTTTTCCTTTATGTGGGTATCAGGAACTGAACTCAGGACCAGGCGCTTATGCCATGCCACTGAGCTATATCACCAGCCCTTTCTGTATATTCTAGACTGGCCTTGAACTCACTTGGTAGCCCAGGATGAGTTGGAACTAAGAGCAGTCTTCCTGTCTCAGCCTCCGAAGTGCTGGAATTACAGGTGTGCGCCACTACACCTGATTTCTTGTCATTCTTTCTTTTTTTTTTGGGGGGGTGGCAATATAAAACCTTACTTTCTGTCTTTTTTTTTTTTTTTTTTTTGTTTTGAGACAGGGTCTTGCTACCCAGGAGGCTGAGGTAGGAGGATTGTAGCAAGTTTGAGGCCAACCTGGGCTACATGGTGATCTCAAGGGCAGCCTGAACTACACATCAAGACCTTGTCTCAAAACAAAAAAAAAAAAAAAAGTACAGCAACTACTCATATAGTATTTACTTTGCATTAGGTATAAATAACCCAGGGATGATATGGGGAGATGTGTGTAGGTTAGAGGCAAACTCTGCCATTTCATCTGAGGGACTCGTTTGTGTGTTGATTTGGTATCTGCAGGACCCTAGGCTCGCCTGTGTGTACTGAGGAATGGCTGTCTGACCTCTGGAGTAGCTCCTGTTCCAGACGAAATTGCCCTTGGGTGCTGGAAACTGCACTGGGCACTTTGCTTCTGCCTCACTGTTCTGCAGGGCAGCTACAAGGTGAGGATGAAGACGCTGGGCGTACAGATGAGGCCTTTGCACAATGTCAGAAGGCGTGGACTTCATTCTGTTTCTTTTGTGCCCTGCCCTCTATTCTCCTTTTCTGCTGTTCCTTTTTTTGCTCTCAGGAATACAGAGGTCTGGGATTCGGTGATAGAGTCCAGATTCCTCCTAACACTGCCTTTTTCCTGCTTGCCTGTTTGTTTCTAGCCACAGTGTGCATCACAGGCCTGTATATGTGATAAATCCACACACAGATGCCAGGGGCACATTCCTGCTTGCGGTGGGGGTGTTGGCATAAGGTCCGTGGTGGCTTTACTGGGGGAAAATCTCTAACAGTGACAGGATGATTAAGTACACCAGAAAGCCCCTAAGCCCTCCTGTCTCCTGTGCAGCCAGTCACCTACCCCTGCGCTTCCTTAACCTTGCGGTCACTGATGTCTCCTCCCCCAGCCACATTCTGACTTGCTGAGCCTCCCTGTGTCCTCAAAGCACAGAGGTGACACCGTCTCTAGCTGTAGTCTCAATCATCATCTCTCTTAAGACCTTGACTGGCCTGCCCTTGGGGTGTAGCTTATGATCCAAGCCCTTGTCGCTTTTGCTGTCCTGGTGCACCATCCCCACAGTCCCCTCCTGGGGCATCCTTCCTCCCAGCTGTTTTTGAGCAGCTCTTGTCACTTTGGGCCTCCTGAGCCGGCAGCTTCTCCAGGCAGCCAGGCTGGTCCTCAGCACAGTCTGGGCCTGGCGTGCAGACCTGCTTTGGTCCCTGGTGTCACTTCCTTTACAAGCTCGCTGACTGCTTCAGTGCCCTCAGCCTGTCTTCATCCTGTGTCCACTGCTTCTTTCTCCTTGAAACAAATGCAGGCTTTTGTAGTTTGTTTTCATTTTGGTTTTGTTTTTGCCGTGCCGGGGATCAAACCCAGTGCCTCACACGTGCTAGGCAGGCGCACTACCATTGAGCAACAACTCCAGCCCTAAAAAATGGGCTTTGTCTGAGTGAATATCCAGGTTCTGCCAGCTGTGTTTCTGGCTTTTACAGTGTCTTTACCAGACTCTTTGTCTACTTGCCTTCCCAGATTTAAAACTACCCTCAGCACCTGTTTTCTTTTCTGCCTTCTTCATTAGTCTTTTGCCATCATTGTTGTAGAGTAGCCAGCTAGATACCTTGGCATGCATGTTTCTCTCATTCAAAATATTTGGAATCATAGCATCTGGACCTCCTGTCCATTCCCATTCAGGACTAGCCTCTGCTGTACCCAGGTGTTTTCTTAGTGGCGAGGCCATCATCGCCACTGCACCATGCCGAGTTGTTATTCCTTTCATGAACACGAGCTGCTTCTGCAGGAGACTGGGTGTGTACAGAGTGGAGGATACCGACTGATTGCGGGGTCGGCCTCGGCACTGAGGGATGTTGAAGGAGGAAGCAAGGGTTCCTTCCTAGAAATACTGTTCTCCATGTTAAAATTGATTCTAGCACCAATGGTATTTTAAGAATGTGGGTTCTGGTAGCAGATGCCTCCATGTGAACCTAAGCTCTGCTGTTTACTCATTGTGGACTTGGGGCAAGTTCTTTCATTCGTGATCATCCTAGACTTGGAATGAATCGCTGCACTGATGGAGTATGGAGGAGGAAGAGGCCTCAGTCCATCTGGCTTGTGGGGATCTAGGAGGTGTGGGATCCGAGTGTGGGGAGGGTTGTGTGCACCAGGCTAGCCCGTGAGTGGCAGATTTGAAAACCTAAATGGGACGAGTAAGAGGCAAGAGGCTTATGGGGTTAGCCAAGGTGTGAGCGCCACATTATTTTCCATTGCTTAGCAGATCTCTTCCTTCCTCTCTGACAAGACCGTTTTGTTAGACTCTTCTCAATTCTGGGTTTTTGTTGTTGTTGTTTGTTTGTTTGGGTTTGGTTTGAAGGCACGATGTGTGTAGCCCAGGCTGGTATATTCTCCTGCCTCAGCCTCCCATTGGGATCACAGGCATGCACCACCACGCCCTACTTGATTCTTCTCAATTCTAAGGCACCGTTTAGGTGGATAATTTTGCAGGGGAAAAACCCTGTATCATACGAGTGTGCCCAAATGTGAGGCGCTTACCGGGACCAGAAACAGATGCATGCTGGGATGTAGGGATTATGGTGGGTCTGGGACCATGCTGTGGTCTGAATGGTCTTGGGAGTGCTGGGGCTGTTTGGGGATCTTCCTGCTGGGTGCTAGGGGCAGGGGAGCTCTTACCCTGCTCTTCTGGAGGGTGACTGGACTTATGTGAAGAGCCTGAGGCGAGGGGCTTCCTCGGTGCCAGTGTTGCACCAAGGAATTGGCGTGGTCAGGTGTGGCAGTTCTAACTTGTCTTTTCTTAGGGGTCAGCAGGATGCTTTTGCCTGGGGTTGTAGCAACAAGGAGCGCTGTGGGTTGAGGGTGCGGCACATTGGTAGAGCACATGAGGCCCTGAGTTCAGTCCCCCCAAAGCGGAGAGCAGGACATGCTTAATGGTTCTGGTTGCAGGCTTTGGGATCAGGCAGTCCTGTGTACAACAAAAGTTCTTATTTCCTAAGATGAATGTGACATTTTGGACATAAATTGCATGAAGTGTTCGACAGAGCACCCAGATGACAGAAAGGACTGGTAAATTGTCGAACTGAACTTTGTTATCAACAGTGCAGGTGCCAGCATTTACCAAGTTGGTATCTTTGTTTTTATAGGACTTCAAGATACTGGAAACCTGCCTGGCCCCAAATTCTTTGAAAGCTGGAAGATGAATAACCAGTGGGCATGAGAGGCTGAGAACGTTCAACTTTGCTGCAAACCTTGGTGTAGGTCCTTCCTTTTCCGTAGGTTGGAGCCAGAGAGCACAATGAGTACAGTAAGTTTTACCACCTTGTGAATTTTATTTTCAGGGCTAAGCATCTACCTTATTTCATGCAGCACACTGAAGTATGGACTGACTGTAAGGTGCTTCTAGGCGACTCTGGTTCTAGAAAGAGAGTATGTTTCTGTTAGTTACACCAGCCTGCTAGCCCCAGTTGAGTTCTGAGCAGTTGTCCATGTCCTGGAAATATGAAGGCTTTTGGGTTTTTTAGTTACTTGCAACTCAGTTTTCCCTTTTCCCTTCTGTGTGGTTTACCTGTGTTCATCCTGAGCCTGAAGGCAACACACTGCTGAGGGGCTAATTGCGACCAGTGACCAGGACGTCAGTCTTGTGACTACTATTTAAGCTGTCATCACACCCTGAGGCAGCTGCGTTTTGGTGCAACCCCATGTCCCCTGAAGCCCCTTGAGCTTTAGAGCAGATCCCCTAGGTGCCCCGCCATATCTGCTGACAAAAACCACTCTTTTTTTTTTTTTTTTTTTTTGTGGGTACCGGGGGGTCGACCTCAGGACCTCGCGCGCCAGCAGGCACCCGTGCCGCTGAGCGATATCACCAGCCCTTTTTTCGTATGTGGGTTCCGGAAGTCGAACTCAGGACATCGTGCTTGCCAGGCAGGCACTTATGCCACTGAGCCATCTCACTGGGCCCAAAAACCACTCTTGAAGGTTGCTCATCTGTTCTAAACTCAGAACAGGCTAAGTTCCTTGTCTGGTGGTCCAGAGGTGCTGCTGTGGTGTTGTGAAGTTGGGGAGGGGGCGGTGGCAGGAGGAGGGAACGGAGAGGGACTCTGTAGGTTTTCCCTGTGCCTTCTGACTCGTGTGGGTCCTCTCTTCCATCTCTTACTGACTGCTGGCCAGCTGTGAGCCTCCACACCTGCTGTTGCTATTCGCACAGTGGCCTCTGTGTCCCTGGACCTGCCCCTGCCTTCCCCCTTAGCCTGTTATCTGGAGATTGTGGTCCTCCCTCACCTGCAAGGAATAGATGTTCTCAGCCTTCCCTCAGGATCCTGTCTCTACGCAGATACAATCTGGGCAGGCCAAACAGTGTTGGCTTTGTGAGTGTGTGTGTGTATGTGAAGAAACTGGCTGCTGGGCATGCTGGCACACACCTTAATCCTGGCACTTAGGAGGCTGAGGCCAGGAGGGTTGTGAGTTTGAGGCCAGTGGGGCTATATAGTGAGTCAAGGTTGGCCTGGACTACACAGCAAGATCCTGCCTCAAAAACAAAAATCAAAATAACAATAATAAATAGGTTTAAATTTCTAAAAGTTAGGGCCTAAGTAACTTCTGCGGTCCTGATTCGATGGTCCAGTTTCACCCCGAGCTGTGAGCCTCTGCGGGCTCCGCTTGTAAAGAGGAGAGTCATGACCCCAATAATAGGTGGGCAAAGAGGAGCAGTCCTGCAGGAGGAGCCGCCTTCAGATAACCCCTGTCTGCTCTCAAGAAGTAGGGGTGAAAGAGGACCAGACCCCCAACCCGGTGTGGGAGGATGGGTGGGGTGTCCTTCAGGATGGAGGTGACCTTTGAGTAGTTCTTGAAAGCTGGCAGTGGAATTCAGCTGTGGTTGGAGGATCTGCACCCCTGAAGCAAAGAGCCATCCCTCCCTCAGAAGTACTCATGTCTGCCCACTGTGCCCCCCTCAAAAAAATGGGGGATTGAACCCAGGACCTCGAGAATGCTGGCAGGTACTCTGCCATTGAGCGATGTTCCCCAGCCCTCCCCTCTGTTTTTTTGTTTTGTTTTGTTTTTTGTTTTTTTTTTTGGTCTCATGGTCCTGAGGATTGTGCCCAGGGCCTTTGTATTGAGCAACATCCTCAGCATTTTTTCACTTTTTTGTGATGGGGTGTTACTAAGTTGCCCGGCCTGGGGTCAAACTTGGAATTCTGCTTCAGCCTCCTGAGCCTCAGGGAGTCCAGGCATCTATCATACCCCGTTGCCCTTGGGAGGGAGTTTCAGACCAGCTGCTCCCCACACCCACCCCCGCATGGCTCTGTGCCCTTAGATCCTTGGGAAGGTGCTAGCAGGTCCAGTTCCAAAGCTGACTCTGCTTGGGTAATGGTCAGAATACAGGAAGAATTAAGCTTCTCTCTGTTGCCTGGGAGTTGGGCTGGTGGCAGATGTTCTCAGTCTCGTGTGAACCCCTTAGTGTCCAGTCCTTCCTGAGTTTCCAGGGGGCAGCGTGCACCTGGTGAGGCATCTGGAGTTGGAACAATGACACCTCTTCCGTCTGTGCCCGGTACTGTCCAGGTGTCAGCTCGTGTAGTCCTGCAGCAGCTCTGCAAGGCTGGGCCTGGTGAAGAACTCTGTGCTTTGAAATAAATGTCCCAGGTTGCCCAATGTGAGGGCCAGCAGGACAGAGTAGAGGGGATTTGAGCACCAGAACACTGTGTATCATAAAGACTGATGGTTTAATATAAACATTTTACTCTCTAGAATTCCTATTTACTGCGTTTCAGATGATTTCTCACAGCATTCAGTGTGTGCAAATCTCAGGTTTTGAAAGGACCCCAGCCTCAGAGCTACTTGCTGGCTTTGCACTCTTTGATTGAATCATTCCCATGTTGACCTCTTTATTCTTCCTTTTCCCCTTGACACCCTCAGAGAAAGCGTCGTGGTGGAACAGTAAGTTCTAGACAAGCCCAGAAGCGAACTCGGGAAGCAGTCTCCACCCCCGAGATTGCCATGGATCCAGAACCCATAGAACTCGAGGAAACTGGTAAGACTGCTGGGGACGCCAGACCCTGGTTAGAGCGGTGGCGGGGGGGTGCCCTAGGGCCTTCATGGGTTTAAAGCAGCCACTGGGCTGGGCCAGCCCTTCAGCCCCCTGGTCGGAAGGCAGCCAGGGAGGGGAGACTGCCCTGCGCCACCTCCTCTGTTTGAAAGCATCCCGATATGCTCACCTTTTAAAGTACTTGGCTTTCCTCTTCTGCTTCTCGTTAAGAACGAAACTCCCAGGAAGGCAAACTTCTCAGTAGAGTTGCCTGTGTCCAGGTTGGTTTAGGCAGAGGCCAGATTGGATTTTCCCTTCTGCCTACTGAGTAAAGCGTCAGATGGCCTGAGTCACGTCCTTTGCTCTGTGCATATTAAGGTGGTTTTTATAACTGTAATGCCAGAGGACTAACAGTTTGGAGAAAGGCAGTTTGCACCTTACAGAAGTGCAGCTCAGTGGTGTTCTCACTTGGTGCATGTGAGCCCCTGGGCTCCATCCCCAGCATCGCAAAAAAAAGAAAAGGTAAGGAAAGTGTGCAGGATGTGTGCACCAGGGAGCAGGAACCTTGGGAGCATCTCAGAATGAAAGTGAAGCAGCTTCTTCTGAGATACGTCTCGCGGGACTCCTGTGTGATCTGAGTCTCACTTCTCACAGTGAATCCCTAAGGTCCTTTGCTTCTTCACCTGGACCCCGGCCCTCTGCCCTGACAGCTGGTGCTGTCCCCAGTTGTAACACTAGATACAGTCATGGTCCCATGGAGGACTTAGCAGCTTAGGCCCAGGAAGAATCCAGCTGCTTTCCAATGTGGCATTAGTCATCCTGTGGGCAGTTTCCCTCGGAGTGAGGCAGAGGCTCGAGCTGGCTGCAGGAGCACTGACTTTGTCAGAGCAGACTTGTGTCCACCAGACAGAGTGGCTTGGTGAATTATGGTGTGCCAGTGTGTGGGCGAGCAGGCAGCTGTTCATGTATTGCTGGCACTAGGGGTTGAACCCAGAGCCTTCACACTGAGCTGTATCCCCAGCCCTCTTTATTTTTTATTTTTATTTTTTTTTATTTTAAAGAGAAGAAAAAACAAAACAAATCAAAAAAAGAACAAATTTTCAAAACAACATAATATGAGGGTAACAATGGTCAATGCATTACGTATTATTATCTTTAAGTTACTTATTCAGGATACCAGACATTAACATTCAATTGTCTAAACATTATTGGCTCAAACCTTACTCTTCAATGAACTAAGTAAAATTGGTAGTGTATCTATCTTAACCATCTTAGATCTATATATATATACAATTTTTTTTCCCTTTCCCTTCTTTCTTTTCCCTATTCCAGTCTCTCTTTCCTATTGACCAGTTTCTTTTTGATTCACCGTGTCTATTGTACATTTTGGATCTTATTTACTCTTTCAGTTTTTCATACTAGAGAGACAATACGATGCTTACACATGTGCGTCCGGTTTATTTCACTTATGAGTATTTTCTCGAGTTGCATCCATTTACCTATAAAAGTCTCCAGTTTATCCTTCTTTATGGCTGAATAGCACTCCATTGTATAAAAATACCACATCTTTCTTATCCATTCCTCAGTTGATGGGCATTTGGGTTGTTTCCAAGATCTGGCTATTACAAATTGTGCTGCTATAAACATGGGTGCACATATATCACTGTGGTACGATGTTTTTAATTCTTCTGGGAAGATGCCCAGAAGAGGAATAGCTGGTTCAAATGGGACCTCCAACCCTAGTTTTTTGAGGAATCTCCACACTGACTTGCATAGTGGCTGTACCAGTCGACACTCCCACCAACAGTGAAGAAGGGTTCCTTTTTCCCCACAGCCCCTCCAGCATTTGTTATTAGTTGATTTCTTGATAGTAGCCATTCTTTCTGGGGTGAGATGGTATCTCAGTGTTGTTTTAATTTGCATCTCTCGAATGACTAGTGATGTTGCACATTTTTTTGTATATTTATTTGCCATTAGTATTTCTTCATCTGAGAAATGTGTATTCATCTCAGATGCCCATTTTTGGAGTGGGTCTTTAAATTTGGGAGGTCTGATTTTTTTGAGTTCTTTATATGTTCTCGATAGTAATCCTTTGTCTGAAGAACAGCTGGCAAACATTTTTTCCCACGTTGTGGGTTGTCTTTTCACTCTGTTGGTGGTTTCTCTTGCTGTGCAAAAGCTTTTTAATAAGATGAGATCCCAGTTATTGATTCTTTGGGATAGTTCCCGTGCGGTTGAGTTTTTATTCATAAAGTCTTTGCCTACACCAATGTCTTCAAGGGATTTACCTATCCTACCTTCCAGCAGATTTAATGTTTCTGTTTTAATATTTAGATCTCTGATCCATTTTGAATTTAGTTTAGTGCACGGTGAAAGATATGGGTCTAGTTTTAATCTTCGGTATGTGTAGAGCCAGTTTTTCCAGCACCATTTATTAAAGAGGCTATCTCTCTTCCAGTGAATGTGTTTGGCACCTTTGTCAAAGATAAGGTGGCTTAGTATGTCTGGGGTTGTTTCAGCATCTTCTAATCTGTTCCATTGATCTTCAGGTCTGTTTTTTTGCCAGTACCACACTGTTTTTATCACAGTAGCTTTATAGTATAATTTCAAGTTGGGGATTGTGATGCCCCCTGCCTTGCCTTTGTTGCCCAGAAGTGCCTTTGCTATTCTAGGTCTCTTCTGATTCCAAATGAATTTTAGGATTGTTTTCTCTAATTCTGTGAGATATGCTGTTGGAATTTTGATTGGAATTGCATTAAATCTGTATAACAATTTTGGAAGTATGGCCATTTTCACTATATTGGTTCTTCCTATCCAGGAGCAAGGGATATCTTTCCATTTTCTGATGTCCTCTTCAATCTCCTTTTTCAGAGTACTGTAGTTTTCAGTGTATAGGTCTTTTACATCCTTTGTGAGGTTGATTCCTAGGTATTTCATTTTTTTGGATGTTATTGTGAAAGGTATTGTTTCCCTAATTTCTCTTTCAGTAAGTTTGTTATTTGTGTACAGGAAGGCTATTGACTTTTGAGTATTGACTTTGTATCCAGCTACACTACTGAATTTGCTTATTAAATCCAGCAGTTTTTTAGTGGAGTTTTTGGGGTCTTCTATGTAGAATATCATGTCATCTGCAAATAATGATAATTTAACTTCTTCCTTTCCAATCATTATTCCCTTTATTTCTTTCTCTTGTCTAATTGCTCTGGCTAAAGTTTCCAGAACTATGTTGAATAAGAGTGGGGACAGTGGACATCCTTGTCTTGTTCCTGATTTTAGAGGGAAGGCTTTCAGTTTTTGTCCATTTAGTATAATATTGGCTGTTGGTTTGTCATAGATAGCTTTTACCAGGTTGAGATAAAGACCCTCTATTCAAATTTTCTGTAGGGTTTTTATCATGAAAAGGTGTTGGACTTTGTCAAAAGCTTTTTCTGCATCTATTGAGATGATCATGTGATTTTTGTCTTTGGTTCTGTTAATATGGTGTATTACATTTATTGAGTTACGTATGTTGAACCATCCCTGCATCCCAGGGATGAATCCAACTTGGTCATGGTGTATAATCTTCTTGATGATTTGTTGGATTCTGTTTGCCAGTATCTTATTAAGGATTTTTGCATCTATGTTCATTAGGGAGATTGGCCTGTAGTTCTCTTTCTTAGTTGGGTCCTTCTCTGGTTTTGGTATCAGGGTAATGCTTGCTTCCAGGAATGAATTTGGGAGTATTGCTTCCCTTTCAATTTCATTAAAAAGTTTGAGAAGTAGTGGCGTTAGGTCTTCTCTAAATTTCTTGTTGAATTCGGCAGTGAATCCATCAGGGCCTGGGCTTTTCTTTGTTGGGAGGTTTTTAATTACATCTTCAATTTCATTGGTTGATATTGGTTTATTTAGGATTTTTAAATCTTCTTGATTCAGCTTTGGTAATTCATACGAATCTAGGAATCTGTCCATTTCTTCTGCATTTTCCATCTTAGTAGAATATAGATTTTTAAAATAGGTATAGATGATCTTCTGGATTTCTGCAGGGTCCGTCGTGATATCACCCTTTTCATTTTCAATTGCATGGATTTGAGTCTTTTCTTTTTTTAATAAGGTTGAATAAGGGTTTGTCAATCTTATTTATTCTTTCAAAGAACCAACTTTTTGCTTCATTGATTCTTTGTATTGTTTTTTTAGTCTCCAATACATTAATTTCTGCTCTGATCTTTATAATTTCCTCCCTTGTACGGGCTTTTGGCTTAACCTGCTCTTCTTTTTCTAGAAGTTCGAGGTTCACCATTAAGTTGTTTATTTGCACTTGCTCTATTTTCCTAATATAAGTATTTAATGCTATAAATTTCCCTCTTAGGACTGCTTTCATTGTATCCCATAAGTTCCGGTATGTTGTACTGTCATTATCATTCAGTTGTAGAAATTGTCTAATTTCTTCTTTAATTTCATCTGTGACCCATTGGTTGTTCAGGAGGGTGCTGTTTAATTTCCATGTGTTTAGGGAGTTTTTGTGATTTCTTTTGCCATTGATTTCCAATTTCATTGCACCATGGTCTGATAATAGACATGGGATAATTTCAGTTCCTTTGCATTTACTTAAGCAGGTTTTATGAGCTAGTATGTGGTCTATTTTGGAGAACGTCCCATGTGCAGCTGAGAAGAATGTGTATTCTGATGTTGTGGGGTGGAACACTCTGTAGACATCTACTAAGTCCATTTGTTCCAAAGTTTGGTTCAGTTCTATTATTTCATTATTGATTTTCTGTCCAGTTGATCTGTCTTTTTGTGACAATGGAGTATTGAGATCTCCCAATATAATTGTATTAGTGCTTATTTGATTTTTCATGTCCTTTAGTACTTGTTTTATATAGTTAGGTGCATTGGTATTTGACGCATATATATTTATGATCGTTATCTCTTCCTCTTGGATTGTTCCCTTTACAAGGATGTAATGACCGTCTTTATCTCTCTGAATCCTTCTTGGCTTGAAATTCACTTTGTCTGCAAAAAGAATAGCTACCCCTGCTTTTTTCTGGGTTCCTGTTGCATGGAGTATTGTTTTCCATCCTTTGACTTTCAGTCAATGAATTTCTTTCTGAATTAAATGTGTTTCTTGTATACAACATATTGTTGGGCCGGTGAGATGGCTCAGTGGCATAAGCGCCTGCCTTGCAAGCGCGAGGGCCCGAGTTCGACTCCCGGATCCCACATATGGAAAAGGGGCCGGTGATATCGCTCAGCGGCACGGGCGCCTGTTGGCGCGCGAAGTCCTGAGGTCAACCCCCCGGTACCCACAAAAAAAAAAAAAAAAAAAAAAAACGTATTGTTGGATCTTGCTTCTTGATCCATTTTGCCAGTCTGTGCCTTTTGATTGGTGAATTGAGACTGTTAACATTGATGGTTAAAACTGATATGTATTGACTTATACTTGTCATGATATTTTCCTGTTGTTGGTTCCCACTCTTTGTTTGTTTTTCCCCTTTCCTGCTATTTAATTATCTGCCCTGCCTGGTGGATCCCTTCTGTTGGGGTTCCTATCTCTTTCTAGAATGTCCTTCAGAACATTTTGGAGTGCTGGTTTGGTGGTCATAAATTTTCTCAGATGTTCTTTGTCATGGAAGTATTTTATTTCTCCATCAAATTTGAAAGATAGTTTTGCGGGGTACATCAGTCTGGGTTGAAAATTATTTTCCTTTAGAGCTTGAAATACGTCATTCCAAGCTCTTCTTGACTTGAGGGTTTGTGCTGAAAAGTCAGCTGTGATTCTGATGGGTTTTCCTTTATAGGTGATTTGTCTCTTCTCCCTAACAGCTTTTAAGATTCTGCCCTTCTGTTGAATTTCTGGAATCTTGACTATGATATGTCTGGCTGAAGTTTTTTTTTGGTCATGTCTAGTTAAGTGTTCTGAAAGCTTCCTTTATGTTGGGGTCAAATTCTTTTTCTCTTCCAGGAAAGTTCTCTGTAATAATGTCTTTGAACAAGGTTTTAATGTCATTGATGCTATCTCCTCCTTTTTCATTTATTCCAATTATTCTTAAGTTGTTTATCTTTGAGTCATCTAGCAGCTGATGAATTGATTTTTCATGGTCCCTTACTGTTCTTAAGAATTCTTTCTTTCCATGATCACTAATTGTAAGCCTGTCTTCTATATCTGAGATCCTGTCCTCACATTGGCTTAATCTGTTACAAATACTTTCGATGGAATTTTTGTTCTCTTGGATATCTGCTTGAATCTGCCTTATGGATTCCATTTCTTTCCTATGCTGAGCATTCATGGTTTCTATAGTTTTCTTAAGCTCATCTATTTTTTGTCTGTATCAGCTATAGTGTCCTTAAGCATGGTCTTCATTGTGGACATTATCTGTGCAGTTATCTGTGAAATTATTTCTGTTTTAATTTTTTCCAGAGCCTCATTCAGTTGTTTTGTTGTTACCCCTTCAGATAGGCCAGGTGGGTGGCTTTCGGATTGTCCCACCTCGTTGCCCCCTAGGTTTGCCTTTGGTGAATTGGATGTGTGGGGTTGCATCTTGTTTAAGTGTCGTCTCATTTTTTCTTTCTTTAATTCCTGGGGTGATGTTTGTAAATTACCTATGATAGGTTACTTTATTGCTAGTGTTCAAGATCCTTAGAAGATGACTACTTCTCTGCAGTATCTTCCAAGTGGAGCTTGCTTTTGGGTTTTGAGCTTTCTGGCAGATCCCACCTCTTCAATTCATTGGATGTGAGAAATTGCTACCTGTTTGGCCCAGTCCTTGATTCTTTGGTACTGTGCCACTGTATTTTCTGTGTCCCTTAGTCAATATCAATCATGAAATATCAGGAAGGAAAGCTGTTTAGAACAATTATTTTACATTTGGGTATAATGGTAACTGAAGCATCAAACACAGCCTAGAAAATGACAGGCTGAGCTAACCAGTTATTTACCACTTTTAGCCGTATAAAGTAGAGTTGCGGTTATATAACAAAATCTAAAACACCCCAGAAAAATGATATGCAGTATACAAGTCCTTAGTGTGTCAATTTTTCCCCTCAGGATTTTAAATTTAAAATGAGTTAAGGAGGAAATAGAGTATTGTGAGAAGAGGAAGGAATTAGATGTAAGGTTAGAGGACCAAGAGGGATCCCACTAACATTGGGACACTGGTGCAGAGGACTGGTGGGAAAAAGAGAAGGAAAGGATAAAAGGAAGAACAGATCAGAACCACAGTCACAAAGAGGTTAGAGGCGCTGTTTACACTCATATAAAAGCCAGAGAGAATAATGAAGGAAAGAGCAAATAGACAAACAGAAACAAAAATGAAGACAAAAACAACAAAGCAAACAGACAAAACAGAAATAAAACCCCACAAAAGAAAAAAATAAAAAATAAAAATAAAACAAAAATAAAAACCCCTTCACCAGAACAAAAAACTGAGAGAGAAAAATAAAAAATAAAAAAAAAAATAAAAAAAATAAAGAGAATCAGTTCCAGGTGTTGACCCTGCTGTAGGCAGGCGCCGTGTGATGAGAGTCCTGTTCCGTGCAGGTCCGTCCCAGCGAGCCAGGAGCGCCCTCTGGCGGGCGGTGAGCAGAGCGTGGACGTTCAGGCGGAGACCGGTCTCCTCCGCCCGCCGCTGTCAGCGCACTGGTTTCCCGCCGCTCTGATTTTCGCCACGCCCCCCACAATGGCGCCGGGCCAGTCGCTCTCTGGCGCGGGACAGGTGTGGCTGAGAGACCAGTCTCGTTCACCCGCCACCCTCAGCGGACTTTCGTGGGGCTGAGAGGCACCGCGCTGCCCTGTCCGGAGCACGAGTTCCCAGAGCTGTTTTCGCTCCGCTCTGATTTTCGCCGCACCCCCCACAATGGCGCCCGGCCAGTCGCTCTCTGGCGCGGGACAGCTGTGGCTGAGAGACACTCACTCACCGCCGGCCAGCGCAGTTCTCCACCGCTCCCCTGCCCCGCCGCTGTCTCGCGATCCTCCGTGGGGCCTCCCTGGGCGCCAGCTGTCACCGTGTGTCTGCAGCTTTGAGCTTCTGTCGCGCCTTGATTCCTGGGATGGTAGAAGGTGCGCGCGCGGTCTGCTCCTTCTTTGTTGAAAAGTCCCCTTCACTGGTGCCGGGGGTCCCAGGCTGCGCTTCAGAACTTTTCTGGGTCCCGGGGGGGGCATCTCCCCCCCTCCCGCGCTCTCCCAGTCACTATATTCCCGTAGTCCAATGGCAACTTTTAGAGAGTTTCGCTGCGTGCTTCTTACTCATCCGCCATCTTTTTTCATATCCCCTCTTCATTTTTTATTTCAAGACAGGATGAGTTTTTTGTGTGTGTGTGTGTGTGTGTGTGTGTGTGGGTACCGGGGGTCAACCTCAGGACTTCGTGTGCCAGCAGGCGCCCGTGCCGCTGAGTGATATCACCGGCCCTTTTTTCGTATGTGGGTTCCGGGAGTTGAACTCGGGCCCTCGCACTTGCCAGGCAGGTGCTTACGCCACTGAGCCATCTCACTGGCCCAGGATAAGTTAATTTTAAGTAAATGTATGGCCCACCTGGGCTTAAACTTGTGATCCTCCTACCTCAGCTCTCAGACTGCTGTGACGATAGACATGCATCCTGCCACTGCCTGGCTCTGAAACTTTAAATACAGACGTACCTCATTTAATGACCGAGCGCTGTTCCTGTGAGAGGGTACATGAATCAGTTGCTAAATGGGGAATTGTGTGTAGTATGTACATTACAATAATCAGAACAAAGAAACGTCAAAGGGAACTCCAACTTGATGGCTTTGCTTTGATTTGCATAACGCTTATGTGCAGTGCTGTGATGTATAACAGAGGGTAAAACTACAGTGCTGTACTGTACAGCACAATCAGCAAAAGTCACAGCGCTGTATAAAGAAGGCGTACTGTGCAGAAGAAGACACTGGGGCTCTGTCAACAAGATGTTCAGAACTGTACAAAGAAAGATCATAAGTCCGAGCAGTCGTTAAACCAGGTAGGGCATTAAACAAGGAGCACCTATACAGGAAAATGGAAACAAATTAGACTGTTAAATGTTACAAGTCACTTTCCCCAAACACATTTTATTTATTTATTTATTTATTTTTATTTGTGGGTACCGTGGGGTCGACCTCAGGACCTCGCGCGCCAACAGGCACCCGTGCCACTGAGCGATATCACCGGCCCCTTTTTTCATATGTGGGATCCGGGAGTCGAACTTGGGCCCTCACGCTTGCAAGGCAGGCTTTTACGCCACTGAGCCATCTCACCGGCCCCCCAAACACATTTTATTTTTATTTATTTTTTTTTTTTGTGGGTACCGGGGGGTCGACCTCAGGGCCTCGCGCGCCAGCAGGCTGGAGAATCACACATTTAAGGGCAGACTAGGCAACTTAGTGAGACCCAGTCTTCAAAAAAAAAAAAAAGTTAAAAAATTCTTAACCTCATGCTTTTTAATATTAAAAGCAACCAGAAACAAAATTGGTATAGGTCTTTTTTTTTTTTTTTTTTTTTTTTTTCGGTTTATATAATGGAAGATGCACACTGCCCCTCGTTCCCACCTGCTAGACATAGCTGCCACTGTCTGGTCTGTGTCCTTCCTACCGTCAGTACACACTAGAGTTCAGCAGGCCAGTGGCGAGGTTGGCCTGGCCTGTTCCTGCATGTCAGGATTCCAGGGGACCCATGATAAATGTCACTGTTCTCTGTGCAAGTGACGGGCACTAGAGAGATCAGCGGAGGTGACATGTCTGCTACCATCCACCCTGCCCGATGAAATTGCTGCTCGGGCACAACTGTGTGGGAGTGTGGCACAGTGGTAGCGGTACCTCAGTGCCCCTCTTAGCAGAATGCTGGAAGGGCCTTTTTTGGTCTCATTTCTCTGTCTTGTGTTGGTCAGGAGTTTTTAGTTGGGGGACCAAGCTTGTCCCACACTAAGGTCGTATCCCCTCAGCTCAGAGGATTCCATATGCCCACCCATTGCTAACCCTTGCTGATGCGCTTTATTTTGAAGCTGGAGATGAAATTGTGGACCTCACGTGTGAATCATTAGAGCCTGTGGTCGTCGACCTGACGCACAATGACTCTGTCGTGGTAAGTGTTTACATGGGACAGTTGGCTGGCTTCGTGGTGTGGGTCCCTGGCCGGTGCTGGCATCTGAAGACCTGGGTCACAGCTTACGGGTCAAGGTCACTATGCTTGTGCCAAGGAAGCCCAGACATTAAGTGGGACCCAGCATGAAAAAGGTTTCAGGAAAATCATCTATGTGGCTTTGTTGCCGAGGGAGTAGGTTTTGTGACCCTGATCTTTCCATAGCTGGGCACAGAAGTGGTTTTGGGAGACTCCTGAGGCCCCCAAATTTCTTCCATCCCTGCTTCCACAGTGTACACCAGCTGTGTGATGGACATGTCACTTAGCCTTCTTGGTTTCCTCAGTACATTGGGGACAGGGTGACTGTGTCGGTAGGGCGCCAGGAGGATTAGAATGCTCGCCACCTAGCACAGTACCTGGTGAGTGAGTTTGCCCTCCCAGCTGAAGGGAATGGGCAGATTTGCACAGCCGCTGGGCAGCCTCTCAGGTTCCAAACACAGTTGCCAGTGAATGTAGTCCTGAGGGAAGCAGGCACCCTGCCTTACCACCTGGTGTGTGGACTGCCCTGGCTCCAGGGAGGACAGCACCTGCCAGGCCTTGTCCCCTTCCCATAGGACCTGTGAAGGCTCTGGTGGAGAGTGTGTGCTACAAGGGGGCCTGGTCCTGTCCATTGTTAGCAGCTGGCTCTGGCCGACCTGCTCTGCAGAGCCGGGGACCCAGACAGCACTGGACAGTGTCAGGCATGCATGTGGCAGGGGATGCTTAGAACTGTGCGACACAGGAGTGGGAGGTGCTTGTTGCTGAGTTGTCCCCTTGGCCCTGAAGCTCACTGAGTTGGTGTCATTGGGAATGGATGACAGTGGGCATCAGAGCACGGACAAGCCATCGGCCTTGCTTCCTGGCTTGCTTAGAACTTCAGAGCTGGTTCACTGAGAAGCCTTAAGACTTTGTGAGGACAAAGGGTAAGGACAGGGAGCTGTGGTGACAGACGTGGCATCTCTTCTTGGTTAGGAACCACTGGTCTGTGCTGTTGTCACCCCTAGCACCTTGCAAGGGCAGGGGTGACCTCGGACCGTTGGGAGATAGGCAGGTGCCCACTGAGACCCGTGCACTTGTTTTCTGAGGGTGTGCGCACGTTGGACCTTGGCGCTCCTCCCCGTGCCTCCCTGGAACCCCGCAAAGCGCTTCATCTGAAACTGCAGCCCAGGCACTGACTGTGCTGGAAAGGGTGCCGATAGTGTCCTCTAGGACTCAGCATCCACCACGTGGAGCCTGGCCTGGTCTCTCTGGGCCCTGGGGGAGAGCCATGTCTGTGCCCAAAGATGACAGTGTTTAATGCCTGGTGGGCAGCACATCATCATCATCCTCTCGTGACTTTGCTTGGTTTGCCAAGACTGCTTTTGCCTGTTTACTGCTGAACTTTCCTACCTTCATGCTGTTCCCTCACTTGGCCTCAATGAGGCTCCACTCCCAATTAACCTGGGTGCATACCTCGAGGGCTGCCTCCAGAGCATTCTTGGGAGACCCTGGGCAGGAGTTGTGAAGATGAGGGAGCTGCCAGGGGCATGACTGGATGGCCAGTGGTAGAACAGGCTCTTTTCTTTCTTTTTTTTCTTTTGTTCTCTCTCTCTCTCTTTTTTTTGGTGGGGGGGGAGACGGGGTCTCACTGTGTCGCCCAGGCTGGCTTTGAACTCGCAGCAGTCTTTCTACCTCAGCCTCCCAAGTGCTGGGATTACAGACATGCGCCACTACGCTTTGTTGATTTTCATAAATCCAAATGCCAACTTACTGAAATACCCTAAGTCTCAAATTCTACTTCTCTAAGCACAACTGTTAAGGAAGCCTGATAGCATTAACTCCAGATGAATTGTGTTCAAGATGACCATAGATGCTGGCTACTGGAGTGTGGGAAACTGGTAAGCATTGTTCCCATTCCAGAGTCAGGTGACCTTACCCATTCCGTGTGAGTCTCTTGGGACAGCCCACCCATCTTCTTTCAGCCTCAATCTCTAAGGTAAGGTTCCTGGCCCCTATAATGCAGGGGCAGCTTTCAGGACACCGGCAAACCTCAGGAACCTCTTAGGACTAGAAACTGCAGGTGCACCTGGCTGTTTCTCCAGCTGTCATAGAAATCTAAAGCCTCCAAAGCGCTCAGGCAAATGAGAAATGTGAAGGGGTCCCTGGGACTTCGTGCATCTCTGCTCCAGTCATTTCTCTGAAAGCTGACTTTATTTTTGGCATTGCATAACCCAGAAAATACCATTTCTGGGTCCCCAGGTATAAATATTTATGTTTTTATACTAGATTAATGACAAGGTATTTTCCACAGGTTGTATCAGTTAATACTTGCACTAGTGTTTGAGGTTTTCTTGTTCCCCCTCTTTACTGGTGTGGGTGGGTGTGTGTGTGGGGGTGGGTATGTGTGTGTTACTTGAGATTGAACCCAGGGGCACTGAGCTACATTCCTAGCCCTTTTTAATTTTTATTTGTTTCTGTGGTGATGGAGATTGAACCAGAGGTCTTCACACAGAGCTATATCCCCACCCCATTTTATGTTTTTTATTCTGAGACAGGCTCTTGCTAAGTTGCTCAGGCTGGGCTTGAACTTGCGATCCTCTTGCCTCAGGCTTCCAGAGTGCTGGGGCTCCAGGTGTGTGTCACACCTGGCTTTATCTTTTAATTTTGAGACAGTAAGTTGCCCAGGCTGACTCCAAATTTATAGCCCTCCTGCCTCGGCCTCCTGAGTGGCTGGGATTGCAGGTGTCTGCCACCACACTGGCCTCACTGATTTCAATCTTAGCCAGTCTGTTGGTTGTGTTGAAGTATCATAGTTTTGGGGGTTTTTATTTTTATTTATTTATTTTTTTTATTTGTAGTTCTCTGATTTAACTGGGATCGAACTCTTTCATGTTTATTGATAGTTGATTTTTCTTTTTTGTGAATTACTTGTTTGAAATTTTACAGATTTTAGCTGAGCCTGGTGGTGTATGCCTATAATCCCAGCGCTCAGGAAGCTGAGGCAGGAGGATTGCCATGAGTTTGAGGTCAGCCTGGGCTATATAGTGAGTTTAAGGCCAGCCTAAAATACATAGCGAGACCCCTTCTCAAAGAAAGTGAAAGAAATGCCACAGATTTTAATTTTTTTTTTATTTTATTTTAAAGAGAAGAAAAAACAAAACAAATCAAAAGAAGAACAAATTTTCAAAGCAACATAATAGGAGGGTAACAATGGTTAATACATTACGTATTACTATCTTTAAGTTAGTTATTCAGGATACCAGACATTAGCATTCAGTTGTCCAAACATTATTGGCACAAACCTTACTCTTCAATGAACTAAGTAAAATTACACAGATTTTAATTTTAATTAATTTTTAAAAGATTGTATCATTTCAAGTCCAGCTGAGTTTCCTGGAATGGTCATCTGGTTGCCTTCACAGTGTCCTGATGCGTCATGCTGTGTCCTGCCTGGTTTTTCATTGAGCTACTGCTGGCAGGGCGTGCTTCAAGAGATGTCCTCACAGGCGGGGACGGAGCCTGTAAGGACGCAGGGACCGTGGGCCCGCCAGCACGACGAGGGGTTGGACTGGTCCGCGCCGGGCTTCGGGTCCTTCTGCCAGTGTTACAGGGAGCAGCCCTGGGCTTCCTCTGTTGGAGTAGTTGCTGTGCATGAGGGAGCGTGGTCTCTACGGCATCTCTCCGTGCCTTGGCTCGATGAGTGGCTGTGGAGGAGGAGGTATTGGCTTGGGTGCAGCCCTGTGACTCTGCCCCAAGGGCCTCTCGTCTTGGGGTGTTCTGACCACACTTGTACTAAAGAAGCACAGATAAATGGCTCAGGTGACCAACCAAGTGTGCCTGCTACAAGTCTCCACTTGTTTTTTGTTTTTGTTTTTTTTTTAATGTGGGTACCAGGAGCCGAACTCAGGACCTCGAGCTTGCCAGGCGGGTGCTTATGCCGCTGAGCCATCTCACCAGCCCTCCACTTGATTTTAAAGACTGTGTTTTCTGCTCTTCAGAGACAAGAAAGATAAGCCACCCAGGCAGTGTCCTGCAAGCCTGTGATCCCCACACTCTGGGAGGCTGAGGCAGGAGGATCAAGTTTGAGCCCAGCCCGGGCAATGCAGATCCTGTCTCAACGTAAAAAATAAGAAAGGGCGGGAGTATATGTACCAACTCCCCATGATGGATATAATCATATCGTCCGTGTGTACTAATAAAAATTAAAGCTGGGTGTGGTGGCGCATGCCTGTATTCCCAGCACTGGGGAGGCTAAGGCAGGAGGATCATCACCATGAGTTTGAGGCCATCCTGGGGGCTACATAGTAAGTTCAAGGCCAGGCTGAACTACACAGTATGACCCTGTCTCAAAAAACCAAAGTGGGGGTGTGGCTGGGGATGTAGCTCAGTGCAAAAGCCCTGGAGGCATCCTCAGTTGCACGAAAGAAAAGAGAAATGGGGCAGAAGAGAAAGTAGAATGTGTGCCCTTCAATACTGGGCCAGCTCCCCACAAGCAGAACTAAAATGTTCAGGCCAGGGGGCTGGGTATTTGTTGCTTTGAGTGTGGTGGTCCACGCCTGTAGCCCCAGCCGGCATTCAGGACACTGAGGCAGGAAGAACACGAGTTAGAGGCCGGTCTGAGACACGCACACATGTCCGGCCATCTAGACCAGAGGTCCTGAGCTGCTCGTGCTTCTGTCCGTCCATCAGCCCTTTGGGCGGACGTTGGCGGGGCCCCATACACTCCCCTTCCCCATCCCCATCCTATCCCTGGCAAACTCTGTGGGTACAAGAATGGCACAGTCCACGCCTCTGGAGATGCTAGCAGAGCCTCCCTTTCTGAGCCCCCTTTTCTAGACCTCTGGACAGCACCTTGTGCAGCCCACATTCCCGTGAACAGGGTCCCCAGGTTTCCAGTCACCCTCTGCAGGCCCTGGGACGGGGAGACGCACCCAGCGGCCCCATGTGGATTGTCTTCTCATCTGCAAAGGGCAGGCCCTTGTATCTGGGGTGCCGGGGTTTAGTTGTCAGGAGCTGAATCTGCTCTGGGGATGCTCAAGCCGGGGGGTGATGTGCATGGCACTAGGGGCCTAGAAGAGCCAGCTGCAGGCTAAATCTCCGGGCTCTCATATGCTGCGGGCTGGAGCTCAGGAGCTGGGATCTGTCCCTGCGTTGATGCCCTTGGCATAAGGAGCCACTGCTGCAGCCCTTTAGAGAACGTTTAGAGCTTTCAGCGATACAAATAGCCTGCTGGGAGCAGGGTTTAGGAGGCCGTGCCCTCACAGTGGCATGACTCTGACAGGAGCACAGCTACAAGGGTGTCAGATGGCATTAGACCTTCACGTCACTGCAGGCAGGGCACGTGCTGAATGTGCCTGCTGTGTGGTGACAGAGAGACAGAGCAGACCCTCCCTCAGATGGCTGGTGTCCAGCTGACCAGAAGGTGGCAGTGATCTGGTGTACCCTGTTGGGTCAGAAATCTTCATGTGCCTTCTGAGCCCCGGGCAAGGGCTTGTGGAGTCTGTGTCAGCCCTTGGTGTGTCACTTCCTAGTCCACACCTGGCCTGCTTTTGTTTAGCCATGTTAATAAGCTTAAGCACTGCAGATCCTCCAAGTGAAGGCTCCCTCTTTGGCAGTGGTCAGCGTTTACTGAGCTCGTGGCTTCTGCTTTGGAGAATGGCAAGCTGCAGCTTCCAGGCCATAAGGAACCTCAGGGTCACACAGCCAGGGCCTGGCTGTGCTCAGGCCCCCAGACAGTACTGGCCTCTGCATGGCAGCTGCTGGGAGGCAGTAACCCTCGGGGAGGACAGGAGTGACCAGGTGGGCATGTGTCCTCCCAGGTAGGGCAAGGGTTCTCTAGAGGGTCTCATGCTAAGAACTTTAAATGTGTCTGTCACTGAAGTCGAACTGATTGCACTTTCTCTTTTGTTTTTTTCCCTCCTTTTTCAAAGATCGTTGAAGGTGAGTGGTTTCATGTTCTTTTTCTTTGGGTTTGGAGAGAACCGGCATGGGTGGGGGCTGCAGCGCTATAGACCTTGCTGGACCGTCTTCAAGGGTGTGAGAACCTGGGCAAAAAGGTGCCTATGACCAATCGCTGGGGTCCATGGGTCCCTTGGGCCCTCTGAAGAGCCGCATCCCTATGCCATGTGAGCTGTTCCACCTCAAGGCCCACTGGGTGGCAGAGACAGTTGGCAGTGCGTGACACCTGGGGCAGCGATGGGAAGATGAGAGGCCTCAGGCGGGTGGGCTTTTTTGGGTGGCCCTGAAGGGACAGAAGTCTCTCTCTGGTGCTTCCCAGGGAGGGGGGTCTCCAGAGGCTGAAAATCTACTTTCACCTTAGAGAGAAGGCGGCCAAGGAGGACCGTGATGAGGAGCCAGCACCAGGACCACACGGATAGCTGTGTGGTGAGCAGTGATGACGAGGAGCTGTCCAGGGACAGGGATGTGTATGTCACTACCCATGTTCCCCGAAGTGCCAGGGACGAGGGCACCACAGGACTGAGGTACCCGCATGCCCCCTGTGCTGCTGTGTTGGGGTGGGAGGCCAGGAGTTGGTGTAGTGGGGCCAGGGCTGAGTGGACCAAGCTGTTTCCAGTGAGCAGGGCAGGCAGGGCCCCTTCTCGCCCCATCTCTCCAGGCCAGGAGGAGACTGCCCCAGGGAGGCTGCTTCCCCGAGTCTCCCAAGCCTGTGATAAGGTAGGCAGGCCCGGGGAGGGGCCTTTTGTAGGAGGCAGAAAGGATAACGGAATGTTGTGTTTGCTGAGAAACTGACGTGAAGCACTGTGGTTTTAGGCCCTCCGGCACCGTCAGCTGTCCCATCTGCATGGACGGATACTCGGAGGTAAGTGACCTGGTTGTGGCTTCCTCTTCCGAGCTGAGCACTCCCTGGAAGAGCTAGAGGAGGCGGGCTCTGCTCTTCGAAGGACCCTGCCTGCAGCTGTGCCGGGGTGGCCTGGCTCACTGCAGATCGGTGTGCAGAGCGCATGCCAGTTGCTCTGCATTCTGCAGTCTTCAGCTTCCGTGCTCAGGTGGGGGAAGGTTCTCTGGGGCAAGGACACATTCGAAGGCTGTTTTTCCTGTCTCGTAGATTGTGCAGAATGGACGTCTCATTGTCTCTACAGAGTGTGGCCACGTGTTTTGTAGCAAGTGCCTCCGTGACTCCCTGAAGAATGCTAACACTTGCCCGACTTGTAGGAAGAAGATCAGCCACAAACGGTACCACCCCATTTATATATGAGGAGCTCCGAGCCTCTTGGGAGAGCCAGACAGACAGACAGACAGCCTGGCTGGGCTTTCCGCATGCTCTCTGCCTCCAGTTTCCTGAGCGCAACAAGACTGTTTCAGAGCCAACGTCTGAGATGTACACTGCTTTTTCCTTCCCCATCCTCTTAGATCCTTTCGTTATCTCAAGTTTGATGCTATGGAGCTGTACCCGGGGCACTCAAGGCCCGGCTCCTCCCCTCTGCTCCCCTCAGGTAGCCTGGTCCGAAAGTAGGAGAAAGGGGAATGAGGCAAGTGGAGCTTGAGGACTGGGCTTCAGCCTTTGCAGAGTCTGCTCGTGTGCCAAGAAGTTTCGGTTGGAAGGTGCGCCCAGCTCTCCCGGGAGCACGGCCTTCCCAGGCATCTGGCAGTTGACGGATCTCGTCTGCCTGCCACCCAGTGCTCGAGCCAGACCCAGCCCACTCGGCCCAAGGATCCCGGTGCAGGGGCGGCCCCTGGACTTTCCTTCCCCCTTCAGGGTCGGAGGTGACCTGCAACTCTGCCTGTACCTTACCATTGATGTGCAGTGTTCTCTGCAAACCTCGAGGATTTCTGCAGGGCAATCCCTGTTTCCTAAGAACGAAAAGTGCAATAAAGCCCGTTCTCACCCATGTCTCAGCAGTCAGGAGGTGGTGCCGCCTCCTTGGAGTCCTTGAGCCGTCTGCAGAGCAGTGCCCATCTGCCTGTCTCTGCGCACCAGCCCTTCTCAGGAACCTTCCCATGCTCCAAAGTTCCCCATCTGGCACAGGACACGCAGGCCAGGGAGCAGGTGCGCATCTGGGTGTCCTCCTTTCTCTGATGACAGCCATCCTGTGCTGGCCACGTGCCCTCCAGTCCTCCGTTCCCACTGCCTGGTGTCTGCCTCAGTAGATACAGGGGGTGGTGGCAGCAATTGTGGCCTTATAGCCGCTCATTTCCATGTCTCTGCCCAGGTCACTGTCTCCAGAGATGTTGGCCCGGCTGACCTGGCACTGGCTTGGCTTGCCTTGTCCCCCTTTCCCACCGGTGACACTTATTTCCAAAGCTGCTCTTCGCCTGCTCCGTAGGTTTTTGGTTGGCAAGCTGGTGGCTGTCCCTCCCCACAGAGTCCAGCTAACAGCCTCTAGTCAACCCACAGGTGTGTGGCACCTCGGGGCAGCAAGGGGCAGCAAGGTGACCTGAACTGGCTGCGAGGGCACAGGACCACGGGGTGTGGAGAGTGGTCATGCGGGGCCAGCCTGCCTCCCGCCCCCCCACCCCCGTCCTCAGAGCTTCAAGCCAAGCCAGTAGCTGTTGGCATGACACATCTTCAAGGTGGAGAAGGGCCGTTCTGGCTTTGCTAGCAATAACTGACCTTCAGGTCCCCTTCTGAAGGAGCAGGGACTCGGCACAGAATTCACTTTACTTGGGGCTGAAGGAGCATCCCTCCTCTATGTGAACAGAAAGTGGTCTATTCTTCATTCTTACTTTTTTTACTACCAGTTCTTTTGAATGAGTAATAATATTCTCCATGAAGTGGGAGGGGGTGGAACACCAGCCCCAATCATTGTGGTGTAGCGGGCCTGCCCTCTGCTTGGTCATCATGGCCGGAGTCCTCTCTGGTCATCAGTAAGATGCTCTCGTTCTGTTCTGATGCTGCCCAGAGGGAGGGCCAGGCGACCATGCAGCCGTTGACCAGTAAATGTGACATCCATTTCAAATTCTTTGTTTCATCTTAGCATTCATGGTTGATCATAAAATTGTATTCATCCTAAATTGGGGAAAATGTATTAGTTTCTACTCATCAAAAACTGCAAACCAGGTAAAGGCTGTGTGAAAAAAATCCCTTTCCTCAATGTACATAGTTCAGTTCTTTTTGTTTAAACTGTATCCATGGACATCAGTCTGTTTTGGACTCCTGCTAGTGTTAAAGATGAAAATAAAACCATTAATTTGAACCAAGTGTGTGTTTTGTGCGTTGATTTGCTCTTGAGTGGTGACAAGCCGTTAGCAGAGTGTGTGATTCTTGTGCATGCCTCGTTGGGGAGCCTGAGCCCAGGCCCAGGGCCGCCTGCAGGAGTGGTGCGGAGGGCAGGGCGCCCTGGAGGGGCATCTGACAGCCGGGGGTTGGAGCCTGGTGCGCTGAGTGCCTGCTGTGAGCACAGCCACAGAGACAGGTGTGCAACTGCATGCTCACCTGGCTTTTGGGCCCACGCTCAAACCCCAGCCAACTTGCTTCCCTCCTGGACTGTGGAAAACCAAAGCTGGTGCCATGAGGCTTCCAGGAGCTGCCGCAGGGAGCTTGGCCACCTGGGGTTCCTCTGAGGAGGGCAGCTGAGCCAGCAGTGGCCAAGTCCCAGAGTCGGTCTAGAGGAAGAAGACAGGACAGACTGAGCAGAGGTTCTCGGCCTCTGGGTGAGGAGCCCTGGTCTGCAGGCCTGCCTGAGGATACTTGGGGACCAGACACGCCGGGGCCCGAGGGCCGGCCTCGCTACGTGGCACTGCTCCCAGTTCCTGCTCTGGAAGCTGTTGGATGACACCCTTACTACATTTCTGTTGATGCTGTGATACAGAAACAGCTGATTTTTGCACGCAAGACTTTGTAGTCCACCAAATTCTTGTGATCAGCCTAATTCTCGTTTGAATTACCAGCATTCATGTCCACATCTGCAGCTGAAGGTCTCTGTCTCACTGAACTTGGTAATGCCTCTGGCACATTAGTAAGCACGCATGGTGCTGGTCACTTGTGTGACAGCATTTCAAGAGATGTGTTGGCTGTGGCCACACGTCCCTATCATCTCAGCACTCCAGGAGGCTGAGGCAAAGAGGGGCACAAGTTCAAGCCCAGCCCAGACAATTTAGTGAGATCCTGTCTCAAAAATTTAAAAAGTTACGAAAAGCCTGGGGTTCAATCCCCAGTGCTACAAAAAGATACTTTATATATACTATTACAGCAAATGAGATTGAAGCAATAACCTCCCAGCACTTGGGAGGCTGAGGCAGGAGGATTCTCTTGAGTTCAAGGCCAGTGGGAACAACATAATGAGACCCTGTCTCAAAAAAGAAAAACAAAATGCCAAGACAGATGGTTTCACTGGTGAATTCTGTCAAACATGTAACAAGGAATTAATGCCAATCTTCAAACTTTTCTAAAAAATACTTTCTAAGGTTAGTAGTGCCCTGATACTGAGCCACATAAGATACTACAAGAAATCAGGACAGTCTTTTATGAATGTAAATACAGAAATACTAGCAAACCAAACCACATCGTATTAAGCCATTGTACACTATGGCCAGGGACACAAGGGTGGTCAGTGTCCAAATGCCAAATGTCACGTTAGCACAGTGAAAGTGGGAAAGGCTTTTGATGAAATCTAGTGCTTTCTAATGATAAAAACAAATGCGTGTGAGCCCAGCACTCTGGACAATCCTAAATTTGAGCCCAGTGTAGGCAATTTATCGAGACACTGGTTTAAGAAGAAAAAAAGGACCAGAGATGTAGCTCAGTGTGAAGGGCTTATGTTTAATTACCAGTACAAAAAAAAAAAATCCTATACAAAAATTAATTGACGCTGCCAGGTGTGGTAGCGCACTCCTGTAATCCCGGCACTTGGGAGGCTGAGGCAGGAGGATCATAAATTCAGGCCCAGCCTGGGCAATTTAGCGATTTAGGGAGACCCCGTTACAAAATAAGGGCTGAGGATGTAGCTCAGTGAGGAGGCCCTCAGTTCAAGCTCCAGTACTGAAAACAAAGTAAAACACCAAAAACTAAAACTAAAACTAAAGCTAACATATGACCACTCCTTGGTGTGTTCAGGAGTTGTCCACACGCTGCGGGGACCCGCATACCCATGTCTGCTGTGGCACGGTTCACAAGAGCCTCCCTACAGAGCCAGCCTCAGTGCCCAGTGCAGATGAATGGTGGTGGGCAAAGATACGGAGCAGCTGAGAATCAGTGCTGGCAAAGCAGAGTGGTGCTCACGGATTGTCACTTAACCTCAGACAACAGAAGCTTCCCTAGGTGTCCACCCAAGAGCAGTGAGAGCCTGTGTGCACACGGTGACATCTACGCGGTGTTCACACCAGTGCTGTGATGATGGAAATCTGAACACAGTGCCGGTGTCTTCCAGAATAACTACACGAAGGGGTTGAAGGGAGGGTAAGGGAGTGGGGGAAAAAAAGAATAAAGGTGTACCACGTACAGGTACAAATTCCCTATGATGAATGTGATCATTATGTATACCTAAAACGTACCAATGAAAATCATTGTTTCGAAAAAAAAATAACTACACAAGCAATCTACAGAACATCCACACAGTGGAATACTATTCAGTGATACAGTTGGCTGTTTTTTTTTTTTTTTGTGGGTACCGGGGGACGACCTCAGGACCTCGCGCGCCAGCAGGCGCCTGTGCCGCTGAGCGATATCACCGGCCCCTTTCTCGTATGTGGGATCCGGGAGTTGAACTCGGGCCCTCGCGCTTGCCGGGCAGGCGCTTACACCGCTGAGCCATCTCACCGGCCCCCAGTTGGCTATTTTTAAATTTTGGAAGGAAGTAATCCAGATTGAGCTCGGGCATTCACACTAATCTACTAATCTGCAACCCCAGCCCTTTTACTTTAGTTTTTTTCTTTCTTTTTTTTTTTACACGGGGTTTTACTACCTAGTTCAAGCTGGTATTGAATTTGCTTATGTAGTCCAGGCTGGCTTCAAACTCACAGCAATCCTCCTGCCTCAGCCTCCCGAGTGCTGGGATTACAGGTGTGCACCACTACACCCAACTTTTTTGTTTTGTTTTGTTTTTTTGAGACAGGGTCTCGCTATGTAGTTCAGGCTGGCCTTTAACTTTTCATGGCCATCCCAGCCTTCTGAGTCCTGGGATTACACATCTATACCACTGTATACAGCAAGAATGAACTTTAAAAATATTTATAAGAAGAAGGGCTAGGGATGTAACTAAATGCTCCCTAGGTTCAATCCCTGGTAACAGTAAGTCAATCAATCAATCAAAAAATGCAGCTCAGGGCCGGTAAAATGGCTCAGTCGCGTAAGCGCCTGCCTGGCAAGCGCAAGGGCCCGAGTTCAACTCCGGGAACCCACATATGAAAAAGGGGCCGGTGATATCGCTCAGTGGCACGGGCACCCGCTGGCACACGAGGTCCTGAGGTCGACCCCCGGTACCCACAAAAGAAAAAAAAAAATGCAGCTCAGTGGTAGAGTGCTTGTGTAGAATGCCCCAGGTCTGAAAAAAAAAGGGAGGGGGGAAGGAAGGAAAGAAAGGAAGGAAGGGCAACGATATCCATGAACCAAAAATAATTATGCTGACTGAAAAAAGACAGTGTATGGTGGTGCACACCTATAATCCCAGCACTTGGGAGGCTGAGGCAGGAGGATCACCGCAAGTTTGAGACTACTTGGGTGTGTTGGAGGCCTTGTCTCAAAAAACAAAAAACAGGCTAGGCATGGTGGCCCACACCTTTCATCCCAGCACTTGGGAAGCTGAGGCAGGAAGATCGTTTTGACTTCAAGGCCAGCCTGGGCTACATAGTGAGCTCAAGGCCAGCCTGAACTACATAGTGAGACCCTGTCTCAAAAACCAAAACAAGGGCCAGTGAGATAGCTCAGCGGCATAAGCGCCTGCCTGGCAAGCGCGAGGTTCTGAGTTTGACTCCCGGTACCCACATACGAAAAAAGGGCCAGTGATATCGCTCAGTGGCATGGGTGCCTGCTGGCGCGCGAGGTCCTGAGTTCAACCCCTAGTACCCACAAAAAAAAAAAAAAAATCCGAGATGCAAACAAGGGTTCACTCATCCCACTGGTTATGTCTCTTTGATCTCTTGTATCTAGAACACCCATTCTGTTCTTTATTTTTTATGATACTGACTTCTCTCTCAGGTGAGTTGTCTTGTAGAGGGTCTGACATCTCGGATTTGCCTAATAATTTCCTCAGAGGCCTTATAACTTGATTTCTTCCCTGTCCTGTATTTCCTGTAAAGTGGAAATTGTCTCTAAATGCTTGTTTAGATGCATCCCCAATGCTCAGCATTGGGGATCCCACGCCCTGCTGTGGCAGCCCCAGCTTCCTAGAGATGCTTGCAGGCTGTGTTCTTCCACTCACACATTTGCTTGTATTTATGTCTTGTTTAGAGCAGCTCTGGGGCTGCAGGTGAGAGAGCGACTCCTGTGGCTTAGATAAATACAGAGGTCGGGTCAAAACTGTGCTGACTTGCATAGCCACATCTAATTAATTGCACCACCTCCACAAACTCCCACCCCATTTTTGTTTGTTTTTGCAGTGCAGGGTGCTCTATCACTGAGCTACATCCCCAGACCTCTTTTTTTTTTTTTTAATGTGGGTACCAGGAGTCGACCTCAGGAGCTTGTGCTTGCCAGCAAGCGCTTGTGCCACTGAGCGATATCATCGGCCCCTTTTTTTCCTTTATGTGAGTTCCGGGAGTCGAATTCAGGACCTCGCGCTTGCCGGGCAGGCGCTTCTGCCGCTGAGCCATCTCACTGGCCCCCCAGACCTTTTAAAATACTTTATTCTCAGACCAGGTCTTGCTAAATTGTACAGGTTGGCCTTGAACGTGTAATCCTCCTGCCTCAGCCTCCCAAGTGCTGGGATGACAGGCTGGCACTATCACACCTGGCTTCTCCTTTCTTACCAGATCCTTCAGTCTCCTTGCTTTGGGCTGGCATGAGATGGCTCTGTGGTACAGCACTTGTATAACATGTGTGAGAGGCCCTATGTTCTATCCTCCACTCCACAAAAAATTCTTCATTTCTTCTTTTGTTGTCTCTTAACTCTCAATGACATTTAGTATTTTTAAAAAAATTCTTTTCTTTTTTTTTTTTTTTTTGAAAGAGGGTCTCACTATGTAGCCCAGGCTGGCCTTGAACTTGGGGTTATCCTCCTGCCTCAGCCTCTCAAGTGCTGGGATGGCAAGTGTGCATCACCACGCCAGGCATATTTTTAAAAATTTCTTAGTAGTCCTTTGGCAATTAAAATGTTTTTTTCATTTTGTTATTAGTACATGTTTGCAATACATAAAGACTGCTTTCATTGTGGATATTTGGTACATGTACATGACACATCTTAATTCTTTTTAGCAATTAATATTGATTTTTTGTCCAATACAATTAAATTATTGCATCCATAAAAATATGAAAACCTGAAAACTTCACTCCATTTACCCACTTTCCTTCTTTTTCATTACATTTGTCATGTATTTTAATTCCTCAAGTATTATAAACTGCAGGAAATTGTTAATAATGTATTTTGATTCACACATTTTTTGCATTGCTCTTTATTTGTTTTATTTTCATATGCAACAATTTTGTTTGCTTATTTTTTTGAGACAGGGTCTTCCTCTGTAGCCCAGGCTGGCCTTGAATTAAAAACCCTCTTGCATCAGCCTTGTGGGTACTAGAATTAAAGGTGTGTGCCACTCTATCCAGCCACCCTTCTTTCCTCATACTTCCCACCTCCCTCCTCTTTTTCAGGCCTGGGGCATTCTATACAAGCGCTCTACTGCTGAGCTGCATTTTTATTTATTTATTATTTGTCTATTTGAGACAGAGTTTCACTATGCAGTACAAAGTGGCCTTGAACTCACTTTGTAGGCCAGGCTGGCCTCGAACTTGCAGCAGTCCTCCTGCCTCAGCCTCCCAAGTGCTGGGATTACAGGCATGCACCACCAAGACTGGCTAAACTGCAGTGGTTTTTTTTGGTACTGGGACTCGAACTCAGGACCTCATGCTTGCCAGGCAGGCACTGTGCCATTGAGCTAAATCCCAGGCCCTAAACTGCATTTTTTAAACTGTAATTTTATTTTTTGGTGGGACCAGGGATTGAACCTAGGGATCACTTAGTCACATCTCTCACCCTTCTTTTTATAAATATTTTAAAAATATTTTTCTTATTTTTGAGAAAAATAAGATGGAGAGAGATTTTGTGGTAAGACATTGGCTTATGCCGTTAGGAGGCTGACCAGTGCAAGACCCACAGTGGCCTAACTAGATGCCCAGGAGACTGCAGGTGTCAATCCGGGCTGAGCCCCTGGGCTTCAGCACCGAGAGAGCCAGTGCTGCTTTCCAGTGTCCTGTGCACTGACTGAAAGACTGCTGCAAGTTATTTTCTTATTTTAGGGTCTCACTAAATTGCCCAATCTGGCCTTGAACTTGCTGTCCTTTTGCCTTAGTCTCCCGAGTGCTGGGATTATAGGTGTGAGCCACCATACCCTGCTGAACTGTATATTTGTTAATCTGAAAATGTCATTATTTTACCTTTGTTCCTTTTTTTGGGGGGTGGGGATTGAGACGGGGTCTCACTATGTAGTTCAGGCTGGCCTTGAACTCGCAGCGATCCTCCTGCCTCAGCCTCCAGAGTGCTGAGATCACAGATGTGCGCCACCACACCTGGCTTTGTTCCTTTTTATTTTTTTGAGGCAGGGTCTCACTATGTAGCCCAGGCTGGCTTTGAACCCATGGCAATCCTCCTGCCTCAGCCTCCTGAGTGCTGGGATTACAGGCATGCACCACCATGCTCAGCCATTCCTTTTTTCTGTTGGAGTACTTTTTCATTTTATTTTTTTATTAGTCCACATTTGCAATACATAATGCTCACAGTCATCATGGGAGTTGGTACATGTATACATCACATCTTAATTCTTTTTACTGCTCATAAAGTTAACACAGCTGCAATTTTACCAAAGTATTGGATATGTGCTGCCTTTTCCTGAAAGTGAGTTCTGAGAGTCTTGTGAAGTCATGAGGATGGTTTTTTTTCCCTGCTTTGAGACAGGGTCTCACTATGTAGTCCAGGCTGGCCTTACTATATGGTCCAAGCTGGTGTAGACTCCAGACTCTCCTGCTTCAGCCTCCAGCCAACTTCTTGTTGTTGTTTTATGTGTCAACTTGACTGGGCCACAGCTGCTAGGCATTTAGTGGAATACCATTCCACCTCTACCTGCAGGTTCCCAGTGAAATGCACAGTGGAGATGACTGACTCAAACACTACCTTCCCCAGTGTGGTGGGCTTTCATTCTCCTGAAAGCCTGATTAAAAACAGAACTGAGTGGCTTGGCATGTACCTCCGTGGCAGAGCACTGACAGACTTAGCTATTGTGAGGTTGTGTGATCCTAGGCACACGCCCATGTGTGCACATGCACGCGCGCGTGCGCGCGCACACACACACACACACACACACACAGGACAAGTGGTGGGAGGTGAGGGCTCTTTTGGTCAGTGCACAGGACACTGGAAAGCAGCACTGGCTCTCTCGGTGCTGAAGCCCAGGGGCTCGGTCCGGATTGACACCTGCAGTCTCCTCGGCGTCTAGTTGGGCCACTGTGGGTCTTGGACTGGTCAGCCTCCTAACGGCATAAGCCAATGTCTTACCACAAAATCTCTCTCCATCCTATCGGCTGTTTCTCTGGACAGCTCTAAAACTCCCTCAGGAGTGACAATTGATTCTTGGGGGAGAAATAGACTAGATATTACAATACATATATACATGTTTTTTTCTTGAGACAGGATCTCAGTATGTAGTTCAGCCTGGCCTTGAACTCACAGTGATTCTCCTGCCTCAGCCTCCCAGGTGCTGGGATTACAGGCGTGCGCCACCACACCTGGCTCTATTACAATGTTTTGTGGTTCTAAAGCTCAACTGTAAGAGACAAAAAATCTTCTCTTTAACTTCTTAATTTTTCCTGAGGGGGAGTCTTATTGCATTTGAGCTGCTATGACAAAACACCACAAACTGGGTAGGTTACAAACTTATTTCTCACAAGTCTGAAGGCCGGGAGCGCAAGATCAAGTAATGGGCAGATGTGTGGCCTGGCAAAGGTCATAGTTGGCACCTTCTAGCTGTGCCCTCACATGGTGGCAGTGAGATAATGTGCCTTCAGTAGGCCTCCTGGCAAGGCCACTAATATTTATGAAGGTTGTACATTCACCTACCTCGCTACCTTCTAAACCATCACATTGGAGATTAGCTTCCCACATATCAATTTCTGGAGACACAAACATTCAGATAGAAGATCATGAAAAAAGGTTGTGAGGTGCAGTGGCACATGCCTGTAATCCCAGCACTCTGGGAAGCCGAAGCAGGAGGATCACAATTACAAGCCCAGCCTGGGTAAGTTAGGGAGACCGTGTCTTAAAATAAAAATTAAAAAAGGGCTGGGGGTTTAGCTCAGTGGAAAGGCCCTCAGTTTAATCTCCAGCACCACAAAGAAAAGGGCTGAGAACCACTCCATGGTCTGCCAGGAGCATCTCCACCCCATGGGCGGCTTCATCACCAGTACTGGCCCTGTCCTGGTTCCTCTGGCATTGCTGTGCACAGGGCATTGAGTTCTCGCGCAGGTACACATCCCTTCCCTGCTCACAGCCGCCGCGGCCCCCACTGCACCCGGAATAAAGACGCCTTCCCCGTGTTCTCCAGCTCCAGCTCCAGTGGCTTTGAGGGGCCGGGGACAGGCTGTGCTGACCCCCAGGCTTTTCCACCCTCGGTCCTGGGGATTGAGCCCAGGACATTTGCACTGAGTTACATACCCAGCCTCTTTTTTTTTTTTTTTTTTTTTTTGAGACAGGGTGTTGCTAAATTGTCCAGGCTGGGCTTGAACTTGTGACCTCCTGTGAGAGTGGTGATGTGTATTCAACCCGATGATTGGCAGCAGGCAGTGGCAGGTGCATAACTGCAGGACAGGGGCATATCAGGTCACTCCTGCACTCAGTAAGCGCAAGCCCCTTGTTTGGTAAAGGTTGGGGCTCAGGGGTGTAAGCCACTCCCACGTCCTCCTCTACCCCCAAGACATTTCCTCTTTGGGGACCCTGGTGACACTTCTGGGATCCCAATCCTATGTCAGTCTGCCTCGACAGGGAAAGCACAGGGCGCTGGGACAAAGGAGGCACAGACTAGCCGCGGAGCGGGGAGCAGGGGAGCCTGGCGGAGGGTAGGCGGCCTTGCAGCACTTCAGTGGAGGGCTTTCCCAAGACCTTCTGGTGCGGCAGGTGAATCCCGGACAGGCCTGGAGCAAGAGGTTGGCTTGATAACGTTAGCCGCGCCGGTGTGCTAGGGCGGCGACACTGACAGGCACAGGAGAGGGTGTGGCGGAGGAGGCCGCACAGCGCGAGGCCATGCGGCGCACCAGTCTCTGAGCGCGGGGCCCAGGCGAAGCCCCTCTGTCGGTGCCAGGGCGGAGCTCTACCTGGGGCTTGCTGGTGACCGGGAAGGTTCGGGCCTTGGCCCCGACCTCTGGTTCGACTTCAGGTCCCGCGGGGCGCAGCGCCGGGTGGGTGGGGGGTGGATGTGTGGTGGTAGAGGCTTCCCCGCCGGCTGCCTGGCGAACGAATGGAGGGAGTGCAGCCTTTGGGGCCCCAGACGCCCAGTGAGCAGATGGGCCTCGACCTGCGTACCGGTCCGGGTGCAGCCCACCCACCCGCACCTGGCCGGGGCGGGCCCAAGGTCACACGGCTGCTGGCGAAGGGAGCGCGTCTGAACCCCGGCTGGCCAGGCTCAGCAGACCCTTCCCCGCAGGGCTGGTACGCGCGAGCGGCGGCAGGCGAACACCAGCGACCGGCAGAACCGGAGCCGCTCGCCCCGCAATTCTCCGCCACGCCCCGCCCCGTCCCGCCGCCTACTACAGCGCCCACAAGGCCGCGCGGCACTGACGTCAGTCCGCGCCCCGCTCCGCCTGCCCTCCGCCGCGCAGGGCACGACTGGAACAGTGGTCCCGCCCCGGGAGCCCCCCGAGGCGGCGCGCAGGGCGCGGACTCCAGCTCCCGGCGTACCCCGCGCGACGGCGACGTTGGCGGCGGGCGGAGGGAGAAGCGAGGGGCGGTGGCGCCCAGGAGGGCGGAGTGAGGCGGAGAGGGCGCCCGCGCCCCTCCCCCTCTGCCGCCGCTTCCCCCTCCCCCGACGTAAACTGGGATCCCTTTCCCCTTGTGTCCGCCATATTGGACTCTAACTCTGGTCAGCGGCGGCGCCGGCCCGGTGGACTCATCGTCGCTCCCGCCCGCGGCCGCCCGAGCTCCTGCCGCCCCGCCCGCCCTCTCGGGAGGCGACCCTACGCCGCGCCCCCGCCCGGCCGGTCGGCCGCAGCGCCCGCCGCCCCCGTCGCCGCCCTCCCGCCGCCCTCGGCCCCGCGCCCGCGCCCCTTCCCCACCCGCCGCAACCCGCCGCCCGTCGCCCTCCGCCCGCCGCCCGCCATGAGCCCGGCCGACGCCAAGCGCGGGGCCAAGCGCCGGAAGAACAAGCGCGGCGGCGGCGGCGGCTCGGGCGGCGGCAAGGCCAGCCCGGCGGCGGCGCTGCGCGGCCCCCAGGCCCCGGGCCCCGGCGGCGCGGCGGGCCTGCTGGGCGGTGCGGCGGCGGCCCACGGGCCTCTGGGCGCGGGCGGAGCCGCCGGAGGCTACTTCGAGGTAAGCGGCGGGGGGGCTTCCCGGGCGGGCGGGAGCGGCCGCCGCCCCCTCGCGAGCAGCGGCGGATAACGGGCCGGCCGCGCGCTGACAGCTCGGGAGGTGCGAGGACGGCGCTGGCCGGGACCGGGCCGTGGGCCGGGCGTCGCCGCATCCCGGGTCGGCCCTGCGCCCCTCCAGCCGTGCCGCGCCGCCCCCCCACCTGGGCCCGCCCGGCGCGACCGGAAAGTGCCCCCTGGAAGTTTCTGGCTGCTGCGCAGATGCCACCTGCGAAGCGCCTGACAGCACCGGGTGCGGCCCGGCCCGCCTCCCCCGCCTCCCTAGACGTTGGGGCACCGGGGCGGGTGTGCGGTGCTGGCACTGGGGCATTGAAAAGTAATCATTCTCAGTTTGGTTCCGTGTGCGGACTGTGCCGCGCTCATGCCGCCGTGGGTGTTTTAGGGTGGGTATGCGATTGGCGATTTCCAGACTGAGTTGGCTCCTAAAACATAAGCCCCCGCCCAAGTTGTGTTCTTGTAACATTTTTAGAACTCTTAAATTACGTTGTTTTAAAGATATTTTCAATTAGAAAACAAAAAGCTTTAAGAATATTTGTCAAATCATGAGACACACATTTTTTTATGCGCAGTTCCAAGTATTGTGTTGGACTCGCACATAGTGAGGGCAGATATATCATTGCAGATGGCATGGCTTTCTGATGCTTATGCGATCTCAGGAAAATACAGGCATGTATGTGTAAGTTTCGGTTTAAACTCCTCCGGGTGTTTTCTGCAGTTTAAGTGCAGTTGTTAGAGCTTGCTTTGCGTCATATTGTTGCATTTCCTCCAGGGTCCTGGGTCATAGTCTCAGAAGTTGCCCTGTCTACAGTCCTGAGGAGTGAAACAGCTGTAGTGCTGGGATCAAGGATGAGGCTTGTGGTTTTGAATCATTGGGCTTTTTAAGGACAGAGTTTGCTGCTGCCGGGAGGGGAGGGGAAGGGAGGGTGGGAGGTCTGCCTAAGCAAAGCCTTTACTGAAATGCGAAAAGTGTTTTCTGTAGCTGGGTGTAAAATATAGTCTTTTCTTTCCTTCCTTTTTTTTAATTGCTTAATTAAAAAATTATTGCTACTATATGTATGTGTGATACATGATTGCATTCAGCTTGGGTATTGATACCTACAAATATTGCTTTTTTTTTTTTGTGGGTACCGGGGGTCGACCTCAGGACCTCATGCGCCAGCAGGCCCCGGTACTGCTGAGCGATATCACCGGCCCTTTTTTCATATGTGGGTTCCGCGAGTTGAACTTAGGCCCTCACGCTTGCCAGGCAGGCGCTTACGCCCTGAGCCGTATCACCGGCCCCCCAAATATTGCATCTTGATTACCTTTATTCCCTCTGCCCCCTTTCTCCCATCCTCTTCCTATCTCTACACAGTTTGCTTCCTTGTTTCTTAACATGTCTCTCTTATTTTGCTCTTTAGATTGTTTATATTTTGGGTCTCATACTAGAGAAACCATGTGACACATCTTCCTCTATGTTTCTGTTTTTCCCTCCCTCTCCAGTACTGGGGATCAACCCTGTTGCCCACTCCAAGGCTAGCACTGTACCACTCAGCTACATCCCCAGACACCCCCCATTTTTGCCATACTGGAGATCAAACCCAGAGCCTTTCCTCTGAGCTGCATCCCCAGCCCTTTTTATTTCATTTTGAGACAGGGTCATGCTCAGTTGCTTGGGCTACTTCCTGCCTCAACTGCCAGAGTAGCTGGGATTGGAAGTGGGAAGTATGTGCCACTATGCCTGGCTAAATATATGTTTCTATTGATAAAACTGGTTGGTGACACAGTAGAATCCTTACTCTAGTCCATTGGTGGTGAACCTATGGCATGTGTGCCGGAGGCTGCTGTTCCTTATCATAGAAAGTTCTAAAAGGTTTTCCATCACTGCTTTAGTCTTTTATACCATTCCAGGTTTTATTTATTTGTTTTTCCATTCCAGGTTTTAATAATTTGCATTTATTTTGCAATATTTAGTTGAAATAATGTTAGTTAAAATTACAATATTCAAACTCAGCCTGAGTGTGGTAGTGCTTGCCTGTAATCCCAGCACTCAGGAGGCTGAGGCAAGAGGACTGCTGCAAGATCAAGGCCAGCCTGGGCTACATAGCAAGGCCTTGTCTCAAAAAACCCCAAAAAACCTCAGATAACCATTAAATCATGCATAAAACAAAGTTTTACAGAATAATATTCCAATACTTTTTGATCTCTTTTGCTCAATTTCATTAATAAAATACTAAAAAAACCATTGTGGTTATTTCACTGTGCACTTAAAAAAAAATTAGTTTTATTTTAAACTTCATTTATTTACTTTTTTTTTTTTTTTTGCTTTTTGAGACAGGGTTTTACTCTGTAATACAAGCTGGTCTTAAACTCACTGTGTAGCCCAGGCTAACCTCAAACTCATATGAATCCTCCTGCCGCAGCCTCCCGAGTGCTGGGATTACAGGCATGCACCACCACACCCGGCTCATAGCCCATTTTGTATTTTATATTTTGAGGCAGGGTCTCACTAAAACACTGAATTGCCCAGGCTGGGCTCAAGTTGAACTTGTGATCCTCCTGCCTCAGCCTCCCAGAGTGCTGGGATTACAGGTGTGAGATACCAGGCTGGGTTACAAAAAGTCTTAATGTAATTCTGAAGACTCTGAATTATTTTCCCATAGGTGGGGGAGCTCTTTGAGTACCTGGTGCAAAACAGGTACTTAACACAATATCAGGAAATAACAGCGAATGTGTCCAGGCCATGTGTTGCTCAAAGAAGCTGAGTCCTGAGGAGCATCTTCTGAACTTCACAGAGGGTCACCAAACCAGACGGTGACTGAGAGAGAAAGCACCATCTTCATTCTCTGGTGGGGCCACAGAAAGGGGGCATCACAGCCCCTCCACCCTGTATGTTGGGCAGTGCTGTAGGTTGTACCCAGGACCATCCTCACCAAGGCTTTGTACATATGGGTAGCTTCCACAAAGAGATGTGTGAAGCACAGCTTACAGAGTAATCCAGAACACAGCTGTGGTGTGCAGAGCATGGGGCACGCAAATTTGGTAGACTCTGTGTTTGGGCAGGGGGTCAGCCTGTGCAGCCTCACACAGCACCCAGCTCCTAGGATTGTTACAGCAAGTTAGCAGAGGCAGAGCAGGCGCCTGAATGGTGCCTGGTGGCAGGTGGTAAGTGCTGTGTGTGTGCACATTACTTCTCAGGAATTTGGGCTGGACTTTCCTAGGGACCCTGTTGAAATCCTAATCAGGATGCTGTTGATGAAGCTTTTCCCACCTGTGCAGTGGAGAAACAGGATGTGCAGATAAAGATGTTGGGCACAGGTGTGGACCAGCCCTTCTCTAATGGTCTCATGGGGTGGTCTGCTCTGCTGACAATAACGGGTCTGCCCAGAAATGAACAGTCGGTGGGTGAAGCAGGTCTTGAATAGATAATTTTGCATTTCTATTTTAAAATAGAATTTTCATACTGTTCAGGATGTATTAAGTGAAAAAAGAAGCTAACAGAGCAGTGTTTGTAGCATAAACCTATTTCTGTACAATACCTGTGTGTGTGTATTTGCATAGGGAAGCCCGATAGGGTGTATATCAGTGCATCATGGCAGACATGTCGAGGCCTCATCTATTCTCTTTTGCACATGCCTCAAGCCGTAGGGCTTTTGTACATTGAGCATTGCTTGCTTATGGAACAGAAAGGTGAGTGGTACTTTTACAATCTGGTATTACTAATATTTTTCCTTTTTCAAATAAAACTAATTTGAACTGTTTCTACCTTTTGGCAGCTAAATATTTAGGTATCATATATAAAATAAAAATTATTTTTACCACCAGAACTATATTTTCTTTTTTTTTTTTTTTTTTTGTGGGTACCGGGGGGTCGACCTCAGGACCTCGCGTGCCAACAGGCGCCCGTGCCGCTGAGCAATATCACCGGTCCCCTTTTCGTATGTGGGTTCCGGGAGTCGAACTCGGGCCCTTGCGCTTGCAAAGCAGGCGCTTACGCCACTGAGCCATCTCACCGGCCCCCAGAACTATATTTTCTGAATGAGTCCAAGATTAAGTCATACATACATTCTTTATAAAGCCCAAAATTCCTCTGTTACTGGGAAATTGACCTGTGTCAGTAGCTGTTGGAATATCAAATTACATATGATTTACATTCATGGAGGGCTGGGCTGGAAGTTTAGGGCTATTTTTGTAATGCTGTTAGAGATTTATAAAAGGATGCTGTTTGGTGTAGGGGTCAAAGCATGTTTTTAAGCTGATACTAAAATTTTTTTTTTTTTTTTTGTGGGTACCGGGGGGACGACCTCAGGACCTCACGCGCCAACAGGCACCCGTGCCGCTGAGCGATATCACCGGCCCCTTTTTCGTATGTGGGATCCGGGAGTCGAACTCGGGCCTTCGCGCTTGCAAGGCAGGCGCTTAAGCCGCTGAGCCGTCTCACCGGCCCTGTTGATACTAAAATTTTAAAGCCAGAGAAATTAGCCTGTGATTGTGGGACATTTATAATAAAGTGAGTCCTGGCTGGCGGTTCTGGTGTATGCCTGTAGTACCAGGACTCTTGAGGCTGAGGCAGTAGGATCTCTGTGAGTTTAGGACAGCTTAGGCTACATAGTGAGTTCAAGGCCAGCCTGAGCTACCGAGACCCTGTCTCAGAAAAAAAAAAGAAAAAGGAAGAGTCTCTTTTCATTGCTAAAAATGGAGGAAGGAGGAATCTGATTAATAACACATAAGGACTACCCCACAGTGCATCCTGAAGTCAGATGGTGTGATTGCTATGTGAACAACCCTCGTGTGACCGTAGGTCTTTGGGGACATCAGGGTACATATAGCAGTCTTCTTTGGTAGTAAAAATTGCTGCCATGCTGAAATGAGCTTCAGTCATAACTCTAGTTCATAATTGCCTTCCTGACCAGAGGAAGTAGGTTGAATAAAATTCTAGAATGTCAAGTGATTTGCGATTAAATGGTTTAACTTAAAACATATTACTACCATGTAGGGTTTGGGAGTGTAGCAGCTACAGGACACCTCTTTGTGGGTTAGTGTTTTTTTTTTTTTTTTTGGAGACAGGGTCTTAGGCTACCGTTGAACTCACTGTGTAGCCCAGGCTGGCCTGGCAAGTGCTGGGATTACAGACATGTGCCACCATGGCCGGCTATTTATTTACTTCTGTGGCAAGGTCTCTCCAGGTAGTCCAATTCAGGTCAGCCTCTGAACTCTGTGTAGACCAGGTGGCCTCAACTTGGGATCCTCTTGCCTCAAACTCCCAATTGCTTGAAATCACAGGCATGCCTCCTGTACTTGGCATGACTCAGGATTGTTATGTATGTGTACACCCATGTAACAAATATATCAAGACACACAGAACATTTCCAGTGCCCCAGAATGTTCCCTGCTCCTTTCATAGTCATTCCCACTACTGTTAGGCTGTTTTGAACCTTTGCACTGAGGTAAATCCCAAACTCTTTCTTCAAATTTTTCTTTTGAGGCAGTGTCTCCATTAAGTTGCTAAGTTGCCTGGGCTGGCCTTGAACTTGGGATCATTCTGCCTGAACCTCCCAGAGAGCTGGGGTTACAGGTATGTGCCACCACACCTGAATGATGGATTTTATTTTTGAATTTCATATAGGGAGCTGTCTATGCTAGGGTTTGGTGTTACATTTGAGGTGCATCTGGGTTGTTGCGGCATTTGGTCATTTTTCATGGCAGATAACTTTTCCGTTGTGTGACTTTTACACCATTTATTCATTCTAATATTGGTGGATGTTAGGTAGTTTTAAGGCTGATGTGAATTGAGCTTGTTCTTGTACATGTCTTTTGGTGGGCATGAGCCCCTGTTTGAGTTGGGTGTGTACCTAGGAGTGGTTTGAACAGGTTCAGCCAGTCACTTCTCCGAAGTAGTACTAGTATATGCTTATTTTTAGAAATTAGCATATGGTAAAATATTTTATTTTTTAGATGGGGTCTTCATATGCTGTCCCAGGCTGGCCTTGAATTCCTGGATCCTCTTGCATCAGTGTCCCAGATATAGTGTAGGCACTCACTGCCATGTCCAGCTTTGATTGATTGTGTGTGTGTGTGTGTGTGTGTGTGTGTGTGTTGCTGAGGATCATACCCATGGCCTCATGTATGCTTGGCATGGATGATTATTTGCCAGGCACGGTGGTGCACACCTGTAATCCCAGCATTTGGGAGGCTGAGGCAGGATTGCTGCAGGTTCCTACTGCCTCAGCCTCCCCAGTGCTGGGATTACAGGTGTGCACCACCACGCCTGGCAAAATATTTTAAGGTTTTATGGTGAATGTTATGTGTGCATTTAAAAAATTTACTTTTTGCTGTTATTGGGAGGAATGTTTTCTGAATGTCAGAGCCCCTTGATTTATCATTTTTCACTAGTTCTTTTATATTCTTGAATTTTTTTGTGTGCACGTTTAAGTTGCTAAGAGAGGAGAGTTGAAGGCTCTGAGTAGAACGTGGGTTTGTTGACTTCTCTTTAATGTGTGGTTTAACTTTCCTATAGTGTATTTTGAGGCTGTATCGTTTGGTATGTATACACTTTTGTTGTCTTGGTGAGTTGGCTCTTTTTGTCATTTATTTTATTTTATTTATTTTTTGTCTTTTTGAGACAGGGTTTCACTATGCAGTTCAGGCTGGCCTTGAACTCACTTTGTAGCCCAGGCTGGCCTTGAACTCGCAGTGATCCTCCTGCCTGAGTCTCCCGACTGATGGGATTACAGGCATGCGCCACCACGCCTGGATTCTTTTTGTCACTTATGTCCCTCTTATCCCTGGTAGTTTTCTGGGCTCTGAAGAATACTTTGTCTGACGCTAATATAGCTACTCCAACCTTTTTTTTTTTTTGAGGGGGGTATTGGGGATTGAACCCAGGGCTAAATTGCTAAAATGCAGTCTTTTTGCCTCAGCCTCCTGGAGTGCAGGCATTAAGGTGTGTGCCTTCTTGCCTGGCTGTCTTTTTACTTTTAACTGCGAACATCATTTTATTTGAAATGACTTTCTTTCTTTTTTTCTTTCTTTTGTTTTGAGACAGGGTCTCACTATGTAGCCCAAGTTGGCCTTAAACTCAGTGACCTTCCTTCCTCTGCCTCTTAAGTGCTAGGATCAGGTATTTGTCGTCATGCCCAGCAGAGTGAGTTTCTGGTAGACAGCTGCTTAATTAATTTTTATTAATCATACTTTTAATTGTAATGTGTATGTGAAATGTACTTTCTAACTTGAGGTCTTTCTTCTTGGCTTAATTACTAATTGAGTATTTGTTCGGTGCTAGTAAGGGAGGCTGCTTCTGTGCGCACTGCATGGGATGTAGTTCCCTTCATTGGTCTTTTTTATCGAATAGGCTTTGTAAACTGATTTGCTGGATTACAATGACATGGAGACACAAATACCTTGTATCTCATGGGTCCATGAAACATTTACTTTGTTTTTACAATAGAATTCAGCTTTAGTTTCTAAATTGCATTAGAGTAATTCTATTGATGTTTGTAGTATTGCACTTTGCTTGTTATTTTAAGGAAATGGGATTTTTCCCTTACATATATTCACAGATTGTTATGCCAGGTGAAGAACATTTTTTTCTTGTATATATATATATATTTTTTTTTTTTTTGTGGGTACCGGGGGGACGACCTCAGGACCTCACGCGCCAACAGGCACCCGTGCCGCTGAGCGATATCACCGGCCCCTTTTTCGTATGTGGGTTCCGGGAGTCGAACTCGGGCCTTCGCGCTTGCAAGGCAGGCGCTTAAGCCGCTGAGCCGTCTCACCGGCCCTTTCTTGTATATTTTGAGTGCAGTATTATTTACAGTTTGAAGCTGAGTGAAAAGTTGGGGAATCTAGCTTCTTATGGTCCAGAATTTTTTAAATAAGTTTTATATTTTTGGAATAATTTTATTTTATTGTGTGTTCATTCTTTTATTTTTTTGGGTGCAGGGGATTGGCTCCATGGCCTTGCACCTACCAGGAACATACTCCTTATCACTGAGCTACGCTTCTAGCCCTTACGACCTGGGTGTGGTGGTGTGTGCCTCCACAGTCCCAGCTCCTTGGGGGTCTGAGAAGGCAGGGTCTGAGTCTGGGTGTTTGAGGCCTGCCTGAGCAGTGTAGCAAGACCCCATCTCAAAGGGGAAAAAGCCATACATTGAAAACTTGGCTTAAAAAAGAAATAAAAGTAAAAATTAGATTTACAGAAAGGTCACTAGCACAGTATAGTTTCTTGCTTGCTTGCTTGCTTGCTTGCTTTCTTGCTTGCTTGCTTTCTTGCTTGCTTTGCTTTGCTTTGCTTTGCTTTGCTTTTCTCTCTCTCTCTCTCTCTCTCTCTCTCTCTCTTTCTTTCTTTCTTTCTTTCGGTTTTTTGAGACGGGTTCTCACCATGTGGTTCAGACTAGGTTTGAACTCACTGTGTAACCCAGGCTGGGCTCAAACTTGAAGCAATCCTCTGCCTCCCGAGTGCTGGGATTACAGGTGTGCGCCACCATGCCTGGCTCACAGTGTAGTTTCTGTATTTCCTTCAGCCAGCTAATGACAACATCTTCGCCAAAATTTAAGAAGTAAATGTTCATATAGTAGTGTTAACTACAGACTTTATTTGGATTTCACTAATACCCTGTTTCTCTTGCGGGATCCAATCCAGGACACCACACTGATTTAGTGGCCAGAATTTTAATTTTAATTCTTTTTAGCTTCCTCATCTATGACGAAAAGATTTTTTATTTTCCTCAGAAGAGTCCTGCAAAGACTCATTAGTATTCAGATAGTAATTTTACTTTCATGTTAAAATTCAGTAACCCTATTAACCATTCATAGTTGACTGCGGTCTGCGTTTTCCCTCTAGAAATAGCTGACCGTTCCTCTCCTGTGAAGGTAGCAGCAGAGCAAGAGTGAGCGACCCTGGCTGGTTCCTTGGCCATGAGGTGGTCAGCCTTCTCTTTGCACTTTGCCTCCTTGCACCACCCTGTCCACTGCCGTTGCCACACTCCCAGGCCGGTGGTCCCGCTTGTGCTGCTTGTGCGGGGTGGCCTGCATTGGCATGTCCTGCTCTTCCTGTCCTGGTACATGCTGCTCCCCTTGAAGAGGGAGGTCATCGCTGACTCTGCAGAGTAGGCCTTCCTCCTGGGCCAGGTTGTTTTCTCCTTTCCGGCTTCCCTTGGTGCCTGTCCTCGGCTCCTTCACAGTGCTTAGGCTGCTGGGGACGGGAGTCAGGGTCACACACATGTGAGGGAAGTGCTCCAGCGTTGAGCTGCACGCAGTCCTGAGGTGTGTTGTGTAGGCTGTGCTGTGGTTTGCTCATCACATGGCACTTGTTTGGCAGCGGTGCTAGAGGCCCAGGCTGTTCAGGGGATCTCCTGCAGTTCCACCCTCCTCCCTTTTCTCTGGAACCTCTTGTCTTCTTTGCCTTCCTATTTGGAAGAAAGCACTTATTCTTTTCCCAAAGTTAATCCTAGCCAGGGATGTAGCTCAGTGGCACAGTGCCTGCTTGGCAACTGTGGGCCCCAAGTTCGATTCCCAGTACCAAAAATAAATAAATAAATAAATAAATTAAAAAAATAAAAAATCCTATACTGCAGAGCTTTTTTGTTTTGTTTTTTGAGACAGGGTCTTGCTATGTAGTTTGGACTGGCTTTGAACTATGTAGCCCAGGCTGGTCTCGAACTCACAGCGATCTTCCTGCCTCAGCCTCTAGTTCAAGGATTATAGGTGTGCGCCACCATGCCCAGCTCTGCAGAGCTTCTTATTACTGGATTTTATCAAATCTGTTAATTTATGGAAACTCAGTGCAAAATTCATGGGTGGTTTTATCCTGGGCCCTCTTCAGCATGTCTTGTCCTTTCTCCCCTGGGTCTTGAATCTTTCCCTTTCTGTGGAGTTATTTTCCTTAGGATGGAAATTTCGAGTCTTCTGTCTTCCCTTTCCCTTCTTCAGTGCCTCCCCTGTGCCCCCTGCAGCACTGGGGATTGAACCCTGGGCCTTCACACTTATCTATGTCTGTAGTCCTTTTAATTTTTAATTTTTTTATTTTTTGGAGGAGCTGATGTTCTTTATTTTTTGGTACCAGGAACCGAACTCATGACCTTGCACATGCCAGGCAGGCACTGTGCCACTGAGCTACATCCCCGGCCTGTGATTTTTATTTTGAGATAGGGTCTCACTGAGTTGCTCAGGCTGGGCTCAGACTTTGGATCCCGCTGCTTCCGTTTCCCAGAGTGCTGGGATTATAGGCCTGTGCTCAGTTCTTTCTCTCCACATCAGACTTCGTTTGGTATATCTTAGCACATGCTGGTGATTTCTGATTATAGTTAGAAATTCAAATAGGTCAGTAAACCTTTAATGTCATAGATACTCACCAGAATGATGGTTTGAGGCCTTTTTTCTAGTCAGCTGTGAATTCAGCTTGCACGTATTGAGACTAAATTCTCTCTGTATAATGAAATAGTGCTCAGGCTCTGTTGGTTTGTTTAGTAAGCTGATTTATCACAAACAATTTTTGCCTGAGGATTGCAGGTCAACCAAGAATATTGTGCTATATATGTGGTCTTGAAAGTCTTTGATAATTTTATGATGGTTTTGTGATTGCACCCTGTGTCCCATGGTTTCAGTGGTTACGCATTGTCTTCTGTAGTGGTGTCTAAAATGTAGTGTGTATGGGCTGGTGAGATGCCTCAGCAGCGTAAGCGCCTGCCTGGCAAGCGCGAGGGCCTGAGTTCGACTCCCAGAACCCACATATGAAAAAAGGGCCGGTGATATTGCTTAGCGGCATGGACGCCTGCTGGCGTGCAAGGTCCTGAGGTCAACCCCCGGTACCCACACACAGACACACACACACAAATGTGGTGTGTGGCAGAGGCATTCCAGGGAGCAGAAGAGATGATCCTTGGGGCCATAGGAAGAATATATTAGTACTGTCATATTTTTTTTTTTTTTTTGTGGGTACCGGGGGGTCGACCTCAGGACCTCGCGCGCCAGCAGGCGCCCGTGCCACTGAGCGATATCACCGGCCCCTTTTTCGTATGTGGGTTCCGGGAGTTGAACTCGGGCCCTCGCGCTTGCCGGGCAGGCGCTTAAACCGCTGAGCCATCTCACCGGCCCTGTTTGTTTGTTTTTGAGAGAGTCTTGCTGTGTAGTCCAGGCCAGCCTTGAACTCACTGTGGCCCAGCCTGGCCTTGAACTCATGATCCTCATGATTCAGCCTCACAAGTGCTGGTATTACAGGTGTGCGCCACCTCGCTAGGCATGCTTATATTTCTAAATAAGACATTAAACTTCACAAAGTGGTACCCACTTGATTTGCATTTCAAACCGTCCATGTGGGGGACCTCGTGTGACTCTTGAGCTGTCCCAGGGTGGGTAGGGACATCCAGCTTCTGACTCCCGACTGCCAAGTGTGCTCACTTGACACGCACAGCTCTTAAACCTCAGCTGTTGGCTCCTGCTGTCAGCTTTTAGTCCTTCTGGTCCTCACAGAGCAGTGTGTCCTCCGAGGAGCCCAGGGCCGAAGGCAATGCTAATGTGCCAGTGCTGGGAACCAGAGGACGCGGAGTGAGGTGGAGGCTGCTCTTCTACTTCCTGCTCAAGCTCCTTGTTTGCCGCGTACTGAAGGCAGAACTGAGAAGCAGCTCTTGGAGATTATTCAAAATGCATATTTATTTATTTCAATTTTATTTATTTATTTTGAGGCAGGGTCTCATTTTGTAGTTCAGGCTTGACTTGAACTCACTATGTAGCCCAGAATGGCCTCAGACTTGCAGTGATTCTCCTGCCTCAGCCTCCTGAGTGCTGGAATTGCAGGTGTACAGCATCATGTTTGGCTTAATTTTATTTTTTTTTGAGTACATGTTTGCACTACCTCATGATTACATTCCTCGTGCGTAGTTGGTGTACATAACAGATCTTCATTCTTTTTTGTGTCCTCTTTCCCTCCCTGCCCTCCTTTCCCCTGTCTCTTGGTCCCCTTCCCATTTGCAGAAGATCTGTCTCCTATTATCTTTTTCTTTTCTTTTTTTTTTTGGTACTGGGAATCGAACTCAGGACCTTGTGCTTGTCAAGCAGGCGCCGTGCCACTGAGCTATATCCCCAGCCCCCTATTATCTTTTACTTTGCTCTTCGTTTGTACTTTGGTTTTCTCACATAAGAGAAACCATGTGATATTTAAGCTTGTGTATCTTGATTTATTTCATGCAACATTATGGCCTCAAGGTGCATACAAATGACTCATTGATCTTTCTTTACTGCAGAGTGGTACTCCATTGTGTGTAAACAGCACATTTTCCTTGTCCATGTCCCTGTTGATGGGCAAGTAGGCCACATCCAAGAGTTAGCTGTTATGGTTGTGCTTTGATACGGAGTGTGTATCTGTGTCCCCTTTTACTAGTGCTTATCCATGCCTGAGGCAGTTACCTTGACTTGAAAAGTTAGGGAAGGAAAGTATATAGCCTTTACACTTGACAAAATATATATATATATATATATATATATATATATATATATATATATATAGATAGATAGATAGATAGGATCTCACTATATATTTCAGGCAGGACTTGTTTGTACTCACTATGCAGCCCAGGATGGCCTCGAATTCATGGTGATCCTCCTGCCTCAGCCTCCTGAGGGTAGGGGGTTACAGGTTTGTGCCACCATGCCTGGCTGGCAAGATATTTTTAAAATAAGCATCCTGGAAAGAAACACTTCAAGTTTTGCAGCTGTGTTTATAAATTTTTGTGTGTGTGTGTGGGTACCGGGAATTGAACTCAGGACCTTGAGCTTGCCAGGCAGGCGCTGTGCCACTGACCTATATCCCCGGGCCTGCAGCTGTGTTTAAAGTCATGTATTACTCAGCTTGGTGTTTTACAAGGGTTCTTTCTTTTTTTGGTTTTTTGAGACAGGGTCTTGCTGTTGTAGTCCAGGCTGGCCTTGAACTCACTGTGTAGCACATTCTGGCCTCGAATTCACAGCAATTCTCTTACCTCAGCCTCTCCGAGTACTAGGATTATAGACGTGCACTGCCATGCCAGCCTTCAGAGTTTCCTTAAACTTGAGGTTAAACTCCTTTTGAGATTTCTAGCCTGTTTTTGTTTTGTTTTGTTTTGTTTTTCAAACTTTATTTTTTTTTAAGACAAGTAAACATTCTCATGTATTAACAAACTCAAGCATTAGAGAATGTACAAATACCTTTTGGAGAAAAATATTACTCAGTATAAGATTAAGCCATGTAAAAGCTAGGTAAAAATAGAAGACTTAAGGAATGGAATAGTCACAGTGAAATTGCATTTTCATACTAGGGAGAAAATACGATGTTTACAAATGTGCATCCGGTTTATTTCGCTTGTGAGTATTTTCTCGAGTTGCATCCATTTACCTATAACAGTTTCCAGTTCATCTTTCTCTATGGCTGAGTAGTACTCCATTGTATAGAAATACCACATCTTTTTTATCCATTCCTCGGTTAATGGGCATTTGGGTTGTTTCCACGATCTAGCTATTACAAATTGTGTTGCTATAAACATGGGTGCACATATATCGCTGTGGTACGATGTTTTTAATTCTTCTGGGAAGATATCCAGAAGGGGAATAGCTGGGTCAAATGGGACCTCCAATTCTAGTTTTTTGAGGAGTCTCCACACTGATTTCCACAGTGGCTGCACCAGTTGACACTCCCACCAACAGTGAAGAAGGGTTCCTTTTTCCCCACAGCCCCTCCAGCATTTGTTATTAGTTGACTTCTTGATAACAGCCATTCTTTCTGGGGTGAGGTGGAATCTCAGTGTTGTTTTCATTTGCATCTCTCGGATGACTAGTGATGTTGAACATTTTTTCATATATTTATTTGCCATTTGTATTTCTTCATCTGAGAAGTGTTTATTCATCTCAGATGTCCATTTTTGGATTGGGTCTTTAAATGTGGGAGGTCTGATTTTTTTGAGTTCTTTGTATGTTCTCGATAGTAATCCTTTGTCTGAGGAACAGCTGGCAAACATTTTTTCCCACGTTCTGGGTTGTCTCTTCACTCTGTTGGTGGTTTCTCTTGCTGTGCAAAAGCTTTTTAATAAGATGAGATCCCAGTTGTTGATTCTTTGTGATACTTCCTGTGTGATGGGGGTTTTATTCATAAAGTCTTTGCCTACATCAATGTCTTCAAGAGTTTTACTTATTCTATTTTCCAGGAGATTTAATGTTTCTGTTTTAATATTTAGATCTTTGATCCATTTTGAATTTAGTTTAGTGTACGGTGAAAGGTATGGGTCTAATTTTAATCTTCGGCATGTGTACAGCCAGTTTTTTCCAGCACCATTTATTAAAGAGGCTATCTTTCTTCCAGTGAATGTGTTTGGCACCTTTGTCAAAGATAAGGTGGCTTAGTATGTCTGGAGTTGTTTCTGCATCTTCTAATCTATTCCATTGATCTTCAGGTCTGTTTTTTTGCCAATACCACACTGTTTTTATCACAGTAGCTTTATAGTATAATTTCAAGTCGAGAATTGCCTTTGCTATTCTAGGTCTCTTCTGGTTCCAGATGAATTTTAGGATTGTTTTCTCTAATTCTGTGAGATATGTTGTTGGAATTTTGATCGGAATTACATTAAATGTGTATAACAGTTTTGGAAGGATGGCTATTTTCACTATATTGGTTCTTCCGACCCAAGAGCAAGGAATATCTTTCCATTTTCTGATATCCTATTCAATCTCCTTTTTCAGAGTACTGTAGTTTTCAGTGTAGAGGTCTTTTACTTTGTGAGATTGATTCCTAGGTATTTCATTTTTTTAGATGTTATTGTGAAAGGTGTTGTTTTCCTAATTTCTCTCTCAGTGAGTTTGTTATTGGTGTACAGGAAGGCTATTGATTTTTGAGTGTTGACTTTGTATCCAGCTACACTACTGAATTTGCTTATTAAATCTAGCAATTTTTTAGTGGAATTTTTGGGGTCTTCTACGTGGAGTATCATGTCGTCTGCAAATAATGATAATTTAACTTTTTCCTTTCCAATCATAATTCCTTTTATTTCTTTCTCTTGTCTAATTGCTCTGGCTAAAGTTTCCAGGACTATGTTGAATAAGAGTGGGGACAATGGACATCCTTGTCTTGTTCCTGATTTTAGAGAGAAGGCTTTCAGTTTTTGTCCATTTAGTATGATACTGGCTGTTGGTTTGTCATAGATAGCTTTTATCAGATTGAGATAAAGACCCTCTATTCAAATTTTCTGTAGGGTTTTTATCATGAAAAGGTGCTGGACTTTGTCAAAAGCTTTTTCTGCATCTATTGAGATGATCATATGATTTTTGTCCTTGGTTCTGTTAATATGGTGTATTACATTTATTGATTTACGTATGTTGAACCATCTCTGCATCCCAGGGATGAATCCAACTTGGTCCTGGTGTATAATCGTCTTGATGATTTGCTGCATTCTGTTTGCCAGTATCTTATTGAGGATTTTTGTATCTATGTTCATTACGGAGGTTGGTCTGTAGTTCTCTTTCTTAGTTGGGTCCTTCTCTGGTTTTGGTATCAGAGTAATGCTTGCTTCCAGGAATGAATTTGGGAGTATTGCTTCCCTTTCAATTTCATTAAAGAGTTTGAGAAGTAGTGGTGTTAGGTCTTCTCTAAATTTCTTGTAGAATTCGGCAGTGAATCCATCGGGGCCTGCTTTTCTTTGTTGGAAAGTTTTTAATTACATCTTCGATTTCATTGATTGTTATTGGTTTATTTAGGATTTTTATATCTTCTTGGTTGAGCCTTGGCAATTCATATGTATCTAGGAATCTGTCCATTTCTTCTGCATTTTCCATCTTATTAGAATACAGGTTTTCAAAGTAGGTATAGATGATCTTCTGGATTTCTGCAGGGTCCGTTGTGATATCGCCCTTTTCATTCTTAATTGCGTGGATTTGAGTACTTTCTTTCCTTTTTTTAATAAGGTTGGATAAGGGTTTGTTGATTTTATTTATTCTTTCAAAGAACCAACTCTTTGATTCGTTGATTCTTTGTATTGTTTTTTTAATCTCCAATACGTTAATTTCTGCTCTAATCTTTATAATTTCCTCTCTTGTACAAGCTTTTGGCTTAGCCTGCTCTTCTTTTTCTAGAAGTTTGAGGTTCACCATTAGGTTGTTTATTTGTGCTTGCTCTGTTTTCCTGATATAGGAATTTAATGCTATAAATTTCCCTCTTAGGACTGCTTTCATTGTATCCCATAAGTTCTGGTATGTTGTACTGTCGTTATCATTCAGTTGCAGAAACTGTCTAATTTCTTCTTTAATTTCATCTGTGACCCATTGGTTGTTCAGTAGGGTGCTATTTAATTTCCATGTGTTTAGCAAATTCTTGTGGTTTCTTTTGCCATTGATATCCAGTTTCATTGCGCTATGGTCTGATAATATACATGGGATAGTTTTGATTCCTTTGCATTTACTTAAGCAGGTTTTATGAGCTAGTATGTGGTCTATTTTGGAGAACGTCCCGTGTGCAGCTGAGAAGTATGTGTATTCTGATGTTGTGGGGTGGAACACTCTGTAGACATCTACTAAGTCCATTTGTTCCAAAGTTTGGCTCAGTTCTAATATTTCATTGTTGATATTTTGTCTAGTTGATATGTCTTTTTGTGACAGTGGAGTATTGAGATCCCCCAATACAATTGTATTAGTGGTTATTTGATTTCTCATGTCCATTAATATTTGTTTTATATAGTTGGGTGCACTGGTATTTGTTGCATATATATTTATGATTGTTATGTCTTCCTCTTGGATTGTTCTCTTTACAAGGATGTAGTGACCTTTATCTCTCTGAATCATTCTTGGCTTGAAATTCAGTTTGTCTGCGAAAAGAATAGCTACCCCTGCTTTTTTCTGGGTTCCTGTTGCATGGAGTAGTGTTTTCCATCCTTTGACTTTCAGTCTATGAATTTCTTTTTGAATTAAATGTTTCTTGTATACAGCATATTGTTGGATCTTGCTTCTTGATCCAATTTGCCAGTCTGTGCCTTTTGATTGGTGAATTGAGACCATTAACATTAATGGTTAAAACTGATATGTATTGACTTATCCTTGTCATGTTATTTTCTTGTTGTTGGCTCCCCCTCTTTTAATTTTTGTTTTCCCTCCCTCTCTTTAATCATTTGCTCTGCCTGGTGGATTCCTTCTGTTGGGGTTTCTGGAGTTGTAGTCCTTGTTATCCCTTTCTAGAATGTCCTTCAAAACATTTTGGAGTGCTGGTTTGATGGTTATAAATTTTCTCAGATGTTCTTTGTCATGGAAGTATTTTATTTCTCCATCAGTTTTGAAAGATAGTTTTGCGGGGTACATCAATCTAGGTTGAAGATTATTTTCCTTTAGAACTTGAAATACATCATTCCAAGCTCTTCTTGACTTGAGGGTTTGTGCTGAAAAGTCCGCTGTGATTCTGATGGGCTTTCCTTTATAGATGATTTGTTTCTTTTCTCTAGCAGCTTTTAAGATTCTACTCTTATGTTGAATTTCTGGAATCTTGACTATGATATGCCTGGCTGAAGATTTTTTTTGATCGTGGCTAATTGGAGTTCTATAAGCCTCACTTATCTGAACGTCAAATTCTTTTTCTCTACCAGGGAAATTTTCTGTGATAATGTTTGTGAACAGTGTTCTGATGTCATTTATGCTATCTCCTGCTTTTTCATTGACTCCAATCAATCTTAAGTTATTCTTCTTTGCCTCATCTAGCAGCTGCTGGATTGATTTTTCATTGTCCCTTGCTGTTTTTAAGAATTGTTTCATTTCATGATCACTAATTGCAAGCCTGTCTTCGATATCTGAGATCCTGTCCTCACATTGGCTTAATCTGCTACAAATACTTTCAATGGAATTTTTGTTCTCCTGGATATCTGCTTGAATCTGCTTTATGGAGTCCATTTCTTTCCTATGCTGAGCATTCATGGCTTCCATCATTTTCTTAAGCTCGTCTATTTTTTTGTCTGTGTCTGCTCTAGCGTCCTTAAGCATGGTCTTCATTGTGGACATTCTCTCTGCAGTTATCTGAGAAATTATTTCTGATTTAAATTTTTCCAGAGCCTCATTCAATTGCTTTGTTGTTACCACTTCAGAGATGTCAGGTGGGTGGCTTTCGGTTTGTCCCACCTCACTGCCCCCTGGGTTTGCCTTTGGTGAACTGGATGTGTGGGGTTGCATCTTGTTTAAGTGTTGTCTCATTTTCTTTTCTTTCTTTAGTTTAAGTCTTGGGTTGCTGTTTGTAAATTGCCTATGGTAGGTTGCTTTATTGCTAGTATTTCAAACTCTTATGAGATTCTTGGAAATACCAGGAAGAAAATCGCCAGTCAGTGTGTCCCTCTCGCTGGTGCTTCTCTGTGCCGCAGCGTCTCGCGTTCCTCCACAGAGGTTCCCACTGGAGCCATGGATGGAGTGGCGGCCGCCCTGAGATTCAAGTTCAGCTGCTGCCCCCCCCCACAATTGCACCCGGCTAGTCGCTCTCTCGCGCGGGACAGCCGGGCGTCAGCACTCACCGCCAGTCAGTGTGTCCTTCACGGCCGATGCTTCTCTGCACCGCTGCTTCTCGCGTTCCTCCGTGGAGGTCCCCTGGGGGCGCCGGCAGTCACCGCGTTTCTGCAGACTTGAACCGCTTCAGTCGCGTCAGGATTCCCGACACAGGAAATGGCGCCGGAGGCCACCTCCTTCTTCTTTGTTGGAGTTTCTCTCTTCACTTTCTCCGTGGGCCCCAAACTGCGCTTCAGATCTTTCCTGGGTCCGTGGGAGCCACTTCCCTCTTTCTTGTCCTCCTCCAGTCACTATATTTCAGTGTCCGGATGGCGACTTTTGGAGAGGTTCACTGCCTGCTTCTTACAGATCCGCCATCTTTTTTCTCTCTCTTGTTTTGTTTTTTGAGACAGGGTCTCCCTATGTAGTTCAGGCTGGCCTCGAACTCACTGTAATCCTCCTGCCTCAGCCTCCCAAGTGCTGAGATTACAGGCATGTGCCACCATGCCCGGCTGTAGCCTGTATTTCTATGTTGGGTCAAACTCAGTTGCCAAAGTAGCTCTAGCTGGTTTGCACAGGCAGGTATTTAATACAGAGAAATAGGTACATTCCACATATTTGAAAGGAATGGTCTGGTAGAACAGTATCTCTGCTGGGCCTCCACGGATGACTTCCAGTATGAAAGCACAGCACTAGGCTGTGGAGTTGGTGAGCCGGCCTGCAACATCTGCTGCTGTTGCCCAGTACTGTCAGAAAACAGCCACGTGCCATTGGGAAAAGTGCTTTCCAGCAGGGCATGTGGGTGGGCAGAATGACAGAGTACAGTAGGCCATAAAAGAAATGCATTGCTTTGTCAGCAAATAGAATCAGAGACTTGAGAAAGTAAGTGATTCGAGTCAGTCATGGATGGGCTTGTTCTGGGATGATGGAAGGTGGGGTTTGGAATAGAAGTCTGCCTGTGCTTTTCGCTGGGCTCTGATTTTGTGTGTGTGTGTGTGTGTGTGTGTGTGTGTGTGTGTGTGATAGAGCATATAGATTCTGAAGGGATTTCTTAGTGTTTTGTGGAAAAATTAGATACAAGTGGTGATGATGGAGTAGCCCCTTTGTAAGTAATAAAAAGAATTGCAGGAATAGCAACCCATGTGCCATTTACCCATCCCAGGACCCATAAGGAAGTGCCTATAGTGAAGAGTCGAGTCACCCTGAGACCTTCCTGGAGAAGTAGATTGTACTGTTGTGCCTGAGGGCAGAGTGACTGAAGGTACTTGGCAACACTCAGAGGTTTGCAGGTTTCTAGTGACAGAGTTAAAAGAATTCCCTATTCTGAGGTGAATTGAAAGTTTTTCTTTCAGTTAAAGATAAGTGGTCTAGGGCCGGTGAGATGGCTCAGCGGCGTAAGCGCCTGCCTTGCAAGCGTGAGGGCCCGAGTTCGACTCCCGGAACCCACATACGAAAAAGGGGCCGGTGATATCGCTCAGCGGCACGTGCGCCTGCTGGCGCGCGAGGTCCTGAGGTCGACCCCCCGGTACCCACAAAAAAAAAAAAAAAAAAGATAAGTGGTCTAAATTTGCTGACCTTTTCTGTAATAAGTGGTCATCAGTAGAAAGTTATCCATCAAATTCAGTAGCTTTGAGAAAAATAAACACTTAATCTGACCCCTCAAAGTAAGGGTGACATTTTAACAATGAGAAAATTGCTTTTTGGGAAAAATTTGCTATAATGAGTGTTTTGAAACGGGTGTTTAGAATTGTCTCCATTGTGTATATGTGATTGCTAAGAATAATGTAAATAGTTATCTTACTGCACACTTAAACTTAGGAATGAGTTTTTTAGTCTGTTTAAAAGCTTCCTGGGGCCGGTGAGATGGCTCAGCGGCGTAAGCGCCTACCTGGCAAGTGCGAGGTCCTGAGTTCGACTCCCAGTACCCACATATGAAAAAAGGGCCGGTGATGTTGCTCAGCGGCATGGGCGCCTGCTGGCGCGTGAGGTCCTGAGTTCGACCCCTGGTACCCACAAAAGAAAAAAAAAGCTTCCTGTTGTACCAGTAGGATTACGTATTTTTCTCATATATTCTTTATTACCGTATATTTCTTTTTATTTAAAAAACATGATACCTGGGCCAGTGAGATGGCTCAGCGGCGTACGCACCTGCCTGGCAAGCGCGAGGGCCCGAGTTCGACTCCCGGAACCCACATACGAAAAAAGGGCCGGTGATATCGCTCAGCGGCACGGGCGCCCACTGGCGCGCGAGGTCCTGAGGTCGACTCCCCAGTACCCACAAAAAAACAAAACAAAACATGATACCTTTTGGATACTGAGAACAAAGAGCCGTCGTGAGGAAAATGTAAATGGACTAGCTGCTTAATAAAAAAAACAAACCTTGCATTGATAGATAGGATTGAAAACCACTTCTCCTGAGTGATGCTCTTGCTCCGTTAGCTGTACTCTGCCTTTCTTTGAGAGGGCCCTTTTCCAGCAAAGACTGCCAGCAAAACCAACTGTAATAATTGAATTTAGCATGTTCCTGGATCTTGTTTTAACAGAAGACAAGACCTTAAAAAAACAAAGTACATTCAGTTGTATAGATCTTCTTAAATTCTTTTTCCACGTAATTTTTGGAGCTACAAATTGCTTTTCAGTATTGTTAAAGAAGAAAGCAAGAATGCAAAATCGTGTTTTGTTTTTACATGAGTTTTGTTTTGTGTTTCTATATTTTGTGTTTGTGTATCTGTGTGTGTGTTTCTGTATTTTGTGTTTATGTGCTAGGTATGCACTCTGCCACTGAGCTACACACCAGCCCTATTGTGTGTGCTTTTTAGTGTCCATAAATTACTTCCGTCAGCAGCACCTCCAATGTCGCTGTGGGAGATACCGTTGAGTTCAGGGATGTGTTGCACATCCACAGAGTGAACATCCTGTTGTGTGGCCCGCGGTGGGTGAGCACACATCCTGTTGGCCAGGGTCCTTGTGGGTGCAGCTTCCCAGGTGCCTCCATCACCCAGTTTGGGACCTGTCCCGTCTTCCTCTCCGTTTCATCTTGGGCCTGTGTTTTCTTTTTCTTTTTTTTTTTTTGTGGGTACCGGGGGTCGACCTCAGGACCTCGCGTGCCAGCAGGCACCCGTGCCGCTGAGCGATATCACCATCCCTTTTTTCGTATGTGGGTTCCAGGAGTCGAACTCGGGCCCTCGTGCTTGCTAGGCAGGCGCTTACACCGCTAAGCCATCTCACCAGCCCCGGGCCTGTGTTTTCTAACATTAGGATCAAGGCCCCCTTTGCTCTCCATGAATGTGTTTTCTCCCATGTTCTCCCACCCTCTAGCTCTGCCTCTAAGAATTACGCTGTCCTTTAGGGCCTGGCTTGAAGGCTGCCTTTTCTGGTCTTTTCAGCCACAGCAGTGACTGCTTTTGTGACACTGAATACTGTGTGTGTATGGCGGGGGGGGGGAGGGAGATTGGGGATTGAACGCGGGGTCTTTGCACTGAGCTGCATGCCCAGCCCTTTTTGTTTTTTGAGACAGGGTCTTGTTTTGTAGTGCAGGCTGGCTTTGAACTCACTGTGTAGCCCAGGCTGACCTTGAACTCACAGGGATCCTCCTGCCTCAGCCTCCAAGTGCTGGGATTACAAGCACGTACCAACACACCTGGCCCCCCAGCCCTTTTAACTTTTTATTTTGAGATAGAGTTTGGCAAAGTTGTTAAGTTGCCCAAACTGGGTTTATCCTGCTCCTGGCCTCAGTGTCCCAGACTGCTGGAATTACAGGCATGTGCTCCTTTGCCTGGCTGACACTTAACACTTTGGTTTTTTTACCCACATACTTCTTTTATTTTACCTTCATATTCATTGTCTTTTATGAGATTGGAAGTTTATTAGATGCAGGACATTTTGAAGGCATAGAATCTTATTCAGAGCCAGTAAATATTTGTTGAATGAATCAAATGAGATTCAGAATTAGGGATTTTTAAAAAGTTGTATAAATATTTTAGCGTCATATTTGGGTTGTGGAAGTTTTCTATCACGTGAATTTATTTAAGATTATTTTGATGTTGTTTATTTTTGGTTTAGAAGTGAAGCAGACTGAGATATCCTTTTTAAATAACATTTTCCCCAGCTAATATCTATTAACTAGAATAGTCATTAACATCCTTTGTAAATGATATTTTTATTTACTTTTTGTTCATTTGATTCTTGTTTTTTGAGAGAGAGTGAGTCTCAGTGTGTAGCCTAGGCTGGCCTTGAACTCGAAGCAGTCTTCCTGCCTCAGCCTCTCCAGTGCTGGGATCACAGGCGTTCGGCACCACGCCTGGCTTATTTTGTTTTTTTGAGACAGGATCTTGCTATGTAGTTCAGGCTGGCCTTGAACTCACTAGGTAGTCTAGGCTGGTCTTGAACTCACTATGTATCCCAGGCTGGCCTTGAGCTCATGATGATGTTCCTGCCTCAGCCTGCCACTGCTGGGATAACAGGTGTGCACCATCACATTTGGCTTTGTAAATGATATTTTTGAATAGTAGACATGTACGTCATATTATATAATGTCTGTTGTATAATAATGAATAATGAACATGATGTATGTAAATAAATGCAACTTCAGATAAATTTTTAAAAAGGAGATATCCATTAATTTTGTTTTTGTTTTTTGAGACAGGGTCTCACTGTGTAGTTCAGGCTGTCTTCAAACTTGTGATCCTCCCGCCTCAGCCTCGCAAGTTCTGGAATTATAGGTGTGCACCATCATACCCAGCTAGATAGCCATTAATTTATATAATCTCTTTTAGAATCTTACCAACACTTGTGAAGCTATTTTTGTTTTCCCCCACATTTTTTTTTTTTTTTTTTCTCTTTATGTGTGTACTGGGAACCAAACTCAGGACCTTGCGCTTGCCAGGCAGGCGCTTATGCTGCTGAGCTATATCACCGGCCCTCCCCCCACATTTTTATTAGTGCATATTGCTTATATAGATTGCTGGGTCTCGCTGGGACAGATTTATATGTGTACATAACACACTGATTATTCCATCCACCCCCAGTTTCACATTTTTGGGGAGTCCAGTGATAATGTATTTTGATCATATTTACCCTTCCTTTACCTGTCCTTACCCCCCCATTTCCTTTCCTCTTATCCAATCATAGTCTCCCTTCTACTTCATCATCATTTTTAGATTCTATGTATTAGGGAGAATACATACAGTATTTGTCTTTCTAAGTCTGGCTTACTGCACTCAACATGGTGATCTTCAGATCACCCATTTTTCTGCAAATGACAAAATTTTGTTCTTTTTGTGACTGAATAATATTCCATTGAGTATGTGTATCACATTTTTTTTTAATCCATTCATCTGCTGATGGGCACCTAGGCTGGCTCCATAATGTGGCTATTGTGAATTGTGCCACAGTGAAAGTGGGTATGTGGGTCCCTAGCCGTGGGCTGACTTTAATTGCTTCAGGTATATACTGAGGGGTGGTATAGCTGGATCTGATGGTAGCTCTATTTTTAGTTTTTTGAGTGATCTTTGTACTAATTTCTATAGTGGCTGTACTAATTTACATTCCTACTGGCAATGTAGAAATGTTCCTTTTCCCCTGCATCCTTGCCAGCATTTACCGTTTTTGTATTCTTGATGCTAGCCATTTTGACTGGGGTGAGATGGAGTCTTAGTGTATGTCATATGTTCCTTCGTTCATTCTTTCTTTTATTGTTTCTGGAAATGTTTTATTTTTTTTTTATTTTTTTATTTATTTTTTTTTTTTTGTGGGTACCAGGGGGACGACCTCAGGACCTCGCGCGCCAACAGGCACCCGTGCCACTGAGCGATATCACTGGCCCCTTTTCGTATGTGGGTTCCGGGAGTCGAACTCGGGCCCTCGCGCTTGCAAGGCAGGCGCTTACGCCGCTGAGCCATCTCACCGGCCCTTTATTTTGTTTTGAGACAGGATTTCACTATGTAGTTCAGGCTGGCCTCAAACCAGCAGCAGCCTTCCTGCCTCAGCCTCCCAAGTGCTGGTATTACAGGCATGCGCCACCACATCTGGCTCAGTGTATATAGTTTTGATCTGTATTTCCTACTTTGTGAGTTTATAGAGTCCAGGTAATTTAATCCTCATTTTTCAAGCATGCTAAACTGAAAGGTCCAGTGAAATGAGGTCCCCACAGTGAAGTGTGGAAGTTGCCAAGTGTAGTGACCAGGATGTAAGCAGAAAAAACAAGAGCAGCATCCCTGAGAAAAAGGAGGGGTGGTTATTTCAAGAATAGAATTTAGAGTTAGGAAATAACTGCTTCAATGTATTTGTTATATATAGCAAGATTGATTCCAGATTTAGTTCATTCTGGTTCTGGATTGGAGTAGGATTTTATTAAGGCTCTTTTCCCTTCCTGGACATTTATTGGAACATTCATGGGTTTACCCATCCAGGCTTTTTTTTTTTTTTTTTTTTTTAATTTTAAAGAGAAGAAAAAACAAAACAAATCAAAAAAAGAACAAATTTTCAAAACAACATAATATGAGGGTAACAATGGTCAATGCATTACGTATTATTATCTTTAAGTTAGTTATTCAGGATACCAGACATTAGCATTCAATTGTCCAAACATTATTGGCTCAAACCTTACTCTTCAATGAACTAAGTAAAATTGGTAGTGTATCTATCTTAACCATCTTATATATATATGCAATTTTTTTTCCCTTTCCCTTCTTTCTTTTCCTTATTCCAGTCTCTCTTTCCTATTGACCAATTTCTTTTTGATTCACTGTGTCTATTGTACATTTTGGATCTTATTTACTCTTTCAGTTTCTCATACTAGAGAGACAATATGATGCTTACACATGTGCGTCCGGTTTATTTCACTTATGAGTATTTTCTCGAGTTGCATCCATTTACCTATAAAAGTCTCCAGTTTATCCTTCTTTATGGCTGAATAGTACTCCATTGTATAAGAATACCACATCTTTCTTATCCATTCCTCAGTTGATGGGCATTTGGGTTGTTTCCAAGATCTGGCTATTACAAATTGTGCTGCTATAAACATGGGTGCACATATATCACTGTGGTATGATGTTTTTAATTCTTCTGGGAAGATGCCCAGAAGGGGAATAGCTGGGTCAAATGGGACCTCCAACCCTAGTTTTTTGAGGAGTCTCCACACAGACTTCCACAGTGGCTGTACCAGTTGACACTCCCACCAACAGTAAAGAAGGGTTCCTTTTTCCCCACAGCCCCTCCAGCATTTGTTATTAGTTGATTTCTTGATAGTAGCCATTCTTTCTGGGGTGAGATGGTATCTCAGTGTTTTAATTTGCATCTCTCGAATGACTAGTGATGTTGCACATTTTTTTGTATATTTATTTGCCATTAGTATTTCTTCATCTGAGAAATGTGTATTCATCTCAGATGCCCATTTTTGGAGTGGGTCGTTAAATTTGGGAGGTCTGATTTTTTTTGAGTTCTTTATATGTTCTCGATAGTAATACTTTGTCTGAGGAACAGCTGGCAAACATTTTTTCCCACGTTGTGGGTTCTCTCTTCACTCTGTTGGTGGTTTCTCTTGCTGTGCAAAAGCTTTTTAATAAGATGAGATCCCAGTTATTGATTCTTTGGGATAGTTCCCGTGCGGTTGAGTTTTTATTCATAAAGTCTTTGCCTACACCAATGTCTTCAAGGGTTTTACCTATCCTACCTTCCAGCAGATTTAATGTTTCTGTTTTAATATTTAGATCTCTGATCCATTTTGAATTTAGTTTAGTGCATGGTGAAAGATATGGGTCTAGTTTTAATCTTCGGCATGTGTAGAGCCAGTTTTTCCAGCACCCTTTATTAAAGAGGCTATCTTTCTTCCAGCGAATGTGTTTGGCACCTTTGTCAAAGATAAGGTGGCTTAGTATGTCTGGGGTTGTTTCAGCATCTTCTAATCTGTTCCATTGATCTTCAGGTCTGTTTTTTTGCCAGTACCACACTGTTTTTATCACAGTAGCTTGATAGTACAATTTCAAGTCGGGGATTGTGATGCCCCCTGCCTTGCCTTTGTTGCCCAGAATTGCCTTTGCTATTCTAGGTCTCTTCTGATTCCAAATGAATTTTAGGATTGTTTTCTCTAATTCTGTGAGATATGCTGTTGGAATTTTGATTGGAATTGCATTAAATCTGTATAACAATTTTGGAAGTCCCATCCAGGCTTTTGTAAGGAGCCATAAACACTAATCAGAAGCCATATTTAGCTGGGTGTGGTGGTGCACACCTGTAGTCCCAGCACTCAGGAGGCTGAGGGAGGAGGATCGCTGCAAGTTCAAGGCCACCCTGGGCTACACAGTGAGTTTAAGGCCAGCCTGGACTACGTAGCAAGACCCTGTCCCTGCCACCCCAAAAGAAAAAAGAAAAGAAAAGAGCCATATGTAGAGTTGATGCCTTGTAATGGGAATTCTTTTGGTGACAGTGGTTAAATATAACTTTCTAAGTTTAGGTTTTATTTTACTGTGATATAAAAGGAGCGAAACGTAGATAATTTGGTCACATTTAAATACGATTGTACACTTGTGAGTTTAGTGTTCATCAGTTTTAATAGTGAGAACTCATTTAATATCCTCAGTTACTCAAGAGCTGTGAGGGGCCTTCAGTCAGGGAATGGGCATGACTGAGACATGCCTGCCTTAAATCACCAGTTCATCATAATCTATGTAGAACATCCGCTGGCTGTTAGGATTGTTGGTGACACTTAGGGTACATCAGTGACAAAACAGATGAAGCCAGGCCCAGTGTGTTCCTATGTAATAACAGCATTGTGGGAGGCTGAGGCAAGATGATGACAAGTTGAAGTCCTGCCTTGACAATTTAGCCAGACCATGTCTCAAAATAAACAATTAAAAACCTAGGTGTGGGGCCGGTGAGATGGCTCAGCGGTTTAAGCGCCTGCCTTGCAAGCGCGAGGACCCGAGTTCGACTCCCGGATCCCACATATGAAAAAGGGGCCGGTGATATCGCTCAGCGGCACAGGTGCCTGTTGGCGCGCGAGGTCCTGAGGTCGACCCCCCGGTACCCACAAAAAAAAAAAAAAAAAAAAAAAAAACCTAGGTGTGGTGCTGCATGCATGTAATCCCAGCACTCAGGAGGCTGAGACAGGAGGATCGTCATGAGTTTGAGGCCAGCCTGGGCTACATAGTGAGTTCAAGGCTAATCTGAACTGAGTAGTGAGACCCTGTCTCAAAAAACAAAACAAAACAAAAATGGCCGGGGAGACTGGAGATACAGCTGGACGGCACGATGCCTGCCTGGCAAGTGCAAGGTTCCGAGTGATTCCCCCCCCCCCCATGGCTGGGGATGTAGCTCAGTGTGAAGGCCCAGAGTTCAATTCTCAGTACTGCAGAAAACCCCAATACCAAGAAACAAGGACCCCTTTGCTCCCTTTCATTGGATAGAGGGGACAGCAGTAAGAATTGAAATAGGCGGGCAAGGAGTAGGAAGAGCAGCTGGATGGGGTGGGGCTGATCTCCCTAAGAAGATGGTGCTGACACCCACAGGCAGGGAGGGAGTGAAGCTTTCAGGCATCACAAAACTAATTAATTACTTTGCTCACTCATATTTATTTATTTGGTGGTGCTTGGGATTGAACCCAGGGCTTTTACAATTTTTGTTTTTTATTTTGAGACAGGGTCTTGCTAAGATGTCTAAGCGGGTCTTGAATTTGCAGTCCTCCTGTTTCAGCATCCAAAAGTGCTGGGATTACAAGTGTGTGCTACCAGGGCTGGCTATTTTTTATTTATTTTGTAGTGCTAGGGATTGAACATAGAGCCCCAAGTTTCAGAAATTTTAAGTATGACTTGTAATCATCACTTTAGGATATCTTCTGAAATTGTGATCAAACTAACTACCCTAGCTTTAAAAAAAATTTTTTTTAAAGGCAACATCTTGCCATGTCATCCATACTGGCCTCGAAATCACTGTGTAGCCCAGACTGGCCTTGAATTTATGGTGATCCTCCTACCTCAGCCTCCTAAGTAGTGGATTCCAGGCATGTGCCATCACGTCTGCCCTTCAGTTGGTGATTCTGGCAGTGTGGCAGTGGTGGCCTTTGCTCAGCACTGGGTCTTCACAGGAGTCTTTAGTACATGGGGGTGTGCCTCAAAGGACAGTGGGGCTCTCTAGCCCCTTCCTCTTCCTGAAGCTCTGGCCCTGAGTGGGTGGCCTGCACCTCATGCTTTTGCCTGGGTGTGTTGCCTGCCACAGACCCAGGCCCAGAAACTGGTTCAGAAGACACCCTCCCACCCCCTACCCCTGGGTAGTACTGGGAATTGAACCCAGGTCTGCTCTACTACTGAGCCACATCCCTAGCCTTTTTTTTTATCTTTTATTTTGAGGTATCCTCACTAGGTTGCCCAGGCTGGCCTTGGACTTGTGATCCTCCTGCTTCAGGCTCCTGTGTAGCAGGGATTACAGGCATGTGTCACCACCCACAGCCTTTCTTCCTTGTAAGTTGACTATTTCAGGTATTTGTTATAGTAGCAGTAAGTTGTCTAACATGCTGTACAACTTGGATGGATTTATGGATCCTTTTTTTGGCAGTACTGGGGATCAAACCCAGGGGTGTACTACTACAGAGCTACATCTCCAGCCCTTTTGTTTAAACTTGTTTTGAGACAGTGTCTCCCTCAGTGCTAGGATTATGGGTGTGTGCCACCAGGGCCAGCTTGTTACTCTTATTTCTATGGACAGGGTTGAATTCAGTGTGTCCATGTATCTTCTATTGTAAGAAAATAGTATATTCTTTTCTTTTTTTTTTTTTTAATATGCAGGTAGCAGGAGTTGAACTCAGGATCTCGTGCTTGCCAGGCAGGTGCTTATGCCGTTGAGCTATATCACCGGCCCGAAAATAGTATATTCTATGAGGCATCCTGGATTTGACCATCTGGATTCCTTACAACTCTTCAGGTTCAGAGATCTGAGCTGAAGAAACAACTGTGTAAATCTCTGCAGTGAGTTTTGATGACATGGCTTCTGAAGAATCCAAATAAACCAGTCTCCACGTTCCTCTGTCCTTCACTTTTCCTTAGGTTCTTCCTTACAGAGGTCATGGTGCAGTCTTTGGGATGTGACAGCAGCAAAGGCCTCTCCCGCTGTGCCCCCCTCTTTTGTCTCCTTCAGGGTGGTGCAGGCAGGAAGCTTGGCCTGGGGTGCTGTGTGGCTGTGTATGCTTAGGACAGGGTCCTCGTGTGTGGGTAGTTGCCTCTGTGTGTGCCCGTGTGCCTTGCTGAGCGCCTTCCCGCAGAGGTGCACCAGGCCTCTCTGCTCCCTGCCCCTTCTCTGTTGTACTCAGGGTTCTTTGATTGCCAGAAACAGCAGCACACTCAGTTTAACCTGAGGGAGGAAGTGCTGGGACCATTGTGCCGACATTCCCTCCCTGTGGGGTGCCCAGTACACTTCCCAGTGTGTCCCTCCGGTGATTTTGCTTCTCTAGCCCCAGCTCTTCCTCCAGCAGTCTCTGAGGGTGTTGCTTCGTATTTCAGCCCACATTTCTGAGAAGTGAAGCAGGTTGTGTTCTTGTGCTTGGCTTTGTCATAGGCAGGGTGCTGTAGGCTCTCGTGTCTATCCCTTGTGGGCTAACAGTGCGTTGTGAGCTTGGAGGAGAGGGCAGGTTTGGGATACAAGGCAGCTGTGGCAACATCTGTTGGGACAGTGAACTTCTGTTTGTTTGTAAAAAGTTTCTATTTGTAATAGGAAACTAACTTTATTTAAAGATTTCTTGTTGGAAAGGGCTTTGGGGGATGTGTGTAAGGTGAAACTCTAGACCAGAATACTTTATTTACAACTTCTTGAACATGTGATCCTCCTGCCTCAGCCTCCTGAGTAGGTAGGATTACTGGCATGTGCCACTGTACCAGGCTCCTGCCTTTCTTCTCCTTGGCTCAATACTCATTTCTCTTACACCCTCCTTGTAAATATGCTTGACTCACAGTTTTGTGTGTTTGATACAAATGAATCTTTTGTTTCAAAAGCCTCTGGGTGTGTGTGTGTTTTACCCTGGGCAGATGCTTGCGGATTCACCTCCTCCTGTGGCTCTGTGTTCAGCATCATCTGTGCCTGTGTCACATCTTGTTTGTCCCTGTGTTCTCTGAGCGGCTGTCGAGTCCCAGCCTGGCAGGCTGTCTGATGCCCTGCCTGTGTGGATCTCACCTTCCTGTGGGGGGATTGACACCCTCCATGCCATGGAGGTCAGAGGTGGGCACGGGGTGGTCGGGGGGAGGCCCCACAGAGGCAGTCTCTGAATAATGGAACAGGCCTAAGGGAGGTGAGAAGGATGCTGTCTGTGCTTTTACCCGCTGCGAGAAGCAGCTTCCAGGAGGAGGGAGTAGAGCAGCACAGGCTGTGGCCAGGAGGAGCACTCTCAGGTGCCCTGCGAGGCGGTAGCAGAGTGGTCACATCTGCCCAGGGACAGGTGTAGGGTGCAGCAGCCACTCTGCTAACCTGACATTTCATCATGTCATGGTGAGAACACAGGGTATTCAGCAGGACTGATGTACTGCTTCAGGTGCTTTGAGGAGGTGAGGGGCCAAGGCTGGGAGCAGCTTGTGTCTGTGGGGGCGGGCACATGGTGGGACCTTCCTGGCCTTTGCCTTTCCTCCCTGGGATGTGCCAAGTGGAGCAGACGCCCGGGGTCTGCTCAGCCTCTGTCGGTGGCTGTCTATGTCCCTGCTGCATCTGCCCCATCCTGTCTGCACAGTGGCTGGGCCCTGTGACCTGGCTCTAGTGCACTGCTGCCACTGATGCTGTGGTATGGGAACTGGGGTTTGCCTGTTCAGTTTGCAGTGCCTTTGGGATGTTGAAGCGAGCTGTAGATTAGGCAGTTGTACTGTACGCGTTTGAACCTCAGGCCAGCTTTCGGGAGTCCTGTGTATCTGACAGTAATGAATGTGCTGGCTGATGGGTCAGGGATGGAGCCTTGGGATTCTCTAACATTCATATGCTGATCAGTGTACCTTGCAGGGCTGGATTCTCTTTTGTGTTGTAGTGTTACATCTACAGTAAAGTGCCTTAAATAAATTAGGAAAGCAGGGCTTCAAATTACTATTAAATGTGTAGTAATTTTTACTACACGAATTAATCATCTTAATACAAAAACAGACATTAAGAAATGTTATCTTTTATCTGTTATCAGTTTTAGTCAGCAAAGAGTTACTTAGGTGGGTCTTTTTCCCTATTGGGAGGCTGAGGCAGGATCACATGTTCAAGCTTAGCCTGGGCAACTTAGCAAGACCGTGTATCAGAATATAAAAAGGGCATGGGGTGTAGTTAGTGGTAGAGCGCCCTGGGTTCAGTCCTCAGTACTGGGGTGGGAGGGGGGGATCACTGAGTAGCTCTACCACACTCCCAGTTACTTGTATGTATTAACATTGGCTGACACTCATCAGGTGCTTAGTAGGAGTCAGTAAATGTTAACTATTACTGTGTGCCATTCATAATTTTTGGATTTTTGGTGTTAAGACATTCAGTCTTCACCTTCATGAAGTAAAAGAAAGCACTCTTGGTGCTTGGGAATATTGTTTTCCTTAAGATAATTACCCATTTAATTTTTTTTTTTTTTGTGGGTACCAGGGGTCGACCTCAGGACCTCGCATGCCAGCAGGTGCCCGTGCCGCTGAGCAGTATCACCGGCCCTTTTTTCGTATGTGGGTTCCGGGAGTCGAACTCGGGCCCTCGCGCTTGCCAGGTAGGCGCTTACGCCGCTGAGCCATCTCACCGGCCCCCCATTTAATTTTCTGGGCTTGGAAATTTCTTCATAGTCGTTGGTGTAGGTTTAATGTTGCTTCCTGAATCAATTTTTGTTTTTTTTGAGACAGGGCCTCACTATGTAGTCCAGGCTGGCCTTGAACTCATGTATCTCAGGCTGGCTTCCAATTTGCAGTGATCCTCCTGCGTCAGCCTCCCAAGTGCTGGGATTACAGGTGTGTACCACCATGCCCGGCTCCTGAATCAGTTTTGTAATCATTTACTTAATTAAGTTTTGTAAAAAGAAAAAACAGATTTCACTCATAGCACTGGCATGTAATCCAGCAGTCACACCACTGGAGAGACCCAAAGAAAAAGAAATCTGTATGTTTTTTTTTTTTTTTTTTTTTTTGTGGGTACCGGGGGGTCGACCTCAGGACCTCGAGCGCCAGCAGGCGCCCGTGCCGCTGAGCGATATCACCGGCCCCTTTTTTGTATGTGGGTTCCGGGAGTCGAACTCGGGCCCTCGCGCTTGCCGGGCAGGCGCTTAAGCCGCTGAGCCATCTCACCGGCCCAGAAATCTGTATGTTGAAGACACAGCTGCACTTCCATGTGCATTGCAGTACTGTTCACAGTAGTCAGGATGTAGAAACTCTCTAGATGCCCATCAGCTGATGAATGGAGGAAGCAGTGTGATACCCAGATGCAACAGAATGCCAGCTAGCCATAAAATGACAGGATCCTGGCTGGTGGCACACACCTGTAATCCCAGCACTCCGGGGGCTGAGGCAGCAGGATTGTCAAGAGTTTGAAGCCTGTCTGAACTACATAGCAAGACTCTGTCTCAAAAAACAAACGAAACAACCACAAATGGAATCTTGTCCCGTGCTAGAAGTCACTATGCTGAGTGAAGTAAGCCAGGCGAAGACAAGCGAGGGTCTCACTCAAACATGGAATCTAATCTAGCTGACCCCGGGGTATTGAGAGTAGAATGGTATTTACAGAGATGGAGAGGCTGGTAGGTGGCTGCTGAATTACTGGTGGAGCGCAAGGGCCCTTAGCCTGTGGGGTAACTGTAGGTGATGATGTATGTGGTGCTTCAGAAAAGCCAGGAGGAAGAGTTTTTTTTTTTTTTTTTTTTTTTTATGTGGGTACCCGGAGTCGACCTCAGGACCTCGCACTTGCCAGCGAGCGCTTGTGCCGCTGAGTGATATCACCGGCCCTTTTTTTGTATGTGGGTTCCGGGAGTTGAACTCAGGACCTCACACTTGCCAGGCAGGCGCTTATGCTGCTGAGCTATCTCAATGGCCCCAGAAGGAAGAGTTTTTGGTAAGTTTGCAGCAGGGCCAGCCCTGGATTGAACCCAGGGTTTTGTGCGTGCTGGGAGACCCTCCAACACTGAGCTGTACCCTTCCTCTTACTGGGGAGTTTAATGGTTATGGGGACAGGTTCATTTGTATATTAAGGACCATGTTTTAATTAAGATTTAATTTTTAAAAAAATTTTTATTTATTTTTTGAGACAGGGTCTTGCTATGTAGTTCAGGCTGGCCTTGAACTCACTATGTAGCCTAGGCTAGCCTTGAACTTGTAGCGATCCTCCTGCCTTAGCCTCCCAAGTGCTGGGATTACAGGCATGCGCCATCACACCTGGCTTAATTAAGATTTTATCTTCCACTAACAAAGTAATCTTTGTTACTTACATTTTTTTCTGATTTAACATTGCTTCTCATACATTATTTTCTTTTTTTCTTTTTTTTTTTTTTTGTGGGTACCTGGGGGTCGACCTCAGGACCTCGCGCGCCAGCAGGCGCCCGTGCCGCTGAGCGATATCACCGGCCCCTTTTTCGTATGTGGGTTCCGGGAGTCGAACTCGGGCCCTCGCGCTTGCAGGGCAGGCGCTTAAGCTGCTGAGCCATCTCACCGGCCCTCATACATTATTTTCTTTACATTTGCCTGCTTTATTTTGTCCTTAAAATTTTGCCATATTAATGGTAATACAGCAGCCATTTGGCTAGTGATCACTGTTCTGGAGTCTAGACTCTTACTGAGCTCTTGACTTAGAGCATCTCATTTGGCCCTGCGGCAACCTTCTGAGAAGGTTTTCTTTTTAAAACCTTCATTTACAAATAAGGAAACAGGGTTAGAGGAGTTAATTATTGCTCAGGGGCAAACAGTGAGTAGCTCTCAACCACTGTGTACTGCTTGTCTTGTAAATATACAGAAACCAAACTCACTGTTTTCAGCGCTTAGAGCTGAGGAGTCTCCCTTCTGCAAAGGCCAGAAGACTTCTCCAGGCTGCTCTGCTTGTTGGATGCTGGGGCAGGGACGTGGATCTGTGTTCCAGCTGAATCCGGGCCCCTCACCTGGCACTGGCATTCTGCACTGCTTCCTTTTCACTTGTGTTCAGACTCATTGTTAATCTCCCTGTAGTGGTGATTGGCACACTGGTAGAGACATGGCGCCCTCCTACTTCTCTGCCTTGTTAATTAATCCCAAGATAGTCTTAAATTTCCAGACATTTTATTTTGAAATATGTATGGTAGGTTTAAGAACAAGATTGTTGGTGACTGAGTTTTGGTTTGGGGAGGGACATATGGTTCTGAGGTAGTGTTTGGTTATTTTTTCCTCATTCTGTTTAATGACATTCAGATGATTCAGATGGTTGTAAAAATTTATCAGCATTAATATTACTATTCTTAGATATGTCAATATTTTGGAAGGAAGCTTAGTTTAGAAATATGTAATTTGTTAAGACATAAATTTTGGGACTGTACTACCTGTGTTGTGTTGTCGTAATCTGTATTCTCAGCCATCACCATCTCAGGTCAGTTTTTTTATTTTTATTTTTATTTTTTGAGCATGGAGGGGTCCCACCCAGAGTTACTCCCAGACGTCTAGTTCCTCGTGATTCTGCTTCCTCGGGTTGCCATGTCACTCCAGCCATTCCCTTGGGCACATGGTAGCTTTGTGTTTTTACCTGTTGGTTCGGAAGCATGAGGAGGCCGGGCTCAGCTTCTGGTATACTGAGCTTGTCACCTGGTGCAGCTAGTCACTTCTTGGATAGTGAGACTTCATTAGATGTTTCTGTTGTGGACTGGGAAGGAAAAGTTCCCTGCGTTGGTCATTAAGTGTAGTGGTGAGAAGTACTACCCTCATTTAAACCCTCCTTTTCTCGATCTGTCTGGCTAGAGAGGACAATGTTGGTCATTTGAGCGGAATATACCGCCTGCTGTTGCCAACTGTGACCTTAAAGGTCTTCCATTTGGTTCTGTGGGTCTCCATCAGGCCTTTCCACCATATTCTAGAGCCAGTTGGTTCTGGGTGATGGAAATGTGACAAAATGAGTGAATTCATGATCATGATCCCATCATCTTACTGTATTTTTTTTTTTTTTTTTTTTGAGACAAGGTCTCGCTTTGTAGTCCAGGCTGGTCTTGAACTCACTGTGTAGCCTAGGCTGGCCTCAAACTCACGGCAATCCTCCTGCCTCGGCCTCCTGAGTGCTGGGATTACAGGTGTGCACCACTGCACCTGGCTCACCGTAATTATTAAACAGACTCTTTGGTCTGTTGTGTGATAACATCCATTCAGTTAAGTCTGTATAGTGACTTATATTTGAGGAACGAATTGTGTGTATCCTGGTCTAATTAGGTGACAAACTCACACAGTCGTTTTAAACCCTGTCTCAATACCCAAAAAAACAAAACCCAAAATACATAAACAAACAAGGGAACTTTAATATGTTACAGGTTTTTTGGTTTGTTTCATTTCGGGGTGTTTCTTTCTTTTTTTTTTTTTTTGTAGTAGTGGAGATTTGAACCCAGGGAGCCCTGAACTACAGCCCCAACTCATTTTTATTTTATTCTGAGACAAGGTCTTACTAAGTTACCCAAGCTGACCTTAAATTTGCAGTCCTCCTGCTTCAGCCTTCTGAGTAGCAGGGATTACAGGTGTTCTCCACCATGCCTGACTTGTTTTTTTTTTTTTGGGAGGTGGAGGAGACAAGGTCTCGCTGTGTTGCTCCAGGCTGGTCTTGAACTCTTAATCTTTCTGCCTCAGTGTTTGGAGTAGTTTGGATTACAGGTATGTGCTCAGCTGTTATATGAAAGAAATTACTATTATTATTATTATTATCATTATCATTATTATTATTATTACTGAGACAGAGTCTTGCTATGTAGCTCAGGCCAGCCTTGAATTCACTATGTATCCCTGGCTGGCCTCAAACTCACAGTGATCCTCCTGCCTCACTCACCTGAATGCTGGGATTATACCTGTGTGCCACCATAGCAGCATTTATTTTTTAAATTTATTTTTACTAGTACATGTTTGCAGTACATAATGATTATATATTCATCATGAAGAGTTGTTACGTGTTCATAACTTAACCTTAATTCTTTTTACATCCTGTTCCCTATTTCTCCTTCCCCTTTCCTCCATCTTTTGGTCCCCTTCCCATTTGGAAAAGTTCTGTTTTCCTGTTTCCTATTATCTTTCATTTTGCTCTTTAATTTACTTATACTTTGGCTTTCTCATATAAGAGAAAATATGTGATATTTAAGTTTGTTTGATATATTTCACTTAACATTATGATCTGAAAGTGCATCTGTTTTCCCACAAATGACTCAAATTTTATCCTTCTTTATAGCAGAGTAGTACTTCATTATGTGCAAGCATCACATTTTCTTTATCCATTCATCTGTTGATGGACATATAGGCTGCTTCCACGATTTAGATGTTATGAATTGTGCTGCTATAACATGGGTGTGCATGGATCGCTGTAATATGATGTGTTTAACTCTTTTGGGAAGATACCCAGAAGGTGAAGAGATGGATCAAATGGAATTTCTAGTTTTAGCTTCTGGAGAACTCTCCATAGCAGTTGTATGAGTTTACTTTCTTACCAACAATGTGGAAGGGTGTCCGTGTGACCCCCCACACCCCCACCATAATTTGTTACTGGATTTCTTGATGAAGGCCATTCTTTCTGGAGTGAGATGGAATCTCAGTGTTGGTTTAAGTTGCATTTCTCTGATGGGTAGCTGTTGGATGTTGAGCATTTTTCACGTAGTCACTGGCCATGTGTGCTTCTGAGAATTACAGGATATCAAAACATTTTAAAGCTCTGATTAGAGTAACTGTGAAGTGGAAAGAGAATGCTGAAGGACATGATAGGCCTGAGGGATAGTGCCCAAGAAAGGCCCCATTTGGCAGAGGAGTCTCTGCAAGGCTGGCATCCAGGCTGAGGGGAGGACATGCTTGCGTGTAACTGGCTTGCCAGGTTGCCTGGGCCGGAGCTGGTGCACAGTTGGCAGGCAGCGGGAACAGGCTGGGCACAGGTGAGCTGAGCCTGGGATGGGCATGCAACAGTGGTCAGAGCGTCCCTGGGGATGAGGCCAGGACACGTGACGCCTTTTGGGAGAGCCATGAGAAAAAAGCCTGTAGCAGAACCATCCAACCTTTTGGTTTGCCTGGGCCTCATTGAATAAGGAGGAATAGTCTTGGGTGCCTATTTTACACATATACATAAAAAAAAAAAATATATATATATATATATGTGTGTATATGTGTGTATATGTGTGTATATAAGTAAAAAATATTATTATTTTACATTACTGAGGGTTGAACCTAGGGCCTTTGCGCTGAGCTACATCCCCAGCCCTAAGACAGTAAGTCACTAAGCTGCTCAGATTAGGCTCAAACTTGTGAACCTCCTGCCTCAGCTTCTCACCGTCCTGGGACTATAAGCGTGTGTCACCATGCCCAGCACCTTTTTTTAATATATATGATTTGCTATTGTAATAGGCTACAGGTTGCATACAGCTGCAGGGCTTCACTCAAAGACGGTTGATGGGTGGACACCTGCTGAGCTGGTGGGGGGTGGTTTGCTGCTGGAGCTGTTGCTGGCACAGCAGGCCCTGCTGTGGGAAGTCACTTCTGTGCATGGCTTGGGCCACTGAGTGGGATGAAAGCTGGGTAGCAGGCTCGCTTGACTGCCAGTGCCGCAGATCCCTGGTGCGTGGAGGTGTGGATGGAGTTGAAGAGAGTGCAGGAGCAGGTAGCCAGGCTGGGGTGTAGGTTTGTGCCCTGGACGGATCCCAGCTGCTTCCCAAGACCAGAGCTGGAGAAAGCTCACGTTGCCAATTGGTGGAGAAGGTGTGCCCTGGAGACAGCCGACAGAATCTGCGGTCAGAGCAGAGCAGTGGCAGGGAGAGAAGTGCAGGTCACTGTGGAAACCGGAAGGGACCCTTTCTTGCTGCACGGTCCCTCCAGCTGTCTATAGATGTGGCTGAAGTAACTGCTTCTTGGTAGCTATCTCCAACTTCACCATGGAGTGAAAGCAGTACACATCCAGTAGAAAAGTTTCTCCAAAATTTGAATTTTGGGTCTTTTCCTGGGCTAGTGACAGGTATTCCAGCCCTTTCTGGAGCTGGTGGGGCAGTGGCAGTGAGCCAGAGTGCTCACACAGCCCTGCGGCCATGAAGGGAGACCTTTGGCACTCCATAGGGCTCTCTTTCGAAGCTCCGGTATTTGTAGGTCAGGTGTATTAAATGTGTTTTCTTTCTTTCCCTTTTTTTTTTTTTTTTTTTTTTTTTGGTGCATTTTCCATTTACTATATTTTCAACTTATGGTAGGCTCACTGGGACATGACCCCATCATAAGTCAAGGACTATTTAGGTGGCCCAGCAATTTTTATTTATGTATTTATGTATTTATTTATTTATTTATTTATTTTTTTGAGACAGGTCTCACTATGTAGCCCAGGCAGGCCTCGAACTTGTGGCTATCATTCTGCCTCAGCCTCCGGAGTGCTGTGATTACGGGTGTGTGTGCCAGCTCCATCTTCACTGAGTAAGCAGAGACCGAGCATGGAAAAGAGGCTGTGAGTGGGTAACGGTCCACATGTGAGCAGGAAGGATGCCGGGTAGTGGTTTGTTGCCTCTTGGCTCCAGACCCATCTTTCATGGCCCTACTGGTGACTCTTGAGCTGGACTTTGCAGACATCTCTCTTTTGCCAGTTGGTCTGATAATTTTGGTCAGTGAGGGTGCTTCGGGCATTGCAGGAGGCGGGGGCACTGGGCCTGGTTCTGGTGTGCCTTTCTCTGTTTTTGAGACTGGTGCACAGTTGGTATGCAGGCCATCTGGGGATGCTTACCACAGTGCGTTTCATTGGCATCCTTGTGCCAGCTTCCTGGAAAATTGTGTTGGCACCCTAGCTAGCCTCCCAGCAAGCTCAGCGACACCTCCATGGGCAGCTTCCTGAGTTCCATCCTGGAAGGTGGCTTTCTGATGAGGTTCACTGGTACCCCAGAGGGCAGTTTCCTGCTGCCAACTTCCCCTGTGGAACCTTAGCAGACTTCTTGTCCCTTGCCTTCAGCCACCCTTCCCCAGGTATGTTGCCTTTCAGCTTTGGCAGGGGGTGGGGTGGAAGAGCTCTTTTGCATTTGTTTCTTCTTTGAGCAGTCTGCCTCAGGCCTAGCTGTTGTTCGTGAATAGGTGTGGATCTGCATTTCTCTGGCCAATTTTTCTTCCCAATAAAGGGTCCAACCAGCTGGGCATGCTAGCACATTCATGTAATCCCATCTACTTGGGAGACTGAGGCAGGAGGATTGCATGTTAGAGGCATCTTTGGACAAACTAGTGAGATCCTGTCTCAAGAAGTGGGGAGGTGGGGAGAGGGAGAGAGAAAGGCAGGCTGGGATGTAGCTCAGCACTCTTTGGTTTCAACACCTAGTAGTAGAAAAAGAAAAAGATACAGCCAAGTGTACTTCAACTTTTGCTCACTGGTTGTATTTTTCTTCCCCATGGCCCTTCAGGGCCATCTCCAGATGTCCAGGCACAGTGTCATGCATGTTTCTGTTACCCGCTGCAGGCTGGTGCCAGCATAGCATTTAGAACCATCAGTGTAGAGGCCGGTCGTGGTGGCACACGCCTGTAATCCCCGCACTTAGTAGGTTGAGGCAGGAGGATCACTGTGAGTTCAAGGCCAGCCTGAACTGCATAGTGAAACCCTGTCTCAAAAAAAAAAAAAAAAAAAAAATCAATAGAACCCTCAGTGTATGGTCTCAAGATTACTCCCTTTCTACTGTCATGGGGGAGCCAGGAGTATAGCTGGGTGGCACAGCACCTGCCTGGCAAGTGCAAGGTCCTGAGTTTGATTCCTGGTACCAAAAAAAAAAAGACTCCTACTGTCATGGGGACTTCCCCCAAGGCCATGGGTGTAGTTGTGGCAGTGGCTATGAGGGCAGCAATTTGTGCAATACGCACATGATTTCAGCATCTGTATGCACAGGTTATCTGGCCGCAGCTCAAGTAGCAAGGTCACTTGGTGTCCCATGGTCAAGTGTCCTGACTTTTCTTCTCTGTTGACATCGAGGGTGATCAGTGACAAGACTGGGAGGACCACAGAGTCCAGCTTGTCCTCTTTTGGAATGGCCAGCTCCCTGAGCAGTGAGCGGAAGGCAATAATAGAAAAAAGGGGGTTGTGACAGTCTCTGGTGTCAAGGAGTTTGCAGTGAGTTGGGGAGGCGGACAAGCACATCTTGGAAGAAAGCTCATGATGATTGCTGTGAGAGCAGAGAGGAGAGCACTGGAAACAGCAAAGACCTGGAGAGTGGGAGTAGAGCGAACCGGGTACTAGGGAGAAAATGAAGCGTGGAGTCTTGAGAGATGAGGGATGCTTTCCCCGTGGCTGAAGGAAGCCTTCACTGATGTCCTGCACAGGCCTGTGGGAGAGATGCAGTTACTTGTAGTGGAGAGCACAGGCCCCAGATTCAGATCTTGGTGCTGATAGCATGTGAAGCTCCTTCATGGGTCAGTTCCATACTTTACATAACTTTAAAATGAAGGTGATAGTGCTGATCTTTTGAGTCACTCTTGGGATGATCTTTCAAGTAGCCTCTCCTTGGTGCTTCCATGGCAACATGGCCATATTTTTACATTAATCTCTTTTTCCATTAGGTCGAGAACAGTCCACTCCCATGCCATTTTCCCAAGAGACAAAACATATATTTGGTCTTGGGTCCATCATCAGCTTGTGTATATCTTCTGTAAATACTGACTGCTCTGCATAGAAGACAGGCACACAGGAGAAATGGGCTAACCCCTTGAGAATCATTTCTGTCAGTGTATTTTGGGGAATGTGTTTCTTCAAATTCACTTTTCTTTGTTCTCACCATAGGCTCTCAGGTGAGAGCAAGTGCTTTGATGCGGGCCATCACTTGTGGCTTCTTTTGCATTGCGGTGATTACCCTTCAGCACACCTGGCCCAGGGCTTCAATTGGTGGTGCTTTGCCTTCAGATCCCTGTGGTCCCTGTGGCTACATGACTGTCCTAGGTGTATCTCCTAGAGCCTCTCCCACCCTGTTCTCTTGGTGCTTCGGTTTGGGGAATTTCCACTGATCTATCATCAAGTCCGCTGAGTTTTTAGTTTTCATCTCTAGTGAGATTATGCATCTGATCTTGGGTGTTGTAGTCTTTAACATATGTAATGGTTGATACATTGTGTCAATTTGAGAAGTCTAGAAGCTTAACTAACTCAGCAGTTCTACATCCCAGGGTGTAAAGGACTTGCTCTTACCTCTAGGATGTTGTTCATTGTGTCAACTTGAGAAGTTCAGAAGTTTAACTAAGCGACTCAGCAGGGGGCCAGGGTCCTCACTTTGTGAACATCCCGAGCCTGTGCAGGAGGAGGGCGGGGAGATGGTGTGAGTGCTGCACCCACCTGAGGGCGGGCAGCTGGCGTACAATAGAAGGGAGGAAGAGAGGCTTGCTCCCCCACCTTTTGATCTTGCTGCTTTTGCTGTCTTCTGCCGCCTTGAACTGTTGCCCCTGTGCCACGCCACCTGTCTTGGAGCCAGCGGATTACGGACTGAAACCTCCCACAAACTCTGAGCTAAATCCTTCCTTAATTTTGGGCGTCGGGTATTTTGTCTCAGCAGCAAGAGAAAAGTAACTAACACAACATACTGAAGATATTTTAAATTTCCTGTCATATAGTTCGAACACCTATATTATATCTAAGTCTCATTTACTATTGCTCTCTTTCTTGGAATGGAGATTTTTTTGGTGCCTTTTGTATGCTTTATGATGAATTCTCAAGCCACACATATTATATATGACAGTACAGGTGGAAGTAAAGTGTTTCTATGCCTGGGGACAGGCATTTCCCCCTTTCTCCTGGGCCGTTTCTGCTGCAGTTTGCCCTGCTCTGGTTTAGAGCTGGCCTGGGCTTGGGATGTGTCCTGGTTGCTGTCTTCTTGGCCCTGCAGGCATCGGTTCCCGTGGAGACAGCTTGCGTCCAGAGTGAAGGTAGTTTTCCAGAGCACTGTATGTAATTCTGAGTTTGAAGTCTTATCTCTCCACTGTACTGCACAGATTGTGCTCTGTACTCTCGTGTCCTGTCCTGTCCTGTCCTGCCAGCAGTGTGTGTGGCTGTTGGTTGGCATTTGAAGCGTTTTGACTTGGAAGTGTGTGGTGGTGGTGGAGTGCTGCCTCTTGTTCTGAGTAAGGCTCCACTCTGGGCGTGTCAGGTGATGCTGGGTATCAGGGTGAAGCCTTTCTGGCTCTCCCGTCCCTCCCTGATGGTGGTGGTGGGCTCACTGTGAGCCTGCCCCTTCCTCAGGAGCCCCCCTTCACTGTGCCCTTCCCCTATCACAGTGAGTGCTTCTCGGAGCCCTTTGCATAGATGATGGCCTCTGTTCCTAAGTGGAGATGGAGTGGAAGGGTTGAGGTGGGTTACTGCCTCTCCCTTGTGGCCCTGGTCCCCTCCCCAAGTTTGGCACCATCGTCAGTGTTGCTGGGGCTCTTTTCAGATCTTTTTACTGACCACCAATGAGGTTCATGGAGAAAGAGCCTACAGAGATGGAGACTTCCCCAGCTTCTGCATGCTCAGGAATTATCCTGCCAGCCTGCTCTCAGCCTTTCCTAATTTGTCATCTGTTATTGCCAAATTCCTGTTAGCCAGTTTCCCATTGCATCTGCTATAGGTGAGCTTCTGTGCTCTTTCCCTGCAGGTACTCAGATTTGGCCTCAGCCTTCTAGTAGGTGCAGGAACAGGCATGGAGTTGAAGTTAGTCTGGGTGCTTCTCATCGCAGGGGTGGGAGCATTTGCCTCCCAGCTGTCCATCCTAGGGCAGAAGCCATGAGCCGCCATGTCTTGAGGACAGAAATTGTTGTTTGAGGCAGTCTAATTTATCCATTTTCTCTTTCATGGTTCGTGCTTTCGGATTCTCAAGAAATCTTTCTGTACTTTGAGGTTAGGAAGGTTTTCTCCTTTTGCTTTCTCTTAGAATTTTAACTTTTATGAGTAAGCTAATGATCTTTTTCCATCTAATTTGTGTGTATGATGTGAGACAAGGTTGGAGGTGTCCCTCTGCCTGTGTGGCAATCCAGTTGCATACCATGTATTGAGAAGTCCCCTTTCCCAGTTGAATAGTTAGCTTACTGTTACTGTGACAGAATACCTCAGAAAATCAACTCAGAAGAGGAATGGTTTATTTTGGCTCATGTTTTCAGAGGTTTCAGTTCATCTCAGTAGGCTCCATTGTTTGGGGGCCTATAGTTGGGCATGTGCTAGAAGAAATTGCTCACCTCATCATGGGCAGGAAACAGAAAGGGAGAAAAGAGCCTGTAGGGGTTCAGTATTCCCGTGAGAGCATGCTGCCAGGGACCTCACCTCGTCCCTCTAGGTTCTAGCTCCTAATGACTCCACCACCACCCAGGAGTACCACAGACTGAGGATCAGGCCTTCAGCAGTGGCCTTTGGGGGCCATGTAACATCCAAAGCATTGTCCAGGCATGGTGGCTCATGCCTATAATTCCAGCACTCGGGAGGCTGAGGCAGGAGGATCACTGAGTTCGAGGCCAGCCTGGACTACAAAGTGAGTTCAAGGCCAGCCTGAACTGCATAGTGAAACCCTGTCTTAAAAAGGCAAGAAACAAAAACAAAAACAAAATCCAAAGCATAACAGTTTTCTTGGGCATGGCGCCTCAGCCTGTAATTCCAGGACTCAGAAGGCTGAGGCAGGAGGATCACAAGTTTGAGCCCAGCTTGGGCAGTTTAACACCTCAGTAAGACCCTGTTTCAAAATCAGAAAAAAAAAAAAAAAAAAAAAAAGGACTGGGGGGAATGTAGCTCAGTGCAAAGGCTCTGGGTTCAATCCCCAGTATTTTTTAAAAAGCCAGATGTGGTGGATGCCTCTAATCCGAGCACTCTGGGAGGCTGAGGCAGGGGTTCCAGCCTGGGCAAATCAGTGACTTAGTGAGACCTTGTTTCAAAATAAATATAAGAAGGCTGGGAATGTAGCTTAGTTAGTGCAGAGGCCCCGGGTTCAGTCCTCTGTATTGCCCCCACCAAAAGTGTCCCTTTGTCAAAAATTTCTCTTTTAAAAAATATTCTTCCTGTTAAATACTACAAAAGATCATAAAGCAGATGTTCAGCTTTGCAAATTATTTTTTTTTTTTTTTTTTTTTTTTTTTTTTTTTGTGGGTACCGGGGGGACGACCTCAGGACCTCGCGCGCCAGCAGGCGCCCGTGCCGCTGAGCGATATCACCGGCCCCTTTTCCGTATGTGGGTTCCGGGAGTCGAACTCGGGCCCTCGCGCTTGCCAGGCAGGCGCTTATGCCACTGAGCCATCTCACCGGCCCTGCAAATTATTTTAACTGGCCTGTGGCATAAGCACTAGTCAGATAAAGAAATAGAGCATTACAAGGATTCAAGTCCACTAAAGCCCACTTCTTGATTATGGTTCCCTCACTTTCCCCTTATAAGTAGCCAGTAAACATATTTTCCTAAACGATATAATTTTGCCTTTTCTTGAGCTTCATATAAATGGAACCAATATTATAAAAGTCTTTGGGGGGCCGGTGAGATAGCTCAGCGGCATAAGCGCCTGCCTGGCAAGCGCGAGGGCCTGAGTTTGACTCCCGGAACCCACACACGAAAAAAGGGCCGGTGATATCGCTCAGTGGCATGGGTGCCTACTGGCGCGCAAGGTCCTGAGGTCGACCCCCGGTACCCACAAAAAAAAAAAAAGTCTTTGGTATATGATTTCTTTTACTCAACAATATTTTTATGGTTTATTTTCAATTTAGCCACAGTTTGCCCATTTTAATTGCTCAATAGTTTTGCACTGTGTAGCCCAAAATTTATCCATTTCTCCGTTGATAGAAAATTAGGTTATTTCCAGTACGGGGCTGATGTAAATACTCTTTTATACGTATTTTGGTGTATACAAGACTTAATATGAGGGCCGGTGAGATAGCTCAGCGGCATAAGCACCTGCCTAGCAAGCGTGAGGTCCTGAGGTCGACCCCCGGTACCCACCCAAAAAAAAAAAAAAAAAAAAAAAAAAGACTTAATATGAGGAAATCTATATCAAATGTAGCAGAGGGATTTTTTTTTTTATTTTTGTAGGTACCGGGGGTCGACCTCAGGACCTCACGCGCCAGCAGGCGCCCGTGCCACTGAGCGATATCACCGGCCCTTTTTTTGTATGTGGGTTCCGGGAGTTGAACTCGGGCCCTTGCACTTGCCAGGCAGGCGCTTACGCCGCTGAGCCATCTCACCGGCCCACAAATGATTTTTTTTTTTTTTAATGGGGGTACTGAGAGTTGAACTCAGGACCTTGCGCTTGCCAGGCAGGCGCTTATGCTACTGAGCCATATCACCGGCCCGCAGAGGGATTACTAGGTCCAAGTATATGTGTATTTTTTTTGGTCTTAATATAACGGTCTTTGCCCAAAGTGGTTATACCCTTTCCACTGCATCATCAGTGCAGGAGGGCTCCCATTGTTCCATATTTTTACAAGAATACGATTTTGTCACGACTTCACATTCCAGTCTTCTGGGAGATTTACCTTTGATAATGTGTGAATTACTCTTTGTATGTCTAGTGGTCATTCGCATTTCCTTTTTGGGGGCAGGATTGAGATGGGTCTTGCTAGATAGATAGTCCAGGCTGGCCTTGAACTCTTTGTGTAACCCCTCAGAATCACAGTCCTTCTGCATTCTTACTTGCTTCTCCTGTGTATAGCCAGCCCCCCTGTCAGGCCAGCAGCCCCATGCTCAGCTCTGGTGCTGGCTCGTGGTGCTTCCCCAGCTCAATGCCTCACACCAACCTTGCTGCCCCAGTTTCCGAGGTGGGAGGGTAGATGTTACAATAAGCAGTATATTAACAGACATTTTTTGCTTTTTAAAAGCTGAGCATGGTGGCACACACCTGTTACCCCAGCATTCTGGGAGGCAGACCTGAAGAATTGCAAGGTGGAGCCCAGTGGGGGCAACTTACTGACTTAGCAAGACCCTGTCTCAAAATAAAAAATAGGCTGGAGATGCAGCTCAGTGTGAAGGCCCTGGGTTCAATCTCCAGTACTTCCCCCAACCAAAAAATAAATTCTTTTTTTTTTTTTTTTTTGGTCCTTTCGAGACAGGGTTTCACTATGTAGTTCAGGCTGGCCTTGAACTCACTTTATAGCCCAGGCTGGCCTGGAGCTCGCAGCAATCCTCCTGCCTCCGCCTCCTAAGTTTGGGAATTACAGGTGTGTGCCACCACGCCTGGCTAAAGAAGAGTTTTTAGAAAGTTATCTGGTTATTATTGGTACATGGGACTATAGTTGATCTTCTCCTCTTGTATTTATTAGCTTTCTAAAGTATTGTACTTATTTATATTTGTTAGATTTTCTAGGTACACAGTTAAGCCCATAAATGTTTATTTCCACCTTTCTTTCTTTCTTTCCCCTTCTCCCTCCCTCCCTCCCTCCCTTCCTCCCTTCCTTCCTTTCTTCCCTCCCTCTCTCCCTCTTTGTTTGTTTGTTTGTCAGGGTATTGCTGTGTTGTTCAGGTTGGCCTTAAATTCACAGTGTGTAGCCCAGGCTGGCCTCACCTCAAACTCAGTGATCCTCCTACCTCAGCCTCACAATGCTAGGATTACAGGCATGTGCCACCATGCCTGGTTTATTTTCTGCTTTTCTAGTTATTGGTCCTTTTGTTTCTTTTTCCTGGCTGCATTGGCTGGGCTCTGCAGTGTAAAGTGAATAGAAATGGCCGTGGCAGCTGCTCTTCATCGTGTAGTAGAGTGCTCTTGCTGGCTGGTCATTAAGTATGCTCTGTTAACAGGGCTTTTCAGGTGGCCTTTATTAGTTTAAGGCAGTTACCTTATAGTCCTGTCTTATAACGGATGCTTTCATTAATGAACAGATGGGATTTTATCAAAAGCCCTTTCCAAATTTGATTATATATTTCTCTTTAAAGAAAGTATATTTGGTAAAGAAATTATGAAATCCAGTATTAAACTATCCTTCCACTTTAGAGTAAATTCCTTTGGTTGGTTGTTTTTCGTTGTTTTTTGTTTTTTTTCCCTTTGCTTAGGACTTGAACTCAGGGTCCCGTGCTTGCTAGGCAAATACTGTAACACTCGGCCACACCCCAGCCCTGTTGGTGGATTTCTGCATGCAGATTATAGTTACAAGTTTTGGTTGTACTTTTTTCTGTTATCTAGGAGAGTTTGTCTGAAATTAGATTGATCTCAAAAAATTTTTGGTAGAAGCTATCCAGATTTAGAGCTGTATTTGTATTTATTATGTAACTAAATTATTGTAGTTTCTCTCTCTCCCTTCTATTGTGGTAAGTTGTGTTTTTCTAGGAATTCTTTGAGCTTTTCATCAAACTTTTACCTAAATATGTGGGTAATATTATTTTAAGTGACTAATATTATCTTTCACTTTTGACCTTAGTTTTTTGTATTTTCTCCGTTTCCTTGATTAGTTATACTAATATTTGTCCTTTTTTATTAGTTTCAAAGAAGGGACTTTTGGGTTTGTTGATCTTCTCCAGTGTGTATTTAATTATTCTGTTTCATTAATAGAGTATGTTATGATTTGATCTAAAATGTTCCCTAACAGGCTCATTGTTCAGAGGTGGGGGTTAACCCACTCTGAGTTCATGGCCCAATGGGCTGTTAGGAGGTGGGCCTGGCTGGAGGGAACAGGTCTCTAGGGGCGTGCCCTTGAAAGGCGTCTTCTCTTTGACTCTCTACCTGCTCGCTGCACTTCCTGCTGCCGTGAGGTGAAGGATTTTCCTCCACCGTGCCCTTCCACCCTGTGTTTCTGCCTTGGAGCTCATCAGCCATAATTGAAACCTAAAATCATGAGCTGAAATGAATGTCTCCCCTCTAAATTGTGTATGTTAGGTATGTTGTCCCAGCCTTAGATGCCCCAGCCGAAGGGATTCACAGCCCAGTCAGCCAGTCAGCGTGAGTCTTCAGGTCATCCCAGTAACTGCACCCTTGCTGGGAAGAATGTCTTCAGCCCAATAAACTGCTTGAAGCAGGTGGACCCTCAGCACATCCCCCATGGCCGAGAACCTGTCTGCCTGGCTTTGTTTCCTTGCTGACTGGGATGAGTTCCTTGAACTTGTACTTCCACTTCCTTCAAAGAAATGGGGGTGATAATTCACTGGCCACATGAGGTTTTTGTGTCGATAAGGAGCTAAGTATATATTTAGAAACTTAATCTTTTTTAAAAATTTTTATTTTAAAGAGGAAAAAAATAGAACAAAATTTCAAAACAACATAATAGGGGGGTAATAATGGTTAATACATTACATATTGGTATCTTTAAATTAGTTACTCAGAGTACAAGATATCGGCATTCAGTTGTCCAAACAATATTAGCACAAACCTTTCTTTTCAATGAACTAAGAGAAATTAGTAGTATATCTATCTTTTTTTTTTTTTTTTTTTTTTTTTTTTGTGGGTACCGGGGGGACGACCTCAGGACCTCACGCGCCAACAGGCACCCGCGCCGCTGAGCGATATCACCGGCCCCTTTTTCGTATGTGGGTTCCGGGAGTCGAACTCGGGCCTTCGCGCTTGCAAGGCAGGCGCTTAAGCCGCTGAGCCGTCTCACCGGCCCAGTAGTATATCTATCTTAACTATCTTTCGTATGTATATTTTTTTTATTTTCCCTTCATTCTTTTCTCCATTCCCCCATCCCAGTTTCTCTTTCCTTTTGGACAGTTTTTTCCCATTTTACAATATCTACTACACATTTTGGATCTTATTTACTCTTTCAGCTTCTCACACTAGGGAGACAATACGATGTTTACACATATGCATCTGGTTTATTTCACTTATGAGTATGGTCTGGAGTTATATCCATTTATCTATAAAAGTCTCCAGTTTATCCTTCTTTATGGCTGAGTAGTACTCCATTGTATAAAAATACCACATCTTGGCCAGGGATATAGCTCAGCAGCGCAGCACCTGCCTAGCAAGCACAAAGTCCTGAGTTTGATACCTGGTACAAAAACAAAACAAAACAAAACCAAAAAAAACACATCTCTTTTATCCATTCCTCGGTTGATGGGCATTTGGGTTGGTTCCAAGATCTAGCTATTACAAATTGTGCTGCTATAAACATGGGTGCACATATATTGCTGTGGTACGATGTTTTCAATTCTTCTGGGAAGATACCCAGAAGGGGAATAGCTGGGTCCAATGGGACCTCCAATCCTAGTTTTTTGAGGAATCTCCACACTGATTTCCACAGTGGTTGCACCAGTTTGCATTCCCACCAACAGTGGAGAAGGGTTCCTTTTTTCCCACAGCCCCGCCAGCATTTGTTATTGGTCAATTTCTTGATAATAGCCATTCTTTCTGGGGTGCTATTGAATCTCAGTGTTGTTTAAATTTTCATCTCTCGAATGACCCAGTGACATTGAACATTTTTTCATATATTTATTTGCTGTTTGTATTTCTTCATCTGAGAAGTGTGTATTCATCTCAGATGCCCATTTTTGGGTTGGGTCTTTAAATTTGGGAGGTCTGATTTTTTTTGAGCTCTTTTTATGTTCCTTTTTTTTTTTTTTTTTGTGGGTACTGGGGGTCAGACTCAAGATCTTGTGCACCAACGGGCGCCTGTGCCACTGAGCGATATCACCGGCCCTTTTTTGGTATGTGGGTACTGGGAGTTGAACTCAGGACCTCGCGTTTGCCAGGCAGGCGCTTATGCCGCTGAGCTATCGCACCGGCCCTCTTTATATGTTTTTTTCATGTGTATGTGTGGGTACTGGGGGTCAACCTCAGGACCTCGTGAGCCAGCAGGCGCCTGTGCCTCTGAGCAATATCATTGGCCCTTTTTTTGTATGTGGGTACCGGGAGTCGAACTCAGGACCTTGCGCTTGCCAGGCAGGCACTTATGCCGCTGAGCTATCTCACTGGCCCTCTTTATATGTTCTTGATAGTAATCCTTTGAGGAACAGCTGGCAAACATTTTTTCCACGTTGTGGGTTGTCTGTTCACTCTGTTGGTGGTTTCTCTTGCTGTGCAAAAGCGTTTTAATAAGATGAGATCCCAGTTGTTGATTCCTTGTGATAGTTCCTGTGTGATTGGGGTTTTATTCATAAAGTTTTTGCCTACACCAATGTCTTCAAGAGTTTTACCTATTCCATCTTCCAGTAGATTTAATATTTCTGTTTTAATATTTAGATCTCTGATCCATTTCAAATTTAATTTAGTGCATGGTGAAAGATATGGGTCTAATTTTAATCTTCGGCATGTGCATAGCCAGTTTTTCCAGCACCATTTATTAAAAAGGCTTTCAGTGAATGTGTTTGGCACCTTTATCAAAAATAAGGTGGCTTAGTATGTCTGGAGTTGTCTCTGCATCTTCAGATCTGTTCCATTGATTTTTGGGTCTGTTTTTTTGCCAGTACCACACTTTTTATTTATTTATTTTTTTTAATCACAGTAGCTTTGTAGTATAATTTTCAAGTCAGGGATTGTGATGGCCCCTGCCTTGCCTTTGTTGCCCAGAATTGCCTTTGCTATTTTAGGTCTCTTCTGGTTCCAAATGAATTTTAGGATTATTTTCTTTAATTCTGTGAGATATGTTGTTGGAATTTTGATCAGAATTGCATTAAATCTGTATAACAATTTTGGAAGTATAGTCATTTTCGCTATATTAGTTCTTCTACCCTTTATTAGACCTGCCTACCGGCTACTTTTACAATAGTTTTTTACTTTTATTTTAAAAAAAAATTTTTTAGTTCTTCTACCCGTCATTAGAATATAAGTTTTCAAAGGGATATCTTTCCATTTTCTGATAGCCTCTTCAATCTCCTTTTTCAGAGTACTGTAGTTTTCAATGTAGAGGTCTTTTATATCCTTCGTTAGATTGATTCCTAGGTATTTCATTTTTTTGGATGCTATTGTGAAAGGTGTTGTTATCCTAATTTCTCTTTCAGTGAGTTTGAGTTTGTTCCTGTACAGGAAGGTATAGATTTTTGAGTGTTGACTTTGTATCCAGCTACGCTACTGAATTTGCTTATTAATTCTAGCAGTTTTTTAGTGGAGTTTTTGGGGTCTTCTATGTAGAGTATCATGTCATCTGCAAATAATGATAATTTAAGTTCTTCCTTTCCTATTGTTACTCCTTTTATTTCTTTCTCTTGTCCAATTGGTTTGGCTAAAGCTTCCAGGACTATGTTGAATAAGAGTGGAGGCAGTGGACATCCTTGTCTTGTTCCTGATCTTAGAGAGAAAGCTTTCAGTTTTTGTCCATTTAGCATGATACTGGCTGTTGGTTTGTCATAGATGGCTTTTATCAGATTGAGATAAAGACCATCTATTCCAATTTTCTGTAGGGTTTTTATCATGAATGGGTGCTGGACTTTGTCAAAAGCTTTTTTTGCATCTATTGAGATGATCATATGATTTTTGTCCTTGGCCCTGTTAATATAGTGTATTACATTTATTGATTTATATATGTTGAACCATCCCTGCATCCCTGGGGTGAATCCAGCTTGGTCATGGTGTATAATTGTCTTGATGATTTGCTGTATTCTCTTTGCCAGTATCTTACTGAGGGTTTTTTTTTTTTTTTTTTTTTTTTTTTGTGGGTACCAGGGGGTCAACCTCAGGACCTCGCGCGCCAGCAGGCACCCGTGCCGCTGAGCGATATCACCGGCCCCTTTTTCGTATGTGGGTTCTGGGAGTCGAACTCGGGCCTTCGCGCTTGCCGGGCAGGCGCTTAAGCCGCTGAGCCATCTCACTGGCCCCTTACTGAGGATTTTTGCATCTATGTTCATTAGGGAGATTGTCCTGTAGTTCTCTTTCTTGGTTGGGTCCTTCACTGGTTTTGATATCAGGGTAATGCTTGCTTCCAGGAATGAATTTGGGAGTATTGCTTCCCTTTCAATTTCATTAAAGAGTTTGAGAAGTAGTGGTGTTAGGTCTCTAAATTTCTTGTAGAATTCAGCAGTGAATCCATCAGGGCCTGGGCTTTTCTTTGTTGGGAAGTTTTTAATTACATCTTCAATTTCATTGATTAATACTGGTTTATTTAGGATTTTATCTTCTTGATTCAGGTTTGGTAATTCATATATATCTAGGAATCTGTCCATTTCTGCACATTTTCCGTCTTATTAGAATATAAGTTTTCAAAGTAGGTGTAGATGATCTTCTGGATTTCTGCAGGGTCCATTGTGATTTCACCCTTTTCATTCCTAATTGCGTGGATTTGAGTCTTTTATTTCCTTTTTTAAATAAGGTTGGATAAGAGTTTGTCAATTTTATTTAATCTTTTAAAGAACCAACTCTTTGATTCATTGATTCTTTGTTTTTTTTTTTTTTTTTTTAGTTTCCAATGCATTAATTTCTTCTCTGATCTTCATAATTTCCTCCCTCGTACAAGCTTTTAGTTTAGCTTGCTCTTCTTTTTCTAGAAGTTTGAGGTTCCACCATTAAGTTGTTTATTTGCTCTGTTTTCCTGATATGGGTATTTACTGCTATAAATTTCCCTCTTAGGGCTGCTTTCATTGTGTCCTGTAAGTTCTGATATGTTGTACTGTCATTATCATTCAATTGTAGAAACTGTCTAATTTTCTCTTTAATTTCATCTGTGACCCATTGGTTGTTCAGGAGGGTGCTATTTAATTTCCATGTGTAGAAACTTAATCTTTTTTTTATGTGGGTACTGGGAGTTGAACTCAAGACATTGCGCTTGCCAAGCAGGCGTTAATGCCACTGAGCTATATCACCGGTCCCCGAAACTTAATCTTTTAGCAGGTGTTTTTACAGATATTTTGTCGAAGTTCGGAATTTTTTAAAAAAGAAAATTGTTTATGCTTAACAGAAGTTTAAATTTTTTGTGTTATAAAACACCAGTCCTTTCTAGCTCTGGATTTAAAACAATTAAACATAATATAGACAGCTATTGTTAGGCATGGTCAGCTTCTGATTTTCTGAATGTTCTTTTTCCTACTTACAAGCTCATTATTTCTTGTGGTTTGAAACCCTTTCCTTCTGCTACTCAGTCCTGGATATTTATTCTTTGGTAGCGCTCATAGAAGACGAGAAAAGAGGGCCGGTGAGATGGCTCAGCGGCTTAAGCACCTGCCCGGCAAGCACGAGGGCCCGAGTTCAACTCCCGGAACCCACATACAAAAAAGGGGCCAGTGATATCGCTCAGCGGCACGGGCGCCTGCTGGCGCGCGAGGTCCTGAGGTCGACCCCCCGGTACCCCAAAAAAAAAAAAAAAAAGAGAAAAGAAATAGTGACTTCTAGTCCAGGTCTGCCCCCCAAAAATATAATCCAAACCATGTAGGGAATTTAAAATTTTGTAGTAACCATATTATAAAAGTAAAAAAATAGGGCCGGTGAGATAGCTCAGTGGCGTAAACACCTGCCTGGCAAGTGCGAGGGCCCGAGTTTGACTCCCGGAACCCACACACGAAAAAAGGGCCGGTGATATCGCTCAGCGGCCCGGGCGCCTGCTGGCGTGCGAGGTCCTGAGGTCGACCCCCGGTACCCACCAAAAAAGATAAAAAAATAAAAGTTAAAAAAATATTGTAAAAGTAGCCGTATTATAAACAGTAACAATTTTACTAGTGTCTTCTACTTAGCTCAGGCAGCCACAGTGTTAAATACAATGTGGAATCAATGTAAAAATTATTAGTATGATGTTTTACATTCTTGTTTTTGTACTCAAGCCTTTGAAATCTGGTGTGTATTTTATGCTTAGGGCACAAGCCCTAATTTGGACTTGCTGCATTTCAGGTGCTCAGTAGCCACATGTGACTGGAAGCCACCGAATTGGACTTGCAGCTCTAGTCTTGTTTTGGTTTGGTGATGAGCTTAAATCTGTCTAACATTTCTTTTTTACTTTGTTCTTCTTGTGTTGTGCCATTAAACTTTTTTTTTCCGAGACAGGGTTTTTTATGTAGTTCAGGCTGACCTCAAAGTCATGGCGATCCTCCTGTCTCAGCCTCCTGAGTGCTGGGATGACAGGTGTGCACCACCACACCTGGCTCATGCTATTAAACATTTTAGTATTTGTGTGTAGTAGTGATCATCATCTTAGCAGCTTTATATATAACCATATATATGGTTATATATCCCATACTTTTTTTTTTTTTTTTTTTGAGACAAGGTCTCACTATATAGTTCAAGGTCCAGTCTGGCCTTGAATTCACTATATAGTCCAGGCTGGCCTCAAACTCACAGTGATCTTCCTACCTCAGCCTCTTGAGTGCTGGGATTACAGGTGTGTGCCACCACACCTGGCATGTACATTCCATAGTTAGTGCCAGAAAAATGTTTAAAGAAAGCAGTCTTTTTAAGTTAAAATACAAAGTTATAGTTATAAAATACTGAAAATGAAGCATACTCTACTTCTGGAAATTCTGGTAGTATAGTACCTTTTCACTATAAATGGAAGATGTCTTTTCCTAGGCTCTGGGTTTTACTAACATTGAACAAGACTAATGCAACTAATGCATCCAGCTGTGCGTATCTCGTTGCTATGGTTGGGCTGCTTTACCATTCCTTACCTGGTGCCTTTAACCAGCTGTGTCTGCTCACAGTTAGTTGTCAGATCGTTGAGGCAGATGGGCACTGCTCCTTGTCAGTCCCCAGGGTTGTCCTTAGTGCTTTGGTCCACATGGGACTGTGTGGAAGCAGGAGGGAGGCAGGCATTGACCTCCGGGATCCTCAGATCTGTGTTAGCCATGGCTCACCTGGCGGGGGGGGATCCCTCAGTCTGCCTGCTCTTTGGGGGTGGGGCAGCGCTGGTACTGGGGACCCTGAATCACTAGGACGTGCCCGACTCTGCTGGGAAGGCACTGAACCTGAGAGTGCCCTCATGCCACCGACTGTCTACCCTTCACCTGTCAGAAGTCCTGTTCTGAGGAAAGTATTCTGCTTTTCTGATGACAAAGTAGTGCATGAGCTGAGTTAAACACAGACCCCTACCCTCCCCAAGGCTTTTTTTTTTTTTTTAAATATGGGTACTAGGAGTCGACCTCAGGACCTCACGCTTGCCGGGCAAGCGCTTGTGCCGCTGAGCGATATCACCGGCCCTTTTTTTCCTTTATGTGGGTTCTGGGAGTCGAACTCAGGACCTCGCGCTTGCCGGGCAGGCGCTTATGCTGCTGAGCCATCTCACTGGCCCCCAAGGCTTTTAACAGTATATTATTTCCCATTAACATTTTGTTCATAACACCCTACACCACAGATGGGATTTTGCTGTCTGTTTAGTCAGATATCGTCCCTTCTTTGAACAGTTGATCATGAGCATGTTCACCTCGTAGAGGCATCAGGAGAGGTCTCACCAGCTGCACAGATAGGTCAGGATCCTGGTGAGGTGAGGGGACTTGCCCTGTGTTACCCGTAGGTTGTGGAACCAGAACTTGCACCCTGGCCTGCCCAACTCCAGAGCCCACGTTTTAAGCAGGAGACCACGGCTTTAAATCATCTTTCACTGGACCCTCCCCCTCCCACTGTGGCATTGGAAATTGAACTCAGGGCCTTCACACTCAGCTATATCCCCAGCCCCCCTTTTAAAATAATTTTTTATTTTGAGATAGGGTTTCACTATCACTAAATTGTTCAGGCTGTTTATCAGCCTCCTACGTCAGCCTCCCGGAGTGTTGTGCTTGTAGGTATAATTTTGTTGAGGACTCTTAGTTTCAGTTCACAGAAGTTATATTGTGCTAGCTTAGACAGAAGGTGATTTTGCGATTGATATGTGGGGCATCTTGCAGACCCCTCTGGCAAGGATAGAACTGGAAGTTGGAAGTGATTTGAAACAGTTTTGTTGGCCATCTTTTCCTGTGCCTCTTTTGTTTCTGTCTTGCTAAAGCCAGGCCACCCTGCCTCTGAGTCTACATCACCCCTCACTGGGTCATCCAGGACTTGGGCCTAAAGCATTTTATTCTGCCCTCCTTGAAAGCTGGCAGGCAGGGAAGAGAGATATCTGTGAAGTAAGATCTGCCTCAAGCCTGAGACCCCAGCTTTAAAGGGAGGTGAGGGAAGAGGCTGGGAACTGACTCTGAAGTTGGAAGTTCTAGTCCAAAGAAACATGCAGCAGCTATGGACCAGGGTTCAGAGAAGGCCAGGCAGCCAATGAAGGAAGTCTACCACGTGGGAATGAGCCCCGCATCTTCCCTGGTGGTGCTGCTGGGTGTGGAGTGCCTCTGGAGGGAGAGCCTGCATTTCTCAGCATTTGTTTTCATATGGGTTCCCTTAGACAGAGGGCCTTTTGCATTTTGAATTAATTGGATTAAATAAAAATGCTACTAGAATTCATCTGTGGTTTTTGTTTTTTGGGGGGGGTCACTTAATAGTCTCTCTTTAGAGCAGTTGCAAGTTCATAGCAAAACTGAGCAGAAAGTAGAGCAAGTGGTGAGAGGTGGCCTGTGACTTCTCCCCACTGTCTTTGGCTCCTGGCATGTGGGGGGACATTGTTACAGTGGCCGAGCCTGTGCTGACACAGTGTTATTCTGAGCCCATGGTTTCTGGGAGAACCCATGCGTGTTGGAGACCTGTGGGTTCAGACAGGTGTATGATGGTGGGTGTCCAGCATGACAGTGCCATACAGAGTGGTAGCACTGCCCCAGCTCCTCTGTGTGCTGCCTGCCATCCCTCCCTGCTGCATCTCCTGCACTCACCTTTAACTGTCTCTCTCTCCCATCGGCAGCCTTTCCAGAATGTCAGCCAGTTGTCACAGAAGGTGGGGCCATAGAGGAAAGACTGGCTTGTTCCACGCATTAAAGATTGCTCCATTTCTTAATCTGGCTCATCTCTTTTTGGCATTGTATAATACTTTATTCTCTGGATGTACTACTGTATCTCTGTTCACCTACCGAATGACCTCTTGGTTGCTTCCAACTTTTGGCAGTTATGAATAAAGCTGCTATAAATACAGGCATTGCTTGTTTAATGGCTGAGTTATAGTCCTGTGATTAGGTCTTTAATTGAATTGGTAGCTAAATGAAGACTTGTGTATAGGATGTACGTGACAATATTCAGAATAAAGAAATGATCAAAGGAAACTCCAACTTGATGACTTTGCTTTTATTGGGATAACTTACATGCAGTACTGTAATGTATAACAGCATGTAAAACTACCTTGCTGTACTGTACAGCACAATCAAAAGACAGCGCTGTATAAACAAGGGGTGCTGTACAAAAATAGACATTGAGGCTCTGTCAACAAGATGTACAAAATTGTACAAAAAAAAGACGGTCAGAAATTTGAGCAGTGGGTCATAGGTTGAAACAGCGTGCCTCAGTCGTGAGTCCAAACAGTCATTAAACAGGTAGGTGATTAAATGAGGAATATCTGTATCCACATTCAGGTTTTTATGTAAACATAGATTTTTCAGTACACCTGGTAACATTAAGGAGTGTGATTGTTGGATCGAATGGTAAAATATGTATGTATTTACTTATGTATTTTGGTGTTGGAAATTGAACCTAGAGCATTGCACATGCTAGGCAAGCACTCTGTCACTGACCACTTCCCTTTTTTTGTTTGTTTGAGACAGAGGCTCACTAAGCTTCTCAGGCTCCCCTCAATCTTGAGATCCTCCCCGTTCTGTGCTGCTGAGATCAAAGGGGTGTGCCAGCAGAGTGAAAAATCCTGCTGTCCCACATCCTCACCAGCATCTCTGGCTGTTCCAGATATTGGCTGTTGGAATAGGGTTTTAGTGGTATTTTGTTGTTTTTATGTGTGTGTTTATGTGGCTCACATTTGTAGCTTGTATGTATTTCTCTCAGTGTCTCTTAGTGTTGCAGCAAACTCTGAAGGAAGAAGCAGGCAGTGAGTTGTTGAGAAGTACGATCGAGAGGAGGCTGAAAGAGTGCCTTATGTGCCCTAATGGAAATGATGCAGGAAAGAGGGAAAAACGGATGATGTAAGAAAGAGAGGACAGAATCACTGAAACAGACCTCAGGTGATGGTTGGGTGGGCCTGCACATAGGAATCTTTGTTGAAGAGGTAGTGTAGTTAGGTCAGTAGTAGCCACAGGAGAGCAGATGCCAGGAGATGGGTCATTGTGGTGGTCCTGGGAAACATAGTGCCAATTGGTTTCCCAAAGATTGTTTGCTTTTCGTGCCCTGTTCAGCAGTGAGTGAGTACTTGTGGTAGTTTAGCTTATTATCAACATGATTGGTTTGGGAGCCACCCAGGGATATGTGTGTGTGTATGGGGGACATGTGGGGATGACCTTGGGGTCTATATCTGGCCTCTTCCTCTGTAGTGCTGTTCCCCTCCTCTGCTTCATGGCTGCATGAACTAAGCAGCTTTGCTCTGCTTGCCCTTTCACCAGAATGTTTCTGCCTTGCAACCAGCCAACCATGGACTGAATCCTCCCAAATCATGAGCCAAATTAAATTTCTGCTCCTTTAAGTCGCGGTGTGTATGTATTAGGAACTGAGTTGCAGTGATAGAAAAGCTGATAGTACTGTACCCATGTTCACCTGTTTTCCTGCAAGTCTGTGCTCCTCTGGAGCTCTGCTCTTCATCAAAATCCCCCTGTCTACCTCACTGTTCTGCTTCCTTTTAAGTTCCTCCCAAGGTCCTCCTGGTAGGCTCAGGAGCCTTGGTCCTTTCCCTGTGCCTTGTGTTGAAGGTTCCTGTTGCTCCTTGCCTTGGACTGCCTTGTACATTCTGAATTCACAAACCAAAGCACTTTATTTAGTACTGATACTGGAGACTAAGTGTTATCAGTGCTATGCTATGGGAAGCAGGTACTCTGTGTGGTCACCTTTACTCTGGCTGCTGGTTTGGCTGTCTTTGGGCCAAGTGCTTTCCTGTGGCAAATGTGCTTATGGTATTGGGAGTGGGGTCCACTGTGGGGACTGTCCTTGTCCCAGCTGCCTGTCAGCAGAGCTGTGTGGGTGACTTGGAGCTTGCCAGGTTTTTGATGGCTACTTTGAAATTGCTTCAGGTCACTTAATTTTCAAATGTTACTTGTTTGTTCCTGCATCTCTAAGTAAAAGCTTTTCTCAGCCTCTATTCATACTAAGTGGTTTCCTCCTCTCCAGTTACTGTGATTTTCAGGTATCTTCAGGTTTTAATGGGAATGCAAACCGAAGCCTAAAGAGTTAGTAGTCCTTTGCTGTCAACTTCTCATTTGACCCCAGCAGATAAATTGTATTATACAGATTGAAGAAGAGGAATATGTTAGAAATACATACTTCTGGAGCTGTAAATCTGCTATTAATATATTTGGTTATTTTGCTCCTTTGCCATATGGAGCTTGAATGCAGAGACGTGAAGTATTTTGCAAATATTTGCTGTGCTGTCAGATGACAGAGCAGTGTTGCTGAACTTACCCTGGCACCGGGACGCATCCTGAGGCTTTCTGAGACATTTCTTTTCTCCTGCATAAGTAACATCAAAACAAACAGTCATGACATTGTTTACTTGACTTAAAATGTAACAACTACACTGATACAGGAAAACCATATTAGTTAGAGGCATAAAATCATTTTATGTAACTCTAGTTCTGGCAGATAACACGTGCCACTGTGCATTCATTACTTCCGTGAAACTGTCCCATTTAGAGCAACAGAGCCACTAGTTGTTTAATAGGTGGGCCAGCTCAGGAGCAGCAAGCAAAAATGGTGGCAGTTTTCTTTAGGCTTTCTTCTCTTTTTAATGTATCAAGTGAAATTAAAGGAAATCCTAAAGAAAACTCACTTTTATATTAGCTGTACTAAAGGATGCTAAAGTAATATAATCTGGAATCAATAATTAGTGTTACTGAATTTTATTGTTTCCAGGGAGCAACCTTAAAATCTATAAATTGCTAAATATTTACTCTGTAAAGTTGCAGAAATGATATTTTATAAAACATTAAATGCTTAAGGTAATTTTTCACCTAACTCGTGGTACGATTCGGTCATCAGTTTTTGGTAGCCACTTAGAAGGGGACTTAAGTGTTCAGTGATTATGTGCTGAGCAGTGGTCCTTACTCACAGAACTGACATGTGCTTTAGAAAAATTGAGATCAGGAAAGGAATGGAGGAATGGGTAAGTATCTAAGTGACACAGTGATGCTTGGACTTCTGCACAGGTAGCTAATAAAAGGTCATGTATAAGAATGAGGAAAATTGTGGTTATGGTAGGCAAGACTAAGCGTGAAGAGTCGATTTGGTCTCGTCACTGTGGTTCATCAGTGGGCATTTACTAGATGCCTGCTGGGTGCTGAGTGTGTCACGGGCCTTTAAAAATGTTGAGTGTCCAGTGAAAAGCTAGGTGAAGGATAATTTTGTACCCTAATAAGTATAAGATAGTCTGCAAAGGCCAAGCGTGGTAGAAGAGTTGTAAGTTAGCTGTGTGGTAGCATGTCCTGGTTGAGGGTGGGGATCAAAAATCACTGGGGAAAAAGATGCCACAGTGGAGTTAGAAGAGATGCCCAGTAGTTGTCTGGCAAAAGAAAGGGGGATTGGTGGTTCAGGGTGTCAGATGGTAGGTACGGAGGCAAGGAGAGAGACCCACATAGTTAGGTGGTTTACGTGTGGGGCTGTTGGCTTCCACTGGGTAATTATGCTACCCGGGGACCCAGCAGCCAAGGGCTTGTATGTCAGGGTTGCTGCCTTGCAGCAGCAACCTTCCTTTTAGGGGGTGGAGTAATGAAAGGGTTGACATTCTGATAACACGAGCAGCATGTGCCATCGCTCTGTGGAGACGGAGGCCCTGTGGGGGCAGTGGGGGCTGGATGCAGGTGCGTGTCTGGGCAGCAGCTGAGAACTGCACCCACCCAGGCATTTGTGTTCTTTTGAATCCCAGCTTTACCCTTTGGCGGGCAGGTCTCAGCAGTGCTACCATCCCCTGGGAGGCTGTGGGATTATACTGTTTTGATGTCCTAAAGTGCCCTTTTTTCTCATGTCTGTGAGGACCTTACATGTAAAGTCTTTCAGTAAGTGTGAATTTTTCATGTTTAATTTGGAATTTCTTTTTGAAAAACATTTTCAAAACTAAAATGTAGGCCTAGCAAGAGATTGAATGGTACCGGTTGAAATCCCTTATCTAAAATGCTTAGGACCAGTAGCGTTTTGGAGCTCATATTTTTTTTCGGATTCTGAAATATTTGCATATATGTGGTGAGGCGTCTTGGGGACGGGGCCCAAGTCTTTACATGAAATTCACATACACTACACCTTATACACAGAGCCTGAAGATAATTTTATACAGTATTTTTAGTGTGCCTGTGTTTTGGTTGTGACCCATTGCCAGTAGAAAACACAGGTGTGGAGTTTCCCACTTGTGGTGTCGTGACAGCACTCAAAACGTTTGGATTTTCAAGTATTTTGGATTTCAGATTTTCAGATTGGGGATGTTCAGATCTATATTATGATTTAATGTCTTCAGTTACCCCCCCCCCCCACACGTATGGCTATATACGCTGGCTGCAAGTGACAGCTTTTTACCCGAGAGTAGAAAATCAGTTTACTCAGAAAGGCTAAAATACATGAAAGGTGAAGCACTGTTTTTGGAAGTGCAGCTGAAGTAGTAGCACTGAAGTGTTTTCAGCAGTATTGTCATCTCTGGAATAGGTGTACGTTCTTCTGTGGAAAAATTTCTGGGTCGCTGTACTCCCGTGTGTGTTTGTGTGTGTGTGTGTGTATAAAATGTAGTTGTGGGTGTTGGATTTTGGAGACGATGTTTACTTAGTATTTATTCTTATACTTTTATTTGTTTTAAAATTTTATTTTTTGGTGGTAACTGAGAATTGAGCCCAGGGCCTTTGCACTGAGCTATGTCCCCTGCCACGCCCCCCCTTAAAATTTTTATTTTGAGATAGGGTCTCTAAGTCACTAAGTTGCCCAGGCTGGGCTGGAACCTGTGATCCTCCTGCTTTAGCCTCCCATAGTGCTGGGATTACAGGCCATGTCCTGCCATGCCTAGCCTAGTACTTTCTTTTGTATATCTATGTAATTGGACCTCTGCTTCTAAGCAGGATGTAGTAGCATGGACTGGATTTGTTCTCTTGCTTTAAACAACTAAACATAGGACAGAATGTACCAAATAGCACTTTTCCAGCACTGGGCAGTGGTAGGCAGGAGAAGGGAAACCAGGCAGCCCTGGGATTGCTTAAGCTCACTCCCTGCGTAAGGTTTGTAGGACACAGCTGCAGCAGGGGCTGATGGTTTCCTGGAGTTGAGGAGACTGAGTTAAGACCTTGGGGAGGCCAATGCGCATTTTTGGGGTGTAGAGTCCTGAAGGGAGTACTGTGGAGATGCATGTGTCTTCTGTAGTCTTCAGCTGAGTCCTGAGGAACATGTGCATGTCAGGAAGCCATCTGAATCTGGGGGTGGATCCCAGGCCATGAGTTCAGACCACGGTCATTGTGGCCAGAGTGGGAACAGGACCCTGGAGAGCATGCACAGGAGTGTTGTCAGGAGCAGACTCACCTCACAGGACTTACAGCCTAACCTCAAAAGGACCATACTTCCCAAACATCCAAGCCATGGCCTACAGAAGCTACGTGCAAGTGTTGGAAGGAATGAAAACACATCCAGCACCTAACAAGGTAAGATGTACAATGTCTGTTGGTTGGAAATTAGCAGGCATGCAAAAGAGCCATGACAGTACGGACTGAGGAGGAAAATCAGCAAGCAGATGTGACACACATGGTGGAGTTAGGGAGTAAGGATGCTGGCACAGTTCATTGCTGTATCCCACATGCTCAGGAAGATAGAGGAAAGCATCATCATGGTAAGAAGAAACTCAGAAGAAAACACAAAGCAAACATCTGGAGTTGCAACTGCAGTGTCTGAGATGAAAAATAAATTCAATGAGGATTGGCAGCAGATTAGATACTGCTGAAGAAAAGGTGACTGAACTTGAAGAGATAGCAATAGAAAGTATCCAGAAGGAACTGTAAGAACAAAAGGGCTGAAAATTAAGATTAAACAGTGAACAAAGGAGCTCCTTGTGTTGAGGGTCTCATTCTGTTGCCCAGGCTGCCTCCTCCCTCCCCTGGCTTCCAGAATAGCGGGGACTCCTTGCGCACGCCACCAACCTGCAAGCATTTAGAAGTTTTGACTTCTCATTCTGAACATTGTGGGCCATTCCTCTGTCTGTGGGCCGTCTCATCTAGTTCCATGGCTTTGGATATCTTATGGACCGGTGATGCCAAATCATATATCCAGTTGCACCCTATGCCCTGAGTGTCTTACTCTGTGCTGGCTGAGTCTGCGCTCTATGTGAATAGCATCCAGAGTAGACCTTTGGTTCTTGCCACTGGGCCAGCCCATTCTGTCTCTGGTGTGTCTGTCGTTGGCCTGACCTTCATCCACCCCTCTGGATCCTCTCAGGTCCCACTTGGCATGCTTGAGCCTGACTGCTCTTCTTCTTCCTTGGCTCCCACTCGCTTCCTCCCTGCTTCTGGAGCTGCCCACAGCAGTGTTACTTACCTTATCTCTCCGGAGCTCATTTTCCATACAGCAAAGTGTCTTTTTAAGATGGAGGCAGGAACCATAGCCATGTCAGAACGATAGCCTGCTGGCTGCCCCTGCCTGCCTTCCTGCTCTGCATGCCCACAGGCCCTGTCCTTGGATTTTACGTGCTGTGCCCTCTGCATTCAGCTAGTCTCCCAGGTCTTCATATGGCCGTTTACTTCTTCCCTTATCATTTGGGTCTTCACTGTTGTTAAAATGCCGCTCTTGGCTGGGTATGATGGAGCACACTATAGCCCCAGCTATCAGGAAGCTGAGGCAGAAGGATTGCTTGAGCCCAAAAATTTGAGGACAGCCTAGGCAACCATGAAACTCTTGTCTCAAAGCAAAATAGAAACAAACAAAAACACCACCCTTCAGTCCCAGTCCACACCCTTGCAAACTGTTTCCTTCATGGAAGAACACCAAATTTGACTTTGAGTTTGTGCGTTTACTGTGCTTCTTGTGCTCTATTCCCATGGCCTGTCCTAGAAGGCCTGGCCTAGAGTAGATGTCAGACTTTTTTTTTTTTTTTGGGTACTGGGAATCTTAACTCAGGACCTCATGCCAGGCAGGTGTTGCACCACTGAGCTGAATCCCTGGCCCAGATGTCAGACATTTATAGACTTGTCTTTTTCAGTTCAGAACTGTGCTGCATATTCTGTCCAGAGCCCCAGGCACTGCCCTTGATCATTTTCCTATCCCACACTTTGTCCACTCTCAATTCCTGTGGCCTTGGTCCAGGTCGCTGCCAACTGTCCCCTGACTTTGCTTCCTCCCTCCCATCTCTTCTCTCACACAGCCTGGGAGTTGGTCCTCAGCCCCCATCCCTCAGCATCTCATCTCATACCCTTTCTTCACCCACCTAGCCATCTGACCTCCCGCTTTAGGGCCTTTCTGCTTGCTCACCTCTGTGCCCTTTCCAAGGTGTCTGTGATGTGCCAGGAGTCTCAGGTCACTTCCTCAAGGAATCCTCACTGCCACCCTAAATGAAAGGGTACTGTTCCCAGCATCAGACACTCCTTTCTGCTTCATGTTTTCCTCCTTGTCTAATGTTTTTTATTTATTTACCTTTTGTATTGTTTTTGTCTTTGATGAGAATATTAGCTCCTCAAGGGCAGAGATCTTTGCTTATTTATCAATGTGTCCCAATGCCCTGGTAGATGCTGGGCCCAGTTAAATACAAAAAATCTAAAATTAAAAATGTTCCAGAATCTGAAATTTTTTGACTGCTGATGTGACACTACTAGTGGAAGTTTCCATGCCTGAGCTCATGTGGTGAGTTGCAGTCAAAATGCAGGTATGCTTAAAATATTGTATAAAGTGACCTCCAGTCTAGGTGTATAAGATATATATATATATATGAAACAGATTTTCCATGAATATAAATTTTGGGTGCCATCCTTATGATATAGGACCAAATCATTTGGATAAGGGACACTCAGTTATTGCTAGATGAGTGATGGATAGGTGGAGGCTGAGCGGAGTGTCCCCAGTCAGTAATGTTCTATCCTGGACTTTGGGACCTCGGAGCCCAGCATTTCCTTCTGTGGTACAAGGGCAGCTATGTGGTCTGATGGTCGTAACTGTTCTGTCAGTGATGGGGGCTAGGAAGAGAGATGACTGTGGAGGAAAATCAGTGTGAGGTTTTTGTTTTGTTTTGTCTTTTGTGGGGTAGGGGTGGAGGTTGGTCCTGGGAACTGATCCCAGGGCTTTCACACTGGGCTATATCCATAGCTCTTTTTTAATTTTTGAGATAGAGTCTTGCCAGGGTGCCCAGGCTGCAGTCCTCCTGCCTCAGTCTCCAAGAGTGCTGGGATTATAGGCCCGTGCCAGAACACCTAGCATGTCAGTGTGAGTTCTGAAGTTGTAATTTAGACTTTTCAGATCTGTAGATACAGAGAAAGATCTCTGCTTTCCTGAGCTCTGTGGTTTGGGAGTCTGCAGCCTGTGGGGACACCAGTGGGAGACAGACAGTAGCCAGTTCTCTCCCCTTGTCCCCCAGATAGCATTCCAAGGCTTCATCACGTGTCTGCTAAACTGTGTCTGGTTAAACCCTAGGACCTTGTACGTGCAGTTTTGACCACTGTTTTACACATGGGTCAGAATGTATGAAAGCCTTTTGCATCGAGAGGTGCTGTCATTCCCTACTTACTTGTTCCTTTGTTCATGCAGCCCTATTTAAGAACCCACTGCCATCATGGAGCCTGGGGACCACTTGAGAGCTCTCAGTTCATGACTAGGGGGCCAGACATGTCAATGCAACTCGGTTGAGCACGGTGACAGGACAGAGAGCCGTGAGGCTAAGGGAGTAGCTCAGGAGCCAGCAGGGCTGGCTGGAGCCTCTGTGGAAAGCTACAGTGGCCTTGCTGTGGATCCTGTTCATCCCTCCCACCTGGTTGGTAGGCAGCAAGGTGCTCCACTTGGCAGGAGAGACCAAGGGGTGCCCTGCCATGTGGCTCCTAGCACAGCAGAGCTGGGCCAGCCCCTGTATGGCCCCACCTTGGCCCTGTCCTGGCTCTGAGGTTCTCTAGGACCTGTAGGTGTCCCTTGTCAGGCCATCTGGGGACCATTCACATTATCTGGTTGGGTTAAAATATTGGCTTTCTGCTTGCTGGCCTTAGGACTTTAGGCCATTTCCAAACCCATAAGCCCTGACTGCTTTCTGCGTGCCTGTGTTTCTAAGGCTGATTTTACTTTTGGATAGAGCGCTTGGTGATCTTTGGATAGGATCCAGGATCATAATCTTGCCTCTTCCTCAGGCATTCACTTCCACCTTCATCCCACAGTTTAGGATCTGTTTAAAAAAGCACTAGTTGAGGGCCGGTGAGATGGCTCAGCGGCTTAAGCGCCTGCCCGGCAAGCGCGAGGGCCCGAGTTCAACTCCTGGAACCCACATACGAAAAAGGGGCCAGTGATATCGCTCAGCGGCACAGGCGCCTGCTGGCGCGCGAGGTCCTGAGGTCGACCCCCTGGTACCCACAAAAAAAAAAAAAACACTAGTTGAAATCAGGTAGCTGGAGGTGAATGCAGCATTGCTTATTACAGAGCCTGGACGGGGGCTGGGTCTCGCGTGTACGGCTGCCGTCGTGCTCCTGTGCTTAGTGTGGAATCTAGAATGTGGACTGCCGGTCTCAGCAATGATCTCAGCAAAACTGCCACCTCAGTGCACAAGCCCTGTAGGTTGGGCCTTAGTGGCTTCAAGCCTTTTTAATGGAGAGTACTCTGAAAATTGAGTCTGGCAGTTTCCCCTCGGGGAGAGTGATCCCAAAGTCTAGGTGAAGGGCTACACAGACAACTTCTGACTCCCGCAAAGATTTTCTTTATGGTGTTACTGTTTTATTTGAAGTATTATGAATTTCTGGAGCACTAGTTTCAGTTTTATTCAACAAGTTTCCTATTTTATGATTCTCTACATAAACATACATGTGCGTTTTATTTTAGAACTAAGTATATTTTTAAACAATCTTGGCTTTGTGGATCAGGTTTTGAAAACAGAATTTTTTTTTCTGTTCCAGACTCCTTTTAGTTTTGGCATGAATCATAGGACACCACCCTACCCCGCTGGGGATTATTGTCTTCTGTGCAGAAGTGAACGGAAAGACTCTTCATTCTTAGAGAGTGGAGTTAAGACTGCGAGCAAACTGGCCCTTTCCATGGCACCCAAGGGCAACAGCGTGCTGCACCTGCCGCTGTGGGTGTGCCCAGACTGCCGGAGGACCGTGGAGAAGGAAGAGAGGCATGGCGGCCTTGACCAGCCGGTGAGTGGCTGCCGGTGAGCGGGCATGGCGCGCCTCCCCATGGGCTGTGGGCTCACTGGCAGCAGAAGGGAAGGAATGCATCTGCTGCAGGGTGCTCTCCGCACTGCTCTCTGGATGTCCCTCCTGGTCTCTGCTGGCCACGCCTGACAGGGTCAGCCAGCTGGTGGTCCACAGGGTATTTTGGCTTTGTTATTCTGGGCTCAGGATTTTGTGGGTGAAGCACTTTGCTGAGGAGCTAGCAAGCCTTTCATGTGTTTGGCTCTAGACAATTCCATGTGCTAGCAATGCCTGGAATTCTCTCCCAGATGCACTTCTTTTTTTTTGTTTTTTTTTTGTGGGTACCGGGGGGTCGACCTCAGGACCTCGCGCGCCAACAGGCACCCGTGCCACTGAGCGATATCACCGGCCCCTTTTTCGTATGTGGGATCCGGGAGTCGAACTCGGGCCCTCGCGCTTGCAAGGCAGGCGCTTACGCCGCTGAGCCATCTCACCGGCCCCCAGATGCACTTCTATAGCTTGACTTTCCTTCCCTCTTTCCTGCAGTCCTTGGGTCAGCTCAGCTTAACGGAGGCTACCTGGAGGCCATTCAGCCTGCAGGCGACCACACTCTTTACCTGACCTTTGACCTGTGTTGAGCCTGAGAGGTTTCCAAATCTGTCTGGATTCTAGGAGTTGGCTTATGCCACCATGTAAGGCCCCACTTTCGAGTTCTGTTTCCTTTGATTTCTGCTGCAGGTAACTGTTTCAGCTTTTTCGTCTGATCCCTTGCTGTAGGTGGCCAGTAACAAGTAGCAGTCGCTGCCTTGCTTTCTAATGTGGGCCTGCTTTCCAGTTAGTCCCTGTGACAGTGTGAGGAGTGTTTGGCTACTGCATGGATAGCTCTCCACCTCCTCATGCATCAACCAGCACCAGTCCCTGCATCTCCTGGAGCTGCCCTCTCCTCCCATTACTGAAGAACCCCCTTCCACCAGTCCCCGTTTCCTAGAACTTGCTTCTAACATACCATATATTTCACTTGCTCATTTTGCCTTTCTTCTTTACTGGAATACAAGCTCTGAGAAGGCAGCTGCTATTGTGTACTTTCTGCCTGACATACTTAGGTACTGAAAATATTTGAATTAATGACTAAGTGAATGGATGGACAAAGGCGTGAACCTAGAGGGTGGAGAGAGCATAGTTAGTCTGAAGTTTTGGTCCTGTCAGATCTTGCTTTAATCATTTTTTACATTTATTTTCTGTGTTCACTTAATATATTTGGTCTTTTCTGCATTGTGTTTAATGGAAGGCTGTTTAGTATTATTGACATCAGTTTATTTCCTATGCTTTTCCAGTCATCATTCTTGTCTGTTCACCAACTGAAGCTTTTTTTTTTGCTTTTTATGTGTGTGTACTGGACTTCATCACTTCTTCTGATTTCATCCCTGCCTGGTACTTGGTCTGCCTGTGTCCTTAGGAAGGCCACACCCTGCCTTGGGGCCCTCATTCCCTCGGGGCTGTGTGCTGGAGACAGACAGTTCTCTGTCCAGCAGGCTTGTTCTTCTCACCCAGGGCAGCAGCCTGGGCTGCCACTGAGGCGCAGTGCTGGCCAGCGTGCGCACATAGACACCGGTGGCCTTTGCAGGGCGACCTCCGTGGTGACGCTGAGTTAAAATTGGGGGCCTCTTAATACAGTGATAAATAATTTACTTTCAGTAAAAATTCACCCTTTTTTCTTTACAAAACAAAACATTGGCTAGAATCGGATTGCAGAACCCACATAGAGTTTCCTTGTTCCCCTGGTGGTCAGTCCCTTGTAATCACAGGGTTGATTTTTGTCCCTGCAGCTCTGCTTTTTCAGGAGTGTCACAATAACAACTTCTTCCTCCTCCTCCCCCTCTCCCCTCCCCCTCCTCTTTTTTTTTTTTTTTTTTTTTTTTGGTGTGTGTCTCTTTTTGAGACAGGGTTTTGCTATGCAGTTCACATTGGCCTTGAACTCACTTTGTAGCCAGGCTGGCCTTGAACTCCCAGCGATCCTCCTGCTGGGATTACAGGTGTGCAGCACCATGCTCAGCCTCACATAAACTTCTGTCACTTGACACAGTGCTCTTGAGAGTGATCCATGTGGTTGCATGCATCAGTAGTTTTCTCCTTTTTATTGTTGAAAAAGTTGTACAGGTAGAACTGAGTGTGGTGATGTAAACCTATAGTGTTAGCACTCTGGGAGGTTGGAGGGAGGAGGATTGTAAGTCTGAGCTCAGCCTGGGCAATTTAGTAAGACCTTGTTTCAAAGTAAAAAATTTTAAAGGGCTGGGGGTGTACTCATTGGGAAGACCCTGGGTTCAACCCCCAGTACTGTTTAAAAAAAACAAACAAAAAGCAGTACAGATATAGCAGTTTACCCACTCTCCAGTTAACCGATGGCCCTTTGGGTTGTTTCCAGAATTGTACTGTTTTGCAAAGAGCTGCTGTAAATGCTTTTGTACATGTCTTTCTGTGGACATCCCTTTTACATGTTACTGCATTGGTTTGCTGGAATTTTGTTAAGGCTTTGTATCTGTGCTCATGAAAGGTGACTGTAGTCTTTCTGTCTAACAGTGGCCTTTAGGGCCTCATAAAGAGTTGAGGTATGTCCATTTTCCTGTTCCTTCGCCTTTCTGGGAGTGTATGTAGAGTTGGCATTGCTGTTTCTTCTTCAAGCATTAATCTTGCTGTCTGTTCCTCTTGTTCTGTTTGGTCAAGTGCCACACAGTGTGCAGAGAGCGCCAGGCGGAGACTGTCACTGGGGCGTCTACCTGGCAGGCTGAGCCGGCACTTGGGCCAGCTTGTCTCTAGGGGCATATACTGCAGCCCCGTGCTGGTGTGGGCCGGGTGCAGGTTCTCTCTCTGCTTCCTGCTTACGACCCCTGGGAGGGGTGGGAATATCCCTGTACTTGGCATTTCCTGGGGTTAGGCTTCCACTCCCACCATGCTTGCTCACTCCTTTCTTCCTGCTGTATGGCCTCTTTCCACCTTCCTTCCTGTGCCAGAGGTGAAACACCGACAACGTGTGTCCTCTTTCCTTGGGGCTGGTTGCAGCGTGTCATATAGTTTATCTGCTCTTGCTGACCCCATGTTGGGGTTTCATCGATTGCCTGGCTCTTTCTGTCCTTAGGGTAGGAGCTCTGAGGGCGCCCCCTGCTCCCACTGTGGGGAAGTGGGACTGACCTGCTGTATCCTAGGTAAGCATTCTTTTACCACAGTGGCAGCAGGAGGTGAGCAGAGACTCCTCCCTGCTCACAGTTCGCATCCAGACTTCTCCAGAGACCTCCTCTGTGGCAGTCCCCTTCCAGCTCATGTTCTACACACTGTCCTGCCCAGAAAGCTAGACTTCACGGAAAGTGTTCACTTCGACCCTAATGTCAAGTGGCCCACAGACCTTTAGATCTGGGGCTCACTTACTTGATTGTCCTCTTTTTTATGTGTGTGAGGTTACTGGGAATCACACCCAGGGATCCTCTACCACTGAGCCACATCCCCAGCCCCAGGTCTTGGCATGTTGTCCAGGCTGCCTCCAACTCATGATCTTTCTGCCTCGGTCTCCTGAGTAGCTGGTGTGTACCACTGTGCCCAGCTCTGTTGTCCTCTTTTGCCTTGGTTCTCGGACACTGCCATGCATGTCTGGAGGTGTAAATTCTGGTCCATTTTCTCCAGCGGATAAGGTCTTCTCACGTTCGTTTTGCTAAGTTCCATTTTTTAGAAATTGTCAAAGCTATCAGGACAGAGTTGCTTGTTGGGGGTCTTCAATTCCTGTCTTGTCTGTAGATAAGACTTTTTTATTTCTTATATTTGTGCTTTCTTTTTAAGTAAGATTTTTTAGGAGTCTGTCTTGTTGTCTTTTCAAAGAAACAGCTTTTAATTTCTAAAATATTAACTTTTACTTTGTTTCATTAATTCTATTTCATATATGCATGTGTGCTGTATGTTAGAAAAAATGTGAGGACATGGAAGACAACAGTGCAAAGCACATTTCCTCCAGCACCTGCCTCAGCTTCCTCCCTCCCACCCTTCCTCCCTTGCAGCCTGCTTCTCTCTGTGGGGAGGGGGTCCTGCCCCATGGTGTTTATTGGAAGGGGTTGGGGCAGGCACCAGTGTCTTGAGCTGCAGATATGGTCTCTGGGTTCTCACTCTCCCTAAGGAAGGCGTGCTGGGCTGCAGCCAGGCAGGCAGGTAGGGTGTGCACAGCAGCTGTGGCACTGCTTTCTGGCCCTCTTCTGAGTGCTGCCTAATGAGTCTGCAGCGCCTGAGCCTCAGGTGCCAGCTACTCTGGGGAGTCGAGCTCCTTTTCTGTGGTGAGCAGAGTGTAGATGCTAGGGGATACTTACTCTGCACTGTTGTCTTCTTGCCTCTGACTTTTTTTTTTTTTACTATTGTGTACCTATAACATTCCTGTTCTGATCCTGCATGGAGGCCTTTGGGAGCCTCAGCTGCATCAGTCCTGCCTGCTTTCCTCCCAGTGCTGCTTGGTAGGGGGCTCACTTGGTCTGTTTCTTTACAGTTACTCTTCTGCTTAGGATCCCAGGGCCCTTGCATTGAGCTATATTCCCAGCCCCTCATTTATGTACTTGTTCAAGCCAGGGACTCACTAATAAGTTGCCCAGTTTGGGGTCAAACTTGCATTTCTCTTGCCTCAGCCTCTCAGAGTGCTAAGCTTGCAGGTGGGTGCCACCACACCTGGCTATGACTGAGCTCTTTTAAAGGCTTCTATTCTGCATGTATCTTTGTCTTTCTTTTCTTACAAATATTCCCTTTGTGCCCTACATCTTCTGAGACTGTACTGGTGACCACCAGGTGAGCTTCCTGATTCTTGCTGCCTCTGTCCTTTGCCGCCCTGGGGCCATCTGTGGGGAGTGCTCTTCTGAAGCAATGTGGCGAGCTGACTTATTCTTCTTTAGCCTTCTCTGTCCTCCTGCATCCTTTTGCTCTCCATCTCTGGTAGTTCATTTTAGGTATTCCTGGCAGTCAGCAGAGAGGTAGACTTTATTTGTTCTCTTCTCAGTCTGCTTAATGTTGAAATTAATTCCTGTCACTTCCTGTGATTGCTGATGTATTTCGGTTGTTCCTGCTGCAACAAAGGTCAAAGATAAATCGTTGCCCTCACCAGCGCCCCTGGCCCTAGAGTCTGCCTTCCTGCTGGGCTATTTCTCACTCTCTTACTTCTGCTAGTTACATCACCCAAGTGTCTAAATCTAGTATTGTAGTTTGGCTTTTCTGGTGTTTTGAATTTTATAAAATATAATCATACATATGCAGCATTATATCTGAGATTCATAAATAATGTTTCTTTATTTTCATTATATACTGTTCACTTTTATGAATACACTGCATTTTGGTTTGCAGAGTTTGTCTTTATGAGTTTTATTGGTTAGGGTTCTCTAAAGGAGCACAATGGATAGAAAATCGGTGTGTAATCATGCAGAGGGATTTATTAGGGAGCCTACAGGATCAGAGGCAGGGGATGGAGCTGCTCAGCCCAAGAAGCTGGAAGCCATGCAGCAGGCAGCATCAAGGGTGCAGCCCCAGTGCAGGGTCGCAGGCCTGGACACTCCCTGTGGAGCTGTCTGTGTTGGAGGGCAGAGTAACTGGAGACCTGTGTCTGCAGGTGACAGGAGCAGGCTCTAAAGCACACGAACTTCCTTGTTTCCTTTTTTCATTCCCCTTGGGCTATAAGCCTGTAGGTTGGTGCCACCCAAAACCTCTTCTTTGTTTGCTGGTCTGTATCCTAGTCATCTACACAGATACACCCTGAACCGTGTGTCAGTAATCTGCTGAGCATGTCTTGATCTAGTCAAGTTGACATGCCACAGTTAATGGTCACAAGCTGCCCCATGTCTTGACAGCTAGACACGTCTCCTTAAACCACACATACTTAATTTTCAGATATAGTAGCAAATTTGTAATTATACCTTATATGGTACAGCTATCCTACATACAAACAAAAATTTACTAATTCCCTCCCCAGAATAGAAGGCAGTTTTCCTTTGGATAGTGCTCACTTTTCTCCTGACACTCCATAATTTAAATATTACAATGTGGATTTAACAGTACTTAAGATTCAGCTATACCTCTTCTGGGTATCTTCCTGAGAGTTAAAGATATCACATTACAGTGATCCATGCATACCCAAGTGGGGTTTTTTTTTTGGTTGTTGTTTTTGTTTTTTTTTTGAGACAGGGTTGCTATATAGTGCAAGCTGGCCTTGAATTTGCCTGTGTAGTCCAGGCTGGCCTCGAACTCATGGCAGTCCTCCTGCCTCAGCCTCCCAAGTGCTGAGATTACAGGCATCTGCTACCATGCCCAGCCATACCCATGTTTATAGCAGCATAATTCATAATAACTTAAGTCTTGGAAGCAGCCTATAGGCCCACCAATAGATGGATGGATGATGCACGGTGGAGTACTGCTCAGCCATAAAGAAGAATAGATTTGAGTCGTTTGTAGGAAAGTCGATGCACCTTGAGACCATATGCTAAGTGAAATAAATCAGATGAAATAAAAGATGATAGGAAAACAGGGAGGTAGAGTTTATGGAGATGGGGAGAGAAGTGGGTAGGGAGGAGAAGGGGAAGTAAAAATTATTAAGATGTGATATGTATATGCATATGTACCAGTTCCCCAAGATTAATGTAATATGTATTGCAAATGTGTACTAATAAAAAAGAAACTAAAAAATATAAGTACAATCAACATTATATTACAAAGAAAACATCTGTTTAATGTATATGCATATATATGTACAAGCTTATTAACAAAATAGGGAAGAAACAGTCATGACAGTTTGTTTCTGTAATTGGCCATGTGGTCCTAGGTGGTAATTATAACTGCCTTCTTTTGCTGCCCATTCTGTATTCCCTTGGCCGTTAGCAGGCACCTCAGTGGGACTTGGTTCTGGATGGGTGATGCATGGCTTTATCCCTGAAGGTTCTGGGCCGGGTGTTATCCTGGCTGGACTGGGTTCTTGTGGGTCTGGTAATACTAGGAGATGCCCTAAGGGATCTGCACTCCAGACACTCTCTCCTTTATCTCCATTGTGGAGTATCAGAGCATTTTGCCCTTGGTAATCTGGATCAGGTCATTCTCCACCACCACCCCTCTGCAACTCCTTTTTCAGCCTGTTGAGTTAGAGGCATGAGGAGCCCAAAATGGTGAGGAGGGAACTCTTCAGTTCAGTTCAATGGGATCAGTGTTGTGCTTCCTGGTAGAAGCCTTCTGTCCTCTGAAATGAAGACTTCTGGGACAGCAGAGCATAAGGATGTGGGAACAGGAAGCAAAAATTCAGCTAGTGGGTCACTAGGGGTCATGGGGAGTGGTACTGTTCCCATTTTTACCCCTTCATTCCTGGGCCCATGAAACTTGGCTGAATCTAGACTTTGTAGTTTGTCTTTCCCAGTGTTTTGAATTTTATAAAGATATAATCATGCAGTGTGCAACATATTTGAGATTCGTAAGCGATGTAGTTTCTTCATTTTCATTGCTGTGTACTCTTCACCTTTATGGATACACTGCATTTTAGTTTCTAGATTTTACTGTTACTGAGTGATGCTCCTAGAGCACGGTAACACATTCTGTTTATAAATGGAGGGAAGGCGTTGCTGAGTCATAGGGGTTTATGTCATTAACTGATTTCCTGTTAAGATCAGTAGCACTTTTTAAAAATGAAAACTATTTTCCCAAACAAAAATTAGTAACTAGAGTGACAGTGTTTTGTATTTTATGCAAATTTCTTTAATGTCTGATAATAAAAGTTAAATTTTCTCTTGTGTGCTTCTGTGTTCAATCTCTTGTGAAAGGTTGTTTTGATTGAAGTTTATCAAAAAATAATGGGTTTTTAAACTAATTGTAAGAAGTGAGTTTCTTAATGCTTTGTTGCAGTGTGGACTCTAAAATCTGGTCAGTGACTTTTTCTTACTGGTCCATTGGTCTGTCTTGCCCGCTAAATAGATCTCTAACCCACGCCTGGTTCTGTGACATCATTTGTTGGTCATTCACAAAATAAGAGTTTACCAGGTTGGGCAGACCTTCCTGATGCAGATATTTTCACTTTTCAATATTAAGACAGCACGTTTGTCAGTATCATCACTGATCTCATCAGAAATGCTTTTAGGCCTATAGTAGCAGGTACAATTTTTCCCAAGTAACTCTTTATGATTATTATTCTCTGGCTTACAAGTTCTTCAGTTCATTCATTCATTCATTCCTCTTTACTCTGTTGGTTGTTTCTTTTGCTGTGCAGAAGCATTTTAATTTGATATCGTCTCATTCTTGCTCTTTTTTTTTTTTTGTGGGTACCGGGGGTCAACCTCAGGACCTCGTGCGCCAGCAGGCGCTCGTGCCGCTGAGCGATATCACTGGCCCTTTTTTTGTATGTGGGTTCCAGGAGTCGAACTCAGGACCTTGTGCTTGCAAGGCAGGTGCTTATGCCACTGAGCTCTCTCACTAGCCCATCATTCTTGCTCTTGATTCTGGTTATTATTTCCTGTGCTATTGGAGTCCTAGTCAGGAAGTCTTTTCCTGTGCTTAGGACTTTAAGTGTTTCCCCTCTGTTTTCTTGTAGCAGTTTCAAGTCTTATACATAGGTCTTTGATCCATTTTGAATTAATTTTTATACAAGGTAAGAGACAGGGATCTAGTTCAGTCTCCTACATATGGATGTGCAGGCCCCCCCCATTTGTTGACAAGGTCATTTCTCCCACATATGTTTTTGGCTTCTTTGTCAAGAATTAGAGAGCTGTAGTTGTGTGCACTTGTTTCTGCATCCTCTGTTCCACTGGTCTATGTGTCTGGTTTTGTGCCAATACAATGCTTTTTTTTTACTATGGCTTTGTAGTATAATTTGAAATTGGCTATTGTCATACCTCCAACAGTGCTTTTTTTGCTTGGGATTGCTATTCTAGGTCTTTTGTGTTTCCATATGAACTTTAGGATTGGGGTTTTGTTTTTTCCTAGCTCTACTATGAAGAACGTCACTGGAATTTTGATAGGAATTGCACCAACTCTGTAGATCACTTTCAGTAATATGGCTGTTTTATCTTTGTTTGTTTGTTTATTTTTGAGACAGGATCTTGCTATGTAGTGCAGGCTGGCCTTGAACTCACTATGTAGCCCAGGCTGGCCTTGAATTCCCAGCAATCCTTCTGCCTCTGCCTCCCAAGTGCTGGGATGACAGGCATCTGCACCATGCCTGGCATTTTTGACAATATTAATTTCGTTGGCCCATGAACATGGGAGGTCTTTCCACCATGTAGTCTCATCTTCACTTTTTAAGTGTTAATGTAATTTTCATTGTGGGGGTCTTTTGTCTTTTTGGTTAGGTTAATTTTTAGGTTTGTTTCCTGATTTTTTTCTTAGCTAGTTTATTATTGGTGTATAGAAAAGCTACTGAAGCCAGACTTTGTGGCACAGACCTGGAATCCTAATACTCGGGAGAGTGAGGCAGGAGGATTTCGAATTTGAGGCCAGGCTTGGATGCATAGCGATTTAAAAACCAAGCTGGTCTATAGAGAGAGACCCTGTCTCAAAAAATAAAAATTTTGGGCCGGTGATAAGCTCAGCGGCATAAGCGCCTGCCTGGCAAGCACAAGGTCCTGAGTTTGGCTCCCGGTACCCACATGTAAAAGAAAATAAAAATAAAATAAAAATAAAAATTTTTTTAAAAGGGAAAAGCTATTGATGTTTTAATGTTGATTTTGTATGCTGCTATTTTGCTGAATTTATTAACTCTCAAAGTCTTTCGCTGGAGTCTCTAAGGCTGTTTGTGTCATTGAAAGCTCTTAAGAGGTTTGTCCTGATTGATCCAGGGTCTTCTAAAAACAGGATCATATTGTCTGCAAATAAGGATGATTTGACTTCTTTTCCTATTTGCATCCTTTTTCTTTCTTTCTCTTGCTTAATTGGTCTGACCAAAATTTCAAGTACTATACTCAGTAGGAGCGGTCAAACTGAACATCCTAGTTTCATTCCTGATTTTAGAGGAAGTGTTTTTTCTGTTTTCCCCATTTAGTTTGATGTGGAAATGCTCAGATTTAAAGATTGGCCACAAATAGTATCAGTTGTTTCCTTTGAAGTGACAGACTCATTTTGTCCAGTTTTGGAGATACCTGACAAGCACCCGAGTGCAGATCCCCATAGTGTGTTTGTCATTGTTGAGGGAAAGCTTGGAAGGAGGCTGCACAGGGCTTTCCTCCAGGCTGCGCTCCTTGGGAGTGAATGCTGTGGAAACACTCTAGGCTACTTCCTGTGGGAGATAGGGAGACAGGCCTAGGGGTTGAGATTTAATACAGGTAGTGGTTTTATTGTTCCAAGGACATCTTAGTGGGAACTGGCAGTTGTACTTCAGTTCTGTGCGTGTGACTGTGGAGAACACAGAAGCCCTGGCACTTTGCCCCCTGCTGCCCTTGCCCTGGCCACTGGCTGGGGTCATCAGCTGGGCTCACTGGCACTGTCTCTGTACCAGCAGCAGCATGAGAACACAGAGGACACCTGACTGTTAAACTGGAAACTGTGTTGATCGTGGAGCTGCCAAGGGTGAGGTACCCAGAGCCCATGAAAAACACTGAGAACCACTGATTGGGTTGTCTTATTCCTGCTGATGGGTGGGATTTCTCTCTATATAACCTCATCGTATTTTACCTTGTTACTGCTTGCTTTAGTCCTGTTCGTAAGTACTTTTTTTTTTTTTTTTTTTTTTCATTTTCTGTGGTGCTGGGGATCGAACCCAGGGCCTTGTGCATTCAGGGCAAGAACTTATCACTGAGCCACATCCCCAGCCCCAATGTAAGTCATTTTTATCATTGGTCATAAACATTTTTATTATGAATTTTTAGCAATCACGTGTCAAAAACTAAAAGGATGCAGGTGATATTTTTTACCTTCAGCATACCCAAACTGTTTTATCAACATGTAACCAATGTAAAAAATTAGTGTTCTCTTCATTTTATATTTTATTCAAAATCCTGTGTGTATTTTACCCATGTCACTTTAGACTACTCACATTTCAGGGGATTGGTGGCTATGTGTGACTCTGGGCTACTGTCCTGGACAGCACTGTTCTGCACCATTACTGATTTACTTTTCATATTAGACCTACAACCTACCTGGAATTGAAATTAAAAATTTTATATAGTGTGAAGTAAAGCTTAAACTATTACGATGTGGAGCTCTAGTTTCCTAGCGGCATTTATTGGCAGGACTGCCCCTCAACTCTTCAGTGCCACCTATGTCATAAACCACAGGCTCCTATGTGCCAGCATCAGGTTTTGGATGCTCTGGTCCATTCTCCTGGTTGTTGTCCTTGTGCTGACAGCATGTTGTCCTAATTAGTGTAGCTTTGTAATGAATCTCATACCAGTTGCTATGTCCTCTTCAAAAATGTCTTGACTGCCAGGCGTGGTGATGCACGCCTGTCATCCCAGCACTTGGGAGGCTGAGGCAGGAGGAACGCTGCTCGTTCAAAGCCAGCCTGGGGTACACAGTGAGTTCAAGGACAGCCTGAACTACATAGAGAGACCCTGTCTCCAAAACAAAACAAAACAAAACAAAAAACAAAACAAAACAAAAAAACCCCTCTTGACTATTTTTGGCTCTTTATATTTCTGTATAGGAAGATTATCTGGTCAATTACCATTAAAAAAATACCTGTTGAATTCTGACTGGGAATTGTATCAACTCTGTCAGTGGGAGGAAAATTAACTTTTTAATATTAAGTCTTTGAATCCAGGACCATGAAATTTTTACCACATTGATCAGTGTTTGGTATTTTTCTGTTACTGTGTTTTTTTTTTTTTTTTGCGGGGAGTATGGGGGTTTGAACCCAGGACCTTTGCCCTGAAGTATAACCCCCTGACCCCCTTAATTTTGAGCCAGGGTCTCCCTAAGTTGCTAAGTTGCCTGGGTTAGGTTCAAACTTGTGCTTCCCCTATCTCAGCCTCCCAGAGTGCTGGGGTGACAGGCGTGTGCCAACCACACTGGGTTTATTCTTTTTTATGTGTATATGTAGTACTGGGGATTGAACCCAGGGCTTATGGTACCTTTTTTCAAAAAAAGATTTACCTGCAGGTATTTTATTTTTTTAAAGTTACTTGTTTATTTATTTATTTAGTGATACTTTATTTATTTTGAGGGTTGGACCTGGGCCTTCACACTGAGCTATGTCCCTAGCCCTTTTTATTTTGAGACAAGTTCGTGCTCAGTTGTTGAGTTACCCAGGCTTGGCTTGAGCTTGTGACCTTCCTGCCTCAGCATTTTATAAATTTTTTGATACTATCTTAAATGTTACCCTTCACATTTTTTTGTCCTCTAACTTTATTGGTATAGATGTTCTCCTTTTTATTTGTGGGTTGGATATTTCAGAAGCCCTACTTCTAAGAGTTGGACAGGTTTTTGACCTTGTTTGGTCTCAGTATTGCACTTCCCAGTTTAAGAACTGCAGTTTAGTTTTACTGCCAGTTGTGTTACATTCCCCTTATGTGGCTGGATTGCACGGTTGTCCTTCAGTGACTCCACACAGATGGCTTCTGTCTACTTTCTCAGCCTTGGGGACTGGCACACCTGTCCAGGGCAGTGGGCAGAGAGAAATGCAGAACAGGGAGGACCCTTGATGTCTGAAAGATAAAGTTGTCCAGGTGTAGTGGACAGTGTGTACCTGTGTCCCAGCTATTTGGGAGGCTGAGGTGGGAGGGTCAGTTGAGTCCAAGATTTTGAAACCAGCTTGGGCAACACATCTCAGAAACAAAACAGCAAAGTAAGAGATGAAGATGACTGATAATAGATGTCAGCGATGTAGGAGAACAAAAGAACTTGATACCTGGAAGTAGGAGAAAGCAAGTAGCTGGAGAGGCATTCAGGGTGGTAGCTGGTGGGTTTGGGATTTGACTTTCTGCTGCTGAGGTGGCAGTGGCTGCTTCGTTACTGTTTCATGTACTGCCGAAGACTGGAGATCCCTGGGTCAGACTGAGGGCTTGAGTCCTCCTGACACAGCAGCAGCCTAGGCATCCTGCACTAATGCTGACTCCCTGTTCCTATGACGGTGACTTGGGCTCCCCACACCTTGAACTTGTGCCACAACTTGGGAACTCTGAGCCTTGACTGCGAGCAGGGAGCAAGCATGCTCTTTGTCTCCCAGTGATCCATTCACCGCCTGAGAGCATGGCCTGGCCTTGCAGCCTTGGCCTAGTCTTGTAGCCTTGGCTGACTCCACAGGACATGGAGGAGTACACGAGGCAGTGAACTCCCAACTGGCTCCCAGTGGACCTTAAAATAAGTCATCAAGCCAGGTGTGGTGGGCACGTATATCATCCCAGCACTCTGGGAGGCAGAAGCAGGAAGATCACAAGGCAGCCTAGGCGACTTAGCAACTTAGCAAGACCCTGTCTCAAAAAATAAAAGATGCACTGCAGATGTAGCTCAGTGCAAAGGTCATGGATTCAGCCCCAGTACCCTCCCTGCCAAGAAAAGGCATTAAGAAAAGACATGACGTGATGAATGTGGCGACAGAGAGGTGGCGGTGGGTCTTGACTGGGTTGGTGTTGGTGGAGGTGAGTAGAGACTAAGCTGGTGGTGAGGGTGCTGAGTAGATCAGGTATATCCAGAATGTGCAGAGGGGCAGTGACACTGGAGAGGGAGGGGACACACTGATGGGGAAAGAGAAGCTGGTCTTGGGGAGAGGTCCCCCCATTCTCCTGCTGAGCATTGGTACTTGAGGTGTAATCTGCATCCGTGTGACTATGTGTACGTGTGTGTGAGTGTGTGATGCACATGTCACGAGCCAGCGCAAGATGAAAGGGTGACAGCATCAATCTAGTGTAAGAATCAGGCCGTTGCTGATTGCCTGTGCCCATTTAATTCTCCCTTTTCCCCGTCCTCTGTCTCTCCTTCTGAATAGTGCTGTCCTCAAATTTTATATCCATCATCATTCCTTTATTTTTAAAAATGCTGTAAACATTTTATTACCTATACATGTATCTGTAACAATCTAAATTTGTTTATTTCTAAAATGGTGTGTGCTGATGATGTCCTCTGTGCCTTGCTCATTTTGAGTAGCTGTGGTTTCATTTTCACTAATAAAATTCCCATAACAACTCGTCTGTCCTTGTGTAAATAACTGTGTTATAGTCTATCAGTAACTTTGCTGAAGGACACAAGTTGTTTCCCTCTTTTCACAATCATAAACAGTGGTGTGAGGGACATTTATATTTCTCTCCGCTGGCAGTTAGGTGGCAGAGTTTTGTTAAGGGGTTTCACTTCGGAGTAGCATCACTGGGTTATATGATACTTGAGATTTTTTTTGTGTGTGTGGGTACCGGGGGTTGACCTCAGGACCTCGCACGCCAGCAGGTGCCCGTGCTGCTGAGCGATATCACCGGCCATTTTGTTGTATGTGGCTTCTGGGAGTCGAACTCGGGACCTCGCGCTTGCCAGGCAGGCGCTTATCCTGCTGAGCTTTCTCACCGGCCTGGTACTTGAGATGTTTAACTGTGTGAGATAAGACTGATCTTCCGTGTTACACTCCAGTTCTCTGTGTTCTTGCCCTCACCTGGCACTGGCTGGGCAGAGTCTGACTTCGGGGTGAGAGGGAATAAGAAGGACCTGGTGGCGCCCTGGGGTCTCACTTGGATAGGAGACCACGGCCGTGCACTGTAGAGGAATTGAGATTGGATTTGGAGACAGGGCTTCATGGGTAGGTAGGACATGCGGTGGGAACTGGAGAAGTCAGAACATTTCTGTCAGAACTCCTCTTATAAACTTATCTTTTGTAAGATTGTTCTTGACAGCCAGAATAGATTCAGCGAAACTGGGAGAGACAGGAGAATGGGGATGATTTCCTAGAAGTGCAGGTGCCCCTGGGGTGTCTGGGCTGCTGGCCCTGACTGGGTCACTGTAGAAGACAGGACCTCTTCCTCTCTTTCTCCTCAGTGGCATCTAGGTGTAGAGGGGAGCATGGGAGGGGTGGTCAGACTCAGGCTGCTGGCATAGGTTCAGTGCAAGCACAGATCTCCAGAGGTTCACTCAGCAACCTGGGTGGCCACCAGTCCTAGCCCGCTGTCCCTGCGCCACGACTGCAGCCTTTGCCCTGGGCTCCTCTTGCCCAGTTCAGGCATCTATCCAGGCCTGCCTCAGAGCAGGCACCTAGGCCTGGTGGTCAGATGAAGGGACAAGCCTACCACTGATTTAGATCCAACCATAATGCTGGGGGACTGTGGGTATATTTTCAAGGGTCTGAGTTCAAGGCCAGCCTGAACTACATGTGAGACCCTATCTCAAAAAAAGAAAAAGAATTATTTTTTCTTTCAAGGGCTCTGTATAGCCCTCAAGTACCCTGCCCCAAGAAAGGCTACTTGAAAATCAATTTTCAGTATTTCTGTTTTCAGGTTGACTGTTTAAAGTCTCTGATTTGACTGTGAACATTAGCAATTGTGTCTGTACTCATTTGTCATTAAAATGTAACTCCTGGGGCTAGAGATGTAGCTCAGAGGTCGAGTGGTAGAGTGCTTTCTCGGCATGCTGAAGGCCCAGGGTTCCATTTCTAGCCCTGGGCGGGGGGTGGGGGAACAAGAAGGAAAAGAGATGAAAGAGCAACACCTACGCTGTATACTTTGGAGCCAGGCTCTGCAGTGGCTACCATCCCAGCGGGCCTCTAACTCATGATCCTCCTGCCTCAGCCTCCCACGTGCTGGGGTTGCAGGTGTGCCCCAACACAGTTACATATGGCAGTATTAAGGATATGATTAATTTGCTAACAAACTGCCATCCTGCTTTCCAAAGGGCTTATACTATTTTGCAGCCACGTGTGAGAGTTCCAGTTCATGCCAAGTGCTTAATTATAGCCATTCTTGTGGTTTATAGTTATCTCACTATGGTTCCAATTTGCCTTTTTAAGTGACTGTTGTTGACCATCTTTTTATTTTCTTTCCATTTGTGTCTGTTTGGTAAAGTGGCTGTTTAAGTCTGCCTATTTTTAATGAGATTCATTGTCTTACTATTATTATTATGAGAGGTCTTTTATATATCCTGCAAGCCATTTATAAAATATGTTTCAGAAATATTTTCTCCCAGTACATAGCAACACTGTCTTTTTTATGTGTGTGTGTGGTGCTGGGGGTGGAACCCAGGTACGCACAGGTGACAAGCAAGTGCTCTACCACTGATCTGCACTTCCCAGCCTGTAACACTGTCTTTTAGTTTTTTGAGACAGGGTCTCACTATGTAGCCCAGGCTGATCTCAATCTCATGATCTTTTTGCCTCAGCCTCCCCAGAGCTGGACTTACAGGTGTGTAGCAGTGTTCCCACCAACACTTTTTTTTTTTTTTTAATTTTAAAGAGAAAAAAAAATAGAACAAAATTTCAAAACAACATAATAGGAGGGTAACAATGGTTAATACATTCCGTATTGTTGTCTTTAAATTAGTTACTCAGGGTACAAGATATCAGCATTCAATTGTCCAAACAATATTAGCACAAACCTTTCTTTTCAGTGAACTAAGGGAAGTTAGTAGTGTATCTGTCTTAACTATCTTGTGTGTGTGTGTGTGTGTGTATAAAATTTTTTTCTTTTCCCTTCTTTCTTTTCTCCATTCCCCCATCCCCCATCTCTTTCCTTTTGAACAGTTTCTTCCTGTTTTACCATATCTCTTGTAGATTTTGGATCTTATTTACTCTTTCATTTTCTCACACTAGGGAGACAATACGATGTTTACACATAGTGTGTCCAGTTTATTTCACTTATGAGTATTTTCTCCAGTTGCATCCATTTACCTATAAAATGTCTCCGGTTTATCTTTCTTTATGGCTGAGTAGTACTCCATTATATAAAAAATACCACATCTTTTTTATCCATTCCTCGGTTGATGGGCATTTGGGTTGGTTCCACGATCTAGCTATTACAAATTGTGCTGCTATAAACATGGGTGCACATACATCGCTGTGGTACAATGTTTTTAATTCTTCTGGGAAGATGCCCAGAAGGGGAATAGCTGGATCAAATGGGACCTCCAATCCTAGGTTTTGAGGAATCTCCACACTGATTTCCACAGTGGCTGCACCAGTCTACATTCCCACCAACAGTGGAGAAGGGTTCCTTTTTCCCCACAGCCCCTCCAGCATTTGTTATTGGTTGATTTCTTGGTAATAGTCATGCTTTCTGGCGTGAGATGGAATCTCAGTGTTGTTTTAATTTGCATCTCTCAAATGACTAGTGATGTTGAACATTTTTTCGTATATGTATTTCTTCATCTCAGAACTGATTATTCATCTCAGATGCCCATTTTTGGATTGGGTCTTTAAATTTGGGAGGTCTGATTTTTCTTTTATTTCTTTGTATGGTCTCGATAGTAATCCTTTGTCTGAGGAATAGCTGGCAAACATTTTTTCCCACGTTGTGGGTTGTCTCTTCACTCCAACACTTTGTTTTGAAGAGCAAAAGTTTTAATGTTTGATCATTCCAACTTAATCAACTTTTAAATGATTTGTGCTTTTTGTGTTCTATTTTATACTTACAGTGATAGGCTTCTTGCCCTTCGTTTACAACAGTTTTAGATTATACTTTTAAGGTCTGTGATCCGTTATTTGAATGAAGCTTTGTATCTGTTGTAAAGTGAGGGGTGGGGGGGCATGTGGGTATCCAGTTGTTCCAGAACTGCTGGTTGAAAAGACAATTTTATCTTGTTGAATTACCTCCGCAACTGTGTAAACAGTTGGGTAATTGCATGTATGCGGACGTTTCTGGACTTGGAGTTCCACTTTCTGTATACACCTGTCCTTTGCTGCTACAACACTTCATGATTCCTGAACGTTTTTACAGTAAGCCATGGACGTTATCCAGTTTTGTTCTTTTTCAAAAGTGTTTTATATATTCTAGATCCTTTTTTTTCCATGTAAAGTTTAGAATCAGCCTGTCAGTTTTTACAGAAAACCCTGATGGGATTTGAATTGGTATTGTGTTAAATCTATAGATTAATTTGGGGGAGAATTGACATCTTAACATTATTGAACGTACTACAGTATAACTCTTCATTTGTTAAAATCATCTACGTTTGTTCTCAGCATCATTTTATAGTCTTAATTTCCAAGCCTTACCTATATAGCATTATACTATTAAATTTTTTCCAAAGTATTTAATATTTTTCTTGCTACTTTAAATGTGCTTCTGGGCCAGAGGGATAGCTTAGCGGCATAAGCGCTTGCTGGCAAGTGTGAGGTCCTGAGGTCGACTCCCAGTACCCACATAAAAAATAAAAATATAAATAAATAAATAAATAAATGTGCTTCTATAAAGTTTTGTATCCAGTTGTTTATTAGATATAGAATTGAAGTGTTTTTTTATTGACCTTGCATGCTTTAAAAATTCATTTATTAATTCTGGTAGTCTTTTGATAGACTCCTTAGGATTTTCTTGTGTAGATAGATATCACGCTATCTACAGGTGTAATGTTTGTCTTCCTTCCAAAGATGTATTTGTCTTGTTTTATCCCATTGTCTGGGGCCTCAGTATGCGGTTGACTAGGACTGTGGCGAATGAACATCCTCTTGTTGCTGACCCTAGGAGGAATAGCTTTTAGTCTTTCACCACTGTGTACTGTGGTAGCTGTAGGGTTTTGTGGATTAGATTGAAGTTTACTTCTATTTTAGTTTGCTAAGTTGTCATACTGAATACATACTGAATTTTGTCAAATTCTCTTTGTACATCTCTTGAGATGATCACAGAGTTGTTCTTTTTTTCATTAACACAGTAAATTATGGTGATTTTTGAAATGTTGAACAGGCCTTATATTCCTCAGATAACCCATAGTTGGTCCTGATGTATTATCCTTTTTTATAAATTACTGGATTGGATTTGCTGATGTTAAGGATTATTTTGTCTGTGTTCATGAAGAGTATTAGTCTGTAAATTTCTTGTTTTCTGTTGTCTTTAAGGTTTTTTTTTTTTTTTTTTTTTTTAATATGTGGGTACCGGGAGTTGAACTCAGGACCTCGTGCTTGCCAGGCAGGCGCTTATGCCGCTGAGCTATGTCACCGGCCCAAGGTTTTGGTTTTTTTTTTTTTTTTTTTTTTTTGTGGGTACCGGGGGGACGACCTCAGGACCTCGCGCACCAACAGGCACCCGTGCCGCTGAGCGATATCACCGGCCCCTTTTTCGTATGTGGGTTCCGGGAGTCGAACTCGGGCCTTCGCGCTTGCAAGGCAGGCGCTTAAGCCGCTGAGCCGTCTCACCGGCCCAGGTTTTGGTTTTTTGAGAGAGGGTCTCACTATGTAGTTCAGGCTGGCCTTGAGCTCAGTAGTCTCCCTTCTACCTGTCAGCTTCCTTGGGTTCCGTGCATTAGGGAGACTGTGTGACGTTTGTCTGAGTCTGGCTTATTTTGCTCAACATGATGCTCTCTAGATCCATGCATTTTCTTGTAAATGACAGAATTTTCATTCCTTTTTATGGCTGAATAATACTCCCTTGTGTATTTATACCACATTTTCTTTACCCGTTTGTCTGCTGACGAGCACCTGGGCTACTCTGTACTACGGCTGTTGTTTATCGTGCCCCACACTATGGGTATGCGGGTCCCTACAGTGTGCTGACTTTGTTCTGGGTATACATCAAGGAGTGGTATAGCTGGATCAAATGCTAGCTCTGCTTTTAGTTTTTGAGGAACCTCCTTACTGATTTCCATAGTTGTAGTTGTACTGATTCATACAATCCCATAAACTGTGTAGAAGCCCCCCCATCCTCACCAGCATTTACTGTTTTTGTATCTTTGTCGATAGCCATTCTGATGTGGGCAGGATGGAATCTCAGTGTAATTTTGATTTGCATTTCCCTAATTGTTGAATATGTTTAAGATGTTTTCACACATTTATTGGACATTTATACTTCAGTTCATTTGCCCATTTATTGATTGGGCTCTTTTTATTTTTTGGTGTTAAGGTTTTTGAGTTTTTTATATATTGTAGATACTAATCTTCTGTCAGAAAAATAGGTGCCAAAGAGTTTCTCCCATCCTGTAGGCTGTCTCTTCACTGTGCAGCTAATCATCTTTTCAAAAGGCTTTGTTAGTATAGCCTTCGACCCACGTCTTTGTCATGTGTAGTGTTCTTCATTCCTTCGTGTAGAGCCGCACTTTCACCTGGCGGTGTTTTCTGTCTGACTCAGAGCTGTCTTAACATTGGCAGTGCATGGGAGCCTCTCTTTGTCTATGCACTGTCTCGTTGCCTTCATTTTAGAAAGAATTTCTGTTTGGGATTCAAGGCTGTTGGCCAGTTCCCTTGTTCTTGATTGGAATCAGGTTGCCACCCTTACCTTTGCTCCTGTGGCGACGATGTCTCTTCCACCTATTCTGAGATTGCACTTCATCACTGGCTTCCAGCAGTTGACCGTGAGTGCCATGATGTGGTGTGGTTTTTCGTTCACTGTGCTTGAGACTCACTGGAGTTCTTGGATATGTAAATTTAGTTTCATCAAATTTGGAGAAATTTCATTTATTTATTTAGCACACCCCCCATGTTTTACTGGGACTCCATGACCTATATGGCAGACATCTTGATTTTTGTCTCACAAACTTTGTTCACTTTTTAATTTCTCTATGTGCTTCATTTTGGATTATTTTTATTTCCTGTCTCCAGGCTTATTGATATTTTGCTCTCATCTGCTTTTTTTATTTTTTATTTTTTACTTTTTATTTTTTTTGAGACAGGGTCTCACTGTGTATTTCAGGGTGGCCTTAAACTCACTATGTAGCCCAGGCTGGCTTCAAACTCATGGCAATCCTCCTGCCTTAGCCTCCCCAGTGCTGGGATTACAGGTGTGCACCACCACGCCTTGCTTGCTCTTTATTTTTTTAAATAATAACATCGTTTTCTGTTTCTGGAAGTTACATTTTTTTCTTCTTTTCTTTTTTACATTGCCAGTTTCTCTTCTTATCGTGCTTACATTTTTTTTTTCTATTTTCTTAAATGTATGGAGAGTATTTTTAATTGCCAGGTTTTTTTTTCTTTTTTTTTTTTGGTGGATACTGGGGGCGACCTCAGGACCTTGTGTGCCAGCAGGCGTCCGTGCCACTGAGCGATATCACCGGCCCTTTTTTCGTATGTGGGTTCCGGGAGTCGAACTCGGGCCCTCGCGCTTGCCAGGTAGGCGCTTACGCCGCTGAGCCATCTCACCGTCCCCTAATTGCCAGTTTTAGACTCTTGACTGTTGGTTGTGTCCTCTCTGTTCTTTGGGTTCTGCTTCTACTGACTGACTTTTCTTTCATATTTCAGGTCATAATTTACATTTTGGGTTTTGTTATTGGATGCTGGACATTGTGAATTTTATGTTGAATGCTAGACTTGTATTTTAAATTTTGTCGGACTTGAACAAAAGATGGCTGCAATTTGATCTGTATAAGATGAGTGCTATAAAGCACCACTGTTATCCTGTGCCTAATTCTGAGACTTGCCTCCATCTCTTATCACTGGGAAATATCACTTTCACAGTTCTCGGCTGCTCTTCTGAGTGCTGTGTGTGTGAGAGCCGTCATTGTGGGTACTGGTGTGCATGGTGAGCAGATGAAAAGTTTCCTGCCTGCTTGGGACCCATGTTGCCTGTTGAAGACAGGTTTAAAAGCCAGATAGCAAGAAGAAGCAAGATTTCAGATAGCACTTTGTTCTAGAAGAGCTTAAGGTGGTTGGTTGCTTTGTCAGGCGGAGTATGGCCAGTAGATGGGCGCATAACACCCGCAGATAAACTGGGACTTTTTTTGTTTTTGTTTTTTTTTAGGTCCTGGGGCTCGAACCTAGGTCCTCACATTCACACTTTCTAGGCAGGCACTCTACTACTGAGCTACATCTCCAGCCCTTTTTAAAAAATATAGTTTTATTTTATTTATCTCACTAAACTGCCTAGGCTGACCTCCTATCTCGGCCTCTCCAGGAGCTGGAATTACAGGCGTGTGCCACCATGTCCCAGTCTGGCTCATCTTTTTTTTTTTTTTTTTTTTTTTTTTTTTTTTTTATTTTAAAGAGAAGAAAAAACAAAACAAATCAAAAGAAGAACAAATTTTCAAACAAACATAATAGGAGGGTAACAATGGTTAATACATTACGTATTACTATCTTTAAGTTAGTTATTCAGGACACCAGCCAGTCTGGCTCATCTTAACCTAAGAAAGTAACTTGTGACATGGCTCAGCCACCCGGATCTGTGAAGGGAATGCTAAAGAACACAGTCCTGGCAGGTCTAGTGCATGGCTGCAAACTATGCAGAGGGTGTGATCAGGAACCACCAGGCAGCAGAAGGGCTTCTGGGACTGCTGCAGGCCAGATTTGGTGCCGGCTACTCTCTGGAGAGTCCATGCCGCCCAGTCCTCCACTGGGAAGACAGAGGCTCTTGCTGGCTGAAGCTGGACAGACTCAATTCCTCAGTGTCCCTCTAGCGCCCTCTGTGTCCTGCCAGCAGACGAGAGCCATGTTCTTCATTGTAGAGTATGGATGTGGGTGTGGAGTCAAGAGGAAAAAAAAATCAGTAGCTGGCTCCACCGCCCTCCCTGAGTGGGGGCTCTTTCTGTCAGGCATGACTGCTAGAGCTCCTCCCATCTGTCAGAAGCTGTCCAGAGATGAGTGGATGAGTGCTCTGGGCAAAGGGAACAAATGGCAGTGACATAAACACAACACTTTGTCCCGGTCAGCCTTGGAGGCTCCAATGAGAAACGCAGGGTTCAGTCAGAAATTGTATGAGGAGGGCAGATTTCATGCACAGGAGCTTGGTGAGCTCACTTTGGCTGCTTGGGAATGGGTCGCAAGTGGGTGGTGTGGGAATAGGGGCCCACAAGAGGCCAAGTGGTTGCCAGCAGAGGTGCCTGTGGCCTGTGCTGGGCTGGAAGCAGTGAAGGGAGGAGGAAGAGGGGCGAGCTGTGGGTGTGGGCTGGAGTCGCTGACCCCACAGCCTTTCAGTCACTTACGGTGTTGGAATTGTCTCATTTTCAGGTGTTAAAGTCCAGTCCACATAAAACCTTGACTGTCTCGGCTATTCAGAGCTCCTTCTTGAAGTGTAGGAAGTGATGTCTCAGATTGCCAGGATGCAGGGTAGTGGTGTGTATCTTGTGACTTCCTGTGCTCTGGGGTGGAGAAGGGGCTCTGGAAAGGAGAAATTACCGCCCTGTCTGTGGTTCTGTTGGGCTGACTGGGGCCCGTGGTACTCACACGTTGTTGGCCTTGCCCAGCAGGTTACAACAGCAGATGAGGCCGGGAATCTAGGCCACTGCTGTCCTGGTGTGTAGCTGGCACCTCCTGCCCCATTCTGGGTGGGTTCTTCCACTGCGGCATAGCTCCGGCCTTCCACGTGCTGTCTACTGGGTGGCTATCAGCCCCACCCCACCCCCAGCGGGCTCTAGAGTGTAGTGTCAGTGTCTGTGTGCCAAACCCTCCAGTCAGCTGTGAGAGGTCCTGTGTCGGGTTTCTGCTCCGCCATCTGCAGTAGATGGGGCGGTGCTGCAAGTAGCATGTGCACCTCCTGGCCAGGCTTCAAACTTGAGCTGGCTCGGGTGGGAAGCAGGAGAGGTCATGCAGTCCTATGGACACAGGTGAAGTCCCTTCTGGAAGCCTGTCCCCTGGCTACGCTTCCCCTCCTCATGCTGTCAGCTGTCGGGTGGGGTTGGAGCTGGCTGCCCCTGTGGAGGGGGATATTCTCCAGCACCCAGCTCCACCTAGCCCTGTCCTTCTCAGGCCCCGTCCCTTGGGTACCAGGGGCTGGCTGGCTGGGTGACTGGGAGGAAGTGGGTGGGTGGCCCAGGTTGTGTCTGTTCTCTGCCGCAATGCTTAGTGGAACCTTTCTGTCCTGGGGTATGGGCAGCATCACTGGCTGACACTGCTTCTTCCATGCATCCTTGTCCAAGGAGTTTTTCTCACATGGCTTTCTTCAGTCAGAGTGGGTAGTATGGGTTGTGGGTCCCCCAGGACAAAGAGGCGCTGCCCTTAGCTGCCAGAACTTGGGCTCAAAGTGGCTGCAGGTTTTTCACTCTGCCATCTGCAGGTGTGTGTGCCTCACCTTCCAGAGGTGGCTACTGGAATGGTTGTCATGTGTGCCGATTAAAGAACAAAAGAAATGTATTGAATGTCATCATGTGATTATGTTGTAAACCATCAGAAGGTTTAAAAAAAAAAAAAAAAAAAAAAAACACCGGTTCTAAATAAAATTACTTTTATCAGGGGAGGAGGGGTGCCGGGCCATATAAAATTCTTTACAGAAAAGTTTCTTATGTGATGTCAATTATTTTATTTTCAGTGTCTTAAGTTTTAAATTTTTTCTAAAAGGCATTTTCTGAACAGTTAATACAAAATTGATGCCATGAACATTTGGGCTTAACTGGTCTATTACATTCTGTTTTTAAAAGCAGGGCCAAGATTTCCTTCTCCACTCACCACTTGGGGGCATTCAGCCAGATGCCGGCAGTGCTGGGAGGTTGGCTCTGGGTGCACAGACGCTGCCCTCCACAGGGCTGAGCCCCGTGCCCTCGGATGCCCCCTGCTCATGTGAGGCCTGCAGTGAGCGCAGGTATGTGCCATGTGGACTGTGCCAAGCTTGCTTGGCCATGGGGATGTCCAGGAACATGTTGGGTGGAATAGGAAACTGGGCTTTTTACAAACAGCAGCAAACCTTTGAGCCACTCCTGAGAGGGAGACAGTGGCCTGGCCATTACCAGGAATACCATATAAGTAGACTAACACTAGGACTTCTGCCCTTAAGGGGCTAAGTCGGCATAGTGATGAGACTCTGAGAGGAGCATCAGTGACACAGAGAGGGTGATGAGGAGGTTGGCAAAGAGCTGCAGAGGAGTGGGGAAGAGAAGAGTTGTGTGCTCCGCTCTGCCAGTGGACACCAAAAAGGGCAAAGGCACAGGCCCTGCGGGGGGGGTGGACGTCAGCTGGCCGGCCAGGCGTAACTCTTCTTTGCTGTGTCACAGAGAAATTTCAGCGGAGACAGACCGGGAGCCTCAGCAGCTGCAGAACTACTGGTCTGAAGTACGCTACATGGTCCGCTGCATATACCGCCAGGCGGGAACCCCACTGGCAGATGACCAAGACCAGTCCTTGGTGCCTGACAAGGAGGGCGTGAAGGAGCTTGTGGATAGGTACACACTCCCCTCTGTGTCCTGGCCCTGTCTGGATCCTGCCCTTTTCCTGCTACTCCTGGAACCTCTGCTTGTGGGTGGGCTTTGGCTGTAGCCCTGAATAACACTCAGCTGGGCAGGCTCAGCCTTGGGTGGGTCAGAACTTAGTAGACAGCTAGCCAGAGCCCTGTGGTTAGAGTTGCAGGTTCTCCCTATTCTAATGAGACATGAGATGACTGTCGTGTATTTGTGTTAAAACTGATAGTAATACCTGCCTGCCTGCCTGAGTCCTAGCCATGTCAAAGGCAGTGCTAAGTACCTTCATAGGCACCCTTAGGTTTTTCAGCTCAGGGAGGAAGGCCGAGTGCTGCCCTTGCCAGAGCTTTGTGAGGCTAGCACCTGGTCAGGGCCCCACAGCATATGGGTGCAGGACAGCTGGAGCCTGTGGAGCTGCTTCTCATGCAGGAGTGGCTCTCAACCCCTGTTCTTCAGGGGTACCTTGTATCCAGGAACTTACAGAAGGTGAAGTGAGCATCACCTGTGTTCTTCCTTAGAGTTTGAATGTACCATTGTTTTCTGATTTTCAAAGTGTTCCAAATAAAAGCAGTAAATTTGAACTGGATGAGCATTTCATGGGTTGATTCTCATTTCGATTTCTTTGTCTCACATTTTGAATGCACACTTCGGAGGCTTTTGAACTCAAATTTGCTGTGCAGTGGGTTTTATCCTGGAAGCAGTGAGGTGATAGGTTGGTGAGTTATGGTACCTTGAGATCAGTGTGTTATCATGAGCCACTGGTATTGTGTGAGGCAGTTCTGGGTGATATGTGCCTTTCTTAGAAGGTAGATTTTGTAGTGAATGCTAGGAAAAACTATAGAACCCTCACATCAAACCCATGACTTAGCAGAATATTAATGCCACACCTTGGGTCTCTCAGAGTAGCATCCTGCACACAGTTAGTGTCCAATGTTTGCTGTGTGTTCGCTGAATAAGCAAGAGAATGAATTGCTGCGGCATCTTCAGCATATTCCTTCCTCTTAGAATTTACTTTCTAAGAAAGTGTTTACCGAAGTACCACGTGGTCATTTCCTTAAATTTGTAAAATACTGAAATGGACAAAGAAACAAAATGCATCTGATCTTAACCTTAGTGAGATCTAAGGAGATGTCCAGTCTACTTGTGAGTTTGATTAATCCTAGGTTGTTTGAGTTCTCTGTGTCTTTCCTTTAAGACAGATGAAATACGTTCTGTTTCAGGAGATATTTTCTTATCTTAGTAATTTAAAAAACAAGGTCATGCTACAGCAATTAATGTATCTGTTTGAACTATACCAACCATAGGTCCTTCTGGCTCAGTCTCCTAAAGAGTATCTGGGATTACTGGCATGTGCCACCATGCCCGCCAACTATTTTCCTAACCACATTTTATATAAGACTTCCCATATTCCATTGCAAGATTTTACTTGACTTTTTTTTTTTTTGACAACCTAGGTAGCGTGCTGATTTTAAAATGGAATGGATGAACATGTAAGTTCTTTTCACCGGATGTACCCCAAAGGGGAAAGGCTCTGTTCTGTAAAATCCAAGAGTTGTAGTGTAGTACACCTCACAATTCGTTTCTAACAGGCAGAGTGCACTGGTTCCTCTGTTAGCACATAACTGTAGACATCTGGTTGTTCCATCCATGGTCCTGGGTTTCCATCTAGAGGCATTTCGGAAGTACACAATGAAAAGAAGTGGTAGCGTGGACCATAGTAATGGCTGAAGGCGGTAGGACTTGTTTTGTTTTGTGAAAGGTCTCACTATGTAGTGCAGGCTGGCCTTAAACTCAAGGCGCTCCTCCTGCCTCAGCCCCCTGAGTGCTGGGATTACAGGAGTGTGCCACCACCACCTAGCAGGACTAGTCTTAAAAGGTGGATCACCTCCACGTTTGGAAAGAAGTTCATGACAGTGTTCATTGCCATCATGGTTAGTGCTGGGCATGTGTGTTTTTCCCTTCAGATTATTGTTGTTTTATACATTTTTATTGTTCTTTAGTTGGGATAATTTAAAAATAGGGTAAGTCGTGTCTAAAGTTGCCTCTGATCATAAAAATAATACAAGCGCAGTTGTATCCTATGCCAAGTTCCTAGAAAAAAGGAACATGCCACTGGCCCCAGCTCTGCCACAGGTCTACTCTGTGCCAGCACCAGTGGTTTTCACCCGTTAACGTGTAATAAACCTTCAAAAAGAATTGGCTTCTTTGGGCATGGTGGTGCAGCCTGTAATCCCAGCACTTCAGGAGGCTAAGGCAAGAGGACTGCAAGTTAAGAGTCCCCGTCGAGTGTGCAGCTGGGGCCAGCTCTGAGGTGTGGTGGGACAGTCTGCTGCCTGCTGGTTGTGTGAGCTTAGACCCCTTCTCCAACCTGGGTGGGCTTGGGCATCTGTGTCTGGGCAGTGAAGCCACGCCCCCACGTAGGCTGGCTGAGTGAGTACACACGTGTAAGCAGGGCCACGTGGAGAAGTGTGTTCAGGAAATGGCAGCCTTCCTGAAGTCTGTCTTCCTGGCAGTCTGTTCCAGCGGTACTCTCTGTGCCTGGCTTCCTCATCTGCCAAGGGAGTGAGGTGCCTCTCCCAGGTCAGCATGGGGAAGATGACTGCTATGGTTGCTAAGAGGACGTCTGTGGATAGGCTTCAGAAAAGATGATCACTGACTTCAGAATTGTCTGGCCATGGGCCCTGTGTGAACAGCCCACAGCTGAGTGGTGACTGTCTCTCTGCAGGCTCTGTGAGCGGGACCCCTACCAGCTGTACCAGCGGTTGGAGCAGCAGGCTCGGGAGTATGTGCTAGAGATGAAGGTCCGCCTGCTCCGACAGCTGTCGTCAGCAGCGAAGGCCAAGGCACCGTCTGGCCTGCAGGGCCCGCCGCAGGCTCACCACTTCATCTCCCTGCTGCTCGAAGAGTACGGAGCCCTCTGCCAGGCGGCGCGCTCCATCAGCACGTTCCTCGGCACTCTGGTAAGAGACAGCACCCTCTTTCCTGCCTGGCTGTCGAGAAGGTGAACTAAAGAGCAGCAGCTCATGGCCGGAGGAAGTGTCATGCCCCACTGTGTACTGTTACAGACCCTCTCTGCAGGGTTGGCTAAGGGTAGTTCTCAGGACTTTGCCACCAGAAAGAAACCTGGAGAAGATTGGTATCTGGGTGACATGGCCTGGTAGTACTGTTACGGGGGACATGAGGCCCCAGGAAGTGAGATGCAGGGCCAGGCCACAGTGATGAGGACACAACTTGGCATCTCAGGTGGTTAGTGCGGTCATTACTATGGACACAGGTGAGGGGCAGCCTTTGTGCAGCCTTGAGGCCTCTGTGTTCACACGTGTTCACCACCATCCTACCAGGGCAGGCACAGGCTTCCCAAGGGACCCCACAGTCCTAGTGGAGGACACAGTGAGTCTCTAAATTATAGTCAGCAGCAGGAGGCATCGGAGTGGCAGTACAGTCTGTGTTGGAAGGAGACCAGGCTCCTCAGGGACAAGCAATGGAACTTTTTGATGTTGCAGACCCACCCACTTACCTGGAGTCCGGCGTTTCCACCATCACTTTGATTGGATAAATGATACTTCAGTGGGCTCTAGTTTTAAATGCTTTTTTAGTGGTCAAACTATTTTTTTCAGTACTAGGGATTAAACTCAGGCTAGGCTAGTGCTCTACCATTGAGCTACATCCCCAGCCCAAGTCCTTCCTTTGAGACAGAGTTTCACTGTGTTTCCCCAGGCTGAGCTTGAACTTGTGATCCTCTTGCCTCAGCATCCCAGAAGGCTGAGTTTACAGGTGTGTGCTACTACCTCCAGTTCCCAGCCCTTTTACAGTTTTGAGATAGTCTCACAAAGTTGCCCAGACTGGCCACAAACTTGTGATCCTTCTGCCTCAGCCTCCCTTGTACAATTGGGCTTACAGGCGTGTGCCACTGTGCCTGCTTTATAAATTAACATTGTGAAACAGAGTAACTATTGGTTCCCAAGATTTTAAATGTAATGATCTTTATGTGATTCTGAAGTTGATGGGTTTTTCCAGAAAAATTGCCTTACTTGCCACATGGCTATCATTACAGGGGTCCTAGCTCCCCATACACTCCTGCATCAGTGGCTGCTGGGACTGTGAGTTCCCCCTGCAGGAGGAGTGGGGAGATGCCTGTGGTGAGCAGACTGGCTAGGTGAGGGGCTGGCAGCACTCCAGAGGGCACCCTCCTCTATCCCCTGCCCTGCTCACAGCTCGGCCACTCTCCTGCCTGTGGGTCTGCCTGCTTGTGGAGCCTCCTCTGCAGTGTACCTCTTACCTTCCTGTCTCCTTGAAAGAGCCATGGCCCAGATTACCAGAGAAAGCCTCCTTCAGAAAGTGCCATTGACATCCAGGGCCTCCTTGGGTAGCTTACAAAGTTAGCAGGAATTGATTTAAACTGTGTTTATTTTAGCAGATTCCTAGCAATTTAAGTAGGATTGTTTTCTTACAATTTGAACAATTTCTTACAATTTTGTTGTGCTCTTAAGCACAAAACATGACTGTTGCTCAGTGCTTTATTTTATTTTCTTTACAGATAAGATACTTTATAGTAGTAAGGTAGACGACATACCCTGAGTTATTAAACTCATCACTGAAATGGCATCAAAGAGAAGTCCTAGTGTTAAAAACCAGTTGAAGAGCCAGATGTGGTGGCACAGACCTGTAACCCCAGCACTCGGGAGTCTGGGGCAGGGGGATCCTGGTGGGTTCGAGACCAGCCTGGGCTCCATAGTGAGTTCAAGGCAGCCTGGACTACGTAGCGGGGCCCTGTCTCAAAAAACCAAAATAAATGAATAAATAAATACCAGTTGAGAGCCGTAATCCTAAGAAATTTACACATTCAAAAGTCAACACCTGCTCCAAGGATTTCTTCCAGTCCTGGGAAACAGGAGGTGCAGCCTCAGTCCAGACCAGGGCGAGGTTTGCTCGTAATGCCACCCTGTAAATGACAACAGCCGCAGTGTAGAGGTGAGGGAGAAACTCGGGCATGGGAAGGGGCGGCAAGGCGCACACCCGCCGTGACCCAAGCGTGGGCATGGCCAGAAGGGCTGCTTGCCAGAGACTCGTAACCACGGGCCATCACCACGTAATTTCACCTAAAACATCCAGGCCTAAGCACTACAGCGGCCCAGGGCTGCTGCTCGAGTCCAGCAACGTGCAGGTCCCTCCTGAGCACTTGGCTTTTAGTCTGACCTACAGTAGAAGAATTTGCATGAGTAAAATCCCTCAAAATGAGCAGCTCATAGTTAGCAAAAAAAATCATCAGACACAAGGTTTACAAAGGTAGAGATGAGAGCCAGCAGAAGCAATGGACAGAGTTATGTATTGAAGACACTTAAATTTTCAAAGAATATAGAATTATTATATTTCACAAGTAAAAGATGTTTAAAATTATGAGTTAAGGATTAAGATTTTAAAGAAGGATGATCCAGATTTAAGAAAAGCAAAATTAGCCAGGTATGCTGGTATACACCTATAATCCTAGCTATTCAGGAGGCTGAGGCAGAAAGATCCCAAGTTCCCACCCAACCTGGGCAGTTTAGCTTTAGTGAGACCCTGTCTCAAAATAAATGGGCAATGGATGTTACTCATTGTAAAAGTCCTGAGTTCAGTCTCTGATGCCCCCGCCCCCTGCCATGAAAACCTAGAAGTAAAAATGTGTAACTTGTTTAAAAAAAATTTTAATGGATAGATTAACGGAGTAAGAAGTTGAGAAGAGGGCCGGTGAGATGGCTCAGTGGCATAAGCACCTGCCTAGCAAGCGCGAGGTCCTGAGTTCGACTCCCGGTACCTGCATATGAAAAAAGGGCCGGTGATATCGCTCAGCGGCACGGGCACCTGCTGGCGCGCGAGGTCCTGAGGTCAACGTCCGGTACCCACACACAAAAAAAGGAAGTCGAGAAGAGAATTGGTGGAGCTCTGTAGGATGTAGCTCTGTTAAGAAGTGGCCACATAAGAGAAGCTTAGAGACAGTGAGGAGTCTCATGCCCATTAGGGAGATCTCAGGCCAGAGATGGTGGCTACAGATCCCGCCAGGAGTCCACTGCAGAGGGACCTGGAGTGCTGGTGCTCCCAAAGCCTGCCCAGGGTCATCAGAAGCTGTCCATGACTTTGCGTACATTTGTTAGGGAAATGAAAGGCCTTACCTTGCCAGAGTCACACTAGTGGAGAAATTGTTTGCATCTGTCAGGTGGAAGACTGCTCAAGATAGGCAAGAACATTACTGTCTGTTGCTGGCAGAGGATTTGTGTGCATAAAAGCTGTTCGAAATGTAGGATTTTCATTACATCTGGAAATCTTAATTGTAAGAAATAACAATCAAATATATTATTTCTTTCTCTGTTCCTTCATCTGTGTGCACCTGCCCCCCTTGTGTGTGTGGGTTTATGTAAGTGGCAAATGAGGTGGAGACCCAGGCCATGCTAATCAGAGGTAGGATTCAGTGAGTGCCTTGGGACTCAGGGAGCAGTGACCTCTCAAAACAGAATGTTTTGGGCCTGTATAGAGGGCTGCGGAGGTGGGAGGGAATCCTCCTGGGAAATGTCCTGTCACCATCAATTCACTACATTTTGTTTATTTTTTTTAAATTAGGAAAATGAGCACTTGAAAAAGTTCCAGGTGACATGGGAACTGCATAATAAGCACCTGTTTGAAAATCTGGTCTTTTCGGAGCCCCTTCTCCAGAGCAACTTGCCAGCACTGGTGTCACAGATCAGGTATTTGGTCTCAGCCCATGTCCATTCTACATCATGACAAACCATCTGTGGGCCAGGGTGTGTGCAGCTGAAGACCACTGAGCATAGAAGTTCTTGCAGGAAAAATAACAGGGCCTAGGGGAGAATATAGTGGGGAGAAAAACTCAGCATCTGAAGATTCACATAATTAAACTTTAAAACACTGAAGTGGTATAAATGTTGCTTAGACTGGATATTGAAAATTCCTCATAAATAAGGAAAGCCATGATAAATGTAGCACTGTAACTTGATGGGACTTGTGCTTGGCCAGGTAGGCAGGGTGAGCAGGGGAGAGGGGCACAGATCAGGGGTGCTGGGCCTCTCAGAGGGAGCACACCTGTCTCTCAGATGTCTCCTCAACACCTTCTCATTTGTCTTCCCTGGTGGGGTGTCCACATGGCTTCCTCCTGTTGGGAGGCTGGATTCTGTCCTTTCACCAGGACAGGCATGCACATGCAGAACTCACTCGTGGGTATTTGCTGCTGATGGCCTGGGGTAGACCTTTGCTCTGTAAGGGGCCAGCCCTCCTTCCTCTGATGGCACTCAGCAGAGTGAGTCCCTTATGAGCTCACAGATGCGTCCATTCCCTTATAGAAAGATGCAGCTTGACAGTGGCCATTGCTATTTGGCCATACTGAACTATGGGTAACCACAGAGTGGCAAGTAAGTAATAAGTTACCATTACCTAGTAATGATCATTATCTCTTTGACTTACCCATCAGTTGCATTTTTTCCTTCCTGAAATCCATGTATTGACCCAGTTGTTGTTTTGTACAGTCACAAATTCTACTTGAGGGGATCCTCACAGTCCCCCCTTCACACTCTCATCTCTAGAGAAGGAGCAGCCTCAGAAGCAGGCAGGTGAGAGGGGTTGACAGCAAAGAGGTTAGGGTGAGGGCTTGGGCAAGAGCGGCACAGCTGCAGGTTTGCGCCTTCCCTTCCAGTGCTTCTTGGCCCCTCTACCTTCCATTCTGTGTCCACTGTGTAAGAGCGTGTAGTTCTCATAGGACGCATGCAGCATGAGTCACTGTGGCTGAGGCAAAGGGCTCACAGGAGGGTTGGAAGTCAGGGGTTGAAATGAGCTGGCCTTTCTCCTGGTTGGGAGGTTCACATCACTCCTTGCAGGGGCCTGATGGGCCTGTCATCCACCCTGGGAGGGTGGCAGAAACCTGAAGGCAGGGTTAAGCTCCGTGTTTTTGCATGTTCAGGACTTTTTGTTTCTCAGTGTCAGTAATGGTTAGATTTCAAAGAGGGGTGTCTTTGAGTCTTGACTGTCCTTCTGGGGTTCATGCTGCAGTGTTGCTTTCCAGCCCAGGACAGATGAGCAGGGACAGATGCTGAGGAGGCCTGGCCTCTTAGGAGTGTTAGTGACACCGGAAGCAGCAGTCCCTCCTATTCCCTGGCATACTTGCTTGTTACTACCAAGAACAAGTCAGACTTGAGTTTCCAGTGTACAAATAAACATTTTATAACCGGAAGTTTTTTGCCACAAATTGTATAGCAACAGTCCCTCTAAAGTATCAAAATACACAGTTGTATTTTAATGTTAACACTTTGTCTTGGAGCTTGTGCAACATTTTTAAAATTATGTGGTAAGATACAAATGTGGAGATCTGCACAAAACACCTGTGGCTCAAGGAGTCATTTGACAGCCAGCGTCCCTGAAGCCTGCACCAGCTTGGCCACTGTGAGGTTGGCCTCTGCTCAGAGTGGGCCCTAAGCTCGCTGTCCTCTTGTGCCTAGCTGGGCACTCCCATTCTGTCTGGCTTGTGTTTGACTTGAGGTATCTCCACATAAGTTATCTTTCCAGAGATCATCGTTCAGAGATCATCTGTTTTGTTTGTTGTTTTCAGAGCTAGGGATAGAACCCAGGGCCTTGTGCTTGCCAGGTTAAGTGCTCTACCATGGACCTGATTCTTCAGACCCTCAGAAGACTAATTTTAAAATTATTTTTCTTTTCTTTTTTTTTTAAAACAACTTTATTGAGGTATAAATTACATACTGTATCATTCATCTACTTAAAATTTATAATTCACTGGCTCTTAGCATACTTTTTTTTTTCTTTTGGTGATTCTGGGGATTGAACCCAGGGCCTTCATAGTGAGCTACATCCCTAGCCATTTTTTAACTTTTTCTTTTGACATAGAGTTTTGCTAAGTGGCCTAGGCTGCCCTCAAATTTGTGATCCTCCTACCTCAGCCTCCCAGAGTGCTGGGATTACAGGCATGTGCCACCATGCCCAGCTCATCCCCCAGACCTTTTAAAAATTTTATTTTGATACAAGGTCTTGCAAAGTTGCTCAGACTGTCCTCAAACTTGTGATCCTTTTGCTTCAGCCTCCCAAGTACCTAGATTTGCAGTAGTTTGCTCCCGTGCTCAGGTTAAATTTTATAAATTATGTTGAAATATATATAACATAAAATTTGCTGTTTTAACCATGTTAAGTATATAATTCAGTAACATTAATTACAAACAATTATCACCACAATTTCTGCAGCCATCTAATAGTAACTCCTATTTGCTCCTCCTCTTCCTCCTGTCTTTTGAGAGGCTTTCATCTGCATTACCCCTACCACCCACCCATCCTCAGCCACCACCACCCCTTTTGATTTTGTTAGGAACCTGGGCTGCTTGTCCCACAAAGGTGCTGTAGCCTGGCTCCTCCCCGAGTGTGCGCACGCAGTATGCACAGTGCGCCACCGTGGAATCTCCAGGCCCTGGTCTGCTCTGTCCTGTGTGGCTCGATGTGATCCATGTTCTGTAACTCAGAAGAGTGGTGTGCTGGATTCTGATAGGTGACTTGTGGGGAGTGGCCTGGCTTGGATTACACAGAAGGGGAATTTACATGAGGAGTGGGAATCAGTTATGGGAAGAGCAAGGCAGTGGCAGCAGGAGTCAGGAGAAAGCCCGACATCATGGCTGCAGCATGGCAAGACACGGACTGCTCTCAGGCTTGGGTGCAGAGCCAGACGTGAGGTGTCACTGGAGCCATGTCTTGAGGAGTTTTGTTTTCTGAGAGGCAGAAAGAGTTTAGAAGGTGCGGTAGTTTCCTGTCACTGTGGCAGAATACTGAGAAAATCAACTTAGAAGGGAGACAGATTTATTCTGGCTCGTGGTTTCAACGGTTTCGTCCGTGGTTCCTGGCCTGGGGCCTGTGATGGGGCCGTCCATCTTGGTGGAAGTGCGTGGCAAAGGAAAGCCGCTCACCTCATGGCACTGGGAAGCAAATCAAGGAAGGGGCCAGGGCTGAGGCCTGTCCTTTAAAGACAAGCCCTGGTGACCTGTTTCCTCCCCCTTGCCCCCACCTCCTAATGCTCCCCTCATCTACAGTGCCCCATTAAGTCATGACCTCATGATTGCTAATCCACTGATGTGACCAGAGCCCACATGATCCAGTCACTTCCCAAAACCCCCCTCTGGGCACTGCTGCATTGGGGACCGAGCCTCCAACATGTGAACCATCAGAGACGTTCCACATGCAAGCCAGAACAGGAGGACAGCCTGGATGCTGGGAGTGGCCTCAGTCACTGTGCGCTAGTGTTGTCCCATCCATTTTACTTCAAATAAAACATCAAAAATCATGAAGAGAAGTAGGCATTAAACAGTTAGGTGCTTCTTACACATTTTTTCCCATATGTCCACACACATTTTTAAGCAGGGTAGAGTTGTATCTTACTTAACATGGGCAAGTTTCCATTTCAGAAATACACACATGAATGTGTATGTGTGTATGTATGTGTTGTGTATGTATATATGAAAGAATAGATGCAGTTGTGACATTTGTAGGGAGTACCTCGTTACCTTGTGTCCCTTCATCTAGATGCCCCATGATGTTTTTATTGATCTTCTGTGGGTTTTTAAAATAAGCAGTGCTGCTTTCTAACCCTGTATATAATCTTGATATAAAGCTCTTTGATTCTGAGTAATTCTTTTGAAGATGTCTTCATTTTGGTTGACATATTGACACATATAGATATTGAGGGAATGATTTTTTTTTTTTTTGTCTTTTTGAGACAGGGTTTCACTATGCAGTTCAGGCTGGCCTTGAACTCACTTTGTAGCCCAGGCTGGCCTTGAACTCATGGTGATCTTCCTGCCTCAGCCTCCTGAGTGCTAGGATTACAGCACTCAGCACCACCATGCCTGGTGAGGAAATAAATTTTTTAATGTAATATGTGTCCCCTCACACCTCTTCTTGAGCTCCCACATTCCCTTGCCACCCTGCCACCACCACCTCCTCTCTTCCAAGTTGCCCCTTTTTCTGTTCTTTCTCTTTTAGAAACCTGCGTTTTTTCTCAGGTCCACCTATGTGCGTGTCTTCTGTTTCCTATTTGTTTTTTCATTTCCCATTTTACCATCTTAATACAGTGTAACTATATCTCTGCAGTTGAGTCAACATTTTCTGTTTTACTTTATTTGAAAACCATGTCTAAACTTTTTGTTTCTGGTTACACGTCTTCTCTTCTCGGCTGGTGTGTTTTATTAGGGAAGGATAGTGTACACCCCGTGTGTAGCAACCTGCATCACAAGGCCTTAGTCTTAAAACAACAGTGTTGTTCCCTGCTGATTGGTTTTCCTGGCAGCTTCATGTGTCTGAGCATCACCTTTAAGCGAGATTTTGTGGCGGTGGTTGCACACATAAGCTTCAGCCCCTTGCAGCAGCCCAGCTATGGTGCGGAGCAGCGTCCTGTGCATCATGGAGCAGGTGCGCTGACACAGCTAGACAGCAGCAGCAGGAAGAAACCCCTGGCATCTGGCTAGGAGTCCATGGCTTAGGGCCTTCTCCCTCCTAGGCTGGGAACCACTACACACGATGCCTGCAATGAGGACATGTACAGCACCTTGCTGCAGAGGTACCAGCGCTCTGAGGAGGAGCTGCGCAAGGTCGCTGAGGAATGGCTGGAGTGCCAGAAGCGGATCGACGCCTATGTGGATGAGCAGGTGGGTGCTGCACGTGTGCTGAGGCACTGGAAACCGGTGGCAGCACAGTCAGCCCTCCTGGCCAGGCTTTGCTGTTGGTGGTGGCTGCAGTTGGCGGGTTCACCTTGCCAGATCATACATACTATCACAGACTCTGTCCCCATTTAGGGACACTGGGAAACTGCCTGACCGTGTAACTCCAGGAGTCCTTAGTGAACACTACTGCTCAGAGCCCATTCTCCCTCTGTCCTGAGCAGTCCCTGAGGGAGCACAGACATACATATGGCTCCTGAGGGGAGGAGACAGGCAGGCCAGCCCCTTGCCCCTGGCCTGCAGGGACAGCTTGCTGGTGGCCAGAGCCTCTCTGAGGAGGGGCTTCCCTTCTTGCCCTGCCTCCTCCTTTGAGAGCCTCTGGCAGGTGGGAAGGCGGGCCTATGAGCGGTGGGAAAGGAGAAACAGAACTCGGTGTTGTGCTTTTGAGACTTGTTGGTGGAAACAGAGCTGTGCTGGCCTGTGTGTCGTGGCATTGCTGGATTACTGGTGCCCCTTGACACTGGCATCCCTGTCTGAACACTGAGCTGTCGGAGGAAGGGAGTGTGGCCTGATTGCTGATTTGAGAGCTTCAGACTATACTTCGTATTTATAAGATGGTTGTCTCACTGCCGTATCGAGACTGTGGCTACCCACGGTCTTTGGTGCAGAACTTGGCAGACTGCCTATATTCTCTGTCGTGCTGCTTTTAACCTTCTCAGCTTGAGAGCTCCACCTGTCCCATTAGGGAATCAGTGCTGCCAAGCTTGTAGGGCAGGTGGCCCCCAGGACCTGGTGTTTCTTGTGTGTCCTGCTCTTAGGCAGCGGCCTCTCTGCTGCCCTTGGCTGCTGGTGGGTTTTGGAAGAGCATGGGTTGGTTGTGTTTGATTCAGAGTGGGTGTGTCCCTGAATGGTCTTTTGTCTGGTTGTGTAACTAGAGACTTATTCTCCAGCTTGCCAGTGTCAGCGGCTTTCTTGGCTCAGGCTGCTATGGAAGCGGATGTTCCCAAGCTGCTCTGCCGAATGCAGTTGCAGGCGCTGGATCAGATCTGGCAGCTGCAGACTCTGCCTGTAGCTTGTCTGTGTGATAGTGGTGGAGCCTCCAGCCTCAGCCTCCCTTGAGCCTCAGCCACAGGCCCTGAGCGTTCAGATCACTGACAGCCCAGGCACATGGAGGCAGCAGCAGAGAGGGTGTGAGAGCTGCTCTTCCGTCTGCCACCTTTCTCACAGCAGCCTGCTGTCAGCAACTGCTGTTTGACTGGAGTTTGCTGTTCTGGTGACAGAGACAAGGAGCTGGGAGGAGAGATGAGGCCAAGACTGGGGAGTCAGCTGCAGCGCCTGCCCCAGTGATTGCGTGGCCATGGCAGCATGGGGAGGCCTGGCTTGGGTTCGTTCCACAGTGAATGCTGGTAGCTAACCCTAGGCTGCAGTTCTGCAGCTTCCCTGCAACCCCTGCTCAAGCTTCTCCCCTCCCTGAGGCTCACGAGTCACATTAGATGTTAAATTTTATGAGTTTTTGTGTTTTACAATTCCTGGTACTGGCTTTTTGGTGTTACTTTGAAGAAAAGCAGAGCTACTGTAAATGGTTCCTGTGCAGTGTATTGCAGCACAGCAAGCTGACTGTGGGTTGCCTGTAGAGATTATCCCACCACATGAGCAGAGTGGTTTATTAGGGCTACCAGGGTCAAAGGTGGACAGTGAAAGGTTCTGTTTTACACAGTGCTGGGCCATGGGTATTCTGTGAAGGACAGAAGTGTAGAGATTAGGTGTTTGAGTCAGAATTCTGTTGCTGTGACAAAATACCTCAGATGATCACAAAAGAGAAAGGTTTATTTTGGCTCCGATTTCAGAGGTCCATGTTCACTTGGCTCTGTTGCTTTGGACCTGTGGTCACATAGTGCATCATGTCCTGAGTACAGGGCATGGGAGGTCTGTTCAATTCATGGTGGCTGGGAATCAGGGTGAGAGGAAAGGGCCAGGTCCTAGTATGCCCTTTGAGGGGACCTTCTGCCTCAAAATGACCTAGCTTCCTCCACAAGACCCCACCGCCTCCCGATAGCACCATGGGCTGGCGACATCCTTTCCACTTGGCCTTTGCAGGATGATCAGGATCAGACCACAGCACTGAGCTCAGCTTCTGCCTGGCTCAAGCTTGTCACGAGGGCTCAAGTGAATGTGGAAGGAAGCTGAGGAGCTGGAGGGGCTCTAGGAACACAGTGGTGTTACCGTGTTTGTGGCTAATAGGAGGCTTCCCCAGGGGCTCAGCCAGGCAGGGCTGGAGTTCCAGTCAGGAGGACCTGTGGGGTTTACCCTTGTGTATACATGGATAGCTGTAGTAGATAGAATTCCAGTTTTAGAAATTCTTACTGACTAAACAAGAATGTGCCCCACGTCAACCCTTAGGAAGAGGGGAATTCCCTCCTTACTAAGACTGAAGACTCCTTTGGGAGTAGCAGCCTCTTGTTGCCTGTGTTTAGATTCATTTAGGAACTTAGTATGCATTGTTTTTTTTTTTGTGGGTACCGGGGGTCGACCTCAGGACCTCGCGCGCCAGCAGGCACCCCTGCCGCTGAGCAATATCACCGGCCCTTTTTTCGTATGTGGGTTCCGGGAGTCGAACTCGGGCCCTTGCGCTTGCCAGGTAGGCGCTTACGCCACTGAGCCATCTCACTGGCCCTAGTATGCATTGTTATCACTGCTATGATGCTGAAAATGGGGTGTATGTGAAAATAGCAAATAGCAATGTATATATTTTCTCTTGGGAAAAAAGCACAGTCTTGCTTAAAAAGTAAAACTGAAAATGAATTTTTTTAGACTAATTTCTTTAAAATTACATGTTATATCTTTAAAAAACCAAAAGAACCATTCTCTCCACTAGAAGATGCATTCCTACTTTCACTGTCCTCCCAGGAAACCATGAGAAATCAAGATAGCATCATACAAATTAGGGAAATTGTACCACTTTAGTAGCATCCAGAGAGTCATTATGGAATGGGAGCCAGGGGTGACTTAAAACAATAGAAATTTATTTTATCATCCTGGAAGCCAGAGTCCAAAACCAAGGGGTCTGCAGGGCCATGCCCTGCTGAAGACTCTGGGGAGCATTCCGCCAGCCCCAGCCACCCCAGGCAGCCTGTGTCTCATGACTGCGTCACTCTAGACTACTGTAGAACCATCTTAGTGCACAGTTTAACTTAAAACTCTGGGAATTGTTATCAGTTGCTTCTAATCAAGTAGCATTTCAGAAATTTTATACTAATTCAATGGCTTCAAAATGTTGAACACGGGCCGGTGAGATAGCTCAGTGGCATAAGCGCCTGCCTGGCAAGCACAAGGTCCTGAGTTCGACTCCCGGAACCCACATACAAAAAAAGGGCCGGTGATATCACTGAGTGGCACGGGCACCTGGTGGCACCCCCGGTACCCACCAAAAAAAAAAAAGTTGAACACTTGTAAAATAATTTGTCTCTATTCACAAATAGGCATGGATATGGCAAGACAGTTGGCAGCTTTGAAATAAATTATTTTTGTTTTTAAAAATTCATTCTTTCTTTCCTATTTGCCGTGTACATAAAGACCACAGGGGCTATGCTCAACGGCACATGCTTGTAATCCCAGCTACTTGGGAGGCAGAGCTAGAAGATGGCAAGTTCAAGCCTGGCCTAGGCAACTTAGCAAGACCATGTCTCAAAATAAAAAATAAAAAGGGGCAGACTCAGTGGCAGAGTGCTCCTGGGTTCAACCCCTACTACTGCAAGAAAAGAAAAACAAATTTGTCCCCCAAAAATAATTTTACTCAGATATGAGGAAAGGGTCAACTTTGAGGTTTTTGTAGATGATACTTATCAGATACTTATCAGAGTTATATGACTGCCTTTGTTTTTAGCTCACTTAATATCATATTTTAAACTTGTAATAATACTTGTAAAGAAAAATATTTTCCCAAAAACTGCAAATAGTACAGTGAAAAGGGAGAAATAGCCACAATATTACATCCTCCATCTAAGGAGTGGTATGTACCACTCCTTATCTTTAAATAATTCTTCCTCTTCTTTGGTGTCCTGTATAGTTTGCCTTTCTGACCAAGTTAATAGCACCGTATAATTTTAGGAACACAAGAAGCAGCATCTTTAATAAGAGAATGAATTTTTTTGGCGGGGGAGTTTTGTTGTTGTTTTTTGAATCAGGGTCTTGCTGTGTAGTCCGGCTGGCCTTGAGCTAACTCTGTAGCCCAGGCTGGCCTCAAGCTCGTGGCTGTCCTCCTGCCTAAGAAAGCCTTGTGCAACCACACCTGGCGAATGAGGGAATGAATGTTCTAAAGAGTTAAGGATGCTAAACAGGAAAATAGAGTTGTATTTGTCCAAAGCCCCTTGTTAACTCTAGTAATCTTTGAGTTGATTTCTGTGTTTTCTAGGAGATCATGATGCCTTCTCCCATGACAGCTTGTCTCATCCTTTCCTGCCTCTGACCTTTCGGCCTTAGCGAGAGCCTTCAGGTCATTGTTGAATGAGAGCGTGGGCCCTGGGCCTTGTCCAGGTCCAGGTCCAGGCCCAGTGCCGGGAGCCTTACATGTTTCCCCTGGAAGTTTGATGTTCACCATTCAGACTTTCGAATTCAGACTTTTTTTTTAGCAAGTTGAAGCTTACTTTGATTTCTAGTTTATTTAAAAAGGAAAAAAAAAAAAAAAGCAGGAATAGGTGTCACATCTGATTGTATGATTTTTTTAAATTTCTGTATGACTTAAGACATTAAGTGTTCTAATTTTGAAACATTGTTGGTATTCCTGGAATTAAACCTTATGAGCGTATGATATGCTATTCTTTAATACACTATTAATTTGCTGATATTTCATTTAAGACTTTTATGTTTATATCCTGAGGTATGCTTGAGCTGAGTTTTAGTCTTTGTGTTTTACCTGTTTTATATGAAGATTATAGAAGCTTCATAGAATGAATTAAGAGATTGTTTTTTCAGTTTTTTTTTTAATTAATTTTATTGCCATGTTTTACATATACATAATGATCACATTCATCATAGGGAATTTGTACCTGTACATGATATATCTTGATTCTTTTTTTTTTCCCCATTCCCCTACCCTCCCTTCAACCCCTTCAGTTCTCTGAAATAGCTTAAATATTCTATTCCAAGAAGGATGAGATAGAACCTGCCATTCCATTCAAACTTCAATGCCTGATCGTGCTTGCAGGGAGGAAGAACAAGGAAGATCTACTGCCTTTTAATCTGTGTTACATTTATTAGTCTGCTTCACATTTTCTTCTACTTCTTTTTTTTTTTTTTGTGGGTACCGGGGGGTCGACCTCAGGACCTCGCGCGCCAACAGGCACCCGTGCCGCTGAGTGATATCACCGGCCCCTTTTTCGTATGTGGGATCCGGGAGTCGAACTCGGGCCCTCGCGCTTGCAAGGCAGGCGCTTATGCCGCTGAGCCATCTCACCGGCCCTTCTTCTACTTCTTGAAGCACATTGAGCTTTACACATTGATTTTTGTGTAAGAAAGTTGTGTACATCCTCTAGATAGTCATGAGCTCTTAGGTCCAGGGCTGGGGAAGAGCACATGAATGGATGGTAGATTAGACATCCCCTTAGTCCCCTTGGTGCTTCTGGCCTGTCACCTGGCATTCACCTTGAACAGAGGCTTTTCTACTCTGTCCAGAGAGCGAGTGCTTTTCCGCTTGCCACAGCAAGTGGCCTACCTTCTTCAGCAGGGCAGTCTCAAGGGGCTGTTTCTATGTAAAGAAGTGCTTGTGATTTTGAGTGATTTGATTAAAATGCTGAAATGGAATACCTGGGCATGCATTTGTAGTATTGTGTCTACTACGTTTATAGATGGTGTTTCTTCTGTATATTATTGTCATCATTAAAAAATCGTCCCTTGAAAATACTCTCTGTAGTTGCTGTTGGTATTAAAGAGGATTTCTTGGTTTCTTTTTTGCATCCTGTATCTAGATGACAATGAAAAGCAAGCAGCGCATATTAACAGAAGACTGGGAGATTTTTAAGCAAAGGCGATTCATTGAGGAACAAGTAAGTTTGTCCACAGGAAAGGCAGTTATAAGAGATTGAACTCCCTGTGTCCAGAGCAGCAGTGCCTTTGCATGCTGGCACAGGACACCATGGGAGGACCACCCTGGCACCTCTGTGGTGTTACAGCGCTGTGAAAGACAGTGGCTTTAACCTCAAGGGGAACTGACTCTCCTTACCTGTTTCCTACCTTCCACATACTCGTCAAGGAAAGTGCATGTTCATCCCTAGGGATTCTGTAAACAATGTTGTCCTGCATTCCCATGCTCTTCTGTGAGGCACGCGCTGCTGTCTCTAGCTTGCACACAGAGATGGGGCGTGGTGTGAAGTTGAGAACATTCCTGAAGTCACACACCAGGACTTCAGCCCAGCTTCCCCGACAGCTCAGGTGTGGGCCTCAGCTAGCTGCCAGCAGAGCAGGTCTGCCCCCTTCGAACCCCCAGCAGTGCCTCCTGCGGTCAGGCTTGCCCTGCACCTCTGCTAGCACAGCTTTGGCAGAGCTTGCTAATGACTGCTGTGGTTGGCCCAGGGCCCTTAGATTTATTTTGAAACTTACCTCCCTAATCTCTTCTCCGCGTGCTACGCTGGCTCTTCCTGCTTCCTGGACCATTTTCCTCAATCCACTTTGTGACCCTTTTCCTTGACCTGCCTGTTAATGTCAGGGGCTCCCTGCTCTCCTCCCCCGTTCTGCATGTGTCCTTTCTTGTCAGGTGGCCCTTCCATCTGCCACCTGTCCCATTGCCAAAGTTAGTTCAGGATTCCTTCTCCTGTGAAGTCCAGATGCCTCGCAGTTGCTTGGAAGTTTGGGTGCCATTTCCTAGGCAGCTCCAAGGTCCAGCCTTCTCCCCACGTTGGTCTCCATTCCTGCAGCTCTGTGCCTGGCATCTAAGATGCAGGGTAAAAGCTGGCCATCTGCACTGGCCTTGCCTTCCAGATGTCTGCTACCGGGACAGGACACCGTGCTTGATGGAGATAAAAGCATTTGGAAGGTGTCTGGTTTGGCCCTTGCGTGGCTCAGCCCTCACTGTGGGCTCCAGGTCTGCTGCTTCTGTTTCCTGGTCTTGTCTACCTCACAAAGCTGTGTGCCCCTTGGCTTCTAAATGAGCATGATAGATAATTACCATAATTGCTGGAAAATGCAGTCTGTGAAAGAGGGGAAGTGTCTTGTAAAATGGAGCCGTTCTTTGATGCTTTTCTCTAGTTAACTAACAAGAAAGTGGTTACTGGCGAGAACAACTTCACAGACACCATGAGGCACATGTTGTCATCCCGCCTGAGCATGCCTGACTGCCCCAACTGCAACTACAGGAGAAGGTAAGCTGGGCTGGTGGGAGCAGTACCTGCACCCTCTGATCAGGTGGAGGTCTGGAACCGGCCGCAGAGAACATGGTGACCTTCTGTATTGGCCCTCTTGGTAACTGTCCTTAATTCCCGATCAGATGTGCTTGCGATGACTGCAGCCTCTCACACATCCTCACTTGTGGTATCATGGACACCCCCGTCACTGATGACATCCACATTCACCAGCTACCACTCCAAGTGGATTCTGCTCCCGACTATCTCTCTGAGATGCGCCCTCCTAGCGTATCATCAGCAAGCTCAGGGTCAGGTTCCAGCTCTCCCATCACAATTCAGCAGCATCCCAGACTCATCCTCACAGACAATGGCTCTGCACCAACTTTGTAAGTTGTGACTTTATAATAAAGCTTGAGAAATCTCAATATCTGATAATGAGAAATACAGACAATAATGTCTACAGAAGTATGAACATCATTATAGTGCTTTTCCTGAAAAAAAAAAAAAAAAGACTTCTCATTGTTTTAAGCACTTTTGAAAACATGCAATCAGTAAACTTAAACTTGGACACTATTTTATTACCTGGAAAAAAGACAATAAATTAACAAATGCCAGTGCAGAACAAACACGTTGGTATGCAGGGAAGTGTCTCCCCGGTCCTGGCCCCATCTCCGCTCTCTCCTGGAGGGTGGCCAGCCCGCGGTCATCGCCTCATTGTCAGCTCAGCGTTCATGCTTGTTCCATGGCTTGCTAAGAACTCAGACGATCACTTCAGCAAACGATAGAGTTTCTGTCTTCTGTGTTCCCACATTAATAGAAGTGCATCTCGTATGAGCAAAGTGGCTGTGCCGCTCTCATCACTTCATATTGTAGGTGGATGGTCCCCATTTCTTCCAAGTTGTGATCTTGTCCTTTGTGGAGACTTCATGTGCTGACTCGTGGGAGGGTGGAGCCAGCTCCATGTGTCCTGTAGTGAGCCTTGCACAGGGGCCTGGTGGAGGGGTCGCTGCCCTGCCCTGGCTGCCAAGTGCTTGCCCCTCTGGGTCCTCCCCGATGCCCTTGTGCTCATCCCCTCCATTACAGTTTTTCATGCTGACTCCTAGGTTTTCCTTCAGTCTTTCAGTTCTCATTTTAGACCTGTTCTCAAACCCAAAAGAATTCTTTTTCTTTTTTTTTTTTCTGTGTTGCTGGGGATTGAAGCCAGGGCCTCATGCATGCTAGGTAAGATGATTCTAGAGAGCTGGTCTATACTGCATGACTCTTCATTGGAAGATGCCCAGCTATTTTGTAGTCCTAGGAACCCTGACTGTCTGGGGGATAAGAAAGAGTACTGAGGGTTTGCAGCTATTTCCTGGCTTCTTACAGAAGCAATATGGAAATTAAACATGTAGAAATAATAAAAACCCTCATCATTGAACAGCTGCTGGTGTTGCTTGTGGGCTCTGGGCACACAGTCAGTGCAAGGAGCACTGGCCATGGGAGCCTGTCTCCTGGGCCTCTGAGCCTCGGGGCCCCGGCAACCTCTGATTACTGTCTTCCGAATAGAAGCCATTCTGACTTTCAGATCTCCAGTATGGCCCTGGACTCACATTGTCTTTCTTGGTGTCATATCTGAATTGGTGAAACCAGATGGTGTAATGTCAGTCACCGTACAGCCTTGCTCTCCGATCTTTCAGGTGTTGGGGTTGGAGAATCCTCCCTGTTACTTGCCACCATTGGCTGAGTCAGTGACTTCGCTTTAGAACCCCGGTAAACTGTGGTGACGAAGGCACTGCAGGAGGGGTGTGCACATAGCCTGGAGCAGCCTGAGCTCACTCACTGCTGGGGGCTGTTTGTGCCGCCTCTGGTGAGCTCCAGCTCATCACACAGCATAGCTGGTTGACTTTGTCTTAAAAGTGGAAAGCACATCCGTGTCTGGTGATCCTGGAGGATCACCCTAAGAGGCAAGAGTGCCTCTCCCGTGGGGTTCTGCCTTCTGGGGGCCTTTGTGTGCTGAGGCTGAGGACAGACTTAGGCATATTTTGCGGAACCCTGGGTGGTCACCCCATGCACCATGAAGTCATGTTTAGGGCTCTGTAAGCTAAAGCCATGAAACTTGTTCACATTTTTTCTAGTATTTGCCTGTTGCTTAGATGTCTTGCTAAAGCTGATAATTAAGATTATAACTGACTTGACTAGAGCTGACCTTGTACAGTTGTTAAAAAAAGTTTTGTTACATAAATATGTTTGAAGATTTGTTCAACTAGATATTTCTGAGAGCTTGGTGGTGATAAAAGCAAACACTAAAGACCCAAGATTGCTGTCGGTACCCTTTCAGTTTTCGTAAAAAATGATGTCTTCTTGGGAGTGGCAGAAAGAATTACACCAGAGCATTTCAACTCAAATGAAAACGTGGTATCAGCCTGATTAAATGTTTGGTTTCCTTACTAACTTCTACTTCTGGAAGTTTTCACATTCTTCCAGAGGGCCGAGCATTACTCTCTGGGAGCCCTTGTGGGGAGGGCTCACAGTTGGTGGTGGTGTGACTGATCCTGGCGTGCTCCTGCAATGGACACGGTGCTCTGTAGAGGAGGTGTCTGGCTCTGTGCGGGGTTTGGTCCTTGCTGTCCTCCCCACCTGAGGGCCACATGGTAACTGTCTCTGCTTGTCTCAGTTGTAGCGATGATGAAGATGTTGCGCCGTTGTCAGCCAAGTTTGCTGATATTTATCCATTGAGTAACTACGATGACACCGAGGTGGTAGCCAACATGAATGGAATCCACAGCGAACTGAATGGTGGTGGGGAAAACCTGGCCTTGAAAGATGAGGTATGGGCATAGCTTCTTGGTAGCAGCAACAGAGGGCACGGTTTAATTTTTCTATTGTTCTTCTGCTTTGAAAAGTATAAGTCACAAAAGCCTGTCTTTAAAGTCCCCTCAGGTTAGCAGTACCAGTAGTAGTTCTTCCGAAGCTGACGATGAAGAAGCGGATGGCGAGAGTGGGGGGGAGCCACCAGGAGTGCCAAAAGAAGACGGGGCCCTAGGAAATGGGAGCCTCGTGAGAGAGGAGAGTAAAGTAGACACTCCACCCCCGTCTTACCCTGCTCAGCAGGTAGGGCTTCAGATTTCAAATTTTCTGTTCTGACAAATGAAAGTAAAATAATTTAAAATTAATTTATTAAATTAATTTATTCTAATAGGTAATATAAATAGTTTGTATTAAGTATATGGTAATGTAAGCATATGGTATAATATAAATATATGAATCAGATAACATAGGAGCCATTAAAAGGCATAGAGAAGGCCTGCCCCCACGCCCTTCCCCATCATCCTGTCCAGTACCTGCAAGCTTCTAGTCCCTAGTGACAGTGGATGGCGGTTTCATTCATTCGTTATATGCACATACAGAATCTCTTATGACCAAGGCTGCGTGCTGATGCCGCACAGGCTACTCTGTCTGCTCCTCGCTTTCTCTTACCAGTGCACACCGAGAGGTGACATCTCTAGAGCATGACCTCATTCCTTTCTGCTGGCTGCCCTGTGTTCCATCCCATGGTTGTGCTGTAGTTTGCTCTGTTTTTCTTTTCAGTCCTCTGTTGATGGACACTTCTGTTGTCCCCATCCCCACTCTTGACCATGTAAACTATTGAGTGACCCCGTGCATCTGACAGTGAGCACGTGAGTAGATACACCCCTAGGATTGATCCAATAGTGAGTACTACATCAGAACTATACACAGGGCGAGGGGCTACGGTGGCCTCCCATGTCCCAAAGAGAGTGGCGACACAGTTCTGCAATCTAATACATGAGAAACAGTCACCCTTTGTGGGGTTTTTTGTATTTCACTTTTATAGGTAAATGTCCTTTCATATAGGTAGGGACTGTTTCCCTTTCCATCTTGTTACTAAGTTGTAAGAGTTCTTTATATATTGGAGAAAGGTCCTTTATCAAATGTATGATTTGCATTCTTTTCTAATGGTCTGTGGTATGTCTGTTTTTTTATTGTGTCTCTTATAAAGTAGAAGTTTTGGTTCCAACTTACTAATTTTTTTCTTTTATGAATTATGCTTTTGATACACAGTGATACTTGGTTGTCCAACTCAGTTCGTTCCAAATTCATGTTCAGACAGCGAAAAGTTTGAGAACTAAACGTATTTTTCCCATAAGAAATAATGGAAAACCAAATAATTGGTTTTGAGGCCCAAAAATTACACTTACAAATTCATTTTTCCAGGAATTTAACAAAGTTTGCAGTGATTTCTTTCTTTAACTCTATCCTGGTTCTCACAGTTTTCCTCTTAGTTTTATCGCTTTCTTTGGAGCCATGGTTATGATATTTTATGCAAATAAAGTGCAAAAAATAAAAAGTACAATGACAAATGTTGTAATGCTAACACAAGCACTATATGCTGTCTAGGTGAGAGCGGCGCTTAGAGTTAAATGTGTCCGCAGTGAGATGTGACAGGCGACTCATTCTTGGGCCTATACAGGTTTTTGCGTGACAGATTTTTGGTTCCACTATCAAGCAAAGTCATGAACACCGAGTGTATTTTTTTTTTCGAACTTTGCTTTTCAAGTAGTGGGAAGTTCAAGCTTGGAGCCATTCGGCAACTGAAGTATCACTGTAATATCCAGGAAAACTTTGCCTGTCACAAAGCTGTTTTCTTCTAAAAGATTTATAACTTCCATCTCTTACTTAGGTGCTATGGTCCATTTGAATCATTACTTGTTTCTAGTGTCAGGTTAGAGTCTAACTTTTTATTTTTACATAGGTGGATATGCAGTTGCCCAATACTGTTTGTCAGAAACTGTCCTTTTTCTCATTGAATTGTGTTGCCCATTTGTTGAAAATTGATGGATTGTAAATACAAGGGTTTAAGCCTAGACTTCATTCTGTTCATTTGACCTCTGTGTCTGTCCTTACCCCATGGTGCACTTGCCTGCTGGTCTATGATAAGTTCGGAAACAGTCGGTTCTGCCCTCCGACTTGATGGGCCTGCTTCCACATAGACAGCTGTCTTTTCATTGTAGCCTTCCATGCTGGGAAGGGCACAGGAGCAGGGGCCTCTTCTAAGGACTTTCATCACCGCTGGGGGTGGGTCTTCCCAGGGACCCCATCTCCTGATACCATCTACTTGAAAGTTACACAGTTTGAAAGTCGTGACGTGTATGTTGGATCATTTATTCACCCTCTCAGTTCTGCCAATTTTTGACTCATACATTGGGGGTGATGTTGTTGAATGTGTATACGCGTATCACTGTATTTCCCTGATACAGTGACCCTCTTATCATTAGGAAGTGTTTCTCTGCTAATATTTTACCTGATATTAATAAAACCACCCCAGCCTCTTAGTATTTTTTCATCCTTTTACCTTCAGCTTTCAACTCCTTTAGTTGAGTTTAAATTTTTATCCTGTCAATCTCTGCCTTTTTTGATGTTAAACAAGATATAGTGTGCTATTTTAGGTCTGCTGTTGACTCTTTTGTTGTTTATTTTGTTTTGTTTTTTGAGACAGGGTCTCACAGTGCAGTCTAGGCTGGCCTTGAACTCACTATGTAGCCTTGGCTAGCCTTAAACTTGCAGTGATCCTCCTGCCTCAGCCTCCGAGTGCTGGGATTATAGGCGTGTGCCACCATGCCTGATCACTGTTGACTACTTTTCTAGTTAGTTTCTTAATGTGTGCTCTGAGGATTACAATATGTATTTTAGATTATCATAGTCTACGCCAGGTTAACACTCACTTCTTTTAGCATCAGACAGGCATGGCCATAATGCAGTTCCTTTTCCCTGTTCCTTTTTTGAACCATTATTGTTCTAATTATTTCTTTTATTCATGTTATAAATCCAACACTATTTTGTGATTAGTGCTTTCTGCAGTTTTTTTGTTGTTTTCTTTTTGTTTTGTTTTGCTTTGGTTTTTTTTTTTTTTTTTTGAGACATGATCTCACGCAATTCAGGCTGGCCCTGAAGTCACTATGGCCCTAAACTCATGGCCCCAAGTTCGAGGCCTCAGCCTCCCTAGTGCTGGGATTACAGTTGTGCACCACCACGCCTGGCTCTACAGTTTATTTTTTAGAGAGCTTAAGAGCAAAAATAAGAAAAATATATTCATATGTGGTGTCTCTTTTGCCATCTTGGTTACATTTGTGGCATTCTTTGTTTTCCCTGCAGATTGAATTACTGTCTGTTGTTGCCTTTCAGCTGGAGGACATCCTTTCATATTTGTATATGTCTGCTAGTAATGAATTCTCCCAATCTTTTTTTGTAAATGTCTATTTTGCTTTCATTTCTTTAAACAGTGTTATTTTTAAAGTGGCTTTAGAGTCACAGCAGAGTCGAGTGGGAGGTATGGAGTTGCTCTCTGCGCTGTGCCCCACTCCTCAGAGCCTCCTGCTCAGAACCCACAGCAGAAGGGTCAGTGCTCGCAGTCACTGGGAAGCACTGGAGCAGCCTGGCCCCCGCAGGCTGTGGTTCCTCGCTGGGCTGGGTTGCGGTCCTCAGTGTCTCTCCATCTTTCTCTGTGCAAGAGTTCTCTGAGTGCCTGCATCTGTAGATTCATGCTCATCAGATTTGGACAGTGACATTTTCAGCTATTATATATTTAAATATTCTTCTTTTCCTTCTCTTTCTTTTCCTCTAGGACTTCATTACAGGTGCGTTGGTGTACTTCATGGTCTCCTACTACATGGTCTCTGGCTAGCTGTGTAATTTTCTTTAATTTCTTTTCCTTTTTTTTTTTTTTTGAGACAGGGTCTTGCTATGTAGTTCAGGCTGGTCTTGAACTCACTGTGTAGCCCAGGCTGGCCTCAAACTCTCAGCAATCCTCCTGCTTCAGCCTCCTGAGTGCTGGCATTACAGGTGTGCACCACCATTCCCCCCACTTTATTCTTCATATGGAGAATTTCTGTTGCTCCGATTGGAGTTCACAGGCTCTTTTTCTGCCATCTTAAATGTGCTTTTGGAATTTTTATGTCATACTTTTTGTTACTTTTATTTTTATTAGTACATGTTTGCAATGCAGAATGGTTGCATTCATTGTGGGGAGTTGGTACATGTACTTAACACATCTTAATTCTGTTTTATATCCCCTTTCTCTCCCTCCGTCTCTTAGTTCCCTTTTCATTCTTTTTTGTAGTTTCCCTTTCTTTATAATTCCATGTATGTTGACTCTTTGTTTTTGTATTCTGTTTGGCCTCTGAACATGTAGTAAGAGCTGCTTTGACATTTTAGGGTATTGATCCAATGCCTGGACTCACTCAGAACCAGTTTCGAGAGATTGACTGCCCTTTCCCTGCAACAGATGTGGGTCACACTTTTTTCTTTTACATGTCTCATAATTTTTTGTTGAAAACTGGACATTTTAAATAATGTAGCAAACTTGGGTTCAGCCTTTCCCTCACAGACCGTCATGTTTCTCTGTGTTTTGTTACTCCCCCAGCTTACGTTGCAGAATCTGTGTCCCCCACATTATGTGGCTGCTGATGGCTCAGCTCCCACTTTTTCTTCATTTTACTTTTTAGCTTGTCTTCTAGAGATCTCCCCTTTGGCTCCTTGACTTAGCAGGTCAGCTGGTGATTTGGGCAGAGGTTGGCCATGCACCCCTAGCTGCCCCCCCAGGCGCCTCACTGTGTGCCGCCATCTGTGGTAAAGCTGGGGGCCCCTTCTGCACTCCACCTGCTCTTGGTCAGCTTTGGGAGTTCCATCCTCTGTGTGTACCGTGGTCTCATGGTCAGCCAGTGAGCTGTGGGCAGCTCTGAAGGGTCCTCCTCTGGCTCTCATTTCCAGGTCTCCCTGTAAGGTTTCTGTTTTATCTGTTGCTCACCCCAAGCAGGAGCCCAGCCTCAAGTTGGCAGCCAGAGCTGAGGTTTCCCTGCCACTGCCCTCTGAGTCCACTACTCCTGCGGGCTTACCTCTGCACTATGCACACTGCTCTCCTTGGTACTGCTGCACCACTACCCACAAACTGGGGTGGGAGAGGGAGGACCTGGGGCAAGAAGGCCAGACTCCCGCTCTTCTCTGAGCTTCTAGCTGACTTAGAGTATTCTGCTTTGGCTGATGTGTCAGCCTCCGGGTGGGTGCCTTTAGCAGTTGTGTCAGTTTTACATTTGCTTGTAAGAAGGGAAGCTGCCAGCCTCTCCACTCCGTTTTCAGTGACTGTGTGGAGATCTGTGCATCGTGGATTGAGCAGTGCAAGCCCAGCAAGGCCAAGTGGAGCAGAGCCACTCGTGGTGTTTCCCTTGGTCCCAGCTTCTTCTTGCCACTCTGTTGTCTTTCCCTGGCCTCTTATCCCCTCAGTTTGCCCAGAGACCCAGATCAGTGGCTGCTACCTTAGCCGACCCAGTCTCTGCAGTCCCTCCAAGCCCCACAGGGAGGGTCCTGGGATAAGCCCCATTTGTATCTTTGCCTTTTCCTCCTAACTGCTTGTCAAAGTGCAACAGACTTTGACTGAATTCATACCCATCTTTCTTTCACATTAAAAGAGTGCCTTTTCTTTTCTTTTAGGCTGAACAAGCTCCAAACACTTGTGAATGTCATGTTTGTAAACAAGAAGCCTCTGGGCTGACGGCATCGGCAATGATGGCTGGAGCCCTTCCTCCTGGTCACCAGTTCCTGAGCCCAGAGAAGCCCACACACCCTGCACTGCACCTGTATCCCCACATCCATGGCCATGTGCCCCTGCACACCGTCCCACACCTGCCTCGCCCTCTCATCCACCCCACCTTGTACACAGCGCCCCCCTTCACACACAGTAAGGTAAGCTGGGCAAAAGGGCCTGAAAGCCCACCTGTCACTGAGCTCCCATAGGTGTGTTTGTGTAACCAGACAAATGTACACGTTGGCAACTCACATAGGACAGCATGTGCTCTTAATAGGAAGGCCTGCAAATATTTGCTTCTACTCCATTCTCTCAAGTACTTGTAATTTTGAACCTTTACAGTTGTAAAAACCAATCATGAAGTTCATGGTTTGTTCATTCAGAATTAACTAGAACATAGCCAATTTTCAGGTGATGTCGCTAACATGCCGAATTTGGGGACCCTTCATGCACGTCCATTGACCTACTCATGGCATTCCAGGGCCTGGCTCAGAAGGGGAAGATCACTGCCATTGTCTGGCCTCTGTGGGGTCTAAACAATTATGTGGTCCTTAGCATGAAAATGAAGGCCTTGCAGAAATACACAAGCCTGAAGTGCAGTGCCGTAGGAGCCATCCCACCCTGAGGTGTGTGTTGCGGGGGCTGGACGACAGATGGGGGGTGTCCCAGAAGCAGCTGCGCTCAGAGCCCCTTCAGGAAACCCAGTGAAGATCCAGGAGATGCTGGTCTGTCAGCATCTCTTCTCAGAGAACCCTGGGGTGTATATTTATTATCTTAGATTTGGCGAAGAAATGTTTAGATTGATTTTGCTCTTTGTACTTTAAATAGCTTTCTTTGCCTCTCTGTTTCAAATGTACATTTGTTGACACAGCATAATTCTGACTGCATTCTATCTTTTTTTTTTTTTTTTTTTTGTGGGTACCGGGGTCGACCTCGGGACCTCGCACGCCAACAGGCACCCGTGCCGCTGAGCGATATCACCGGCCCCTTTTTCGTATGTGGGATCCGGGAGTCGAACTCGGGCCCTCGCGCTTGCAAGGCAGGCGCTTACGCCGCTGAGCCATCTCACCGGCCCCTGCATTCTATCTTTTTGTATGCCAGTTATTCTGGTTCAAGGCTAGCCCTAATCAGTCAGAAGTTGAATTTTCCCCACATTCTAACATATTACTGAAAGCAGTGGTCCTCAACTGGAGGAGATGGAGGACAGCTCTTGGCAAGGGCTACTCAGGCTGCAGGCTTTCTTCCCTGGGGTCCTTGCATGGGGGGTGCTCCTTGTGTTTGCCAAAAAGCAGCAGAGGTGGGAGGACAGGACCACAGGTTTAGAAAAGACTAGAACAAGTTGGCCTTGTTCTGTTACAACATTGCACAACTATTGTACCTAAATGTATGCTTAGATGTTGTTAGGTTGAATATTGCTCAGTTTGAACATTCACTGATGTCTTTATTCATAAAGTAGTTTTCAAAGCACGTCTTCAGTTAGGCAGTCAGTCACAGGCTATTTTTGTGGTCTTTGTGGCCTGTTTTCCTCTGAGAGAATGTGTAGGCTTAGGAAGCTGTCCACTCCCAATTCTTACCTGAACAAAGCTCTGGCCTAGTCCTGAGAAAAGATTATAGCATGTTCTCTTATATATTTTTGCAGATTGAAGCTATTCAAGAATTAGTTCCTGAAAATATTCAAGTAAAGTAATGAAGTTGATTATTCCCAAAGTTTATTGGCACACTAGTTAAAAAATGATTCTTTCCCCTGATTTTGTCCTTTTCTTGGGAAGTTATAGGAGGTTTATATAGAGTAAAAGGTGAAAAAAAACATTTTTAGAACCACCCTGATATCTTTCCCTTTGACATTAAACTTTAATGCCATAGGATACCATAGGTCATCATGAAAGATTCACATGTAGAAAAACAAATATAAACCTAATGGCATGCCTGTAATCCCAGCACTCTGGGAGGCTGAGGCAGGAGCATCATGAGTTCAAGCCCAGCCTGGGCAATTTAGCTACTCAGTGAGACCCTGTCTTTAAAGTTAAAAAAATAAAAAGGGCTAGGGAGGTAGCTCAGCGCGAAAGCCTTGGGTTTGATCCCCAGTACCCAAAAAAAGAAAAAAAAGCAAATATAGTGGTTAAGACATATGTGGTAGAGGTCATATAGAAACCTAGGATTTTTTTTTTTCTTTTTGATACTGGGAATCAAACTCATGACCTTGCGCTTGCCAGGCAGACGCTGTGCTGCTGAGCTATATCCCCGGCCCAAACTTAGGAATTTATAATGAAGGCTTATTTCAACCACTTTGCTATTAATATCAAGATTATGCACAAATCATTTAAAATACATTTGTGGGAGGCTGTTTTTATTTGGAAAAATAAGATGTAGTCACCAAAAGATTACTTGTGCCTGATACGAAAATGAAAAGCTTCTTACCAGATCTTGCAGAATAGTTTGTGAATTGGTGTAACCTGCTTGGATGTGTTGTGGCTGTGTCTGTACCTAAATGCACAGTGTGTGACAGCCCTGTCTGGACAGAGCTTGGCTGGGTTAGGATGGCACAGAGGGCTTCATTTGTGTGACAGAGTTCTTAGAAGTGCCAGGAGGCCACTGTGTGCTGTTCCCGGCGTAGTTCTAAGGGAGAGGGTAGGTGCTGAGTATGGGGCAGTTGCGCCCACTGAGGCTCTTTTTTCTGCCTCTGTGTCTGTGTCCCTTTCTGTAGTAGTAGGGCTTTTGGGAGTTTCTGTACTGGGAAAAAATCACAGTTGTTGCCTTTAAGACTTCATGTCATAGTGGTTTTAATTTTTCTTGTAATTCGTACTTTGGCCATTGTGTATAAATATTTAGTACAAAAAAGGTTTAGGATGAGTACTATGAAAAATAGTCTTACACCAGGCATGGTGGTGCACACCTGGAGTTGCAGCCACTTGAGACACTAAGGCAGGAGGATTGTAAGTTTGAGGCCAACCCAGGCAACTTAGCAACTTAACGAGACCTTGTCTCAAGATAAAACAGAAAAAGGACTAGGGATGTAGGTCAGTGCGAAGGCTGTAGGTTCAATTCCCAGTACTGGAGAAGAGAGGGAAGGAGGGAGGGAAAAATTAATTTTCTTGAAATTAAAACTGCTTGAACACTAATTCTGTTTGTAGATGTTTTTATACTGGCAATACATTTAATTTATATGTTGATATGTAAGGTATTTGAAAGTTCAAAGTAGTTGCAGAAAGAAAAAGGTAATGAGTGAGTAGAGTGCTCTGGTGCTACTTTATGAAAGCAAAGTCTCCAAGGAGTTTGTGCGTTTCTACCCTTGCACTTGCAGTGGGTGGGATCTGGCCAGTTCCTGAGCTGCTGTCAAGGTATCTATCCTGTTAGCCCAGTGCAGAGCACTTGGCTTCTTCTTAATGGCCTCAGTCTCTTTAGCTACTGCACCTTGTTTTTGGCTCCAGCTTTACACTTGCTTCCTTTCTGGCCAAATTGCAAGTTTTTCAGATCTTCTGGGTATGCTTTTTACTCCCAGTTCTCATTGTAAATCTGACTAAAAGCAGCCACTAACACCATGCCACAGCCAGAGTGTTATGCTGTCTTGAAATTTCCTCTTACCAGCTCCACCATTACCTCTAAACTCAGCCTCCTGCAGAGTCTTAAGGCATTGGCAAAATTAGACAAATTTTTCGCCAGACCTGGCCTCCAGTCCAGTTCTCAGCAGAATCTAATTTACATCCAAAACCCATGAGCATAGTCCTTGCTGTCCACCTACCTGTCAGCATTCTGGTCTTCTGATGGAGTTCCCATCAGAATCACTGTGTTCATGTTAGTCTGCAGTGTTCTTGTAATTTCTTTCTCCAGCTTCAGTTTTTTGGAAAAGTTTGATGCAGACTCTTCTTTAAATATTTGACAGAATTCAGCGAAGAAGTCACCAGGTCCGGGGTGGTTTTGGATGTCTGAATTAATATCCTTACTAACTATACAGTGAGGTTCTATTCAGATTTTTCTGTTTTTTCATGATTTGGTCTTATTTGGCGTTGTTTTTCTAGGGATTTTTCTCTGCTTTGTCCAGTGTGTTGGCATACAGTTGTTCATGGTGTTTGTAGCTCTTATAGCATTAGTAGTTGTGTGTCTTAGTCTCTTTCTCGTCACTGGGACAAAATACCTGATACCCACAATTTAAAGGAGACAGGGTTTATTTTGGCTCACAGTTTCAGAAGTTTCAGCCCACAGTTGGTAGGCTCAAACACAGTAGTGGCGTAACAGAGGGCCTTCCCTGGAGGAAAGTTGCTCTCACCATAGAGACCAAGAAGCAGAGAGAGGAGGCAGGAGGAGCTGGGGAGGGAGATAAATGCTTCTAGGTCACACAAATCACACTCCACCTCCTAATAGCAGTTCAGCTATGGGTTTGTCAGCGAATTAACATGTTCACTACAGGGCTGTCACTACTGTCCTCATTTATGACTTGATCACTTAAGAACATGGCTATTGTCACTTTAAACCATTATCTTTTAGGATAATTATTGGTAAGCAGAAGGTTTTGTCTTACCTTTATTCCTTTCTGCTACTCTTCCTTTCTGTGTGTAGATCCAAGTGTCTGACCTACATTACTTTCCATCTGCCCGAAGATCTTTTAACATTCCTTGCAGGACAGGAGTGCTGGTAGTGAGTCCCCTAAGTTTTTGTTTGTCTGAGGAAAGCCTTTATTTCTCTTTCACTTTTGAAGGATTATTTCACTGGATGCACAATTCTAGGTTGGTGGTTATTTTTCTTTGAACACTTTAGATATGTATTTAACATGGCTTCTGACAGATGCCCTTTGTAATTCTTTTCCTTGTTCTTCTAGAGATCCTTTTGCCTCACCTACCTCCGGCTGCTTTCCAGATTCTCTTTTGTCTCTGGTTTTCCGTAGTCTTCATACCACTTGCCTGTGTTTATGTAGCTTGGAGGGGCTTATTCTACTGTACTCTCTGAACTTCTTGGATCTTTGGTGTCTGTCATAAACTTTGGAGAGTTTTTGGCCCTTATTACTTCAAGTATTTCTTTGCTCACTCCTTTGGGCACTCTAATTGTCTTGTATTATCGTTCTTGGACGTTAGGCTGTAGTGAGTTTTTGTTTTGGGACTGTTTTGTCTTTATTTTTGTTTTTCATAATTCTTGTTTCTCTGTGCATTTCCATGTGAGAAGTTTCAGGTGATGTATCTTGCGGCTCACTGGTTCTTTCCTTGGCTGTGTCCACTCTGCCACTGAGCCCATCACAGGCATTCCTCATGTCTCGTGCAGTGCTCACACTGTCGGTGTTTCTTTCCTTCTCTGCTCACACGACCCATCCATTCTGATGTGTCAGCCCTTAGCGTATTAATCATTTTAAATTCTCTGTCTGGTTCACTCGTTTCTGTCTCCATATTCTCAAGATGGTTCTGTTGTGGCTCTCAGAACCTCTGATTGGATTGCCTTTAGATTTAGATCTCATGTGTTCTTGTACCTGAAGCTCCTTTGGTTTCTCAGCTCTTTTATCTCTCACTCTTGCTTCTGAGAGCTTTCTTTCTGGATCAGTCTTCCAGGTAAGTGATTTTCTAATGGTACCTTATCTGCCACTGAGTGTTAATTACAACTGTAATTCTTTTTTTTTTTTTTTTTTTTTTTGTGTGTGTGTGTGTGTGTACCGGGGGTCGAACTCAGGACCTCGCGTGCCCCCAGGCAGTTGTGCCACTGAGCGATATCACCGGCCCTTTTTTCATGTGTGGGTACTGGGAATCGAACTCAGGACCTCACACTTGCCAGGCAGGCGCTTATGCCACTGAGCTATCTCACCGGCCCACAACTGTAATTCTTATTTCTAAGCTTTAATTTACTTTTTCAAATCTGCCCAGCAACTTTTTATATTCCTTTGTTCCTTGATTTTTAAAAAAAATTTCCCCAGTACTGGAGATTGATCCCAGGGCCTCATGAATGCTAGGCAAGCACACCACCACAGAGCTACACCTTCAGCCCTGCTTAATTTTTTTATTTCGTCTTTTCCTTAAGCATTTAACATAGGTAGTGTGTGTATTCACTGGGGATTGATCCCAGGGTCTTTGCACTGAGCTATATCCCCAGCCTTATTTTGTTATTTTGAAACAGGTCTCACTAAGTTGTCCAGGCTGGTCTCAATTTTGCGATCCTCCTGCCTCAGCCTCCCAGAGTGCTAGGATTACAGGCATCCAGCACCGTACCTGACTAAAGTCATTCTGTGTTTTTTTTTTTTTTTTTTTTTTTTTTTTTTTTATTTTAAAGAGAAGAAAAAACAAAACAAATCAAAAGAAGAACAAATTTTCAAACAAACATAATAGGAGGGTAACAATGGTTAATACATTACGTATTACTATCTTCAAGTTAGTTATTCAGGACACCAGACATTAGCATTCAATTGTCCAAACATTATTGGCACAAACCTTACTCTTCAATGAACTAAGTAAAAATGGTAGTGTATCTATCTTAACCATCTTATATATATATATATACAATTTTTTTCCCTTTCCCTTCTTTCTTTTCCCTATTCCAGTCTCTCTTTCCTTTTGACCAGTTTCTTTTTGATTCACCATGTCTATTGTACATTTTGGATCTTATTTACTCTTTCAGTTTCTCATACTAGAGAGATAATACGATGCTTACACATGTGCTTCTGGTTTATTTCACTTATGAGTATTTTCTCGAGTTGCATCCATTTACCTATAAAAGTCTCCAGTTTATCCTTCTTTATGGCTGAATAGTACTCCATTGTATAAAAATACCACATCTTTCTTATCCATTCCTCAGTTGATGGGCATTTGGGTTGTTTCCAAGATCTGGCTATTACAAATTGTGCTGCTATAAACATGGGTGCACATATATCGCTGTGGTACGATGTTTTTAATTCTTCTGGGAAGATGCCCAGAAGGGGAATAGCTGGGTCAAATGGGACCTCCAACCCTAGTTTTCTGAGGAATCTCCACACTGACTTCCACAGTGGCTGTACCAGTCGACACTCCCACCAACAGTGAAGAAGGGTTCCTTTTTCCCCACAGCCCCTCCAGCATTTGTTATTAGTTGATTTCTTTATAGTAGCCATTCTTTCTGGGGTGAGATGGTATCTCAGTGTTGTTTTAATTTGCATCTCTCGAATGACTAGTGATGTTGCACATTTTTTTGTATATTTATTTGCCATTAGTATTTCTTCATCTGAGAAATGTGTATTCATCTCAGATGCCCATTTTTGGAGTGGGTCTTTAAATTTGGGAGGTCTGATTTTTTTGAGTTCTTTAGTCATTCTGTGTTTGAATGAAATCTTAAGGATCTAAATCTGTTTTTATTGTTCCCACTGACATCACTCAAGCATGCGTTTTTCTTGATATGGGTAGTTTTTTATCATGAAGTTACGCCTGTGCAGTTGACTTTGCGATACCCCCAGGCCCTGGTTAGGGGACACCTGCTTAGGAGAGGAATTCTGTCTGCTGGTACAGGTGCAGTGCGGTACTGACCCCCTCCTCTTGAGAATCCAGCTGCCTCCCATGGGGCAAGTCTTAGTCCCCACATCGCTCAGTCACTGACGTGTCACGTGTACCCTTGGGGCAGCCTCCGCCTTCCCTTCACCTCTGCCTCGCGTCTGTCACTACCTTTTCCACTGTGTGTCCTTTGCACTTGTCCTAGCAGTTTATTACTGAGGTATTTATGCAGGTGCAGAGTTCTGTAGCCTCTGTGGTACCAGACAGAGCCTTGGCCAAGGGCGGAAATGAGCTGGGCAGGAGGCACACCTGCTTCCCACACCTCACCTGTCCTTTCTCAGGCAGATTTCTCCTTGGCCTGAAGCCGCTAGGTCACCATTCTGCAGGGCCAGGATCTGTATCAGAATCCAGGGCTTCCAACTTTAAATCTTTTTTTTTCATCCAACACAATCATTATATTAATCAAGACATGGTCCAGTATGAAGGGGAAAGATATCTTGAATTGTCCACTGGGAGCATGGGGAAAGTTGAGAATGGTCCCTGGGTTCTGGCTTTTGTGAGTTCAGTGCATTGGTGGAGCCTTAGAGTGGGAGGTAGTCCCCGTTCAGCTCTGGGCCAGGTGGTCTCAGTCCCTTCTCAGATCTGTGGTTTGGGGTGTGCATCTGTCCAAGTTAACCCTGAGATGTGTGCACAACTGCTGCAGATATGTTGGAAATTGTCTTTTTTCATTGCTGGGACAAAATACCCAACACCCACAAGTTAAGAGAGGAAAGGTTTATTTAGCTCACAGTTTGTAGAGATTTTAGTCCATAGTTGGCTGGCTCCAAGGCAGGGTGGCATGGCAGAGGGGCACGGCAGAGGAGAAACAGTGTATGGCAGGGCAGGCAGAAGTCAGAGAGTGACAACAGAAGCAGCCAGAGAAGCACCAGCAGGCTGCCTTCTTTCTGTCCCTTTGTATTCCATCCAGACTACAAGCCTGTTGATTGATGCCACTCACACCCAGGGTTAATCCCAGTATCATACCCTAAATCCACACTCACATACTCTAATCCAGGTAGCTCCAAAACTCCCCATCTATGACCACATGAGGCTTTAGGGGGACATCTAGATAGAAGCCATCACAGAAATAGTTAAAACATGGCATAGGTGTATGCTTAGGTTAGAATGGGCAGGGTGGATAGTATGGCACTGCTGTGAGGAAAACTGGGACATAAATATAGATTGTGACTAGAGATCTTGCAATCCTTGATCTGTACTTTATTTTAGAGATAGTATTCAGCTCTTCCAGCCTGAGAACTAGCAAGGTGGTCCTTTGCCCGTTTACATCTCTGAGAAGAACATTGAAAAGCCTCGATTAGGCAGAAATACAAAATAGAGCCACTCATCTGAACTCTCTTGTTTCCTGGGATGTGTGGATCGATTTATCTACCCCAGCCTGCCCTATCTTTGCCCGTCATCTTTTGTACCCATGCCCCTGGTATCCAGCCTGGTATTGGGGGTGGAGTCAGTGGGGAGGCCGTGCTTAGCAGAAGTGTTCATTGGTGTTGGCGTTTGTGTCAGGGCTTTCACTTGCAGCAGAAATGTTCTTCCTATGTCCTTCTTTTGTCTGAAATGGCGAGCAGTTCAGAACTTTTGAGTGATAGAGGATTTGTGGATTTGTGTAAACAGTGAAATCAGTGTTCTAGTTCAGTCCGTTGTCTGCCTTCCTAGAGACTGACTTCATGGTGGACTCACTGGTGCTCAGGGAGGCATGGCCCAAAACAATCTAGTTTCCGGGTGACGTTTTATTCTGAAAAACACCCTGGAACTGCTGAGCTCGGTAGGGTCCCTGCTCATTCCTCATCTCGGGCCACAGGATCGCCAGGGAGCCTTCCCAACACCAAACTTGTATCAAGGACCCTACTGGGCATTTACCTGTTCAGGAGTGTGTAAATCCTTGTGCCAAACTAGTGAAAACAATGCAGCTTGTTTTGATATTGATCCCTGCCCCCTGCCTGTGGTCTCTACAACTGGTTCTTTTTGAGTAGGTGGGCTTCTGAAGTGTTAACTTATTCCTTTAAAGTTGGTACCTTGTTCCTCTAAACGAACATTTATTGAACACCCAGTATGTGCCAGGCCTTGTGCTATGTTCTAAGAAAAACAAAATCAGTTAATTCGGGTCCATGTTTTCAAAGAGTTTGCAATCTAAAAAGGAGACAAAAATGTCATGAAAATAACACCTCAGAACACTGTGGCATGCCTAATTTAACTTGAGGATGCAGACAGAAAAGTAGCCCTGGAGAGGGAGACTTCAAAGCCTCGGGATGGCTTTGCAGAGTAGGAGACTGGAATAGAGTTTTGAAGAAAAAGCAAGAGCTTGTTAGATCTAAGTGTGGTGGAGCCCATGTGTCCAGACCACCTTCCCAGAGGTGAACCCTGACAGTGCACAGCTGTGTGTGAGAAGAGACTTGGGAAGTGCTTAAGTCGCTTCTGCCGCCCAGATCTTACCTGCTGGGCAGCAAGGTGGGCTGCTTCTCCAGTCAAGAGTGCGGGAAAGAAGGCTGGCTTACCCTGGGCAGAAGGCCCCCAAAACTGTTACTTTGCATCAGTTACTCTCAGCAAAGCAGTGTGTAGCTTTCCACTGTGTAGAACCTAGTGTCTGTTGAAATGGTTTTCTTTGCTCTTTGCTCCCTGAGGCTCCCCTGCCAGAACAGCTAGTTCAGGCCTTGTCATCCTGAGGGCCTGTCTGTTCCCACTGTTAAGTTCTGAGCATCCTGCCTCAGCCCCTGCCTTCCCCACCACCCCAAGTCCCTGAAGGTCAGGGGATACGCCAAGCTTTGCCAGGGGCCTGAGGGGAGTTCCTGCCCACTTCCTCTCTGCTGGAAGCATGCAAGAGAGTGGGTGCAGCTGGGAGGATTGGGTCAGTCGGTTGGTTTGTGTCCAGAGACCATAGTCTTAGAAAATGATAGTTCCCCACCTTTACATTCACTGCCTGCTTCCCACAGGCCAGGTGCTAAATCTTAGCAGAACCCTAGAGGTAGGTATTTCCAGGTTACAGATGAGAAAACTAAAGCACAAAAAGAGAGAGTGATTTGCCTGAGGTCACACAGCTAGTCAAAGGGAGGCTGAGAGGTATGGAACTCAAGTTCAAATCAGCTCTGTCACTGACCACGCCCTCTGTAGTCCCTGAACTGGATGTTCAGTCCCCGCTCTGTCTGGCAACTCCAGAATCCCTCCTTTCCTCGCCATCTTCCCCCTCTTCACTATCACTTCCTCATTTGTCATCCCATAACTAACTCCTTCAGAGTCTTCCTCCCCTTTCTTTTCATCTACCATATTGTCACAGGTCGATCTTTCTAATAAAGGTCTGACCAGATCATTTCCCCTGCTGCCTAAGACCTCCTGTGGCTCCCATCCCCATTCAGAAGTCACACAGTTACCTCTGATGTGACCACTGCCCACCATCCTGAAGCCTGTCAGGTGTGGCCCTGTCGTCCACGTACATGGACCATCCCTAGCCTCTTCCCCCTTCCCTTCCTTCATCTGCCCCACGCAGCCTCCTAGGGTTCTCCTGAGCCATCCCTTGCAATTGGGAATACCCCACTCCCAGGGTTCCCTGCTCATTCCTCATCTCGGGCCACAGGATCGCCAGGGAGCCTTCCCAACACCAAACTTGTATCAAGGACCCTACTGGGCATTTACCTGTTCAGGAGTGCCTAAATCCTGCCAGGGGAAGACTGCCCAGCGTTGACTAGGGATGGTCAGCAGGGCCAGGAGCTAGATGTTCCATCCCTTTGCAAAGCATCTGTGGTTTGGGGGAGGTAGCCATTAACTAGTAGGCTACAGATGCCTTGCATTTAAGTGTGGTCAGTGAGGAGGGAAGGTCAGGGGTCCTAGTGGGCTTAGTGGGGCTTGCCTTGGTCCTGGGTGTGAGTCTTAAGTTGTGGTAGCAGAGGCAGTGGTGGCAGCTACTCTGGAACAGTGACATCTGGGCTGAGGCCTCGAGGTGTGAGTGGGGTGAAGCCCCCAATAAAGACATTCAGAATATGGGCACAGCATAAGCAGGTCAAGATGGAGAGGCGCTTAAGGGTTCAGAGACCAGGGGAGGGAAGGCCTGTGTGTCCAGGACAGAGGGAGGCCAGCCCAGTTCCTCAGGGTCTTGTGCAGCCATGGTAAGGGTATTCAGTTTTATCCTAGAAGCAGCAGGAACCCATCTGGACGCTCTAAGCAGGGCAGTGGCACTCAGTATAGATCACTTAGCTGCTGTGAAAAGGACTGGTGGGAGCCCACCTTGCAGGCTGCCAAGCAGTGTGGCCGTGAGGACGACAGGTGCCGGGGCTGGGCCTGGGCACAGGATAGGGCAGGAAAGGCTCAGGTATGCCAGGTGTGTGCAGCACTCAGTAAAGTGTGTGTGCTGCTGGCCATGTGCCGACCCTCACCACCTTGCCTTGGTGCCTTCCACACAGGCCTGCCCCCGGGGCCCAGACCAGCTTGCTGGGGCCTCGGCTTGTAACCGCCCATAGAATTCCACTAGTTCATGCTGTGCTGCAGGGTGCCCAGGTGTGAGGTCAGTGGAAGGGTGCACCGTTTTCATCAGGGATTCCAAGTGGACGTGCTAGCAGTGATTGTTAAAATGTCAGATGAGAAGAAGCCATAGGCACATGAGCTACTTGGAAATGTCACTGGACGGGAGCGTTAGAGCCTACTGAGTTGTCCAAAGGCATCCATTGCTTTTGAAATACACTGCTGGTTGCAGATTGACCTACATGTCTGGTCTTACCAAAAAACCACATGGTGCTTTGTGAGATGTACTCCCCAGTGGGCACCACCTCGTGGGGGCATGTCCCACAAGGTTGCTGTCACAGTTGATCTGTTCATAGATGAACTACTTAGGTAAGCGGAATATTAATTTTGATATGTGATTAGAAAATTTTTTTTTGTAGGCTTTACCACCAGCACCTGTTCAGAATCACACAAATAAGCATCAGGTATTCAATGCATCTCTTCAAGACCATATTTATCCGAGCTGTTTTGGGAATACTCCAGAGTGGAATAGTTCTAAATTTATAAGTCTTTGGGGATCAGAAGTGATGAATGATAAGAACTGGAATCCTGGCACTTTCTTGCCAGATACAATTTCTGGTAAGGAACTTGTTAAAACTTTTTTAAGATTTTAAAATTATCTGAGCCAAGTAGATCACCATCTTTGGTATAGTCTCCTGTGGGATCCCAAATGCAGCAGGGCAACTGTTGCCCCCAGCCCTCCATCCACAGCGGGAGGCCCCTTAGGGCCTGTCCCCATCTCCACGCTTTCACATTAGCCACACAGGGCCCCCTGCGCTGACCACACACAGTTCCGGCTCCGGCTCTGGCTCTGCCTCTGCCTCTGCCTCTGCCTTTGCCTCCCAGCTGCTTATCAGCACAGTGAGCTGCACTGGCATGGCCCAAGCTGCTGCAGGTCTGCTCTCTGGGGCTTGTGCCCGGCCTTTAGTTCTCAGGCTCTGGTGACAGCCAGACCTCTGCCCAAAGCACAGAGCAAGGAGACAGTGCCACAGTTCACTCGCATGCAGTGACTCCGTTCCTTTCTCTGGTTTTTATATTGACCCAAATGGGATCTCTCCCCTCTAACAAGCTGCTTCCTCCTCACCTGCCTCAGCTGCTGAGGCTCAGCTGTAATTTCCACCACAGGGCCAAGAGCACCTGAGGAGGGGCTGGTACCTGTACCTCCTGTCTGTCTTCACATGGCCCAAGCTGCTGGTACTCCCCTGCCCCCTGCATGTGCTCAGAACAGAAGCTAGACTTGACATCCTGATCTGTGCTTGGAAAAGATTTCTAGCTGTGTGACCTTGGGCAAGTTGCTTAGCCTCTCTGAGCCTCAGTTTCTTCATCTTTAGGATGGGAATAACAGTACCAAACTCAGAAAGTAGTTTTGGGATATTAAATAACTTTGTAAAGCACCTAGCACAGGGATTGGCACATAGTAGATGCTCAATAAATATTCCCCCTTAGAATAAAGACTGGTTCTCTAGCATCATCCCAGAGAAGTCCTGACTCAGAAACGGCCCCATGTTCAGTCCTTAGCATGCCCTGCAGGGTTTCACTAGGAGCTGTTCATTTTAGAAGCCCTAATTTTTCCGTTCTTCCCTGAAGGGAGTGATGTATTAGGGCCAGCATTCTCAGAAACAAGACCTGAAGCTCTTCCACCTCCACCAAGCAGTGAAGCATCCACAGCTTCGGATAATAAAGAGAAAAAAAATGCTGCAAAAAAGAAATGTTTGTACAATTTCCAAGATGCTTTTATGGAAGCAAACAAAGTTGTCATGGCCACCTCCTCTGCCACGTCCTCCGTGTCCTGCACAGCTACCACGGTGCAGTCAAGCAACAGCCAGTTCAAAGTATCGTCCAAAAGACCTCCTTCGATAGGTAAGGCCCCCTAGCCCAGACCCCAGGAGCCATTGGACTTGCTTCCTTTCCACCATCTGTGTGACACTGCTGTCACCGTGCCCAGCCAAAGCCGCACAGGTAGCACCTGCAAGTGCTTCTGCACAAAGAGCGTGACTTTGGCTTCTGATCAGAACTTAGCTGTCATACCAAGAGCCCTGGGCTGCGCAGCACTGACTCTTGCCTCCCATTTCTGCAATCACTCTTCTGAGGTGCGAAGAAGTCATTGCTTTCTAAGCACATGGTGGGTTCCTTGGAAGCTGCTTTAGGAAAACCCTGAGCCAGAGGCTGCCTGTTAGCCAACCTGTCACTCACCTTGATCTATTTACTAACAGTGAGAGGGGCCTGAAAGCAGAGGCAGTCAGAGACTCAGAGTGATGCCAAAGGACAGGGGAGCTGGCTGGAGGGGCCCTTGCCAGCCAAGGTTGGGGCCGTTGGAGCATCAGAAAGAATAGTCACAGACCAGTTTATCGCAGGGGCGATGTTAATGTGATGGATTCTGGTGCTTAGAGAAAGTCAGGAATCTGGGATGCTCAGACCGTCTCTGGGGTGAGGAAGCTCCTTTTCACAGATCATACCACTGCTTGATGTGTGCCGAGGACAGAAGTAGAAAGTCACCGCTGTGCAGCCGGCAGCGCAGTAGCTGCCTCAGGGCAGCAGAATCGGGGGGTATTTAAAACACTGGACGTCGGGCTGGAGGGGTGACTCTAGCTCAGTGGTGAGTGCGTGCCGAAGAGTTCCGGGGCCATCTCCAGCATCACAAAAGAGAGAAGAGAAGGAGAAATAGGACCATTGAGGCTGGGAAGCGTGGTGTTTCCACTGTCCAAAGGCCCCACCACAGGACTAGCACAGGATGGAGGGAAGCTGGCAGCCCCATGCTCAACAGCAGTGCCACACAAAGGATGTCGGGTGCTTCCTTTTGCCATCACGTGGTGAGGAAGGCTCAGACTCACCTTTGCTGGATTCCAATGCAGAATGGTTCACCTGAATCTAATGAAACAAGATAAATCCATATTGGTGCACACTGGGCCTCTTAAAAATTGTCCACCTTGGGCTGGAGATATAGCTCAGCGGCGCAGTGCCTGCGTGGCAAGCATGAGGTGGTAAGTTCGATTCCGGTACAAAAAAAAAATTTTTTTTTTTTTGGTCCATATTATGAAAGAAGAAGAGGCTGGATTGGTGGGAGCTGTGAAGGTCCTGGGAAATGGACTGCCTGTTGGCTGAGAGCACAGCCCAGCAGGCTGCCCCGGTTCTCAGCAGCAGAGCTGGGCTCAGGCTAAGCACAGCTTCTCCAGATGTCAGGCCATAGTATGTGTGTGCACGCAGTAAAATGTTAATCAATACAAATCAGCAAAGGATAATTATTAGTCCTGCCAACTTCCTCTAGGTCTGAACATCATTTTCAGAACAAAAAGTAGGGGAAAATGTAATGAAAGGAAACAGGAAAGTCTGTTTCCCTTAGCCGTGACAGTGTTGCTTGTGTCTCTGCACAGGTGACGTCTTTCACGGCATCAACAAGGAGGACCACAGGCACTCTGCGCCCGCTGCTCCCAGGAACAGCCCCACAGGCCTGGCCCCGCTCCCCACCCTCTCTCCTGCTGCTCTCTCCCCAGCCGCCACGCCTCACCTTGCAAATCTTGCAGCCCCAACATTCCCTAAAACCACAACCACAGCTCCCAGCTTTGCGGACACACGCAAGAGCTTCTGTCCCACCCCTGTGGCACCACCACCCTCAACCACAGACAGCTCCATCAGCGCCCCGCCCAGTGTCTGCAGGTGAGGTGCCCATGGCCTGGAGGGGAGGGTGGGCGGGGCTGTGTGCTCAGTGCTGCGCCTCAGGGACTGTGCCCGCTGGGGCTGCTGCTAGTTCTGCCCAGGAACGAGCAGAGGCCTAACAGCCACAACCCTAGGGGTCAAGACTACATCTCACCATTGGCAGTGTCAGGGTGCACCTTATTTTTAAGTTATATTTGTTCTACATTGGGTAGTATCAGAAGAAAATGAATGAACTGTGTATAGTAGAGCAAAAACCATTCTCAGCAGGTTTTTCTAAGTTCAGGCTGTCCTTGAGCTCACTATATAGCCTTGACTGGCCTTGAACTTGTGGCGGTTTTCCTGCCTCAGCCTCCTGAGTGCTGAGATTACAGGCGTACTTTTCTTTTCTTTTCTTTTCTTTCCTTTTCTTTTCTTTTTTTTTTTTTTTTTTTTGTGGGTACCGGGGGTCGAACTCAGGACCTCACGCGCCAGCAGGCGCCTGTGCCGCTGAGCGATATCACCGGCCCTTTTTTTGTATGTGGGTACCAGGAGTCGAACTTAGGACCTTGTGCTTGCCAGGCAAGTGCTTGTGCCACTGAGCTATATCCCTGGCCCCCCATTCTTATTACCTTTGAACTTGCCCACGTGCAGCCGTCCTGCCTCCTCAGTATAGAAGTAGGGATAGCAGGGACAGGCAGTGTAGTCAGAGACGACATGGGAGCCTGTGTACCTGCCTCAGGGATGCTTTCTGAGCGCCAGTGTGACTGCTGCGTGTGTGCGCCAGCCATCATTGCTGACCGTGTGGACTTGGTGCCGCACGTGGCTGGTCTGTGAAGTGGTCAGGAGTACTGTGGAGCCTGAGCCTCCTGGGCAGGCCACTGCTGACAGCTGTGTGTGGCTTTGTAGTGACCCTGATTGCGAAGGGCACCGCTGCGAGAATGGCGTGTACGACCCGCAGCAGGATGATGGGGACGAGAGTGCTGATGAGGACAGCTGCTCTGAGCACAGCTCCAGCACCTCGACCTCCACCAACCAGAAGGAGGGCAAGTACTGCGACTGCTGCTACTGCGAGTTCTTTGGGCATGGCGGGGTAAGTGATGTTGGCGAATACATGCTGCTTGGGAGGCTTCCGTCCCAGAACAGAGTCAGAACATGGTCAGAAGCAGCGATTCCATGTCCACCTTGTACTTACTTGAAGAAGATTTCATCACTGCATTTTCATATTTGTTTGTGATTTTTTAAATAGTTGATGAAGTAGGGGAGCTTACTAAATACATTCCATGTGATACTGTGTGGCTACTTAGAGCAGTGCTGTCTGGACATTTGTGTCCTCTTGTTGGCTGGATACAAAGGATATTGATACCTCTACTGCTTCGCATCTTTCTACAGCAATAATTATATTTCAGCCAGCAAATACTATCCTAGGGGATGGTGTCTTAGTTACTTTTCTCATTGCTGAGACAAAATACCCAACACCTAAAATTACAGGAGGAAAGGTTTATTTCGACTTACAGTTTGCAGCAGTTTCAGTCCATAGTTGGCTGGCTCCAAGGCAGGGTGGCATGGCAGAGGGGCATCGCAGAGCAGGCAGGAGGCAGCAAGACAAGCAGCGGTAGCAAGCAACAGCAGCAGCCCTTCTTCCGTCCCCTATACACCATCCAGGCTGCCCACCACTAGGGTGGGCAGCATCCACACCAGGGTGGGGCACCCTCAATCCCAACAGCACACACCAGTGATCCAGCCACCTCCAGAAAGCCCCACCTATGACCACATGAGGCTTTGGGGGGGACACCTAGATACAAGGTATAACAGATGGTTAGTAGGAAATGCAGGGCATGCTGTTCTTTATTTCCTGCTTTAGATCTGTCTGTATTTCCTAAAGTGTACACATGGTTTTAGTAATAAGCAATGTGATAGCAAGCCAAGCTTTCTCTAGGTCCTGTAGTCCCAGCACTCAGGAGGCTGAGGCAGGAGGATCCTTGTGAGTTCAAGGCCAGCCTGGACTGTATAGCGAGATCCTGTCTCAAAAAGCCCCCAAAAAACAAAAGGGGGGTGGAGCAGGATTGAGGGCAATGAAGCGCTGAAAAGGAAGCTAGTTAATGGATGGAAGGACTATAGACAGGCCTTTTTTTTTTTTTTTTTTTTTTTTGGTACCAGGAATCGAACTCAGGACCTTGCACTTGCCAGGCAGGTGCTTGTGCCTCTGAGCTATCCCCAGCCCAAACATGAAAGGATAAACATAAAGAGGTGAAGGAGTATATGTAATTGCATCTTCTCAGTTTAAAAAATTCATTTATGGGCCGGTGAGATGGCTCAGCGGCATAAGCGCCTTCCTGGCAAGCGTGAGGTCCTGAGTTCAACTCCCGGTACCCACATGAAAAGGAAAAAAGGGCCGGTGATATCGCTCAGTGGCACAAGCGCCTGCTGGCGCCTGAGTTCGACCCCCGGTGCCCACATTAAAAAAAATTTTTTTTTTCATTTATATTTATCTTACCAGATTTTCATAAATATATAAAACCTTCAAGAGAGGTAGGTGCCAAAACACAACTTTTAGGTAACACAGGGATGGATTTTTCTGTTTTGTGCCATTTCTTTATCCTGTCACTTTTCACAGTGAGCATGTATAACTTAAATAATTTTTTAATAACAGGCTGTTGTTAGGGAGATGTTCCATAATTTGTTACATTCACATTTATATCTTAGTTTAGTTGTGTTCACATTTATAGTTTAGTGTGTTCACATTTATAGTTTAGTGTATTCACATTTATAGTTTAGTTGTGTTCTTACTTGTTTTAGCCTCCAGCTGCACCAACAAGTAGAAATTATGCAGAAATGAGGGAGAAACTTCGTTTACGGCTGACCAAGAGGAAAGAAGAGCAACCTAAAAAAATGGATCAGATCTCAGAACGGGAAAGTGTCGTTGACCATCGAAGGGTAGAGGATTTGTTACAGTTTATAAACAGCTCAGAGACCAAGCCTGTAAGCAGCACACGGGCGGCCAAACGAGCCAGGCACAAGCAGAGAAAGGTAAGCAGTGGCTGCATGAGGGGCTGGTTCTCTGGGGTGCTGCATGGGTTTGGTGGCAAGTCACTCACGGGAGGTCAGAGCCAGGCAGCATGGTAACTTGCTGCCTTGACTGACTGGTAGCCTGAACTGGAAACTGGTTAAAACCTCACTTCATTTCAATTACCAGGACACCTTCAGGTCCTGTGCTGGTGGTTGTGGTGTGGCAGAGTCTCTATAGCTCTGTCTGTGATCAGCATCTTTCTCAAGGAGGTGACAACAGGGGTGGGGCGGGGAAGACCTCAGGGTAGAATGGGACTGCTCCCCTGGGGGAGGTGCAAAAGTGCCTTTGATATGGGATGAGACCAGGGCCCAGGGCCCAGCAGATCCTCTTGGACACAGGCTGAGCAGCCACTACCCATGCTCCTTTTGTTTTTGATGCATTGGGCATTTCAGATGAGGGCCAGTGTGTGACACTGACATCAAGGGTGAAGACTCACTTGAGCAGCCTTGTTGGGAAGCTGGGGCCCTAGGCTGGGTTCAATACTCACTCTCCTTTGAGTGACTTCCTGTTGCTGCTCTCAGCGCAGCCCATTTCACAGGGTGGCCCTCAGATCATGGGCTGTGGCAGCTGACCCACAGGCATAGTCCGCCTGTTCACTGCAGCCTGGCATAGCCTCACTCATGGGTATGTCTGGGAGCCAGCCTGCTGCTGGCCCAGCAGCGATGAGGTACTCATAGCAGCATGCAGGGGAGCCCACAGTCATCGTAGAAAGGACACTGGCCAGCCGTGTGAGCGCACAGACATCTGACCTTGGGGCACAGCTCTACATCCCATGGTGGGTGATGGACAGACCGTGAACCCTCAGGAGAAACTTTCCCTTTATCCTACAGAGTAAGGATATTAAATAATTTCTACTTGAATTGTCAAGTAATTTTAAAATCCTGTCATTGTAGGGGCTGGGATGTAGCTCAGTGATAGAGCACTTGCCTAGCATGCACAAAGCCCTGTAGTCACTGCCAAAAACAAAAACACATCATTATTAAGTTTTAGCCATAATTATTTATTTAAGGTTTTCAAAAAACAACTAGAGTTGTCTCTTAAAAATACTTTAAAAGATAGTTGGGGGGCCGGTGAGATGGCTCAGCGGCGTAAGCGCCTGCCTTGCAAGCGCGAGGGCCCAAGTTCGACTCCCAGAACCCACATACGAAAAAAGGGCCGGTGATATTGCTCAGCGGCACGGGCGCCTGCTGGCGCGCGAGGTCCTGAGGTCGACCCCTGGTAACCACAAAAAAAAAAAAAAAAAAAAGATAGTCGGGCTTGGTGGCACACATCTGTAGTGCCAGCTACTCAGAATGTGGGTGTAGGAAGATCACAAGTTTGAAGCCAGCCTGGGCAACTTAGCAAAACACTCAGTCTGTCTGTCTCTCTCTCGCTCTCTCTTTACCTCTACCTACGTATACACGTGTGGTGAGATACATAATAACACACACACAGTGAGAATTTCAACTTGGACAGGACCTTTTTTTTTTTTTTTATCAGGCAGTGCTTTTGCCAAAATTTCTCCCAAGCACTAGCTTTTTTGGAGTTCAGTGATGAAAGAAGCCATGCTTCTTGCTGTGTGTGTGTGTGTGTGTGTGTGTGTGTGTGTGTGTGTGTGTGTGTTTTGAAGCAGGGTCTTTCTATGACTGTAGCCTGAACTGCTCTCAAACTCACTATGTAGCCCAAGCTGACCTCAAAACTTGAATCCTCCTGCCTCAGCCTCTCAAGTGCTGGGATTACAGATGTGCCCCACCATGCCTGACTGCTCCTCACTCTTAATGGCTTTGTTTGTTTGTAAACAGAAGGAATACTTCCAATTTGCACTTCTGGGATACAAATCGCCAGTAAAATGCAATCTTCACTTGGGATGAAATTAATTTCTTCTCAAGGTAGACCACAAAGACGAAGCGATGTCTTACATGCCATGTAATATCGAATATTTCTGAAAGCCATTTGCTCTGTCACACTAGTGAAAATATATGGGGACTTTTGTTTGTCTGCGAGGGTGGGAAGGAGTGCCTAGTTTTTTGGCCACATTTTGGACATGACCTGTTGATGCAGGTAAGTGCAGCAGCAGCAGCTCTGCTGCCATAGGCTTCATATGTGGCCTCAGTTAGGTCACCCACCAGGCCAGTCAAAAACAGTTCCCTGACATGCATATGGGGAGAAGCCAGCCTTCTGGATGTAGGATAGCAGCAGCTTTGACTTTGTTCCAAGTGCTGTGCATTTTACAGCATTTTATGTTAGCCTGTCCCTCAGTAAAGTAAGGATATTGCTTGGTAGATAAATAAAATCTAGATGAATTCCTTAGGGGGTGACATAATGAGAGGTAGGTGTGTTTCAGGTTTTGACATATTACTGCCCTCTTCATAGTTGATACCCGGTCATATGATTCACGTTTTAAATTACCTTAGTTTTCTGTATGTCTCAATCCCTGGAGTTTTTACTGTGGTCTTAAGCCACCTTCTCTTTCCGCGTTGGCAGCTGGAGGAGAAGGCACGCCTAGAAGCCGAGGCCAGGGCACGGGAGCACCTGCACCTCCAGGAGGAGCAGCAGCGGCGGGATGAGGACGAGGATGAGGAAGAGGAAGATGAGGAGCAGCATTTCAAGGAGGAATTCCAGCGGCTTCAGGAGCTGCAGAAGTTAAGAGCTGTGAAAAAGAAGAAGAAAGAGAGGCCAAGCAAAGACTGTCCCAAGTTGGACATGCTGGCTAGGAATTTTCAGGCAGTGACAGAGTCTGTCACTAACTCTGAAAACATCCACAATGGCTCAGGAGAGCAGACTGAAGAACCAGGAACCTCATCTCACTCCCCTTCCAGACACACGAACCACTCAGAGCCCAGGCCAGGGCGGGGAACTGACAGGGATGCTGTAGATCCTGTTGTGGACACCAGGGACTCCAAGCTTCTCCTTCCCGAGGAGGTCAGCAGGAAGCAGCACGAGCCGCTTGCTTTTCTCTTTGACATGATGCATCACCATAAAGAGGGAAACGGCAAACAGAAGCTAAAGCAGACCACTAAGACCAACAGTGAACCAGTGAGAAAGCCCATAGAGCCCCCCAGAGTCCCTGAGGGGCCGCTTAAGCCACGGGCCCAGATGGAGCCAAAAACTAAGGTGGTTGAGCTCACTTCTCTCACAGAGCAGAAAAGAGAGGAGAGAAAAGCCAATAGTAACAACAATAACAAAAAGCAGCTGAACCACATCAAGGAGGAAAAGTCAACCCCAGTCCCTCCTGAGCCTCCCTCTCCCAACCAGCATCCGCAGAATGGCCGGCTGATACTGGCTGACTCTCCCCAGCCAAAGAGCAAGAACAAGAAAAGCAAGAAGAAGAAAGGAGACCGAGCCGGCAGTTCAATTGGTAAATATAGAACAGGGAGGTGTTCCAAGCTTGTGGCTGTGAGTGTTCTTTGTGAGGTGTGGTGGTGTGGCTGTCCATAACATCCCCTACTGCACTGGGATGCCACTTACCTGTCCCTCGCTGTTTGCTCATCATGGCATTTTTCATCAACAGCAAGAGACACATGGTCATGGTTATTTTGTATTGTTATTTTGAAACAATTTTAGGCTTGTCCGCTATAAAAAATACAGTTTTTTTCTGAATATTTTTAATCTATGGTTGGTTGAATCCACAAATAGGAAACTGGTGGCCACGGAGTTGCCAACTATACTACTGTCCCTCCCGTCACTGGGGATTTAACTGTGATGCAGAGTTGAGATGGTGTCTGCCCAGTCTCTCCACAATCAAGTTGACATTTCCCATTTGCTAATTAGTGAATCTTAGTATCTACATTATAAACGGTGACTTACAAATAACCCAGTCCGTCTACGGCCGCAGTGTTGTGTGTACTCATCAGCCTACTGGACACAACACCCAGAGGAGCGGCTTGAAGGAGGAAGGGTTAATTTGGCTCGCGATTTTGGGATTCAGTGCATGGTTGGCTGGCTGCAGGACAGGAATGTCATGGCAGAAGGGCATGGCAGAGCAAAGCTGCTTAGTTTGTGGAGGCAGGGGAGCAGAACAGCGGAACAGCACCGGAGAGAAGGAGCCAGGGACCAAATCTAAGTCACCGAGGTCACACCTCCATGACCCACCCAGACACACCCAGGGGTGTGCTTTACTAATCTGCTAAGCATTTCTGAAGGTGACATGTCAAGATTAACTGTCACAATCCACCCCTTACAAATAATGTGTTAGGTTTACACCTAAACACATCTCCTTAAGCCATACTTAATCTTCAAATAAAGATAATAATAGCAGATGCTATTGTGAAATGAATCCCAGGGAACCAGTTCTCCAGGAGGCCTTTCTCAAGCAGGGTTCTCAAAGACTTTTCTCAAATGAAAAGTTGACACCTCTGTACCTTTGAGTCTGAAGTGGATGGAGCCTTGCTGATTGGCCCTGTACAAACTACTTGGTTTTTAATGGTTCTGACCTCTTTGCCAGCCACACCTCCTTTGTCCCCAACTTTAAACACAGTTCCTGTAGGGCCAGTTTTTCCAAATTTTTCTTCTCTGATTTTTGCCTATAATTTTCACTGTAAATCTGGCTGAGGGCCGGTGATATAGCTCAGCGGCATAAGCGCCTGCCTGGCAAGCACAAGGTCCTGAGTTTGACTCGCGGTACCCGCATATTAAAAAAAAAAAAAAAGAAAAATCTGGCTGAAAGCAGCCAGCAGTATCCATGCCACAGCCTGAATATTGGGCTGTGTCAAAATTTCCTCTGCCAGATTAATTAGTCTACCACTGTTAATCTCAACCTCTCACAAAGTCTCAGAACATGGGCAAAGTGTAGACAAATTTTCTGCTGAAGGATAATACACTTGGCTTCTAGGCCAAGTGCCAATGGAGTCCTTGATTTTGACGGGAACCTTCTGAGCCTGGCCTTTACTATTGGCATTCCTATCAGCATTCTGGTCTTCTGAGTTTGAACCAGAATCACAGATCAAGCTCTGCTTACAGCATCCTAAGGCTTCTCTAGCCGGCATCCTCAAACCTTTCCAAACACTTCCTGCAAACCAGTTCCAAAGGCTTTAAACTATCTGGTCAGGTACAGTCATAGCAACAACCCTACTTCTCTTGCTACTAATTTTCTGTGTTGGTCAGCTTTCCTGTTGGATAGGCACAGTACTAACACTCACCACTTACAGGAGGAGAGGTTTAATTTAGTTCACAGGTTGAGGGGATTTAGCCAACTCCAAGGCAGGAGTATCATGGTGGCAGGGCATGGTGGCGTATTATGCTTAGATCATAGCAGCTGGGGAGCAGAGAAAGGGAGCAGTGCCAGAGAGGATCGTGTGAGGGACCAGAGATAGACTCGAGGTGACTTGTGCATAACCCACTGAGACGTACTCATGGTCATCCCTTACTAATCTGCTCGGTGTTTCTTAATCCAGTCAAGAGGACCTGTCAGAATTACTGGTCGTGCACTTTTTAAAATTGGTACGTGTTTGTAGTACATAATGATCACATTCATCATGGTGAGTTGGTACATGTACATAAACTATCTTACCTAGCTTTTTATCCCCTTCACTTCTCTCCCCCTCCCTCTACTCTTGGACCCCTTTTGTATATATAATTTTTTGGTACATGTTTGTAATACATAATGATCACATTTCTCATGGGGACTGGGTACATGTACACAACACATCATCACCCTCACCATTTTTAACTCATTTCCCTCCCCACTCCCTCCATCTCTTGCTTCCCTTCCCATATGCTAAAAGATCTGTCTTGCTATTTCCTGTTATCTGGCTTTTATTTTGCTCTTTATTTATATGTTGGATTTCTCATAGAAGAGAAACCATGCAATGTTTAACCATTTACAGGCCAATTCTTTAAATACAGGATGACCAAAAATTGGATATTTTGGTTAGTTTTTGTAAGATAATAGGAAATATAAAAATGACAATTTTATCAAATTTATTCAATAATTTTTCTGTGTATGGTATAGCTTAAAACATTCACTACACAACACAATATTACAATCTGGACAGTAGTATCTAGTCTCTTTTTGAATTCTTTTTGCATTATTGTCTTTCTTTGAACAACACACTTTACACTGTTGTGTTGGCCTTTCCTTTTTTTCTGTGGGTGGTATAATTTCTATATAATGTCTGCCCCCTAATGGTGAACATATCAATGATAGATGTCCTGGTTGGTGTTTTGCTGTCCTGCATTTTTCAATTATTGAGTCTGTTAGCTCTAATCTAAATTGTAAATGACTTTTGGAACCCCCTTGTTTTGAATAAATAACAAACAAGCTCCATATTGTTTGGTCCACAAGGTCCATAAATATTTCATAATAAAATTTTTTCCCTCGTTTTTTGATTACAGAATAGCTTATTAGATGTTGGTCAACTCTGTCAATACCACCCATAGAATTATTATAATCATAGACCACTGTTGGACTTTTTTTTGTTTCTCGTACAAATTAATTCGAATGACACCTGTCCGAGTAACGCTCGGAGTAAACTGTTTAGTGGTTAAGCTTGTGTGTCTGATTCATTTCACTTAACGTTATGGTCTCAAGGTGCATCCATATTCCTACAAATGACTCAAATTTCACAATGTGCATTCTTGCCTTGCCTGCCACATTTGCACAGTGAGAACCCAGATCCCATTGCCACAGCACATTTACTGACATGTTCAGTCCCGGAGCACACATAAAGCGGTTTCAGAGTTGCCTGGTCTCACCACTGTAGAAAACTGGAACTTACTTGCTTTTACTTTTACACAAAAGGCACCATATGCAGATAGTCTTCACCTGTTTTTTTCCCTGATCTACTCTGTGAAGTGCTCCAGATTGATTCATAGCGATCTTCCTTCTCTCGTTTCCAGCTGAATAGTACTCTCTTTTTATTGTCCTCTGACTTAGCCATTTGCCTTTACACCAGCAATTAAGTTGTTCCCAGTGCTCCGTAATTACTGAGCGCCACGCTCCACCAGCAGGATCTGAGCTTGGCCGGCTGACGGAGCATGTGCTCAGGCGTCTTCGTGTTGCCAGTCCATTAGCTGGAATTACTCCTTGGTGTAATTTCATTGGCATTTTATTCTGAGGTCAGGTAATGTTTAGGAGCTGTTTCTGTATCTGTCTTGTGAATCTTCTTCTTTTTTTTTTTTTTTTTTTTTTTTAATGTGGATACCGGGAGTCAAACTCAGGACCTCGTGCTTGCCAGGCAGGCACTTGTGCCGCTGAGCCATCTCACTGGCCTGTCTTGTGAATCTTCTATTCGTACCTTTTTCTTACTTTTTACTGGAATTTTTTCCCAGTACTGAGGATGGAGCCCAGGGCCTTGTGCATACTAGCCAAGCACTCTACCGCTGAGCTACATCCTGAGCCCTTGTATTTTTAAGAATTCTGTGTGTGTTAGAGATTTTGGCCTTCTGACTATGTAATATGCTGCAGACATTCTTCTCCCAGTTCATAAGTTGTTTTCTGACTCTGTTCACAAAGTCTTTCAGCCAGGTGGATTTTTTTTCTTTCATGCAGTCAGTTTGCCAATCTGTTATTGCCTTGGAGTTTGAGTAATTGTTGGAAAGCTTTTCTCTAACACCAGGGTTACGGAGGAATGCACGTGGTTTCTTCCATTGTTTGTGGGATTCCCTTCCCCCAGTTTAGATCCCTGGTATATTTGGAACTTACTCTTGTGTACGGACGGAGTGAGGTATGGATCCAATTCTGTTGTTTTCCAAATGTTGTTTCAGTACCGGTTGTTAACAAAGATTAGCTGAGCATGGTGGCACATGCCTGTAAAAGCACTAGGGGAGGCTGAAGCAGGAGGATCATGAATTTGAGGCCAGCCTGAGCTACATAGTGAGACCCTGTCTCAAAATTTAAAAAAAAATTAAAATGACTGAGGATGTAGTTCAGCACCTCCTAGGTTCAGTCTCAGTACCAAAAAGAAGGGAGAAAATAAAAACAGACATGGTGGTACATGCCTGTAATCCTAGCACTCCGGAAAGCTGAGGCAGGAAAATGACAACTTTGAACCCAGCCTGGGCAACTTGGTGACTTAGTGCGACCATGTCTCAAAATAATAAAATTGAAAAAGGAGGTTGGGGAATAGCTCAGTGTGAAGGCCCTGGTCATCCCCAAGACCAAAAAGGAGGGAAAAGAAAAGAAAGAAATTGATCCTGCTGCTGTGATTTGCTGTCACCTTTGTCCTACGGCAAATTTCCATAAGGACCTAGGTCTGTTTCTGGACTTCATTCTTGTTGTCTGTGTTGCTCCTGTCATCATTACAGCAAGTGTGTATTTTAAATGTGTGCAGGTCTCTGCTTCTTGCCTTGTAGATTTTCTTTTTTAGCTCTCTTGCCTTCTGTGTTTGTGTTTCCATGTTAGCTTCAGTGCCAGTATGCCTAGCTTCATGGAAAGTGCCTGTCGGCATCTCAGTAGGATTGCATCGAGTTTATAAGATAATTCAGGGAGAATTGATGTCTTTATGGTGCTGATCATCCTTTCCAAGAGTAGGGGGTGTGTGTCCATTTGTTCAAGCCTAGTTTTGGGTCCTTTAGAAATGTTTTAAATTTTTTCCCATCGATTTCTCACATTTCTTACTATGTGATCACCTTTGTTTTTAGCTTAGAGCATTCTCTACCATCGTATCGCCTGACTGCACATCCTCCATGTAGCCACTAGTCACATGTCACCATGGAGCACTTTAAATGTGGCTTGTCCAATTTGAGAGGTGTAAGTATAAGGTACACACTGGATTTTAAAAGCCTAGTATATAAAAAAAAAAAAAAAAAGCCTAGTATAGAAAAGAATTCAATCCCTTAATATTATTCTGTATTAATCACGTGTTATAGTATTTTATAGATCTTATTACATAATCACTAAAATTAATTTCACCTGTTCTTAATTTTTAAAAATGTGGCCACTAAAAATATCTTAAATTATATATGTGAATGGGATGCTATTTTATTGGATAGTGCTGCCTAACTGGTTAATTGTGGTGAATATGAAAGGTATTGATTTCTGTGTGTTGACTGTATCTCTATTTACTGCATTCTCTTGTTTATGTCTTACTGTTGAGTCTCTGGATATTTCTGGGTATAGTGGTATATCTACAAACAGAGAAAGCTTTACTTGTGCTTTTCCAGTTCCCATGCCTCTGGATGTTTTCTCTTAACTTCCTCATGTCCTCATGAAGCAGAAATGTCTCTGGTGTTTTTACCTTGAGAGAGGTGCTGATCAGAGAGCTAAGGTTTATTTTAGGAAACATTTCCTGAGTGTGTTTACGAGGAATGGATGTTCAATTTTAGCGACAGTTTTCTAGCATTTGTGAAAATAGTCATGATTTTTCTTCTCAGGCCTGTTTATATGTACATTATATCACTCAGTTACCTAATACTTTTTTGGATTCCAGTGAAGCGCACTTGATTGTGATAAATTATATCCTTTGGTTTTGGGTTCTGTTTGCTGTTGACTTTATTTACATTGTAATATTTTTACAATGATTTTCTACTTGCTTCATAAAAAGAAATGTGAAGCTTTTTGGTTTATTTTTCATTTTCCATATTCTGGAACAACTCATGCCGCATTGAGACTGTCTAGGCTTAGAAATTTGATAGAATTTTATCGAACCTGTACAGCTGTTGGGGCCTGGTGCTTTATTGAGGTAGTTCCTTGACAGCATTTACTCTTTCCTCCTGGAAAGTGGCTTAATATTGCTTAATATTTCTGTATATAATGAGGGTTAGTTTTGGAAAACTACCTTTCCACAGTAAATTTTCCTTTGTGTCTGAATTTTCAAATTTATGTGCATAGATGTCTGCAGAGTAGACTCATACTTTATTTTAAATTTCTTTTCAGTGGTTATTTCCCCTTGTCTTTTCCTTATTTTGTGTATTCATGCTTTCTTATCTTGCCTAAGGTAGTGATTTTTCTGCTTTTTTTTTTTTTTTTTAATCAGGAGCTTTATAAATGAGTTTTACTCATTTCCCTGTACCTCACTAAACTCTGCTTTTGTCTTTATTTTCTCCATGTACTTTTGTCCTTTTTCTTTTTCTAACTTTCTGACTTAGAAATTTAGTTTGTTTTCATTTCCCCATTTTTATTAGTAAAAGTGTTTTAGCACTTGGCGCGTTCCTCTGATCATTGCTTTAAGTGTATAGCATAGTCTTATAGATAATTTTTGCATTAGTTTTTTGTTTTCTTTTAAAGAAATTCTGTAATTCCCACATGGATTTCCCCTTCTGCCCAACTTCTGAGTGCCCTGGGGCAGAGAGCCTTTTTGTTGTTGTTTCTGGTTCTGCGCATTGTGGTCAGACTGTTGTTTATGTTTCAGCTTCATTAAATTTACTGTTACTTTCTTGGTGACTCAGCATGTTAGTTTTCCATTGTAAAAAATACCTAAGGTAACCAACTTTCATAGAAGAAAGGGTTTGGGCTCACAGTTGTGGGAGTTTCCATCCACGTCCCTTGGCCCCATTGCTAGGCTGTGGCATGAGGCAGTGCATCATGACACCTCATGGCAGGCAGGATACACAGAGAGGGGAAGATGCCAGAGTCCCACTGTCCCTTCAGGGCACACCCCTGTACCTCCTAAAGGTGCCACCACCTCCCAGTAGCCCCATCAGCTGGGACCTTCAGATCCACACTAGGGCACCTGGGGTGTATCCCTGCGGTGACTATGCAGGCAAGGCGTGCCTGTCATGAGTTCGTCAGTTACGCTGCTTGATACTCATGTTCCTGAGTTTCTTGCATCTCTTGTATCTCTGCTGCATGAAGGTGTCATTTAGAGCACACTCCTGACATAATCTTAGTGAGCCATGGCTTTTCACATGAGAAGGTGTGCTCTCTTGTGTCTTGTGCTTTTGGCTTGAGTTCTGCTGCAGATTGCAGTTGTCGTCCCTCCTCCTCTTGGCTCCCACCTGCCTGTGGGCAGCTTTGTTCCCATCGCTTTTTCTGGCCTCTCTTGGGTTCCTCCTGTAGACAGCATAGCCTAGTAGCTTTGCGAGCCAGGTTGAGAGTCTCTGTTAAGGACGTGCATATTCAGTGGTGTAACTTTATAGATGCTCTCTGGCTGTCATGGTCTGTAGCTAATGCTCTCTGTGTTGTGTACACTGTTACTTTTTTGTTGTGATGTGTTTTCTTTGCACTTCTTTTTTTAATTTAGCATTGGGGAAAATTGTGCTTTTGTGCTAGTATATTTGTCTTGGTCTGTTTTCTGCCGCTTTCACAGAACTCCTGACATTGTGTCATTTATTAGGAAAAGATGTTTATTTTGCTTCGTAGTTGTAAAGGCTATGGAGTCCAGCATCCGGCAGCCACATCTGGCCAGGCTAAATGGCAGGCAGTAGAAAGGAAGGAGGGACAGACTCCAGGATAGCGAGTGAGCAAGTCCCCGTGAGCCAGCGAGGCAGCGAGGACTCTCTGGGCAAAGGCCGTTCGACCTTTGCTGACCCCGTGATACAGAACATCCCCGCCACGGCCCTCCTCCCAACACTGCCACCCTAGGGATCCAGCCTCGTCCCTCTGGTGCCCGCTTCAGTACCTGCTTCCTGGCGTGTCCTCTCACAGCCTCAGCGGCCAGCAAGCCCACTGTACCCTTTCTCCTTAGCTCTTCCCTGTCCTTCCCTTCCCATTTTCCCTTTCTGTCACTTCTGCACCCTCTGGTACAGCTAAACATGGCAGTTGTTTTCGTCTGCCTTCTGCTCAGAGCTCACAGCCCCGGGGACATCACCTGCGGATGGGGAACACTCCCTGAGTGCCGGCGTGAGGTCAGCTGTCTCCTGTCGGCCGGCAGTGAGCGCACGGCTCCGTGGGCTTGCACTTCTGTGCAGGAGACTGCGGTAGAGAGGCTGCAGGCTGGCGTGGAGCTCGGGTAGCCAAGGAGGTGCACCTTGGGTCTGGGAGCATCTTGTGAGGACTGTTCCGTGGGGGCTGATCAGGCGGAGCTGCATCGAGGCCAGGCAGGAGGCATGGGTGCCAAGGTGCTGGCCTGTGGGAAAGGAACGGGCTTGCAACAGATTCTCCAGGGTACAGTGCTGGCCCTGCTAGGGTCTGATGCCTGAAAGGAGAACGTGTGGAAGGAAGCAGCTTGATGGAGGTGGCGCTTAAGAGGTTGGGTCGGGTCGGGGCGGCGGCTGGCTGTTTGTTGAATGGCTCCCACGTGGCTGTGGAAGGCCACAGGGACTCGGGCAGGGGAGGAAGAAGACAAGCATCAGGAGCTCTGGGTGGCAGCAAGGCATTCGTAGGAGGTGTATCACGTGCACGCTTGGGAAGGAGCTCTTAGGTGCCGTGTGTGAGCTGGGTGAGTGAGGGCCCTTGTTGTGGGAAATCACCACAGTGGCAGCTGCTGTTCGGCATGCAGAGGGACCTTCACTGTGCTCTGCAGAGATGCCCAGGGGCAGGAAGAAGCGGGCTTTTTGTTAGGTCTGCAGGGAAGAAGCTCACCTGTAACAAAAAAACGCAGGAGGCCTCTGCCCTCTCCTGCCCACCCAGATGCGCACTCTGGGCCTGAGCCCAGGCAGATCAGACTGCTGGGCAGAGCCAAAGAGAAAAATTTACATGCTCAGACCTGGCTGGGACCCTGAGAGGTGGAGTCCCCGCTCTCCTGCTGTTTTCAAAAGGGATTCTTTCACTGTGCAGCCAGACGTCATCATGTTTTTCGTTCAGAACAGCCAGTGAGGTTTTGGATGAAGTGTGTTGAGGGGAGTGCCTAGGAGAGCACCTCCCTGTAGGATTGTTGTCTGGGCCTCTTCCTGCCAAGGGCAGGGCCACAGGACAGTGCTCTCTGCCCCTCCTTCTGCAGAGACTGAGGGTATGGGGCCAGTTCCTAAAGAGCACCAATAGGCCGGCTGCGATTGAAAGACCACTGAAGGGGAACGTGGGCTGCAGGAAGCCAGGCGCCGCTGACAAGACCTGAAGCAGTTGCTGTTTTCAGCAAGCCTGAGTGGGCACACAACAGCTTTGCCCTCCTTGGCCTTCTGCATTTCAGAGAATTGTTCTAAAAGTTGGTGAAGTTGCTCAAAGCCAAACACTGGGTTCTGTTCAGAGGAGATGGCTGCCGTTGTATTTGATGTGCTTCTCCCTCTGTTTTCAGATGATGTCTTTCTGCCTAAAGATATCGATCTGGACAGTGTGGATATGGATGAGACAGAGAGGGAAGTGGAATATTTCAAAAGGTGAGTGTGAGTCCCTCCTGGCCAGTGATTGCCACACATAGGAACGAGTACTGTCAGCAAGCCGGCTGGCTGCTCAGCTGCATTCCCCACACACATCCGTTCATGTCGCCGTCCCCATGTGTGTCAGGAACCATTGCTGGCAGTGGTTTTTATGGGGCTGGACCAACAGGGTGATCTGGAGAAGCCTTCCAGGCCATCCTCCCGTGTGACATTTGAACATAGAGGTGGCCTGCCTTTGAGAGAAGAGTAACGCTCTTAGTCTGAGGCAGTAGATACTGCCTCAGCTTTCCTGATGACAAACTCCTACTGTGTTCTGTAATGTTTTATCCACTGTGCGAACTGTGGCAACAGAAATTTACTTTAAGCTGCCTTATTTTTTCTTTGGAAGTACTTTACCTTCTTTGCTTTAAATAATACAGAAGAAGCAAAGTAAGGTTAAAAATTCATGAACTCAGATCCAGATTTGGTGGCGCACACCTGTAATCCCAGCACTCTGGAGGCTGAGGCAGGAGGATCGCCGTGAATTCGAGGCCAGCCTGGGCTACATAGTGAGTTCAAGGCCAGCCTGGATTACACAGTCAGACCCTGTCTCACAAAACAAACAAACAAAAAATCATGAACTCATTCCTGGAATACTGGAAAAGTTTAAATGTTCCTGGAAGTTATATCTTTCTTTTAATATGATTTATATAATACAGATATTAATAGGTGGAGAAAAGTATTACCTAAGGTAAAACATCTATTTGTTATAAAAACTCTTAACAAATATGGACCAGAAGGCTGCATCATGTAAGAAAAGGAGAAGCTGTCCATCAGAGACCTGCAGGAAATGTCATGTGTCCTGGGAAGACGTGGAAGCTGTCCTCTGAGGTTAAGGAGCACCATTGCCATGACTCCTACTAGTAATGGCTTGAAAAGAAAAAGAAAAACGGAATAAGGATTAAGGGGAAGAAAGGAAATTTTTATTTTCACATGTTATGTGTATGTGTGTGAAATCCAAAAGAACCTACAGGTAAATCACTTGAATTATTATTAAAACATCTGGATAAGGGTATTTAGTATAAAATTAGTACCCAGGATTCCACTTCAATGTCATGGACACTTAGGAGCTTTAAAGGGACCTTTGGGACCATTTCCCTCACACCCTTGCCCAACCATCATAATCTCCTTTAGGCTTTATTTATTTATTTATTTATTTATTTATTTATTTTTTTGTGAGGCAAGGTCTCCATGTGTAGTTCAGGCTGGCCTTGAACTCACTATGTAATCCAGGCTGGCCTCAAACTCCTGGTGATCTTCCTGCCTCAGCCTATGGAGTGCTGGGGTTACAGGCATGCGCCACCACACACGGGTAGGAATTTTTTTAAATCCTAAAATAAGCAGGAGAGTTCTGCAAGAACCACCTCTCCTCAGTGCTCCCAAAGCAGCAGACATACCAGGCATGGTGGCACACACCTGTAATCCCAGTACAGTGGGAGGCTGAGGCAGGATGATGGCAAGTTCAAGCCCAGCTTGAGCAATTTAGGAACTTAGTGAGACCCTCTCTCAAAATAAAAAACTATAGTTTCTACTTTTGTGTTTGAAAAATTCCATATTAAAAGATTCTTTAGGGCCGGGGATATAGCTCAGCAGCATAGTGCCTGCCTGGCAAGCGCAAAGTCCTGAGTTTGATTCCCGGTACCAAATAAATAAATATATAGATTATTTAATTTTGTACACATGTAAATTGTAAGAAGGAAATAAAAACAGATACCACAGAGATTAAGAGAACACCGTAAATAGCTTCCCTGCAGTTGATTTTAAAATGTGTAGGTGTAGGGGCTGGGGATATAGCTCAGCGGCATGGCACCTGCCTGGCAAGCACTAGGTCCTGAGTCCGATTCCCAGTTCCCCTCCACAAAAAATAAAAATAAAATGTAAGTGTAGTCATGTACAAATTTAACACAAGAGGAAAATAGCAAGGTTGGATGGTCAGAAATGGCCAAAGCCATCGTAGTGGTAACCACATGTCTTCCCCATGGGAAGCTGATTCCACAGTTTCACAAAAGCTTCTTCCTGAGTCTCCAAGAATGGATAATCCACTCTTGAACAAACTGCCAGGAACTTAAAAATGAGAGACAGCACTTGTACGAGGAAATGTGCCCCACTTCACAATTTCAGTACCAAAATATGCCAAAAAGAACACCAGAAAAAGAAAAATCAGCGGGTTGTCCTCTCATGAATACTAGGTGCAAAAACCCTAAAGAACAGATTTTTTTTTTTTTTATATGCGGGTACCTGGAGTCGAACTCAGGACCTCGTGCTTGCCAGGCAGGCGCTTATGCTGCTGAGCCATCTCACCAGCCTAAGAAGGGATTCTTTTTTTTTTTTTTTTTAATGTGGGTACCGGGGGTTGAACTCAGGACCTCACACTTGCCAGCAGGCGCTTGTGCCGCTGGGCGATATCACCGGCCCTTTTTTCCTTTTTATGTGGGTACTGGGAGTTGAACTCAGGACCTTGCACTTGCCAGGCAGGCACTTATGCCGCTGAGCTATCTCACCGGCTGAAGAACGTATTCTTGCAGCAAATCCAGCAGTGTTTTTTCAGAAGTAGTGCACATGACCAGGCTGGTTTGTGCCCAAAGTAAGGTGTGCTTGATATCAGAAAGCTACCTGTTTTATTTGGTAGGTTAATATGTTCAGAGCAGCCATTTAATCAATTCAAAAGATGCCGAAAAAGCATTTGATAAAATGTTAGCACCCACTTGTAATTACAGTAAGTCCCTGGCTTACAAACAAGTCCCAATCCAGAACGAGAATGTTTGTAAATCAGATTTGTTCGTAATTCCGACATGAGTCTTACACACCTTTGACATAAATATGTAAAGCATAGGAAACCAAACACACACACAAAAATACTATGAAGAATACTATGAAGAAACTGCTTTTACAGTTACCTGAAAGTGGCAGTGCAGTACTTCTGCTGTTTGTTCACATTTGCGAATGGTCCTGGTAGAAGGTGCATTCATATCTGGAAGTCCGCAGCTTGATTGCGCACAGGTTGGGGCCTGCGATAAGGACATGGGCAAACTGGCAGTAGAACGGCAGTATCGAAGAGTACGGGAAGACCGGGACTTGATAGAGTGATTCACTAAACAGAAAGGAGACAGGAGCCATCTCTCTGGAGCTGCTGTCTACGCAGGCCCAGTGGGGAGCAGGTGCTCTGCTGCCTTCCCCTCAGGAGGAGCAGAAATCGAAGGCGGAAGAAGTGGGCAGGAGGAACAAAACTCACTTTCATGCATGATCCAGTTGTCTGTGTAGTAAATGTAAACGAGTATCTAGCAAGGGCTGGCTGTGTAGGATCAGTACAGAACTCGTTTTTCTCTACACTATCTATAATTAGAAACTAGTTTACATAAAGCCAGCATTTATATTAGCACCAAAATTTCTGCAGTATCCTTGAATAAATCTAACAAAAATTGTATAAGCTCTGTCACGAAAGACTAGGGAACCTTACTGAAAAACATTTTAAAAAACCTGAACGGGCCGGCGATACAGCTCAGTGGCACAGCGCCTACCTGGCAAGCACAAGGTCCTGAGTTCAATTCCCGGTACCAAAAAGAAACTAAAAATAAAAGACCTGAACCACAGGTCCTGTTCAAATACAGGAAGAGTTACTGTCATAAAAATGTTTTTTTGGGCCGGTGAAATAGCTCAGTGGCATAAGTGCCTGCCTGGCAAGTGCGAGGTCCTGAGTTCAACTCCCGGAACCCACATACGAAAAAAAGGGCCAGTGATAATGCTCAGTGGCACGGGCGCCTGGTGGCGCACGAGGTCCTGAGTTCAACCCCCGGTACCCACCAAAAAAAAACAACAAAACTTGTTTTGTTTGGTTTGGTTTGGTATCAGGAATTGAACTCAGGACCTCGCGCTTGCCAGGCAGGTGCTGCACCATTGAGTTATATCCCCGGCCCATGAGCTATATCCCCAGCCCAAAAACTGTTGAATTTACCAAAGCTATCTGTAGACCTAAAACCCCAGAATGGCTTTGTGGAACTAACATTATGTTTCTATTTTTTTTTTTTTTTTTTTAACGTGGGTACTGGGAGTCGAACTCGGGACCTCGTGCTTCCCAGGCAGGCACTTATGCCGCTGAGCTATATCACCGGCCCCAACATTGTGTTTCTAAAGCATGGTGGGCAGGATAAATTACAAGGCAGTCCTGTAGACCGCACCAGGGGCAGGACGCCCTGCAGTAGGAAGCTTGGGAGCAAGCAGAAGCACAGCACGTGGCTCAGTGCGCCCATCACCCCAGGAGAGGCGGAAGCGTGTGCTTGGCAAGGACTTGTGCACAGATGCTGCTGTCATTTCGTTTTTAATAGCCAGAAGCTTGGAGCAACCTAGATACCCATCAGCGGAATGGCAGCGCCATGGCACACCCCACACAGGGACCCTGCCGCCAGTGCAGCACCGTGGACATGCCTCCAGAATGGTTCCCTCGGCAACGGGTGACACAGAACACGCACTGTGAGCTACCACCTATGCGAGATTCCTGAAGATACAAATCTGTCCACCGTGATAGGCAGCAGACCAGTGTTGGCCCAGAGCCAGGGCAGGAGGGCAGTGGGGGCTTTGTGGAAGTGCTCTGCGTCTTGGCTGAGGTGACCGACCAGGGTGGACAGGTCTGTCCACATCAGTGATCTCTGCAGTCTGTTGTGCACACATCATGCCTCAGTGAAGCAGCTTGTAAGAAAGTGAAAATACTGTTCACAGATGCTTATGTGTATGTGTTGAGTCTATCCAGGAGGAGCAAGGAGTTAAAAAGGCCATAACGGCTGCTTCTGGGAGGAGGAGGGCGGCTGTAGCTGAAGAAGGCCCTGGGGGGGCCTATGTGACTGTGACACATAGTATTTACTTTACATTTTGTACTTACTTCATTTACTTGTCTTCTACATGTGTTACATTTTACAGGAAAAAATAGGGAGGTTAGTTTACTGATACCCTCCTGGAAGAGTAAAAAGAACAAGGAAGGCTACTTTTCCTAGCCATTGTAAAGATTTAGAAAAGTCCAGCGTGGTGAGGTGGTGCACACCTGTAATGCCAGCACTCTGGGAGGCTGAGGCCAGAGGATCACAAATTGGAACCCATCCTGGGCAATTTAGGGACTTAGGGAGACCCTATTTCAAAATACTTTTTTAAAAGGGATGTATTCAGATACGTTGGCACATGCCTGTAATCCTAGCACTCAGGAGGCTGAGGCAGGAGGATTTCTGTGAGTTGAAGACCGGCCTGAGTTACATAGTGAGTTTAAGGCCAGTCTGGAGTACATAGTGAGACCCTATCTCAAAAAACAAAACAACAATGAATACAAAGGAGTGGGAATGTAAGGTCAGTGCAAAGGCCTTGGGTTCAGTCCCTAGTACTGCCAAAAACAAAATTCATATATACATATACATACATATATATATAAGCAATTTACCATGTGTGTTTGTGTGTGTGTGTGTGTGTGTAAAGTGAATGAATGAAAGAGCTGAGGGTGTAGCTGAGTGTGAAGCCCCTGGGTTCAATCCCCAACCACTAAAAAATAAAGGAAAAGACTCAGGAAGTCTTTGCTATTAAAACAGTGATAACAATGTACAGTCCACAGACCCCTGATGCTGGTACAGAATACAGACCCCAGAAACAGCCTGTGAAAATACTGAGCCTTGGCTCGTGGCAGTGGGTTGGCCAGTCGCTGTGGAAATGCATGTTCACAGAAGGAAGGGAGGAGAGTGCACCGAAGGAGCCAGCTGAAGTCAGTCCCTGTTCCACACCACACCAAAGGCAGCTCTATGGGCTGCAGTTTTCAGTGTCGAAAGCACCTTTGGCTGGGTGTAACTCAGTTAGCACATGCACGGCATACATGAGGTCCTGGGTTCCATCCCCAGCAACAGCCAAAAACAATAACAAAAAACCCCAAACTATTTAATTTGGGAGAAAATCGAGATGAATGTGTTCTGTTTTGGTTTTGGGGTTTTGGGTTTTTTTGAGACAGGGACTCACTATGTAGAGCAGGCTGGTTTTGAACTCATGGTGATCCTCCTGCCTCAGCCTCCTGAAGGCTAGGACTACAGGTGTATGTCACTATGCCCTGCTTTGAGCAATTTACCAAGACCCTGTCTCAAAAAAATTTTAAAGGTGGGGGTCTGAGGATGTAGTTCATGGTAGAAAGCCCCAGGTTTAATTCCCAGTACTGAAAAAAAGGAAAAACAAGCCAAGTGCATTGGTGTTCACCCCTAGTCCCACCTACCAGGAGGCTGAGGCAGGAAGACTACTTGAGCCCAGGAGTTTGAGATCAGCTAGGCAACACAGCAAGACTTTGTCAATCAATCAAGACTGATAAATTATACTACTTTGAGATCAAGGATTGGTCCTAAAGTGTATTTGCAGCATATGACAAGGATCAGTACTAAAAAGTGTAAAGGTATATTATAGGAGAGGATGGGAAAGCCAGTTGGAAACCAGCAGAGTCTCTCCGTGAAATGTGACCGGCAGGCACAGGACAAGCGTCTCGGCCTGACCAGGGAACAACCGGAAGCAGCCATAAGCTGCTCTGTCGCCTGCTGGGGTGTAGAGCCACAGGGGTCCTTGCCCTGCTTCGTGCAGAACCTGGCAGGCAGCACCTGGAAAAGGAAATTGGCAGGATCCCACACACAACATGCAGCTCCCTCCTTGGGACACACCTTGAGGGATGCCCAGGAGGCGGCAGAGCCACGTGTGCACTGCGTATCTTCGTACAGCCTCTAAAGTGAACAGGTGCTCCTGGGGAGGAAGCTCACGCGGCAGGAAGAGGCCAGAAAGAGACACGCATGCAGACAGCTCCGCTGCAGACGCCCAGGCAGTGTGTAGGACGCATGCAGAGATCATGGAGCATGCACGTGTGCTGGGACAGTGGTGCCTCCTGCAGAGGACAGCAGGGTGGTCCCAGGAGTCTGCACCCTAGGGACTCACATATGCGTGTTCTGTGTGCCTAGTGAACGTGTGACACACCCCAGAGCTGATAGTGTGGGGACGCAGGTGTAGGACAGGTCTCACTGGGCCTGGGGTTTGGGGAGCAGCTCCGGTTTCATGCCAGTGCTTGAGTATTTCTTGGAAACCTTGCTGTGCTTTGAACTGGATTTTGTTTATTTTTCGGTTTTTTGAGACGGGGTCTTGCTGTATATAAATAACCCAGGCTGCATTCAGACTTGCTGTGTAGCCCATGCCGGCCTTGAACTCACAGTCCTCTCACTGTGGCCTCCTGAGTGCTGGGAGTACAGGCATGTACTGCCACACGTGGCTCTTGGAGATCCTCACTGAATGGCTCTGGGCAGGGATGTGGTGGTTTTTGAGCAGTGTGTCTGCCGCGTGACACGAGAAGGGAGTGGGGAGCTGGCTCCACGCACTAACACAGGCAGTCCAGAGGCGCTTGACAGTTTTGGGGAGCAGCAGAGGCAGAGGTAGAAGCTTTGAGGAAGTGGAGGTTGCATCACAATCTCAGCAGGCCAGCTGGGACCGGGGAGGGGGATGGGGCTCTGGGACATGGTACCCCTGCCCCTGGGCAGAGGCTGCTGGGCAGGCAGCAGGGTTGGCACAAGGGTTGTGGCTGCATGACTGAACCACAGTTAAGCCAACGTGGGTTCATGTATTAAACGAGTGAAAGCAGCCACCATTCTAGGTTTCATTCTGATTTCTGCCCCCAAATTAGAGCTGGAACGATGAGAACTTCAGAAATTATGCAAGCACTTTTAAACAAAAGAAAGCATTCTTTCCTTTGTTTAATACAAAAATTGGCCGTTGTTGCCTGGGAAACAGGACAGTGTGTCTGTTTCCGAAGCTGTGTGGCAGGGGCCAGGGTTATAGCTCAGAGGCACAGTGCCTGCCTGGCAAGCATGAGGTCATGAGTTCGATTCCGGTTCCAAAAAATGAAAGCTGTGCAGCAGACTGTGGTGGATTGACTACTGGTGTTCACCTTGTAACACCGAGCTGAAGTGAATCAGCGTGGTGCTGGGTGCGGAGGGCCCACCTGCCAACAACATAAAAAGGAGAACTGGAGAGGAAGAGTTGGTGCTGTTGGTTCTCCTTAAGGAGCTTGTCGTGCTGACTTTCCTGATGTTAACTTGGCTGTTTTCATCATTGGAGGAGCTCAGGACCTCGTAGTCACTGAGGATGGCTGTGGTACTTTTCGGGGGAGCTCTGGTCCTTACTTTGAGCATTGCTTCCTGGCTCCGGTGCAGATCCCTCAGCCTGCCGGCACAGATCCTTCATCCTACTGGTGTAGACTCTAGCTTCCACCAGGCCATATTGGACTGGAAGCTGCAACCCAGTGGCTTGAGGCCTCTGGGTTCAGGGGCATGCACCCCAGAGGGAGGAGGGCAGAAGCTGAGACCCTGCCTCGCTGTCACGGCCCCACTTCCACACCCTGCTGTGGGTTCGTGCATAAGTTAATGTAGGCCAGAACCTCAGCTTTCCACCCATGGTGCAGGGCATGCGGTCCTGGCTGTGGGCCAGCCCCAGTGCACCCCAAGAGAATTTCACATTAAAGGAATTAGGGGACAAAAGAGCATCTTGTGCTGGGTGTGCTGATGCATGCCTGTAATCCCAGCTGTTCTTGAAGCTGAGACAGGAGGATCACAAAAGTTCAACTTAGCAAGACCCTGCCCCACAACAAAGGCAAGGCAGGGGGCATCACAATCCCTGACTTGAAATTATCCTATAAAGCTACTGTGATATAAACAGCATGGTACTGGCAAAAAAACAGACCCAGGGGCCGGTGAGATGGCTCAGCGGCGTAAGTGCCTGCCTTGCAAGCGCGAGGGCCCGAGTTCGACTCCCAGATCCCACATACGAAAATGGGGCCGGTGATATCGCTCAGCGGCATGGGTGCCTGTTGGCGCGCGAGGTCCTGAGGTCGACCCCCTGGTACCCACAAAAAAAAAAAAAAAAATAGATTAAAAAAAAAAAAAAACAAAAAAAAACAGACCCAAAGATCAATGGAACGGATTAGAAGATGCCGAAACAACTCCAGACATACTCAGCCACCTTATCTTTGACAAAGGTGCCAAACATGTTCACTGGAAGAAAGATAGCCTCTTTAATAAATGGTGCTGGAAAAACTGGCTCTGCACATATCGAAGATTAAAATTGGACCCATATCTTTCACCATGCACTAAATTTGAAATAGATCAGAGATCTAAATATTAAAATAGAAACACTAAATCTGCTGGAAGATAGAACAGGTGAAACTCTTAAAGACATTGGTGTAGGCGAAGACTTCCTGACTAAAACCCCAATTGCACAGGAAGTATCACAAAGAATCAACTGGGATCTCATCTTATTAAAAAGCTTTTGCAAAGCAAGAGAAACCACCAACAGAGTGAAGAGACAACCCACAACGTGGGAAAAAATGTTTGCCAGCTGTTCCTCAGACAAAGGATTACTATCGAGAAGAAGAACTCAAAAAAATCAGACCTCCCAAATTTAAAGACCCAATCCAAAAATGGGCATCTGAGTTGAATACATGCTTCTCATATGAAGAAATACAAACAGCAAATAAATACATGAAAAAACATGTTCAGCATCACTGGTCATTCGAGAGATGCAAATTAAAACAACACTGAGATTCCATCTCACCCCAGAAAGAATGGCTACTATCAAGAAATCAAGGGCCGGTGAGATGGCTCAGCGGCGTAAGCGCCTGCCTTGCAAGTGCGAGGGCCCGAGTTCGACTCCCGGATCCCACATACGAAAAAAGGGGCCGGTGATATCGCTCAGCGGCACGGGCGCCTGCTGGCGCGCGAGGTCCTGAGGTCGACCCCCCAGTACCCACAAAAAAAAAAAAAAAGAAAGAAATCAACCAGTAACAAATGCTGGAGGGGCTGTGGGGAAAAAGGAACCCTTCTCCACTGTTGGTGGGAGTGTCGACTGGTACAGCCACTGTGGAAATCAGTGTGGAGACTCCTCAAAAAACTGGGATTGGACCCATTCGGCCCAGCTATTCCCCTTCCGGGTATCTCCCAGAAGAATTAAAATCATCGTACCACAGCGATATATGTGCACCCATGTTTATAGCAGCACAATTTGTAATAGCCAGATCTTGGAAACAACCCAAATGCCCATCAGCCGAGGAATGGATAAAAAAGATGTGGTCTTTTTATACAGTGGAGTACTATTCAGCCATAAAGAAGGATAAACTGGAGACTTTTATAGGTAAATGGATGCAACTGGAGACCATACTCATAAGTAAAATAAACCAGACACACGTGTAAACATTGTATTATCTCCCTAGTGTGAGAAGCTGAAAGAGTAAGATCTAAAATGTACAATACATATTGTAAAATGGGAAGGAACTTCAAAAGGAAAGAGATACTGGGATGGGGGAATGAAGAAAAAAGGAAGGGAAAAGCAAAAAAAAAAGTGTGTATATATATATGACAGTTAAGATAGTTATACTACTAATTTTTCTTAGTTCATTGAAAAGTTTGTGCTAGTATTTTTTGGAGAATTAAATGCCAATATCTTTTTTTTTTTTCCCTGTTTTTGTTTTGTTTTTTAAATGCCAATATCTCATACGCTGAGTAGCTAGTTTGGAGATAGCAGTATGTAATGTATTAACCATTGTTAACCTCCTATTGTTTTGAAATTATTTTTTTCTTCTCTTAAAAAAAAAAAACCCTGCCCCAAAATTTAAAAACAGAATCATAACGGGCTGGGGTTGTATCATAGTGCTAGAGCACTCGCTTGCTGTGTACCAGGCCCTGGGTTCAATCCCCGGCTCTGCAAAAAAATAATTAATTAATTGGGACACATGACTGCTGTGCACACCAGGGGCTCCACTCACTGGAGCTGAGCTTGCTGTGGCCATGCACGGTCACGGCAGACTGCAGGGTTACAGCACTGACTGGCCCAGCGCGGAAAGTGGGTGCTGACCCAGTGGCCCCTGTGGCAGGCGAGGCACCTGAGACACAGACTGCTCCCCTTGCCCTGAGCACATCTGTTCCCATGGTCAGCTCAGGTCACTGCCTGGCTGCAGGGCAAGTGTGTGACCCCAGCCTGCTCCCTCCTGCCCAGCTGCAGAAAAGCTGCCCCGATGGGCTGTTGTAGGGCCCTGGTGTTCCACAGCCTCTGTGGTGCCTCTGGCTTGAGATGCCACCCTTGTAGTCCCCCAGGCTGTGGCCAAGGTGGTGGCCTTTACTGCCTGGTCCGGGACCAAGTCTGCAGGTGTCCTCCTCCAGGCACCTGGAGCGGGGAAGCCACGCCCTCCCAAGCCTTTTTTCCTGGCCTTGGCCACAGCCGTGTTAGAAGGGCAGGGTTGTGGCAGACAAGACACTTACCCTGAGCATGTGGTGGGGTAGAGGCCCACGCCCCTCCCGTGCTGAGCAAGCAGCTTCTCACACAGCCTGGCCCTGAAGAGCAAGGCAGGAAACGACAGCGGAAGGCACAGACCACCTAGTGGCCTCATGCACCAGGACCTGTCCCCTCCTCCAGGTGTCCCTTGCTGAGCCCCCAGTGAGTTTCGAACAAGAACAGGAGACGTCAGGCTGGCCCGGTCCCTGCCCGACTGTGCCTGTCTCCTTCGGTGACTGTCCAGCATTTTGTCTTTGCAGGTTCTGCTTGGACTCTGCTCGACAGACGCGGCAAAGACTGTCCATCAACTGGTCCAATTTCAGTTTGAAGAAAGCCACCTTTGCTGCCCACTGAGTGGGGACCAGCGGGAGAGGGATGCACAGGAGGTGGCCGTCACCCGTGGTGCCCGCCCAGGGCTGAGCAGAGTGGACACCGCAGCCTGAGCCCTAGCCCGGCCCTTGCTGCCGGCCCGTGTCGTTAGCTCGTGTGCGTGTAGTCTGTGAGTGAGACTCCTTTGATTGTAGCTCCGTGCTGTCAGATCGGAACAGTAGTTCTCACCTCTTCCCACCGCCTTGGCCTCAGAGGCTTGGGCTGCGGCCAGAGACGAGTTTGCATCACCCACATGGCCCGTCGCCTTTGCATCTCGTCCCGTCCTGTCATCTGTTCCGCCGGGTGTGGCTGTCCCTCAGCTCCTGCGTGCCGTGTGCCACCCAAGGCGGCCAGGCAGGCAGGCCTCCTCTGTTCTCCACGATCTACTGTTTCCGAGTGTACACGTTGCGCTGTTTGTGTTTGCCCCCGACTCGTAGCCAGCCTGTGTAAGACCCCTGGAGAATGGGAACGTTGATGACGAAACCCACCCAGCACTCACACCATCAAGTCCGTTTAGAGCGTACGACCGTATTAACACGGAGGCCTGCCTGGCTACTTTTTTAACATATTGTTAAGTAATATTAAAATCATGTCTTTCTTTTTGAAAGATGGAATACATTAGTACAGCAGGAGACCCCGTCTAGTTGCTTTCTGCTGGGAGCGCCAGGGGCCGGGGGGTGATGTGTCCTCTTGGGAAGCCAGAGTCCCCGGCCCTGGAGAGGCTTCCCAGTGGCCCAGCCACCCGCTTCAGGCTCCTGCTGGCCTCGGTGTCCTCCATGGGCTGGGTGGGCCTAGGGTCCTGGACAGCAGTAGGCGGGAAACACAGCCTTCGTGGATGTGCCAAGAAGCGGGGGCTGGGGCGTGGCGGGGACAAGGGACTGTGTACTCGGTCTTGGCCTGAGCGAGACCAGCGCCCCTCACCACAGAGCAGGGGCCCAGCTGGGCAGGATGGGGTCCTGTGGCCTTGCAGCAGGAGTCCTCAGGAGGGGCTGTGAAGCAAGCACCGTTCCACATGAACACAGGACCCCAGCCAGGCCTTCCTCCCATGGCTTCCAGGCGGTCTGGGGCACGGACGTGGAACTGCCACCTGTTCCCCGGTTCCTCACGCCCCATGCTGGGGCATCTCAGGCCCCAGGGCTGGAGCAGCTACCCAGACGAGGCTATAGCTTCTGTGCTGAGGGACCAACAGGTCCTGGCACTCGGGAGACCACCGGGGAGCAGCAGGGTTGCTAGTAGAGGATGTGTGGGGCCAGGAATCTGCCTTGTTTTGTTTTTCTAGGTGGGAGAGGTGCGCAATCCCTTTGTCCCTAAGACCTTTCAGCCAAGGGCGATGCAGACTGAGCTCAGCCTTGGCAGGAGCAGTGTAGGATCTGTGGACACCACTGTGGCCGCAGCAGTGTCCCCAAGTGTCTCCCTGGGATGGTCCTGAAGCTGTGCCTGGGGCCAGGCCTTCTCCATCTGGTCTAGTAGAGCCACACCAGTGGCTGAGGGGAATCTCAGGGTCCCCGCAGTGACAGTAGCAAGGACTACTGGGACCATGAGTGCTGATGGGGAGCTCCCTGGGTGCCCCAGCCCTGAGCCCTGCCCTAGCTCCTGAGCATTTGCCAGTGTGGCAGCCGCCCCCTAGGTCTCCCACACCCATGCCACCAGCCCTGGCCACCTGCCCACACCCTGTTCTTGGGCCACTTCCTCTGGTCCTAGGACTTCCTGGTCCTGGGGAATCGTCCACCTGGTCCCTGGAGACCCTCATCCTCCAGGGTGCAGCCTCATGTCTCTTTCGCTCTTTCCTTAAGGGGGCACAGAGGGCAAGCTGGGTGTGGTGGCACACGCCTGTAATTCCAGCACTCAGAGGCTGAGGCAGGACTGCAGCTTCAAGCCCAGCTGAGTAGAGAGGAGAGGCGATAGGGCTCCTGAGGACAGCCCTCCCTGGCATGGAGGTGGTGGCATCTCCAGTGCTACTGTCCTGTGAGAGCCCGAGCCCAGGGGTGCTGTCGCTGATGGGGCAGCCCCAGGGAGCCTTGCCTGAGGGTTCCCCTCCACGCAGCACTGGCAGCCACAAAGCAGTCCATCACTAGACAGGTAACTTCCGGTGGAAAATCTTTTATTGAACTTCACACAGATTTATGCCATAAAAAGTCGCAACTACCTGAGCGTGGTGGCAGGGGCCTGTAATCCCTGCTACTGTGGAGGCTGAGGCAGGATGGATCTCTTGAACCCAGGAGTTTGAGACCAGCCTGAACAACACAGCAAGACACCATCTCAGAAACCAAATGAGATGAATTTTATGGTACAAGTAAGAGGATTAATACTTTGCCATATATAGATTTCATATATAGGTAGATACAGAGATACACATATTTTTTGAGACAAGTTCTCACTAAGGTGCCAAGTTGCCCAGGCTAGGCTAGAACTCACCATCCTCCTGCCTCAGCCTCCTAAAGTGCTGGGATTACAGATGTGCACCATCACACTCAACTTGGCAATATACTTTTTAAAGAGAAAAGCAAAAATGTATACACATTTGAACTGTGTCAGTGTTAAGCACACAGCCCTCACGTCACGCAGAATGGCAGAAGCTGTCTCGTGCAGTGTCTCCGTGGTGGCCTGCACCAGTGATGGGGAGAGGGAGAGGAGGGGGTGAGCCTGGCACCGAGCGCTCTGCCCTACTCCCCAGCCCACAGGAAGCTTCCAGCACTGCGACCCACTGTGACCAGGGCCCCTTGGCCTTGGGCTGAGCCCTCTCCCTCCTGTACCTCGAACCCATAAACCAGGTAGTGGCTCAGCAGATGGCAAGGAAGCTGCCAGAGTGGGAGGGGGAGATATTCGTGTTGCCTCGGAGGGTGTCACCAGAGGTGGGAGCAAGTCGGTGCGTGGTCAGCCCAAGGGACAAGTGAGCCCACATCACTTACCTGCTGCAGGAAGCCCTGTGTGCTCCACGGGAACACAACTCCTACCTCAGCCAGGGAGAGTGAGGCATGGGCATCCAGTCCCCAGGCTATGCAAAGCCGGGAGAATGTAAACCATGACCCAGAGAAACAGACTCGAGTGACAGGCGAGGCCAAGCTGCTGGGCAGGGACCTGGAGATGGCTGCTGTCACCTGCGGAGGGACACAGGAGGGGAAGGAGAAACAGACCTGGAAAAGCAGGGTCTGAGACGAAAAGTATAGCTGGATAGAATAAATGGCAGATTAGAAATTTCACAAGACATTATCAGTGAGTTCGATGGCATGTATATTAATATTTAAAAATGGATGGCTGAGAGAAAAAAACATTAAAAAGTGCAGTATTTGTGAAACTGGAGTCCTATAAAAAGGTGGGGAACAGAAACTTCTTCAAGAAATGATAGCCAAAATTATTTGGTGTTAGTTTTGTTTTGTTTCAGCGCTAGGGATCAAACCCAGTGCTCCACACTTGCTAGGCAAGTGCTCTGCCACTGAGCTATATGCCCAGCCCCCAAATTTACAAATGTGATGGAAACGACCAGAATGAAGAAAACCACACTAAGGCACGTTAAGTCCAAACTGCTAAAAACCAATGATTAGAGGAAGAATTTTAAAATAGCTAGCAGTCTGGAGATGCCCTCCTGCCCCACTGGGCGCACACACAGGGCTTTTAAAGAGGTGCCCTCCTTGCTGCTGAGGACACAGCCTGGGCCCAGGCAGGAGGGGCAGCTAACAAGACCCAGCCGCTGCCTCAGGCCCTAGCCTCAGGCCTCCTAGCCGTGTCATGCGGCTAGAAGCCTGCTCGTGTCCCCATCTCTGTTCCAGAGTCCTGGCCATAGAACAGAGAGCTCATTCTCCTGACCCACAGCAAGGTCCAGCCCCACAGGCTCTCCAGAAGACAGCTGGAGGAGTCCAGATGCACTGGCCTTGGGGCCTCGGGGCGCTATGACCTCGGAACTCTTCTATGGTCGGTCATCACTGAGCAGAGCAAAGAGAGGTGATCAGTACTTGGACACCTGGATGTGACAGGAGAAGAGGAAGAGGGCTCTGCCAAGGTCACTGCAGTTGGCTGGCTGGGTCACACCCAAAGCTGCCCCTCCCTGGAGAGAGTCAGCGGCTGGACACTGGGGGAGAGGAGGGATTAAAGGGACCTCAGTGAAGTAAGGCAGTCCCTAAACAGACAAGCAGAAAACAAGATGACTGTGTGACGGTACATCTGGATTATCAACTTGATTGGCTCAGGAGCCATCTAGGTGATAGTAATGCCCACCTGCATGTGTCTGTGGGGGTCATGAGGGCAGAACCCAGTCTCTTGCCCCTTCCTCTGGCTCTTCCCCTGCTGTCTGCTCTAGCTGCCATGAACTAAGCACCTTTGCTCTGCTGTTCCCTTCCTTTATGACATTTCTGCCTTGGAACTGGCAACCATAGACTGAACCCTGTGGAACCATGAGCCAAAGTCCACCTCTCTAAGCCTTGGGTATCAGGTATTGCAGCTCAGGAATAAAAAGCTGACTAATATAGGGCTGGATTTAGTACCAAAGATTATTCCACAGTGTTCTCCCATTTTCTGCAGGGAGTGCAGTCCAGCCCTACTGCTTGTTTCTGTTCTAAGCACTCACCACGCAGTCATGACTTTTCCCTGCTTCACAGTTTCACAGATCCATCCTCATCACAGATATAGCACCCTTAGCACAGTTTCTTTCCTTACTGAGAACTCACCCTTCCATGTGAAGAAAGCATTTTACAGCTGCTCCTAGGTGCGCCCAGCTCACCAGCCTCCCCACACCTGTGCTTAGGCTATGATTAAGTGACACAGTGGCGGGAACACAGGTGCTGTGTCCTGACAGTGACCTGGTAGTGGGCTGGTAGCACGCAGCCAGCAGAAGGAAAACGGATGCATGGAGCAGGGTAGACCAGGACTTCACTGCCCTGCTCCGCGCACTGTGCAAGTTCAATCTAGGGTTACTTCTGGAAGTTTTCATCTGATACTTTTACACCATAGTTAGCCACAGGTAACTGACACTGCACAGGGCAAAACTGGAGAAAGGGAGCCTGCTATATTATCTAAAACTTCAAGTTTCCAACAAAAGTGCAAAGAGCAAAGAAACAATGTATGTTCTATACACCTGTGAGGGAAAAATTAAAAAGTAGACACTGCCTATGAAAGAAAGTAGATGTCAGATTTATCAGAAAAATACTTTTCAATAGCCAGTTGCAGTGGAGTGGATCGTAATCCCAGCTACTCAGGAGGCTGAGGCAGGAGGATCGTGAGTTCAAGGCCAGCCTGGGCAACTTAGCAAGACCCTGTCTCAAAACTTTTAAAACTTGGTTGGGGATGTAGCTCAGTGGTAGAGCACTTGCCTAGCATGCACAAGGCCCCAGGTTTAATCCCCAGGATAGGGGGAGAGAAGATCACAGAAGTAGAGGAAACCATGATTAGAGATTTAAAGATGTGAACAATGGCATGATGGCAATCCTGCATCAACACGGACAGATGACTTTTCAAAGAACCAGTTGGAACTACAGAATTGGAAAAGTATAATCACTGACATAAAAAAAAATTAGGCATATTGGGGCACACCTCTACTGCTAGCACTTTAAGAGGCTGAGGCAGGAAGACTGCAAGCTCAAGCCCATCCTGGACTACAGCAATTTAGTTAAGACCCTGTTTTGAAATTAAAAGGGCTGGATCTATATAGCTCAGTGCAAAGGACCTGAGTTCGAAAAAAAAAAAAGAAAAAAATGAATTCGACACTAGTTTGATACATTATTGCACACTAAAGAACAGAAAAAAGAATTTTTAAAAATATAAACTGGATATGGTGACATACACCTGTAATCCCAGCTACTCAGGAGGCTGAAGCAGGAGGATCTCAAACCTGGGCAATTTAGTGAGAACCTGTCAAAAAAAGAAAAAAAACCAAAATGAATAAATGAATTAAACAAATAGGGCTGGGAGTGTAGTGCAGTTCAAAGGACCTGGGTTCAACACCCAGTAAGAAGAGAACGAGGGAGGGAGGGAGCAGCATACAAATTGTCCAGAACAAGGAAATCGTCAGAGACAGAAAATTGAGGGTTCTGAGAGCAGGGAAGAGGCTGTAGGAAGCAGCTCAGGTTGTTGAGCTTCTAGAGACAAAGAAGTGACCTAAGATGGACATGGTGATGGCCACAGGGCCACTGAGGCCACTGAGCTGTGCGCTGAGTGGGTGAGTGGCTCGGTCTGTGACCTGCATCTGCAGGAAGCCACTCTGAAGTATGCAGGTGGGCAGGGCAGGTATGCTTCCTTAGACTTCTGGGGACACTGCACAGTGACATCGTCCCCTCTCAGCAGCAAGCCCAGAGCTGTCAACTCGTGTCGTCCTTATTTCTCAGCAGTACTCTGTAGCTATTTGTAGAGGTTTACACATTTTGATAAACATTTTTCCTAAGCATTCAAGGTTGACAGGCCTATGGATGAGGTCATGCACTCGTTTGCTGGGGCTGCCTTGTCACACTGTTCGTCCTCCCAGTTGTGGAGGACACAAACCTGCAGCCCAGTGTGGCCACTGAGCTCCAGTTTAGCCCTCCCTGCCCTTGCTGGTTGCTGGTGCTTCCTGCCTCTACCTGTCTCCACAGGGCATTTTTCCCTGGCGCTCATTTTATGCTTTTTGTCTTTCTCAGGTGTTAGTGTCATAAAATCAGTTAGAGAAATGTCTTTCTAATTTTTGATGTATTTTATTTGTGCTACTGGGGAGTAAATGCAGGGCCTTCCCACTGAGCTACATCATATCCTCAGTGTCTTAGTCACTCTCTTCTTGTTGGGACATGATGCCTGACACCCACAACTTGAGTTGTTTATTTTGGCCCACAGTCTAGAGGGGTTTCAATCTACTGTAGTTTGCTGCTCCAAGGCAGGGCAGCCTGGCAGAGGGGCAAGCGCTTGTGGAAGGCAGGGAGGAGGCTGCAAGACTTCCTCTTCCCTTCCCTTTTTATTCCCTCCAGGCTGTAAGCCTATTGGTTGGTGCTGCCCACACCCAGGGTGGGTCTTCCTTCTTCAGTAAACCCATCATCCACACCCAGACTCTGTTGAACCAATCAGGGGACTGATCCAATATCACACACCATGACCCCGTCACCTCCCAAAAGTTCTGCCTACAAGGGCACAAGGCTTTAAGGGGATATCTAGATATAAGCCACAACAGTCTCTTTTGGCTAAGTGTCCCATGTACACCTAAAAAGAAGATACAGCTGGCTTTTGTTAGCTGTAAGGTTCTACGTGTATAAATTAGGTCAAGTGGTCTATTTTGTTTAAATCTTCCATGTCCTTTACTTTTCCCCTGCTGCTTCTACACTAAGATATGCGTTAAAATCACCAGTTAATGACTGTGCACTGATCTACGTCTGCTTTTGCTTTATAGACTTTTAAACCTCGTTATTTTTAAGCACTGTACAAATTTAATTATATATATATATTTATTCAATGTCTATTTCTAGTAATATTTTGTTTTAAACTCCACTCTGATCATCATATTGCCACTCGTTTTCTTGGTTATATTGGCATGGTCTTTTCCATCCTTCCCACATTGTGCTCATACGCACACACCCACACACGTGTACACACACATGCATATCTGCACGTATATATATCTGTATATATATATTTGTGTGTGTGGTACTGGGGATGGAATCTCAGGCCTTCTGCTTGCTAGGCAAAAGCTTTACCACTGAGTCACACCCCCAGCTCATGTTCTTTTCTTAAAGTACAGGTTTTCTAGGGCTGGGGTTGTAGCTCAGTGGTAGAGCACTTGCCTAGAATGTGCAATGCACAGCACTACAAAAATAAAGTGTGCCTTTTCTAATGAGCAAATAGGTGGGACTTTTAAAATTTTCCATTCAATATGATGACATTCATTTTATTCTTTTGTTTTGGCTTTTGGTTTTTTTTTTTTTTTTTTGTGGGTACCGGGGGTCGACCTCAGGACCTCGTGTGCCAGCAGGTGCCCGTGCCGCTGAGCAATATCACCGGCCCTTTTTTTGTATGTGGGTACCGGGAGTCGAACTTGGGCCCTTGTGCTTGCCAGGCAGGTGCTTACGCCACTGAGCCATCTCTCTGGCTCAATTTTTGGTTTCTTTTTGGTACTGGGAATCAAACTCAGGACCTCGCACTTGCCAGGCAGGCGCTGCGCCACTGAGCTATATTCCCGTCCCCTGGTTTTTCGCTTTTTTGAGACAGGATCTTGCTAGTAGTTCAGGCTGGCCTTGAACTCACTATGTAGCCCAGGCCTCAAACTTAGAGTGATCCTCCTGCCTCAGCCTCCCAAGTGCTGGGACTACAGGCATGTGCCACCATATCTGGTGATAATCTTTTTCAATCAAATATTTAAGTAATTACTAATATAGTTGAGTTTTCATCTACCATCTATTTTCTGAGATAGGGTTGCACTGCGTTGCCCAGGCTGGCCTCAAACTCCTGGGCTCAGGTGATTTTCCTGCCTCAGCCTCCTGAGTTGGAACTACAGGCATATACCACTGCACCTGGCTTACCATGTATCTGCCATTTGTCTCTTTTTTTTTTTTTTTTTTTTTTTTTTTTGGGTACCGGGGGGTCGACCTCAGGACCTCACGCGCCAGCAGGCGCCCGTGCCACTGAGCGATATCACCGGCCCCTTTTTCGTATGTGGGATCCGGGAGTCGAACTTGGGCCCTCGCGCTTGCAAGGCAGGCGCTTACGCCACTGAGCCATCTCACCGGCCCCCCATTTGTCTCATTTTAAAAAATTTCTCCTAACATGTCTTGATCAAAAGATATTCTAGGGCCGGTGAGATAGCTCAGCGGCATAAGCGCCTGCCTGCCTGGCAAGCGTGAGGTCCTGAGTTCAACTCCCGATACCCACCAAAAAAAAAAAAAAGGTATTCTATTTTTCTGTTCAATTAGCTTTTTTTTTTTTTTTTGAGACAGGGTCTCACTGTAGTTTAGGCTGGTGCTGAACTATATAGCCCAAGCTGGTATCAAACTCACACCAATCCTCCTGCCTCAGTCTCCCAAGTGCTGGAATTACAGGTGTGCACTACCATGCCCAGCTCCTATTAGTTTATTAAATACTTTAGTATTGTTTTAATGGTTACCCTAGAGATTACAATATGCTTCCTTAATTACAGCCCACCTTAAATCAATCCAGAAATCTTACAGTAGTGCAGTTCCATTAAATACATCCCCCCCACACCCCTAATAAGCTTTTTTTTTTTTTGTGGGTACCGGGGGGTCGACCTCAGGACCTTGGGCGCCTGCGCGCCCGTGCCACTGAGCGATATCACTGGCCCCTTTTTCGTATGTGGGTTCCGGGAGTCGAACTTGGGCCCTCGCGCTTGCCGGGCAGGCGCTTAAGCCGCTGAGCTATCTCACCGGACCCCCCTAATAAGCTCTTGTGGTCACATTTTTTTTTTTTCTTATGTGGGTACCGGGAGTCGAACTCAGGACCTCACACTTGCCAGGCAGGCGCTTATGCCGCTGAGCCATCTCACCAGCCCTCTTGTGGTCATATGTTTACATATGTTTTAAAGCAATATTTATTAATCTCTACTCACACTCATGCTCTTTATTTTTTTCTGTTTCTGTCCTTCTATCCAGACAATTTTCCTTTAACCTGAATAATTTTTTTCTTTTTTGCAATATTGAAGACTCAACCCAGGGCCTCACACAGCATAGGCACTCTACCACTGGGCTACATTCCCAGCCCTCTTTCTTTTGAAACAACATCTCACTAAGTTGCCCAGGCTGGCCTTGAACTTGTAATCCTCCTGCCTCAGCTTCCCAAGTAGCTGGATTACAGGCTTGAGCCACTATCCCTGGCACAGCATGAACAATTTCTATAGTACATATTTCTTGTAGGACAGCCTGCAGGATAAAAATTTTCTTAGCTTGTGTTTGTCTAAAAATACCTTTATTCTACCTTCATTTTTCACGTCTCTTTATTTCCAGAAGTACATCATTTCAGACTCCACTCTGGTAAGTACTGAAGGAAGAGAGGGAGGGAGGAAGGGAGGGAGGGAGGGAGGGAGGGAGGGAGGGAGGGAGGGAAGGTGGGTGGGTCTCTGCTTGGCTGCCTGGAACTTGGATGGTTCTGTAGGGCAGCCCTGTTCTGCTTTTGCCTGGGTGTGACCTTGCTAGCATTTAGGTGGAAACCTGCAGTGTCTGCTACGTGACTCTGACCTTAGGGACTCAGATTCGAAACTGGTTCCCTTTAGCATAGCCGGAAATCTCCCCAGCTCCGTGCCCTAGCTGCTACTCCCTCTCAGGGCTCCTCCAGGCCCCAGTGTGCACACTTCAAGGTCAGCCAGGGATCTGGGGGTTCCTCTTCCTAGGGCTCCTTTCTCTCTGGAATGTCCCTCTCCTCCATTTCCTGTGCTCGGGTGGCCTCAGGTTCCTCCAACACTGAGGGGCCGCACCAAAGTGGGGACACCTGACCCGCAACCCGAGACTCAAAGTGAATGAAGTGGGGGGCTCCAGGCCAGAGGGACCCCGTCATGCAGCTGTGACACTGAGTGAACAGACTGCAGTGAGGAGCGAGGCTCAGAGCCAGTGGCTTGGGCACTACTAACAGAGCTCTGTGTTCAGCTGTGTGACCTTCAGCAAGTGACCTCCCCTCCACCGCCTCCTCCTCACCCTTGAGAATGGGTACAGGACTAAAGGAGAAAAAGCACCACGCCCTGCAGGTCACCATGCCCAACTGTGCCCCACCTCCCTGCCGGCCAGGACTGGAGTGGCTGAGGGCAGAGCTCTAGGTCACCTCAGAGGGTCCAGTGGCCTCTACCCAAATCCTGAGATCCCAGCGCCTGGAAGAACGTGGGCATCATGGCCCCAGGCTCAAGGCCTTGCTCCTGTTGAGGGTGGCATCAGGGCTCCACACCCAGGCATCACTCCACACTTTGGAGCTCAGAGTTAGATCAGGAGCTGGGCTGGTCTGCTGAAGAGCCCCACACAGCACTGGCCATCCCTGCTGCCCTCTGCTCCTCTCGGAGTCCACCTGAGTCAGGCCCAGCCCAGGGTCCCAAAGCAATCACAGCCGATTGCTTTTATTTTTATGATAAAAATAAGGAGCTGTAAAATAAATGTATTTCACCTCTGGACACGCGACAAATGCTACTGCAGCGCAAGTGTTCAGTGCAACGCAGCCATGGCAGCGAAGCTCCCCACGTGACGTGGTGCTGCGCAGGATGGGGACATACAGGACACTGCAGAGCAGGATGTGACTCCAGGGGCTACTCCTTTCTGGCCTCTAAATCCTCCCATGTGGGATGGCTCGTGGCTTCTGCCTGGCAGCATGGGGACCTTCACACCACACAGACAAGACCTGCTGCCACCGAAGCTCTGCTGGTCACTCCTCCAGCCCTGTCTGTCCGGAGCCAAGGGGACAGAGAGAGTGATGGCCTCTATTCCATCTGAGGCATCCATCTCCACAGGGCCCATCTATTGTACCTGACAGCACCCACACTGTCCTCAGGGCTAGGCGGGGCGGGTCCCAGGGCAGCCCTGCTCACTGGCAGCACTCAGCCACATGCCCAAGGAGCTCTTCGCCTTGCTCATCACTGAAGCACCGCAGGCAGTAAGGGCACTGGAGGTCGCCCTGTCTTCTTGGGGCTGTGATAGGATGCCCACCCTCCTCAGGGGCTTCCAGCGGTGGAGACCTGGGCTCCAGCCCCCAGCCATGTGGCGCCGCGAGCTCCAGCCCATCAGTCCCTAAGTACGTGGCCGTCTTGCTCCCAGCATGGATCCGACTGGCACCTGGGTCTCGGGGATCCTGCAGGAAAAGCAGAGGCCAGGCTCGGGTTCCAGCAGCTAGAAACACTTTACGCACCGCCCCACCAGGAGCCCAGCACCTGGAGGAACTGCAGAGGAACGGGCCCAAGTAGGGCTCCCTGGAGCCGTCGGCCCTGAGATCCACCATAAGGTGGCTCTGATGTCCCCACCCTAGGCTACCACAGAGCAGGAGGAGCTAAGCCCAGCCCACCCTGCACCACGCTGAGGGCCTTGGGTATGGAGCGCTCTGAGCCTGGCCTTTGGTGGCAGCAGGGGGGCTGTCCTGCGGCCAGCAGTGCCACCATCCCCATGGGCCTGTGCTTCCTTTCCACTCTGCCTCCAAATGTGGATCTCCCTCAGGTCTGTGGCTTGGCACCCACACCCTCAACACCGCTGTCCCCGGGCCTGCTACCCGGGGCTGGGCCCACGCGGGTGCTGCCAGCGTTCCAGGGCCACAGAGGCCACTGCAGTCCCACCAGGAACACTGCCCTGGGGGCTGACTAGGCCAGGGACTGCTGCTGGTCACTCCTCTGCCCCAGATGTTGAGAGGCTCTTCAACGGGCCACCCGAGACCATCCCCATGACAGCCCATGAGCAGCCTTCAAATCGGGTACAGACACAAGGCTAGAAAACCCCCAAGCACAAGCAAATCCCAGAAAAACCCACACATCGCCATGCCCAAGATGCTCCCCTCCTGGCCGGGAGATGGCTGGAGGCTCCTGTCCAGCACCTATGGTCCGGGGCTCAGGGAGAACCAGGAATCACAGACTCCATGCTGGCGCTGACAAGGCTGCTGACAGGCAGGGCCTGGCTGGGCTGGCTATGGCTGGCACAGCCTCTGGTACCCCCTTGCTGGCTACAGGCTTCAGTCCCTGGGGACAGCGGTGCTGAGGGTGTGGGTGCCAAGCCACAGACCTGAGGGAGATCCACATTCGGAGGCAGAGTGGAAAGGAAGCACAGGCCCATGGGGATGGTGGCACTGCTGGCCGCAGGACAGCCCCCTGCTGCCACCAAAGGCCAGGCTCAGAGCGCTCCGTGCCCGAGGCCCTCAGCGTGGTGCAGGGTGGGCTGGGCTTAGCTCCTCCTGCTCCGTGGTGGCCTAGGGTGGCCTAGTCCCAACCCTGGTCCCCCATCCCCAGGTAGCACTGGTGCCTGTGCTGGCTGCCTGCTGAGGACTCAGTCTAAGGTGTGGAAGAAAGATGTTTGCTGTGGCTCCCTGCACCCTTGTGCCAGAAGAGGGAGGCGGGGGCCACCCGTGGGGCCCAGCATGCAGAGGACGTGCGGCCCCAGGTCCCTCCAGGAGGGCAGCTCCACGGTCAGCGCTGGCACCACTATGCCCAGTCCGTGTCCGGACAGCAAAGCCCTAGGACAGAGCCGCAGCCGACACTGCGGCTGAAGACACGGGCTTCCCGGGACTAGTGCAGAACATGGGTCTGAGCTGCAGGAGCAGGGAGAGGCACCTGGCACCCTGCCACGGGCGCCGTGTCAGTTATAGCCCACACTGGGGGATGCACTAAGCCCAGAGGCTACACCGGGGACCTTGGTGGACACCTGGGGCCTGTGACATGCCACATGCCATGGTAACTAGGTCCCTGCCTCCCAGCCAGGACAGACACGGATGGAGCTGCTCTCTGGACACCTGACGGTGATGCCTAGAAAGGACAGTCTCTGAAGACAGCCACCCTTGCTACACAGGCCACCACACCCACCTCTGCCATCACTGGACATGGAACACTGGGGGCATCCCCTGCCAACACCCCAAGTCCTGGGGAGGGGCCCGTCATAGGCTCAACACCAGCAAATCAGGCCTCAGCAGACAGGCTGACATTCGTGAAGAAAAATCAACTCACCTAACCCAGAGGAGAAACGTCCTGTACCCACCTGTCCCTGGGCCGCCCGCAGGAGCAAGGCCACCCTCTCCTCCAGCTCCTGAATCCTGCTTTGAGCCCGCTCCCGATCTGCCCTTTCCGATGTGAAGTCATCCTTGTAAGCGAGGATCTGAGAAGACACATGACACTCGTTTCTGTCCCCATGGCCATTGCCACCCAGTGCCACCAAACCCGTGGCCTGTCCTGGCCTGAGGGCTACACCTGCTGCTCCAACATCTGCACTCGCTCCAGGGCAGCGTCCCGGGCTGTCCTCGTGGCTGCCAGCTCCCGCTCGGCCTCCGTGCAGTTGCGCATCTTGGCCTCCAGCTGGTGGGTGAGCCGAGAGATCTCCTTCCTCATCAGCTCAGGCTCCTGGGGCTCCTGCAGCCCGCGCAGCCGCACCTGGAGCCCCCTCACGTACTCATCCCGGCTGGCGTCGTAGCGCTGCCACTTGGCATTGAGGTCTTCCACCTGTGGAGGCAGCGCCAGGGCCCTTAGCAGCGTTGCACACAGGACACCAGGCCACCGGAGACTCCTGGCACCCCATGGTGACATCCACAGCAGAGATCTTACACACAAGTGCACTTAACTCAATTTTCCTGCCTGAAAAACTACTTCTTGCTCAACGGAGTGGTGCACACCTGTGATACTAACTTCTTGGGAAACTGAGGCAGGAAAATCGAAAGTTTAAGCCCAGCCTGGGGAACTTATCCAGATTCTGTCTCAAAAAATAAAAAGGGCTGGGGATCTGGGGATGTAGCTCAGTGTTAGAACACCTGCATAGCATTCACAAGGCCCTGTGGTCAATCGCCAGTTGTGTCAAAAAAAAAAAAAAAAAAAAAATTAGGTGTGGTGGTGCCCACCTGTGATCTCACCACCCTGGGAGGCGGACGCAGGACTACAAGGTCCACCCCAGCCTGGGCACCTTAACAAGACCCTGTCTCAAAAAATTAAAAAAAAAATTTTAAAGGCTGGGGATGTAGCTCAGTGTGAAGGCCGTCCTCTGAGAGAGGCCAGGCTCTGGTGCTGACGGACGAACCCCCGCCGCCCAGCAGGCCGGGTGCTCTTCTCAGGGAAATGTAGGGGCACTCACGTGGGTCACTTTCTGCTTCAGCAGTCGGTTTTCTTCCTGTAATTTCTCAATGATAGTCTGGACAGCGGCATCCCCACCTGTCCGCTGTGGCTACACGAGAAGGAACACAGAGAAGCTACGTCACTGCACGTGACACGTACAGGAAGGGGATGCTGGGGCCGGAGGCTAAGGCAGAGCATCTGTGTGCCCCGCACCACAGCCGGCAGGTACCGCTCAGGTGACAGGACCTGCTGGCTCCGCTGCTCCCCACAGGTCACCAGCGTCTTCCCACCACTGGGCATCGTCATGCAGTAAACACTCCCAATAGGGAGCCAGCGTCGGGAGCTCGGTGCCTACGGCATCAGCGCTCCAGTTGGCCACAGGAGAAGGGGCACGGGAACCCTGGTTCCCTGCTACTGCCCAAGACCCCAGTAGGGGCAGGCCCAGGGCCCGCCATGCCCTCCTGTGCACATTCCAGCAGCTGTGGCTTCCTCAGGTGAGCAGCAACCTGGCCGAGCCTCCGGCAGGGCCAAGGTTCAATAAGGAAGCCACAGCCCACACCAGCCCCTAACAGGAGCATGTCAACCTAACTGAAAAGCTGGTGAAACGTCAACTGCACCCTAGAGGTTCCATGAACTGAGCAGTTCAGGGGACTGTGTCAGTGACATTATTTTTATTTATTGTTTGTTCATTTGTTTTTTGAGACAGGGTCTCGGTATGTAGCCCAGGCTGGCCTTAAACTCATAGCAATCCTCCTGCCTCTGCCTCCCAAGTGCTGGGATTACAGGTGTGCGCCACCACGCCTGGCCTTTTATTTCCTCAGTGACATTATTTTTGAGAATTCCCCTTGAATGACAGGAAGTGCATGTCCTAACCCCACCTTCCCTGGGAACCCCCAAGTGACTCAGCCAAGCCCAGGGCTGAGAAATGGCGGTGAGACAGATGAGGTGGCTGTCACCCTCCCCTGCCCCGTGGTCCCATGCCTGCCTTTGACTGGCTATTCTGGGTGGCCACTGGTAGATGCACAGGGTGAGTGTCACAGTGGCTCAGAACCGGGTGCTGCTTCCCTGCAGATGGCGCTGGGCTTGAGTTTCTGAAGTCCTGCTGTGTCCCGGAGAGGTGCCCGAAGGGACTTGAGCTCCTGGAGCCCAGAAAGGTACACCGAGTCCTGCTCCCCAGGAGCAGGAGGAAGACACCGCGAGCACCACCAGGCCCCACCATCCCCTGCTCCTCCTGCCCGGACACCCAGCCTGCAGTGCCCCTCCCTGGTGCCCACCCTCATGGGAATCAGCCACCCTTCTGTCCCTGCCAGGCTGGGCCCGCCCTCACCCCAACCTGGCCTGTCCCTCCTCAGGCACCCACCGCCACCGGACCCAGGAACCCCAGGCTGCTCTGTCTGCTGTTCCAGCTCACACCATGCCTGAGGAACACAATGTGAACGAGGAGCTTGTGGCCCTGAGGATGGCCTGGTGCCTCCAGTGATGGCACAGATGTGCCCAAAAGCCAGCCTCAGAGGTGGCAGTTGTGACTCCACTGAGCCCACGGGGGGAGTCCCGACCACTCAGATGTACAGAGCCCAAGAAGGCTGGCACCTTGGGCCTTCGGGGTTGTGGGGCCCGGCCCCTGCACACGTGGGCTCTGGAGCCCTCACAAGGCCCCAGTAGCATTGCCACACTCTGCCTCAGTTTCCTCATCCACACAACATACATGTGACAACGCTTCCCCGGGCAGCCCCTCCATCCATAGCCCTTCTCAGGCAGAGGCATCCAAAGTGCTGTCCCCACACGCACAGGTTGCACTGGGCAGCGTGGGGCTGGGAGGTGGCTACCCTGCTTTCGGCCACACTGCAGGTTTCCCGCTCCCAGCAGTGGGCTCTCCACATTGCCTTCGCCCCACCTCCCCGCCCAACCTTCACCTCCGCCAGGTGACACCATGGCCTACTGTACCTCATCCGGGCCTTTGTCCCTCACTGCCCCCTGTGTGCGTGGCCGCTCCTCTAGACGTTTGGCCAGGTGCTGGCACATGTGGGCAGTGGCGGCCAGCGTCCTGCGCAGCTGCTGGGTCTCACTGGCCAGGGAGCGGCACAGCATGTCGCTGGCAGCCCGGGCCCGCTCCTTCTCGGCCACACTCCTCCGCAGCAGGGCCACCTCCTTGTCCTGCTCGTGCCATGGCTGCCTCTCAGCCTGCTGCAGCTCCAGCTCTCTTTCCTCCAGGCGCTGGGTGAGTCTCTCCACTTCCTGCTGGGCATAACAGAAGCAGCAGGTCAACAGCAACCATCTGCAAAGCCCAAGAAAGGCAGCAGAGGAACACGTCACTAGATCACTGCGCTCAGACGGGAGATCAGAACTAAGCACGAGCCTCAGTTTCCCAATTTACAGGGCTCTGGGATACAAGGTCATCTAAAATTCTGTTCTCAGGAACAACTTCACAGTTTTAGACCGCATCAAATGAACCCTGGTTCTTCTCTTCCTAAAAAGGCCCTGGTTCTTCCCATGCACCCTTGCCACGTGACCTGCTTCCCCACTGGACCAACATTACCTAGGCGGCTAAACTTCAGTCTTATTGGTGGGTCACGGTTTTGTCCCGCAGTGTACCCAGCGCGGGATTTTGCTCTATAAAACTTCCTCTGTGAAGGGGGGGTACTAGGGAACTCACTTTCGGGTCCCCTCCTGTCTCTCAGGAGCTGCGTCCCTCTCAAAGTTTTCCTACTCTTAACTTATGTTGTTCCTTAGAATTCATTCCATTTTGGAGAACATGAAATTGATGTATCTGACATCCAGCTGGTTGGGAGTTACATTTTTTTTCCCTGTATCAGTCAATCACAAATGTCCTTACAGGAAGAGAAACCGAGGCAGCCACGCCTGTGAAGACAGAAGCCAGAGCGATGTGCCTCCGTGCAAGGGACCCCAGGGACTGTGGCCACAGCAGAGGCTCAGCAGGTGAGGGGGCTTCCCTAGCACCTTACTGTGGGGCTTCCAGCCTCCAGAACTGTGAAAACGCTAAATGTCTGTTGCCTTCAGCTGCCGAGTTTGTGGTGCTTTTTTATGGCAGTTCTAGAAAACTAATATATGCAACCCTAATGACTTCTTTTCTAAGAAGAGATCTTAAAATGACAATTTTGTTATATTTTTGTTTTGGGACAGGGTCTATGTTGTCTTCACTGATCTCCAGCGACCCTTCCACCACACCTCCTGAGTGCTGGGACTTCAGGCACTTGCCACCTGGCCTGGCCAAAACGACAATTCTGTGCTTTCCTGTTTTCAAAGAACCCTCTGAAATAACCATTAGCTGAGGAAGCCAAAGTAGAAAAACTTGGGGGAGCTCAAGAACACGGCCAGACACCAGGCCCCGCGGTCTCCCGATGCTCCTCACCCCAACCATGGGGTTTCTGCACAAACACAGCACTGCCTCCCATCAGCTGTCACCTGCGGGTGCCCTCTGACTGCCTGGTCAGGAATCTCAGGCGAGAGCCACTCTTCCCGGCCATCCCTTCCCCTCCCTCTGCATGACCCGGACGTCCTCAGCCTGAGGAGAGACCGGCCTTTCTGTGCCAAAGGGTCGAGGCCTCCGAAAGCCAGGCAGAACTGCAGGATGGTGGAGAGGGACTCCTGGGGCACCACCCACAGCCACCTGAGCCCTCCACAGGCTGCAGGTGTGCCCTGATGGCGCACACAGACTTCAGAGCCACTGGCTGGCTCCTCCATATCCCCGAACCTCAGCAGCCTCTTGGGGACCCCTCAGTCCCTACTGGGGGTCCCTGCTCCTAATGAGCTGCTGACATGGCCATCCATGACAGCAAACTACCAATAGCTCACCTCTTCTATTTTTTTTTTTTTTTTGTGTACTGGGGATGGAACTCAGTACTCTCTCACTGAGCTATATCATCAGTGCTTTCCATTTTTTATTTTGAGACAGGGTCTCAGTAAGTTCCCCAGAGTGGCTTGGAACTTGTGGTCCTCCAGCCTCAGCCTCCTGAGGAGCTGGGATTACAGGTGTGCACCCCTGTGCCTGGCTCGCCCTGTGGTTTTAATTCTGCTCTGCTACCTCGGTGAACACAGGGTTCTGGGAGGATAAACCTCTCCGCTCTTCCACAGGCTCTGTGGTTGGCCCCAGGGTGAATGTCAGGTGAGCAATAACTGCATAAGATATCAGACATTAAATTTTCTTCAAATAATTAAAAAGAGCAGATGCACCCACATGTGTGCGCTGCTCTGTGTCACCTCAGACAGCTGGCAAGAAGGCGGTCCCTGGGTGTGGCCCCTTGACCTGGCACCTCCAGACACATACTCACGCCCTAGACCTGCTCTGCCACCTCAGTACACACTGCTCATCTCTTCACGCTCTCCTCTGCCAACGCTGGATCGGCACAAAGGTCACCAATAATCCTGGTCCTTTGGAACTGTTGCCATCACAATGGGTCATCAGAGAATGAAAAAGCCATTTGGCGCAACACATCCCACTGATACAGAGGGGCCATGCGAGGCGCAGTCCACTGTTGACTTCATTCTGGGCCCCACCGGGATTCTTCAGGGAGGTTTCTGTCACACTGAAAGGACCAGAATGGGGTCCATGCAAACCAACACTAGGGCGAGTGAGGAAATCCTAGAGGTCTGCAGGAGAGTAGTTCCCCTATCGTTGTCGCATCTCAGGTGCTCCAGGTGCACACAGGTGGAGCTGCTCTGACGCTGGCCTTACCAGACTCTGAGGATGCGGCTGCGGCCCCACCTCGCCCTACACTGGTTTCTTCTGGATCAGCGACCTAAGGAGCCGTTGTAGAAACAACGCTGCTTGCTGTTCCTAATTCTGGACAGATTCAGCCACCTGAAGCCTCTCTTCTCTTCCTTGTCATTTGCTGCTGAGATGTTTTTTGTCATTTGCTTTGCTTTCTGGGCCTTGGGAATAACCTAAGTTTGTACACAATTCTCTGGTTTTAATCAGTTGTCCACAAGCACGGTATATTATTACTGCATGTGGAAATATAATATTTATATGAACCATTTTTTAATGAATGGTTTTTTAATGAATGGTTTTCACATTATTTTCTATATTATTATTTTCACATTTATTAATTTTTACTAAAATTAAAGTCAGTTTCAGTTCCTTGTGCTATTCAAAATGAATGATTTCAAATATAACAATGTTATATTCACAGGTAGCATCTAAAAACAGTAAGCAGCTGGGGCACAGTGGCACACCCTGTAATCCCACCACTCTGGGAGACTGAGGCAGGAGGACTGAAACCCAGCCTGGGCAACTTATCAACTTAGCAAGACCCTGTCTCAAAAAAAACAAAAAAAAAAAAACAAAACTAGAGCTGGAAATAATAGTTCAGCGAGAAGGACCTACATTAATGCCCAGTACTGGGGAAAAAAAAAAAAAAAAGACTACAAAGAGAAGAGGGAAGAAAATTTAAAGACAGTATAAAAAAAGCATTGTATCTGCATTGATTTAACAACCACAGTTCCTGTCCTGCTTGTTAAAATTGGACTTAGGTATGTGTAGCCATAAAAACACACTAGTTTTCTGTCTAAACCTGCATTTACCTTTGCAAACCACATAACCTAAGGAGCTGCATCACAGAAGCAGCACTAAGATGAAAATGAATAGGACTTCTCAGAAATCCTGTGTTCAGCAGGTTAATCTGTGATACCTAATGTTTGCTCAGTTGGTCTTGGCAGATTGAAGAGCATACAGTGATTCCATATTTAAAATTACTACAGTAATGTTAAAATTTACTTTTAAATCTCAAAACAAAACCTCCCTATATAGAGGGAGGGAAGTGGATGACGCTGCCGCTGCAGACCTGGCTCTGTCTGGGCCGCCTGCGTGCGTGGACGCCCTTGGGTGGGACACTGACACCTGGCCACAGGTGCTGTGAGCGTTCTGGTGCTGACTCAGGCCCTCTGTCCCCCGCGGTCCTCCTGATGCCTAAGACGCTAACGTCAGGGGCACACACCAGGCAGCTTCTGAATTTCTCTTCTGCTTGAGTCCAACCCACTTTTCAGGAAGAGAGAGCGCTGGCGTGGGAGGTGTCCGGCTGTGCGCTGGACCTCGCGTTCCGCAGCTAGGAAAACCCTGATAACATACGACGCCACGGCGTGGAGAGCACCAGGTCAGCCAGCCGAGTGTCGCCGCGCTGCCACGGGAAAAGCAGGAAGAGGCATCCCGGACTGCCCAGCGGCCACCTCGTCATCGTGGGCTCAGGGGGATTTTTATTCTTGATTATTTCCTTTATTTTTCAGATATGTAAAATCACTTTCATAATCAGAAAACGAAAAAGGCAGGTTCCTTTTCCCTCTAGGTCTGGCTGCGGGGCTCCTCCCCTCCAGGCTGCGGTTCCTTCCTAGGAAAACCAGGAGCACAGCCGGGGACAACCGGGTAACGGCTGCCACGTGCACCCCCAGGCCAGGCGGAGGGGCGGACAGCGACCCCGACGGAGCTCTGCTGCGGCTGCGAGCTGTCCTGGTCGGTCCTGTTTATCCCACAGAAAGCAGACACGTCGGAGACCGGAGGAGGAGGACTCTAAGGTTCACATCTGTCCTCTTACCTCGTCCCCACTCGCAGAAGCCACGCGGTGGAGGTGGAGGGGCCCCAAGGGGGCGGACACTGACCCGAGCGCTCCGCGCGCCGCGCCCCGCCCCCGCCGCCCCCCCCCGCCGCCCCCCCCCCCCGCCGCCGCACCTGGCGCAGCTGCGCCTCCTGGCCGCCGTTCTCGCGCCGCCGCCGCAGCTGCTCCCCGAGGCGCGCCACCTGCTCCAGCAGCGCGTCCACGAGCGACGGCGCCGCGTGGCCCTCGAGCGCGGCCAGGCGGGCGCGCAAGCGCGCGATGAGGGCGTCGCGGGAGGCCAGCTGGTCCTGTAGGCGCCGCAGCTGCTGGGTCGCCTCGTGGTACAGGCCACAGAGCGCGGCAGCCGCGCGCGGAGCCCCCTCCCGGCCGCCCGGGCCCGCGTCCCCGGACGACATGGCGGCGAGGCTGCCGGGACTTCCGCGCCCGCCCGGGACGGTGCCCGCCCCGCCCACCACGGAGACCCTGCCCCGCCCATTCCCGCAAGCCCTCCCCGCCCACTGCCCGGAGCCTGGTGCCTCCCACTTTCGAGGCCGGCTCCGCCCCCGAAGCACCGCCCCTACCGAGAGCCCCGCCCACCACCGGGAACCTGCCCCGCCCGTCCCCGGGAGCCCCGCCCACCTCCCGGAGCCTGGTACCGCCCGCTTTCGAGGTCGGCCCCGCCCCCGAAGCCCCGCTCTGTCCAGAGGTCCGCATCCCGGTCGCTCCTATGCGGCTTCTGGTGGAAGCGGGGAGTCGAATGACCCCAAGTGTTGGACATGCGTGTGGGTCCGAGCCCGCCAAGGCCTGTGTTTGCTCGCGCGGGAACTCTGACCTCTGGAGAGGTACGCGGTCCACCCCGGGCCGCGGAGTCCCGCACATGCCCCCGCACACGAGGTCTTGCAGAGCTCTTGCTCAGGTACGCGGGGTTCCGGTCCTGCGAGCCCCTCTCGCCTCCACTCGGTCCCCTGCACGGCCTCTTCCCCTTTGTGTGACCCACGCCTGTCACGACGCGTGGGACAGACCCGGGTCCTCTGGGAGGACCCCTTACCTTGGGAGCGAAGTGGGTCAGAGCGAGGCCTCCCTGCCCGGCAGGCGTGCGGCGGGATGAGAGCGTGGGGTCCTCCTGGCCTGGTCTGCACGGGAATGGGGCAGAGGAGCCCTGGACCCAGAGCTGCCCTGGGAGGTGGCTTCACCAGGGTGGCCCTGGAGGCGGGTTCTGGACCGAGAACCGGGTCCTACATGCCATAGTCTGTCGTGCGACCCCCTGTGGGCCACGCAGATTTTGCAAGCGAGACTCGGTTTTAGGCAGCAGCCAGCCAGCCTGAGAGGACGCTCTGTTTCCAGCACCGACGCTCCCGTGCTGTCCCCTCCGAAGCCCTGGACAGGGCCTGACCTATGCGACCAAAGGATGCGGAGGAGATGGAGTGGGACGTCTGTGGGGGGTGCTGAGACACCGTGTCTGTGCGTCCCCCTCCTGTGAGGGGCCTCCTCCACCTCAGAGGACACTGTGCAGCCTGCGGTGGGAAGGGCCACCTCGGGACTACAGGAGACCGCAGCCAGCACAGGGGCTGTGACCCAGGGGATCCCAGGTGAGCTGTGCCCAGCATCTGGCCCGCAGAAACCTACAAGACAGCACACACTCAGTGTTGCCTGAACCTGCTAACATTTGGAATCATAGAAAACTAACAATTAAAACATCACCCAGCACTGCAGAACCTGAGGCGTCCAAGTCTGCAAAGACAGAAGGACACTCATACCCGGGGAGACCAAGCTCAAGTCATTTTGCACCAACTTTAAGAAAAACATTTTGGGTTCCTGAGCTCTGGGGATTTCAGAATTGAAGGTGAAGGACTGCAGGCCCCCTGGCTCTTGTAGGACGCTGTGAAGATTAACAAGGTACGTGGGAGCTCCCCACACACTGGGCCAGGTGAGGGGATTCACTGGCAGACACTGACAGTGTAGACCAATGCCCTTTCCACAGGGCAGCGTAGACACTCATTTAACAGCGGAGTTCCACTCCTGCAACTAGGTCGTTAAATTGATTGTTAAATGAGGCATTGTCTAGTGTGTACGTTACAATATTCAGAGCGCAGAAATGGTCCAGGGAATCTCCAGCTTGGTCACTTTGCTTCGATTTGCATAACTCTTACATGCAGTGCTGTGATGTGTAACTTAAAGCTACAGCGCTGTACGGTATGTACAGTCAGCAACAATCATGGCACTGTATAAACAAGGTGTACTGTGCAGAAAGACATTGAGGCTCTGTCAACAAGATATACAGAACTGTGCAAAAAAAGTGGGTCATAAGTCCGAGTAGCAAGTCTTAAGTCTGACCAGTGCACCTCGGGTGTAAGTCTGAACAGTTGTGAAGCAGGTGAGTTGCTGGAGGAGGGATATCTGTAACTCCAGGTACGGACGCTGTGGGGAGAGGAAGTGGGAACTGGAGGGACCTTGAGAGGCCAGTTCAAGAGGAGGTGATATTTCTGCCCTGGTGTGAAGGACAAGGAGGAGAGGAGTGCAGATTTGGGTAAGTGACCCCAACAGAGGGGAACTGTGGGCCATGGGGCATCAGAGCCAGGGCTGCCAGTGTAGTGCAGTGGGCGGGGCGGGCAGATGCAGGGGGCTCCCGGCCCTGCTGAGGTGGGCTCACTCTAAGTGCAGGGAGGGGACAGGTGGAACAGGAGCAGGTGGGCCGGCTGGAAACCATCAGCCCAAGTTGCCCACAGGTCTCCTCCTCTGTCCTCTTCCTTCAGGGCCATCCCTCCCTGTTCCGTGGGTGCTGGGACTTCAGTCCTGGCCCTGTCACCCACAGGAGCCAGCTGTGCCCAGGAGGAGGCTGTGGGCCTGGGGGCCTCCTGATAGCCAGGCCCATGCAGTGAAGCATGTGCACACACGCTTACACACATGCACACCTACAGGCACACACACGCACACATGCACACACACAGGCACACAAACGTGCTGTCACCTCCCGTGAGAACTCTACCCTCAAGGTAGGATGGCACTTCCTGCAGTATCTCCACAAGGGGGCAGTGTGGCCCCACAGGCTTGGGGACCAGAGGCTCAGGCAGGACCCAGGTGTGTGCCAAACCCCAGCCTTCACCTGAGCTTTGAGGAGTCAACTTCATCCTGTGGTGGGAAGTGCAGCACCCACTGTCCTGGCCACCCTGGGTCCTGGGGAGAATGGTATTAAGTGGTCTCCATGGAGACAACCCTGGTCCTCCATATCATACCCCTTCCTTGCCCCAGTGGAAATGCCCCCACTGTCCTCAGCCCTCACACGCAGGGGAGGAGTCCACATGGCCAAGGGGCTCTGCCTGCCAGAGCCAGTGCCCACTTCAAGATGTTGCAGCAGGCCCAGGACCTGGCAGACGGCCCTGCGGGTTTGAGGCCAGCTCCTTGTGTCCAACTCTGCCCTGCATTGGGCCAGTGACACGGTTGTGTAGCCAGCCAGCTGAGGGGGCAGACACTGGAGCGGGTGCTCATCTGAGAACAGCTAGGGGAGCCCAAGGAGCGGGAAGAGAGTGCGTGCAGTTCAGTGTGTCACCAGCCACACGCCTGGCACAGTCAGACACGGGACCATGCGTGACGCCCCTTCTCTCTCCCATGGTTGTCAACCCCGTGACTCCTTTATTTTGTGGTGGAACCCAGGCCCTCCCACATGCTGGGCCAGGGCGCTCCACCGAGCCTCATCCCTGTCCTAAATTCTGTGGTCCTTACTCCCTGGTGCTGGCCTTGGAGAGCATCCCAGACCAGCTGTGGGACCCTGTGTTCTCCTAGCTCACCTTGCTGGAGTAGCAGGAATGAGGGAGCATGAAGGGTCCTTCACTCGCGGGGCCTCATGGGCCAGCTCTGTCTTCCCCTTGGTGGGCCAGGAGGGCGGCAGCAGTGAGCGGGAGGTGTGCACAGAGCTCCAGGAGGTCCAGGAGCCAGACCTGCAGATGTGGGAGGAACTAGTGTCCCGCGGAGAGGCCAGAGGCAAGGGTGCATCTGCCAGAGCCAGAGGCGGCAGGGTCCGGGTGGTGGACAGAGGTCGGGGTGGGGGTGGGCAGCAGAGGGGAATGCAGAACAGAAGCCAGGAAGACAGGGGAGCCCAGCTTCCCTTGGAGTGAGGTGGGAGCCATGCCTGGTTCTGGCTGAGGAGACCAGGGCAGAACAACAGTGGCCTGGCTCAGAGCTGTGGCTACCGAGGTGGTGATGACCGACCAGGTTTGCGGCTGCTGAGGTGAGGCCAACATGGCTCCGTGCTAGCAGATGCCTCACAGGCAGTGCAGTTGGCATCATCATGACCTGAGAGGCCCCGTTCTAATCCGTAACACCTTGCCTGGCTGGGGAAACCCAGGCTAGAACTGAAGTTGCCGATCGGCTCTGCTAAGATCGCAAAAACAGCCTGGGCTGCAGGTTGCCCATGTCCTCCCCGAGGAAGGAGGCAGAGAGAGGCCGTGGGTGAGGGCTGAGGGCACAGCAATGGGGGCCTGCGGCCTGGGCCCACGCCAGGGAGGCTGAAAGGGGACCTGTGCGCCCACTGTCCCCGGTGCCCCACACAGGGGCGTTTGCAGGATGGTGACACAGACCTGGTGCAGGAATGAGTGTCTGGGGGAGGCAGGCTGTGATTCCAGACTGGGAAGCCATGGGGAGGTGTCCCTCACCTGCTGCCCCTAGCCTGGCTGCAGGTCCCTTCCTCCTTCCTGCCACACATGCCATGTCCCTGAGGGCCCTTCACCTTGTTCTGCTTTCCAACTATACTTAGGACTGAGCCATCTTCCCCAGTACTTCAGCCCCAGGGAGCAGAGAGGCCCCGGCCATGGTCAGCCCTGCCTTGGGCTGAGGAGCAATCCTCGGGACTGCGGCTGCCTCCTCCACCCTAGGTGGGAGAGCAGGGTCCTAAGGGCAGGAGGACTGAGGCCCCCAGCTGCCTTTGACAAATGCTAGCTGCAGGCGTGGGGCCCGGCACTCAGCGCTGGCAGGACAGGGAGACAGTGCTGCTGCAGCCCTGGCAGCCTGGGCAAATCTGTCTCCTCCTGGGCCTTGATGTTTTTGGCAGAGGCTGCTCTTGTCACTCATTAAACACGTTTGCGTCAAGTGCCCCGTGCCGCCTGTCTACAGGAGGCTGACATGCTCTGAGCAGGAGGTGACCTGCAAGAGGCCCGAGCCTCACGGTGCCAGGGCATCATGGGGATGGCGGCTCACGGCCCTCGTGTGCCTCTCATTCCTACTCAGAGCCGTTTTCCTCCTCCGAAGCCCCACTGCCCCACAGATCCAGCAGGGCCTTCTGCTCGGCCATCCCAAGGCACCACAGGTAAGCTGGGTGGCACCTGGGCCTCCAGGGTAGGGAAAGTGTCCCTGCAGGTTAAGGTGTTGATGACAAAGCTCAGCGCTGACCAGGGTTACAGCCAGCATGGGCTACTCAGTGAACTCAAGGCCAGCCTGAGGTACATAGGGAGATCCTGTCTCAAAAAAATAAAAATAGGGAAAAAATGAACTAAAAACAAAAGGTGACATTTATTAACTCGGGAACAAGAAGGTGAGCAGGAAAGGAAAATACAATTATGTCACATGGTTGAGGTGTGAAGAGAATTCACCTGGGATTAAGCCTTGCCTACAGGTCTCAGCCACACAGTGACGGTGACAACTGGCAGTGGAGGTTAGGAAGCAGTGCCCCCGCAGGGGTTATTTCTGGATATGGAAGTGAAACCAGAAGGGCCGAACTGAATGCTTCTGAGACAATGGGGGGCGGGCAGCCCTGCATTTTGCAAGAAGCCTTGAAAACTACGGAAGGCTTTAACTTACTGGCAAGTGTAAGCAGGATGGAAAACGGAAACCGAATGTAAAGCACGAGCTCCAAGTTATGAGCCCAGCTCTACCTCCTGGTAAATGCGCAGGACGCGAGCTGAGCCTGAGTGCCCCTTGGTTTTGTGCAGCCCCCTGGGTCTCCGATGTCACAATGCTCACCTCCTAAGTGGCAGGCGGGTCCACTGGGGATTTCACCCCACTGCAGGCCTCAGCCTCCCCTTGCAGACCCTGTGTGCCCTGGTAGTCCTGAGGGCGGTGGGCTGGGTGCCGGTGGAGGCCTCTGTGTGTACAAACACCCGCCTCCTCACCCATGGGCCGGATGTGGACCCGGAACAACGGGCTGCTTTCGAGTTCCAAATCGGGCTCTGTGGGCTGAGAGTGGGGGCTTGGGTATAAAAATAGAAAATGGAGCCCGCGTGGGCCAGCTCCTCCACCCACAGCCAGTGGGACAGGACTTCCCAGTGGGGCCTGACATTGTCACACTAGGTGGGAAATGGAGCCAAACAGGGCAAAGCTGAGGCCACTTGGGCAGGCACCTGGCACAAGCCCTTCTTTGCCTCCAGGCTGTGCCCAGGCATCTGGGCCCAGCTTGGTCCTCTGTCCCTGGGAATCCTGCTCAGCCCTTTGACCCCTCAAGCTGGCAGAGGCCCAACTGGCACAAGGTCGGCAGAGCTGCAGGCTGGGGCCACCCGCAATGACATCTCCAAGCCAAGCCCTGTGCTGGACAGCGATGGGACCACAGGCTGGGCCTGGGCACGACTGGGGCCTTCGAGGGCTGGGGCAGGGACAGAGGGAGCTGCAGCTGGGGGTGGCTGCGCCCGAACCTGGCCCTGTGTCCCCATCTCTAGCCTGGCATGCAGCCGTCCCTGGAGCCACCTCGCACTGCCTCCCCTGGGGCCATGGGGGAGCTGAAGCCAGGTTTGGGTGGGGAAGCTGAAGCCCCGGCCCTCCCTGCCTGACTCATGCCTCCTCAGACCCCTCTCCATCCCTGGGTGCTGCCCCTCTGCTCCCTCCAGTGTGGCATGGTGGGCTGGGACCCCGTGGGCCCAGTGCTGTCCCCTGGGGTGGAACCAGCCCCATTGGAGCAGGCAAGCAGTACTTGGCAAGGCCCAACAGGAAGCCTGGAAAGGAGCTGCTTGGTACCACCCTAGGGCCTCTGCTGGGGTGGGGCTGCATAGGCACTCTGGGCATGGGGACCGGTGGGCAGCTCTGCCTCATGGCCCTGGCAGGGTCAGAGGAGGACAAGGGAGAGGGAACAGGAGGGTGAACAGTAAGAGAAATAAAGACTGTTTTTTTTGTGGTACTGGGGATTGAACCCAGGGCTTTCACACTGAGCTGCATTCCCAGTCCTTTATTTAATTTTGAGACAGGGTCTTGCTAAATTGCTAGATTGGGGCCGGTGAGATGGCTCAGCAGCATAAGCACCTGCCTGGCAAGCGCGAGGTCCTGAGTTCAACTCCCGGTACCCACATAAAAATAAATAAATAAAATAAATTGCTAGATTGCCCAGGTTGGGCTTGAACTTGTGATCCTCCTGCCTCAGCTTCCAAGAGTGCTGGGATCACAGGCCTGCACCTCTGCCCTGTGGTAGCGAATCCCGGACCAGACGAGGAAGTGGGGCTGACGCTTAGGCAGGAATCTGAGGGCAGTGACCCAGGAGTACCCTCAAGGGTGCTGAGTTGGAAAGGGTCTAGTCCTTTCCTCGGTGGTGGGAGGCAGGCCCTGAGGTCCTCGGCACCAGAGTCAGACTCGAGGGCGGGGCGCGATCACAGGGCGTGGGTCCCGAGGTTGGGAGTCGCACAGCACCTGCTCCTGCACTGTGCTTGCCAGGCCACTCACTGTATTTAGTGAGCACCTACTGTGTGCAGGCACAGACCCTAGGTCCAAGGCCACAGCCAGCGCCCGCCCGCCTTCTCCCGGAGCGGGGCGGGGACTTGGGGGCTCCCCGGACCCCGAGGTTTGGTGTCCACAGCTGGCCAACCTCGCACCGTAGGAGACCACGAGTTGAGGCGGTGGGCTTGGGGGACCCGGGGGCGGGGCCGGCAGTGGGGCGAGAGCCCGTGGCGGGCCGTGGCGGAGGCGGGGCCTTTGGAGGCGACGACCAGCTGGAGTGGGGCGGGGCGGGGCGGGCTGAGCAGCGGGCGGCGCCGGCGACAGCGCAGGCGACCGAGGCCGGAGCGCGGCGGGGATCGGGCACGCGGGCCGGAGCACTGCGCGGCAGGTAGGGCGCGGCGCCCGCCGCTCCGGGTCGCGTGGTGTCCGCCGTGGGGCTGCTGACGGACGCGGGAAGCGAGGTCGCCGGAGCCTGGGGGCGGTCGCCATGTCGGTCCGCGTCCCGCGTCCGTCCCTTGTCCCTCGTGCCTCGTCCCACCGCCCCTCGGGCGACTGCCGCCGCCGCCCCGTGACGCGACCCAACCAGCGGGGCCTAGGCGGGGAGTCTGCTCCCAACCCTTCCCGTGATACCAACTTTCTGACCCACCTGTTGGTAGTGACTCACACTGGAGCGTGAGTGACATAGCCCGAGGGTCTGAGGAGCCTCAGAGGATGGTGGAGGGGACGGGAGAGTCGGGGCGGGGAACGCGTGAGTCCCTGGCCCCGTAGCCCAGCCTTCCTGCTGCTCTGGGCCTGAGCCTGCAGCAGCCTTGGCCACCTTGCAGGACCCTGAAAATCCCCCCACTCCTCGTTGTGCCTCAGTTGGCTCATCCGTCACCACCGGTGACAACTGTGCCTCGCCGAGGTGGCCCTGACCTGGGGCGAGTGCTCTGTGGGGAAGGCTGGGTTACCTGGTGGGCGACATGCTCAGCTCCGCCGGCCTGGAGGGGCTCAGCAGGTGACACCTGCTGTTATGATGATGGTGACGAAGTAGGTGGCTGTGTTCCCAGCAGCCTGAGGCAGGGCTGAGGGGCTGTGTCCAGGGCCGGGGCAGGACGTGGGTTCCAGTCAGCCCAGCGCCAGCTCCGTGCCACTGGGAGAGCCCTGTCCTGGCTGGCTTTGGCCCACAGGACCAAGCAGAGTCTCAGCTCCCCACCTTTGCCAGACACCCAGCAGGGCCAGGGACAGACGGGTCCCCTTCACCGCCCCTCCCCGTTTCTGGCCCTGGGTCCTGCTTGGGGGACTCCTTGGCAGGGGGTGACCAGACAGGTCAATGGCCCTGTCCAGGGCCAGCTGGCAAGAGGGGTGCTGATAGGGCCCTGGACTTTTGGGGGCATCCCTGGCCTACAGGGACAAGGAGAGGTCCCCCAGGGAGGCGGCCCTGAGTCAGAAGGAGGAAGGGGGCTGCAGGCTGGCTTGGCCCTTCCTGTTCACATGGACAGAGGAAGTGGGGTGCTGAGTCAGCCTTCCACACTCCTGCATCTCACATGGGAACAAACACACATGCGGGTCTACAGATGGGAAGCCCAGGGGCCCAGAGGGACAAAATGGCCGCCCTTGGGAACAAAGGGGAGGCAGGAAGAGTAGGGGTCAGGCTGGGGTCCTTACTGGCTTCTGACCTTGGCCAGGAAGGCCTGCTGTTGCCTCCTGTGTAAGAGGAGGATTGCAAACCACTTTCCACCTCAGGGTAGCTTTGAGTGACCTGGGGCTACTGGCGGCTTTTTGTGGTCCTCAGGGCTGCCATGTCCTGGCTGGGCAGCTCTGGGGACAGCTCTGCTTGGCCATGTGGAGGGGGCAGGGCCAGCCTGCAGAGGCCCGAGGCAAAGGCCAGGATTCCAAGTTCCCACCCGTGTTCGTCGCACAGGCAAAGGCCCAAGCCCATCAGGAGTGGCCAGTGTTGGGGACACCCTGGTACCTCCTGGGTTCTGTCCTCAAAGGTCTATCATGGGGACACCATGGGTCAGTGACCATGGCAGCCCCTGCCTCCCTCTCACTGGCTGGCCAGCCAATGGCTCTGTGATAACCCCAGGTAGCTTGGCTGGCACCAGGCAGCCTGGGCAGGGAGGGGAGGTTTGTGGATAGGAGGAGGTGTCTGAGCTGGCCTGAACCACCACAGAGGTAGGGACAGGGTGATACTTGGAGTGACCAGAGTGACCTGTGGCTGCCGTGGCAGGACCTGGAGTCCTCCCAGGGTGGGGCCCTTCCCTGTAAGCCTTCGGTCCCCCCAGTGGCTCTGTCTGGGCATCCAGGCCTAGGGACAGTCCCACCAGTGCTGAGGGCAGACAAGAAGAAGGCAGAGTGACATGGCTGCCCTCAATCTCACAGCTGTGGCCCAGGACTCACACCGCTTGACCCTTACTTTCTGTTCTGTAAAGCTGGGTGATGGTGGCCCCTAGTGACACCATAGGACTTGGGCTCAAGGCCAGCCCCCCAAAATCTCGTGAGCCCCAGGGGATAGGATGAGAGGGAAGGCAACTCAGGAGTGGCTGGATTTGGGGTGAGGGGCCACATGGTGCTTGAGGTGGCAGGGCTCCCGGGGCAAGTGGGGGCCTCCCGGTGCCCAGCTGGCTCCCCCACCTTCCTCCTCCTCCCCACATGCTGTGACTTCTGGGGTTCTAGCTCCAAGGCCGCTGGAGTGGTCCCCTGCCCCGCTAACCTCCCTGCCCTGGCTAGATCACTGGCCAAGGCCTCTATGGGCGGCCATGGCTGTGCCGGTTCTATCTGATCATCCTCACCAGTTACCCTCTGGGAAGGTGGGGCTTGGCTGCCTGAGGCAGTGGCCTAGGGAAGCCAGTGGGCACCTCCTACTGTCCACACCTGGATTCCCTGTAGCCTAGTCCAATTCCTAGCAGTGCCCTTTGCTTCCTCATGAATCAGATGTTTACTAGGCCTGCTGAGATTTTGCAGGGTAGGGCAGGGGGTGGGTGCAGGTGTTGGTTTGCTCCAGCCCAGGGAGGGAGGCAGGGGCTGGCCCAGGCCTGCCAGGCTGGCGAGGTGCTGGCCAAGGCGAAGGGTGTGCTCCTGACGGCGAGGCTGAGTCAGCTTCCCGAGGCTGCTGTGTTCCAGGCCTCGGCAGCAGCCTGCATTTGGGCGACAGTGCCCCTCTTGTGTAATGGGGTCGATCGGGTCCAACTCATGGGATTGTCAGGACGAGAGAGCCTCCTGGGAGAGGCCTAGAGGCCGTGTCTGTGGCTTGCACTGGGCGTTCCTGCCCTTGACCGTACATAGACTGGCAGCTCCGTTTTGTGGAGTTCCTCCTGCCTAGGCAGAGGGTGTTGTAATCCCACGATACTGTTCCGTGGCAGTCGAGGGCCCTGTGTTCTCATACTCTGGGCTGCCCCTGGGGCCCTGCCCACTGTCCTGAGCCAGGTACAGGGGTCTGCTGAGGCCCTGGCCCTCTGTGCTGCCCCCAGCCAAGGGAGAGGAAGAGGTCAGGACTGGTCTGGGGGCCTAGAGGGCTGCGTGGGCCTTGGCTGTGCTGGGTGAACCCTACTTTAGGAAGCTGCTATCCCCCAGCCACAGCTGAGCTGTGTGCTTCCTCCAAGCCCCCAGCCCAACCCGTGGGCAGTAGGTATGGTGACCTGTGTGCCCACTCCTCTGGTCTGGGGACTCCTGCAGTAGCTGAACGCTGCGCATGCAGTGCTATTCAGAGGGACGAGGGCACCGGGAGCTGGGCACTTCCTGCTGGCCTAAAGCAGATGGTACTGGTGGGCTTGGCTGGGCTCTTTGATGCTGGCTGCTGCTTTCCCCACCTGTGTTTAACTCTCTTCTGACATTGGAGGCAAACGTGCCACCCTCCTGGAAGTCGGCCTGCCTGCTTAGCAGCTTCCCATCAGATACCAGCAGGTCATTGTGCTGTGGCTTCGGCCTTGGCCTAGCTCTCCAGGATTCCTTCACCACCCTCCCTTGTGGGCTGCGGCTGCCAGCTGAGGCAGAGACCTGTCCACTCTGGACCTAAGTGGTGCCCGCAACCAGCCATACAGACGGGAAAACTGAGGCCTGGTGGGAAACAGAACTCCCAGGTGTGGAGGCACCCGTGCAACCACACCCAAAGCCGCAGCATTTCCTTTTCTGGGCCCACTCCTTCTGAAAGGTGTGTTGGGACCAGGATTGGGGTCAGCCCCCAGCCACTGGCCACAGGGGTCCCAAGAAGCTGGCATCTAAGGCAGGTCCCAGTAAAAGGTGAGTGGCGGGGAAGGACCGGGAAAGCTGGCCCTGGAACCCTGAGCAGATAGGGATGGGGCTCCGGGAGCAGCAAAGTGGCGTGGAGACCCCGAGGAGCCAGCAGCAGGCACTGACCCCCTGGGGGTTGGGCAGGCAGCGCTGGGGGGTTGGGCCTGGCAGGCAGGTTGGCGGTCAGCTGGGTGTGTTGACCATGGCAGGGCAAAGGATGGGTCCTCTGGGCATGGGGCCATCACGTTCCGTGGCTTGAAACCTCTAGGAGCACAGAGGTGGCCCCCAGGGCTGGCCAGGCTCAGATGGCTGCACCAGGCCACACTGTGTGACCCGGCATCCATCACCTCCTCTGCTCAGGACAGGGAAAGGAAGTCCAGCTGCGTGGGGAATGTGAGGGTGAGAGGTGGGGTGCATATCAGGGACCCACTGGGAGCATCCGGCATGGCATCCCTGATGACCAGAGCTAGTGGCACCCAGGGATAGGGTTAGCCTGCGGTTGGACTCCTGCCACCTGTGTTGTACACCCATCTTGCATCAGGACTGTACCCCACTGGCCACCTGCTACTTGGGTTCATCCCCGTCCACCTAGTCCTGTCTGCATCCTGCCTGGGGCAGGGGACACTGCTCAGGGACCTCACCCTGCCAACCTGTGCCCAGCATCCCAGGGCTGGGGCCCCCAGTCTGCACTGGCTCCTTGCCACACAGTGGTTGGGGCTCCTCCGGGGTGGAGCCAGAGGGGCAGGAGGCTCTGGGGTAGCGTGGGAGGCCAGGCCTTGAACTGAGCCCGCTCGGAGCCTGCTGAGGGGCTCTGGGCTGGTCTGAGAGACTGTGACAGCGGCCTTCCCGTTTGCTGGAGGATGTCACCAGCATGGTCAAGCACCATGGCTGGCAGTGGCTGTGCCCACTTGGGGACAGAAAGCTGCTGGGGGAGGAACATGGTTGAGGAAGGCTCACTCTGCCCCCGCTCACCTCTGGGTCCTGCCCCAGGGGTTCTGCCCAAAGCCAAGGTCCCTGCAGCGGGCAGCTGTTCAGGACTGGCCCGCTCCAGGTGCAGGCCTGGTCCCCTGAGAGGTAGGCTGCCAGGGTGTGGTGTGAGGTGCCGTGGCGGGTGCTCCTCGTGGGCCTCCCAGGGTGGGAGCAGGAGGAGGGCTGGCAGGGGCTGGGGTGTTCCCAGAGCTCACGTGGGTCCAGGGACCACACATGACCCCTCCCCTGCGGCTGTGGAGCTGGGTGGGGAGAAGCCACATGTGGAGGGTTCCAGGAGGCCTGCAACCAGGGGAGGGACAGGCCCGCAGAGGGGCCTTTGGGGATGGGCGGGAGGGATCTGGTGAGATTGGGGTAACCTTGGGCCCTGGTGGTTCTGCCTGCTCCATCCCTGTCCCTACTTCTGCTGCCCGCCCCTGCTGCTTTGCTGGGTTTTCTGGCTACTGGTAGCATGCTCCAGGAGTTGGAGGAGGGCTGTCCCCAAATCTCCCATGGAGGAGCTGTGTTGCTTCCTCGGGTAGCGTAGCTGCTATCTGAAGTCCCCGCCAGGAGCCTAGTTCTGAGCTCTGCTGACCTCCCCGAGGCCACCTTGCCCTGTGTGTCCCAGGTGGGCCGAGCACGGATGGGACATCAAGGGTCAGATGACATGGCCAGCCAGCAGGGTGAAGACCTCCCCTGGGGCATCTGAGGCTGAGGTGGCAGGGAGCCTTGCTGGGTAGCCTGCTCCTCTGAGGAAGGGCGGGGCCTGGCCGCCAAACCCGCAGAGCCCTGCGAGCAGCTGTAGGGGGCCCCTACCCCCGCGCCCCGACGCTGCCTAAGGGCTGGAGGGCACTGTCACTGGCCTGGCCTTAGGGATCAGGGGGATCTTGAGGTGCCCTGAACGGGGCAGAGGCAGGCGAGTCTGCAGTGGGGTGGCACAGCAGGTTAGTGGGCGGTGTGAGCAGTGTCAGCGTGGTGGACACCAGGGGAGGGCGGGGAGCCCCAAGTCTGAGCCCAGGTCCCTCTGCTGCGGTGTGCAGGGGAAAAGGCAGCACAGAGTGGGGGGCGGGGCCCGCAGAGGGCAGCAGAGGGGCTGGGGGGGTTGACCTTCTGCCCCACCCCTGCTGTCCTACTGCCAACAAGGGGCCCTAGACCGTTGTCCCCACTGGGCCTCTGGACAGTGGGGTTGTGTGAGGCTTCTGGGAACGTCCAGGCAGGCCCCTGCAGCAGTACCCTGAGTCACCATGTCCACCACCCAGGCCTAGAAGAGGAGCAGGCTGCTCTCAGTTCCCTAGCAGGGTCTGGTCACTCCCTGCCCCTCACCCCCACACCTCTTCCTGTGCACCCCCCCATTTCTCCTTGCTTCTGTCCAGCCAGAGACCCAGCCCCAGGGTGGATGGGGCCCTGGCACAGGGTCTGGCTCATCACCTCTGGCCCCTCTGGTGGCCTGTAGGTGACCCCAGGAGGGAACCAGCAAGAAGGCAAAATGCACAAAGCCTAAGGCCAGCCTAAAATTTACAAAGGAGTAGCCAGGCTTGTTGGTGTATGCCTGTAGTCCCAGCTTTTCTGGAGGCTAAGGCAGAAAGATGATGTGAGCCCTTGAGTTCAAGGCCAGCTTGGCCAACTTAGCGAAATACTATCTTAAAAAATATCACCAAGGAAGAAAAAGTGACAAAAAAGCTAGGCATGGTGGCACATACTTGTCATCCCAGCTTCTCGGGAGACTAAGTTCGAGGTCAGCCTGGGCAGCTTAGCAAGATCCTGTCTCCAAAATAAAGGGCTGAGGTGTAGCTCGGTGGTAGAATGCTTGCCTGGCCTGTGTGGGGCCTGGGTTCCATCCCCACTACCTGAAAGGAGAGGGTGGGAGGGTAAAAAGCAGAATGAAATGGCACTGCTCAGGGGACTGGGATGCAGCTCCCCCCAGATGGGCAGGAAACTGGGATTCCTGGGCAGGAGAGGGGCCCAGGGTCCCTCCATGGCCTGGTGACCTCGGAGCCCATCCGGGCAAGATGCTGTAAGATGCCAGGCTGAGCACGTACAGACCCCATGAGCTGTGCGGCTTCGTGTGGCCCACAGGATGCCACCATGGCATGACAGATACACGAGCAATGAGGAAAGGAACGAATGACAGAAGTCAAGGTCACCGACTGCCAGGGGTCAAGGCCAGTGGACATGTGGACTGGACAGGCAGCTCTGATGACCTGGCCACTGTCCTGGTGTCTGAAGGCATGTGCCCACCCTGTTGCTGGCCCTAAGGCCTTGGCACACTCTGCCCTCTGCCTGAGACCCTCTCCCCTCCAGCTCTCCCCTGGCTCATTCGCAGGCACGTTGCTTCTGGGACACACGCGCTGGCGTGCGCGGAGACATGGCTGGGCCACCGGCATCACGAGGACGTGAGTCAGAGGCGGCTGCTGCTTTGGCAGCTGGGGAGGTGCTGGGCACCCTGGGTCCCAGGGCAGGAGAGGTGTCCCCAGGAAGGGCTGGTGGTGGCAGCTTCTGCCCTCTCGGCTGCTGGGAGGGGAGAGATGGACCGGGTGGCTAGGCTTGGGGACGTCCCACCCTGTGTGGGTCCCTTGTCCATCCTGTGGTCAGCTTGAGGCTGACCTCGGAGGAGGCTGCCTTTCCTCTTGTCCTGACAAAAGTGCCCAGAGATTTCATGGCCACCCATGTCCCTTGGGCCCTGGAGGCTGAGGAGGCTCGGACTCGGGGCCAGGGTGTGCTCCTGGCCACTGTTCCTGTCCTTGCCTTGTGGATGTGGACACCAAGGCTGGGGGAGATGGCTGGGCAGGCTGAGACAGTACTGTGGCAACAGAGGCCCCTGTGGGTGTCCCGCATGCAAACCGGGGTCTCCGGGGACGAAGTAGTGTGGTGCTTGGGGCCGGGTGTGTGGTTTCCCATGTCTGATGAGCCATGCCTGGGTGTTGTGGGGAGGAGGATGGCCGCTGTTGGGTGCGGGTGGGGTCTGCTCACGCTACAGGGTGAACCAGTGCCCATGTCACACCGGGCACTGTGCAGGCGCTGGGGACGAGCAGGGGATGGGCACAGAGGTCCCTGTCTCCAAGAGCTGATGCCAGGGAGGTGAGGAGAGGGGAGGGCGGCAGAGTGGGCTGGGTGAGGGCCGAGAGCAGAAGAGTGGGTGCTGCTGGGCAGAGGGTGCTGCAGGGGCACAGGCCTGGAGACCAGAAGAGCTGGCACGGGTGAGAGGGGGACCCATCCTGGACTTGGAGCAGGGACGTCCCAGGGACATCTTTAAGGGTGCTCACGGTGCTGCCAACGGGACCCCGGTGACCAGTTGTCCCTGGAGTTAGCCTGCCCCCACCACCCTAGAGTTCCCACTCCAGAGGGGAAAACGAGGCTGGAATGGGGCCCCAGTCTAGGAGGGGATCTAACCAGACCTGCCGCCATGGTTCGAGTGTGGAGCAGCCTTCTGTTGTGGAGCTGGTGGGTCCGGCAGGGCTGAGCACCAGTCTTGGGGGTCCAGTGCCTGGGTATCAGGCACCCCACGGAGTGGTGGACCGGACCCCGTAGCAGCGCTCAGGGCTGAGAGGTGGAAACTGTCAGTGTTTGCAATGAACTCGAGCGTGAATCCTGGAACACCCGTCTGCAGGCTGAGCCCTGGGGCAGGAGACACCCCCCACTGTCCCCAGCCCCACCGGCCTCCGCGCTGACCCTGGCCTCCTCGGTCCCCCTATGGTCAACCTGCTGCCCCTCTTGACCCGGCTAGAGCTCCGCGCTAAGTGTGGGTGCCGGGGCCTCTGGGAGAGGAAGGCCTGGTGGGCATCCAGGGACATCAGGACTCCTTGAGGCCTCTCTGGGGACAGAGTGTCCCAGAGCAAGACACCTATCCCTGCCCTACTGAGGGCTGGGCTCCAGGCGGCAGGGTGCGTGTGGATTTCCCTGCACTGCTCTTGAGTCCTTTGCCCCTTGGATGCAGGAGTGACAGGGATGGCCTGTGCCCTCCACCCTGCGTGGTGCCTAAGCCACTGGGGCCTCTGAGCCCTTAGCACTGTCTCTTTTAGGGGCACTGGCCAATGCCTCTGCATCAGCCTTTTTCTGTTTTGCAGTGTATAGCCCTGCCCACTGGCCAGTGCTATCTAGAGGCCTCATCCCCCTGCAGCAGTCCCGGGACATGGACAGGAAGTGGCTGCAGCCTGCTGGACATCAGTCCTTTGGCTCTCTTCTTGCATGTCTGATGAGCTCTGAGTCACGTGTTCAGAGCTCCAAGCTTAGAAGTGTGGACTGGCTCCTGTCATCCTGGGGTGTGGCCTCGTGTGTGGACCGAGTCCATCTTCCATCTGATCATTTGTCCATCTCTTGGGCCCTGGGGATTCAGTGGGCCCTGGGCTCATGGGGAGTGCTGAGGACACATGTGGTGACACTAGGGGGCAGGGCTGTGCTGTGGACATGGAGATTTTAGAGAAGGTGGTGAGGGTCTGGGTGGTTCTCAGATGCAGTCAGGAGGGACCCACAGGGAATGAGGCAGCCAAGGCCTGGGGAGGTGAGGGTGGAGATTTGAGGATAGGAACCCACCAAGCTGTTTCCAGTGGCAGTGATTGAATGTGGGGAGCTGGTCCTGCAGGACGGGTGGGTGGGGGCCCAGGCCAGCAGTGAGCAAGAGCCTGGCAGGTGGGTGGGGCAGGTGTGCTGTGCTGGGCTGGGCTGGCAGCCTCAGCCTTCAGGGGCAGAAGGTGGCGAGCTGGGCTTCTGGGGGCCATACACACCCAGGGAGTCAGCCCAGGGAGGGAGGGGCCTGTCCAGCTGCACATCACAGAGCTGGCTCCCACGATGGCTGCCAAGAAGCATGGTTGGACCTGGCAAAGCTGGCCACGCGTCCTTGGGAAAGAGCTTGGTAGTCCCCACACGGATTTGCTTTCTGGGTTGCCCCGACCGAGTTGGGCACATGCGTTGGAAACAGCTGAGATCTACTTTCTCTCATCCTGGAGGCTGCAAGTGCAGGGCCGAGGTGTCAGCGGGACACCTGCGCTCTAGGGCTCTGCGGAGGACCCTTCCTTGTTAGTCCAGCATGTGTGTGTGGGGGGTGGTGACAGCTACCTGTGGCTTCCTTGGCCTGAGGCCACGTCATTCGAATGTCATTCAGTATTTAGATGGCCTTCTCCAGTTGTGCAATGTTCTGTTCTAGTCTCTCTCTCTGCCATACTAGGGATTTAACGCAGGGCCTTTGTACTTTTTTATTCTGAGAAAGGGTCTTACTAAGTTGTCCAGACTGGGCTCAAACTTGCCATCCTCCTGCCTCAGCCTCCCAGTCCCGAGATTACACCATGTGCCACCACGCCCCACACTCTTCTGTCAGGACCTTTAGGACCCACCTGCTTAGTTCAGGATGAAAGCCTTAACGTGACTACACCTGAAGGTCACGTTCACAGGCCAGGGCTTAGGACATGGCCATGTCTTTTAGGGGTCTGCCCTTCATCCTGCTGTACTCAGTGGTCCTAAGCAGGGCCCTGCCCACTAAGCCATCCAGCCCTCTGCCCAGGACCAAGTTCCCAGGTCCTTGAAGCCCTTCCTCGTTACATGGTGTGGGGTTCTGATCAGGCCCAGCTGCAGGGCAGACGTGAGCCCTCTGGACAGAGCCGCGGCACTCATGCTGTTTTGAGAGCTTGAGGTTTTCCCAGTGGGTGCCCTCAGCCTCCCCTGGCTCAGAGCCCTCCTGAGCCTGGAAGATCCCCAGCCTGCACACCTAGTGCCCCAGGTGCTCCTGCAGGTAGCCAGCAGCATCGGGCTGGCCCTGGGGGGCTCCTGGGTGCCAGGAAGTTGTTTCTGGTCCCAGGCCACCCTTCCCTGGCTGCGGGCCAAGGGAGTGTCTTCCTCTCTGAACCTCCATCTCCTGTCGGTGGAGTGCAAATGACAGCTGGACTAGCCTCGGCAGCCATGAGCGGGGAGGGTGGGGCACTGTGAGGCCTGCGGTACCAGGGCAGGGCCTGCAGTGCCCACTGCAGACAGCGCCTCTGGGCTGGGTGTGCTGCATACTGGGCAGGATGGGGCCTGAGCCCACAACGAAAGCTCTCTTTCCTCTTCCAGGCTGACCCTTGGCCCCCCGCCTGGCTCCCACCCAGCCTGGTAAATACCCCGTCCCAGAGCTTGGTGGAGCATAGGGCCGGCAGCTTGAGGCACCATCTCAGGCAGGGAAGGATGGAGGAGGGCACCAGCTGCCCAACACTGGTGACCTCAGCTGCACCCCAGCCACACATATCTCCTTGCTGGGATATTGGGGGGGTCATCACCATGGTTACCAGAGCAGCGTGAAGGTCACGGAGTCACCACCATGGGGAGGTTTGTTGTCTGTGTTCAGGAACAGGAATGGCAGTGTTGTTTGGTGCAGGGGTGGCAGGGCACGGGGAGAAACTGAGGCTCAGAGCCACAGGGCCTGCAGAGGTCACACAGCAGCCCCAGACCCCCAAAAGCTGTGGTCAGGGAGGTACAGCCTGGGGACCCCATGCAGCCATTCCTCTCCTCTGGGCTGTGACCCCTGCACTGTTGCAGGCTGCCCCTGGGGTGGGACCCGGGCCCCTGCCAGCTCAACCTGTGCCGGTGTATGTGTGTGGGCCTTGGTGGGATGGGCAGGCAGGTCCGGCTCCTGTCTGGGCCTCAGCCTCATCCACACCCCCATGTGCGGGAAGGGGGCACAACCCCGAGACTGGCTGCCTGGTGGGTTCTGGTCCCCGAGTCTCTGCCCCAGGCTCCCAGGCCCTAGCTGCCTCCTACAGCTCACCCCAGGCCATCCCCATGGTGACTGTCCCCCGCCTGTGTTTGGCGCTCTTCCCCCTCTGCCCACCCTGGGCCCTCTCCTGGCCCAGCACTCATGGGGCCTGCTACCCTTGCCAGAGCCCGCAGTCCCTACGTGCCCTCTCCATCTGGGAGCCACCCCAGGTGCCCCTGCTCTGCGGTCAGGGGCTCTGCACCTGCTCCTAGCCCTGCTGTGGAGGGGAACGGGAAGAGGCCCCAGGCGAGCCCCCCTTGGTGCCGCCTGTATGTCTGTCTGCCTGCTGTGCCTAGCTGTGTGCTGAAGGCATGGCCTGCCACTGACCACCCCAGGGCATTGAGGCTGGCACAGGCTGGGAGATGCAGGGCCAGTACCCACCCCAAGGAGGCCCTACATACCCGGCTCAGGCTGCCCAGTCTCTGGGAAGCAGCAGGGGTCTGCAGCCCAAACAGGCCCCTTGGCAGCAGGGCTGGGGCAGGGACACAGCATGGGAGCTGCCCTGGTCCTGGGCCCCGACACCCAGGCCTGTGGTTGGGTGCCCCAACAGCCAGCTATGGGTGTGGCCTGTAGGGCCATCAGGACAGGGACCACAGGCAGAGGTGGAGTTGGCACCAGATGGCTGGGGAACCTGGTGGACTGGGAAGACCCTGAGGTTCCCAGGGCCTGTGGTCTGTGGCCTCCGCCACTCTCAAGCCCTCCTTTTTCCAGCTGCCTCCTCCCTAGGGCACTGTCCTTGCTGGGACAGGCGCTTGGAAAGGGAGGCGGGGTGGGGACACCAGAGGTGTGGGCTGCAGTCCCTGTCTCTGGCTTCCTGGTGGGGCCTAGCTGGGGAAGGAATCTGGGCTTGAGGGACACAGCAGCCCAGAAGGGCCGAGTTCTGCAGGGGCCCCAGAGCAAGGGCCTGGGGTGACACTTCACCACCGAGGCCGCAACATGCTTTCCAGCAAGCCAGGCGATCACGGGGCTGTCAAGGGGCGGGGACACACAGATGGCTGGGGGGGCAGCAGCCTGAGAAATGCCTGTGCCCACACTCCCACCTGGCACCGACGTCTCTTGGGGTCAGAGGACACAGAGGTGGCCACCTGGGGAACCACAGGTCCCCAATGCAAGAGGCTGGGCTGTCTGTGTGGCTCAGAGGGCAGAGCTGGCAGCCACATCCCCAGGGGAAGGAGCGTGCTGGGGAGGGAGTGAGCCCCCTGTATGGGTGTCAGCAGTAGTTCTGTGCTGGGCCCCACGCCCTAGGCCCTGGGGGGATTTGTGGTTTGCTGGTACAAAGCTAAGCATGCAGAGGTGACCAGGGGGCCCCAGTAGGGAGCTTCCTGGGGGTGGGCGCCAGCTGGTGTCGGAGCCCCCAGCCAGAGCTGTGGGGCTCAGGAGCAGGGGAGTGGGCCCAAAGCCCGCAGGCTGAGCACCCTGGGAGGGGGCAGCCCTTGGCTCCAGTTGGCTTCCGGGACCTCTGAGGTAGAAGGGAGGAAGTGCTGCTCCTCAGGCAGCCCAGGGAGCTACTAACAGGAAGTCCCACCAGGGAGGAAGCCCTGGTGGCCACAGGCCACAGATGCAACAAGACTGAGCTTAGCAGCACATGCGTCGCAGGGTGGCCAGGGCCCTGGCCTCCTTGCCTGGGAGATGTCCGCTGGAGGCCGTCTCCGGGGCCCCTGAGCCACATGGCCTCCCTGGGCCCCAGGACTTCAGCCCCCAGCAGGCTCTCGAGCCAGAGAGCCATGTGCTGGATCAGCACCATCAGGTCAGTGGGGTGACTCAGGTCAGGACTTGGGAGGCACCAGCCAGGCACCTGCAGGACCGCAGGAAGAGGCAGTGGCGGCAGGGCTCCTGGAACTAGGAGAGGTGACAGGCTGTGGGGAGAGGGGTGCGGGGCTGCTGCAGGGCTCGAGAGTGCTCACAGAGCAGGATAGGTCTAGAGGGATGCCTGTCGGGGGCCAGCAGCCTGGGTGGGTGCCCAGGTCGCTGAGCCGCCCCTCCCATGTACTGCCTGGGTGGCTTCAGGGTCTGGATACTGTGTATGTGCGTCACATGAGTCCCTGGGTATGTATATCTGTGCTGGGGACTGCGGGAGCTAGGCGAAGTCCCCACTCCCCACGTAAGAATGCTGTGCTCAGGGACCTACCACAGAGCAGGGACCTCCCAGGCTTCAGAGGACCTGCCGGCTGGGAGCTGTCCTAGTGAAACACAGGCTGGCCACCTTCCCCTGGTCCTAGTGGGACCTCTCTCCTAGCTCATCACTGGGCTTTTTAAAATTTATTTTTCTGTACTGGCGTCTTTGCACTAAGCTACATTTCCAGGCCCCCCCCCCTTTTTTTTTTTTTTTTGAGACAAGTTCTTGCCAAGTCATTAAGTTGCCCAGGATAGGTTTCAATTTTTTTTTTTTTTTTCTTTTCTTGTGCTGGGGATCCAGCTCAGCCAGGATGGGTTTCAACTCAAGACCTTCCTGCCTCAGCCTCCCAGAGTGTTGGGGTTACAGGTGTTCACCACCACGTCCAGTGTCACTGGGCCTTTCTAGGAGATTTTGGTTTTGATTCTCTCACAGAGAACAGTTCTGGGAAGAGGAAGGAGGGGGAGGGAACAGAAGAGGGGGCTGTGAGGTGGTGTGGGGGGAAGCTGCAAGGCCATGCAGGGGACACCTGGCCTGCTCATCCACAGCGCCGGACCACCATGAGCCAGGAGGGGAAGTGGCGGGCTGGGCAGAGGTGGGGGTGGCAGGTGTGTCACCAGCTACTTGATGTCTGGCTTGGGGGCTACTCAGCTTCTCTGGCTCACAGGGACCTCAGCAGTGGCGTGGGGATGACTGGCATCTGGGGTGCTGAGCTGGGGGGTCCTGAAGGGCACAGAGCCAGTCCGTGGAAAGCACCAGGGTGCTAGGTCCTGCGCCTGCCCGCCCAGGGTCCTAGTCTGAAACACAGATGAAGCCCAGGCCACGCCGGGCCTGAGGTCCAGAGGGAGCATGCATGGGACCACGCGCATGGAGTCTCGTCACCTGTGGGGCTCGGGCAGTAAGAGTGAGTGTGGACGAGCGCGTGAATTCATTTGCCTGCGTGCATTTGTGTATACAGGTGTGAGTGTGTGCACATGAATATATGTGCAAGTAGGTGAGTGAGCGTCTGTGCATGGATGTGAGAACTTGTGAGTGTGTGAGCGAGTACCCGTGTGTGCGTGTGGATGTGTGAGGGGCGTGGGTGAGGCAGTGTGTCTGAACGTGGGTGTGTACGAGTGTATGGGAGCACTGTGTGTGCACGAGTGCCTGGGGTGCCTGACCTCTCCCTCGGGGCCGGAGCCCACAGCCTGACCTCAGCCTGCGTGTGCTGCACACACAGCCCCGCCCGGTCCCTGGTGCCCGAGTCCCTGACACTGTGGTCGCCCAAGGAGCCGGCTCCCCACCACAGCCGGGGCCACATCTGCAGGTGTCAGCGGGGCTATGGAGCCTGCCTGCCCTCTCCGCGCACATGTGCACACGCTGGTGCATGCGAGGCCTGCGCTCTCGCGTGGGTCTTGTGAGTGCGCCTCGCAGTGAGGACCACTGTCCCCTCAGGGGCTCAGGTGGTGGAAGCCACACAACCTGCAGTTAGTGGGGCCAGCGAGGCTGTCTCTGGGGCCAGAGCTGTTTCTACCTGCTGCTCTGCTTGGGGTCACCTGAGCCAACAGCATGGACTCTGAGAGGTGGTGGGGAGGTGGGCACAGGTGTCCCGGGCATGCTGCCTCCACTGGTGCACACACACACAGGCACACAGGCTCCCGCGCACATCCACACCTGTGTACACACACAGATCACTTGCATCCTGGAATGGCTTGTGGGACCCACAGCCACCCCGGCCCCAGCCACCCCAACACTGGCCCTGCCTGGCCACAGCCCCCAGCTTCAGGGAAGGGGCCACACCGCACAGCGAGTTGGGAAGTAAGTCCTGACCTTGCTGCCAGCCGCTGGGGTGCTCAGCTCCGTCCTGCGTGAGGCGCAGTGTCGTGAGGGTGTCCGGACTCTCGGGAGTGGACTCTGTGATGCCCGCATGACTCAGGTCTCCAACACTCTCCCTGCCAGTCCCCACCCACAGTGGATAGGTGTCAGCCCTGCTGGGGACTGGGGCCGCCCAGCAAGCTGGTGGGAAGGTCCACAGGGGTCCCCAGGATGAATGGGTGGAACTGAGCCACAGGTCCCTGGGCTGGGGTGTCCCGGCCCTGTGGGGAGATGGCAGGACGGCTGGCAGTCAGTACCCCAAGGACCCTACAGTTTCCCGGTGCACTGGCACAGCTGGCGTCTGCCAGCTGGGCACAAGTCCCCGAGTTGCATGGTCATCGTGACCGGGGTTGCCCTCACCTCTGTGCTGCTTCCCCTTTGCGCACCAGCCTGGCCTGGCACTGGGCTCTGGGCAGGCCCCACTCTGGCTCACCCACTGCTGTGGAACACCCAGGCGGGGCTCCCCCGGACGCCTGTCCCCTGGACAGGGCTGTGACATCTGGCTGTCCATCAGAGGGATATTCCCAGGGGAGGAGGTCCTGCCTCCCCTCCCCCACCATCACCCGGGGTGCGGTGGGGCTCCCTGAGCACCTGTCCCTGCCCATGGATGGAGGGTGGTTGCATCATGGGTGCAGGGACACAGGACTCTGGAGCCGTGGGGGCTGCCTGGAGAGGGGCTGCTGGAACTGATGCCTACTTTCCTATCTATGAATGCAATCAACCTTTCTGTACTGATTTCATATCCTCTACCTTGCCCAATACATGTATTAGTTCTAATAATTTTTTAGTGGATGCTGTGGAATTTTTTCTACATAAAATCATCTAAGCTGGGCATGGGTGCACATGCCTACAATGCCAGCACTCTGGGAGGCTGAGGCAGGGTGATTACAAGTTCAAATCCAACCTGGGCAACTGACTTAGTGAGACCCCATCTCAAAATAAAAAATAAAAAAGGTCTGTGGACGTAGCTCAGCGCAGAGACCTTGGGTTCAATCCCCAGTACTGCAAACAAAAACAAAAAACTGGATCTGTGAATACTTTCTTTCCTTAGTCCATCCTTCCTTCCTTTCTAGTCCGGATACTTTCTTTTTCCTGCCTGATTATGTGGCCAGTGCCTCCAGTGCGGGGTTGAGTGAGAGCAGACACCCATGCCTCACACTGTGTGGGAGAAAGTGTCCCATCCTCCTCCGTGCTGGCTCGGCCGGGATGGTCACAAGCGCCCCTCACGGGTGGGGAAGTGCTCTTCCAGGGTGTTGCATGCTGCTCTTATGAAAGATTGTGGGATTTGGCCAAGTGCTTTCTCTGCACCTCTTGGGAGGTTCATGTGGTTTTTGTTCATTATTTGATCAACGTGGTGGATGACATCACTTGAATTTGAATATTAAACCGACCTTGAATTGCTGGGATTAATTCCCGCGAGATTAAGGACATGGAGAAAGGACATGGAGAATCCTTTCTCTATGTTGCTGGATTCAATGCTAGACTTTTGTTGAGGATGTTTGTGTCTATATCCACAAAGGGTTTTTAAAAAATTTATTGGTACATGTGTGCAGTAATAATGATTACTGTCATCAGGGGATATTCGTACATGTACATAATGTTAGGAAAAACTAAGGTACAAGCTCAACAGGACAGGTGTATTTCAGAACAAACCTGTGAGGGACCGCCTGCCCCTGAGACCAGACTGGGCACCCTCGTACAGGCTGCGGGGTCTTTATAGGGTCACAAGCATAAGGGGGCACTGTGAGAGGCAAAGGTCAAGATGCGGCTTGTGAAGGGGAGAGTTCAGTGGAAAGGAGTTGTGGCTATGCCAGGGATGAGGCTTGAGAAGGGACGGGGAGTGGTGGCTGCCTGTCAGGAGCAGGGCTGAAGAGTGATGGGAGTTATGGGGGTAGCGTGGTCACTGGGCCTTATTAACTCCGATTATGCATCTTCGGCAGGGGTAAAAGCGCAGCAGCTTGGAACAGGCTTAAAGTGGCCTCTAGTCAACCTGGGATGGCGGTGGTTAGACTCCTTCACATAACACAGTTTATTTATTTTTATGTCCTCTTTCCCTTCCCCTCTCTCACCTCTCCTACTATCTCTTTTTTTGTGTGTGTGGGTAGCAGGGGTCGACCTCAGGACCTCATGCACCAGCAGGCGCCCGTGCCGCTGAGCGATATCACCGGCCCCTTTTTCGTATGTGGGATCCGGGAGTCGAACTCGGGCCCTCGCGCTTGCCAGGCAGGCGCTTACGCCGCTGAGCTATCTCACTGGCCCCCCACTCTCCCACTATCTCTTGATCCTCTTCCTATTTGAGAAAGATCTATTTCCCTACTTTCTATTATCCAGCTTTTGTTTTGCTCTTTACTTACGTTTTATGTCTCTCATATAAAAGGACCATGCAGTATTTGTGCTTGTGTGTGATTTAGTTCACTTAACATTGTGTCTCCAGCTGCATCTGTCTTCCTGCAGAGGACTCAGGTTTATCCTTCTTTATGGCAGAGTAGTACTCCATGGTGTCTAAACACCGCATTTTCTTTAGCCATTCGTCTGTCGACGGACACAGGCGCTTGCACGATTTAGCTGTTAGGAGCGGAGCTGCTATAAATGTGCGTGTGCGTGGGTCACTGTAACATAAGAGACGTGGCTCCACAGTCTTCCTTTCTTGTGCTGTCTTCCTGGTTTGGGATGGGGTGATGTTGGCCTTGCGGCAGGAGTCCCCTCTTCTGTTCCCTGGAAGAGTTTGTGAGGGGCTGGTGTTGCAGTGGGCAGCACTGGAAACTGGACTGAGGCCCAGAGGTGGGTTCTTGTGGGGCCTGGGTGACGGGCCGAGAGCGTGCGAGGAGTCCAGGGGCTGAGGCAGGAGGTGAGCAGGTGGTGAGCAGGTGGGGGGGCGGTGTTGCTGGGGGATGGAGGGGAGGTCCCCAAGAGGGCGGTGGAGGGGACAGGCAGGGTGGCTGAGGAGGGGGCAGCCTTGAGGGCTGGAGATATGCCAGGCGGTGAAGGTCGATGCGCTGGGGGCGCAGCAGCGCCAGAGCCTGGGAATGGGGAGACTGCGGACACCAAGGTGGGTGCGGTAGAGGGAGGCCCCAGTATGGACAGCTGGGCGGGACCCCGTGGGGCTCCTGCTGCCCTCCACTGTGGCCCACCCTGGGGGCAGCCTGCGTGCTGGTGGGAGAGGGAGGAGGCAGGATGCTGGGAACCAGTCTGGGGATGCCTGTGCCCACAGCCTGGGGGCTGCTGAGGACCAGACCCCGACTGCTGGGGTGGGCTGGGGTGACACCGCCAAGGTGGTGTGTGCCTGGGGCAGTGACATTTTACAGCGGTGCATGCTGAGCCTGGGGAGGGTGGGGCGGCAGAGTTGGGTCATCCCGGCTTCTGGGCGGGATCCCAGGTTTTGGGGTGTAGCTGGGGTGCCCCAACAGTATCGTTGGCTCCTTGACTTGAAGCTGCTCTCATAGACGTGGGCTTCCTGTCTCCCAAAGTGGGGGGGGAACCGAGGCAGAGGGGCGGCACTGGGTGACGTGGATGGGCGGGTCCCTCACCTGCCCGCGAGGGGAGGAGCCACGGCGGAGGACACAGGGCAGCGGCATGGCGGGCGCGGGGTCCCGGCCGCGGAGCTGGGCCTGCCGTGAGGGGGACGAGGCAGCCCCTGTTGGTCTGGGACCCACACCGTGTCGCTGCTCGCGGGGGACAAGGGCGCTTGCCGCTCCCCGGAAGCCGGCGCCTGCCGCATGGACGCCGTGAGTACGGAGCCTGACCCCCGTCGCTGGATGGGGACCCTGGCTTTGGCCCCAGCGTGCCAGCCTGTGTCACCAAACCTGATCCTGGACCCCACAGCCCCAAGTCCCAAGGGCCGGCTCCAAGCCGCAGGATCGTGCCCTGGGACTCTGAGTCACGGGCCCCAAGCGCGGCTGTGGGAACAAAGGCAGGCGTGGGCCCTTGGTCTGGGGGCTCTGGGTCAGGCAGGTCTATGTGTTGCCAGCACAGACCCCAGTGGGCTGGGCAGGACTCCCCCCATCCTGGCTGGGCAGGGCACGCGGGTGTGGCTGCGCCTTTGTCCCAAACCTCGGCTGGTGTTGGGGACCTTGCCCCTCCTGTGTCCCTGCCTAAAGGGGGCTTTGTGTGCAGAAGTAGCCTGGCACAGCCTTTGATCTTGGGGCGACCTGCCCTGTGCACTCTGGGTGTTGTAGGGAGCGTTTCTCTTCCATGTGTCCGGGGCTGGAGCTGGAGCCGCCAGAATCCTGGTCGCCTGGGCCTCTGGGTCCGCCCTGCTGCTCCGCCGCAGGGACGCTGGTGCAGGCCTGCCCACTCCAGGGCCAGGACACGCGGCACTGTAGGGAGGACCCCAGATATGACTGGAAGTTGGGGCGCCTCACGGCAGAGGGGACTGATACTCACGGAGTTCTGCATGCGGGCAGGGGTGGAGACTGAGGCAGAAGTTGGGGTGTGAAATAGCTGGCAGTTCCAGAAGAGCAGCCGGAGCGGAGGAGGGGGCTGGGGTGGGGTGGGGTGTGGCGACCCTGCACCTCTTTAATGGCCATTTTGCTTGTGACTACAGCTCCACTACCTCCAGGAAGCCCTCCTGGCTTCCTGTGTGGTGCAGGCCGCCTTGTGGGGCCACCTGGCATTGGGACTTGGAATAGTGATAGCGTAAGGCTTGACTGCCCACACTGGGGCTTCATTTGTCACTGTACCCCAGTGCTTGTGGGGCCGTGTGTCCAGTGGACCAGTGATGATAAAGTGGTAAAGCTGCAGCACCCGGGGTCAGGTGTGTCCAAGGGAGCCAGGCCCTGACCGCCAGACCAGTGGCCCTGTCCCCGTGGGACCTCTTCAGAAAGGCATTCCCTCCCCTCATTGCCTCGACCCTGCTGGAGCATAGCAGTGCCCCAGGTGTCCCCAGCTGAGCCACCCTCTGTCCCCACTCTGGCTGAGCTGTGCCCTTCCTCTCTGACTGCAGCTTCATGGCGGCTGAGGAGATGCACTGGCCGGTCCCCATGAAGGCCATCGGTGCTCAGAACCTGCTGACCATGCCTGGGGGCGTGGCCAAGGCTGGCTACCTGCACAAGAAGGGGGGCACCCAGCTGCAGCTGCTGAAGTGTGAGTCCCAGGGCGTGGGTACCACTAGGGGTGGGCGGGGGGCCCTGACCCACGTCCCCACTGTGCTACGGCCCCTCAGGCAGGTGCACACCTCTGCTTCCTCCCATGGTGGCCCTCAGTTTCCCTTGCTTCTCTGGAGGGGGCACCCAGGACTGTGACAGGGTCCAGGGTGGTACAGCTGGACCGTGGGGTAGGACGGCATTACATCTGGTGCCAGGTGCTACCCTTGCCTGACCTGAGAGTGGCCAGTGAGTGGGTTGGTCACTCGGCACACGGGAGGCCATGTGCTGAGTCAGGAGTCAGCAGGGTGTGAGGACAGCAGGCCAGGAGGGGAGGGTACAGGGCCCCGGAGACGCTGAGGCACAGAGCGCCGGGGCCTTGTCCACCCTTGTAGCCACAGGTGTGCTGCCCGGATTCCCTGGCCCTGCACGGCCTGGCTGAGGTGCCCAGGCTGCCTGGCATCTGTGTGGGCACTGATTAGACAGGGAGCTTGTAGGGATGGCTGCTTAGGGCTGGGCATCCTTGGTGTGACTGCCTGGCTGGGGGCGGTGTCATTACCAACTGTCCTGGCTCTGCCAGCCTGGGTGGAGGGAGCGCCCGGCAGCCCTTCAGCACCAGTGCCAGGCCTGGCTCGGCGCCCTCCCTCATGGTGACCCCAAGAGTACCCCTTTCCTGGGGTGGCCAGTTCTGCCTTGGGGTGCCTTGGGGTGGCCAGCGTGCCTGTGAATGTGTCCCCTTTGTAACCCTGGGAGGGCCGAAGACGGCCTGGCTCCTGTTGTCCCCAGGACTCTGGGGAGGGTCCTTTGGCTCAGCCCACCTGCGCCCACCATCCTCAGGGCCGCTGCGCTTTGTCATCATCCACAAGCGCTGTATCTACTACTTCAAGAGCAGCACATCTGCCTCCCCACAGGGCGCCTTCTCTCTCAATGGCTACAACCGGTGAGTGGCCTCCAGCCTGTGTGGCAGCGCCCACCCTGGGCCTACCAAGGGTTGTCTCAGCTCTCCTGATGCCTCTGCCCCCTGTGCCCCCTTGCTTGGTCTATGTGATGGCCTTACCTCCTGTACCCCTGTGCCAGGGGCCCGCACAAGCCTGCCCTCTCGGGTTCCCGCTCACTTGTTGCCCAGTGACTTGTGTGTCCCTCCTCCCGCCTGCACTGCTCCTTCCCTGCCATGTCCTCTCTCCAGGGAGCTTGGAGCCCAGCCCAGGCCCTGCCCAGTCTCCCCAGCTCCAGGTCCTCCCTGCCCACAGACCAGGGCTGGGCTCCATCCAGCGAGCAGCCCTGAAGGGCTTCCAGGGGACAGGCCAGCCCTGGGCCACAGCCCCCAGGTGACGAGCAGTTGGCACTGCGAGCCTAGGACCTAAGGAGCAGGGTCCCGCGCTGGCACCTGGGCCCCAGGCCCTGCAGCGTTGGCCCCGTGCCTCCCACCACCCAGGAAGGGCCCAGCCCCTCCCACCTGTGAGGACCAGGGGGCCGCAGCATCAGTGCAGGCCTGGGCCCCGGAGCTCACTCTAGCTGTTACCACTCGAGGCTCTGGCTTCCACGCTGGCCACCCTTGGTGGGGTGCCTTGCCAAAGAAGCCAGCCCAGTGCAGGCCCCTGGTCCCACCCCAGGGCACTGGCCACGGCAGGAAGGGTCTCAAGGGCCCTGTGGGCAGCACACGGGCATTGGCTGAGCGCAGCTCTGGGGTTCCCTGTGGAGTCATTCTTGCTCCCCAGACACCCAGCCTCGGGCCTGTGAACTCTGGGCTCAGCAGCGCAGTCCAGATTGGCCCCATCCCTCCCATTGCAATGCTAGAGGTGGGCCATGAGGCTGTCCCTGAGAGTGGGGACCAGGAGGTGACCCCTGTGCCCTTAGAGTGATGCGGGCAGCTGAGGAGACGACCTCCAACAACGTCTTCCCCTTCAAGATCATCCACATCAGCAAGAAGCACCGCACGTGGTTTTTCTCTGCCTCCTCAGAGGATGAGCGCAAGGTGAGCCAGAGCCGGGCCCAGTAGAGCTGGGCTCAGCAGAGCCGGGCAGGACAGCCTCAGGCACCTGCTTGCCCAGGGCTCAGCATCTGCTTGGACGCCGCCAGGGAAAGGCCCCGTGGGTGAAGGGCGGGCACGGCCCGGGAGGGTGAGGCCACGCCAGAGCCACACAGCCTTGCTGGACCCAGAGGATCAGCCCCTGACCTTGGTGGTCACCGCAGAGCAGCCAGGATAGGGAGGCAGGAGGGTGGAGTAGGTCCTGTCCTGGCAGCACTGTGCCTGCTTCATGCCACATGTGCCCACTGCACCCTGGCTGACCCACAGAGCTGGATGGCCTTGCTGCGCCGGGAGATCGGCCACTTCCATGAGAAGAAGGAGCTGCCTCTGGACACCAGGTGGGCTGGGGTGTGATGGGCTGGTGGCAGTCCCCAGGATCCTGTGCCCAACGTGTGTGTCTCTCCAGCCCCCGGGGACATGGCCCAGAATCCCCTACTAAGGGCTTTTCTGGCGGTGCCAGGCAGGTTCTTTGTGTATGGGAGCGTGTACCATGTGTGGGAGCCCACATGTGTGGGAGCCCACACGTGTGCAAGCCAATGTGTGCGTGAGCCCTGCCTGTGCAAGCTGTGCTTGGGTCAGCTCACTCGTGGAGCCTGAGTGTGTGTGCCTGTTCTCAGCTCCTGTCCTTCCTGTCTCTGTCCCTGTGCTGTCCTCTGGAAGCTCCTATGTGGGGGTCACATGTGTTCCAGAACCCCCCACCAGTGAGCCTGGCCTTGACAGCAGCTCAGGACTTTGGGGTCCCCAGCATCACAGCTCAGTGGAGGCCTCAGCAGCCTCACCTGTGAGATGGCCCAGAGCTTTAGGGGTTTTGGGGAGTCGTAAACTGTCTCACCCTTTCATAGTCGGGAAACTGAGGCCCAGTGCACACACACACACATACACACACACCCACCTCAGTCCACGCTGGTGCCCTGGGGCAGCCCAGAGTTGACTGAGCCATCTGGGCAGGGGCAGGGGGGCACCAGGGCCCAATGTTGAGGTCCCTGGCCAGGTGGGGTGGCACCTGGCATGTGGCCCCCAGAGCCTGTGGCCCCCATTAGCCTGTGACTACGTATGTGTCCAGGTGCGTGTGTTATGTCTGTGTGTGCCTGTGTGCATGAGTCTCTATGCCCATGTGACTGCGTGCCTGTCCTTGTATGTCTGTAAGTGTGTGTGTATGCATCTGTGTTGTCTGTGTCTATGGGAATATCCTGTGTGCACATGCGTGTCCCTGTGTGCGAGTGCTGAGGCCCTGTGTCACCGCTGGCCCTTGTCCCCTCCCCACACATCAGCGACTCCAGCTCGGACACAGACAGCTTCTATGGTGCAGTGGAGCGGCCCGTGGACATCAGCCTCTCCCCATATCCCACAGACAACGAAGGTGAGGCTGGTGCCTGCCCTGCTACCCCACCTGACCAGTGTGTGTGCAGCTGCGCCCACCCTGTCCTCCAGCGAAGGAACAGTGACGTCCCCGCTGGCCTCCACAGCCTAGGTCCAGTGGCCTGTCCTCACCCTGCACCCTCTCCCTGCCCCTGTGTGCAGAGCACTGTGCCGAGGCATGGTGGCCGCCACCCTGTCCTGTGTGCAGCCGGGCTGCCTTGGGCCTCAGCCTCCTCCCTCTTCGCAGACTATGAGCACGAAGATGAGGATGACTCATACCTGGAGCCTGACTCCCCCGAGCCTGTGAAGTTGGATGGTAGGTGGGGCTGGCGGGCCTGGGGGGGTCTCTCGATGTGTAGGAGGTGGGGATGGAGGGCTCAGTTTCCTTGCTGAGACCCAAGTTTTAAGAGGTTTAGAGCCAGGTGTGGTGGTACATGCCTGTAATCCCAGCAATCTGGGAGGTTGAGGCATGGGGATCCCAAGTTCAAGCCCAGTTTGGGTGACTTAGCAACTCTGCTAGACCCAAAATTAAAAGTATAGGGGGCTGGGGATGTGGCTTCATGTGAGGGCTGTGGGTTCAATCTCTAGTACCACCGAAAAGCAAAAAACCCCAAAAAAACTAAATGTTTAAAGCACCTGCTGCCCCCCTGGCTGCCATGTGGGAGGGAACACAGCTATAGGTATCCTGTCACTGCAGCCCTGTGGGCGGTCACACGCGGGTGACAGGGCGGCACCAGGCACGTCTCTGTCCTGTGCTCTGTCCCTCGCTCTGCTCCTCTCTAGTGACATCTCTGTCCCCTCTGCTCCTTGCTCCTCACTGGAGCCCAGCCCCCGCAGTCCTCCAGCCACCAGCTCCTCTGCCCACTGCCCTTGCCTGCGTCCTGGCCTGCTCACCGCCCACCCAGCTCTCCCAGGCCTGCCAGGTCTGCTCCCTTGCTCAGCCTGCCTTCTCCCTCAGCCCGTCTTCAAGCTCCCTGCCCATCCTGGGGCCCAGGCCTCTCTCCCTTCTCCCTCCCACCTTGGACTTGCACCTCCACATCCTTGCAATGTCGCCCTGGACGTCTTGCAGCAATTTCAGCTCATTACAAGCAAACCCTGGCTGTCCTCTCTCTCCTGCCTGCTCCTGCCTGGCCTACTACTCTCTTCTTCCTGACTCAGCCACCCCTGGAACCCAGTGGCCGCTCACATGGCACCCAGGTTTCAGGAAGCTCGAGTGGCTGCCCTGTGGACAGATGGGCAGGGACAGGTGGTAGGGGAGCGGACAGGAAGCTGGGCTTGGGGTGAGCAGGCTGAGGCCCACTGTTCCCAGCAGAGGTGGTGACACTGCCCTCTGCCCTGTGCTCTGCAGACTCCCTGACACACCCGCCAGCCTACCCGCCACCCCCCGTGCCCACGGCCCGGAAGCCTGCCTTCTCCGACCTGCCCCGAGCTCACTCCTTCAACTCCAAGGGCCCAGGCCCGCTGCTGCCTCCCCCGCCCCCGAAGCGTGGCCTCCCTGACACCAATGCAGCCACTGAGGACACCAAGAGGGACCTGTTGGGCCTGAGGTGGGCCGAGTCTGGCCTCAGGGTACCCACCACCTCCCGGAGGATGAGCGACCCCCCGCCCAGCAGCCTGCCTGCCGGGCCCAGCTTGTGGAAACCCCCGTGCTTCCGAGAGGGTACCGGCCCCAGCCTGGAGCCGTGGACACCTGGCCATGGAGCCAGCACTACCTCCAGCTGTGCCAGCACAGCCTCTGCCACCTCCAGGAACTGTGACAAGCTCAAATCCTTCCACCTGTCCCCTCGGGGACCGCCCACATCTGAGCCCCCACCCGTGCCAGCCAACAAGCCCAAGTTCCCAAAGATAGCTGAAGAGGGCCTCCCACAGGAGGCAGCCAAGCCTGGGCTCTTCGTGCCCCCTGTAGCACCCAGGCCTCCTGCACTGAAGCTGCCCATGCCCGATGCCACTTCTCGGCCTGCAGTGCTGCCCCGGCCGGAGAAGCCGCTGCCGCCGCACCTCCAGTGAGTCCGGGTGCAGCAGCTCCTGCCTCCCTGCCCCAGGGACCTTCCCAGCCCAGCCTGTTTTCTGGCCGGTGCCCTGCTGCCCACACTGGCATCTGAGCCTCAAAAGGGTGGGAGGATTCCCTGGTGACCCTGGCCTGCCTCAGGGGCATGGGGATGCCCAGGGTTGCCCTGTGGCACATCTGTCCTCAGGGACAGAGTCACAGTGGCCTCGGGGATGCCAGCCTCCTAGAACCTGACATAAACCCATCTGCAGGCCCTGCATTGCGAGGCCCCATCCCAGCCCCACCTGGTGGCCGGTATCTCCGCTGGGGAGCTGCGAAGGCCGCCTTTGTGTCCTTCCTGGGCATGAATGGCTGGAATGTGGAGCGTGGCCATAACTCAGCCCCAGGCCTGTTTGGGGCTTCCTGCTGTACTGCAGGCTGGTGCCAGGGGCCCCGGGGCGTCCTCCATTCCCTCGTGGTCACCCGTACCAGGGTTCCGTCAGCATCTCTAAGCCCCTGCTGCTGATGGGAAGGGCTGGGAACAGCCTCATCACGTGTGTCGTTCACAAGGCAGCTCTGCTGTCAGTCATTTTGCCAATCCTGGGTCTGGCAGATACCAAGTGCCATCGTCAGGTGCAGCCTCACCCATAGCCAGCAGTCCTGACTGAGAAGGGCACCGGCCACCCTGGGGGAGGGTGTGGGGCCACCTGGGGAGTGTGCAGGGCTCTCACTGTGATGTCCCTTGGGGTTGGGTTGCATCCTTCAGCCTGCTCACATCTGTCTGTTCCCCATGGCTCTGGGAGGTGTCTGTTGTCCCCTGGATGGCAACATCTGAACTCTGGTGCCTAGGACCCTTGCCAACATTGATGGCAGCCCTGGCCTCCTCCTTGGGCTCCCAGGCCTTGGCCAGTTGATTCCTGCTCCCCCTCCCAGTCAGTGGGCCCAGGGCTCAGTGCTCCATTGCCCTGCAGATGCCCTGGATTCTGATGCCCAGCCTGCGGCAGCCACGTGTGCAGGAAGCAAGGGTGGCCTGTCGAGTCTGAGGGTGACGCGGTCCTGCCTTCTTCTCACCCCCTAGGCGGTCGCCCCCTGATGGGCAGAGTTTCCGGAGCTTCTCCTTTGAAAAGCCCCGGCAACCCTCCCAGGCTGACTCCAGCAGGGAGGACTCGGACGAGGACTACGAGAAGGCAAGACTGAGCCAGGAGACCTGGAGCTGAGAGGCTGAAGGACAGCCTGGGCCCTGTGCAGGGTGGCAGGCATTGGGTGGTAGTGTTGGAGACCGTCACCAATGCTGACCACCACTGTGCTCTTCCAGGTGCCACTGCCCAGCTCGGTCTTCATTAACACCACAGAATCCTGTGAAGTAGAGAGGTCAGTGCCAAGCCCCCTGGTGCCTGCAGGAGTGGGGGGCTGAGTTCCTGCTTCTGTGGCCCCCAGCTTGGTGGTGGGCAGTCACTGCCTGGGCACATGGCTCCTGGTGAGGCTGGGCAGGCTGATCACCCTCCCACTCCGTCTGGGGGCACAGGAGGTTGGGGGTGGCGGGGCGGGAGTCCTAGAGCGTCCAGGAGGTTCATGTCCACTCCGCTGTTTGGTTTCAGGCTGTTCAAAGCCACCAGCCCCCAGGGAGAGCCCCAGGATGGGCTATACTGCATCCGGAACTCCTCTACCAAGTCGGGCAAGGTAGGGGCACCCTGGCCGCACGCACACAGCTAAGGGCTGATACAGGTGGGGCTTTACAGTCTGTGGATCCCTGCTCCACCTGGCAGCCTCCTCAGCACCTTAGCCAGTCTGCCCTTGAGCCCCTGCCCCTCAGCAGCCTCCCTCTCCTCTTAGGAATAAAAAGCCACCTGCACATCGGGGGCCCCCAATGGGGAAGAGGAGGGGAGGGAAGGGCTGGGTGCCAGGACTCAGTGGCAGGGCGGGGCTGGTGCACTCAGAGGCAGGGGAGGGTGTGGCAGGAGGTTGGCCAGCACTGCCCGGGTCCCTCCAGGTGTGACCTCGCCGAGCCATGCCCTCCGGTGTCAGAGGTGGCTTGGGGCACCTGCCACTCAAGGCCAGCAGAGGCTCTCCCAGAGCAGCACTTGCTAGCGGAAGTGTCTGCAGCCCCCTCACTTTGCCCGAGACTCCACTGCCCAGCCTGGTGCCCCTGTGTCCTAGGGCTCCTGAGGTTGACCCTGCAGCCTCTCGGCCCAGCCATCTGCTTCAAGCTTCTCTCCCCGTAGGTGCTGGTGGTGTGGGACGAGTCCTCCAACAAAGTGAGGAACTACCGCATCTTTGAGAAGGTGGGGGCCAGGCTCTGCTGGGTGGGGGGACCTAGGATGTGGGACATGGGGCTTGGTAAGGGGCTGGGCGTGGCTCCCGGGTGGGGATGCAGTAGGTGGGCCGAGACTGGCACAGCCCGGATCCCAACCCTTCCCTGCCCCTCCCCTGTGCCCAGGGCTCCCCAGCAGGGCTGGTGATCAGACCTGTACCCTGGCTTTATTTACACCTTGCCGCAGCCCCTGGGCGTGGGGTCCATGTTGGACCTGGGTGTGTGGGGAATGGCTTGGGGACACAGGCGTGGGCCAGACTTTGTCACTGTGATTGCTGACTGCCCCATTTTACAGGGGCTCTGGGCGGGGAGTGGGCTCGGGTGTGGCTGGCCAGGGCCTGCTGACCCTGCTCCTCCCGGCCCTGCAGGACTCTAAATTCTACCTGGAGGGCGAAGTCCTGTTCGCCAGTGTGGGCAGCATGGTGGAGCACTATCACACGCACGTGCTGCCCAGCCACCAGAGCCTGCTGCTGCAGCACCCGTATGGCTATGCTGGGCCAAGGTGACAACGCTGGACGTGCTGCTGGGCAGAAGCAGCCACAGGACCACAGACCTGGCCACGCCGACAGAGCAGCCTGTGTGGGGAGCTGAGCAAGGAGGGAGGGCTGTGCTTGACTCCAGGCCCCCAACAGACACCTTGTGGACCCTGGCCAGGGGCCCCCCAGCAGGCCGGCTCCCAGCTGCGCTCGGCCGTAGCTCTGGAGGACTGGTCAGCTCTCCAGCCCCAGCTGGTCCCTGCAGAAGTCTGGGGCTCCAGAACAGAGCCCTGCCTCACTTTCAGGACACAATGTGTGACGTGCCGCAGAGGCCTGGGAGCCAGGCAGGGCTAGGGCAGTTGGTGGGGCCGAGGACCCCAGGGCATGATAAGACCCAGGCTCCAGGCGGGGCCAGTGCTCCCAATAAATCCAAGGCGACCCTTGCCCCGTGTCCTGCTTTGATTGGAAGGAGGGGCTGGTTGTCCTCTGATGTTCAAGTGGGGCACAACTCACAGGACTCCAAGGTGGTGTCCCTGGCCACCGACTCATCCAGGGTGCACGGCTAGAGCAGGTCAGGGCCTGCCTGCAGTGGCCAGCTTTCAGCCTGCACAGAGAACCCAAGGGCCTGAGGTGGGGTGCAGGGCTGAAGGCCCCATGTCTACACTTGCTTTGCTCGCTGCTTTGACCAATAGATATTGAGTGCTCCTGTGCCCAGTATGGTGCCCACGCTGGGTGTGGGTGTGATGCCTCTGCCCTGACTTGGCCAAGCTCACAAGCCAGAGTGGGGACAGCCAGGCATGAGATGCCAGCAACGTGGGGTTCCGGGAGCTGGGTGTACAAGGACCAGCAGGGACTTCAGGGAGACTTCTCGGAGGAAGGGAGGCCCCCGCACAGGCCAGGGATGGGTGAGGATGGGGCCTACAGATACCCAAGTCCTCTGTGTGACACCCCGCTCAGGCACAGCCCTGCCGTGGAATTCTAGTGGGAAAACAAAACGTGGCCAGGCCAGGGCTGGCGGGGAACCAGGATCATCTGCTCTGTGCTCTGTGTTGGGGAAGAAAGAGGTTGTAAGGTGAAACCCACATCGAGGCCTGCACTGTGGCCACCAGTCAGTGGCTGACTGTCCAGGGGACAGCTCTGGGGGCCTGTGGTTTACTGGATGAGCAAGGTTAGTAGCCTGGGAGGCCGAGGCCCTGGCGCACCACAGGGCACAGGGTGACAGCAGGCCCTGAGGGTGTCAGCAGCCATCTGCTTCCAGGAACCAGTGTCTGCCCCGTCCCTGCAGCTGTTTACTCTTCAGCCTGCCCAGGAGAGGGGCGGTGCACCGTGACGGAGCTGAACACAGGGAGCCTAGGGCGTTCTGCACCATCCCTGGAAAACCACCCTGGGTCTCCTGCCTGTGGTCGGGATTCTTTGCCCTGTCTGCCCCTTAGGGACTTGGGGGGCATCAATGCCCACTGTGGCCGCAGTCCCACTCCTGGGTGTTGAAATAGGGAGCTGGGTCAGAGCACTGCTTTGTCGAGCTAAGCTGCTCAGCAGCGTGCTCGCCTGTGCAGCTAGCGCGGGCTCCTGTCTCAGATGAAGGCCCCCGGGCTGGAAGGGTTGTGGGTTACCCTGGACTGCTGGGTGCTGCCCAGTGCCCACCCCAGGGCCTGGCTCAGTCTCTTCTCGACTCCTGGGGCTAGGCCAGCTGACACAGTGGGCCACCTCTGTGCCAGGGCTTCACTAGCAAAAGCAACGGGGGCATCTGGCTGTGGTCCTCCGGCTCCTGACACCAGCCATGAGTACTCTCCTCATAAAGGCCAGGAGGCGGGGGTTCCTGGTACGGAGCACTTTGTGCCTTGAGGGTGCTGGGCTGGGAATTTGGCTGTGTGCATGTCCCAGCCTCGCCACTCACTGTCATATGACTCCAGCCCTGCTTCTCTGCTCAGAGCTGAGACCCTCGCCCTGCTTGGCTCCTGGGGCCCCCCTCAGTCCTCACTGTGACAGCCACTGTGGGGGTGTCTGGCTGGCTCCATGCACCTCCCTGGGCTCCAGAGTCACAGCTCTGGGGAACAAAACCGACCACAGGAGGCCTAGGCTCTGCCCCCGGCTCCTGCTTCCCTACTGTACTGATAGAGACTGAGGTTCTCTGGGATCCCGGACTGGTCCCTGTCATGATGTGTGCAGAGCTGGTGCTGTCCACAACTTGGGAAAAGGGCCCTGGTACTGTAGGCTGTTTCCCCAAGCGGAAGACAAACCATAGTTTTATGTTTCCTGCAATTGACCTGAAAGTGTGGTGAAAAAAAAAAAGTGTGCCTTTTGCTTGTTTGTTTAGATTTTTACAGAAGAATGTTTTTATTTTATTCCTTTATTATGATTTTTTTGTTGTTTTGTTTTAGATGGGGTCTTGCTATGTAGCTCAGGCTGGCTTCGAACTCAGGGCAGTCCTCATCCTTCAGCCTCCCAAGTGCTGGGATTACAGGCGTGCATCACCACGCCTGGTTTATGATTATTTTTGCAGTGCCAGGGATGGAATCAGAGCCTCATTCATGTTGAGCAAACGCTGTGCCACCCCCAGCTCCAGAGATGACTTTAGAACCAGAAAGACCCCTGACAAATTGGAGTTGCTCCGGGTCCCACCCAACCTCAATTCTGGGTCATGTGGTGGGGAGTGCCCCCTGCTGGTCGGGGCTTGGACTCAGCCCTGAAGAGGCTTTGCATCCCAGGCAGGGCCAGGAGAGCTGAGGGAGGAAAGGTAGAGACCTACGGCTTCCTATTCTGCTCCCTGGGACCACGGTTGCCCCAGACTGGCCCTGCCACTCCCATTTTACAGGTGGGGAGACTGAGGCCCAGAAGCAGAGGCTCCTGAGTGACCAGGCCCTGATGGGAAATGACTGGACAACCCCACAGTCACATGGGAGACCTGGGCGGAGTCCAGATGTCTCTAGAGGAGGGGAAGCTGCAGCCTCCTTGCACACATCCCAGGGGCTCTGCCTGTGCATTCTTCCTTCATCTGGGGGCCGGGACAGGGGCCCTGGAAGGAGTCGGCCTGCACCCCAGCTCCCGGCCAGTGCTCTGCTGGGCAGGGGGGAATTGGAGCAGGGAGCAGGCCTCTGCCTGCAGGCCCTGTCTGAGGCCATGGGACCCTTGGAGGCTGCCTGACCCCTGCCCTCATGTTGCCCTCTGGCCTTATCCCTGCCCACACCCTGGGCTGCTCATTTCCCCCTCATTTCCTGTGGAATAAAACAGAAAAGTAAATAAAACATAAATGATGCAGCCTGACGAATTGTTATTTGAATCCAAGTGACCTCTGAGGAGCAGCCTCCAGCACCCACATGCCCTCCCTGCTCCTTCTGCACTGACCCCTCGGTTTTTACTTTTATTTTGTATTTTCTTTTATGGTACTAGGGATGGAACCCAGGGCCTTTGCACTGAGCTACATCCTAGCCCTTTTCCATTTTATTTTTTATTTTGAGACAGGGTTTAAGTTGCTAATTTGCCCAGGTGGGGCTTAAACTTGTGATCCTGCCTCAGCCTCCCAGAGTGGCAGGATCATAGACATATACCACTACACCTGGCATCCTGCTGTCTTTGTGTCTCATGTTCTTGTTTTTCCAAAAAGCCTCTGCCACCCAGTTATGCATCCACCCCAGCCTTTTCCTGTTTTTGTGTTTTGTAGCAATGGAATGACAGACATGAGTTTTGGCATCTGGCCTCTGCCTCATAGTGGGAGACTCGCTCAGCTGGCGTGTGCAGCGTGGTGCGTGGAAGCTCCCTCTGAGATCTGTCCACTGCTGACTGTGGGTGGACCCTGGGCTGTTTCCACCGGGGGCTCATCACAGAAAACGCTGTCCGGGGCACCAGGATCTTCTTTCTGATTCCCAGGAATACTGCTCTGATGCCCGTGCCCGCCGACAGCACAAGAAGTCCTCCGGCTTTGGTCCTGCCTGCGCTTGGCTTTGACAGGCTTTTCACTTTCCCAGACTGGTGCGCATGTGATTCTGGCTTTAATTTGCATTTAGCTAATGGCTGATGAAATTGAGCATGGTTTATTAGCCATGTTGGTTTTGTCTCCTGTGAAGCGCCTCTTTACCTCTTCTGCCCGTTTTTTTATTAACCTTTTTTTTTTTATTAATCTATAAGTTTTATACACTCTTGATACTGTTAGTAATGTGTGTTGCAAATATCTCTTCCAACTCTGGCTTATCTCAACTGGTTATAGCATCTTCTGGTGATCAGTTCTTATTTTTGAAGCAGTTTGGTTGGGGATTCCATTTTGGTTAGTGCTCTTTGTTACTTGTTTAAGAAATTTTCAGCCAGGTGTTGTGTGGAACATGCCTGTAAACCCAGCATCCTGAGAGGCTGAGGCAGGAGGACGGCAAGTTTGAGGCCAGCCTAGTCAGTTTAGCAATTTAGCAAGACCCTGTCTCAAAAATTAAAAAGGGTTGGGGATATAATGCAGTGTAAAGGCTCTAGGTTCAATCCCCAGTACCCAAAACAAAACAAAACAACAACAACAAAAAAAAAAACCCTTGTTTCTTAAATGGGGTTTCATTATGTTGTCCAGTTGGGCCCTTAACTCCTGAGCTCAAGCAGTCTTCCTGTCTCAGCCTCCCAGGTAGCTAGGACTACAGATGCCACCATGCCAGCTTCCCACACAAAACCAGCTTGTCGGTTCCGATAACAACAACCCAGGTGGCATTTTGATTGGGAATTCATTATTGCTATGACACAGCGTGAGGAAAACTGACATCTCCGCGGTGTCGAGCCTTCTGGTTCCTGAGCCAGGTCTGCTTTCTATTTGCTTCGGTCTTCTTTAATGTTTGCCAGTAGGTTTTATAATTTTGCCATCATGGCCTTGCTCACCTTTTGTTAAGTCTGATTTCTTCATATTTCTTTTGGTCGATTGTACAATGTATATTTTCTTAATTTCATTTTTTGTTTGTTTGCTAATAGCATATAAAAGATACCTTGCCTTTTTTGTTGTTTGTTTTTTTTGAGACAGGGTCTCACTACATATTCTAGGCTGGCCTTGAGCTCACTATGTAGCCCAGCATGGCCTTGAACTTGCAGCGATCCTCCTGCCTCTGCCTCCAGAGTGCTGAGATTACAGGCGTGCCTTTTAACTGGAGCACTTTGTACATTTGTATTTAATGTAATTAAAACTACCAGCTTATTTTGTTTTTATTTGTTACAGTGCTGGGCCTTGAACCCATGGCCCTATGGATGCCAGACCAACACTCTACATCCCAGCCTGGGGCATTTACTGCCCCACGTGTGCTTGTGTTTCTCTTCTGAGATGAGGTCTTGTTAAATTGCCAGGCCGGTCTCAAATCCCTGGACTCAAGGCATCCTCCTGCCTTAGCCTCCCAATAGTAGGAACTGCAGGTGCGTGCTGCCACATCCAGCTTCTTTTTATTCTTTTTCTATCCTTTTTTCCACATTCTTTTGGATCGAGCTACTTAAAAAAAAAAAATCATTGTTTCCCCTTCTCTCCTAGTTAGAATGTCGTCGGTGCCTGCCTGGCAAGCTTGAGGTCCTGAGTTCGATTCCTGGTTCCGAAGGGGAAAAAAAGTCGTATGTTCCCTTTCTAACCCTAAGTCTAGAGCTCACACCCAAACCCTCCTCCTGGACAAGACAGGTTCTCAGGGGACCCTCACTTCACTGACCCCTTCATGACTTGAGGTTGTCATGGTACAGATTTAATTCTATGTGGGGTTTTTGGTTTTGGTTTTGGTTGTTGTTTGTTTTTGCTGTACTGGGGATTGAACTCAGGGCCTTTGCATTAAAGTGTTAAAATCTAACTAACACACACTATCATGTGTTTTAAAGTATACAGTTCTAGCCAAGCATGGTGGCACACTCCTGTAATCCCAACACTCAGGAGGCTGAGGCAGGAGGATTGCTGTGAGTTCGAGGCCAGCCTGAATTACACAGCAAGACCCTGTCTCAAAAAAACAAAAAACTAAATGAAATTTAAAAAAATAAACTATACAGTTCTGTGGCTGTTAAGTACATTCATATCATGCAAACATCTCTACTGTCCCCTCCAGGATGTTTTCATTTTTCCCGAACTGAAACGGCCTCCTGCCCCTCCTCCTGGGCCCCAGCAGTCACCACTCTACTCTCCATCTCCATGTTAGCTACTTGTACTTCATTCAAGGGGCCCCATCCAACATTGGTCCTTTTTTTTTTTTTTTTGGAATCTGGAATCGAACTCAGGACCTCATGCTTGCCAGGCAGGCGCCATGCCACTGAACTATATCCCCGGCCCTCAACATTGGTCCTTTTGTGACTGGCTTATTTCATTTAGTGTAGTGTCTTCAAGGGTGATCCATAGTGTAGCAAGTGCCAGAATTTTCTTCCTTTGTCAAACTGAATACTATTCCATTGTATGTAGAAAGTACATGTTGCAGAGCCAGGCATGGTGGCGCACACCGGTAAACTCAGCACTTGGGAGGCTGAGGCAGGAGGGTAGCCGAGTGTTTGAGGCAAATGTGGACTAAATAGCAAGACCCTGTCTCAAAAAAAAAGTACATGTTGCTTATCCACTCATCATTCAGCAGACTCTTTTTTTTTTTTTTTTTTTTTTTTTGTGGGTGCCGGGGGTCGACCTCAGGACCTTGCGCGCCAACAGGCGCCCGTGCCGCTGAGCGATACCACCGGCCCCTTTTTCGTATGTGGGATCCGGGAGTCGAACTCGGGCCCTCGCGCTTGCAAGGCAGGCGCTTATGCCGCTGAGCCATCTCACCGGCCCTCAGCAGACTCTTGAGACGCTTCCATGCTGTGGCTGACGTGAATAACGCTGCGATGAACCATGAGTTACAAATATCTGCTCAAGTCTGTTTTTATTTCTTTTGGGTGTATAACCAGACACGGAATTGCCAGTAATTCCATGTTTAGCTAAGTAAACTGTCCTGTTTTCCACAGGGTGGCTGTTATGGTTTGTGTCTAGATGTCCCCCCAAAGCCTCATGCAGTCACGGAGGCGGCTTCTGGAGTTTATGACTGATTCGTGGTCTAATGCTGGGATTATGGGCGTGAGTGCTACACCCACCCTGGGGCGGGCAGCCTGCATGTAGTATAAGGGAGGGAAAGAGGTTGCTCTCTCTCGTGCTCTTGCACTCCTCCTCCCTTTTTGCTCTTGTTGCTTTTGCTGCCTTCCGCTGCCACGAACTGTCACCCTCTGCCATGTGCCACTCTGCCTTGGAGCCAGCTGATTATGGATTGAAACCTCCACAAACTGTGAGCCAAATAAACCTTTCCTTCCTTAATTTTGGGTGGTGGGTATTTTGTCTCAGCAACGAGAGAAAAGTAACCGAGACAGTGGCACTGCTCCCCATCCTCACCTGCAGGAAACAAGGGTGCACTCTGGCACCCTTGCCAGCCCTGTCCCATCCTGCCGTGTCCTTCCTTTCCTTTCTCTTTCTGCCATCCTAATGTGTGTGAAGTGCTATCTCACAGTGGTTTTTGATTTGCATTTTCCTAATGATAAGGATGTTGAGAATATTTTTGTGTGCTTTTTGGCCACCTCTAGATATTCTTCAGAGAAATGTCGATTCAGGTCCTTACCAATTTTAAAATTGGTTTGTTTGTCTTTGTTGTTTTATTTTTATTTTTATATTTTTGTGGTATTGGGGATTGGATGCAGGGCTATATCCTTAATCGTTTTTATTTTGTATTTCTAAACAGGTCTCACAAAGTTGCCCAGGTGGAACTGGATCTCGGGATCCTCCTGCCTCAGCCTGCCAAGTGCTGGGGTTACAGCTGTGCACCACCACACCTGGTCCTGTTTTTAAATTATAGGCAGTATTTCTTTCTTTTTTTTTTTTTTTATAGGCAGTATTTCTTATAAAATTTTCTTAGATTGCATTCCTTAGAAGCAACCCTTGGAGCAGGGACCCTTATGCAAGTGGCTTATTAAGGGAATGTTTCAAGATGACAGGGAGGGGAAAAGGCAAGGGTGGAAGTGTTTGGGCTGGAGACCTGAAGTGCCAGTCCTGCCCAAGCACTACTGCCAGGGCACAGGTGGGGCAAAGCTATTCCTGCCGGCCGCGCCCGAGTTCTGGAGGAGCCATGTGCAGCACTTGGGAAGGGCACCCGGCGGGACCCCATGGGTGACCCCCGCCAGCCTCCCTGCACCCGCAGAGCCGGCTTCTCCCGCCTGGGCTTCCACCATCCGCCAGGGACTCTCTGTGTTGTAAGAGGTCAGGGCGTCCAGAGAACTCTCAAGAGCTGCCAGCCTTGTTCACTTTGTACTGCTGTAGCAGGAGACTCGGGACTGGGTAATTTATAACAGAAACCTAAAGGGTTCCAGAGCTAGAGGCCAGGAGCCCATGGTCAAAGTGCAGGCATGTGGCAGGGTCCCTCTCCATGTTCCCATGTGACCTGAAGAGGGTAGGAGACAGGAAGAGCTCACCCTTCATTGTGGCCTTCCTGCCACCCACATGGGCAAAGCCCCTCTGGCCTCATCCCCTCCCTGGCTATTAAAGTCAACGTGAGTTTGGAGCAAACATTGAAACCACAGTGAATGGGTAGCAGGGCGAACCTTAGCCCTCACTGCTACTGTTGACGCCAAGGCCATACGATGTCACCCTCCCTTCTGCACTGTCTGTGCTAGGTTCTCTTCCGGCTGGCACTTTGACTCCTCCAGGCAGCTCACCCGGGTGTAGTGTCCTGCCCTTACCGGTCTAGTTGCCGTCCTTGCCTGCACGCTTACCGCCCGTGGGAGCACCTGGAGATGCCCGCCCCTCCCCAATCGCCCGCAGGCGATTTAAGCTTCTTGGACTTGTGGGTTTTTATCTTTAAATCCCCAACTCCATTCTTTTTTTTCATGCTAGGGACTGAACCAAGGGCCTCGGGCATGCTAGGAAAACACTCTAGCTCTGAGCTATAACCCAACCCCTTTTTATTTTGAGACAGGGTCTCACAAAATTGCCCAGTCTGGTCATTAACATGTGACTCACCTGCCTCAGCCTCTTGAATCTCTGGGATTACAGGTGTGCATTACTATTTCAAGCTACATTTTTTTTTTTGTATGTTCATGTTTCTACTTTGTTCAGTCACCTACTCCACCTTCCTCCCTCCCTCTCTCTTGCCCCAAGCCTTCACTGATGCCTTTTATGGACCAGTCCTTGTGGCTGGGACAGAGTTGTGGACTTTTGTCAGAAAAGCCATCAGAAAAGTCAGCCTGGGGCCAGGGATATAGCTCAGCGGCACAGCACCTGCCTTGCAAGCATGAGGTTGTGAGTTCGATTCCTGGTACCAAAAAAAAAAAGAAAAGAAAAGTCAGCCTGCAGGAGAAATGTCCCTAGGACAGGGGCCATGGACTCTCATCTGCTCTCTGGACTGCACTCTGGTCAGTCAGGAGGCTCTCGCTGGGCAGAGGCCCGGGTCTTGCATGATTCTGTCACTGCCGGCTCTGGCTCAGCTTTCTGTGGGCCTGCAGGGACAAGAGGCTCTGCCCATTTTTCTGCCTGGTCCTGTGGGACTCAGATGAGATGCCAGCATGGACACTGTGTAGGAAGGTGCTGGCCCATGTCTTGGGCCAGCCTCTGGTCACAGGCAGGTGACCGGTCCCACCAACACCTGGGCTGCATTCCCTGGTTGTGCTAAGGTGACTCCCACGGGCACAGCTGGGTGGGTCCTTGCCTCAGTGATAATGGAAATGAAAATGGAGGCATTCAGCATGGGAAAAAGCTTTACCTAGAAAGAAATCAAGGTGGGGTGCACAACTCTGACAAAGACAAAGCTGGCCCCCTAACAAAGGGAAGCAGAGGAGATGGGAGGGGGCTTCAGTTTGAGGGACAGAGGGGCACGGGGCTGAAGAGGTGGACGTTCACAAGGAATGGAGATGAGTTTCCTGGAGTGCTGTGGTGCCTGCGATTGGGTGGGGCATTAGCACAGTTCTGCTGCTCAGCTCAGGAAGATGCCCTATGGCTTGAGGGGTACTGGGCTGCCTCGGTCCTGTGGGCTGTGCTGGAACCAGGGTGACTGTAGGGTGAGGGCAGTGGCGACTTCTGGGCATATCTGAAGGTCACTGTGACTCTCTTATCCTGGCTTCTTCAGTCTTGAAGGGGGGGTGAGATAGGCAGGGTACATCAGGGATCATAAGCCTCGCTTTGCCAACTTTTGCACATCCACTCCCTACATGACTAACGTGGCTGGGTGGAGAGCTGACAAGGGTTTCACCCAGGTTTTGTTAAATGAAGGTCAAACTTTGCCCTACTTTTACTTCCCTATTGGCCATCTGTAGGCCCAAGTGAAGAGTCCTGGTTTTTTTTTTTTTTTTTTTTTTTTTTTTGTGGGTACCGGGGGGTCGACCTCAGGACCTCACGCGCCAACAGGCACCCGTGCCGCTGAGCGATATCACCGGCCCCTTTTTCGTATGTGGGATCCGGGAGTCGAACTCGGGCCCTCGCACTTGCCGGGCAGGCGCTTAAGCCGCTGAGCCATCTCACCGGCCCCGAGTCCTGGTTTTTAACAGAAACTGCTTTTAAATTCTTGTCTGCCTCAGAAGAATACATATCATGCTTTTAATGAGGAACAGGTGAAGGGCCCAGGAGTTAGTCTGTCTGTTCTCTATGGTATTTTGTTTTGTTTTTTGAGACAGAGTCTCACTGTGTAGTTCAGTGTAGTTCAGGCTGAACTTGAACTCACTACGTAGCCCAGGCTGGCATCAAATTCACATGGTCCTCCTGCCTCAGCCTCCCAAGTGCTGGGATTATAGGCATGGACTACCAAGCCCGGTTAACACTTAATCTTAACGAGAAATGGATGAAGATCTTTCCGTTTTTGCGCTATCGTTAACTATTCCAGTCTCTGGTCATACCTTCCTGGTAGGTATTTAACCAAGTAGGTGATCACAATTTTTAACCTTTATTTTTTTTTACTGAAGGTAACTCAAGGCTCCTCAGGGGTTACTCAGGGGCTTGTGGGAGACTTTTCTCTTCTACCAGTTGTGTCACTTGCCAAGTAGGGCCAGGGTCTCGCAGACCATGTGGCTTCCCTTGGAAGCACAGGGGATCTCCCTCTCCCCAGGGAGCCTCCTCTTTGCAGAACACTCACTGGCTATAGGGCCGGGGGTATAGCTCAGAGGCACAGCGCCTGCCTGGCAAGCGCGAGGTTATGAGTTCGATTCCTGGTACCCTCCCCCAAAAAAGAAAAAAAGAACTGGGTCCTGGTCTCTGGATTCTCAGTTTCCCTGCTCATAAGTTTGGGGGGCCCTCTGGAGTTGCAGGCCCCTTTTAGAAGGGTCCTGGCTGACTCTGGAGGGCCAGGGCCACAATACTGGCGTCCTTTTAGCCTCGTCATCCTTTTAAACTTTGCTCTCTGAGTCTCAGTTGCTGAACATGCAGAAGGTCATTTCCGCCATTTGAAGTGGGAACACTGGGTTTTAATTCTAACCAGCGTGATTCTCTGTGGCTATCAGGGGACTTTGAAACATAAAATGTGCACAGAGGACAGTTACCCTGTCACGCGTCATGGTCAGCATCAGTGTCTGGAGCCAGTGCTGTGCCCTGTCTGGCCTGTCATCTTGAAATACTGCTCAGGTCAGGTGTTACAAATTGTGCTTCTGCAGAATATTAACAGATAATTGTTACAAAGTTTTACAAGGAAAATATAAAACAAAAAATAATTAGAGCAACGCTAATCCAGTTAGCATAATCCTCCTGAACCAAGAAACATACTTCGTAAATGTGGTTTTGTCAGAAAGTTGTATCTAAGAATACTTGTTAGAGTCCTTCTTTTCTTAACTAGTGGTATTGAATCCAGTGCTTCCCACTGAGGCATAGTTCCAGAGGACCCCCCCCTTTTTTAAAAATTTGAAACAGGGTCTCTCAACTTGCCATGTTGCCCTAGTTGGACTCAAATTGTGATCCTCTTACTTCAACCTCCCAAAGTGCTGGGATTACAGGCATACGCCATCATGCCTGGCCCACAGATGTACTTTCTAGGTGACTAATACTCAATATTTTAATTATTGGAGTGGCACTGCTTGGAATATGTTTAGGCACATTTCATTATTTTTGCTCAGAGATGATAGTCATGATATAATTAGGAACACACAAACATATACCTGTAAAAGTCTATCATTACAAATAACTTTAATTTGGAGAAACCAGTGTGGTAAGATGCTTCCCTAAGCCTAGCATCTTAGAACTTGGCTTGGATACTCGGGGAACACAGATACATTTAACATGCAAAGCTGCCAGCAATGATCAGCATCACAGCCAACACAAGCCATTTACATGTTCATTTAGTTTTTACTTTTGAGGCAACATTTAGACTCTGTGGTGCAGTAGTATAGTTACACTTACGTGATTATTGGACAGGTCTACAAAGCTAGATCAAAGAATAGCTTTAGACCTCTCACAAGTTTAGAAAACAGTACTAATGCCCAGAAATAGACTTATTACCTGATGTACACAAGTACCTCATTTATACAATAACAAAATGCTTATTCAGTCAAAGCCAATCAATTTGTGTCGTGTTTTAAATGGCAAGACTGTCCAAATGGCAGGCTTCCTCCCTTGAATGACACTAAGTACAAACAACAGAGAGCAATTTGCAAAGTTTGGATCATTTTTTATGTTTAAGGTCTAAATGCAATGCATATTGTATAAAAGAGGGCACTTATTGGTTACCTTGGATATATTAAAGTTATTTACTTTTAACTCTATGAAATTTTGATCAACATTTAGAGAGAGCTCAGCCTCACATCATATTTAGTCCTCAGATAAAAACACATTTCTAATGCCAGATACAGAAGGTATCAAATATACTATCATGACCTAAAATAATAGCTGTTCATGTAGCCGATGTAAACTGATCGTTTAAAAGACTTTACAACAAACCAACGCTTAAACCCTAACTCCTTTAGGACTCCGTTTCTTAAATAATTAGAATCTTACCGCGGAAAACAGAAAAAAAATCTTGATAAAAGATAATTTTTTTTGTTTTTGCTAAGCTAGTTTTTGTAAATTTGTACCAAGAGATCAATAGTTTAAGAAAACCTTATTACTTAGACATTCTAAACATCTTTATTTACCATATAAAATGCTTTCTCATCCAAAAGCATTTCCTATTTTTAACTTTGCTGTACCTATAAATTTCTTTACATCTTTTTTTTTTTCTTCCTTAAATTTACATTTGAAACAATCCTTACAAAATTTCTGAATTTGGACTCATAGTTTCCCCCTGCATTTTAGCTAGGACTGGCTTGGGATAACAGATCTCTAAGCAACATTTTTTTTTTTTTTTTAAACAGTACTGGGGATTGCATCCAGGGCCTTTGCACCAGCTACATTCCCAGCCTCTTAAAATATTTTTATTTTGAGACAGGGTCTTGCTAAGTCACTCAGGTTGGGCTTGAACTCATGATCTTCCTGCCTGAGCCTCCCAGAGTACTGGGATTACAGGTGTGTGCCACTATGGCTCTAAGCAACCTTGTCTAACAATAAAGACAGCAGAGAAATAAATTAGATAAAGGGCCCATGTGCAGCACCAAAAGAAAAAGAGGAAGAAAAATAGAGGTCTTTGAGGTATTAACAGAAGCTTTGGGGTTTTATAGGAAAAGGGAACAAAGACAAGGGTCAGAGGCTTACACAGCTGGTCTCAGAGGGGATCTGATCAGGTATTGATCTGGCTGATTGGTGTCTCAGGACTGGTTCTGCCAGGTCCCAGGAGAGCCATCATCACTGGGGGAGGGGGAGGGACGAATACATGCAATGCTTTAAATGGGCAACAGGTCCTGGGTTAAGGCCCAGGAGTACACCTGCCCTTTTGTCCCCAGGGTGGCCCCTAATTTCTCAATTCTCCCAAGAGATCCCATTCTCCTTAAAGGGGCAAGAGGCAATGGTCTCTTATCTTCTATTATGGCTTCAAGCTGATTCATGGATGCAGACCCTATCCGCCCTGGGGCTTATAGGGATCCCTGGCTGTGTGCTGTAAGTGGGACAATGTGCACCTTGCTGGCTCCTGAACAAAGAGGGGCTCATACCCCTGGGCAACCTTTAGCTTTACTTGAAACTGTTGCAGCCTTGAGGAAGCAAATTTAACAATTAAAATAGACACAGGCCCAAACTAAGAAGCAGTAAAATAGCAGCAAGAAGCCAAATGAGGCTGGGTAGGGCAGCTATCATTTCTGTCCGGATGGTGTTTGGGTCTGTGTCCGGGTTGTATGAGGAATAGCCAGGAGGTTTGTTCCCCTTTTTATACCTGCTTCAACCTTCCCAGAGTTATTCGCATAGGAGCAACAGGTTTTGTTAATGACTGATACTCCCCCTTCACAGGCTGAGAGATAACCTAGGGCTAGTCTATCAGTGACATTCACCAGGGAATCTAGGTACTCCTGGATGTTTTTTAAGGCTTCCCCTGTATTTGCAGGCAGTTCTAAGGCCATGGTGAGATTTCTTAGTTGCTTCATGGTGGGTGAAGCCCACCCAAGGGACTGCCAGGCCAATAGCTGTTCCTATCACAGCTGAGATGAACCCAGCAGCTCTCTTGGCCATCATGGGTTTGGGCTGCCCTGGCTTGCTCTGAGGTTGACATTTCCTCCTCCAGTGACAGTGTCTGCAGAAAGCACCATGTTTTTTCCTAAGGGGCCGGAGGCCTGGGAACTGTAGCCTGGGCTCTGGTCCAAGGCAGGCCACTGTCAGGCAGCCACGGGGCTGCAGAGAGCCCCAGGCTGCAGCTAAGAACACAGCTTTCTCTTTAGTCCTCCTAATCCTCTCTACCTCCTCCACCTGATCCCGATTATTGAAGACCCTAAGAGCTATTTCCAGCAGCTGGTTTATGGAGTCTGTGGGCCAGTAGTCATCTTCTGCAACTCTCTGGACATCTGGGGCTGATAGGGACATGAAACGCATAGCCAGGAAGACTTGTCCCTCCTGGCTGCTGGGGTCTAGGTTAGTTTATTTTCTAATGACCTCCACCGATCGCCCCTGAAATACTTCAGGGTTTCTCCGGTCTCTCAGCTCACTTCTCAGACCTGGCCATAATGAACGAGATTATGGCAGACCTCCCATCCCCTCTACCATGCATGTTGTCCTGTGATTACAGCGCTCCCTGGCTTGGGACAGTCTCTGACCCTTCAACCTAGCATCATTTCCTGGCCTGGTGGCATCTCCTGCTCAGAAAATATCGTGGCCACAGAATCTCTCCTCCATCCTGCAGCACTGGGACAGCTGTATCTGAATGTCACCACAGGTCAGGTCAAAGGTTAGTGCAACCCTGTTTTTCATTTTTTTTTTTTTGGCACCAGCGGCCTTTATTGGTTGCAAGGTCAAATGAAGGGGAATTCAACAGATCCAGCTCCAGGGCCGGTGTCTGTGGACCTGCTTGACAGTGCACTCCCAACCCTTTTTAAAATAGGACCATGCAGAATGTCTGGTTCCTCTTTGGGGTGAGGAAAGGCTACATAAACCCAGTGGGCTTTCCTCAAATCCTCATCCTGTATAGAGTGATAAAAGCCTGGACATAAGGAACCTGCAGATGCCTTTCCTCTTGCAGACAAATCTAGCTGTAAAATTGTGCTGTAATAGAGGGACTCATTTTTTGGCCATCTTTCCTGGCTCCCTAGCTGACACTGACGCCAGGCTGTGTTACAAAAGAAAATCAACTTTTCTTTAATCCTTGTTAAACTTGCCTCAATTTGCCAAAAGGTATCCCAGTGGTGAGTCCTTCAGAATGCTCCCTGTGGCCCCTGTATTATGGTAGGACTTTTATTAGATGGAAGGGTCTTGCATCAAAACAAGCAAAATACCCTAGACTCACTTGGCCTGCTACCTCCCTTTGACTGCTACCTCCCTTTGACTAGGAGATGAAAGGAGAGCTATGGCAGCTAAATCTCAAAGGGAAAACTTTCCCTTTTTCCTTGAATGAAACAATTGAGGTGACCCACTGGGGTGCCTCAGATCTCCAAAATCTGTCTGACAAGTTAGGTGTTTATGGAGGGTGCAGGGTTCCCAGTGAGTCCACACAGGATAATGATTTAACAATGGTCAGCCGAAGGGGCTGGAGGTTGGGTTGGAGCTGAACAAAGTGCTCAGGGAGAGGAGTTCCCGAGCCCCTGGTGCCATCGACCTCCTAAGGGTGATGGGTGTGTGTGAACCCAGACTGCCACTCAAATCGGCTGGGCTGCCTGGCTGAGAAACCAGGTCCTCAACCTAAGCAAGACAGTGGGAATTATCTTCTGTAGATCCTGAGTGAAAAGGAAAAGGATTATCAGGAGGTTTTCACCACACCTCAGGATCTTTGTTTCCCAGACAGTGGCAGAGAACGCAACCCAAAGAACCCCAGAGTTACGAATCACCAGAAGGTGGGAAGCACAGAGGAGTTGCTAGCAGCACAGAACAGACTACTAGAGAGAAGCAGGAGGGAGCCTGACAAATTCAGAACCCCTGCTCAATGAAACGTGTGTCGCCAAGGTTTTTAGGAAAGGAATCAATGCTACTCCAAACCAGTGACCAGAACAAGCCATCAACTAACCAGGACAATCCTGGGCCCCAGTTCCCAATTAGTTAAAGTCCCAACCTGATTACCCCCAGGTGTTTCATGGCCAAACCAACAGAGGTTAAGGGAACTGAAAAAGAGGGTTATTAATGCCCATAGGGTTGGTTTGGAGCAAATCAGATCTTGTTGGTCATTATCTCAGCCCTGGTCTCCTAGCTCTGCCCCTTATGGCTTTTTTTTTTTTTTTTTGCGGGTACCAGGGGGTCGACCTCAGGACCTCGCACACCAGCAGGCGCCCGTGCCGCTGAGCGATATCACCGGCCCCTTTTTCGTATGTGGGTTCCGGGAGTCGAACTCGGGCCCTCGCGCTTGCTGGGCAGGCGCTTATGCCGCTGAGCCATCTCATCGGCCCCTGCTCCTTATGGCTTGAGGGGCCATTTGGTTCCCAGGAGATGACTGGGGTTACCCGGTAGGCAGTAGCTGGTGGAACCTAGGGGTGACCTACAGACTTAGGGCAAAGGAGACTTCTGGGCATAGCTGAAGGTCCCTGTGACTCTCTGCCCTTGGTGTCCTCAGTTTTGCACCGGGGTAAGACCGGAGAGTTACGTTAGGGCTAATAAACCTTGTCAAACAGACACTCCCTGAGTAGTGTGCCTACCAGAGCTGAGCAGGGATCCGGCCCAAAGTTTTCAGGTAATAAAGGAAAATGAAGGTACAGTCACTAGCTGGACACCTGCAGGTTCAATCGAGAGCTTTGCTACAGGGCTTGTCAACCAGCACCAGCAGGCCGGGCCCTGAGATCCGGCAGCCTTTCAGTCCGCGGAGTCTTATCAGGCCCCGCAGGCCCCGCCGGCCCCGCCATCCAGACCCCACCCTGATCGCGGGCCCCAAACGCCGCCTGGGGATCCGTCCGCTGCGCGCACGCGGGGGCCAGGGTCGTCCGCTGACCGGGGCCAAGCAGCCCCGAGACCCGGCCCGAGCGCGCCTCCGACCCGGGTGGGACCTGCAGTGAGAGGCCCCAGAGGGAGACTGACGCCGGCCGATGGGTGGCGAGCACAAGCCGCTCGCGCCACCGCCCGGTACAGCCAAGAGCGCGCGCCGGCCCACCGCTCCCGCCGAGTAAGCCACGCCCCCTACCAACAAGATACGCCCCCTGAAGGCCTCTCCTGCCCCAACCTTGAATAACCAATCGCAGAGTGTGATACTAACGGCGGCGGCACGCGACAGACCAATGAGACGGCGAATTGTTTGGCGGCCCGCCGCAGGCCGCACCCAGCTGGGGCGGCGGGGGCGAGCGCGAGGGCTGAGGGGCGGAGAGGCCGGGCGGGCCGCGTTTGCGGGCCAGGGTGCGCGCGGCGGACAGGGGGCGGAGCCAGAGCCGAGCCCGAGCCCTGAGGCTGCGGCTACACTCGGACTGCGAGTTGCGAGCTGCCTTCGATTCGCCGCGGAGGTGAGGCCCGCGGGCGGGGGCGGGGGCGGGGGCTCACGGCCTGGTCTCCGGGTGCCGGCGGGGCGCGGGGACGGCGCAGGGACGTGGCTGAGGCCGGCAGGGCGAGGGGCCTGCGGCGCGCCTGACAGCGAGCGGGGCGGGGAGGCCGCGGCTGTGCAGCGGGGAGCGGCTTGGTGGGCTCCGGGGTCCGTATGCCCAGGGGTCCCGGCCGGACGCGGGGTCAGTGCCGTGCTGGGGGCGCCGTCCGTGCCCGAGCGCGACGACTGCGGGGTTTCCGTGCAGACGCATCTGCATCCTGCCGGACTGCAGCTTCAGCCCAAAGAGAAAGCCACATCTGCACACAGATGTTAATAGGGTGGTCCCGGAACTTTATTAGAGATGGGCTGTTGACCGTTGTGGCCCTCCCTTTCTTTTTTAAATGTTACAAGACCTCTCCCCTTAATAGTTATTTTTTTTTTTTATTTTTTTTTTTTGGTGGGTACCGGGGGGACGACCTCAGGACCTCGCGCACCAACAGGCACCCGTGCCTCTGAGCGATATCACCGGCCCCTTTTTCGTATGTGGGTTCCGGGAGTCGAACTCGGGCCTTCGCGCTTGCAAGGCAGGCGCTTAAGCCGCTGAGCCGTCTCACCGGCCCCCTTAATAGTTATTTTAATCTGTTTTTGTAATTAATACCTCAAGGTGTTCTGTAGATGATTTAGGCTTTTTTGATAGATACTTACTTTGAAATAAATACCTCAGTTCACCTGAAACTGCTGTTGGTTTGACTATATGATTTTGTGCTTAAAACTACATAAGGCTTGAAACGACAGAAAGCAATTGTCCTTGTCCCCAAAGAACAGAAACGTAGCTGATAGCTGTATGCATGGATGGTATATTATTTTAGAGAGATCGTGTGTTAGAAATTGATTGCAATCTAACTGTTGGGAGGAAACACACGCTCGAATGATCCGATCGGTCTCTTGGAAAACGCAATCATGAAAACAAGCCAGTAGTCCATGGGTAGGAGTTCAACAGGCACCAGTAGGGGAGGACATTTCAGGCTGAGAGTGGACTGCAAAAATTGTAGTGTTTAGTTAATGGTCGAAGCCAGTGATGCACACCTCCCCCCCCCCCCCCCCCCCCCGCCAACTGGGGTTTGAATTCAGGGCCTTCACTCTGAGCTACAGCCTCAGCCCTTTTGCGGGTGGGGGGAGACAGTGAGGGTCTCACAGAATTGCTAAATTGCCCAGACTGGGCTCAAACTCAAAATCCTCCTGCCTCAGCCTCACAGAATGGTAGGATTACAGGCAAGCACCACCATGCCTGGTTTACATCACTTTTGAAAATCCAGAATTTTAATACACCCCTTTATTTCTAACTATGAGACAAACTAGAATAGTAAAGTTATTTTTAAAGGAAATGTATGGTTTTGACTGGCAAAACTGCTTTTGTTTTGATATGGTTGACAGCTGTACAGCTTGTATGATGTTAGTTTACTATTTGTGGTGTGCAGATTTGAGTTTTAAAGTCAGAATCTATGAATGATGTTAACCTTAATTCTACCCAATCTCCAAACTGGGATAGTTTTCTTTTCTAAAATATGTTTATACAAGCTGATCATGTTTTGCATTAACTCTGTTGATGTTATCTGATACAGTATTGGTAAGTTTGTTTTTTTGCATTGCTGGGAATTGAATTTATAGCCTTGTACCTGCTGGGCAAGTGCTGCATCGCTGAGCAACATTCCCAGTCCAAGGTTTTGATAATTGGATTTTTTATTGATTTTACTGAGAAAATGTTTCTTTCTTTTTTTTCTTTTTTTTCTTTTTTTAGTGGAAGGCTTTTTAAAAATGAAAAAAGAACCAGTAGAGAAAATGTTTCTTTACATGACTTTTAGCTTTTAGTTCTTTCATGTAGTCATGATTGGATCAGAAAAGTAAATACTAAAGTGCTTCAAAGGTAGTAAGGTATTTTTATCGTATGAAACTTGGAGTTTCAGTTGATTTTCCTCCCTTCCATGTTGAACTCTTCACAAGCACACGCTGAGAATAGCATAGCAAACCCCTCCTTTAATTGCTTCTACAGTTATCAGCTGATAGCCAGTCCTATTTTGTTTGTCCCCCAAAATTCCAGATGTCATATCATTTTAACTATTAAATATTTCAGCTGGGCGTGGTGGTGCAGGCCTGTAATCCTAGCACTCTGGGAGCCTGAATGAAGCAGGAGGATTGCAAATTTGAGCCCAGCTTGACTCCAGATGAAAAATAAAAAAAGGGCTGGGGTTGTAGTTCAATGTGAAGGCCCTGAGTTCAGTCTTCAACTCCTCGGTCCAGATTTCAGTATGTGTTTCTTAATGACTTTTCAAAACAGTAAACACAAATATCATTATCAGAAAAAAGAGTAATTCCTTAATAACTTTGAATATCTAGCCAGTGTTGAAATTCTCTTGTCTCAGAAATTTTTTATTTTTAAATTTGTATTTCATAATTTTTTTTTAGCAGTTTGAGTTAGGATTTAAATGCAGTCTATGCATTGTGACTAGTTGGTTTATTTTATTTATTCATTTTTGAGTCAGGGTCTAGCTCTGTAGTCCAGACTGGCCTTGAATTTGCTATCCTCCTGCCTCGGCCTCTGTAGTGCTGGGATCACAAGGCCTGGCCACCATGAGCAATTTGTGACCAGTTAATCTATAGGCTCCTCTTCATCATTTCTCCTCTAATTTGTTTATTGATGAAACCTGGTAGTTTGCCCTTAGGAGTAATACTGTACCTAGTTTGGACTTCACTCTGTGCTGTAGTTTAGCAACCCAGAATTCACCTGGTTAATAAGAGGTGTGAAAAAAAATAAAAGAGGTGTGATTAGGTTCAGGTTTGGTTTAGTTTTGGCAAGAAGACTTGATAGGCAAACAGATGATGATTAGCAGTCTTGTTAGCAGCCCAGAGGCTCAGTGCCTAGAGTCATTGCATTCGGTACTGAAAACTGTCGATAGTTTAATTCTGTAACTTCATTTCTTATTTCCCTTCTATAAAGAGAAATTTCTCTTCATTCACTATTTGATCACCTTTAAGTATAGCTCTTCTGAAAAATGGAGAGTAAACTGGGGGTGGTGGTGTGCACCTGTAATCCCAGCACTGTGGGGGCTGAGGCAGGAGGATCTCAAGATTAAGGGCAGTCTGGGCTGTGTACGTAGTGAGGATAGCCTAGACTACATCGTGAGACCCTGTTTCAAAAAACCAACCAAAAAAAGGTAGGATAAATACTCAGTTCCTCTCTGGTTACTAGATTTTTAAATGAGGAATTGAACATCTTGCAGTCTTCCAGAGTGGCCAGTGGATTGCATGTATGTTTGTCCTTGTACACTCACACGCTTGAACATATTTTGTATGTTCCACTGTAGATATTATCCATAGTGATGCTCAGTTTTTTTCATCTTTTTTGTTGTTGTTTTGAGACAGGGTCTTGCTGTTTAGTTTAGGCTGGCTTTGAACTCACTGTGTACCCCAGGCTGGCCTCGAACTCACAGAGATCTTCCTGTGTCAGCCTTCCAAGTGCTTAGATTACAGAAATGCACCACTACACCTGGCCTGTATGTAACCTTATACAAACAATCCCTCACTTGAAAGTTTTTTACTAAGTGGCACAGAAGCATACCTGTGCAGTCATTCTGTTTCTGTTTTTCTTTTTTTGAAATGGGGTCTTGCCTGTAGCCCGTGCTGTCCTGGAATGCTTGATCCTCCTGCCTCACCTTGCTGGTTTTCATTTTCAGTACAGTATATGATAAGTTACATGGATGTCCAACACTTACCAGATAGGCTTTGTGTCTGAGGGTTTTGCCCAGCGGCAGGCTGGCGTTAGTGCTCTGAGTTTGTCGAAGGTTGCTGGCTGCGCTGGAGTGTGGCAGGCGAGGTGTAGTTAATGCATTTTCACCTTACAGGACAGAACCCAGTTTAAGTTGGGGAGCAGCTGCTTATCTTTTGAATACTGATTCGTGTACTTGGATTATGTACCCAGAATAAAATAAGAAATTTTACAAAACAAAAGAATCCTCCTTTGACTTCCTACTATAGTTAGCACAAAATCCCTCTTTCCTATGCTGTGTTCCAAGTTCACACTCTCTGCACGTTTGTGCGCATTGACAGTGGTCTTCTTTTTTTTTTTTGTGGGTACCAGGGGTCGACCTCAGGACCTCGTGCGCCAGCAGGCGCCTGTGCCACTGAGCGATATCACCGGCCCTTTTTTCGTTTGTGGGTTCCGGGAGTCGAACTCAGGACCTTGCGCTTGTCAGGCAGGCACTTATGCTGCTGAGCCATCGCACCGGCCCAACAGTGGTCTTCTTGAAACACGTACGGCTCACATCTGCTTCAGGGAATTGCTGTTGACCTCTCCACCTGGAATGTCCTGTACCACTCTGCATGGCCACCTCTTTCTCAGCTTTAGGCCTCTGCTCAACTGAGCTTGCAGTTCATTTGTGTTCTTTTTTTTAATGTGGGTACCAGGAATCGACCTCAGGACCTTGCGCTTGCCAGGCAGACACTGCACTGCTGAGCTATATCTCCGGACCCTCATTTGAGTTCTTAACTGAACTCTGCTTAACTGAGCTGTGCAGTTCAGGCTGTCTTGAACTCACTAGCCCAGGCTGTCCTCTAACTCAACAATCCTCCTGCCTCAGCCTCCTGGGTCCTGGGATTATAGGCGAGCCCCTCCACACCCAGTTAAATGTTTCTTTAATGTCAGGTTTCCCTGTTACAAATTCAGACACTTCTTTTGGCCTTCAATTTTAGTGATTTATTTATCTGCATACCCTTGTTTTTTCTTCAACAAGAATTGTACTGCATGGAGGCAGAGGCCATATTTATCCACCCTCTGTGTTGCTGGTATGAGGAGCACTCTGGAGTGTAGACAGGCATGTTCCTTGTCTTGGAGCTTTTTAGAGACTTTGCACGGCCTGTGGATCAGAGCTCCTGGACAGGTCTTGCAAGGGTTGGCCTCTTCCCGCATTTCCAGTTCTCTTTCTTCTGAAACCCAGGTTTGTGTCCCGCTGTGTGCTGAGCACTGTGACCTTGTGCATTGTAGAACAAGTTTTGGTGTCTAAGTCTCTGGGAAATTTAAGCCATACCATCAGGAAGAGGAGAGCCAACAATATAAGGTCTTAAAATTTCAGGGACAGCTACATAAAGATCGATTTAAACTTATCCTTTTTTTGGGGGGGGGGGTACCGGGGGTCAAACTCAGGACCTCGCGCGCCAGTAGGTGCCCCTGCCGCTGAGCAATATCACCGGCCCTTTCTTTATATGTGGGTACCAGGAGTCGAACTCAGGACCTCGTGCTTGCCAGGCAAGTGCTTATGCCGCTGAGCTATCTCACCAGCCTGACTTATCCTTAAAAGATGGTTACAGTTAACAAAGGAAAAAATGTCATTCTATGAAGGAGAAAGTTTTGTTTTTGAAGACTAACCTTGGTGTGTCCCCCCCGTCTCTCTTTCTTTTTTTTTTTTTTTTTTTTTTTTGTGGGTACCGGGGGAACGACCTCAGGACCTCGTACGCCAACAGGCGCCCGTGCCGCTGAGCGATATCACCGGCCCCTTTTTCGTATGTGGGTTCCGGGAGTCGAACTCGGGCCTTCGCGCTTGCAAGGCAGGCGCTTACGCCGCTGAGCCATCTCACCGGCCCCCGTCTCTCTTTCTTTCTTTCTTTTTTTTTTTTTTTTTTTTTTTTTTTGAGACAGGGTTTTGCAGTGCAGGCTGGCCTAGAACTCACGATTCTCTTGTCTCGGCCCCCCAAAGTGCTGGGATTTCAGGCACGTGCCCACATGCCCAGCTTGTATCCCATTTTACAGCAGTGGTTTGAGGTGTACAGGCACATGTGCCCAGGGAGCCACATAGACTGCTGTGTCCCAGCCTTGGCTCAGTGCTCACAGGACATGGCCCCTCCACCATGGGCAGCGGCACTGCCCATGTGGATGCCGTGTCAGGGTGAAGTGCTCTCCCTCTCTGTTTAAGTGATGCCTCATAAATAGGGACATGCCTTAATTGGCAAAAGAGAAAGTCTAAAATCCATATTGTAAAATTAAATTTTCATCCTTTGAAGTAGTTTCTTTTCTTTTTCTTTTTTGAGATCAGGTCTCACTATGTAGTCCAGGCTGGCCTTGGACTCTCTGTGTACCCTAGGCTTTCCTCAAACTCATGGTGACCCTCCTGCCTCAGCCTCCCAAGTGCTGGGATTACAGGTGTGTGCCACCATGCCCAGCTTTGAAGTACTTTCTATATGCTCAGCCTTGTGCTTTTTTGTATTTTCTCACTTAATCCTTAACAAAACCCTTGCTAAGTAGATACACATCATCTTTACAGATGAAAAAGCCGAGAGAGTTGACTGCTGAGGTTGTGGTCGCTTGGCCGGGAGGTGGGGCTGTGATTCAGGCCTGAGATGCCTGACTCTGGAGGTGCTGCTGCGTCCCCAGTGCCGCAGGCCTTTGGTCATGAACCCGTGGGTCCTGTCTGCCTGCCCCCTTGTTCGTGTCATTTCACTACTGTATTTCTGCAGCTGGCACAGTGCCCAAAATAGTGCAGGTCTGTGTGAAGTGTTTGTTGCACTAGTGGTTTTCAGTTAGTTTTAAAGGCCTAGTTGTGAGGAATGATGTTCACCGAAGATTGGTAAAGGTGATGTGATATCTTTTCCCTTGAAGCGGGCTTTGGCAGACTTTCAGAAGGACCGGATGATAAGTATTTTAGGTTTGGAGTTGTACAATAGCAGCTTTAGAGGATATGTAAAGGAATGATTGTGGCTGTCCCAATATAACCTTATTTGTAGATACTGAAATTTGAAACAGTTCCTGTGTCATTTATTCTTTGTTTCATATATTATTCTTTTGATTTTTTTCATTCTTTAAAAACCATCCTTACCTTGTGACCTTATGAAAGGCACTGGGCTGGATTTGGCCTTGGTTAGGGTATAAATTTTGTCATTGGAGGAAATCAGACCCTTGGCTCGTGGATGAAGCTGTGCGTTGTTTTGTCTGCCGGTTTCATCGTGCTTTGGTCTACACTAAGGAACTGCTCTAGTGCTCTAAAACTCCATCTTGTGTTGGTTGCGAGGGGATTGTTGGAGGCATTGTTCATAAGTGAATAAAATAAAGTGTGCTCTTTTCATCAAGAAATTTTATTTTTCTTTGTATAAAATACCCTCCCTTCCCCCTGCCTTTTTGAGACAAAGCCTTGCTATGTTGCCTAGGCTGGTCTTGAACTACTGAGCTCAAGCAGTCCTCATGGCTCAGCCTCCTGAGTAATAAGATTACAAGTACATGCCACTGTGCCTGGCTTGTTTGAAAAAACATTCTATCCAAGAATGAATTTTTATATTGTATGTTTTTCCTTTAGTTTAACGTATTTCAGTAGTGGCTTAAAAAAAAGAGATACATGGAGTTAGAAAGACCTGGGTACACCTATCTATGTAACTTTTACAATATTTATTTATTTTTACTAATTGATTTATTCTTTCTTCCTGAATCATAAAACTGGTGGTGTTTCCTATTTTGTTTGCTGTTAATGGGTACTAGAGATAATGTAAATAAACTGTAAGTTAAAGAGCAGGGCTGGAGATATAGCTCAGCGGCACAGTGTCTGCCTGGAAAGCATGAGTTCCTGAGTTCGATTCCTGGTACCAAAAAAAAGAAAAAAAAAAAACCCAATAAAGAGCAGTAAATAAGCAATACATTAAAGAGAAATCAGAAAGTAGAGCAAGGCAAAATGAAACAAATATTACAAAATGGAGGGCTGGTGCGATGGCTCAGCAGCATAAGCGCCTGCCTGGCAAGTGCGAGGTCCTGAGTTCGACTCCCGGAACCCACATACAAAAAAAAGGGCCGGTGATATCGCTCAATGGCATGGGCGCCTGCTGATGTGCAAGGTCCTGAGTTCAACCCCTGGTACCTACAAAAAAAAAAAAAAAAAAAAGAAAGAAAATTGAGGAGTTACAGATGTGGTGGTGCATACCTGTAATCCCAGCCTTTGGGAGGCTAAGGCAGGAAGATTGAGAAATTTTTTTTTTTTTTTTGATTTTTAAAAAATTTTTATTAGTACATGTTTGTGGTACATTATGATCATATTCATTGTGGGGAATTGATACATGTATGTAACACATGTCAATTCTTTTTTAGATTGAGAATTTGAGGCCAGTCTGTGCCATGTAGTGAGTTCCGGGCTTGCCTTGAGCTGCATAAGAAGAGCTTATCTAAAACTCCATGGGGGCCGGTGAGACGGCTCAGCGGCTTAAGCGCCTGCCTTGCAAGCGCGAAGGCCCGAGTTCGACTCCCGGAACCCACATACGAAAAAGGGGCCGGTGATATCGCTCAGCGGCACGGGCGCCTGCTGGCGCGCGAGGTCCTGAGGTCGTCCCCCCGGTACCCACCAAAAAAAAAAAAAAAAAAAAAACTCCATGGTTTCTATAATCCCAAAACAAACAGCTTTAATAATTTTGGATATGATCCAGATGTATACATAAAATGAATTAGCTTTCTGGTCTTATTCTAGTTTGTGAAACTAGTGTGAAAGTGTGTGCATTAATAGCAAGGTAGGGGGAGTGGAGCTCGGTTTTCTGTGGTTGGTCTGGTCGGAGGTGGATGGGGGAGCAGGTCTGAGGTCGAGTAGCCTGGGCGGTGGGCGCCTGCATCAGCCCTGCTCTTGTCCCCTTGGCAGAAGGCTGGGTGCAGCGGAGTGCATTATGAGTATTTTTTTTTTTTTTTTGTGGGTACCGGGGGGTCGACCTCAGGACCTCGCGCTTGCCAGAAAGCACTAATGCTGCTGAGCGATATCACCGGCCCCTTTTTTTTTTTATGTGGGTTCCAGGAGTTGAACTCAGGACCTCGCACTTGCCGGGCAGGCGCTTGTGCCGCTGAGCCATCTCACCGGCCCTTAATTTTCATTTTTATTAGTACATGTTTGCAGTACATAATGATTACCTTCATTGTGGGGAGTCGATGCATGAACACAGCACATTGGCATCCTTCCCCTCCTTCCTTTCCCACTCATTCCATCTGTTGGTCCCCTTCCCTTTTGCAAACTTGTCTCCCTGTTTCCTAATACCTTTTATTTTGCTCTTTATACTTTGGGTTTCTCATAAGAGAGAAACTGTGCAATATTTAAGCTTCGGTGTCTGATTTATTTCGTCTAATATTATCATCTTAAGGAGCATCCATTTTCCTACAGGTAACTGAAGTTTATCCTTCTTTATGGCACAGTAGTACTCCACGTTATATATATGTATATATACCACATTTTCTTTTCCATCATCTGTTGATGGACAAACAGGCTACTTCCAAGATTTAGCTATAATGAACTGTGCTATTTTATAGGGTATGCAAGTGGGTATGCAAGTGTATACACAATAATTTCTTAGGATGTAATTTACATAACTTGGAAGTTCTACACAACTGTAGGTTAGAGGCATAGTGTAAAATCTGTAGGGGATTTGATGGTAGAACTGTTTGCACCTTTATTGTGAGCTTATTCTCTATGTGAGATTTGTGGATAAAGTCTAATAAGCAAAGTTTGTAAAACACATCAAGTTAAAGGTGATTTTTAATTTAATTTTTCCAGTACTAGGGATTGAACCCAGGGCCTTCACACTGAGCTACATTCCCACTGTGCCCCTGCTTCCTCACCCCTTTTAAACTTAGGGACAGAGTCTTGCTCTGTAGCCCAGGCTGGTCTTGAACTCCAGATCCTCCTGCCTTAGGCCCCCAGAATGCTGTCATCACAGGTGGGCGCCACCACATCCCTGTATGGGATGTTCTTTTTGAATACTTTGTTTCATAAGATTTTAAAAACTGAATCTTAATATAAGATTTGGTTACTTAATGGATTAAATATGCAGATATTTCCTTAGTTTGGTCAGAGCCTACCACCTCTCACATGGTTCTTTAAAATAGGATTTAACATGGCCTCCTATTAATCTTTAACAAAACTGTTTAATAGTTAATGTTCATCCTGGGCTGTTTCTATATTCAGGAAACTTGGGTTGGAAGGAATGAAGGGAAACAAGTTTCATTCAGTTTGCCCTTTGAGCTTTATTTTTTCCAGAAATATATCTTAAAATAATTGCTGTGACTAATATCTAACATAGAAACATTGTTCCTTTTACTTTTTGTGGTGGTGGAGATTGAGCAGAAATATTGTTTCTGATACTTGTTAGCTTAAAAGTGTTGGGTACATTTTGATGTTTTGACAAGGTTTTCAAAGCCTTTATATAGGAAAAATAAATCACATTTTAAGTGTAGTAAGACTAGAGTCTGTAGGACAGTTATCCTAACTTTTTTGTTTAAGAGATGCGGTCTCACCGTGTTGCCCAGCTGGCATTGAACTCCTGGGCTCAAGCCACCCTCTGCCTCGGCCTCCCTAGTAGTTGGGACTACAGACATGGAAAACTTCATCAAACTGCAGTTCTCCCCTCCCCTCCCCTCCCCTCCCCTCCCCTCCTCTTCTCTCTCCTCCTCTCTCCTCCTCTCTTCCTCTCTCCCTGTCCTCCTTTCTTTTCAGTTTTGGTGCTAGGGATTGAACCCAGAGTCTTGTGCATGCTGCGCATGTGATCTACTGGTGAGCTACACCCACCAGCTCTATCCTACCTCTCCATTTCTGCAGTGCTGGGGATTGACCCTAGGGTCTTGGTACTGAGCTATGTCCCCAGCCCCCCTCCTTTTTTTTAATATATATATATATATTTTGAGACAGTGTCTTGCTGTGTGGTTCAGATTGGCCTTGAGTTCACTATGTAGCCCAGGTTGGCCTCGAACTTGAAGTGATCCTCCTGCCTCAGCCTCCTGACCGCTGGGATTATGGACATGTGCCACCATGCCTGGCTGTGTCCCATTCTAGACACATGGATGGGAGGGAAGAAACACATGAGGACCAAGGCGCAGGACCTCCACCTTGGGAACTTGTGTTCAGGAGGGGGAATAAAGAAGGCTGTGGAGTCCAGTGGTACGGTAACGACCTCCGTGCAGGCCATGGGCCAGGGAGAGCGCTGGTAGCAGAGATCTGCGTGAGATGAGCATGTCACGACAGTGTGTGAACCAGCCATAGTTGGGGGGTGTGCTGGCTGGAAGCCTGTCCCTGGTCATGGTTTGTCAGGCAGTTTTCTTCCCAGTGGGGGCCTTGTGCAGTTGACCTGTAATGGCATACTTACAGAAATTTCATAGCAGAAATCAGAAGTGGCGGTGCAGAGAAGCAGCGGCTGTGAAGGACACACTGACTGGCGGTGAGTGCTGATGCCCCGCTGTCAGGCATGCAAGAGAGGGACTAGCCGGGCACCATTGTGGGGGGGGCAGCAGCTGAGCTCAGAACTCAGGGCAGCCACCACTCCATCCATGGCTCCAGTGGGGACCTCCACGGAGGAACGCAAGACACCGTGGTACAGAGAAGCACCAGCTGAGAAGGACACACTGACTGGCGCTTTTCTTCCTGGTATTCCAAGACTAAGATTGTCTAAGGATCACAGAAAATACTGTGGCACAGTACCAAAGAACTAAGGACTGGGCCAAACAGGCAGCAACTTTTTATCTCCAACAAATTGAAGAGGTAGGATATTGCAGCAGGCTCAAAACCCAAAAATAAGCTACACCTGGAAGATACCTCACGGAAGTAGCCATCTCCTAAGAGTTTGAAATACTAGCAGTAAAGCAACCTACCATAGGCAATTTACAAACAGCAACCCAGGAATTAAACTAAAGAAAGCAAAGAAAATGAGATGACACTTAAGATGCAAATCCACACATCCAGTTCACCAAAGGCAAACCCAGGGGGCAGTGAGGTGGGACAAACCAAAAGCCACCCACCTGACATCTCTGAAGTGGTAACAACAAAGCAGTTGAATGAGGCTCTGGAAAAATTTAAATCAGAAATAATTTCTCAGATAACTGCAGAGATAATGTCCACAATGAAGACCATGCTTAAGGACGCTAGAGCAGACACAGACAAAAAAATAGACGAGCTTAAGAAAATGATGGAAGCCATGAATGCTCAGCATAGGAAAGAAATGGACTCCATAAAGCAGATTCAAGCAGATATCCAGGAGAACAAAAATTCCATTGAAAGTATTTGTAGCAGATTAAGCCAATGTGAGGACAAGATCTCAGATATAGAAGACAGGCTTGCAATTAGTGATCATGAAATGAAAGAATTCTTAAAAATAGCAAGGGACAATGAAAAATCAATCCAGCAGCTGCTAGATGATGTAAAGAAGAATAACTTAAGATTGATTGGAGTCAATGAAAAAGCAGGAGATAGCATAAATGACATCAGAACACTGTTCACAGACATCTTAACAGAAAATTTCCCTGGTAGAGAGAAAGAATTTGACGTTCAGATAAGTGAGGCTTATAGAACTCCAATTAGCCATGATTAAAAAAAAAAATCTTCAGCCAGGCATATCATAGTCAAGATTCCAGAAATTCAGCATAAGAGTAGAATCTTAAAAGCTGCTAGAGAAAAGAAACAAATCGTCTATAAAGGAAAGCCCATCAGAATCACAGCAGACTTTTCAGCACAAATCCTCAAGTCAAGAAGAGCTTGGAATGATGCATTTCAAGTTCTAAAGGAAAATAACCTTCAACCCAGATTGATGTACCCCGCAAAACTATCTTTCAAAACTGATGGAGAAATAAAATACTCCATGACAAAGAACATCTGAGAAAATTTATAACCACCAAACCAGCACTCCAAAATGTTTTGAAGGACATTCTAGAAAGGGATAACAAGGACTACAACTCCAGAAACCCCAACAGAAGGAATCCACCAGGCAGAGCAAATGATTAAAGAGAGGGAGGGAAAACAAAAATTAAAAGAGGGGGAGCCAACAACAAGAAAATAACATGACAAGGATAAGTCAATACATATCAGTTTTAACCATTAATGTTAATGGTCTCAATTCACCAATCAAAAGGCACAGACTGGCAAATTGGAGCAAGAAGCAAGATCCAACAATATGCTGTATACAAGAAACACATTTAATTAAAAAAGAAATTCATAGACTGAAAGTCAAAGGATGGAAAACAATACTCCATGTGACAGGAACCCAGAAAAAAGCAAGGGTAGCTATTCTTTTTGCAGACAAAGTGAATTCCAAGCCAAGAATGATTCAGAGAGATAAAGAAGGTCACTACATCCTTGTAAAGAGAACAATCCAAGAGGAAGAGATAACAATCATAAATATATATATGCAACAAATACCAGTGCACCCAACTATATAAAACAAATATTAATGGACATGAAAAATCAAATAAGCACTAATACACTTGTATTGGGGGATCTCAATACCCCAGTGTCACAAAAAGACAGATCAACTAGATGAAAAATCAACAATGAAATATTAGAACTGAACCAAACTTTGGAACAAATGGACTTAGTAGATATCTACAGAGTGTTCCACCCCACAACATCAGAATACACATACTTCTCAGCTGCACATGGGACGTTCTCCAAAATAGACCACATACTAGCTCATAAAACCTGCTTAAGTAAATGCAAAGGAATTGAAATTATCCCATGTATATTATCAGACCATAGTGCAATGAAATTGGAAATCAATGGCAAAAGAAACCACAAGAACTTCCTAAACACATGGAAATTAAATAGCACCCTACTGAACAACCAATGGATCACAGATGAAATTAAAGAAGAAATTACTCAGTTGCTGCAACTGAATGATAATGACAGTACAACATACCGGAACAATGAAAGCAGTCCTAAGAGGGAAATTTATAGCATTAAATACCTATATCAGGAAAACAGAGCAAGCACAAATAAACAACCTAATGGTGAACCTCAAACTTCTAGAAAAAGAAGAGCAGGCTAAGCCAAAAGCTCGTACAAGGGAGGAAATTATAAAGATCAGAGCAGAAATTAATGTTGTGTTGTGGCCCAAGAAGACTCCGACCAGCGGAGCCTCCCAGGGGCAGGAACGCGAACCCGGGCGACGGTATGGGGATGAGAAAGAAGACACACACACACACAGATCAGGGAAGTCGAGCGAGAGAGTTTATTGCGGAAGTGCCAGGGCTTATATCTCTTTGAGGGAAATGGTGGGAGGGTCTAATGGGTGACGTAGGATCAGGATGGGCGGGGGGGGCGCATGCTCAGACGTGAAGCTGGGTCATTTATGGCTCCCCACAAATTAACATATTGGAGACTAAAAAAACAATACAAAGAATCAATGAATCAAAGAGTTGGTTCTTTGAAAGATTAAATAAAATCAACAAACCCTTATCCAACCTTATTTAAAAAAGGAAAGAGTACTCAAATCCACGCAATTAAGAATGAAAAGGGTGATATCACAACGGACCCTGCAGAAATCCAGCAGATCATCTATATCTACTTTGAAAACTTGTATACTAATAAGATGGAAAATGCAGAAGAAATGGACAGATTCCTAGATACATATGAATTACCAAAGCTCAACCAAGAAGATATAAAAATCCTAAATAAACCAATAACAATCAATGAAATTGAAGATGTAATTAAAAACCTTCCAACAAAGAAAAGCCCAGGCCCTGATGGATTCATGTTATGCTGGATTCTACAAGAAATTTAGAGAAGACCTAACACCACTACTTCTCAAACTCTTTAATGAAGTTGAAAGGGAAGCAATACTCCCAAATTCATTCCTGGAAGCAAGCATTACCCTGCTACCAAAACCAGAGAAGGACCCAACTAAGAGAACTACAGACCAATCTCCCTAATGAACATAGATGCAAAAATCCTCAATAAGATACTGGCAAACAGAATGCAGCAAATAATCAAGAAGATTATACACCATGACCAAGCTGGATTCATCCCAGGGATGCAGCGATGGTTCAACATACGTAAATCAATAAATGTAATACACCATATTAACAGAACCAAGGACAAAAATCATATGATCATCTCAATAGATGCAGAAAAAGCTTTTGACAAAATCCAGCACCCATTCATGATAAAAACCCTACAGAAAATTGGAATAGAGGGTCTTTATCTCAATCTGATAAAAGCTATCTATGACAAACCAACAGCCAATATCATACTAAATGGACAAAAACTGAAAGCCTTCTCTCTAAAATCAGGAACAAGACAAGGATGTCCACTGTCCCCACTCTTATTCAACATAGTCCTGGAAACTTTAGCCGGAGCAATTAGACAAGAGAAAGAAATAAAAGGAATAATGATTGGAAAGGAAGAAGTTAAATTATCATTATTTGCAGACGACATGATACTCTACGTAGAAGACCCCAAAAACTCCACTAAAAAATTGCTAGATTTAATAAGCAAATTCAGTAATGTAGCTGGATACAAAGTCAACACTCAAAAATCAATAGCCTTCCTGTACACGAATAACAAACTCAGAGAGAAATTAGGGAAACAATACCTTTCACAATAACATACAAAAAAAAAAATATCTAGGAATCAATCTCACAAAGCAAGTAAAAGACCTCTGAAGTAAAAGACACTGAAAACTACAGTACTCTGAAAAAGAAGATTAAAGAGGATATCAGAAAATGGAAAGATATCCCTTGCTCTTGGGTCGGAAGAACCAATATAGTGAAAATGGCCATCCTTCCAAAATTGTTATGCAGATTTAATGCAATTCCGATCAAAATTCCAACAACATATCTCACAGAATTAGAGAAAACAATCCTAAAATTCATCTGGAACCAGAAGAGACCTAGAATAGCAAAGGCAATTCTGGGCAACAAAAGCAAGGCAGGGGGCATCACAATCCCTGATTTGAAATTATACTATAAAGCTACTGTGATAAAAACAGCATGGTATTGGAAAAAAAACAGACCCGAAGATCAATGGAACAGATTAGAAGATGCAGAAACAACTCCAGTGTTGTTTCTGTTGAGAAATTTGCCAGGAGTTTGTCATTCCCTCCTGGATGACGTATCTTTCTTTCCACCTTTTCTTTTTTCCCCTGGCCTTTGCTACTCTACAGATCGATTACAATGTATAAGACATGGATTTCTTTATTTTACTTTGTATTTGTGGTTTCATGTTTTTTCAGTTTGATGTAGCTGTGGGCTGAGCTCTCGCTCTTCCCTTGACTCTTTTTGCCTGTAACTGGAGCGCAGTGAGTGGGAGTAACCTCCTGCCATCATGTTGCTTCACCTTCCACTTCTTTCCTAATTTGCATCTCTTTGTTTTCCCATACGGGCTTCTGGGTAATTTTTTTCAAATCTTTAATTCACTATTTCCTCTTTATATCTAAGCTGCTATGAATTTTTTTTTTAAATTCATTTCTAAAAGTTCTGGGTTTTTTAAACTGCTCATTTTATGGTCCCTATGGCTTGTAATATTTGTGGTTTCTTTCTTTTTCTAAATCATTTCAATTGTTCTGTATCTAATATCTGAACTCTTTGAGGGTTAACACCTGTGGTTTATTGTTTCTGGTGTTTCATGGAGGTTGGTTGGGGTTTGTTGGTTTCTTGCTTAGGTGCCCCCGTTTGGTTAACTGTAAGCCCTGGCTGAACCTGGGAGCAGCCTTTTCCTGAGGGGTGTGTGCTTCCCTCCCAGAGGAGGTCCCTGCTCGCCGAGACCACTCAGCCCCTAGGGAGTCCAGCCTCCTCCTGGGCCTCCCACCCTGAGTCCTGGTGTCCATCACGTGGTTTTGTGTCTGTTGTTTAGCCCTTGATGGTTTCCTGCATCTCTCATACTGCAAAGAACATTTGTTTTTATGGGAAAATCAAACTTGAGTGGTAGTGCCTTGCTGGAGATTTCGGATGTTGTTTACTAATGGTGAAAATTGTGCTCCTGAACTTAAGATGCACGAGGAGGATCTAGAAGTGTGGTATAGGGTGTGGTGTTGGGCTCTGCTTGGTACAGGGAAGAGCTCGTGCAGTTTGGCCAGCACAGGAGATGTGGGGGAGTTGGTACTTGCTCCAGAGCTCGCTTTTATCTGTAAATGGGCACGTGCCCAGAGAAGTTCCTCTGGGGCTAAAACTGTGTGCTTCTAAGGTTCTGCCTCACTGCTCTGTTATATTAATTTATTTTTATTTTTTATTTATTTATTTTTTGTGGGTACCAGGGGTCGACCTCAGGACCTCGCGTGCCAGCAGGCTCCCGTGCCACTGAGCGATATCACCGGCCCTTTTTTCGTATGTGGGTACTGGGAGTCGAACTCAGGACCTCACGCTTGCCAGGCAGGCGCTTATGCCGCTGAGCCATCTCACCGGCCCTGTTATATTAATTTAAATAGCATTTATTTAAGATCTGCTCTGTCCCGAGTGTCAGAAGTAAAGCATTGGAACAGCTCCTTTCAATAAGTTGCAGTCTGGTGTTGGATTAAGGATTGATTTGGCAAGACCCTGACTCAAAATAAAAAATAAAAATAAACGGGCTGGGGGGCCGGTGAGATGGCTCAGTGGCATAAGCGCCTGCCTTGCAAGCGCGAGGGCCCGAGTTCGACTCCCGGATCCCACATACGGAAAAGGGGCCGGTGATATCGCTCAGTGGCACGGGCGCCTGTTGGCGCGCGAGGTCCTGAGGTCGACCCCCCGGTACCCACAAAAAAAAAAAAATAAACGGGCTGGGGATGTAGCTCAGCATGAAGACTCTGGGTTCAGTCATTCCCTACTACCCCCCATCCCACCCCCCAAAACAACAACCAAAAAACTAAAAAAGTATAGATGGGACACACTAGGCATGGTGGCACACAGTTGTAATCCCAGCAGTTGGGGAGGTCAGTGGACTACAAGGTGAGACCCTGTTTATATAAAAAGAATTGATGGCACTGAACAGTGAGACAGAGCGTGACTTCCCATACCAAGGAAGACAGGTAGGTCACGGGCAGTGCAGCATATTCTTCCCGTGTCCCTTCTGAAGAGATTCAGCCTCTGAAGATCATGGTGATACTGCAACAGTGATCAGTGCCATTTAGTGAACGTTTCCTGTGTGTGCTGCCCTGCACACCTGGCACAGATGAGCTCAGCCCCACCCTGTACTGGGTGTTGGACTGGGGTGCCCTGCCACTGAGCTGTGTCCCAGCTCTCCGTGTATTATTTTTTGGAGGAGGTCTCCCTAAGTTACCCCGACTGGCCTCGAACTTGTGATCCTCCTGCCTGAGACTTACAAGTAGTCAAGATTATAGGCATGTGCCACTGTGCCGGCTAGCTCATTTAATCTTTTTTTTTTTGTGTGGGTACCGGGGGGTCGACCTCAGGACCTCGTGCGCCAGAAGGCACCCGTGCCGCTGAGCAATATCACCGGCCCCTTTTTCGTATGTGGGTTCCGGGAGTCGAACTCGGGCCCTCGCGCTTGCCGGGCAGGTGCTTAAGCCTCTGAGCCATCTCACCGGCCCTCTTTTTTTTTTTTTTATGTGGGTACCAGGAGTCGAACTCAGGGCCTTGCACTTGCCAGCAGGCACTTGTGCTGCCGAGCGATATCACCAGCCCTTTTTTTCCTTTATGTGGGTACCAGGAGTCAAACTCAGGACCTCGCACTTGCCAGGCAGGTGCTTATGCTGCTGAGCTATCTCACCGGCCCGGGCTCATTTAATCTTAAACCAAGGAAGTAGATAATGGTATCGTTCTCATCTTTCAGACGAAGAAACAGAGACTTCTAGAGATGCAGATGTGTGCCTGAGGGTACACAGCTAGTCTGAACGCTAGGTACGAGTCCCGCGTGTCTATTAACAGTCAGCACTGTGAGGGCAATGGAATTTTGGTCCCTGCAAGGCAGACTTTGTATGCGTCAGCAATATCAGACAGATTTTGAAAATGCAAACAGGCAAGAGTGCACTAAAGTTCACTTGAATGTGTTCAGTTCAACAGATGGTTGGCTTATCTTCAATTACCTCACCCAGGGTTGTTTTCAAAGCCACACCCACATCTGTTTCAAGAATATCAGTTTAGAGGTTGAGTTAAAGTGAGAAATCTCACTGAATATTAGTGCTGTGTATGTTGATTCAGACAACACAGTAATTTTACTTACAATATAAAACAGCAAAACAAGATGGGTTTATAATAGGATGTTATTATTTTTAATTAATGCATTTTTTAACTTTTAGTTGGTTAAACTTAATGTTCTTGAAGTTTCTTTTTCTTTATGGTTTTTTGAGACAGGGTCTCACTATGTAGTTCAGGCTGGCCTTGAACACACTCTGTAGTCCAGGCTGGCCTCGAACTCGTGGTTATCCTCCTGCCTCAGCCTCCCGAGTGCTGGGCCACCATGCCTGGCCCTGTTCTTGAAGTTTCTGAAATAAATTTTCAGCATGTTATTTTTATATTCTTATCAGATATGAGAATAATTAAAATATACACTATTTTCAGAGCATCTGCTATGTGCCAGGCATTGTGCTACATATTTTACACTTATTATTTCTTCTTCTCATCCCCCCTTCTCTTCTTCTTAATGTTATATAGGAATTGAACCTGGGGCCTCATGCATGCCAGCAGGCACTCTACCATGAGCTATAATCTCCAACTTTAAAAAAGAAAAAGTTATGTTGAAACAGGGTCTCGCTAAGTTGTCCTGGCTGTCCTCAAACTTGAGATCCTCCTGCTTCAGCCTCCCAGCAACTGGGATTACAGGTGTACACCACTATGCATGGTTACACTTCCGTTAGTTGCCCCAGCAGTCTTAGAACATGTGACTGAGTGCATTTTATCACAAATGAGGAAACTGCGGCACACAAGGTGAGGAACTTTCCTGTGGCTGGCAGCTGTAGACTGTGAAGCAGTGATAGGCAGTGCTGGTGCAAAGGCAGATGCACATCCATGGGTGGGAGGGGAGATACTGCTCTGAGACTGCGGGAAGGGGCTGATGGCAGGGCGATAGGGGGAGCATCATCCATCAGAAAGAGTCCCAGGGTGAGGGAGAAGTGTTTACTGTAACAGAGACCCTGGGCAGAGTGCGCAGCGTGTCTGCCAGAGACTGAGCCATCTCTTTCTTGGAACATTTTATTCAACCTGTGTCTGTGAAGGGTGACTTTCTTTTTAGAAGTAGAAAAAGGTTTGCAGATGTGAATGTGCAAAATGTTGGAATTTTAGATGCTATTCTGGGATAAAAGGCCAATAGCTGTATCATTTTGTCAAACTTAGAGTAAATATATCAAGATCTACAGACAGACAAAGGAAATGAATAGTGCTATGGGTAATGTCAGTTGTAAATAAACATGGAAAGAAATCATCCTCACTTAAAATCAGGGAGAGGTTAACTGAAGGAGATACCTTGTACTGAGCAGGGGGATTTTCGTAGTGCTGTTTACTTCCTTCTCAGAGGGTGTGAGCCTGAAAGGAACACCCACATGTTTGGAGGTCCCCTTGCCAGCAGTTGCCAGTGTAACTTGGCTTGGCAGAGCAGTTGTTTTGGAGACATCCTGTTGCTATGTTTCACGTAATGGCTGTTTTTTGAGCTCTTTCTGTGGGCAAGGGCCACGAGCCGGGATTTTTCCAGAGGGACCCCACTTTCTGGGATGTGTGTTTGCTGTGTGACTTTATTTGAGGGTGCTTTTCATGTTTATTGTCTTCTAAACCATGCTGTAGCTGGGCAAGGTGGTACACATCTGTAATCCCAGCATTCTGGGAAGCTGAGGCAGGAGAATCCCATTTGAACCCAGCCTGGGCAACTTAGTATCTCAGCGATTCCCTGTTGTAAAATAAAAACATTTTAAAACAGGTTGGGGATGTGGCTCAGTTGCAAAGGCCTTAGGTTGAGTCCCCAGTACCTAAACAAAAACCAAAAATAAAACCATGCTGTAGTTTTTGCTAGTGTTCTGAACTGTTGTGTGGAAACCCTTTGCAGTGTGTCCTGCTCCTGGGACCTGAGTTGAGGTGCCTTCCGCAGGAAGCAGAGCACTCTTACCCAAGGCCTAGGCTGGCCTGGGGCCCAGGGTGGCAGACATTCCTGAGACAGCACAGAGCATGGTGTGTGTGTGTGTGTGTGTGTGTGCCCTGTTGGCTCACTCCAAAGCCACTTTAGGTGCAGTTTAAAACAGGAGTGTCTCTTAGCTAAGTACTCAGTGGGAAGGGTAAACTGCTTCTCCTTCGAAGCACGTGCTGGGCAGTAAGAGTCTCCTTCCTGGACAGGCCACTTCATGGTCCACCCCTGGGCCTGGCAGACGTCCTTCGTGACTCCAGCCATGAGAGTCCTCTCTATGTGTCACTGCAGTTGGCCACCAGGGGTTTGCACAGTGTCACTTTCTTAATCCTGCCCTCCACATTGCTTTCTCCCCTGATAGAAAATACCTGACTTCTAAAATTTAGATCTGCAGCCTCATAATTTTAGTTTTCAGTTTCAGAAGCACCTATGTAACACAGATGGAAGTTTTTCTTTTTAGCCATTTTGTTTTCTTTCTCCTTCTCTTCTTCCCTTTCTTTCTGCTGGGATTGAACCCAGGGCCTTGTACATCTCTCTCTCTTTTTTTTTTTTTTTTTTTTTTTTTAAATGAAAAGATGGTACAGAAATTGTAGAATTTCTCTCAATCCCAAAAGGATTAGTACTTTTTAAAAAAATGGGACATATATTTGAGAGCTATTGACTTTAATTTAGATACATTAAAATAATTTTAGGGAATTTTAACCAAGATTTCTGCTCTTTGGACCTAATTTGCTGAGTATTTTTTAGTGCCAATTGTTTTATTCTGTTCTAGGTGTTTGAAAAGTGTTGGTTTTATTCACAATATTCAGTTACCTAGAGCTTTCTGTTTAGTTGCTCTGTTAGAAATGGGCCCTATTTACCCAGTACCCACGTTACGTGAGGGACTTAGTGTCTTTCTGTGAGAATCTGGAGCAGACAGGACAAGAACAGTGGCCTTGCCCGGCCTTCCTCAGGGGAGGAGTTGCAGGCCCAGTGGCCATGGCAGTGCTGGCCAGCACGCAGAGCTGCCTTGCTGTGCAGTGAGAACAGCAGCCATCCACTCGAGTGAGCATCACATTGAGCCCTCAGCAATCTCACAGTCGCACCCTCCTGCTGGGGCCGCTCCTACCAAGTGTCAGGCTGGGGTTTGAACCGGCTAACTCCAGAGCCTGCCCTTCTGTTGTCTCATGACAGCTGTGGCGGGACCTGCAGCTGTCCATTCACACATGAGCAGCCGTCCCATAGGGCTGATGTCAGTGAGTGTGCAGGGGGCATAGAGCTACGGGACTGCCCACCATAACCTAGCAGACACCGTATGCTTATCTTGGCCGACAGGCAGGGGCTTGCAGAGAGGACAGGTTGACAGACACATTGCTTAGCAGATGCTGGGCTCTGCTGCTGCTGTGTGTTTGGCTCTTCCTTGGCTGCATGTAGCTTTAACAACTGAAGTTATTGGCCATTGTCTTAGTTACTTTTCTTACTGCTGAGACAAAATACCCAACACCCGAAGTTAAAGGAGGAAAGGTTTATGTGGCTCACAGTTTGTAGAGGTTTGCATCCATAGTCAGCTCGCTCCAAGGCAGAGTGGCATGGCAGAGGGGCATCGCAGAGGAGAAACTGTTTATGGTGGGTAGAAGGCAGCAAGTGACAAGTGACAAGCAGCAACTCTTTTTCTGAATCTTATATCCTATCCAGGCTACCTGGTAGCACTCACACCCTGGGTGGGGCAGCCTTAGTCCCAGCATTGCACCATGACTCAATCCAAGCGTCACATCCTTGATCTCAGCAGCACACACCCTAGATCAGCCACCTCCAAAAGCCCCACCTATGACATCATGGGGCTTTGGGGGGGCATCGAAATATAAGCCGATCAGCCATGGACTGTGTAGTATTTATAAGATCATTTTGATGATGAAATGTGTTTCCATCCTATTTTATAATTATTAAACTGCTGTATTCCCCTGATATGGCTCTTTTTTCTTTTTTGCTACTGGGGCTCCAGCCACCTGGGGGTGCTTAACCATTGAGCTACATTCCCACCTCTTTTTATTTTGAAACAAGAACTTGATAAATTGCCCATGCTGGCCTCAATCTTACGGTCCTCCTTCCTCAGCCTTCTGAGTGGCTGGGATTATAGGTGTGTGCCACTGCACCTGGCTTGGTATTTTTCTGGGGAAACAGACTCCTCTTAGGCTAGTGCTACAAGCCCCTCACTGTGTGTTTGATTAGATTGCAGAGAGCCCCCATCACACTGACGGAAGTGTCCACACTGCGGTCTGTTCGGCCTGCGCCTCCTGACCTAGCTGGGTTGTGCTGGGCCTTGTGGGCTCACCGTTGTGCCCTGCACACTTGGCTGTGACATCCTGAGGCCTGGAGGCTTCCTCTTCTCAGTCACTTCCCTTCCTTTGGGAGTTAAAGTGTTTGAGTCTCCAGTCTAGTCAGCTAGAGGCAGATACAGCGGCTTTTGTTTTGCGTATCAGTTTTGGGAATTGATGTAATTCTTAGAAATTTAAAACCCAGCTTGTCAGAGACACAGAACCCTACTTGATACACAGACCGTCCAATTGCAGTCTGACGTTTCTTCATAAGGGGAGACTGAGATATGGGATCTGCTTAGTTTGTGGCTGTTTCTGTCCCCAGAGTCTCTTGAGTCGGATGTCATGACTGCGTGAAGCAGAAGTGGGTTTTCTTACAGCCAGGTCCTCTGGGTCCAAATTGAGGGTTAGATTAGCATTGCCAGTCTAAAAAATGCTAGACCTGCCTGGAAATGTGTCCTTTATTTTTTGTGTTTTTGGAACAGGATCTGGCTATGTAGTCTGGGCCAGCCTTGAACTTGCCGTGTAGCCCAGGCCAGGCTCTCGAGTGCTGGGATTACAAGTGTGAGTCACCACATGCAGTTTGTCCTTTAATGTGTATTTATCGAGGGCCTGTTATGTGTTAGCTCTGTGAGTACAGCAGTTAATGAGACAGATGGGTCTTTGTCCTAGAGGGAGTCACTCTCTGGCGGGGGAGATGGGGTCACTCTCTGGACTCTCTGGCGGGGGAGACGGGGTCACTCTCTGGCGGGGGAGACGGGGTCACTCTCTGGCGGGGGAGACGGGGTCACTCTCTGGCGGGGGAGACGGGGTCACTCTCTGGCGGGGGAGACGGGGTCACTCTCTGGCGGGGGAGACGGGGTCACTCTCTGGCGGGGGAGATGGGTTACTCTCTGGTGGGGGAGATGGGTTACTCTCTGGTGTGTGAATTTGCTCTGGGTCAGGCCTTACTCCAAGTGTTTTACACGCGCTACTGTTAATTGCCTCACTCATGAGGAAACTGACTGAGGAAGTTAAAGCTTGCTAGGGTCACAGCACCAGTGGGTGGCTAAAGCCTGGAGAGTGACTGTAGTTAGTCTGGCTCTGGAGTTTGCTCTGATAGTGGCGATGCATGCTTTGGACGGAAGGGAAACACGAAACCCTATGGTGGTTTGGGAGAGCTGAGAGTGTGGCCGCTCCAGGGGGCTGGTCAGGGAAGCTGATGTCAGAATTTGGAGGTGAAATTTGACCTGCAACCTGAAGAATAAGTAGGTGAGGTCATTGTGTTCCTGGCAGAAAGAAGAGCAGACCTAGGGGCCGGTGAGATGGCTCAGAGGCATAAGCGCCTGCCTTGCAAGCGCGAGGGCCCGAGTTCGACTCCCGGATCCCACATACGAAAAAGGGGCCGGTGATATCGCTCAGCGGCACGGGTGCCTGTTGGCGCGCGAGGTCCTGAGGTCGACCCCCCGGTACCCACCAAAAAAAAAAAAATAAATAAATAAATAAAAAAAAAAAAAGAAGAGCAGACCTAAAGGCTGAGGTAGGAGGGTGCTGGGTTCTTGAGGGCACAGGAAGGGCGTGTCTGGGCCAGTCCAGGAAGATCCCTGCAGGCTGTGGTTGACGTCTCAGATTTTATTCTCTGGACTGTGGAAACCATCTGTGGGAATTAGTAGAGGCATAACACTGGAATAGGTTTTTATGGAGAATGATTAGAAGAGTAGGAACCGGGAGAGAAGCGTTAGAGAGATGCTGCATTCTGGTTTGAACTGGTTAGGTGTGAGAGGACTTCAACACCCAAGCAGGTGCTGATTGGCATTTGGACATAGGGAAGAGTTTAGGGCTGGAGGTGCATGCAGATCAGATTCTCAATGCTGACAGTGCATTTAACTACCTGGGAGCTTCAGAAGTACGGGTGTCCAGGCCCTGCTCCGGAGATTTGGCCGCCTGGCTCTGGGCTGGGTGCAGGTGTCTTGTGTTTGAAATGCTCCAGGTAACTGGTACAAGCCAGGGTGGAAACCACAGGTGTGAGCGGTACTGGAGCCACGGGTGGCCTGGGGGTGGGGCTAGGAGAGGACTATTGCTAGGGGAGAGCAGCGGCTCAGGATTGGGGCACCCCAACACCTAGAGGTGGATAGAAGAGGGTTGACAGCTAGAGAGGTAGGAGGAAACGAAGATGGGGTGAGGTAAGCGTGGAGGAGGAATTGCAAGTGGCTTCACCTGGGCCACCATGTTAGGAGCTGCAAATTCATCCATTTTTTTTGCTTTTGTTTTTGTTTTTTTGAGACAGGGTCTCACTATGCAGTTCGGGCTGGCCTTGAACTCACTGCCTCAACCTGCCGAGTGCTGGGATTACAGGCGTGTACCACCATGCCCAGTTTAAATTCATCCATTCTTATCCTCCTCCTCTCTGTACTAAGGATTAAACCCAGACTGTTAATTTTAATCCTGCCTCAGGCATTAGTTTTCTACATAAAATGAAACTGAAGGCTCAAGTCTTTGCTTAACCTCTTCGCTTATTTACCACAATACACATGAAGTACCTCAGTGCAGAGGAAGCAGGTGGTAACTAGACTGTTTTCTTCCCTTTCACTGAGACTCCCAGACAAAAGCCACTTCTTTCCAGCTCTGGCTCTAGCTGCCCCTGCCTGGAACACCATTTTGGATGTGGTCACCTGCTCTGAGGCCCTCACCTCAGTCTGGGTGTCCTTCCTCAGCCTTCTCTACGTCTTCTCTGTGCCTTCCTCTGCCCTTCCTCCTTCACTACTCCACTCGCCTCTCCACCTCCCCACAGCACTTCACCTTCTGACCTGCTGTGAGGTTTACTTACTGGTCAACCTCTGGCCTGGCCCCTCTGCTAGAAGAGGCACTCCCTGGAGCCAGTGATACTCCTTTTGCTCGGTGGTGGCCCCAGCTTCTGGATGCTGAACAGTACCTGGCTGTGGATATCTGATGACTTGAGTGAATGTTGACTCATGGGAAAGAATGGTGGTACCAGGTGCAGTGGTGCACATCAGCAAGCCCAGCTGCTTGGGAGCCTGAGGAAGGAGAGTCGCATGTTCCAGCCCAGTCTGGGCAACTTAGTGTGACCCTGGCTCAGAATAAAATAAAAAGGATTGGAGATGTAACTCAGTGTGAAGGCCGTGTAATCCCCCATATGGAAAGAGAGGAAGAGGAAGAAGAGGGCAGCAGTTATTATCTGGCTTTCCTTTGTTGCATTTGAAAAGTTATGCAGGATCTGTCGCCTCCATGTCCTAACTGAAGGCCTCCCCCCAACCTAGTAATGTCATGTTTGTTTCAGTTGCACCATTTTGGTGAATTAAAAGCTGATAAAAATATATGCAGTTTGAGTAATTTCCCTTGGCCTGAATTCATTTTTGTATTTTTAATTTTTTTTTAGTTTTTAGAACCAGAAATCGAACTCAGGACCTCACACTTGCCAGGCAGGCATTGTGCCGCTGAGCTATATCCCTGGCCTGGCATTTTTTTCTTTTTGTGAATTAATTTTCATGATTTTTCCTCTCAAATGTCACTTAGAATTGTTGCCTTTTTGTTTTGGGTACAGAACCCAGGTCCTTTTTGAACCCAGGGCCTTGTGGATGCTAGGCACTTGCTCTGCCACTGAGCCACACCCCAGCCCAAGGTAATTTGTAATGAACAGAAATTTGGTGGTGCTTGGTTCCGGAGGCCAGGAAGTCCAAGATCAAGGTGCTGGCACCTGATGATGGCTTTCTTTCATCATCCCTGATAGGAAGCTGTGGAGGAGAGAGAGAGAAGAAGGGACTAAACTCACCCTTTGATAGCGATCCCCTCTGATGATGACAGTCCATTCATAAGCAGGGGTCCAGGCCCAATGACCTTGTATTGCGCCCACTCCCAGCACTGTTGAATGGGGGGGTTAAGCTTTCAACACAGGCTTCTTGGGTGTTGCTTTCACAGAATAGCAGTCTGCTGCTGATATCACTGAGATCATGACAGCGAGAGTCAGCAAGGCTATGAGGTCTGTATGCCTGGCTGGTTGTCAGGTAACTCTTCGTGTAGTCTTCATTCACAGATTTTTATTCAGGACTTACTATGCACCGGTGGAGGATACCATTAGAATTAGAAGTGTGTAAGCCTGGTTTGTTGGTGCTGGGCTGGAAGATGGGCATTGCTGCCCTCCTAGCTGGGTACTTCCAGGCCAGCTGTGATGAGTGCCTTATCTCCTGGTGTCAGCCTTGCCTTCCGTCCTCTAGCACCAGAAAGGCGGGTGCCACGTGGCTGTCATTCCTCCTGGATGGGTGCCGTGCTGCTCAGTGGGCAGGAGTGCCAGTGCTTTGGTGAGATGGAAGCAACACCTGTGCAGCGAGCCAGGACAGAGTTAGACCAGTGTCCAGTCAGTGCCGACTGAAGGAGATGGCCACAGCGAGTCTCCTGTGAACGGAGTCATTTTGGAGCAGAGGCTCTGAGGAACTCATGTCCATGCAGTGGATTTGCAACTTGGTGTAGGAGCTTGGTGAACTTACCGTCTCTACCTTAGCGGAGGACACAGTCTCTTTGGACCTGCATTTTAACATTTGTGAAACCAAGATAAGACCACCCTACTAAAACACCTGAGTATATGTTTATGTTCTTTGTAGACATAAACAAATGTTTGATGTCATCATACTGCTGGGAATACGATGTAGTGTGAATCCTTGCTCATTTTATACCTTAGGTGATGGCTTATTAAGTTCTTAATCACATTTTTATTTTTTAATAGAAAAAACTATATGGTTTATTATATTTCTTAGTACATGTTTGCAGTACATAATGATTACATTCCTTGTGTGGAGTTGGTACATGTCCATAACACATCTCAATTCTTTTCGCGTCCCCTTTCCTTTCCCTCTCTTCTTTCTCTCTCCATCTCTTGATCGCCTTCCCATTTGAAGATCTATCTCCCTACTTCTATTATTTTCTATTTTGGTCTTTATTTATATTTTGGGTTTCTCATATAAGAGAAACCATGTGATACCTAAGCTTGTGTGTCTGATTTATTTCACTTTTCACTTACGGTATGAAGGGGCAGTTTGTGGGTTTTTTTTTTTTTTTTGTGGGTACCGGGGGGTCGACCTCAGGACCTCGCGCGCCAGTAGGCACCCATGCCACTGAGCGATATCACCGGCCCCTTTTTCGTATGTGGGTTCCGGGAGTCGAACTCGGGCCCTCGCGCTTGCCAGGCAGGCGCTTAAGCCGCTGAGCCATCTCACCAGCCCAGTTTGTGGGTTTTTTTGTGTGGTTGTACCAGGTGTCGGCCTAAGGACCTCGTGCGCCAGTAGGCCCCCGTGCTGCTGAGCGATATCACCAGCCCTTTTTTTCATATGTGATTTCCAGGAGTCAAACTCGGGCCCTCGTGCTTACAAGGCAGGCACTTAAGCCCCTGAGCCATCTCACCGGTCCCCATTTTGTGTTTTAAAACTTGTTTTTGTAAGTAAAACTTTAAAATAAGTATATACATATGCATGGATGATAAAGTTGTGTTGGTCATCTCTGTTCTCCATCCACCCCAGTCCCTTTTAGTCCTCACCTTTTAAGGTTTCTTGTGTACTCTTCCTTATTTCTTTATTCAGAATGCACCATCTGCGTGTACACCACCATTCTCTGTGTTTTTTTGTTTTTTCACTTAATAGTAGTATATCCTTATTTTGTGAAAACCAGACCATCTAAAAAATTTGTGTGCTCATAATTACTTTCTAGCATACCTTTTTTTTCTTTGTGGTACTGGGGATTGAACCAAGGACCTTTGCACTGAGCTACATCCACAGCAGCCCCCTGCCCTTGATGTTTTGGGAGGTCTCACTATAATCAAAGCTGGCCTCAAACTTCCAGTTCTCCTGCTGTAGCCTCCCAGGTGCTGGGATTATAGGTGTGCACCATCATGCTCAGCTAGCAAAATGACTTTTAAAACCTCCACTAGCCAGCCTTATTACTCTTCAGGGAGCATTTGGTAGAATCTTAATAAAGCATGCATATATATATATATATATATATATATATATATATTATCATTACTTTTGGTACTGGGGATTGAACTCAGGGCCTTTGCACTGAGCTACACCTCTAGCCCATTTTTATTTTTTATTTTGAAATAGGGTTTTGCTAAGTCACTTAAGTTGCCCAGGCTGGGCTTGAACTTGTGATCCTCCTCACAAATTCTTGTCTCACCCTCTCGGAATGCTGGGGTTATAGGTGTGTGCCACCACACCTGGCTACCTTTGGGATTTTAAATGCTTCCTGCGTAGTTCTAAAAAGGAAACCTGGAGCCTGGTGCAGTGCTGCACACCTGTAATCTCAGATGCTCAGAAGCATGAGGCAGGAGGAGGGCAATTTCCAGGCCAGCCTGGATGAATTAGCAAGAACCTGTCTTAAAAAAAAAAAAAGAGAGGGCCGGTGAGATGGCTCAGCGGCGTAAGCGCCTGCCTTGCAAGCGTGAGGGCCCGAGTTCGACTCCCGGAACCCACATACGAAAAAGGGGCCGGTGATATCGCTCAGTGGCACGGGTGCCTGTTGGCGCGCGAGGTCCTGAGGTCGTCCCCCTGGTACCCACCAAAAAAAAAGAGAGAGAGCTGGGGTGTAGCCCAGTGGTAGGGTGCTTGCCTGGCATGAGTGAGGTCCTGGGTTTGATCCCCAGCACTCTCAGAAAGGAAAAAAGGAAACCTGGCACCGTCCTCACAAGCTTCAGAGTTCATAAAGTGGCTCAGGTTTTGACCTGTGCGTGTGTGGCATACAGATGCATGTCCTAACACACTCAGCTCTTATGTTGTTCTCATCCTTAACCTTAGCTGACCGTTACTTCAAAGCTTCCTTTTACCACTTGTCTTCTGCAGGAACTAATTACTCCATAGCTGGGATCATTCAGTTACCGACCATTAAATTCTGGGAAGAAAAAAAAAACAAAAGCCTGTTTTTTGTGGTATTTTACTCTTCCTTAACAATAATCCTGCTAGACTTCCTCACACCCTTCTCCTCAGAAAAATAAATAAAAAACCAAATCAAACCGTTACTCAGCAAACCACCCTCAAGGTGTGCAATTTGGGGAAGGTTGTGGAGCTGGGGTATGAGTCAGTGGTAGAATGCTTATCTAGGGCACTTCGGGGCTTGGGTTCTTTCCTGGTGACGGGTTGGGGAAGGAGAATATAGGGGCTGATACTTGTTCATGGGCCACGTGAAGGTACTGGATGTCAGTTGAAATAGAATTTTTTTTGGATGAAAGCAAATTTTGTGAAAATCAGTAATGCAGAATGTTTGTATTCCTTTAATGTTCATTTTGTAACATATTTTCTGAGATCTGTTATGTGCCAAATGGTGGCGCTGAACTAGACAGCAGGGCCCCATTGTGCCTACTTCCTGTGCTACAGCATAGTGGATCAAGTTGGTGTTTGGAGTGAGGTCTGGAGTCAGGTTCTGAGTTGGCTGTTCAGTTACTGTGAGGGCTGTGGGACTTAGAACTCAGAGCAAGGCCTGCACCGCAACTGGAGATACCTTGCAGGCCCGCTAAGGTGAGCTGATGCATGTGGTATTGGGTGCGGTGGGCTTTGGCACCTTCCCTGTCAGTGCATGCGCTCGTCACTCCCACCCTTGTCTGCCTGCATTCTCCTCAGCTGGGCTTGGGAGAATTAGGCTGGAGTGTGGGAGTCGCAGGGTGGAGCTTGTGCCTCTGTCGGGTTTTCGCTCTTTTCAGGTGCTCATTTGGTGGGCCGGGCGCTGTTTTCACAGGTGAGAAACATCACACTGTTGAGGTCTGGTGGTGATGAGTGGACCGCCTGTGCCCCCTGGCCAGCACGGAGCCGTGGGCTGCCGCATTTGGTCATGGGGAAGAGTGCTGGGCCCACACCTGGTCTCAGCTGCAGACTCTTGCTCCTGCACTTCCTGCCTGCTTAACCTTAAGCTGGTAATTGGAGTTTCTCTGGTAATGTACCATAGGGTTGATTGATGCTGTAGTTAACAGAAAAACAACGGTGTTACTGTATAAAAAATAAAATGTGGAAGAGTTAGGCTGGGAAGCTGCCAGCCAACCATTTGTCATAAAGGAGAGTGAAAGTAAGAGAACTCACCCAGGTAATCAGTTCCTGATTAAAAGGCGCTTAGGTATGGAAGACAAGGTTGGGGCCAGGTGCTTTATTTCCTTTTTGTTTGTTTTTTTGAGGCAGGGTCTCACTGTGTAGCCCAGGCTGGCCTTGAACTTGTGATCCTCCTGCCTCAGCCTCCCAAGTGCTGGGATTATAGGCATGTGCCACCATGCCTGGCTGCTTTGATTCATTTTTAATTTAATTTCTGGATTCTTTTCTCATTTGAGCTGTGCTGGGACATCAGGATGGTGAGCAGAAGTGTGCAGTGTACGGGGAAGAGAGAGCTCTGGAGCCAGGCAACCTGAGTTCAGACCCCAGCACCCCACTCCTGCTTGCTTACCTGTTCTGTTCCTCAGTTTCCTTATATGCAGGAGAATGATGAGTTTAAACACATGAAGATGAGTTTTAAATCAGTAGTTAGTGCATGGTAAGTGGTGACAGTTTTAGCTGTGATTATTATTTTTTTTTTTATTTTTTATTTATTTATTTATTTATTTATTTTTTTTTTTTTTTTTTGTGGGTACCAGGGGGACGACCTCAGGACCTCGCGCGCCAACAGGCACCCGTGCCACTGAGCGATATCACCGGCCCCTTTTTCGTATGTGGGTTCCGGGAGTCGAACTCGGGCCCTCGCGCTTGCAAGGCAGGCGCTTACGCCGCTGAGCCATCTCACCGGCCCAGCTGTGATTATTTTAAAGGAATCTTTTTAGCAGTTTCCATCTGCAAGAGAACATTGAGAGACAAGGAATAGCAATGATCCAGTCAGAATAATTAAAGGCTTTCACTGAGCTTGGAGGGCCCAGTAGGGCCCATGCAGCAGCCTGGAGCAGTGAAGAGGCAGTGTCAGTGTAAGGTGGGTGTCTCCTTTCCAGGGGAGTGGAGAGCCATGTTGCTAGCATTGCTAGCCCCAGCTAGCTGGAGAGTATCAGCAGTGAGAGTCAGAGCTCCATGGTCCTGCTGTGTTTTATTTGGGGACTGCACCAGACTAGGCTCCCTCCTGCCAGCAGGTGTTAGGGAGCCCTATCATTGGCTGCTGCTGCACCCTCCCAGGCTTGGAAGGTCCCCTGTCTCTGCTGCCTGACCCGAGATGCTGGCCCCTGGGTGTGCCCACTGTGCTGCATGACTCCAGCCCTTTGCAGGCGGAGCTCTAGTGCTGGCGCCTCTGAGTCTGTCAGATCTCATCCTTGTTCCAGAGGCTCCACCCTCAGCTTCATTGAGTATGTCCTGAAGATGCAGTTTCATCTTGGATTTAAACCAAAGAAAGCCCTTCCTCCCAGAGAAGTTAGTTGTCCCTTTTGGCAGCTGCCTTGCTTGAACAGCATCTCCACTAAGTCCCTGTTATGTGTTAGAAATGTGTTGTCTCTGTTCTTCACAGCCCCACAGATTGGTGATGGAGCAAGCATTTACATAAATAATTTTCCTGCATTGAAATGTCTGCAAAGGAGGTGCAATACAGTGTCTGGCACAGGGAGCTTGGGGCCTGGACTTGGGACGGGGTGCATTGAGCAGGAACTGTTCGAATTGGCTGTGGAGGGTAAGCGGAAGTTGCGAGGTTCAGAAGGCCCAGCACTTAAGGAGGAGGATGCCAAGTTAGTGACTTAGTGGGACCCTGACTCAAAATAAAATATTAAAAAACAGCCAGGGGGGTGCAAAAGCCCCGAGTCTAATGCCTGATACTGCAGAAAACAAACAAACAAACATCAAACAAAAACCCAAACAAACCCCCCCAAAAACAACAACAAAAAACCCAAAGGACAAAAAATTCTCTGAGATGGACATTATCAAAATGGATTATATGCAGCTAGATGCTGTGGCATAAGCCTGTAATCTCAGGTACTTGGGAGACTGAAGCAGGAGGAGCACGTGTTCAAGGGCATCCTGGGTGATTTTGCAAGACTCTGTCTCAAAATAAAAAATGAAAAGGGCTGGGATGTAGGTCTGTGGTAGAGCACAGGGCGTATATGAAAATATCACATGGAGACCCAGTATTTTGTGGGCACTAATAAAAACATACTGAGAAACCCTCAGTGAGCACCTGTGGTTGCCAGGTGCTTTGTGTGAGACTGAGCTGTACTGCCTCTTCTCTTCAGAGCCCGGTAGCTGTCCTTTTAGGGGTGGCTGTTGCCTCCTCAAGCCACCTGGCGAGCTTCTCTGGGATGCTTTCCTGACCAGCCTTCACTCTGGGTTTCCGGGGGCTGCCATAACGAGTGTTGCAGATCTGAGCTCACATACACAAGTGGATCGCCTCACAGTCCTGAGGCTGGGGGTCCAGATCACAGTGTGGGGGGCTGTTCCTCCCAGGCCTCCCTCTGGCTCCTGGTGGCACTGGCTGGCTCATTGAGGCTTTACGTGGTGTTCTCCCTGCGCAGGTGTCTGTGACCAAGTTTCCCCTTTTGTAAGGACACCAGTCCTTTTGGATCAAGGGCCACCCTGCTCCAGTGTGGCCTCATTTGAATTAATGACATCTGCCAGGGCCCTATTTCCAAATAAGGCCACCTTCTGAAGTCCTAGGGGCTGGGACTTCAGCATAGGAAATTTGAGGGGGGCACCGTGTGGTTCATCACACCTCCTTGCTCTTTCCACCTGGTACTGTGGACCTTCTCTCCCTGCCAGTGCCCTGTAAGCAGATCTGTCATGATGCTGAGAGCATTTGTCTATCATTTACTCATTTGTGTCTTTTTATCTCTGGCACCTTGCATGTGGTGTGGAAAGTGGCTCCAGTGGCGATCTGTTCAGGGTTAGGAGTTGAAAGAAATAGGAGGACATTGCAGAGGTCACCTTGCATCTTGTTCTCCTGCTGCCAGTTCCAGAAGTTCTCCAGAGTTCGGTGTCAGGTGGCTTAGAGCACATGCAGTGGGTACCGCTTCTGTCACTGCTTAGGCATATGTGATACATCCTGGGCTTCTCCCATGGAGCTGTAACCTATTATTGTCTTACTGTCGTGCTGTTTGAGAAATGCTTTAAAGACGTTTGCCTCCAATAGACATTTTGCCCAGAGGATTTCTTTAATGGCCACCTTCTTGCTTGTTTCAGTTTTTGCTTTGAATGGTCTGGCATTAAGGATTCAAAAATAAATCATGCGAAGACTTGGAGTAAGTTACCCGATAGCAAAAGTATCTGACCAAAGGAAGATGCCAAGAAATAACTGACTCTATCCAGAAGCTTTAGAAGTCGCTCACTGGATACTTTGGAGAATGTGCCTGGCTTTTGCTCTGAGGTTTGATTACACATTAGTGAGGATGGGTCATCCTGGGCTCAATACCTTTGCTAAGAAAAATATTACAGGGCACCTTTTGTTATTTCATAACATTCTAGGCGGAAGGTGTCTTCTGGGACATTAGGAATGGGATGTTAGCCTTTGTTGTAGTCAGGGTTTGCAAGGGAAACAATTCAATACAGGACACATAATTTATAGGATTATTTTATAATGGTCACCCAAAGAGTCAAATACAAAAGAGTGCAAGAAATCTGTCCATATGCTAAAGACCCAAAGATTCCAGCTGAGGGCCTGGATTCCACAGTAATGTCCTGCATGAGTCCAGCTGAAGGCCCAGAGACCACAACAATGTCCCATGCAAGTCTGTTTCATGGATCTGCGCTGAGAAGGCTCAGAGGTCCGTGGTGGACGCTAGAAAGTCTGTGCCAGTGGGACGAGGGATCTGTGCCGGCAGACTGAGGAATCTGCACTGGAGCCAGGAAGTGACACTCTAGGTGGGGACCAGAGCTCCCCCCAAAAGAACAGTGACAACAAGGTCCCGAGCTCCTCTGACGATGAGAACAGCCAGGTTCATATCAGGAAAACCAGAGTGACACACTTGTCCAGGAGAAACGAAGCACCACCTCTTCCTCTCCAGTTCTCCTTTTTATGTTGTTGGCAGCAGTCCTCAGGTGGGCCCTCCACATCCAGCACCACGCTGATTCAGTTCAGCTGGGTGTGACAAGTTGACCGCCAGTTGTCAACCCGCCACAGCCTTCAAATTGCCTTTCCTCCTCATAGCAGTCTTGGCATCCTGGGATGCTTTGTGCTGGGCGTACCTCAGACGCTACAGAAAGCACAGAAGGGCACAGATATCCTCTTTCTCCTTGCATCCAGCTTCAGCAGTTATTTGTCTTAGTTACTTTTCTCATTGCTGAGATAAAATACCCAACACCCAAAGTTAAAAGAGAGGTTTGTTGTAGCTCACAGACTGCAGAGGTTTCAGTTCGTAGTTGGCTGGCTCCAAGGCAGGGTGCCATGGCAGAAGGGCATTACAAAGGAGGATCGCCACAAGTTCAAGGCCAGCCCGGGCTACGTAGTGAATTCAAGGATAGCCTGAACTGCATAGTGGGACCCTGTTCCAGAAAAACAAACAAACAAAAAATCCATAATCCCAGCATCACACACCCTAGATCCAGCCATCCCCAATCATATGAGTGTATAAGGTTTTGGGGGGACATTTAGATACAAGCCACAACACCAGTCTTGTTTCTTTTGTGTGACCCTAAGTATGTCCTTAGGCAAACTGTATGCAACATATTATTTCATCCATAAATATTTCTGTATGTGCCTAACCAAAATATAAATCTAAGGTGATGGTGAATTTTTTTGGTTGTTGTTACTGAGGATTGACTTGAGGGCCTTTGTACAGAGCTACATCTTCAACCCTTTTTAATCAGACATTCCTCGTTTAAGGATAGAATTCTGGTCCTGTGACTAGGTCGTTATCTGAATTGATAACTGCTTTTATTTGGATAACTCTTAATGTGTGGTACTGTAATGTATAACAGAATGTAAAACTACAGTGCTGTACTGTACAGCACAATCAGCAAAAGTCACAGTGCTGTATAAACAAGGTGTATGGTGCAAAAAAAATTGAGGCTCTGTCAATAAGATGTACAGAACTGTACAACCACCCCTCCAAAATGGGCCATAAATCTGAGCGGTGGGTCACAAGCCTGAACAGCACACCGTGGTCATAAAGCTCAACAGCTGTTAAATGGGTCGTTAAACAAGGAATTTATTTTGAGGCAGGATCTTGCTAAGTGGCTAAATTGCCCATGCTGAGCTTGAACTTTTTTTTTTTTTTTTTTGTGCGTACTGGGGTCGACCTCAGGACCTTGTGCACCAGCAGGCGCCCGTGCTGCTGAGCGATATCACCAGCCCTTTTTTCGTATGTGGGTTCCGGGAGTCGAACTTGGGCCTTCATGCTTGCCGGGCAGGCGCTTACGCCGCTGAGCCATCTCACCGGCCCTGAACTTGAACTTTTGATCCTCCTGCCTCAGCCTCTTAGAGTGCTGGGGAGTATAGCTCAGCCACATCTGTGGTTTTTAACAGTAATTCCTTTATACCTCAATATCTAGTCAGTGTTCAGATGTCCACTTGTCTCAAATGTTATTTTTAGGTTTCTGTTTTAGTGTGTCTGGATCAGGACTAGCTGAGGCACACGCTAGCTGCCGGGAGAGGGTGCTGTGATGAGAGTGTGCCCTGAAGCTCTTGCGGAGTGGGGCCTGGTGGTGCAGGTGGTTAACAAAGCTGCATGAAGAAAATCAGTGCAGGGTGATTTCTGTATTTTTCTCTCTATATTATCAAGACCAGTACCTCTATATTCACCCAAGAAGAAAGAAGTCATGGGTGTTCAGTGCTTAAATCAAGGATGTTAAAGATAAGATTTTAGGTTATGAGGGAGACTTTAGTGTGTGGGCACAACACATGTGAGTGGTCTGAGGTTCCCATGCTTCAAGTAAACTAATCCAGTTGAGTTTCTTGGTTTTGTTGACCTTTGAATTGCCACTGAAACAGCACCATCACTGCGCTGTATTTCTGGAATTGCTTTAGCATTTGTGCTTTAGTTTTCTCTGTAGTAGCATTGTGCTCTGTGGACACATTGAAACCGTGTGCATGGAAATCCATCAGTGTCTGTCTTTGATGCTGGCATTCCCCAAGATTCCCGGTGTGCTTAGTGTCAGCAGGACTTGAACCCATTGCTCTGCGTCACTTAAATGGGTTTTACTTACTCCTTTCAGGGTTAAAGAATCAACACCAAGCAGCTTCCCTTTCCATGGTTGTGTTTTAGTACAATTGGAGGATAAAGATGAGTACAAATTACCAGTCAATTTCAGGGCTTTATTTTATTCACAGCTTTTGCCATTAAACTCAGTGTTTGAAGTTAGCAGGGTCCTTTAAAACTAGGGCTGTTAGCATTTCACTGATTTATACTAAAATCAGGGCCTCAGTCTGTCCTCTCACAGTTTTAACCTTGACCTCCCACATCTGAACCACTTTACGCAGTCTGAAAAAACTCTGATTCCACCCTGTCTGCCTCTTAGGAAGCAGTGGTGGAGAGGAAAAATGAAACCACCTCTTCAGGAGGATCACAGGTTTGAGCCCAGCTGGGGCAACATAGTGAGACACTGCCTCGAAGTTAAAAAATAAAATTTTAAAAAGGGCTGGGGATGTAGCTGAGTGTGAAGGCCCTGGCCTCAACCCCCGTACTGCAAACAAAGCAGAGCAAAAAAAGAACGCACCTCCTTTCCTATAGCAAGTGCTTAATGGTACTAAGCACTGGGAGAAGCTGCTGCCGCAGTGAGTTTCTGTGCAGCGCTGTGTAGAACTCACAGCTGTGACGAGAGCCCCCGAGTGCCTCCGGGTGATTGGTCTCCTCGCGGAGTGAGTACTGACTTTCTTGGGCGTCCTTTAGTTTTCCCTGCGAAGAGAGGGAAATCTGAAGTCCAGTATTCACTGAAGCTTTGCTGACCTGGGGTCCTTAAGGCCTGAAGTTACTAGAAGAATGAGATGTTCTCATGCTTAGAAAAAGTGGAGTTGAAGTTGGCCATGGTGGCACATGCCTGTAATTCCAGCACTTTGGGAGGCTGAGGCAGGAGGGTCACAAGTTCAAGGCCAACCTGGGCAACTTTGCAATTTAGCAAGTCCCTTTCTTAAAATATAAAATAAAAAAAGGGCTGGGAATGTAGCTCAGTGCAAAACTCAGTCCCACAAAAAAAAATAAAGGGGGGGGTTGAACAGATTTCAGTATTTGTATTGCAATCATTCGTTTATTGTTGGACATTAAAATTATTTCTACTTTTAAATTTATTTTATTGTAAATTATTTTAAGGTATTCTAAATAATGTTTCCAGAAAGTTTTATTTTGCATCTATACCCCAACCCCTTTTAAAGTATTGGATGAAGTAATAACTTGCAGATTAGATGTAAAGCTTTCCTAAAGTCTTTCTCTGTTTTTGTGATATTAGGGATTAAATCCTGGGCCTCCTGCATTTAACCACTAAGCTACACCCCCCCCCCCAAACTTTTCTGTTGTAACACACTCTTAAAACTAAGTTATGCCTGTAATTCCACCTACTCAAGAGGCTGGAGTAGGAGGATGACAAGTTTGAGGTTGGCCTGGACAGTTTAGCAAGATCCTATCTCAAAAATCAAAAGGGCTGGGGATGTAGCTCAGGTCCTGGGTTCAATTCCTAGTGTTCAAAAAGCAAAACCAAAAAACTTAACCTCTATTATTTGGCCCAGAGTATGCATATTTTGATTTTAAGTTTGTAGACTTCCTAATTGAAGGAGTGGAACTCAGGCAGTCTGGTCGGCAGTCGGGTCTGCAGTCCTTACCTGGTTTACATGGCAGTGTGTAGCTAAAGGAAAGCAGTCTATGCCTTATCTTGAACTAATTGGCTTTTTTTTTTTTTTTTTTTGTGGGTACCGGGGGGTCAACCTCAGGACCTCGCGCGCCAGCAGGTGCCTGTGCCACTGAGCGATATCACCAGCCCCTTTTTCGTATGTGGGTTCCGGGAGTTGAACTCGGGCCCTCGCGCTTGCCGGGCAGGTGCTTAAGCCACTGAGCCATCTCGCCGGCCCGAACTAATTGGCTTTTTTTTTTTTTTTTTTTGTGGGTACCGGGGGGTCGACCTCAGGACCTCGCGCACCAGCAGGCGCCCGTGCCTCTGAGCGATATCACCGGCCCCTTTTTCGTATGTGGGATCCGGGAGTCGAACTCGGGCCCTTGCGCTTGCCGGGCAGGCGCTTAAGCCGCTGAGCCATCTCACCGGCCCCCTAATTGGCTTTTAAAGATTCTTCTTTCTCTCTTCTCTGGGAACCAGGAAGTCTGTCTCCCCTGTTGAATTGTGTCTGACTTTCCTCATAGCATGGATCATGTCTGATATCTTTTCTGCCCAGCACAAAATGACTGGACGTAATACATGCTCAGTAAACATTGCACATATGTTGCTGAAGCTGTCCTAGGAACAGGTTAGAAATTGAACTCTTGTATGATAAGTAGAGGGAATTCTTAGGGATTTAGCAGTTAAAGATGAACCATAATATAGTACATTTGAATGTCATTCAAGTGAATGGTTGGGGTTAGAAAGAATATAAAATAGGGCCGGTGAGATGGCTCAGCGGCATAAGTGCCTGCCTGGCAAGCGCAAGGTCCTGAGTTTGACTCCTGGTACCCATATAAAGGAAGAAAAGGGGCTGGTGATATCACTCAGTGGTACAAGTGCCTGCTGGCAAGCGCGAGGTCCTGAGTTTGACTCCCGGTACCCACATTAAAAAAAAAAAAAAGAATATAAAATAAGTAGCTATATTACAGACTGTGTTGGTCAGCTTTCCCATCTCTGGGACATAATACCCAACCAAGACCCATAGCTTAAAGGAGGAGAAGTTTATCTGGCTCATGGTTTCAGAGGATTCAGTCCATGGTTGGCTGGCTCCAAGGCAGGAACATCATGGCGGAAGGGCACAGCAGAGCAAGGCTTCTTAGTTCTTGGTAGCTGGGAAGCAGAGCAGGGGAATAGCCAGAGAGGAAGGGGCCAGGGACCAGACGCAGATCCCAAATCCACACCTCCACAACGCCCCCCCCCACACCCAGGAAGTGTGCTCTACCAAAATCCAATCAAGTTCACATTCTACCCAAACTTCTAAATTTGAGCCATCTTAGCATCTTTTTAGGTTATTCACAAACTGGCGCACGTTGATATTTCTGGTGGTACCTGGTACTTGTTCTCTGTACCAGAAAGGTGACATTAATGAGCGTTTTCCAGATGTATGGATGCAGATGTGTGAGCAGCTTCTCTCCTACTAATCTGTTTAGGTAATCCTTTGCAAGATTACTGCTCATACCTTTTAGGAAAAATATCATTTTTCCAAATAATGTTTCTCAAAACGGAGGGTATATGGGTGAGGCTCTGGGTTCCCTCCTTAGTGCTCAAAAAGGAAAGAAGGAAGAAAACAAAGAGAAAAAGGAAGAAATCAGATTTCTTCAGAAATGATCCATATGGGGTAAATCATGAGTGTAAATCACTAGTGTAAGCTACTCAGGAGCTTCGTATCTAGTTCTGTGTGGGTGTCAGAAGACGTCATAGCTTTGTTAGATGGCTCTACTGTTGTCTGCTGCGGAACAATGGCCAGGACACGCATCAGTGGAGGATCAGCTTGTGTCTCTGGAGCCACAAAGAAGCCTCCCAGTGTTAGCGTGCCTCCACGTGGAAGGTCCTGTTTACCAGGTTGACGTGCTCGTGACGGAATGGTGTTGAACCTTGCTTCACACATAGTGTGTTCTTTTGTTTTGATTCTGTAGGAATCTAGAAAGCTTGTGCCATGAATGGTGATACTCGGGCTGCAGTGGTGACTTCACCACCCCCGACTGCAGCTCCTCACAAGGAGAGGTACTTCGACAGAGTGGATGAGAACAACCCAGAATACTTGCGGGAGAGGAACATGGCCCCGGACCTTCGCCAGGATTTCAATATGATGGAGCAGAAGAAGAGGGTGTCCATGATTCTGCAAAGTCCTGTAAGAGGAACATGTCCCCGAACAGATGCGGGCTTCCCTCCCAGGGGTCTCATTTTCTATGCTCTGTTGTGTGAGTGTCAGTGTCAGTTGATCTTGACACAGGAAATGAGTGCCTTGCGTACATGTGATGTTTGCTGAAAGAGTTCAGTTTAGCTTATGTTGTCAGACAGTGAGAGATCTTCAGTGTCATAAAGGCAAGGAGGTATTTGTTTCTCCTTTTCATTGTTGTGTTTCTCCAGGGGTCTTTTATTTATTGGGACACCTCAAAAATGACTGTTTCCTCTAGAGTGCAGTTGAGCATCCCTAACCCAAAAATCTGAAATCTGAGACATTTTGAGTATCATACCAATCGGAAGGTTTTGGATTTGAGAGCATTTCAGATTTTTGGATTAGGGATGCATAACCAGTAAAGTCCGTGCAAAATATTCCAAGTTCTGAAAAACTCAGATCTGAATCACTTCTGGTCCCTAGCATTTCAGATAGTGGCCACTCAGCCTGGACCTAACTTGGTCCTGGGCACAGAGTAGGTTAATAGCACAAGATTCTCCACAGCCAGCATTTGAACCAGTCACCTGAGTGTGCATAGGTTGCATCTTCAGGGAATGTGGGACTGTCATCATGGTGGTCTTGTGTTGATGCTGCTGCCCTTGTGTGTGCTTTTTTTTTTTTTTTTTTCCTTTCTAGTATGTTCTTGCTTTATCCTGTCAGTATTTTGGGGAAACATTGATTGTGTCTTATGTGCTGTGGGGACATATGGATTGGAACTAAGAATTTAGCAGTAAATAAGACAAACAAGGCCTGTAATGAATAGTTTTGGTTGAGTTGTTATTATTAAGGTATGACTTACATATGGTCAAGTACACTGATCTTATGTATATAGCTTGATAAGGTTTTTTTGTTTTTTCCATATTGAGGATCGAATCCAGGGCCTTGCACATGCTACCAGTGAACTACATCCTCAGCCCTTTTATTTACACCCATTTTTATTTTGAGACAAGGCCTCACTAAGTTGCCCAGGCTGACCTTGAACTTGTGATCCCCCCTCCCTCAGCCTCCTGAGTAGCTGGGATTACAGGCGTGCGCCACCATGCCTGGTGCTTAATGAGTTTTGACATATGTAGGGCATGTGTGTAATCACCCAGATCAGGCCTCAGATTTGACATTCCAGCTGAAGAAGGTAGACAGAAGAAAAGCAAACAAAAGTGCGGTGCCAAAAGCAGCAGGGTGCTTAGACTGAGTAGAACTGCAGTCTCTCTGGGAGGGAAGATTTAACCCAACTCTGCCAGGAAGGATCTGGCCATGCAAGAATCCAGAGGAGAAGCTTCCCAGTTTGTGGGGTCAGCTAATATGAGCATAATGGGCTTGAGGAGCTGCAGCAGCCTGCGTGGTTTGTTTCTTTTCTTTTCTTTTTTTTTTTTTTTATAATTTTTATTTTAAAGAGAAGAAAATAGAACAAAATTTCAAAAACAACATAGCAGGAGGGTAACAATGGTTAATACATTGCGTATGGTTATCTTTAAATTAGTTACTCAGAGTACAAGATACTGGCACTCAATTGTCCAAACAATATTAGCACAAACCTTTCTTTTCCATGAACTAAGTGAAATTAGTAGTGTATCTATCTTAGCTATCATATATATATATATATATATATATATATATATGATATGTATATATATGATGTGTATATATATACATACACACACATATTTATATATATATATATTTTTTTTTTTTTTGATTTTCCCTTCCTTCTTTTCTCCATTCCACCATCCCAGTTTGTCTTTCCTTTTGAACAGTTTCTTCCCATTTTACAGTATCTGTTGTACATTTTGGATCTTATTTACTCTTTCAGCTTCTCACATTAGGGAGACAATATGATGTTTACACATGTGAGTCTGATTTATTTCACTTAGAGTATGGTCTCTAGTTGCATACATTTACCTATAAAAGTCTCCAGTTTATCCTTCTTTATGGCTGTGTAGTGCTCCATTGTATAAAAATACATTTTTTTTTATCCATTCCTCAGTTGATGGGCGTTTGGGTTGTTTCCATGATCTAGCTATTACAAATTGTGTTGCTATAAACATGGGTGCACATATATGGCTGTGGTACAATGTTTTTAGTTTTTCTGGGAAAATACCCGGAAGGGGGATAGTTGGGTCAAATGGGACCTCCAATTCTAGTTTTTTGAGGAGTCTCCACACTGATTTCCACAGTGGCTGCACCAGTCGACACTCCCACCAACAGTGGAGAAGGGTTCCTTTTTCCCCACAGCCCCTCCAGCATTTGTTACTGGTTGATTTCTTGATAGTAGCCATTCTTTCTGGGGTGAGATGGACTCTCAGTGTTGTTTTAATTTGCATCTCTTGAATGACCAGTGATGTTGAACAATTTTTCATATATTTTTTACTGTTTGTATTTCTTCATCTGAGAAGTGTGTATTCATCTCAGATGCCCATTTTTGGGTTGGGTCTTTGGGAGGTTGTGGTTTGTTTCTTGCTTGTGCGAGGTCATGACTGCAGGGGTGATCTCAGTGCTCCTTCTCATGGTGTGGTAGACAGGTCCTCAGAGGTGCCCGGCTGACGCTCCTGTGTGGACGCAGTGCATGTGTGGCTGCATGCTTCGTCCAGCAAGTGCAGGCTCAGGCTGTCCTCAGCAGTGTCCTGCAGTCTCTTTTCAGCCCAAGCAGCGAAAACTAGAAACCAGTTCAGTGTGAAATGAGCAAGTCCTAGAGTACTTGTAGTTTGATGTGGATCCTCACCCAGTGAGCTCATGTTTTCATATTCCCTATCATGTATTTGACAGATACTTATTTCTTTATACAACATGTGAAAACATTATATTAATATAGCTTGGGGAAACTATAAAATATCTATTATTACAACAGTGACTTTATATTAAAATCACCACCAATCCAGTGGGACCTTTTTGACTAATCTAGGATTGATAAAGAATGTATGTATTGGTATACAAATACATTTCAAAAGTATTTTGGAGAAAATACTGGAAATTGCAAAGTGGCATCAAAAATTACTAATGGTTTTGTCACTAAGGTAATTATAATTAACATTTTGATGTGTTTACTTTTACTGTTTATGTATTTACTCTTACAAAAACTATAGTGTTTTATGACCCTTCAAAAATCTATGAGGAGCAATTTTTATGCCATTTAATTTTTTCTAGCTTTTCAAGTTGAATCAGTGCACAAAATTCCCGGGGCACCAAATCAGTTCTCTATTTTTTGCAATGTAGACAGTATCCCCTTTTTGTCAGTAATGCTGAAATGAATATTCTTTTTTTTTTTTTTTTTTGTCTTTTTTGAGACAGGGTTTCACTATGCAGTTCAGGCTGGCCTCGAACTTGTAGCAATCCTCCTGCCTCAGCCTCCCTAGTGCTGGGATTACAGGTGTGTGCCACCATGCCCGGCTTGAAATGAACGTTTTTGTGAATATATCTGTGATCACATTCCTCCTGATTATTTCCTTAAAATATATTCCTAGGAATAGAACTCCTATTCAAATTTTTAAGCCTTTGTTTTTACTACATAACTTACCAGAAAAGAATGTGTCAATTTATATTTCAAGTTGTAATGGATGAACAGATCTATTTGCTGTTCCAGCACAGAATAAAAACAAAAAATTTGGTTTATATGATAGCTACCCCCACCCCAACAGGAAAGAAATGGTAGTACCCTGTTTCACTATGCCTTTTATTAGGCTTTCTGTGAAGAATTGGAATCAATGATACAAGAACAGTTCAAGAAGGGGAAGAACCCTACAGGCCTGTTGGCGTTACAGCAGATCGCAGACTTCATGACAGCGAATGTGCCCAACGTCTACCCGGCAGCTCCTCAGGGAGGGATGGCTGCCTTAAACATGAGTGAGTAGTTTTTGACTTTTTATACATACCAGGGAGAAGCCTGCAGCTTTCTCCTCTGAAGTATGTGGGCATGCGACTGTGCAATACACGGTGCCGAGTATTTTGAAAATAATTGTGTTTTAGTCAGTCATGGTAAAAAGTAGGCTGTAACTCTGAAGTGTCTTGACTGTAGAGGGGTCCTTTTCTAGCCAACCAGTGAGATTCTGTTGTTTCCAAGGCACAGGACTTTTTATATGGTTTCTTAGGACCTTTGTAAGTTAAAATAACTAATCAGAAACAATGCTTATGGTCTAGTACATCAGTTTGGCTGAATCATTTTAGCCATGCCAATATTTCTTACTTACCAACATTTCTTACCTACTTTTCCTTATTTCTGCTTGCATGCTGATGAGAGATGGAGAAATTCCTGAAGCAGCCAGTGGAGAGAGACTAGATAGGTGAATGTAAGTGGAGGACAGTTGGCTGTGTCGGGCAGGGCTCTGCTCTGACTGTTGATTCTGTGACGTTAGCATCACCAGGACAGACTGCAGGGTGATGTGAGCAGTGGCGCATCCAGCTTTGTATGCTGTCCTGGTTAGGTTGTCAGGTCTGACTGAGCACCATGGGTACTGGCTTCCATAAGCTCACCAGATGGTTGCTGTTGACCTGTCTGTCCTGTAGTGTGCTTAGAAGTTGATTGACTTTCACCAGATGTGATGTATTGTTATCTGCAGAGTATTAAGAATCACATTTAGGGGCTGGTGAGATGGCTCAGCGGCATAAGTGCCTGCCTGGCAAGCGCGAGGGCCCGAGTTCGACTCCCGGAACCCACATATGAAAAAAGGGCCGGTGATATCGCTCAGCGGCGCAGGTGCTGAATAAATAAATAAAAATAAATAAATAAAAGGTCTTTGTGTATTTGGACAGTGTGGTAGGAATTTAAAAAAAAAAAGAATCACATTTAGCCAGGCAGGGTGCCACACACCTGTAATCCCAGCTTCTCAGGAGGCTGAGGCAAGAGGATTGTAAATTCAAGAACCTGAGCAACTTGCGAGACCCTGTCTCATAATTTTAAAAAAGGGCTAGGTGTAGATCAGTGGTAGAGTGCTTGCCTAGCATGTGTGAGATTCTGAATTTATCTCCAGGGCCTTAAAAGAAAAAAAAGAATCGCATTTAATTTACTGGCTTAAACCTCCATCCTGAAATATAATGGCTGCTGGTAAGGTTTTCATGCTTTCACATGGATTCCTAGTGGATTTCAGGACACTTGATAGGCACTTGATAATAAAGAATTCATAATTGTCTTACAGTCAGAGATAGAGAATTTTTTAAGTAATGCCACCCCCCCAAAAAAAAGGGAAGGAAGACAGAAAGACTTTTTCGTCCTTTTCAACATTTGTCTTGACTCACTTTTCCTCCTTGTGTTCTGCACTGGCTGGAGCCCCTGGCACAGTATTCAGTGCTAGTGCCAGGGTATACGCCCTGCATTGTTCTGTCTCTCACCCTTGCGTTGATGTCAGTGGTAGGTTTTTATAAGATAGCCTTTATTCGGATAGGATGTGCTCTTCTGTATCTGCCTTGCTGAGAGCTTGTATTCTGATGTGTATTGGATTTTGTACAGTGTGTCTTCTGCATCTATTGAGATGATCACACGGGTTTTCTTCTTCAGGATGAGATGATGAATTACATTTCAGATGCTGACCCAACCCTGCACTCTCCAGATGAACCCTACTGGTCATGATTTTTTTGTTTGTCAGTTTTTGAAACAGGGTCTTGCTGTGTAGCCCAGGCTGGCCTTGAATTCACAGCAGTTCTCCTGCTTCAGCCTCCTGAGTGCTGGGATTACAGGTGTGCACCACCACACCTGGCTTGGTCACGATTCTTTAATTCTATATATTGCTGGATTATTTGCTAAAGTTGTACGAAGTGCTTTTTAGTTTTATGAGAAACATTGGGCTTTTCCTTCCAGTGTTTTCTAATGTCACTGTATGCCATTGGTGTGGGGGCGTGCTGGCCTTATAGAATGAGCTGGAGAGTATTCTGGAAGAGTTTTTCTAACCTTGGTATTATTTCTTCCTGAAAAGTTTGATGGAATTCAGAGGAGCATCTGGGCCTTGAGTTTTCTTTGTGGAAGTTTTGTAACTGCAAACTCAGCTTAGTAGAAATAGGGTTCTGAGCCGGTGAGATGGCTCAGCGGCATAAGCGTCTGCCTGGCAAGCGCAAGGTCCTGAGTTCGACTCCCAGAACCCACATACGAAAAAGGGGCCGGTGATATCACTCAGCAGCCCGGGCGCCTGTTGGCGTGCGAGGTCCTGAGGTCGACCCCCGGTACCCACAAAAAAAAAAAAAAAAAAAAGAAATGGTTCTTCAGGGCATCTGTTCTGGTCAGCTGTGGAGAGTTTGTTTTGTCAAGTAAACAGTTCGCCGGTGTAGTAGTTCGTGTCCCTTTACTACCCTTTCAGCGCTTACAGGAATGTAGTGATAGTCCCTTCTGCTTCTTCACGTTGAGTGTTTCTGTCTCCACTGTTTTGTTGGTAAGCATGGCGAGAGGTTTGTTTTACTGTTTAAATTTATCTTATTTTTATCTTAAATTTTATATCTTCTTAAAGGACCAACTTTTGCTTTAATAAGAAACTTTAATTTTTCATTTCTAATATATATGTTTAATGTTATAGATTTCCTTCTAAGCATGCCTTACCTTATCCCACAAGTTTGACTGCCTTTTTGTTACTTGCTTCTAACGTAATTGATGCTGGAGAGCACAGTCCTTCTGTTTTCGAGACTTCGTGACCCAGTGTGGAAGGTGTACATCTCAGGCCGGTGAGACGGCTCAGCGTCACAGGCACCTGCCGACAAGCGCGAGGGCCCGAGGTCGACCCCTGGGACCCACACACAAAAAAGAAAATATGTGTCTCAGATCTATTGTTGTTTGATTTGTATCTGGTACAAATTATTAATCTCTGAGTTCTGCTTTTTTTATTTCAGGTCTTGGTATGGTGACCCCGGTGAATGACCTCAGAGGTTCTGACTCCATTGCGTATGACAAAGGGGAGAAGTTGCTGCGGTGTAAACTGGCTGCCTTCTATAGACTGGCCGACCTCTTCGGGTGGTCTCAGCTCATTTACAACCACATCACAGTGAGAACATAGGGCTGGCCCCAGGGCGGTGTGTGGGACATCCCAGGTCCATGCCTGAATCCACACAGGGGAAGGGAAGCCACGGGTTCAGGAATGTCTTCAGAATATTTGACCCAAGACTTGCCAAGTTTGGGTCAAAAGTTACGAGGACGGCTGTTCTTTAAAGTTTCTTCCTTGCGTGCTAACCTACTAAATGAGTGTTTACCAAATTACAGGCAGTTCCTAAAATTCTTTTTATGCTTAAAAGCCTAGGAGTGAACTGCTTGCTTCCCAACTCTGACAAGTCTTCTATCTCTCACACTTGTCTTTTCAGCTACTCCAGGTTTTTTTTTTTTTTTTTTGTGGGTACCGGGGGGACGACCTCAGGACCTCGCGCGCCAACAGGCACCCGTGCCGCTGAGCGATATCACCGGCCCCTTTTTCGTATGTGGGATCCGGGAGTCGAACTCGGGCCCTCGCACTTGCAAGGCAGGTGCTTACGCCGCTGAGCCATCTCACCGGCCCCTACTCCAGGTTTTTAAAACCATTGTCGATATTATTGGTCCCTCTGTTCTCTTCAGTTCATCCATGTTACACATTCCTGGGTGCCTGTTGATGCACCAAGCTTTGCTCTAACTGGGGTTGCCCGGGAAATGGTGCTGCATTCCGTCCCTCTGGCATCTGAGCACTGGGCCCTGCTGCAGAGAGCCTCACAGCAGGATCCCTGGCTCTCTCCTTAGGTTGATAGCCCATCTCAGCAGGCCCCCCACTGCCCAGCAGCCAGGGGGCATCTTTCATACAAACTCACCAGTACGTAAGGCTTCTCTGCGCTCTTTAAAACTCCTGACTTCCTACTTCCTCTCTGCAAATGACCTCACTGTGTCACAGGAAAAGTGGGGACCTTTCTGATCTTGTGGCCATTCTGTAGTCCTGATGACTTGTGACAGGACCCTGTTCTGGCCAGGCTTCTTCTTTAGCTTGGAATTCCGTCCCCTCCTGCCTGCTTAATCCTAAGATACTGGCAGCTAGATCTAATCCTAAGGGGCCGGGAATATAGATCAGTGGCACAGCGCCTGCCTGGCAAGTGCAAGGTCCTGAGTTCGATTCCAGGTACCAAAAAAGAAAAAAATTGATCCAATCCTATCCTTTTCCTCGCCCCTTTCCCCTCTTCTTTGGAGAGATAGCTTTGTTCTTTCAACTATTTCCTTCCTTTGGTTTTTGTTTTTGTTTTTTTTGAGTCAGAGTCTTGGTGTGTAGTTCAGGCTGGCCTTAAACTCATTATGTAGCCCAGGCTGGCCTCTAACTCACAGCAATCCTCCTGCCTCAGCCTCCCAAGTGCTGGGATTACAGGCATGCACTACCATGCCCAGCTCCTTCCTTTGGTTTTTGAGCTTGTTTTAAGTCTTCTGTTTTTTTCTTTTAGTTGATATTTCAAATCATTAATGTAACGCCTGTTTACTGTAATAGGCGTACCTTACACAGGTGTCTCAAGAGACGGTCATGATCCTGCCTCCCCTTCTGTCTCAGTGGCCAGTGTGACAGCCGCTGAGACTGTTCTGACCTCTCCTCTGTTAGAGGAGACTCAGCACACGTGGTGCTTGTCAGCTCCCCTGGATGCACAGCAGTGGAAACCCCCCGAGGTGGTGGTCTGGAGCCACCTGTGTGACTAGAGTGCTGTGCTCCTGGGACTTGGCATTGCCCTCTATCAGCGCTCAGATTTGCCTTCTCCCTGTCTGTTCTCTGCATTGCTTCTAGAGCAAACTTCTCAAAATGCAGGCTGACCGTGTCAGTTGGGCCCTAGATATGGTTCCTCTCATGCTGTGCAGACTTCTTCCTGGTCTGTTCCCCTGCCGGTGGCCTTCCTGAATTCTGCACATTTCTTGTTGCTGTGCTCCCCAAGGGGCACAGAGTGGGCGCACCCCTGGTGGAGGCCCATTGGCGTGAGAGCCCCTGCTGACTGAGTTGTTTCTGTAAAGTTGAGACAACTCACCAGGGCCTTCTGATGCGGGGTCAGTGGGCCCGTTAGCCCAGTGGGGTATGGCTCCCTTCCTGGGGCCACTGGGAGGCTGCTGGCCTCTCTGCTGATTACATCAGACTGGGCGCTCTAGTGGAGATTTCATGCTAAACGGTGGCTAAGAATGAGTTCCATGAAAATATCACAGCTATGAGAAGTGTAATCCATGGCTTTAACAGCGGTTTCACTTTCTTTGGAGGCTTTAAAGTGGTGTTTACCACCAGTTCTGTTGTGAATGGTGGTTAAGTAAGTTTGATTCACTTAAATGCAGGTCATCCTGCCCTTTCTTTGAAAGAGGGTAATAGGGATTTTCTGCTAGAGGGATTTAAAATGCTGACAGGTGTTAGAGGGTGGGAGAGGATGGTGTAAGATCTTTGAGATTGCATTGGATTTAGAGAAGCCCTTGCCAGGAGGAGGACAAGCCAAGCTGGGCCAGCTGGTACTTGGGGCTGGGTGTCCTTTCTCAGTGGCCCTTAGCTGGTGGCTGCGCTTTCTGTCCCGGTGTGGGTGGAAAGCTGTCGAGGCTTAGCACCTACACTACATGGCAGGTGCTTGGTTCAGTTCTGTTTTGGACTCCAGGGAATGCTAAACTCTGAGGTGACCATCTGGAGCCCACCCTGTGTCCCGGGCCTTTGCTGAGGGATGTGACATTGGTCCCTAGAGGCACAGAGTGAGGCTGCTAATTCCTGCTGTTTGAAGGTTGGACTCATCACCTAAAGTCTTTCTACAAACAGTGAATCCCACTGACTCTTAACCCAATAGTAGTGTCTGCCAATTTAATCTTTTTTTTTTTATGTGAGTACCGGGAGTCGACCTCAGGACCTCGCACTTGCCAGCAGGCGCTTGTGCCACTGAGCGATATCACCGGCCCTTTTTTTCCTTTATGTGGGTACTGGGAGTCGAACTCAGGACTTCGCGCTTGCTGCTGGCGTTTATGCCGCTGAGCCATCTCGCTGACCCCAATTTAATCTTTTGAGTCTATCCCAAAGTCATAAAAACCAGATTACGAGCTGGGCGTCATGGCGCACGCCTGTAATTCCAGCACTGGGAAGGCTGACACAGGAGGGTGGTTGTGAGTTTGACGCCAGCCTGGGCTACACAGTGAGACCCTGTCTCAAAAAACCAAACAGATAAACAAAAACAGCAAAAACAAAAACCAAAGCCAAAAACTAGAGTGCGTGTGCGGGTGTATTTGCTTCTGTGGGGGATTCTGCTCTTTGCTGCTGTACTCCTGGCATCAGTGTGTGTTTGTCACATGGTGCCGAATCTGCACTACGTGAGCTCCGGAGAATGGAGTGCACTGTGCAGAGAGCAGTGCTGTGGTGCTGTGTGGAGACTTAAGAGATTGCTGTCATTTTTGATTTTTAAAGAGCGGGTTTTGGTTATCATTCTGATACCTCGAGGTGTGGCAGCTTTCACCTCTGAGACTGTTTGCGTTTGAAGTAAGCAAACAGTGATTACCTGTCCTGTCATAGCGCCACTGTTGAACTGCTTTTGTTCTAAAGTCTTTTTTTTTTAAATTTTGAGATAGGGTTGCACTAAGTGACCCAGGGTGGCTTCAAACTTGTGATCATCCTGCGTTAGCCTCCCAAGTAGCTGGGAGCACAGGCATGCACCACCACACCTGGCCTTGGTAAAGTCAGTTTTCATAAATGTGACCAAGAAGCACTTCATGTACTTCATAAGTTAAATTGCTATTTCATATAAAAACAGAAAGCTTCCAGTACCTCTTAGCTTTGTGATGGGCACTGCGTATAAGTACCCTCTGTGTACCTCACCTGTAAGTTTGTGGCCTGAAAGAGAAGCAGGTAATTTCAGAGGCACTTGGGAGCTAACTCAGCTGTTTTCCCCACAGAGCAGAGTGAACTCCGAGCAGGAGCACTTCCTCATTGTTCCTTTTGGGCTTCTTTACAGTGAAGTGACTGCGTCCAGCTTGGTAAGGTGTCTGTGAGGATCCTGGCGGGCTTGGAGTACCTCCGCACATGTAAAACCCGGGGACTGGGAGGGTGCAGTGAACATACAGCACTGCTTATTTTGCTAGGGAAGAGACTTGAGGAACTCAAACACCTGAGCTTGGGTTTACATAGTTTCCAGCTGGGGTGACTTGAGGTCCTCTTGACATCTTTAACTTTGATTTATTTCAGGTTAAAATAAATCTACAAGGTGACATAGTGGACCGTGGAAGTACGAACCTTGGAGTCAATCAAGCTGGCTTCACGCTGCACTCAGCCATCTATGCCGCCCGGCCGGATGTCAAGTGCATTGTGCACATCCACACCCCTGCTGGGGCCGCGGTGAGTGTGCTCCTGGGAGTGCCCTCAGCTCATCATAACAGGGCAATCAGCCTGACTTTGTTGAACTAAAAACCACTTTCCCATTGTTTTCCTTCTGTGGTGCTGAGGTTTGAACCCAGTGCCTTGCACGTGCTAGGGAAGCACTGAACCACAGAACTGTACCCCCAGCCCCTAGTATAACTTCCTTAAATTTTTTTTACTCTTTTCCTTTTAAGGGATCTGTTTGCTGTCTAATTTTGAAAAACCAACAACGAGTGTACAAATGTCTGTTTCACTTAACAATTACGGAATCGTAGAGGATTACTGTGGGGTGAAGTTCGATTATGTTAAAAATTGTGGGGAAGTGCAAAGTGACAGCAATAAACAAGATTCCTTCCAGGAAGAGGCATGGGGAAAGGAGGGGAGGCCACAGTGAGGCGGTGGTCAGGTCTCAGGTCTGGGTGGGGGTGTAGGTCGGGGCTGACTTGGGCGTGGTTACCAGCTCTGGGAAAGGGGCTGGGCAGAGGGAGAAGGTGAAGCCTGGAACTGGCCCATGCTGCTGCACCACAGATGTTCTGTCCAGAGCCAGGGGATCCCAGCCTGGATCATGGGGGCAAGTAAGAAGGGCAGTTGGGGAGGAGGCCCGGCGGTCAGGAGGCCTGGCTTCCATGCCCAGGGACCTGCATGGGCCACTCACTTTGTCAGATCCCTCCTCCTGTGAATGGGTCCTGAAAAGCCCCAGGCACCTCGCTGTGAACACACACGTTCCAGTTGTCCATGAAGTCATGTGGAAGTGAAATACTTCAGAGCTGTGCTTTTTGTGCTTGGAGGACTTTTGGGCTCATTGTACAACAGATAACTGTTTTAATTCAGAAGCGCTGTATTTCAATCTGTCTTAATATTTTAATGTCAAGCATATTGGATTCTCTAGATGAATATTAGCTCGTGTTTATTTTACTTTGAACATATGGTTCTTGAAGTCAACATTAGAGTTTTATTAGACACGTCATTCTTGAAATGATGGACTTTTTTTCTAAAAGAATGTATATTACTTCAACCACTAAAAATGCCCATACTTTTTAAGAACCTTTCGGGCACTTTTTCAGAATATAGTTACATACAGGTAATAGGTAATTTTTATTTTTTATGATACTGGGAACTGAACCTAAGGCTGTTGCACTGAACTGCATACCTAGCTCCCCCTTTTAAAATTATTTTATAATAATAGTAATAGTCACCAATTTGCTCAGGGTGGGCTTGAATATGTGATCCTCCTCCTTCAGCCTCCCAGAGGGATTACAGGCATGTGCCACCATGCCCAGCTTCATGTAATATTTTTTTTTGTGTGTGTGTGGGTACCGGGGGTCGACCTTAGGACATTGTGCGCCAGCAGGTGCCCATGCCGCTGAGCGATATCACCGGCCCTTTTTTTCGTATGTGGGTTCTGGGAGTCGAACTCAGGACCTCGCACTTGCCAGACAGGCGCTTATGCCGCTGAGCCATCTCACCGGCCCATGTAATATGTTTTAAAAGTTAGCCAGGGCTGATTCTATAGCTCAGTGGTAGCTGCTTGTCCAGCATGCCCGAGACCCTGGCGGGGGAAATGTATCAAAATAACTTTGCTTCATAAGGAAATTTCTTACATGAAGCTAGTGCTCTGAAAGGGATTAACTGTGGCATTGTCTTTTTAGATAAACTTTTCTCTGTGGAATAGTGACTGTAGATCTTTGAGTCTTCGGAGTCTGTCAATCTAGAGTCCTCACGCTGCTTAGCTGTCTAGAAGACCTTCAAAATTAGCATATTCAAAGGAGAGCTTTGGAGGATTTCAGAAAATTTGAAGGCTGTGGGACCCTTTAGATTTTTTTTTAGTCTGAGGTTATAGAGAGAAATTATAACTGTCCTAAACTTTTATACATTTGGTTTTAACTAATTTTCAGGTGTTTTGCTCTTACCTGCCATTTAAGGTGGAAAGTACACAGACCCTCGCAGCACTGGGAACGTCTTCAGGACCCATCATGGCCCCTTGTGTGGACACACTCTCTGGGTCCTCGAGTCCTCCGCAGTGATTGTGATCAGTGGGAAGCCTAAGGCCATGGGCTTTCTTCCGAGGCGCTCCTAGCTGTCCATAGTGAGCCCTGGTGTGCAGTTTATACTTACGTTCACGGCTTCATTTATTCCAAGAAGGGAACAAAATGAAACACTCCCCCTGTTTGTATTTCTGTGAGGAAAGTGCTTGCCTATCCTGGGTCACAGTTTAATGCTGGCTTCTCCTTCCTTCCTGGTGACTGTTTGGTCCCTAGGTGTCCGCAATGAAGTGTGGCCTCCTGCCAATCTCCCCGGAGGCGCTCTCCCTCGGAGAAGTGGCATATCATGACTATCACGGCATTCTGGTAGATGAGGAGGAAAAGGTGTTGATTCAGAAGAACCTGGGGCCTAAGAGCAAGGTTAGTAGGGGCCTCCTCTGGGCTTGCAGTTCAGGGGTGGAGGAGCTCAGGAAGCCGGGTCTGCTTGCTGGCTCCACAGAGCGCCCCATTTCCCTGCAGGTGCTTATTCTGCGGAACCACGGGCTTGTGTCCGTCGGAGAGAACGTGGAGGAGGCCTTCTATTACATCCATAACCTGGTGGTGGCCTGTGAGATCCAGGTAGGCAATGGCCACCCTGTTTGGCCTACAGTTGATGTGGCTTTCCCGGGCTCTACAGATTCTTGCAGGAATGAGCTCATGCCAGAGCTTCCTGCCAGAGACGAGCTCATGAGTTTGGGCTCAGCCAGGACAAATGCCGTTTCACCCACTTAAGTCACAAGAGATTGCTGGGCTTTTCATTTCTAATTTTTTTCTTTTTTAAATAACATAAGTGATTAGCACTTTTGAAGTACTGATATGCCCCAGGCCCCACATCAGGTACCTTACGTATGTCACATGTGTGTTATTTCACTTGACCCTCACATTCTTTCTGGAAAAGTAAGAGCAGAGATAGAGGTGTGTCCTGTGTCCTCTGCTCGGCCTCTTGGGCAGCTCTTCCTCTAAAGCCTTGTCAGTCCCACTGTGCCCTGACCCTGGCTTATGTCTGTGGGGCCATGAGATTCCAAGACCTTGGGGGCCTGAAAGGGTGCTTTGTTTTCCCATTCTGTACCAAGCATGAGTGCCCAATATTTTTGACATGCTAAGGAAAAAATTCTGAAAATGACCTTATGATATCTGCCCTACGTTTTTATTCCCATAGTGTAGTGACTTGCTCTCTGTTGAAACCTACCTTTCTGTCCAAGTGTCCCCTAGTCACCTGATGCTCTTGATCTCTGTTTGGAACTCAAGCCATCGTGTTTGCTTGGTTTGGAAAAGGTTCGAACTCTGGCCAGCTCAGGAGGACCAGACAACTTAGTTCTGCTGGACCCTGGGAAGTACAAAGCCAAGTCCCGTTCCCCGGGACCCCCAGTGGGGGAAAGCAGCGGGTCACCTCCCAAATGGCAGATTGGGGAGCAGGAATTTGAAGCCCTCATGCGGATGCTGGATAATCTGGTAAGAATTGTGCCTCCAGCTGTGTCTTTTGTTGTGAAGACACAGATGTTGGTGCCTTTACAGTGAGCGAAATGGCCATCTTTATGCCTGTCTGGATGATTTCACCCTCAAAAATCATCAAGAAGCATGTTTTAAAAATTTTTAAATTTTTATTAGTACGCGTGTGCAGTGTATAATAGTTACATTCATCATAGGGTGGGAGTACATGTAAAAGCTTTTTAACTTCTAGGCTAAATCATGGTAAATACAGAGGTCAAGGTTTCGTACATTATCCTGGGTTTTCAGGATAACTCGATGTTTGGGCTCAGTGGGGACAGGAGCGCTGAGCACGCTCTGCAGTGGTTGGCAGGTAGGCAGCAGGCAGCGCGGTGCTGACCTCCCACAGGCTGGCTGCAGAGGTGCTTTCTCATGCAGGCTGGTGTGGGTCTGTTTTGCTAGTAAGCTCTGCCTGCATGGGGCCTGAGTGTTGTGTCCTTGCCATCTGTTTGCTTTGGGGCAGGTGCTGTGCTGTGTACTGTAGGGACAAGAGCCCAGCACAGCCCCCAGAGGCCAGGACCGCTGGCTTCCAACATAATGGGGTGGGGGGACATAACAATGTTATCAGTGCCTGGCCGGATGTGGTCTGTGTTAGAGGTTGGAGTGAGGGATTTCATCCCTTTGCAGAGCTTAGGGAGAGAGCTTCCTGTAGAAGGTGGCCCTTGGAAACGGCCTCAAGGGACAGGCAGGATCCTGACAGGCCAAGTGGAGACAAGGAATGTGTCTGTGCAAATGTGGCCATGAGGGATGGGAGTATGTGCTGCCAGGGAGCTTTCAGGTCTGTCCTGGAGGTTGCCTGCTCCCACATGCAGTCGCTTCCCTGGGTTCTGATTAGAACACTGTTCTGGGAGTCACGGTCCACAAATACAGTGTGAGGCAAACTGCCCTGAGTGGGGGGGTCCCTCTCATGCCATAGATGAGGCGCCGGCATCCATCTTAATGCTGTGGACAGGATGTAGGTCCTGCCTTAGACATTCATGGCCCAGAAAGGGAAGTGGACAGACCTCCAGTACAGCCCTATCCATGTGCTCTGTTTGGTGACTGAGGTGGTTTGTTTGTGAGAGCTGCAGAGGCAGAGGTGGAAGCCTGGTGCCAGCATCACTCAAGGGACGCCGGAAGAGGGGCAGAAGCTAACAGGGAAGACAGAAGGAGCGTTTGCAGTGAGGGGAGGGCCAGGGCGGTGTCACTTAGGAAAGTCACCCAGGGTGAGGGGTGCTGAGCTGGCCCAGGCATACAGCTGCTTCCTCTTAGTACTTTGACATTTCACAGCTTTTCTTCCAAGAAGTCAGTGATGTGAGGAAGGGGGAGAGGAGATGAGAACCAAGAACAGCAGCTCACATATACAGTCTAGGAGTGGGGCAGAGGTAAATGGAGATGAGGGCAGTAACTGGTTTGATGGGAGAGGAAGTAGAAGATGGTTAATAAAAGAGACATTCCTTACACAGAGTCTCCAGGGTACACGGATTATTAGCAGGTGACTTTTAATATGAGAATGCTGTATAGTGTGTTAGACACGAATTGGAGAACATTCACTGATCCTAGTCCGGGTTTTAGTTTAGCATCTGATCTGCTGCATTTATTTTATATATATGTATATATATATATATATATGTATATGTGTGTGTGTGTATGTATATATATATATATATATATATATATATTTATTTATTTATTTATTATTATTTTTTTTAATGTGTGTACCAGGAATCAAACTCAGGACCTTGAGCTTGCCAGGCAGGTGCTGTGCCGCTGAGCTATATCCCCGGCCCCTTGATCTGCCACATTTAATGTTTGTTGATAATTGAGTTAGATAGAGAAGAATAGGTGAAGATTACACATTATGAAATACTTTATCTTTAACATTTACACCTACAGGAAATGCTAAATTGGTTCCAAAAGCAAAATATTTAAATTTCTCCAAGAAAGAACAAGTGTACATACATTACACAAGTATGTAGTATGTGCGTGCATGTGTGCTGCTTGCTGGGTGTTGAACCCAAGGCCTTGTGCATGCTTAAGCACATATTCTACTGAGCCTCCCTTCCCCCTGTGTTTTTAACTATAAGGCTGATAGGGTTTTAGAGTTCTTAATATTACCTCTAGTCTTGGTGCAGTGGCACTTATAGAAGAAAGTGTGCCCTGTGAGGGTTAGATGATGTCCGCGGCTCGGGGCTGTGTCCTGCAGTCACAGAGCTAACTCAGAGCCCTGGCTCCCAGCAAGCGGAGAGTTGAGTTAGTAAGAGCTGTGTTTCCAGAGACGGCCTTTTTATGGCTGAGTCATTCTCTTTTATTTTCCCTCAACAAAGCACGCTCACAACAGAAAATTCCCAGTAATGACACTTTCCTGTCTTCCTGAGGAAAGTTTTGGAAACTAAATAAAAAATGACTCCTCAGTGATTCTCACCCCTTTTTTGTGTGTATTAAAGGACTGACCCCCGAAAGAGGAGCAGAACCCAAAAGGGAGAAAGAATTTTTCTTCTTTTTTGGGGTGTGTGTGGTTTTTCTATCTTGAGAGTCTCATGTTGCCCAGGCTGGCCTTGAACTCCTGAGCTTAGGCAGTCCCCCTCCCTCAGTCTCCCCAGGAGCTGGGCTCCAGGTGTGCCCCACGTTGGCTGGGGGCAGTGCTGCAGAGCCCTGGCAGCAGGGTGACTGCGTGTACCCGTAGCCCTTTTTCCCTTGGAGCCCAGGTCCTCTCATCATGCATGGTGCAGTGCTGTGAGTGACTGTGAGGTGGGCGTCTATTGGATCATTTAATCAACACCTGTCTGAAAGCCACTGTCACCACTCTGTGCTGCCCCCTTTATTACTTGCCAGGTTCTGGGGGATGGGAGTCCAGGCATAGCCAAACCGGGCTCAGGGAGGCACAGAGCTGCAGTCAGGGTGTGGGGTGTGGGCTGCGGCCGGCTGCTTGCTCATCAGAAGGCTTCACTGCCAGAGCATTGGTTCCCAGGGGCCCAGTTCTCTACAGGGCAGTGTTGGTGGCAGCTTGCTTCAGACTTGCAGAACAGTGCTTGGCTTTGGAGTAGTATAGCCCTTCACCACCTGCCAGTTCTGCTGGTTAGAAGGATTAGAGGTCGCTTCCAGTTTGCTCCATCAGGAGGGGTGCAGCTGTCCATTTTACATTTGTCAGAACTTGTCTTCCGAGCTGGGTGCAAGGGCACACACCTGTAATCTTAGCGCATAGGGAGGCTCAGGCTGGGGATCACAGGTTCTAGGCCCACCTGAGCAACCTGTTGATTTAGCAAGGCTTAAAAAAGTGTATAAAGAGGCCTGGGGATGTAGCTCAGTGCAGAGGCCCTGAATTCAATCCCCAGTCCACTAAAAAAGAAAAAAAATTATTTAAAAGGCCGGGAAGTCAGGAGTGGTGGCACACTCCTGTAATCCCAGCACTTGGGAGGCTGAGGTAAGAGGATCACTGTGAGTTCGAGGCCAGCCTGAACCGCATACTGAGACTCTGTCTCAAAAAACAAAAACAAACAAGCGGGGGCCGGTGAGATGGCTCAGCGGCTTAAGCGCCTGCCCGGCAAGTGCGAGGTCCTGAGGTCGACCCCCCCGGTACCCTCAAAAACAAACAAACAAACAAGCGCTTGGGGATGTAACGCGAGTTGAGTCGCTAGTACCACACACACACACACCCTGTCTTCAGTGTTTTTCTGTCGGCCATGTGCTCAGGTAGTGGCATCGTGAGGTTCTCTTCTGTGTGTTCCACTTTGCAGTCCTCTGAAGTGAATCCGTTTGCACTCTGGAGTGCTGACTGCCCTTCCCCGTCTCTGTCTCCTAGGGCTACAGAACTGGTTACCCTTATCGATACCCTGCTCTGAGAGAGAAATCTAAAAAATACAGCGATGTGGAGGTTCCAGCTAGTGTCACGGGCTACTCCTTCGCCAGTGACGGTGACTCGGGCACTTGCTCCCCTCTCAGACACAGTTTTCAGAAGCAGCAGCGGGAGAAGACAAGGTGGCTGAACTCTGGCCGGGCCGAGGAAGCTTCCGAGGAAGGGCAGAATGGAAGCAGCCCCAAGTCGAAGACTAAGGTGTGGACGAACATTACACACGATCACGTGAAACCCTTGCTGCAGTCTCTCTCGTCCGGTGTCTGCGTGCCAAGCTGTATTACCAACTGCTTGGTCTGTGCCTACTTACTGTTCATAGTTAGATGATGTAGAGCGAGTCGGGCAGCTGGGGCTTCAGAGGCTTTGGGACCCGGCCCCGCAGGCTGGATCTACCAGCCTCCTCTCACTAACTCGCTTTTCTCTTGAGCCCAAGTCCACTTCGTGCCTTAGCCAAAATCTAAGTAATGTTGTCCACCTGAAACTGCTTAAGATGTAACATCCCGTCTGCTCACTCCCCCAGTCTGTCTTTACGCATTGCAAAAGCACTCACAGACTCACACGCGTCAGCCCCTAAAAGTAGAGTGCTGGGCACCGAGTCGTGTCTGAGCGCTCTTGGTGTTTCACGCTCGAGCAGGTTGCTCAGTCATAGATCTGCTTGAGTGTTGCCATCTCCGGTGGCTCTGCTGTCCTCTTGTTGCTAGTGTTGTCTTAAGCAGTTTTCCCTCTCAGCACCCCAGCCCGCTCTCCACTGGCCCTGTCCTTTCTCCATGTTGCTCCCTGCCCTGTCCCAAAGCCTCCGAACGCTCATGCCAGCTGCCCTCTGCATGGACTGTTGCATGTGAGTAGACGGCCGTGGAGGCGAGTCCTCGGCTCCTCTGGGTGCGGCATGATCCAAGTGCAGCGGAGGCCATCTGCAGGCACCAGCCGCTGCGCTGCCGGCCCATCAGTGCCTGCGTTGCACAGGGCTCCGTGGCTCTCAGAGGACAGGTCTTCATGGTTCTGCAGGCGATGCCTGTTCCCAGAGCCCAGGGCTCCCCGGGAGCTCAGCAGCCCAGTGTTCTTGAGCAGTGGCCAAGCAGACAGCGAGCTTTCCCCTCGTAACAGTGCCTTTATTTTATAGACTTAAAAAAGAAAAGCAAAAAGTTTATCTCCCTCAGGTGGCTCTGGTGCTTCCTGGTCCGCAGTGGTGAGAAGCCCTCGTGCCCCTGTGCAGTGTCAGAGCGAGGGGTGCAGCTCTGCTCCTCCCTGCCTCCTTCCCTCCCTCTTTTCATTTGTTTTACCTGTTGAAGGGAGAGGAACAGACAAACCCCGGTCCGGGGCTGCCAGCATCCTGCACCTTGCCTGCCACGCCTTTCTGGGTACACACAGTGCAACGCTGAGCTCTGTGACTTAGCCTGGCAGAGACCCAGCTGCTTTAGGCGTGTGGCTCTGGGTGTGCCCCGCAGGGGCTTTGTTCAGCATCTCTATCTGTCTCTTACTGTGCTGGAGTAACTCAGATTCCGTGCAGTGCTCCCAGGTTGGTATATTTTCATTTCTACTGATTCTTGTTCATTTTTAAAATGTGTTCCTACTTCTGAGGTGGCTGTTTTCATGTTTGACTAAAAGTTATTTTTAATAAAATGCTGAAGTTGTTTTTTCTGAGAAGATGGCTATCAGTGAGTACCCGCAGCTCCATGCCCATTCCTCACTCCCCGCAGTGGCTCAGCATCTGACAGTTGCGTTGCTTCCTTGAAAGTCACGTGGTTGATGGCTCTCTGCTGCCTTTGGAAGGTGTTCTGAAAGGCGGAGAACTTTGCTTTCTATGACGGCTCGTTTTAATCTTCAGTGCCTATTCATGCCTAAAGATGAGAATTTGACTAAAAATCTCAGATTCGATTGGAGATCCAAGAACATCCTTCTGTGTAGAAGGCTCAGCATGCTGAGGATATGCACTGATACCTAAAACAGCGTTTAAGGCCTCCTGAAGTGCGTCGGGGGGTTCGGGTACTTTGTAACACTGAAAGAAGTATTCCGTTATATAGAATATTCGACATCACCAAATTCTTCGGCCAGGTAGCTAATGTGTGAGTGTGAATGCAGTAGGTTTTTTGGGTCGGAGCGTTTTGCAAGCCGTGCACCCTGCTGCCCTCATTTACTTCAGTGCGAAGCTTTGGTGATGCCCACTCTCGCCCCACAGTCCTGACCTCCCTGCTGGGCAGTAGCGTCGCGTTGCTTCTCATGATCCTGTCATCTCACGCTTCCAGTTGGCTTTGGTGTTGGGTGACTCTCAGAGCGGTGAACCAATGGTCTCTGAGGGGGCTCCCTTGGCTGGCCCGAGGGTGACAGGGCTAGGCTCTGTTATCAGCCCATATTGTGCCCCAGATTTCCACCTGGCTGTTGAGGTGGCCCTTTCCTGTCAGCCATGACTGACTCCCGCCATTCACTGGTTTTCACTTGGCCACATCCCACTCCCACGGTGACTGCTGAGTGACCGAGGAGACATGGTCATTGGTTCAGTCCTCTCTGTGATGTTCTGTGCATGACCAGATGTGAGATCAGTTGGACCAATTGGGTGCTGTGGTGTCGCTTCTTGTTGTCGTAATCCTGACTTTTCGACTGTTCTCGGAATTACAGTGGACTAAGGAGGATGGACATAGAACTTCCACCTCTGCTGTCCCTAGCCTGTTCGTCCCATTGAACACCAACCCCAAAGAGGTCCAGGAGATGAGGAACAAGGTGCGTTCCGCTGTCTACGTGGCGGGAGTCTGGATGCGGGCTGGAAGGGGTGCTGGCATCTTGCAGAGTTGAAGCTGTTTCTGCACACTGCTGCTGCTGTCCCACCTGTGTGTGAAGGGGGAGAGCAGACGGGCTCCCGACTCCTGACCTGGTACCTGCCCAGCAGCAGGTCTGATCCTAGCGAGAGCAGACAGTGCTTCCTTGCTTTCAGCAGTCACCTAGAACTGTGAAGGGATCTCAAGCGTCGTCTGTGTGGGGACATGAGCTCCATGTGTGTTTGTGGTGTCCCTAAAGATGGGCACGTAGCAAGTATTTACCCCAAAGGCAGTACGGCAAGGGACTTGTGCCTTGCTAGAGACCCCACCTGCTGAGCAGGATGCCAGCACCATTGGGCAGGCAGGCAGGCAGAAGTGTGGGTGCGGGGCTGGGCTCCAGGACACAGCAGCGTGGCTTCTCTGTACTGTTGATGCGTGTGTCTCCTCCTTCCGTCCTCAGATCCGAGAGCAGAACTTGCAGGACATTAAGACCGCCGGCCCCCAGTCCCAGGTTTTGTGTGGTGTAGTGATGGACAGGAGCCTCGTCCAGGTGAGCGCTCAGAAGGCCTCTGGCATTAGTGGGTGGTGACTAACCGTCTGCTGCAAAGTGGTTCTGAACTTGGGTGAGCGCGGCTTTATGAGGTGAGTATTCTGAGCAGCTGGTTACCTTTGTTAAGAATCTTCGTAACAGCCCGGCCACTTCCCTGGAGTCCTAGCCGAGTGGAGCATGCAGAGGACCGCGCCCATCCGCAGCTCCTGGTAGTGCATGCATCCCGCGGGCACATGCTGCCAGCTTTGGGGTGGGTACACGGTGTTGCCAGGGTGCCGAGGAAGCACTAGGAGAGGGGGTTTGGTGGACCACCATACTCATGTCTACAACAGACGCTGCTTGGGTTGTCGGGCGGGCGCCTGTTAATGGGCCCATGTTCACATGCATCTCTGTGAAGGGCACCTAGTGGCGCGGTGAAGATGATGTGTAAGTAATCACCTCTGACCTCATGATGCCGCCGACGCATTCCAGCCTGACTCCCAGGGGTAGATGAGTGGTGTTGCATTTTCTGAATTTGGCCAGCTCTAGTCCTAGTTTTGTGTTCAGTGTCTGCACGCACCGCCATCATCATGCCACCTTCACCGTTGACGATGTTCCTGCTGCATGCTCATAGCTGGCTTCATCCTGTGCTCTCAGTTGATATTTCCAAGGCTGGGCCTGGTGTGCTCTGGTGACTAAGTTTACTGTTGCAGGACGCACCCCTCTCTGACTGTACGGAAACTATCGAAGGGCTCGAGTTTACAGAGCAGACCTTTAGTCCCGCTAAATCTCTCTCTTTTAGAAAGGTACTCACTGCCCTGTCCTCACCTCCTGTCAGTGCGCGGTGCTCTTCTCCTCCCCCTCTGCTTCCCACCTACCTCCCTCTCGGCGCTGTCTCAGTTACTCAAGTACCTTGCAAGGGATCTCAGAGTCATCTGTGAGAGTGTCCAGAAGGTTCTGTTCTGCCCGTTCTACCCTTTGATTAAAATGTTTGGTATGAGATATGTCAGCAATTTTCAGCATTTGAAGTTGTTGCTGAGAAGTGGCCAGTGCGCACGATGTGGTGCGTTTCTGAAGCCCTGCATGTGACTGGCCAGTGCATGCCTCCGGGCTGCAGAGTTTACTCTCTCCGAGAGGCTGAGTGCAGACGAGCTCCTGTGGGCTGTGTGGGCAGTCACAGCTCCTGCGCGACTTCTCCCTTGATCGTTTATCTGTGACCGTAGCAGTTGGAGGCTGTGTTATTGAAAGATGTTATTTCAGAGGAATGAGAAGTAAAACAAGACCATGTTTGTCACCCTTCATTGATAAAAATGCATTTATTAAAAAAATAACTAGGGCCGGTGTGATAGCTCAGCGGCATAAGCGCCTGCCTAGCAAACGCGAGGTCCTGAGTTTGACTCCTGGTACCTGCATATTAAAAAAAAACAAAAAAAAAAACAAACCTGAGCTGGAAATGGTGATGCATGCCTGTATTCCCAGCTACTCTGGAGGCTGAGGCAAGAGGATCATAAGTTTGAGGCCAGCCTGGGTAACTTAGTGAGGCCCTGTCTCAAACTAAAATATAAAAAGGGCTGCAGGTGCAGCTCAGTAGTGGAGCATGTGCCTTGCATGCACGAGGCCCTGGAGTCAGTCCCCAGCACTGCCAGACAAGCAAAAAAAGCTTGATAATTTTCTTTAATGTTGCAGAGGAGGGGAGACTCGTGAACCTTTCAAAGCCCAGCTTGTAGCTTCTGTGTGGATGTACACCTAGCGTGTCCAGTAGGCGGAAGCCTGGCATCGCCCGGGGTGGCGGCAGGTGTGTGCAGGACTTGGTGTCCGGGCAGGATGCTTTTGGCTGCATGGTGTAGAGTTGTTGGTGAGTGCCCTGTGTCCAGAGGACACTTCAGGGCGCTGCTTCCACTCTGATGCCCTTCGTGAGATGCAGGACCACGCTCGTGCTGGGATTGCTAGCTAGAAGCAGGTCTGTGCCGGGATTCTGTATTCCTGGCCGGAATTCCTGCTCAGAACATTATTTTGCATATTCATATATTAATTCAGTGGGTTCCTTTTCTCCTGGTCCTTAGAATTTTCTTCCCACTACCATTCTTGGAGCAGCTTCTCCAAAAAGGCAGGAAGACGTACGCTCTTCCCTGTCAGTGTGTCGTTGGTGTTGGTACCTTGAGCCATAAGCTGCTGTGGTCACTGTCACCTTGGGTATGTGGTGGCGTGTGGTCATGAGTCCAGGTGCTGTGTGCGTGTTGCAGAGCACGCTTCAGTACTGCAGTGTGTTGGGTGGATCTTGTCTGTGGCCATGTGGAGGGTGGCAGGCTGGCTGTGTCACAGGATGTGCTTTGGGGTGGTTCCTCGTCGGCTTCGCTCTGTCCCAGAGGTGTTGAAATGTGGGTGTGTGTCAGTCCCTCGGGTGTTTCATGAGTAGATGCAGGGTCCGCACGATCTGTGCGCATGTTCTCTGTGCGTGTCCTGGGCAGAGCACATGCCACGCTGGCCCCAGATGGAGAGACACTGACGCCTTGTACATGGTTATTTTCTCTGCAGTGCTGGGGATGAGACCCAGAGATTGGCACGTGCCGGGCAAGCGCGCTCCTGCCGAGCCCCACCCCTAGCCTGTATATAAATCTTCCTCTAGCTTTTGTGTTCTTTACTTCTCCATTTCTCAAGTTCACATTTGCATTTTGGTCTCTGTTCCACATTGAATGAGCATATTTCAATTTTTGGTGAGAATGTGCTTTGGTTTCCCGGATGTCCTTTACTGGGGCTGTTCTTTTGTTATTTATTCCCCTCCTTTTGGGTGAGCCTCCAGGTGCAGGCAGTCTTGGTCCTTGTGGAACATGGTGCTGTTCTCTGGCAGCCAGGGTTTCTCCTTGAGCCAGGGAGGGGACTGTCCTAAACCCCCTCCCCGGGAGGCAGACATGGAGGTTCCTGCTTCTGCCTGCGAGCCTGTGTGAGTCGGGGCTCTGTGGAGGGGCCCTCTCCGGCCTTCAGTTCCCATGGTGGCAGTTCGCATGACGCAGGGGACCTTCCCACAGAAAGGGGCAGAGGGACATGGAGCTCACGTGAAAGCTCTTTTCCTCTGGGCTCGTACACAGCCCGACACGGACCCTGAGAATCGTGGCTGCCCCTGGCTCTTACTGCATGTGGATGGCCTGATCAGAGAAGAGCCTGTGAAGTCAGCCACACACTGCCCACCCAGGGAAGGACTCTAGGGTCCGATGTGCCCATCACCAGGGCTGCGCCCATCATGCAGTGTGGGAGAAAGGCAGTGGGGCGGTGAGCCCAGCTCTCAGGCTTTCTGATCTTGTGAGGAGCACCTAGGCTGTGTGTGGCCCTCTGACCAGGATTATCAGTTCAGCTGTCAGTCTCCTCCTCAAAAGGGCTCCTCCTCCTCTTTTTCTTCCTCCTTCCTCCTCCTCCTCTAGGGACTAAACCCAGGGCCTTTGCCTGGAGCTGGATCCTCAGCCCTTTTTTAATTTTTCGTTTGAAACAAGGTCTTGCTAAGTTACCACCCACACTGCCTCAGTCAAGTGCAGAAGTAATTCTTGGGCATCTGTGTTGCTTGTAGTCCTTGGTAGGTGGCCAGGAAGGAAGGCAGCATCTAGAGTCCCCACTAGTGAAGGGACCAGCCACCCTTCCTCCTGGTTCCCCAGCCCAGGTGCCACATCGCAGCCCCGCCCTCCTGCTGGCCCGCGTCTGCTCACAGCCGGCCCTGGCCCGGGGTGTCTGGTCGGGGGAGTGTCTGCCAGTGGAGGGACCTGGCGTGCTGCTTGTTGGGGGAGTGTCTGCCAGTGGAGGGACCTGGCGTGCTGCTTGTTGGGGGAGTGTCTGCCAATGGAGGGACCTGGCGTGCTGCTTGTTGAGCGTCCCAGCATGCAGGCCCTGCTTGTGCTCTGGGATAGCAAGCTGGGAACGAGCCAGATGTGGCGGCACAAGCCTGTACTCCCAGGAATGTGGGCGGATCGAGGTTTGAGGCCAGTCAGGGTAATTTAGCAAGTAAGACCTTGTCTCAAAATGATTAAAGGGCTGGGGTATAGCTTACTGGTGGGGACTTGCCCAGCCTGTGTGAGGCCTGGGTTCCATCCTCAGCACCACAAAAAACAAATCAACCCAAAACAAACTGAACAAGGGCTCTGATGGCTCAGTGACAGGAGATTGTTGATATTTTATTCCTTCACTAATTTTAGACATTTGATTTAAAAGAGTTTAGGCCTCTCAAGCCTCCCATCACTTCATTTTACTGGCAGTGACAGCAGGAGGCAGGTCCGTTTACAGAATGCCATCGCTTGAAGGGATCTTGGCCTTCCGGAGCCCAGTAAACTCCTCTTGCTAGTCGTAAACCCAGGCCTCTGAACAGGAATGGGCATCTCCCGGCAGAGCAGCAGGAGCTGTCTTTTTGTGGTGGGGTTGCTTCTAAATGACAAGCCAGGCACCCTCAGGCTGGGCTAGTCAGAGAGGTGTCCCTCGGCCAGGAGTCGCCAGGCTCCTGAGCAATCAGCTGTCCCGCAGGCCCTCCTCCTCACAGCAGCTGTGTCGCTGGCCAGTGTGCTGTGCAGTGAGCATGCAGCCCGAGGAGCAGTGGGCCGAGCAGTGGGCATGTGGGCTGACCCGGGAGCGGGGCGGGGATCCTCCCTCAGAGGCTGCCACTGGGGTTCCAGCCTGGCATCCCTGTGGTCTGGGGCTCTCCTGTCTTCTTTCGTGTCTGGAAGTGCTCATTAAGACACAGGTGTGTGTGAAGCTGTGACTCCAGATCACGGGAGGCCACTTTCTTCCTCCAGCCCAGGAGGTGGTGAGCAGCTGCCCGGGGCGGCCACAGCCGCCTCTGCGCCTGCCTGGTGGTGCCCTGTGCTGCTCGTTGTGCCCCTTTGTGGACATAGCCTAGGAGCCCCTTTGGTTTGTTGCTTTGCTTGCTTCTTTTCTTTTATGCAGATTCTGGCAGTTTTGTAAATCCTCAGGCAGACGGTGTGTGGGGGCATGTTGTTATTCCAGGATGTCTTGGGGATAGGTTCAGGAGGTGGTTGTCACCCAGTACACACAGGCAGAACTCCCTGTGGCACTGCGGCGTCACAGGGACAGGAGAGATGGGACAGAGGGCTCCTCTCTGCGCCATGCATCTGTGCTGTGTCTGTGCTTCCAGACACGAGGGCTTCGGTAGGGTTTCTTCTTCTGTTATGTTTGTTGTGTGACACTGAAGGCTGCAGCTCAGCTTACCCCTTGGGCCCCTGCTGGTGCAGTCTTGGGGTGTCTGTCTGCTCCTGAAAAGCCTGCCCCTGCCTGCAGCCTGCCTGGGAGGAGGGAGAGTCCCTACCTGGCCAGGCCACTGCAGACCACGCCTCCCTGTCATCCACAGGGGGAGCTGGTGACCGCTTCCAAGGCCATCATTGAGAAGGAGTACCAGCCCCATGTCATCGTGAGCACCGCAGGCCCCAACCCCTTCCACGCGCTCACTGACCGCGAGCTGGAGGAGTACCGCAGGGAGGTGGAGCGCAAGCAGAAGGGTTCGGAAGGTGAGCGCTGGCCTCGCGCTGGCACGGCCCCCTGAGGAGAGCAGAGCAGAGCTGGAGGATGTGCGTGAGAGGAGGCCGTGTGCAGATCCAAACCTTGAGGCTGGTTAGGAGCTGACCAGGATTCAGTCCACACTTCAACCTGGTCACGGAGGCTGGGCAGGCGGAAGTTGTCCCTCCTCACACTTGGGAAGGGTGCTAGTTGGCAGGGCCGCATGTGGGAGCTGGAGCTAGGGGAGCTTCAAGCAGGGCCTTCTGAGCATTGTGGGCGTCATCAGAAAACAGTCGAGGGCTTCTGCCCAGAGTTCTGCAGTGCCCACCGCTTGAGCGGGGCCGGGTGCTGGTCCTTCTGACCAACTGCTGTCCACGTGGAGCGATGGGAAAAGGCAGGGAGAAGCCACTAATTTGGACTAGTGGGAAGTCAGCCTGAGTACTGTTTTCTTGTGGTCCTGGGATCAGACCTGGGCCCACACCTGTGCTAGGCGTCCTTCTCCCCTTGCGCCGATGCGCAGGCGTGGCCTGGCCTTTGCTCCTAGACTTGAATCTGAGAGCTGAGGGCCTTGGGGGTCCTGAGCTGCTAACAGAAACATTTTCAATGAAGAGATTTTTTTTTTTTTAATTAGGGTTATTGCGATGCCTGTTTTTCCAGTATGAGAAGTGCACTTGGGATTTTTTTTTTTTTTTTGGGTACTGGGGGTTGCACTCAGGACCTCACGCGCCAGCAGGCGTCCGTGCCACTGAGCGATATCACCGGCCCTTTTCTCTTATGTGGGTTCTGGGAGTTGAACTCAGGACCTCACACTTGCCAGGCAGGCGCTTATGTCCCTGAGCTATCTCACCGGCCCTTTTTTTTTTTTTTTGAGACAGGGTCTGGCTCTAATTCAGGCTGGCCTTGAACTCACTGTATAGCCCAGGCTGGCCTCGAACTCATGGCAATCATTCTGCCTCAGCCTCCTGAGTGCTGGGATTACAGGCATGTGCCACCACGCCTAGCATCTTGGAACTTTCTGCACCCAGGGTTTACTCTCTGCCTTTCCTCCTCTGGTCTTCATCAGCATTTTTTTTTTTTTTTTTTGGTACCAGGAATCAAACTCAGGACCTTGCACTTGCCAGGCAGGCGCTTGTGCCACTGAGCTATATCCCCGGCCCTTTATCAGCATATTTTAAACAAAAGGTTAAGAGTTGCCAAATTTAAATTGTTGATAGAAAACTCCTTTCCTAAGAGACAACTGGAGAGTGGGGCAGGCTGAGGCAACAGTAACACCACGGGGGTGGTGAGTATGGGGGTTCTCTAGGGCAGATTCCCCCAAAGGAGAATAGGAGTTACAGGAGTTACCTCGTACCAGCATCGGCTGAGAGTTCAGAAACTGAGGCCAGCACGCTTGGTCATGGCCCTGACCCTCTGCAGAAGGAAGCGTGGGAAGTGTGAGGCGCACCAGGAGCCGGGCCTGCTCTGAATGCATCCTGGCCGCCCACACACTCACAGCCCTGACCAGGCTGTGTCCAAGGAGGGCGCGTCCGTCAGCTTTGCGTCCCTGTGACCACAGCTGAGAGGAGGGACGGTTTCTTTTGGCTCTTGGTTTCAGAGGTTTCAGGTCATGGGCTGCACTCCTGGGGGCCTGTGGTGAGCAGCACATTGTGGCCAGGGTGGGCGGAGGGCAGAGCGGGAGGGCACAGCCCAGGAGCCTCCTCCAGTTCGGCCCCGCAGCTGGGGACCCAGCCTTCTGTGTGTAGCGTCTGGGGCACATTTGAGGTCCAGGCCATCCCTGGTCTCAAGCTCTACACGTTCTTTCCCCTTTGTACGCATCTGCAGAGAATCTGGACGACTCTAGAGAACAGAAAGAAACGAGTCCTCCAGAACAGCCGGCTGTGCCCCACACACCCCCCAGCACCCCTGTCAAGCTGGAGGAAGGTGAGCTTTGGGCATGTGGAGCCCCTAGGAGAGAGGGTGCATGGCTGATGGTGCACTGGCAACTATTCTGTTAACATGAGTACAGAGTGTGCATTTGCATCCAAGCCAGCGCCTCATGTGGCCCTAGTGTCCCCAGCTGAGTCGCAGCCTCTTCTCCACTGTTCTGCTCCAGCCTGCGTAACTTGAGGCTCCGTAGAGTGGGGCTGTTGTGACACCATGGAAGGGCAGACCTTCCCAATGGACCCTGCCACCGTGTCTGGTGTCCGTTTTGCCCGTTGCTTGCACACTTCTCATCTGTCCTGTGTGGAGGCGACACTGTCTTTTATGTGGGCTGCAGGACCTTCGACCTGCCGCTCTGCCAGTCCACTGAGAGCCCTGGACACACCCCAGCTGCTCTGTGGTGTGCGGTCGGCACGTCTTTCCCTTGGTCTCGTCCACCCATGTCTCCCCGTTCTGTGTTCCCCAAGAATGGCTCGGCCCCGTAGTGTAATCCAGTGGCTGTGACTGAATGCATAGATTCTCTACTTGTGCTTTTCTCTCTCGTGGCCGCCTCGCAGCAGGAGATGGATGTGCTAAAGAGTACCTGTTACCCTAGTAAGTACTGCCGCGCCTGGTACATGCGCTCACCCTTGCCCTGTGCTGTGCTCATTCTCTGCTGCTTTGTTTCTAAAGCTTTGTTTTCTGTTTATTCAGAACAAAAATAGAGGCCCTCTTTTTTATACCTGTCCCTCTGTGGCCTCCCCAGTAGTAGTCAAGCACCTGGGCCCCACACTGTGCCGTGCAGGGCTGCCCAGAGCATGCTGGGCCTCAGGAAGCTTTTAGGCTTAGCCTTCAGGTATTACTTGGAGATGTTTGGTGGGAAGGCCTGGCCAAATTGGGCTGGACGTAAATGCGGGCTGGTTCCAGCAGAGTGGGTTCTGCCACTAATGTGCTGGGTTATTTGGACCTGTGCCTAGACGGAGACTGGTAATTTGAAGTGGGCTGAGAGCAATACTTGGTGCTTTTTAAGAGATGTGAAACCGGGTGTGGTGGCGCATGCCTGTAATCCCAGCACTCTGGGAGGCTGAGGCAGGAGGATTGCCAGTTTAAGCCCAGCCTGGGCAATTCAGTGACTTAGCAAGACCCTGCCTAGAAAAAAAAAGAGAAGGGTCTGGAACATAGCTCAATGCAAAGCCCTGGGTTAAACCCTCAGTACCACAAAAAAGAAAAAAGGAAAAAAAAAGGAACATTTGGTCAGATGACCACAGTTCTCCTGAGTGCGCGCCATCAGCCGCAAGCTTGGCCAGGATGGGGTGGTGCCTACAGTGTGCCTACAGCGCTGCCTCCTCCGAGTGTGGCACTGAGTTATCAGCAGAGGGCAGCACGCGGGGTGCCTTCAGGGGCTCCTGTAGCCGCCCCACGCTGCAGCAGTGAGGGCTTGGGGCCGGCGTGCCTGTGGCCAGGCTGCTCAGAATCTGTGCTTAGCCCAGCTGCTCCTGTCCTGATGTCTGGCTGAATTTAAGTACTAAATGGTTTGGTGCCTAACATGCCAGTCGCATGTAACTCTGGATTGTTTAAAATTTGTCTGCAACGCTGGTGTCCCTGGGACCCGGGGGAGACACATCCACCCCAGTGGAGATAGCCCAGGCTGCAGCTTGCTCTCAGCCTGTGGCTCTTCCTTCTCCCCACCCTTGTTGAACAGCTCTGCTGGCTGCCCTGGGGACACCAGCTGCTGTGGGACCTGATTTAGGCTGAAGGTCAGGATCACTGATACCCTAGCAAAGCTTTCTCCTGTGTGGGTGCCCCCAGCTCACCTCATGCAGTCAGGCCTGAGGCCTTGGGTTGTCAGCGTGCTCACTAGAGAGCACTAGAGCACCCCGGTTGAGTGGACGCTTTGTAAAGGCTCTCTGCAGCCCTTGTGTAGAGAAGACCGTACGCAGGATGGCTTGTCTTGGAAAAAGCCATAGAACAGCATAAAGTGGCAGCTCGGGGGCCAGCATCCCCACATCAGGCTGCTGGCTCTCACCATCTCCCACCCCCACCACCAGACCTCCCGCAGGAGCCGCCCTCTGCGGACAACAGTGACGCTGCCACCTTCAAGCCGACACTCCCTGACCTGTCCCCTGACGAGCCTTCAGAAGCACTGGGCTTCCCACCAGTGGAGGAGGAGGAGGAGGAGGAGGAGGAGGAGGAGGCCCCTGCCGCGGTAGAGCCAGAGCCAGCCTCGGCCCCTGTGGCTGAAGAGGCAGCCTCTCCGGCTGCCGAGGAGGGGTCTGCTGCAGACCTCGGCAGCGACGGGTCCCCAGGCAAGTCCCCATCCAAGAAGAAGAAGAAGTTCCGCACGCCCTCCTTCCTGAAGAAGAGCAAGAAGCGTGACTCCTGAAGGCCCCGTGTATACCACACACTGTCCTGTCCGGAGTGACTCTGGCTCCACCAGCGTCCTGACTGCGTGTGATGTTCTGTCCTCTTGTGTAATGGAATGCAAAAATTCAAGCCCTCAAGTAGCTAGAGCCCCACCCCACGCAACCAGCCCCTGCAGAGCGGTGCTACGAGTGTCCCTCAGCCTGGGGAGCGGCTCCACTCCGTCCTGTGAGCTGTGTTCTCCTATGGGGGGTGTCCATCATGGCGCTGGCCAGAAGGTCCCAGAGGCCTCGCCCCCTCTGGTCACAGGTGTGCCCTCCTGAGCCTGCCCTCTCACTCCTTGTGACATAATGAGTCTTGTCCCTGCTCGCCTTTCCAGCCCAGGTGTCTCAGGTGACTGAATCCGACTTGTGGCTTCTGCTGGCTCAGTGATCCCTTTACCCTGCACACGGCCTCGTCCTGTAGATGCTTTCGCATGCCCACCACAGTCCAGGCCCGTGGCTACCTGCAGAGCTGGGCCTGGTCTGAAGCTGGCCCGAACCCAGCCGTGCGGCCCGTGTGCACCCAGCACAACGCTATGCATGGTCTCACTGGTGACCCCAACCAAAACCATATTCGGGAGCTCCCGGGAACCTTGCTTACCGGTCTCTGGGTTCCTGTCACAGGGGAGGGATTCCAGGAGGGAAGAGTCCTTTCTAGGATTTTCTTTTAGCAGGTTTGCCATTTAGCCTCATTTTGACTGTGAATATGAACAGGCTGTTTTGTGTTAGTTTTCTCTCTAGAGCCTGTGGCCGACTGTAGTGGAGCACTGGTCACCTGGTTTGGGGGTTTTGGAATGGAGTGGGGACCGTCCCTACCTTGTTAGCCTGAGGGTGCTCTGGTTTTGATGAACGTAACTCAAGGTAAAACTTGTTCCTGGTGTCCCACCCAACACAGTGCCATCTGTGGAGCCCATACCTTCTCCCCCTTGGTTGATAGTGCTCGGACTTTGCCTATCCGTGGAAACAGCCCTGAGCTCAGCGGGAGTGGGCAGGTGGTGACCTGTTGGAGGGCCTACCCTGTGCTGGCCTGGCCAGTGGGGAAGCCTGTAGGGCTCCAGATGCACCCCACAGGGACAGCACCCGGGAGAGCTGGGGCCAGAGGCAGGCTCAGGTCTTGGCATGGTGGCCAAGCCACACGTGATCCCACTGACGGACACTGGGCAGACCCGAGCTGCTTGCAGGCTCTGCACTGCCTCAGTGTGCTGGCGTGGTAGGAAGCTCCCTGCCCTCTCCTGGACTCTTCTGTCACCTCTACTGCCCTTCCTCTATCCCACATATGCAATGACCTTGATTTTCACTTTTGTAGTTTCTTTGTATTACAACATGAGATATAGTTGCATATATGGACCAGACTTGGAGGACAGGTCCTGGATGTCCTTTCTTCATTGTAACATGTTTTACTCACAAATAAAACTCTTTAACCAGTTTCTTTGTCTAAATCTCGTTAGCAGTTTTGAAATACCTTTGTCCCGTCAAAGTAGGGTTTTTTTGTTTTTTTTTGTGGGTACTGGGGGTCAACCTCAGGACCTCGCTTGCCAGCAGGTGCCCTTGCCGCTGAGTGATATCACCAGCCCTTTTCTCATATGTGGATTCCAGGAGTCGAACTCAGGACCTCCTGCTTGCCAGGCAGGCGCTTATGCCGCTGAGCCATCTCACCGGCCCCAAAGTAGGGTTTCTAAAATGTGCCTCAGGCCGGTGAGATAGCTCAGCAGCACAGTGCCTGCTGGTGCGCGAGGTCCTGAGGTCGACCCCTGGTACCCACAAAAAAATAAATAAATAAAATGTGCCTCATGTTCCAACGAGAACAATCCCAATGTGCTTATCTCTCAGCCAGGTGTCCTAACCCACACCTGCTCTTCCTCCCTGGAATTTGCAGTGTTATCTGGGGGCTGCCAGTCAGGGACAGGGATGGGGTCCATCCTGAGCCCAGGCTCAGCCTGCCTGGTTCAGCAGAGGAAGGCAGTGAGGGCCGCAGCCCAAGGCCCGTCCTCCTGCGTCCATGGACGTTACCCCAGCCTGGGGCTGTAGGTGGCGCTGTCCTCTGCTGCAAGGGAACCCAGTACTGTGCTGGGCCATGGCCCCAAGAGCTGCTTCACCCCTGTGCGTCTCTGGATGAGTGGCAGAGCAGAGCCGTTCTGGAGAGAGCACTGGTACAAAATAGCTGCTTTATTTCTCATTCAGAAATCTGGCCCAGGTCCTGAGCCACGCACAGAACCTGGAGGTCTTGGCGTCACTAAGCCTGCTCAGGCCTGGAGGAGTGAGGACAGCAGGGTGAGGCACCCAGGGCCACTGCCCAGACCTCCTGCCGGGTGCCTCACCCCAAGGAGTGGAGCAGAGTGGCCAGGCTCCCTCCCAGGCCCCTGGCGGGGGGTGGGGCGGGAAGGGGTCTCTGGCAGTGGGGAGTCATCCTGATGGTCCTGACTCAGCTCAGGCGGGCACTTCAGCTACTCGGCCTTGAGCCCAGGTGTTGGGTGTCTCAACTTCCGCAGCAGGAGAACAGGGAGCAGGAAGAGCCCCGCGCACACCGTGAAGCAGGCCTGGGCTCCAGCCAGCCAGTACACTGAGGGAAGAGGGGGTCAGCCCAGCCCCATGCTCGCGAGACTGAGGATGTGGGGGGAGGGCAGCAGCAGGCACACAGCACATCCTCCGTGCTGCTCCAGGCCCTTACCTGAGGCGGCCACCACAGGCCCCACTGCCCTGGCCAGGGCACCCAGGCTCCGCAGCGTGCCCATGACTGTGCCCTTCTGTCCCGGTGAGCCTGTGGAGAGACCCTGTCAGGTGCCACGGGCGCCTTCCACCTCCCGGGCGGCCAGGTAGCCTCTGGAAGGGAGGGGCTCACCGTAGCCGGCGACCACGGAAGACAGGCAGGGCACCACGACCGCAGCCGCTGTGGGGAACATGGGAGAGGCTGTCAGGCTGGAGGCGCCTGGTGTCCCCTCCTGCCTGCAGAGCACTCACCAAAGGAGTAGAGCAACAGCCCCAGCCCCAGCGTGGGCAGTGAACAGCCCCAACCGATGAGGAGGAAGGCTGGCACCAGCAGCAGCATGGCCTGTGGGGCACAGTGGGCACGGCAGCCTCAGCACCCAGCCGACGCCTAGCCCTGCGTGGGGCACCACCTGCCGCCCACCGCAGAGGGAGCCCTACCTGCTTCACAGCCGCGACTTCTCCACCAGGGTGGATCCGCCGGGCGTAGGCACCCTGGACGGCAGCCATGGTGAGACCGATGAAGAAGAACATCTTGCCCTGCTGCAGGCTGCGAGGCAGACAGTGAGTGGAGGCCATGGGCCACCAACCGCGATCGCCTGGGGACAGGTGCCCGGCAGGAGTTCCCTGGGACAGGCTGGGGGCACACTCGAGGCCAGGCATCCCCGGGGACCCACCTGGTGAACTGGAAGCGCTGGTGTGCCAGGAAGCTCAGGGTGTACTCTAGACCCGAGAACAGGAAGAGGTAGAGGAAGTAGACCAGGCCCAGGCGGCGCAGGCTGCGGAGCCCTGCAGGATAGTGGGGGCTTGGGTGGGCTGGGGCCATCTGGGCGGGCGAGGGAGCGAGGGGGCCAGGGCTGCAGGGAGGGGTGGGCTCCTTACTATCCACGCTAGGGGGGTTCTGGCTGTTGGCAACAGCTGCGAACTGGAGCAGGGCCAGGGGGCTGAGCAGGTCTGCAGCTGTACGGAAGCCCAGGGTGATGGAGGGTGCCTGTGGGAGGGGTGGGGAGGCCTGGCAGAAGGCTGGGGCTTGTGGCCAGGACAGGGACCCTGGGGAGCAGAGGCCCCCAAAGCCTCTGGACAACAGGAGGGGACAGCCCAGCCTCCCTGCGCCCGGCACTTGGGGGAGCCCTGCGCATGTCAATCCCACCCCAGCCCTACCCGCTTCTCAGGGGGCAGCGTCTCTGGAAGAAAACAGAAGATGAAGAGCAGGTCCAACACTGCGAAGAGCAGGCTAAGCCAGGGCGCCATCTCCATGGGTAGGGAGGCCCCGAGCATGGGGCCCAGCGTGAAGGCCAGGGAGAAGGCCACCCCGATGACTGCCTGGAGAGAAGGCCACCTGAGTGGGGGAGGGAGGCCTGGGCATCCCCACCTGGGCCTGGCACGCACTCACCATGCCCTGGCTGCGGGCCGACGGCAAACCCAGATCAGCGACGATAGCTGTAGAGAGGCTGACATTCCCTTTGCTGATGCCCCCGATCACCCTGGAGGCCAGGAAGGCCGCGAAGCTCCGAGAGGCAGCCCACACGGCGTAGGAGGTGGCCAGGCCCATCTGTGGGGACGGGCCAAGGGCCACCTGTATTCCCCGTGCAGCCTCCGTGGAGCCGGCTCAGCCACGGGAGCCATGAGAAACCACAGCTGCCCTTGCTCCCCGCTGCCCGGCCAGCCCCACCCTGTGGACACAGCCCTGACGCACCAGGGACAGCAGCATCACAGGGCGCCTGCCCACGCAGTCCGAGGCGGCCCCGGTTAGCGGCGCGGAGAGGAACTGCAGGAAGGAGAAGCCCGAGCCAATGAGACCTGATCAGGAAACAGACGGCACAGACACAGGCTGTCACAGGCTGCCCCAGGCCAAGCGTGGTCACAGGCCATGCACCCCACACTGGGGTGGCCCCAAGGGAGGGCAAGGAGGTCGGAGATAGTTGGAGAAGGCCCCAGGACAAGAAGACTGCGACTCACTGGGGGTGAGGAGTGAGGACCAAGAGGCCAGGGGGCCTAGGCAGCACCAGGCCCCCAAGCGGGGACAGCCTGGCCACCGGCTCGGCCGTACCTCCGAACAGGACGCTGTTGTACCTCTTCTCCGCCGGCATCCCGATCGCCGTGGCGAACCAGTCCACGCCGCGCTGCCACAAGCCGTACAGCGGGTCCTGGGGAGAGGAGCGCGGGGCTGGGAGTCCGAGGCGGCGGGGTGGGGCGCCCGGGACCCTGCCCGGGGAGCACCGGGGCTCACGTGCGCGCGGCCGTGGCTCTCCAGCAGCCCGGGCAGCAGCGGCAGCAGCAGCGAGAAGGCCAGCAGGTCCAGCAGCAGCCCGAGGAACAGCACGGCCAGCACGCGGCGCGCGGGCTGCGGGCGGATGGGCGGCCGGGGGGTGCAGCTAGCGCCCCCCGACTCCATGGCGGCTCCCACGGGCCTGCGGGGCGGGGCGGTGAGAACTCACGACCCCGGGGAAACTGAGTCCACCCCGCTCCTGCCACGCCTGCCCCGCGGCCGGCCCTGCGGGAGTCGGGAGGGGTCCGGCGGGCACCCGCACTCTGCCGCCCGGCGGGGACGGACAAGGGGGACCCTACGGGGCTGGGCGCCTGCGCCCCGAGAGCCGCCCACCCCAGCGCACCCCACCACACTGCACCGCACCCCACCACACCGCACCCCGTTTGGGCAGCCGGGACGACCGCGGGGTGCGGGACGCAGAAGCCGCGCACCTCTCCAGGCGCGAACCCGACGCTGAGGAACGCGGGAGGGACAGCCCGGCGGGGCGGGGCTCACCGGAAGTTCCTGCCCCGCGGCCACGCCCCTTCCGGCGGCCCTGCCCGGTGCGCGTTGCGCGGCCGACAGAGTGAAGACAAGGCGCCCGGACTTGGGCCGCCTCTCTCTTCGCTTCCTGTTTTTAAAGTCCTGCCAGTGGAGTGGCCCGCCCTCGCCAGGGACACAGGGGCCGGAATCCGGGACGCAAAACGGTTCCTCTTGGGCAAGCGCCCTCGCCGTCCGCCCCGCCCTGTCCCGGCGCTCACGCCCACGTAGACCACGCTCAGCTTCCCTGCGGAGGCCCGGCAGCCACACTCTGCCTAACGGACGCAGTACTCCTCCCGCAGCCCCGAAGACAGGGCTGCTGGCTCTCCCCAAAGCGCACACGAGCGCGCCCCATGCCTGCTGCCAACACCCTCCACGGGCCGCGCCATGCCGTCCCTGCTGACACGTGGAGCACCGTGTCCTCCAGGATCGAACAGCAAGGCCTTGAGTGGAGAGCCCGAGCCCTGGCCAGGGCCCACTGCTTCCTGCCCGGTCTCTCCTGCCCTGCGACAGTGGGCAGGTGTCCCTATGAAGGGACTTGTGAATTCTAGTAACAGCGGCATGGCGAGTTTACGGGGGAAGAAATAAGGCTGGCTGGCATCCGCAGCCTGGGCCTGTGCAGCTGCAAGGCGGCTGGCAGCCTATGTTGTGGATGTGATAACCCCCAGACCCTTCTGGATCTAGTCCTGTACCCAGAAAACGGGCTGCGGGTTGGCCAAACCCCGGAGCTCTGCAGTCTTGGCTTGAGCCTGGAAGGCCACCAGGGGGCACTCTGCACCGCCCTGTTCTCTGCTAAGGGCGACCTCTAACTGCTGTAGCTGCTGATCCAAAAGTGGCCTTGTTACTACCTCTCAGATGTCTCAAAGGCATCCGGGACTGTGCCCCGCTGTGGCCTGCTCACCTCCCATACCAAACCGGTTATCCGATGGCCTCCTTGTTGGTGAGAAATCCCACATCTCATTAGAAAAGACAGGAAACAGGTGACAAGGCCCTGTCTGGTCACGATGGCCATCACACCTTTGGTTGTGTGCAGCTTCGTGATGGGACTCGTCCTGCAGAACCGCAGTTCAGCAACAGTGCTGTGCAAACAGCATGGCCCATCCTTACACAAACTAAGACGGCAACAAGGGTGACAGCCGAGGAGCCGAACTGCTACGGGACCAGTCACACGCCAAGATGTCATTATGCTGCATGTGACTGGTCCACAGCACAGAATGCTGGGTGATTCCAGACTCATCAGGAGAGATAGTTAACAGGAACTCAATCACAGGAAAAGCCCACACTGGGGTCACAGCACCCTTCATATTTTAATTGTACAGCCTGGCCTCATTCACAAAACATGTATTTACTTCTTCTTTTTTTTTTTTTTTTGTGGGTACCGGGGGGTCGACCTCAGGACCTCGCGCGCCAGCAGGCGCCCGTGCCGCTGAGCGATATCACCGGCCCCTTTTTCGTATGTGGGTTCCGGGAGTCGAACTCGGGCCTTCGCGCTTGCCGGGCAGGTGCTTAAGCCGCTGAGCCATCTCACCGGCCCCTATATTTACTTCTTGAACTTTTTCCTCTTCAGAGCCTTCCATTCACCTTCCTGTGTAGCCAGGCTGTTAAAAAGCTGCTTTACTTTTCGCTTTCTTTCTGCATCCCTAAAAGAAAAGAACAAATGCTGGTTTTGAAGATGTCTTGCCCTTTTCCCTCGCTGACCCGCTAACAGTTCAGCACCACACTGGCCTGCAGCGCCATGTCCCTGTCCCAGCCCCCAGCCCTCCGAGGCCACTGGGCACCAGGTGTGGGAACCCTGGCTGTGGGTGGTGTCACAGCCTGGGAGTGCTGAGGTCAGCGCAGTCACGCCCGCCCCTGCCCTGACACACACGGTCTCCTCACCGTTCCATGATCTCAGAGAGCTGCATCCTGGCCAGGAACTGGTTGTCCTTTCGGATCTCTCGGACAGCACCTTTAAATTCCCGCTTGTGTTTGTGGATCAACCGCTTCCTCTCCTGCTCTTTCTTGGTGCTGCCTTGTTTCCTTCCAAACTCGAGGCTAGAATTGAAAAGGCACAGCATTAGGAGACAAAGCATGTCTGTCCCAGCTGTCAGCCAGAGCCTGCTGCTAGTGTGGCCTCTCCCCGGGATCACAAGCTGCACCGCAGAAGGAGCAGATGTTGCCCTCCCAACTCTGACCTCCACAGGGTCACCCAACACTCACACTTTCACCAGCCGGGGGGTGAACAGCTTCAGGGGGACTGGCTTGCTCTTCTCACAGACCAGCGGCCGGTAGAGCTGCTTCTGGTTTTGCATATCAGTCAGTATGCTCTGAGACAGCTCCTGGAAAGCACAGCAGCAGTGCTGGGATGGCCTGGCCTGGGCGCCCTTGGGCCTGTGGCCAAGCCAAAGTGGACAGGTGGGACATTCATGCAGCCACCACGGCCCATGTGGGGCAAGACAAGGCTGCCCTCTTACAGATGGGAGGGGATCGTGCAAGAGACGGCCCTGTTCCCAACCACTCTGACCCATCTGAAAGGAGGCATGAAAGCTGGAAGGCACCACAGTCGGCTTCCTGTTCTAGAAACTGTAAGGGAATCCCTGCCCCAGAGCTTTCTGCCACAGGGCAGCACTGACCACATTATGGAAATGCACAGGACCCCCTGCCCCTGCCAAGGTGGCTGCACCCTACAAACAAGTATGGGGCAGTGGGCAGAGCAACGTGACAGTGTGGGTGATTTGGCCTCATTATCACCTGATTTTACCAGATGGCTAAGCACACTTGCCCCAGTGTCTTTGGGTCCAAAAGTCACTTGGGCTTCTGGGGAACCTACTAGAAGTCACTCTGCAATGCTATTCGGGGACACCTGTGTCATCCCTTGCACAGGTGTCCCAGACCCAGGTGCTCAGGTCAGGGTCAGTCTGTGCCTCCACCATAGCCACCCCTTGGTCTGTCTGGATGTTACCCGAGTGCCCAGAAGCTGTGAGCCTCATCTCTCCCCAGCCCAAACCCTGCAGGACCAGGAAGCCGCTCCATCCTTCAAATGGAAGGGACCAGCTGCAGCCATGTTTGCAGTATGTGGACACAGGGTGAGCAACTCCACCAGGACAACAGCACAGCCTGCCCTGGGCTCTGGGGACCCAGCCAGGAAGAGTACAGTGAGCTGCTATCCTTGTGGGGCAGCAGGGATGGTGCAGGGTAGGAGGCACAGGAGAGCTGAAGGCAGATGGACAAACACAAGGTGGCCAGGCCCCAAGCTGGGTACCACGGGTACACTCTGCTTGCTGTGGGGTGAAACGCCACCTGCCACCACAGGGTACAAGGCCCAGAGGGGACCTCAACCCTTCTGATCCACTAGGATCCAGGCCGGGTGGGAGGACCTGAAGGGCAGGGACACGCAGGAAGAGCAGGCAGATGTGGCACTGAGGCTCTCCAACATGGTGCCAGGGCAGGGCAGGCGCCCTAGATGCCAGAAGCCTCACCTGCAGCTCGGGGGGGTGGCTGCGCTCCGCCTGGTGCTCTGCCAAGAGGGCCTGGAGGGGCCTGACAATGGCATGAAAGGATGGCAGCGTGCTGTACATGACCACGCAGTGCCTCAGCAGTGCCAGTGCCACAGCCAGGCAGGACAGTCTGCAGGGAGACAGGAAGGGAACAGCTGGTCAGTCCCCAACAAACCAAAAACTCCAGCAGAAGTGATACCCGACCCACAGCTCTGAGAAACCCAGCAGGCCCACCCTGGCACAGCAGGCTAGGGACTCATGGGAACGTGCCCAGGAGCCCACCCGTGTCCCCAGCAGGGAGGCAGGCAAGGGGACATGCCCTGCCAGTGTGAAGAGGACAGCCCGGCCCAGTTCCCACATCACTACTCACAAAATCAAGCAGGTATGTTTCAAAATTACTAAACGTTTTTCTTTTTGCAGTACCAGGGATTGAATCCAGGGCCTCTTACCAAGCTTATCCCCAACCCTTCCAAAAAAAAAAAAAAATTTAAGATAGGTTCTTGCTAAATCAGTTAAGATAGGTTCTTGCTAAATCAGTTACCCAGGCTGGGCTTGAACTCGAATCCCAGAGTGCTGGGATCATGGTGCCACCACCTGGCCCATTGAAAATAATGCACAGTTTAGGGAAAAAAACTTGCCTTGCTATCAAGATGCCCCGTAAAACTTTTGAATCTGACAGAACCAAAAGGTCATGGGGGGCAAATGAGATAAAAACATGCGGTTCCTGGCAATAAACAGGATGTGCCCATGTCTTCTGGTTTCTAGGGTGCGGTCTGCACATACCTGATGTGGTTGGCTTCAGCCCTTGTTGGGATGCTTCGCCCACTCGCCCAGCGCAGCGGGAGGCTTCCCCTCTGCCATGTGGCCACGTCGTCTTTGTCAGAGACCAAGAGCAATTCAGAGCTCTTCCCAAGCGCTCTGAAAGGGTGCACCAGAGTGGAACCTAAATTCCAAGTGCAACAGGACAGAGATGACCCAGATGTTACTGGCTCACAGGGCCTACTCCACAGTGCCCAGCCTTTAAAAGCTCTCCCTCTACTAGGCTCCCAGGTCAGACTACACAGAGCCTCAGCAGCCTTTGGCAGAAGCTTTGGCAGTAATGGCCAGAGCCATGGCCTGAGCCCACCCTAGAGGCCTCCAACAAACTTCCTGTGGGCCTGCTGCATGCCACACATGGCTCTGGTGCTCAGGCCACACCAAGGCCGACCAGACTGCCTGTGGGGAACGTGGGCAGCACATACCACCCGTAGGAGCAAACCAGGTGGACAGGAGTGAAAATGTATGGCAGAGAAAGCACAGCAGTGTAGTCAGGGTGCTATGCGTGGGGCAGCTGGGTTCAAAAGCATTGTTGAGACCTGGGCAACGTGCAGGAGTCACCTGGGTGTCCCCTAGAAGAACCACAGGCCAAGAGACAGCCTGCTGTGGGAAAGCCCAGGCACAGCTCCACTGAAGGCGGCTGGACAGATGTCGGCTTGTCCCATCCCCAGCAGGCCATGGTGACCCCCTCCCTGCTGCACCCAGCATCAGCGCTTCCTGCTGCAGCTTGCCCTCCGCACGTGGCGTCCTGCCTGGCTTCCCTGCCACCTGGCGGTGCCTCTCTGTTCCCCACACAGGAGATGAGTGCCATGTGCACGGCAGTCACACTGTGGAAGGCTGGCCAGACAGGAGGCAGACTGAAGTGCTACGAGGAGGCCCTGCCTCGCAGCCGCTTTCCAACAGCATTCAGAATGATTCCCATAGGTGGTGCACACAGCTCCACGGGAGGCCTGATTTCAGGCCAGCCTGAGCGACACAGTGAGACACTGCGTTAAGAAAACAAGAACTCGAGCTGGGCATAGTGGCGATGCTTGTAATCCCAGCACTCAGGAGGCTGAGGCAGGAGGATCGCCACAAGTTCAAGGCCAACCTGGGCTACCCAGTGAGTTCCAGGCCAGCCTGAACTACATAGCAAGACCCTGTTTCAAAAAACAAAAACAAAAAACCCCACCCCCAAATATGAAAACCAAATCTGCATGGGCAGTCAAGGCCCTGACTTCAATAGGCACTACCCTCCCCACAAAGGAAAAAAAAAAGGCAAAAAAGAAAAAGGTAAAATTAATCTTCACAGCATATTTAACCCAAAATATAATTTCCACACAGAAGCTAAAAACCTGTTGAGCCGCCTGATGTGCGTGGCACCCGTCCTCGGTTCCTCTCCTGCAGGGCACCCCTTGGTCTAGGCTGTCACGGGTGGCCACTGCCAGACTCTGGCACAGAAGCCCAGGGGGCTGGATCTGAACCTGAGGGAGGGGCGTGATACGCGTCCCCCAGAGAAAACACAGGCCACCCTGCAGGGCAGGACTTCAGAACTTTGTCTTTCCTCTCCTCTTCCATATACCGAATTTTCTACAATGAATCTGAATGAATTACTTTTCAAATATCCCAAAGTATATTTCCAAAAAGCTCCCACAAATCAACTCACCATAGCTGTGCTTGTTGGGAGCTGCAATGTAAAGAATCCCCAGGAGGAAGTTAACGAGCTCAGGAACGAACCGCTGAGACAGGGACACATAGTCCAGGAAGAGGCAGCACACGAACAGGCCTTTCACCACGTCCTGGAGCGACAGCACCGGGCACTGCAAAGGAGCCCACAGGGGCAGTGACTGGCACCTGACTCCCCGGGCCAAGCGAGCGCCTGCTGAGTGCCACCAAACAGGGCGAACCTGTGCCTGGGCAGAGGCGCATACTGTGAACTGCTGCTACGTGCAGGGTGCACTCACTGCAGTAAGGATGGGTCAGCCAGACACCGAATCCAGAAAGGAACCATCTACAGCTTCAGCCAAAACAGAATGAAAGCCCGTTGGTAGCTTTACACTAACGGAAAAGGTCGTCTCCCAGGCTCACGCCCTCCCCTCAGCCTTGACTGCTAACTCCGACGCAGGCTGCTGGCGCGGAGCACACTGGGAGGGGCCTGGGCTGCTCTGACCTTGCGGCCCGATGCCCAAGTGGGTTCTCGGGTCCCTAGGTGAGCTGGCTCAGCCTGCCCTGTAGTCAGCACATGGCACAAGGGACACAGGGTGGCCTGCTGCGCATGGAGGAGGAGACCCACCTTGGTTAGGATCTGGCTCATGCACACCAGGGCAGGGGTCACGACAGGGTGCCAGAAGTCAGAGGTTGGAAACAACAGCCCAGCAATTTTCAAATAAATGAGCTGGAAAAAAAGTGTTGTCACACAGATTACAGAACGTCAAATGTTGTCTAAACAAGGCCTTTAGAGAGGGACCCGGGGGCCAGTGAGATAGCTCAGTGGCATAAGCACCTACCTGGCAAGCACAAGGTCCTGAGTTTGCCTCCTGGTACCCACACATGAAAAAAGGGCCAGTGATATCACTCAGCGGCACAGGCGCCTGCTAGCGCGCGAGGTCCTGAGTGCGACCCCCGGTACCCACAAAAAAAAAAAAAAAAAAAAAAGAGGGACCCGAGGCAGGGGTGGCTCAGGTGGCACATCCCTCCCACTGTCCCACTCCTCCCACACAGCCAGATCCCCATTAGACGTGGGAGGGCTGTGCCAGTGCTGCCGGCTCTGCCGTGACTGCATGCACGGGGAAGAGCCGCTCCCCACCCCCTGCCCTGTGCTGTCTACTCAAGAGCTTGGCCCCTGCCGTTAGGACCAGATGCAGAGCTGTGTGAACCCACGTCCTTGCTGCAGGAAGCAGCCTCTCGGACCCTGGCGTGCACTTTACCTGTCTCCACCTGACATGGGCCAGGGTGCGTCCCGTGATGGGGACAGAGGCGGCAGCTCCTGGATGGCACCTGGCACAGCTGCACCCATGCAAGCTCCAAGCCCTGCTCCACACCCAGGCGACGGGGTGCTTAGCCCACAGCTTGTGGAGCCACCACAAGGGCCAGAAGAGATGCCCTGCAAAACCAGCCTGCAGCTGGGAGCCTGACACGTGCCACTCAATGTTTCTTCTTTCACCGAAGCTTTCCAAATGTATTACCGAGAAACTTAGAAAAAGCCTTAGCAAAAGGCAGCTGAACTTTCCACAAGAGCAAGACAAGTTCTTTCCAGTGCTTCCCGGCACCATTTGTGGGCATCACCCTGGTGACCTGGGCAGCAGCCCTCAGGATAGAGCTGTGCACGCGCTAGGGTGTGGTCAGGCGTGGCCGGGGTGTCTAGAACGTGACTGCCATGGTAGAATGGAAGCCTTGTTTTGCCCGCAGTGGCCAAACTGTCTCCTTTCTATCCCACAGACAATGGCGTTTCAGCGGTTCGCTTTTATTGCAAAACGTGCAGCGGCAAAACCACTGTGCAGAGCTGGCAGGAAAGCCGGGGAGAGCGTGTGCGGCTCGGCAGACAGTGACTCAATGGTCTCTGTGCCACAGCATCCGCCACTAAGACAGACAACCTAGAGGAATTTGCGAAGGGCATGAAAGGGCCACGGAGAGAAAACAATTTCCCTTACACACGTGGAAAGACATTCAGCTTCGTGCATGGAAATAAAGCCCATCAGGACCCCAATGCTGCCATGCACACTGGCATAGACTGTGATGAGCCCAGCCTGGCGAGGCTGTGGGGTTACAAAAGCAGGGAGAAAGTGATGCCAGGGCATCAAGGGGAGGAGCGTACACGTGGTAGGCACCTCTGGAGGATGTGCCGCAGCCACACCAGGCTCCACGGTGGGGGGGATGATGTGGTACCCAGAGGACCACACAGGGGTGGAATACAGGGGCAAGGTGTGGGCCCCACAGCTGTAAATGTGGGGTGAGGGCAGGGGCTGAGAGGACAGCCTCAGCACAGAGCCCTGTGCCCACCAAAAAGGCAGACCCATGGGTGCCTTAGAGAGCGGGTCCTGGGCACAGCCCCATCGCCAGCCCTGCTGAGTGACACCGATAGGCTGCAGGCAATGACTCGATGAACCCCGCCTCTGCTTACCACATCTAACCCCGGAAACGCAGCCCGGCCCCTGGTCTCGATCATCTCTTCCATCTCGTGCATGGCATCTCGGAGAACGAACTTCACGGAGCTGCTTGCAGACTCGGGAAACATCTGGCAGAGACTATACAGCTGCCTGTTAAGCAGACACAGTCAGCAAAGAATGATTCCAGACAGTGAAATCAGAAGTGCTGAAAACTGCTTCCTGTGCAGAGAGGCCCCCAGAGGATGCGTTTTAGCTTCCTTTCTCCTGGTACTGGGACCGAACCAGGGCCACTGTGCCATACCATGGAGCTGCCTCAGCCGGTAGATCCACTTACAGGTCCCCAGTTGGCCTCCTTGGTGACCAGGTCATTTCCCAACAGTGTTTCATGGCAGTCTACACTCACATATGCCATTTCCTAAAACTCTGCTCAGAGAGTTTAAGTGTTAGCACTAGAAATGTCTCTCTGTCCTATTCCCACCTTCAGGAGCACACTCCTTGGCAGCCACGCCTTTACACATAGCTCACAGCCTCACGGCCTCCTGCACATGCAGATGCTGCCATGCAGAGGGGATCCGGCAGGGCACGGCCAGAAGTGGCTCAGGGCTCTGGTGCCTCAAGGCACAGCTCTCCCTGACCCAGGGCCAGCACAGGCCTCCCAGAGCCCACTGCATCTGGTACTGTTCCAGCCAACAGAAGTGGGAGCCGGAAGCCGCCACGAAGAGTCCTGAGCATCTGGCATGGGGGCCAGGGCCCGGCCCAGGCGTCCTCTGCAGGACACGGTTGGGCGTCCCTGCGCTGAGGCCCAGGTCTGTGGGGCTCAGGTCGCACGGCAGCAGCAGGACTGGCCACCCACGCGCACCCCAGACACTGTGACCCGCCCGGGGCTCGACACTTCACTGCTAAGCAAAACACAAGACTATCACAAAACCTGAAAGGCTCTGTTGCTTTAAAGTTAACTTGCTTATGATTAGAAGTCAGCCCTGAGCTGGGCCTGGTGGTGCACGACTGTAATCCCAGCACTCGGAAGGCTGAGGAAGGAGGATCACTGTGAGTTTGAGGTCAGCCTCAGCTACAAAATGAGATCTAGGCCAGCCTGACCTGCATAGTGAACCCTGTGTCTCCGTGGTGATGGGGCGCCATGTGTTGGACTGGGACACTGTTGTGAGGCCACTTGGTGAGGCCCCTGCCTGCCATATTGCCTCAATGAACCCAGAATGTTTCCATCTGATTCTAAATAGGAGAGAGTGTTCTAGTCCCACACCACAGTGGAACGGTTTTACTTACACAACCAACTTATCAATTACTTTGAGGTCTGGTGGGTCTCTTGAGGCCAGATCTCCAGCGTATTCCAAAAGGAAGCCAAACAGCTTCTGTGGGAACAGAATCAAGAAGGGCAGCTCAGTGGAAAGCTACAGACCGACAACTTCGGCGTCACCTCGTCGGCCCACAGCATGGGGCAGAGGACCCCAGGCCCTGCCAGGCACAGGGAGGTGCCGAGAGAGCAGGATAAGGGCAGGCGCACCCTTATCAAAGCACGTCACTCCAGCATACTTCCAGTTTTGCTTTGTTTCCCACAGCGAGACTCGGATGGTTGCATTTCTGAATTCTCTCCACCACCAGGAGCTGTTCCTCCACTGATCTTCCCAACAGCAATGATCTCAGCTCCTCGTAGGACTCGGGCGCTGTGAGAAACAGAGGAGACAGCGTTCGCCACAAGAGCGGCTCACACGGCTGCCGCCCAGAGTAAGAACCACTTGCACTTCACCGAGAGGCTGTAACACAGAGCTGATGGAACTATGTGTTTGACCTCAAAATTACACCACTCACGCCCAATTCCCCAGGGCTAGGGGTTGGCACTTGACCTCACTGGGTGACCGGGAAGTGACCACATGCCGAGGATAGTGCCAAGAAGACACAACCCCCGCCTTTCCTCAGGTGGGACTTACTGGCCCGCCCACTAGCATCTTGGGGACAGTGCTGGTTTAGTGCCTCAATGCCTCAGACAGTGGGGAAAGAGCTCTGTGAGCTACACAGGGTCACGTAACAAGATGCCCAGCCACCAAAGACCCCACGCGTGGAGGCCAGCACTGCCCACTGTCCTCGCCGGAGCTCGCAGGCTGATCGGGGCCTACATACTAGGCCGGGAAGGTCTCCACGATGCAGAAGACAACACAAGGCGCTGTACTCTGTGTAAGGTGCCACGTGGCCCAACAGGAGCCCAGCACAAGAAGCCACTTTGCCGATGACCCTCGAATCTCCAGGACCACCAGAGAGTGTGGACTCCTGCCATGAGCAGGGCCCAGCTCCTCTGTGTCCCGCCATGGCCATGGGACCAAGGCAACTATGGTGCCTGCAGGCTCCAACAGGATAACAGCACCCATCCACTCAGCAAAGATGTCACCAATGCAGACATGCCCACCTCACAGGGCACTCGGTCGCCACTCCACAGAGGCAGCCCTGAGGGAGGGGGGTGAGCAAGGGTATGTGCTGCAGCCAGGACTCAGAGGGCGGTCACCCTGAAACACAAGGCACCCACCGTCCATCTACCTGTGAAGGTGTAGGGCAGCTCGTTGCTGGCAGCTTTGCAAGCTTTCTGATCGTCACTCTTGGGTCTCCCACCAGGAGCCTGACGCTGCTCCTCCTCTGGCTTGTCGCCCTCCTCCGCACTCTCCACGCTTGAGTCCAGGTCTGAGTGGCTGTCTGGGTCATCGCTCTCCTCTTCCCCCTCTTCCTCGCCACTCTCCTCTCCACCCTCTTCCTCCTCATCCTCATCCTCACCCCCCTCCTTCTCCTCGTTCTCCTGGCTGCCAGCTTCCTTGCTTTGCTCTTCCCCAACATCTTCCTCAACATTCATCTTTCCATCCTAGGAAGGAACCAGGGAGACACGGCGTCACAGCACAGGCGCAGAGCAGGCAGATGTCCTGACTCATACAGGGTGCCACCCCATTCCAGGACACCTGGCTCTAGGCGCTCAGCGCTCGGGGGTGTTTTGTGCCTCAAGGGCTCATGTGCTGGAACCCTGGTCCTCAGCACGGCACCCTGAGAGGGCACAGTGGGGCCTGGGGGCAGGTCCTTAGCTCAGAAGGGCGTTGTCCTGAGCTGGAATGGGGTGGGGTAGTTTTAAGATGGCTCTCCTGTCCCCTTGGCTCCTCTCAGGACAGCAAGCCCGGCCCCTCCCTCTGACTCCTGCATGGCCGCATGATCATTTTCTTCTGCATGGGCTCTTGCCAGCACCATTCCACCCTCCACGGGGCCCTCACCAGAGTGGATCACACCCTCGACCTTCCAGAACTATGGGCTATATAAACCTCTTTTCTTTAAAAAGTTACCCAGCCTCAGGTATGTTGTTATAATAGCAAAAACAATAACAACAACAACAACCACCAAAAAACAAAAACCCCACATAAAACACAGGCTCCCAGAGTCCTGCCACCGGGACTCGGGGTAAGGGCTAGGCCCTGACAGGGAGCTGCAGGGGTCCAAGATTTGAAGGCATCTGGCGGCCTTGGGTTTCAGCAGATGTGAAGGCCTGCAGCTTCCTGCCACTGGTTTGGGGACAGGAACACAGAGGACAACAACGGCACCCTGGTTTGCGGACTGCACCTAAGAGTTACCTGTCTCCTGCTACTGCAGGTAACCTAGTATTTTTGTCAGTACCGTAGTTCCTGTCTTGGACCCTCTTCTGCTCAGAATACCAGGCTGGCCTGTTTTTCACAGAGACCCGACTGCTCTACTCTAAATGAAGAGACGGATGGAGACCTGCACCAGCCCTAGAAACTTGATTATGCCATCAAAATACGCAGAACTCAGGGTTAGAGTTAGCTCCTCCAGTATTATGCTGAGGTCATATAGACTATCAGCTACAAACCATGAGATAGATTTTTTTTGGTTTTCTGAAACAGGGTCTGACTGTGACTCCAGGCTGGCCTTAAGCACACAGCGATCCTCCTGCCTCGGCCTCCCAAGTGTGGGGATTACAGGCACGTGCCACCACACCTGGCTAAAAACCATGTGATTAAAATGTGCTTGATGTTAACAAGTGAGAAACGGGCAGCTGGAGTCAGGCCTGTGTGCGTTATGATCTGTGGCTATCGCTAGTCTTCCCTACAGAGCCTCTGATAAACAGAGGAAACACTTCAAAGTGCTTTAGAAGAGGTAAATTTCTTTCTCTGCTGAACCCCTTGAGTATTAGAGAATGTTTTTAAATTAAAAAGAGAAAATGAAAGCAAACATCTTACTTTGTAAGAAAGCAAACGCCTGTCATCTTTGTCCAATATGAAGCCGTCATTCAGATCATCTGCTGACATGTGTTTTGGTTTCTTCGTTTCTCCATCCTCACCCTTTCCAAGCATCCTTCGAAGTCTTTCGGCCTGAGCCGGAGGGAGAAGGAAGTCATGCAGGCACCCATTGTGCAGCGACAGGGAGGCTTGTGTTTCCTCTCCCGGCGCTGGGGCGTCCAGCCTGCTTTCTCCCATCTCGCCCAAACATGCAGGCACTTGAAGAGCTACAGAGAAGGCTCCCTTGTTTAACAGCATGCACTGCTAAATCTGGTGGCAGAAATGCTCTGCAGCATGCGGAAAGGAAACTTGTCCTTCCTCAGCCCGGCGCCACCCCAGCCCAGCCTGTGCACCACACAAGTGTGGGACGAGGAGGCGGCGGCGGCGGCAGAGGCGGCAGCGCAGAAGGCAGAGCCCCCCAGACTCAGGGCTGCAAGAGACCTGGGCTGTGAGCACATTAAAATGGCCACTTAGCAGAGTGTGTGTCTAGTTCATTTTTGTTTAAATGCAATGAAAACTTTTCAAAAATTTTAGTGCATAGAAAAAATTTAGAAGGCAACACACATACCACACTATTGGTGGCTGTTTGGGGTACAGGATATATTAGGAATACCCACTTTTTATTTGGTGTACCTGGGTATTCCTTGTGTTTTATTTGAAAAATTTGTTTTTATAACTAGAAATAAAAAGGAGTGTACAGTTGACTAAATACAAACTTTAAATTCAGACGGTCTTTCAAAAAAAAAAAAAGCAGAAAGTGCTGCCAACAAAAGGCAGCAGGCTCAGGTATGTGACAGCTCCCAGGTGCGGCCACCACGCGTGGAAGCCCCTCATACCTCCAGTTTCCTGAGCCGCTCCTGCTCCTCCTTTGCCAGTTCCGCTTCCGTCTTCATCCTGTTAGAGGGCTTCACCTTCATCTCGAAGCCAAGCTCACGAACCATCATATCATACGCATCAGGCTAGGGTGCACAGTAGACACATTTTTAACACCTCGATCACAGAAAGGAAACGACCCGCGCAGCTGCCCACCTGACACCTTCCAGCCACGGCTGAACCTGCCACACCAGGTGTGGCAGTCAGCCCTGGGGACCAAGGGTCAGCAGCCACCTGAGTCACATGGACTTTTTTTTTCTATACGCGGGTACCGGGAGTCGAACTCAGGACCTCACGCTTGCCAGGCAGGCGCTTATGCCGCTGAGCTATATCACTGGCCCACATGGACTTTTTTTTGCTCACAGAATACTCTCAAAATATATCTGTTTTAACAAAAATACATTGTTTGTAGCGGTATTAAGTGCCAAGCATGGGAAATCTGGTAACAGAGCAGCAATTACATGGGTGACTCACAAAGATGTACCATGGCACTCGACAGTGACACTGAGTGCAAGCCCAGACTGCCCGGCACCCAGCTACACACAGGCAGTTTTCCAACAACTTAGGCAAATGACGCAACAGGAAACAATATTGTTACAGGGAATAAATGTGTAACGACACACAAGTGTGTCATGGTGAAGTGCAGACGTGCGTCTGTACGCTCCCACGGCAAGCACTTCTCGCCCGCACAAACCATGTGATTTAATTCACCTGAAGCAGACACAGAAGTAACCTCAAGTTTACTCTGCCCCCATAGAACACTACCTCAGAGCTGGGCACCAATGCTGCACTGAAAGCCAGGGGTGGAAGTGCACACCTGTAGCCCAGGAGTAGGGAGGCTGAGGAAGGAGGATTGCTTCGAGTCAAGACCGGCCTGGGCTACATAGTAAGTTCAAGGCCAGCCTGGACTACATAGCGAGACCCTGACTCAAACCAACAACAAAATGAAACAAAACAAAAAATTGCACTGAAAACCTGTCCCAGTAGGAGAAAGGCCACAAGAGACATCCTGGGCACGGCCTTGCTCCCCAGAGAAGTCAGGGGACGCTATGAGTTCAGCACCAGTGTGAGCCCCACCTTGGGCTTCTCCTTATTCTCGGACTTGGGAGTGTTGTGTGACAGAAGAGTCTGGATTTCTTTCCAGTCCTGGTCCAGCTTCTCCGTGAGCTCGAGGGCGTCTTCCCTTTGAGCCTGTCTCTCCCTCTGGGGAAAAAGGACGCATGCACACCATGATCGTCAGGCCACAGTGAGGTCAGGGCCACAGCGCACATGACCGCGTATGGGCAGCACCACAGCTGCCAAGAGCAAAGACAGTAAGGGCATCAGTACTCAGATGCACGCTGGGAAGTCGCAGCAGACCCAGGAACGCCTGCTAAACTGTCTGCAAGGTGCCCTGAGAAGGCGCGTGCAGGTCCTGCCACGCCTCCAACACTACAACCAGCGACCGCCCAGAGAAGTGCGTGCTTGATGAAGCTCACAGCACCGCTACACAGGACGAATGCTTACCGAATTCCCACGGAATACCAAACACAGCCCGGAGGTTTACACGGCAAGACAGCCGGGACCTATTTTGGTGAAGCCAGTTCCCATCAAGGACACCAACTGCCCACCTTCTCTTGCTTGGACTTCGCAATGAGCTCTTCGATCAGCTCCTTTCGTGACTTTGGCCTATCCCCCTCTTCCTGTGGGGCAGTCTTCTTCTCAAGGAGCCCACTACCGCCTCCAAAGTGGGCAGCGGTCAGCTCAGCTGGAGGCGAAAGCACAGAACACCACCGTGATCCCAGGCCCTGGCACGGGGAGCACCTTTCCAGTCCCCTCGCACTTTCTCCAAGCGCGGCCTTCAGAAGTCCACGTCCAAGAAGTGATTCTCCCACACGAGAGCTGGCACGAGAGACCCCCAAGATGAGCTGCTCCAAGAAAATGCAGATCCGTTACTTACTAACTGGACACAAGCTGAGGGATCAGAACACCCAGCCCCCACTTCCTGTGTTCTCATCAAAAACTGTCACAACCAGGAAAACAGGATGCAACCAGGGTCTCAGAGGGAGCCCAAGCCCAGCCAGTTCCCCGCACCCCTGTGCGGGGCTGGGAGACTGGTTGATTCCTGTCCCTACCAGTCAGTCTCCAAGCACTGCCAGCAGGTATGGGTGGGGACCCAGCTGGTCCTGGACTGTCCTCCCTCTGGGACATGAATCATGGACCAGAGCCACTCATCTCCACCTTGTCCTATTCACCAGAGAGATACTGTGGGAATCATTCACGTAGAACATAAACAATTCTTGCTGAGTATGGTGGCACATACCTGTAACCCCAGCACTTGGGAGGCTCAGGCAGGAGGATAGTTCGAGGCCAGCTTGAACTACACAGCGTGACCCTGTCTCAAAAACCCCAAAAAACGAAAAACAAAAAAAAACCTCCCAAAACACAAGAAAACAAAAAAACCCATTCTTTAAAATCCAACTGTGGGGTTATACCAGTATAACCCATCACTCAGGCAGTAGAGGCAGGAGGACTGCAAGTTCAAGGCCAGCCTGGGCACCTTAGTGAGACTCTGTTTCCAAAACAAAAAGCAAAACAAACAGCTGGCGATATAGCTCAGTGCCAGCTGGGTTCAACTGCCAACACGCTTAGTACATAAAGAGTAAAAGAATTGCGTCATTAGTGTGAATGTTGTTGATATGAGTAACAGATCAGAATTTGTGAAGTACAGGAAACAGTGTGGTTTAGTGCAGAAGAGCTACTGCATCATCAGCAAGACTTTCATTCACAGCTATAGTGCTAAGTGCAAGAAGAAAATGAGCTACTGTGAAATTTAAATAAGAAAATGGATATTACAGTGCTTTCTCAGCCCATAAGAACATCTATTTTTTGTTTTGTTTTGTTTTGTTTCAGACAGTAGCCTGGGCTGCCTTCAACTCTCAGCGATGCTCCTGCCTGAGCCTCTTAAGTGCTGGGATTACAGGTGTGCACCACTACATCTGGTTAAAAGCATCTATCTTATACCTGAAACTTAAATAAAGCTGTGACATGTACAATTTATTGGAAAGTGAAACTTCCTGGAAGGTGAAACAACTTTTCTTGGTCCACAGGAAGAGCAGAAGGCGGGATGAGCCCAGCCCCCACCTTACCAGACAATACTCCTCGCTCTTCAGTGTCACTGTCGCTATCCACAATGTCATTGTGCTTCTCGATGTCCGCCAGAGACTGGCCATAGTGTGTCAATTCTTCATCTTCATTCAGGTTGTAGATGCTTTTTTTCTCATGCTGTCGCTGACAGAAGAGAGGGGAAAAAAAAAAAAAAGTTGCCTAAAATTACCTTTGTTTCCTAGCAAAAAACCAATTACTTCTCTATTATATGTGAAATATGATGGTGTGGCCCACCACGTAAGCTTATTCTGGGTCATGTGAAAGGTGATGTGGATAGAACCAGAACTGACAGAGGGGACATCTTAAATAAACCAGCAGGCCAGGCCGAGCCCCTGGTAAGTCCTGAGTCCTCGCCCAGCACAGGGCCTTGCCCGCGGGCATCCAGCAGAGGGGAAGGTAGTGCCTTTGGTGACAATTGTGGGACACAGCGCTGCCCCTTCTGCATGACTGATGCGCACACAAGGCTGCTTCTGCCATGGCCTCACCAGACAGGTGCAGGTTCGGAGACCTGTTCCCCATGCCTGTGCACAGCACCCACAAAGATGTGAATGGACAATGGGGAGACAGCCTTCTCCCTGCATGTGGCCTCTGGCAAAATTTACAGCAAAAGACTAAAAGCAAAGAATTTCTCCAGTGTCTGCTTTTCCCCATACCTGTTGTTCCAGCGCAAACCTCTTCATCATCTTCTCCTCTGGGCTTATGTTGCTGTTGTACTCCCCAAAGCGCTTATCTTTAAATACACTGGACTTATCCCTGTCCTTGTACTCCTTCAGTAAAGTCTGGGTACGCTGGAAAACAGATGGGAAATAAATCCCACAGAATGTTCCTGTGACTTCCACCAAGGGGATTCAGAACAGTGTGAGCTTTAAAGTTCAGATTCATGCACTGTGATGTCAAAGTTGATACAGTCTGGTTCATCAATGACAAGTCTTCTCCGCTAGGGACAACTCTGAGACAAGAAAATCAACTCCCTCTTGGTGAAAATGGGATAATAATTCTTCTCTTTAGAGTCTACTTATCGGTGCTGAAAGAAAGGATGGGTAAAAAAGCCCAACAGCCCAGCTAAAGATACCTGCTTTTCCAGCTGCAGCGGCTGCCTGACAACTTAGGACCATGTTTATATTAAGCCGATTCACTGAAAAATACAACACCTTCCGTTCCTGGAGGAGAATGCTTATTTCCCAGTGAAGACACTCCTAGGGAATGCAGAGTTATGCTTTCATGTGTAATGTAAGACTTTAAAAATGTTTATCAGGCCGAGCATGGTGGCACACCCCTGTAATCCCAGCACTTGGAAGGCTGAGGCAGGAGGATCAACTAATTCAAGGCCAGCCTGGGCTACACAGTGAATCCAAGACCAGCCTGAATAACAGAGTGAGACCCTGTCTCAAAAAAACTAAAAAAAAAAAAAAAAAAAAAGTAAACTTAACACAATGTCTGACCCACTGTAAGGGATCAATAACTATCTTAATAATTATTTTATAATTCACTTTAGACTTGAGCAAACTGAGGCACAACTGTAAAGGGGTGATGCTGGGGCTGCCCTCTACTGCAGCACTGCAGTGCTGCCCTCAGTGCCACAACAACCAACCAGAGGAGAGATGCCAATGGGGACAGGCAGTTCCTCCCAGGGACGGGCACACAGGGACAGGCCTGGAGACCCACACTCGGGCTTGGCCTCCACACGCCTGCGGACAGCTCGGAGCCCTTCCGCTGTGTGGAACCCCTTGGTGCAGCCTGCTCACCCTCAGAGCTGCAGCACGACCCTGGGGAAGACTGTTCCAACCTCCTCGTTGTTACCCTCCCTCCTGACTGCGATCTCTGGTCTCTACAGGACTCAGCCTCTCCTTGTGATTCCTTCAAACACTTGACTTGCTACCACGGGCCACACACAGGGAGTCAGAGAGGGAGCAGCAAGTCCCTGTCCCGTCAGACCCTACAGGTCTGAGCAACCCGCCCAGAAGTGGTGACCTCAGTCGGCCTGCAGCGACTCTGGGAGGTAAGGAAGCCCTTTTTTGGGTGAACTAACCGGCAAGAAACAAAGCAAGGATGAGAGGTTGAGACCAGATGGTGAAGGAGCCTGAGAAGAGCAGGATTTGCAGGAGGCTCACTACCCACGAAATGTGCCACTTAATTCTCACACCCACAAGGGACAGAATGCACGTTATCGCCACTGTATAAATGAGAAAACCACCACTGAAGTGGTGAAGACGGATGCGTCTCTCAGAGGCCACACTACCCTGCTCCCCCATGGCCACGCTAACACTGCTGCCCTAGAGTGTGTATCAGTGGACTCTCAAGGAAGTCCGTGGGGTGTCCTGCTATCATACAGCCAGCTCCTCACAATAAAGATGGCATTTCATTCAACTCAAAGCTCACCTGAGCTGCACACTGTGTGACAGAGTACAGACTGCAGACTCCTGCCTCCTGCCCTGTTTTTTTTTTCTCTTTGTAGAGTTTCTCTTTATTTAACACATTCTTATAAATTACCTATAAACCTCGTAATGGTGTAACCAAGGCCTCCCTTTTATTCCATTTTAAATTATCTTTTTTTTTTTAGAGAAGAAAACAAATCAAAAAAGAACAAATTTTCAAAACAACGTAATAGGAGGGTAACAATGGTTAATGCATTACGCATTGTTATCTTTAAGTTAGTTATTCAGGATACCAGATATTAGCATTCAATTGTCCAAACATTATTGGCACAAATCTTACTCTTCAATGAACTAAGTAAAATTAGTAGTGTATCTTTCTTAACCATCTTATATATAAATACAATTTTTTTTCCTTTCCCTTCTTTCTTTTCCCTATTCTCCCATCCCAGTCTCTCTTTCCTTTTGACCAGTTTCTTTTTGATTCACCATGTCTATTGCACATTTTGGATCTTATTTACCCTTTCAGTTTCTCATACTAGAAAGACAATACGATGCTTACACATGTGCGTCTGGTTTATTTCACTTATGAGTATTCTCTCGAGTTGCATCCATTTACCTATAAAAGTCTCCAGTTTATCCTTCTTTATGGCTGAATAGTACTCCATTGTATAAAAATACCACATCTTTTTTATCCATTCCTCAGTTGATGGGCATTTGGGTTTTTTCCAAGATCTGGCTATTACAAATTATGCTGCTGTAAACATGGGTGCACATATATCGCTGTGGTACGATGTTTTTAATTCTTCTGGGAAGACACCCAGAAGGGGAATAGCTGGGTCAAATGGGACCTCCAACCCTAGTTTTTTGAGGAATCTCCACACTGATTTCCACAGTCTGCCCTGTGTTTGAGACAGGGTCTTGATACGCAGTTCAGGCTGGCCTTGAACTCACTATGTAGTCCAGGCTGGCCTCTAACTCGCAGTGATCCTCCTGCCTCAGCCTCCCGAGTGGTGGGATTAAAGGCATGTGCCACCATGCTCAGTTCAGACTGTAGACTCTTGAAGGCAGAGGCTAAGTCTTATTTACCTTTACCTCCCCAGTAGCTGGAACAGGAGTTAGCTACGTGTGCTCAGTGGTACACACACCTGTAACCCCAGCACTTGGGAGGCTGAACTGGGAAGATCACTTGAGCGTGGACTTCAAGACCAGGCTGGACAACACACTAAGACCCAGTTGCAAAAACAAAAATCTGCACTCAGTATAGCTTAAAGGCTTTGCAGACACTGAATCTGAAATGCAAACCCCAGTCTTTTATCAGTTGTGTGGCTCACCAGTTGGGAAATTCATTTGTTCTTTCTGTGCTTTATTTAAAGACAAGATCTCACTATGCAGCCCAGGCCAGCCTTAAACTTCCAATCCTCCTGCCTCAGCTTCCAGAATGCTGGCATTACAAGTGTGCACCACCATGCTCACTCTACTCTGTGCCTTCAATTCTTCACCAACTTACTAATGTATCTTCCTTAGAGTAACAATAAATACTGTTTCAAAAAAGCCCAAGGGCCAGGCGTGGTGGTGCACACCTGTAGTCCCAGCACTCCAGGCTGAAGCAGGAGGATTGCAGTGAGTTTGAGGCCAGCCTGGGCCACATAAGTTCGACCAGCCTGCACGACATAGCGAGGTCCTGTGGCAAACCCCTGCACCCACTAAAGCCCAAGGAACATGTCTTGGCAGTTGCCATTTGCTGAACTGAATTTGAAAGGCAGGTACAGAATACTCTGTCTGGGGGCCATAAACACAGGAGAGAAGGAAGCTATGATACTTTCCACAGAAGGTAGCATTTCGTTACCTCCCAAGGGGCAAGGTCATCTGCTTCAGGAGAGAGACATCCTCAAAGATCTATGGAGCATCCTACGAGACCTCTATCCATGGTTCCCCAACTGGCGGACCCTCAAGGAGAACGGTTAGGAGTTGCCAGGACGCCCAGGCGGCTCAGAAGGGGTTAACGCCACTAGAGGCAGAGCATCACCAAAACTACGCTCGTGTGCGAGTCCCCGGGCGCCGCAGTTTTCCGGCGGAAGATCATCCAGCCCAGGAAAAGGGAAGCATGGAGACAGAACTAACCAGAGCTATGCGTACGTCAAGCTCTCTATTTCACAGATAGGAAACTGAGGCACCGAGAAGGACGGGGCTGCCTCGAGCCCTGGGGGACCCAAATCCTGGCGGCGCGCCTTACCTTCCTGATGGCCCGCGCGCGCGACACGCCGGGCAGTCCCACGTCGTGGCGCGTCTTCCTGCCCAGGATCTGGAACTTCTGCCTGTTGACTTTCACCTCGAACGGGTTAGGGTTGGCCTTCGCCGGCGCCCTGAGGGCTTGCCTCCGCGCCCCGGCCGGCCTGGCCTTGCCCATGGCGCACACGAGAGCGACCCGGAGCGCCGCTGTCTTCCAGGCCTGGAAAATGAGACGCTGACGGGGCGACCTGGCTAACGTGTGCGGCGTAGCGGAACCGCCCGTCTTATCTCGCGATAACTACCCAAAGCACTCCACCCCTCCCCGATCTCGCAAGAAGAGGACAAGTCCGGGAAGTCACCGACTGCCCTCCGCTCCACTCGCGCTCCCCTATGGGCTAAGCGACTACAACTCCCAGCAGGCCATGCTTCCGAGACCTCCTGGCGCGGGGCCTTCTGGGAGCTGTGGCGCCCCGCGCCAAGAGAGTGCTCGGCGCCCTCTCCTGGGAAACCGTTAGCCGGGAGCGGGCAGCTACGCGGGGAGCGGGCGGCCACGGCGCCCCCTGCCGGTGAGCCCCCTGTGTGGTGGGGCGTGGCTGAGGCTCGGGTCCACGCGGGCCGGGGCGACCGAGCGGAGAGAAGCGAGAGCGACGGCGCGGCGGCGGTGACAGGGTCGCTGAGTCGCTCCCCGCTGGAGCCCGCGGCAAGGTCTCCCCCGTCCGACCGCGACAGCGGGGGCGGCGACGCCGGCGGCGGCGGGCCCTCTGACCCGAGGCGCTGTCCGGGGTCGCCCGAGGAATGCGCGGCGGCTGCGGCGGTGTCGCCTCCTCCTGCCCAGCCTGCCCCGCCTCCTCGGCACCGCAGAGTCCGGCGGCGGCGGCGGCGGCGGTTGATGGAGCTGCAGAACCTCACGGCCAACGCGCTGCTGCTGAGAGCGCGGCTCGGTGGGTGCGCGGCGACGCCCGACCCGGCTCCCATCCCGCCACCCCCTCGGGACTCGGATCCCACGGGGCCGACCCGGGTCCTGCGGTCTGGCCCTCGGGAGCGGCTGGTCCGCAGGAGTTCAGCCTGGACCCGCTGGTGAACAGACAGTCGGGAGGAGTGGGCAACGCAGTCTCCCGGGCTTCAGGTGAAGACCCCCGGGCAGAGGTGCCCGGAAAGTGGTGATGTTGCTGGCACCGGATGCTTCAGCATCAATGTGCATTTCAGGAGGAAAAACCTCACTTAGAAAGCCTTTGATTTCTCAACACATTGGAAATCCCGAGTCAGACACATTGCTCAGGAATTCCTGAAGTAAGTGTAGCCAAGAATTCCATACCAAGCCAAAGTTAGGGCTCAGAAAGGCTTGCGGTTAAAAAGCGGTGAAGGCATGCTTGTAACCCCAGCACTCTGCCAGGCCGAGGCAAGAAGATCGTAAATTAGAGCTCAGCCTGGACAATTTAGCGATTTAGTAAGTCCCTGACCCAAAAATTTTTAGAAGACTGGAAACATAGCTCAGTGCAAAGGCCCAACGTTCAGTCCCCAGAACCATTAAAAAAAAAAAAAAAATTCTTCCCTATGACCTTTGTCCTGTAGTAAATCTCTGTATGTACTTGGATCTGTTTCTGTTTATTTTTATTATTTTTTTTTAATGTGGGTACCGGGAGTGGACCTCAGGACCTCGCTCTTGGCAGCAAGCGCTTGTGCCACTGAGCGATATCACCAGCCCCATTTTTTCCTTTTTTTTTTCCTTTTTTCCAGGCCCTGGATCTGTTTCTGGATTTCTATTCTTTTCCTCTCTTGTTTATTCCTATGCCTTACTGCATGGAATGATTTATTTTTAGAAGGCGGGAGGTGTAGCTCAGTGTAGAGTGTGTGCTTAGTGTGCCCCAGACCCTGGGTTCCATTCCTTGCAAGAGGGGTGGGGTTTGAAAACAAAGGCCTTGCCCTCTCCCTGTGTTTGTGCAATGACCATACTTTTTTGATCATAAAAACTGAGCCTGCGGGCTGGAGAGATGGCTGAGTGGCATAAGTGCCTGCCTGGCAAGCGCGAGGGCCCGAGTTCGACTCCCGGAACGCACATACGAAAAAGGGGCCGGTGATATTGCTCAGCGGCAGGGGTGCCTGCTGGCGCGCGAGGTCCTGAGGTCAACGTCCGGTACCCACAAAAAAAAAAAAAAAAAAAAAAACAAACAAACCTGAGGCTGAAAAGAGAACCAGGCCTTGGTTTTCTGTTAACACCCTCGCTCTTCAGCTCACAGCAGAGCGTTTGTCTGCGCCTGTTTATCCCACACTCTGCACTGCAGATCGCACAGGGAAGGGACTCATCATTGTCGGAAGTCAGGTCTGACTGATGTTAGGTCTAAGCCTGTGTTCTTTCCCTCTACCTTCATTTCTGGGTGTGATGTACAAATGTACTGTTGTACCGAGGAAACTTCACTATAATGCTGCAGATTAAATAATGAGGTAGATAAAAATGTTCTATAAATGCCAAAAACCACAAAACCAGTATCTTTTTCCAAAAAAGTTTAGGACGAGAGTAATAGTTTCAAAAAAGAGTGTTTTAATTTTTGTTCCATAGGGTATCTCGTATTAATGCCATAGTGTTGTGATTCTTAGGAGGCCTGCCTCAGTGAGCAAGACTATTATTTATTGTTTTTAGAAGAAGTCTTTATGTACAGTTTTGTTAATATTTAAAGAAATTGAATATGAAATTTAGGAATACATAGACATATGTTGAATGTTGGTTGTAATTTAGGACTGTTTCCCCAAGCTAATAACTATTTGTTCACTTCAGAGTAACTCCTAAAATGTATGTGTGGTGGCACATGCCTATAATTCCAGCACTTGGGGAGGCTGAGGCAGGAGGATTACTAGTTCAAGCTCAGCCTAGGCAATTTAGTGACTTTGCAAGACCCTGTCTCAAAATAAAAAATAAAAAAGAGCTAGGGATGTAGCTCAGTGTAAAGGCCCTGAATCCATCCCTGGTACCACACACAGACACACACGAAGCCCAAGAGATAACCAGGCTTCTTCCAACATGTGAAGGTCACGACAGGAAGATGCTGTAAACCAGGAAGTTCCTGGTCTCAAACAGAAGATTGTTGGAACATTTCATTAATAAAACACAAATAATCCTTTTTCTAATTTAGGATTTTCTGCCTATAATTCCAGCACTCAGGAGGCTGAGGCAGGAGGATCACTGTTGAGGTCAGCCTGGGCTACATAGTGAGTTCAAGGTCAACCTGAAACTACACAGCAAGATTCTGTCTCAAAAAAACACAAAAAACAGAAACCCCCCCAAATTAGAATTTTCTCCATATAATAATTTATTAAGTAACTTTTGACCTTTAATTATTTAAATATGCTTAATTCCTTTATATCATACTTCTCATTAGACCTTAACCCCATTTTATCTCTCGGAAAAATTCACAGAATCAGTGCAGAGAGGATTATATGATATGCACATTTCAAATTGGTTTTGGTCTTCTATTGTTACGGTTTAGGTCTAAAATGTCCCCCAGATTCTCATGTGTGTGGAAGGTGGCTGGGTCGTGGGGCCCTGTCCTCAGTGGGGTCACCATTGATGAGTTGGGTAGCTGACGGTGCTGTTCAGAAGTGGGGCCTGGCTGGAGGTGGTCACTGGGGAGTGACCTGTAAGAATTATTCTCGTTCCCGGCTCCTTCCTTCTCTCTCTGCTTCCTGGGTGCCATGGGTCGAGCACCTTTTTCTCCACCAGGCCCTGCTGCCATCCTGTTCCTGCCTTGGAGCCAGCTGACTGACTGGACTGAAACTGTGAGTCAAAATAACGTCTCTGCAAGCCATGGGAGTCGGGTATTCTGTCTCAGTGTGGGGCAGTGGCCAAGACACATGTGGCAGTTCTGCTCTGAGCTCCGACTGCAGTGTTACAGAAGTTTCTGTAGCGCCTAAAGCACAGCTAATACCCTCTGTTATCATTAGCACTATTTTTTGCTGAGGCTTCCTCCTTAGAATTTTTTTGGCTACAAAGTGTTAAGCAAATAGAAAATTTATGGAAAAGATGTGGGATGGCTCAGAGAATCAAAGCAACAGCCTAATATAATAGCCGGGCTGGAAAAGACAGGGTCCATCGATTGATTTATTTATTCAGCAGATATTTTTGAGTACCTGTTGTGTGCTAGGAATGTTCTAGGTGCTGCACCTATATAATAAACAACATGGTCAGAAATTTCTGCCATTATGGAGATTGCATTTTCAGATTTTTACTTATTTCTTTAAATTGGCACATAATAGTTATACATACTTGTGGGGTATAATGTAGTATTTTAATACGTATACAATGTGCAATGATCAGATCAGGGTAATTTACATATCCACACTTTAAACATTTAGCATTTCTTTTTTTTTTTTTTTTTTTTTTGGGTACCGGGGGGTCGACCTCAGGACCTTGCACACCAACAGGCACCCGTGCCACTGAGCGATATCACCGGCCCCTTTTTCGTATGTGGGTTCCGGGAGTCAAACTCGGGCCCTCGCACTTGCAAGGCAGGCGCTTACGCCACTGAGCCATCTCACCGGCCCAGCATTTCTTTATGTTGGGAACATTCAAAACCCTTTCCTGGCTGTTATGAAATATACAATTAATTGTTGTCAAGCATAGATACCTTACTATGCTATAGAACATTAGAAGTTATAATCCCAGCACTTACGAGGCTGAGGCAGGAGGGTCGTTCTGAATTTGAGGCCAGCCTGGACTACATAGCGAGATCCTGTTTCAAAACAAAATAAAGAATGCTAGAAGTTATTCCCATGGAGACCATGTTCTTACAGGGTGGCCAGCATGAGACAAATGCATAGACATGTGATGTGTTAGCAAAGGAGGAGTGCCAAGAGAGAAGCCAGTGCAGGGACAGGGGTGCTGTTGGCAGTTGCAGGGTTGGGCAGGGACTGCTGATCCGTAATCAGTTGTCAGCTGTCGTGGCTGTGGCTGTAGATTCCTGCCTTTTTTTTTCCTGATCATGCCTCACTCCTTTCAAGACTCATTGCCCTGGCAGGCAGAGGGCATCACTTGGTTGGCTGGCGTGGCTCCTGCCCCTTCCTGGCACCCTTGGCAGGGAGAGCCAGGTCCCGGGCTGACAGTGCCCCCAGGTACACGTGGCAGGGAGGCAGAAGGGAGAGGCTGCGATCAAGCGAGCAGGCGAACAGGAGGATGTGGCCGCACCTCGCGTGACTTAGGCCTGGGCCTGGAGAGCTGGCTGGGAGAGGATGAGGAAGAGCACAGCAGGGAGCTCCTGGAGGTGGAGGACACGGGGAGCCAGGCAGCTGGAACGAATCCTCGGTTGCTCTCAGAATCTCTAGTTGAGACTAAGAGAGTGCTCTTCCTTATCTCTAGAAGTACTTTATCAACACCTTGATTCCAGAGCTCCACCAGCCAACTGTCTGTTTGTTCCCACCCCCAAGAGCCACTTAATGCATGTTTGCTTTGTAAATGAACAACTTCTGTGTTCTTCCAGACGCATTCTCTTATTCTTACCTTACTATACTACTGTGTACTGGTGTGGTAGGCCCTTCTTGCTTCTTTCTTGTTTAGTTTTTCCCGGTTTGACTTCATCCTCTTCTCTGTAGCTTTCCCAGATTCTTCTAGCTCAGAATGCTCTCTGCCCTCTGGGAATTTGGAATTTGGGGTTCATAAAACAGCATAGCGCATGGCTCTTTCTCTAGCTAAATTGAAATGTATTTAGGGACAGGACGTTGTTCTTATCTTCATTTTTGATCGCTTTCAGTGCTAGCCATATACTTGGTACTTAATAAAACTGGGAGATTAAGGAGTTGATTGGTTATTTTTGTTGAATTCAAAAGAAAGAAGGTGAAATATATGCTGGAAACTAAAAGATTAGATTGACAGGGAGGAAATAAAGCATGTCCCATTTGGCCACAGAACCTTAATATTAAGAGCGTAGACAGCGAACATTAGTGAGTTTTGCTCTGTCCAGGCAGCATGCTTAATTCTTTCAAGTACTGTCCCTGCTGCTCCTAGGCCATAACCTACTCTTTTTTTTTTTTTTTTTGTGGGTACCGGGGGTTCGACCTCAGAACCTCGCGCGCCAGCAGGCGCCGGTGCCACTGAGCGATATCACCGGCCCCTTTTTTTTCGTATGTGGGTTCTGGAAGTTGAACTCGGGCCCTCGCGCTTGCCGGGCAGGTGCTTACGCCGCTGAGCCATCTCACCGGCCCCATAACCTACTCTTTAAGACTGGACCAAGACTAATTTTTGGTGAAAAGATTCCTTGGGATTATGTGGCGTAGTGTTTGGCACTTAGAGAGCAGTGGCAGCTGTGGTTGTAGGTTTTCCTGTCATGTCCCAGAGTCATGATGAGGAGCTGGCACTGTAGCATCACCTTGTAATTTGATTGGTCTTGAGCCTGGTTCTTTGTCTTCAGTCTGTTCTCATTCTTTTTTTTTTTTTTTTTTTTTGGTACTGGGAATTGAACTCAGGTCCATGTGCTTGCCGGGAGGCGCTTGTACTGCTGAGCTATATCCCTGGCCCTCTATTCTCATTCTTAAGATGCATGAGCTTCTCTATACCTGAATGCCATTTATCTTTCTGCTCCATTATTTCTCCTGCCTGTTTCTTTATCTTCATCTGGTACCCCTGCTGTCCGTCTGTCTGTGTCTCTCTATTTCTCTCTGTTTTTGGGGGGGCTCTGGCTAATTTGCCTGGTCTGACCTCTCTCGTCGTGATCCTCCTGCCTCAGCCTCCTGAGTGCTGGAATTACAGGCATACACTACTGCACCCAGCTCCTCATGTGGACTTAGGGCAGGAGATTCCAAGCTGGTCTCTCTACTTCCGGTCTTTCTTCTCCTTTATCATCTGTGCTGTAAGAACACATTTTCTAAAGCAGATTTGGCCACTTGGTCTTTTGTTGACAATTTGGCCCTGGACCTCCATTGCAGGTCAAGTACCAACCACTTGGGGCATCATGGCCTCGGTCCACCTGGCCCTGGCCTGCTTTTCTCCTTGTCCCTTGTCTGCAGCCAGATGTGGTTGCTCCCTGCTGTTTCAGCTTCCAGCCCCTCCCTTCCCAGCGGGATTGTCTTCTTCCTTCAAGCTGCAATTCCGGTGTCTTCTGCAAGAGACTCTGGCACTTCGTCCCTGTGCTTCTTGGTGCCTGGGACTTCTGGCAACTGCTGCGGGCAGCCCTGTGTCCCCTCTGTGTCATTGGCATCCAGCGTATACCCTGTGGGTGCCAACTGAAAACTGAAGGAAGAAAGTGCAGTCCGCAGTTCTGGTAGTGGCAATGACCAGAAGTTATGGTTTCCAAAGAAGCTGGCAGAAGTTTGGAAGCAGGGGGCAAAACAGATTTTATTCAACTTTTTAATGCCAGTTGACTCCATACTTACAAATGCTAGACCTCTTATTTTCTTTACAGTGTTTGCTTGTTTGAGACAGGGTCTTGCTGACATACTTGGCCTTGAACTATGTGTAGCTAGGCTGGCCTTGAACCTAGGACCTTCCTACCTCAGCCTCCCGAGTGCTGAGATTACAGGTGTGCACCACCACATGACCAGGCAGGCTTTTCGTTTTATTTTGAATGCAGTGTTTTGATTGATTTTATAAGTCAGCAGGAGAGAGCTGAGCTGTGGTGTTGACCCAGCCTGTAGCTCCGCGCTCAGTGTTTACACGTGCACCGCTGACATGGACGTGGCGTGGTCAGGCCGGCCTTCCATGCTTGCCTTTCAGAAGCTGATCTGAAAGGTGCTTTCTAGCTCACGGGCAATGCGACAGTGTGGCCTTGGCTGCTCCCTGCCAGGGAACTGTGTGTCTCAGTTTCTGGCAGGGGTGCAGTGCTCGAGGGTTCCTACTGGAGCCCTGCGCTTTTTTGTGTGTTGTTTTGGAAATCAGTGTCGCACTTTCAGGTGAACGGCAGGGAGCATCCGCATCGGTGACGTTGCTGCAGCTGCTGAGCTGGTGGTGTCTGTCCCAGGGTGCAGCAGCCCTGAGACCTGCATCTCGGGGCCCCGGTCATCATCCCCTGCAGCAGGTGTGGGACAGGAAAGTGGAGTGATGCTGGGCTTGGTGGCACATGCCTGTGATCCAGCCTGGGTGAGTTAGGGGGACCCTGACTCAGAAGGAAGGAGCGGCATGGTTGGAGCTCAGTGCAGAGGCCCTGGGTTCAGTCCTTAGTACCACAGGAAGGAAGGGAGGGAGGCAGGGAGAGAGAGGAAAGGGAAAAAGGAAAGTGACGAGTACCACAGTTCTTCCTGATATGGGGGATCCGAAAACGATGATGAGAAAGGAATATTACTGGACAAGGAAAAGGGAGTAAGGGGCATTGTAAGGACAGGCCATGGGGGGATGGATATGATCAAAATGTTATATGCATTGAGATCCCCTCGAAATATGAAACTGGGTGATAGTGGGCAGGGGTCGATGTGGGATGAAAATGACCAGTGTGTGTTATGTGCATACGTGAACCTGCCATAATGAAACCTATCTGACTGTATAACCAACTCAGACATCACTTTATGGCCAGGTGTGGTGCCGTACATCTATGATCCCAGCACTCAGGAGGCTGAGGCAGGAAGATTGCCACAAGTTCAACAGCCTGAGCTACATACTGAGTTCAAGGGCAGCCTAAACTGCATAGCAAGACTCTGTCTCAAAAAAGTGAAAATAATTAAAAATAAAGAGAGAAAACATCACGAGGACGGGATAAAAAAGAATTAAGATATATTATGTACAGGTACAAATTCCCTACTTTGAATGTGAACATTATGTATGACAAATATGTACTAATTTTAAAAAATTAATTAAAAAAAAGGTCATATGGGAAAAAATCACTTTACAAAAAACCCCCACAAAAAGACAAAACAAAAATTGAGGTAATCTGCACCAAGTCACGCAGGTGTAAAGTGAGTGTCCCTCGAGCGGCAGTGCCTCCAGAGCCCGTGCCTCGACTGCTGCTCGCGGGCCAGCGGCCGCCACTGAGCCTCTGCTCCCTGCCAGTGCCCCGAGAGCTTCAGGGTCAACAAAGCACAGTGCCCTCCCTCCGTGAGATCACGTTTTATAGGGAAGACCAGCAAACAAAATGTAATTAGAATATAGCATATCAGGTAGTAGGTCAGAGCTATGGAGAAAAATAAAGCACGAAGGGAAAATGAAGATTGGGGAAGGCCTGGCCAGGAAGCTGAAACGAGAAGTGAGAACAGGAGCCCTGTGGGAAGCAGCGCTGGAGGCAGATGTCTGCCTGGCACATGGGACTGTGTCCAGGAGGACCTTGCGTGGAGTGCAGGTGGAGGACCGTGGGGCAGGAAAGTGGCAGGGGGACCTTGCACCCCTACAAGGACCTCAGCTTTCACTCTGAGCTGCCTGGACAGCCAGAGGTTCCTGGATGGAGACTGAGGGTGATCTTCCTGCCTCAGCCACTAGGGAGCTAGGATTACAGGCATTAGCCACCACACGCAGTTCAGGAGGTTTTAACCTAATTAAATGGCATTACCTTGTTATGGTATCATCTGTGTTAGACTAGTAAGAGTATTCTTTGCTATTTTTTTTTCCCCCAGTACTGGGAATTGAACTCCAGGTGTTCTGTCACTTAGCTACATTCACATTCATTTTCCTTTTTTTTTTTTTTTCTTTTTTTGAGACAGGGACTTGTCAGACTGGCCTTGAACTTACTATATAGCCCAGGCTGGCCTCAAACTCTCAGTGATCCTCCTGCCTCAGCTTCCTGAGTATTAGGATTCTGGGCATGCACCACCATGCAGGCTAGAGCTGTCCTGTCATCCTCAAAGCAGTATACTGTTACGGTAGTTAAACTGCTTGAACAGACTCCAAAGAGACTCTTGAAAACATACAGTTTCTCTCCTGTAGTGGCCCCTGACAGGTGCTCAGGGTGGGGCACCGCTGGCCACATGGAACTAAAGCGATGGAGGCCTCCAGAGGCTCTGGCTGTTACCACCACCGCGGCCTGCGGGAGAAGGAAAGAGCACGGAGGTGCGTGCGGGGCTGGCTGGGCACTTGCCCCTTCCAAACACGGTTACAGTGAGGTCCTTGACACACAGCCCTGCCTGCCTGTGACACAAGCTCTGAACTCACCCTTCACCTGATGCTTCCCATCCCGTCGAGGCGATGGAATGGGCTGCAGTGGGACGCAGCCTACACAGGCAAGGTCCTCTGTGGAACATGGCCCTGACAGTTCCAGCAGCTCGATTGCCACCCTCATGCTGTGTCTCCAGTTCTCCGTGTGGGATAAGGGGCTGGGGAGATGGAAGACTGAGAGGCCTGTGGCGGAGCTGACCTGCTGCTGGCTCTCAGAGGAAAGGGAACCAAGCCGGCTTCGTCTCCCTGGAGCTCCTCTTTGACAGAAAGAAAGGACTGTCTCTTTTTTTCTTTTTCTGGTACTGGGATTGAATCCAGGGCCTCAATGCTTGTTAGGAGAGTACTGTACTACTGGGCTACGTCTCAGGCCTTTTATTTTGAGACAGTGTCACACTGAGTTACCCAGGCTGACTTGGAACTTGGCAATCCTCCTGCCTCGGGCTCCTGAGTACTTGGGAATGCAGGTGTGTGCCTGCAAAACACAAAAGTGTTTTGTTTTTGACTCTACAGATGTAGATTACCTATGAAAAGTAATTTGGAGTAACTCTCATCAAGGAGATTGTACTTGTTTCTAGATGTCCCTCTAAAGCCTCATTTGGTCATAGGTGGGCTTTCAGGAGATGGCTGGACCTGGAGTGTGCGATGCTGGGATCAAGGGTGCATGATTACTAAATTAGTCCTCTGATTGGTTTGGCATAGTTCTGGGTAGGATTAAAAGTGCCCCACCCTGGGTATGAGAGCTATTCATCCTAAGGATGGGTAGCCTGGTTAAAATACAAGGGATAGCCAGGTGTGGTGGCACACACTTGTGATCCCAGCACTCAGGAGGCTGAGGCAGGAGGATCATTGTGAGTTTGAGGCCAGCCTGGGCTACATAATGAACTCAAGGCCAGCCTGAACTACACAGCAAGAACCTGTCTCAAGAAAATAAATGAGGGGCCGGTGAGATGGCTCAGCGGCTTAAGCGCCTGCCCGGCAAGTGCGAGGGCCCGAGTTCGACTCCCGGAACCCACATACAAAAAAAGGGGCCGGTGATATCGCTCAGCGGCACAGGCGCCTGCTGGCGCGTGAGGTCCTGAGGTCGACCCCTGGTACCCACAAAAAAAAAAAAAAAAGAAAAGAAATGAATAAGTAAATAAATAAATAAATAAATAAAAGATATAAGGGACAGAAAGAGGGTCTCTTGTTTCTTGTTACTTGCTGCCTTCAGCCTCCCATGGACTGTTTCTCCTCTGTTTCTAAAAAAAAAGTGGCTGGCCAACTAAACGTTACCAAGTTTTGTGCTGCTTGCCTCTCCTTCTGGAGTTGCATTCCAGGTTCTTCTCACCTCGAACAATTGAATGAAATGAGCAAAAAGCAGTGGCAAAGTTTATTCAAGAAAGTAAAAGTGAAGAGTGGGAGAGAAACTGGATGCAGAGTGAGCTTGGGCTGAGTAGAAAAAGAGAGTGAGAGCAAAGATAAAAGTACACACTGCGTCTGGGAGACACAGCGTGGGCTATCACAGAAAAGTATGATAGCAAAGCCTTTATGGTGTAAGTGTGTCCTTCTATGCTAAGTCTCAGGAAAACTCTCGAGAACTACATCCGGGTCCTGGGGGGCAGTGCTGAGATCCCAGGCCTCAGGCTGACCTCAGTTCTAGGCCTCCTATTGAAAACCTGCAGGAGTTCTCCCCAGAAGTCCAAGTGCAGGGCTTTGGGAACTGTTCTGCGCATGTGTCTGAGATCTTGTAATTAACAGGTCACACCTACTTCCCCAGCCAGTTTTGCCACGCCCTAATCTCCTGCATCATGGCCTCACCTGATCCTTGAAAGGAGATGTCCTCTGATGCTACTGAGTCAAAATAGCATTCGGTTGGCTAATACTTTTCTAATCGTTTATCATTGTATGATTTGTAGATCTTCTTTCCCTCACTTAGAAAGTAGGGCAGGGACTTTTCTTCTTTCAGTTTTGGGGGTGGAACCCAGGGCCTTATGCATGTTAGGCAAGTGCACTACCACATAGCTATGCTCCAGACTTTGTGATTTTTACCATTGGATTTCCAGTGCTTTGGATGTTTTTGGTACATAGTAGGTGATCAGTAAATATGTGTTCAAGGAAAAATATAAATATTTGTCCAGCAGCTCTGTACAATATATCATGTTGGACATGGCTCACAAATTTGGAAGCTGAGCCTCAGCAGAACTACTTACAGGTCAGGGCTCCATGGTTTCTAAATGACAGGCTGGGATTGGTTGCACCACTTGAGAGTTCATCCTTCATGAAGATGACTTTCGGATAGGACAAGTGGTTGTAAGCTTGAATTGTACTCATCCAGCCAAATATTGAGATATGTTAGTGGCCATAGTTGATATAACTGGATATTGCTGGCTATGAAAGAGTGCCGCCTTCTCTATTACAAGCACCATGTCAATACAATTAGTATTTTAACAAAGAAACTCAGAAAAATGCCTCTTTTCTTTTTCAAATATAGGAGGATTTGGCCAAAAAAATGGTCGTAGTAAAAAATGGAGGGAGATGCTGAAGCTGCCCTCTGTCAGCCAGTGCCGCGAGCTGAAGCATTTCATCGGTGAGTAGGCTGCCGGCTAGGTCTGCGGTCTGGCTGTGCGCCGCTTGTCGGATGCGTCCTCCCTCCCTCTCTCTCTCTCTCCTTCCCTTCTTTCTAGTTATTCCATCTTCAGCTCATATGCGTTTTAAAATTTTTTATAGTAATTTCTCCTATCCCAGGAGAAAAAGAAAACTCTAGATTTTCTAATCTACAAAGATAAAGTATGTGACTATTGACTTTTTCATTAAAACCATTTTAAAAAAGTAGTCTATGCTCTTTGTTCCATACATAGCAGAAGACAGATCAAGTGAAAGTTCCTCTGCCTGCGTCCCAGCCAGTCATTGTCTTTGGAAATGAGCAATGTTAAGCATTTCCTAATACAGCAGTGCCTCGGTTCACGAACTTAATTCTCTTGCAACCAGAATCATGGAGTGAATTCTGTGACCAGAAGAATCATGGAAAGAATTAAGTTCATGAACCGAGGTACCATTATATCCTTTTAGTTTTCTATGCATAATAATAAAAGTTATTGGTAATTTCATGAAAGCGTTAGTCCAATAAAAACAGTACGTCAGGGTAGGGGCGTGGCTCTGTGGATGTGAATATACCTTATATTTCTTCTTTGTGACTTTTGGCTTACAGTATTTTTTCTTACAGAGATCTTAGTTCTTTACATAGAAAAATGTATCATTTTTTTAGCTCCTGTGTTTCATATTGTGTTTAGGAAGGACATCTTTATTCCAAGATTGTTTTTACAAACCAATTCATCTTTTCTTTAGTAGTATAATAGCTCCTTTTAAAGAAAGTTTAAACATCTCAAGGGATCAAAATTAGTTTCAGATGGTTTAAAGAGGGAGGTAATTTTTGTTTCCCATAAATAATTAACCTCATAATTAACCCATCATTTTAACTTTGTGGGTTTTAAATATAGCAGCTTGTTTGAGATGTAATTCACTTGCCGTATACTGTAATCCACCCATTTTAGTGCACAGTTCCAGGCTGGAGATGCGGGGCAGTTGTAGAGCACTTACCACGCACCAGGTCTGGGTTCAATGCCCAATACTGCAAATAAAATAAAGTGTACAGGACTGTAGTTTTTCACATACTCATGAAGTTGTGCAGCCATCACCACAATTTTATGACATCTTTGTCACCCCAAAGAGAACCCTGCACTCATTGGCAGCCCTCTTTCTCTCCTCTATTTCCAGCCCTGAGCGGTCGTAAACCTGCTTCCTGTCTACTCATCTGTTTGTCCTGGACGCTCCATATACACGAGAAACATAGCCTAGGTGGTCGTTTGTGACTGGTTTTTTTCATGTAACATAATGTTTTCAAAGTTTATCCATGCTGTAAGCAAAAGTCAGTCCTGGTTTTTCCCTTCAGTACTAGAGACTGAACCACTTAGCTACACTTAGCTACAGCACATCTCATTGCTTGAAAGGGCCGTTCCTCACCGTGCTAAGACCACGGAATTGTCTTAGCAGCTTGTTAAAAATCAGCAGAACCTGGCGCAGTTCTGCCTATAGTCTAGCAGCGAACCTATGGCACGTACACCTCAGTGAGCACGCAGAGCCCTCTCCTCGACGATGTCACAAGTTGTATGGATTTTTTTCTCTAAACTAAAACCTCAGGTTTAATTACAGTCTTGGCACTTTGCAATAAATAAGTGGGCTTTGGGTTGCAGTTTGGGCACTCGGTCTCTAAAAGGTTCACCATCACTGGTCTAGCTACTTGGGAGGCTGAGGCAGGAGGATGGCTTGAGCCTAGGAATTTGAGGCCAGCCTGCGCAGCATAGCAAGGTCCTGTCTCAAAATAACAAAAAACAAACTGGGCATAGTGGCATGAGCCTGTAATCCCAGCACTCTAGGAGGCTGAGGCAGGAAGACTGAAAGTTCAAACCCAGCCTAGGCAACTTAACAACTTAAACAACCTGTGTAAAATAAAAAGTAAAAGGGAGAGTGGGAGTGTGGCTTGGTATGGAGGCCCTGGGCTCAACCCCCAGGACCGCACGCACAGAGGTCAGTGGGCTGCAAATGTGACCATCTACTTTTAGACTCTTGTAAATGTACATGCGATTGCAGTTAGGGGCTGGTCAAATTACCCAGGAGAATTTTCCTATGTCAATATCCTCCACTTATGTAGGTAACAGTCCTAGGGTTCAGGGATTTGGGGTGTACTGTTCAGTTCTGTCTTTAGCTTGGTGAGGAGCTACCAGGCTTTTCCCAGGTAGCTGCAGCCTTTTCTGTCCTCCCAGTGGGAGATGACAATCGTACTGTCCACGTCCCCGCCAACACTTAGTGTCATTGCAGCGCTCTTGCGGAGTGTGACTGCCCTCTCCAGTGAGGAATGATGTTGAGCATCTTGTCGTGGCCTCCAGGCCACGTGTGCATCTTCCTCTGACCGACTGGTGTTTGATCCACAGTGTTAACAGTACTTTTTTTCTGACTACAGCATAGAGAGATTAGTATGGAAGTTCATTCAAGTATTTGACATTTGCATTGTAATTAAGATATTATGAATATTTCTTTGGGACTATTTATACTATCAAATACGGTGGTACCTCAGCTCATGAACTCAATTCTCTCCATGATGCTGGTCACAAACTGAGTTGGACATGAACTGAATCAAATTCAGTGGTTAGGTTCAGTGTTGACCTTATTGGGAAATTTGATTCGGTTCTCATCCAGTTTGGTTTGTGACCAGAATCATGGAAAGAATTGAGTTTGTGAACTGAGGCACCACTGTATATTAGTAGAATCGTAGAATTATACTTTTATTTACATTTAAATTTAAATTACATCAGTATGCTTCTAATTCTTTGGGGTAGTTTTTAGCACATAGAATGAAGTAACTTACCCTGAAGGTCCTGTTAATTATTAGCCTGTTAGAATTTTTTTAATCAGATTTTATTGGTACATTTTAGATATACATAATGATCACATTCATCATTGAGAATTTGTACCTAGTCTGTTAGTATGTCATTTATTTTCCTCCATGTACAGTGGGTGGGTGTGCTATCAGATATATAGCAGCTGAGAAACAGACGCAGCCTCTGCCCTCATGGAACTTACAGTCTCTTGGCAAAGGTAGATATAAAATAAATAATTCTAAAAATAATCATAACTACAAATATGTGTTTTGAAGAAAAGCATAGACAGCCAAGTGAGAGGAACTGAATCTAACTGGGGGGTGAGGCAGGGCAATCAGGGAAGCCTTCCCATGGTAGGAACTGGGCTAAGAGTGTGAGGTATGGGATAGTGTGAGGGAAGACAAGTTTTTCAGGCAGCAAGTTACCAAGTGCAAGGGCCCCAAGGTGGGAAGGAGTACGGCATTGTCCAGGGACTTCAGAAGGACCAGTGTTCCTGGGGCAGAGATGAAGGTGGACAGTGACACTGGGTGAGAGGAAAGGAAGTGGCAGGGTCTGTAGGCCTGGAGAGGGCTGTGTCTCATTGGAATGATGGAGAGTTGATGTTGTCAGGTTTTTAGGAGGGAATGATATGACCAAACTTACATGTTAGAAGAGCCTAAAGAAAGGAGCTGAGAGTCCGGTGGATGCAGGAGGACCATAGAGGAGACTTGTCATTGTCCAGGCAGGGGCTGACAGCAGCTTGGTTTGGGATGGTGGGGACAGAATGGAGACAGTTGGATGACCGTGAGGGATACTTAGGAAGTAGAGTCTGGTTGCCCTCCGTGTGGGCTTAAACCCAGGGTCGTGTTGAGGAGGGCTTCCTGCTCTCATGTGTTCGTGGAGAGGACTCAGGACAATGAAAGCTGTGCATTCACGTGGGGGGCTCAGAGAAAGGGGGCCACACAGACAGGAGCCTGGGACACATCTGTGTACAGGGAGCATTTAGATGTCACGCAAGGCTGGGCGTGGATAAGGTCATCAGAGGGAGAGTACCAGAGTGAAAGGGGAAATGGCTCGGGGAAGGTTCGGAGGACCTTTCCTCATTTCAGCTCCATGAAGAGGACAGACTGGGCATGGCCAGATGGACTCAGGAGTCACGAGATGGATCGGGGTGAATCTGGAGAGTTGGGGCAGGAGAACTGGAGCTAGGACATTTCCAGGTAGGGGTGCATGATAGAGGCCATGGAAACACTGGATTTGGCTACAAGTTCAAATCCCTGAGTTTCTTTTTATGTCACTAGAACACTACTTAATCAAGCTTTTAATGAATGAATGAATGAGTGGGTGAAGATATACAGACAGAATTTTCAATGAACAGAACAATGTTTGCACTGAGATATTCTCTATTTTGTGTGCACGTCTTTATTTCTTTTATTAGTTTATGTAGCATTTGATTTAGTGTGATAGAAAGCATAGCTTGGATTTTTCTAATTTTCATCCTTCAGTTTTAAAGTTGTAGAATAGACTTTGTGCAGATAAGCAAGCTATAAAACACTGAATTAAGCCAGGTGTGGTGCATGCCTGTAATCCCAGCTCTTGGGAGGTTGAGGCAGAAGGATCTCCATGAGTTTGAGGCCAGCCTCCACTACATAACAAGACCCTGTCTCCAAAACAAAACAAAACAAAACAAAAACACCCAAAAAACAACACTGAATTAGTGTTCTCTTTACGTGAGAACTAGAGAAATAGAAAGCAGAGACAGAGGCAGAGGGAGAGAAAGACAGAGAGGAGAGAGGGAGAGAATGTGTGTGTGTGCTTGCAGTGCATGCTGGTGACAAGCGTCTCATTCTTGACTCAGAACCCGTCTCTTACTGGTTGGTTCCCTGACCAGTTGATTTGCTGCTGTGCCTCTCGTTCTGACTGTGTGGCCCTGTGGGCCGCTGTACCCGCCCTCCTCCCCTCCAGACACGGCACCCTCTCTCAGGGTGCCAGCATGCTCAGCGCCTCGGCGGGTCAGAAGCCCAGCACTAGCTGCTATGGCCCTGCAGGATCGGGGCTTCTGTGCACCGCTTTGGAGACATATTTTGTGACATATTTCTGTGATTTGTAGTACTTTTCATAGTATGTGTAATCTAATGCATGGAAAAGTGAAATTTTAAATAAGAGGCTAAAAATTTGGATTTTTTTCTTTTCTTTTTTCCTTGAAACACGGTCTCTTAAGTTGTCCAGGCTAGGCTCAAACTTGCCATTCTCCTGCTTCAGCCTCCCACAGTGCTAGGATTACAAACACGTACCACAACAGGCTAGAATTTTTTTTTTTTTCTTTTAGAGATAAACTGCTCCAAACTTCTCCTGCTGAGAGTATAAACTGCCACCCCTCCTCTCCTCAGCTGAGGTAAATGGACAGAAATCTGGTGCCTTTATCAGAAAACTAGCGTATCCCTCAGAAAGGGATAAGAAGGTGCCAACCCAGGAGGTCAAGTTGGTCAAGTTCATGTGAACTTCCTTGTCTGTGGGCTCGTGTTCCTCCCCTCTCTCCCTCCAGTAGAAGCCCTTGCACACCAAACAAGGTGAGACAAAGCTAGCTCTAAATAACCCTTTCCTTCCTGTCCCCCAAGTCTCCCATGTTCTTAGGGAGGGGAGCAGTGGGGATCTGGGTGGCTTGTAGCAAAACCCACGGTGCGGTTGTGAACCAGATCCTGGAAAGGGGTTTTTCCCTCCTGTCTGGGTCCAAGGCGACTTCTTCTGACTCACACTGAGGCTCACATGCTTGGCGTCTCCTGGCGCCCACTGTTGGAAGTGCTTTTCAGCCTGATGCAGAGCCCCGGGCCCCGGCCCTGGGACCCAGTCCCATCTGCTTTCCCTCTTCCATGTTGTCCAGGAAGTTCTGACTCCTGAGGTTGCCTGACTCTTCGTACGTGGCTTTCATCCTTTCTGTCACGGTTTTGGTTTTGTTTTACCATTGGTCATCTCCACAGGCACCTGGGAGTTGAGGAAGGCCTGCACGTAGGTCTCTGTCCTCGGCTGAAAAGCTCGTCACTCTTCTGAATCTTTTGGCTCTGAGGGAAAGAAAGTATTAACAACTGTCACTGCCTCAAAACATAACTTGTTGGCTGGCTTTGTGTCTCTTATTTTTTAAAGGGTACTCAATGTATAGCCCTAAAATAAAATGGAATAGCTGAATTGGACAAAATAGGTTGTAGAATTTTTGCAAAACCGTTGTGAGGTTTGTTGAAGCAAGCAGTTGTACACTGGCAGCCAAATATCTACATCCTCTCCTGGACTTTTCCATGTGCAGACTCAGTGATCCAAAACAGGATTGCTAGCAGGGCGTGGTGGTGCAGGCTTGTAATCCCAGCTGCCTGGCAGGCTGAGATGGGAGGATACCGAGCTCAAGGCCAGCCTGGGCAACTTAGTGAGGCCCAATCTCAAAATAAAATAAAAAGGGCTGGAGATGCAGCTTAGTGCGAAGGCCCTGGGTTCAACCCCCATTACTGGGGGGAAAGAAAGCTAGGACTGTTTATAGATTCCCAGAATTACTTGGCATTAATAAATCCTTTAATTGAGGAATTCGTTTTGGCTTGCTCACTTCTCATGCATTTTATTTTATTATTAAAATTTTTAGTACACGTTTGCCATCCACAGCACCTGGTGAATTAGTGTGTATCCGTGTTGCATCTTGATCACTTTTGCTCACCCTTTCTCTCCGCTCCACTCTCTCTCCTCTTCCCCAGATCTGCCTCCCATCGCCACAAAATCCACCTCTCTGTTTCCCACTGTCTCTCCTCTATTTTGCTCCTCAAATTATTTGTATTTTGGGTTTCCATGGAGGAGAAACCAAGTGGTATTTAGCCCTCTGTGTCTGATCTATTTCACTCAACATTATGGTCTCAAGATCCATCTATTTTTCTACAGATGACTCAAATTTATTTTCTTGAGACCAAATGTCACTATGTTGCCTGGGCCGCCTTGAACTTGAGGCCCTCCTGTCTCACCTACTGAATAGCTGGGATTACAGGCGTGCACCACTACACCTGTCTTCGTGAATTTTAATTCCTCAGCTTTGGAGTCACTTTTGTGGAACCTGAACATGTTTGTCTATTTCACTTGAAAGCTACTGGGAGAAGAACAACTGACGTTCTTGCTCAAGTTTATATTAACCTATATAACATGAGAGTTTTATTTCAATTAGTTTTCAGTACAAGAGATTGAACCCAGGGCCTTTGTACCAAGCTACACCCTCAGTCCTTTTATTATTTTTTTTATTTTGAGCCAGGGTCTCACTAAGTCACTGAATTGCCCAAGTTGGGCTTGAACTTGTGATTCTCCTGCCTCAGCCTCCCAGAGTGCTGGAATTATAGGCATGGGCCATAATGCCTGGCTAAAAGTTTTATTTTAAATCCCTTTTGACATATTGACCAAACATTAGGGCCTTCTCAGAACAAAATCACTGTTTAAAGTAAGGTAAGGTATATAGTATTTCCTACTTAAAAGATAAAAAAATCAAGAGCAGTTAGAAAGGTCATTGACCACATGTAATATTTGTAATTGTGAAAATACAGAACATAGCAAAATAGAAAGGGTTGACAAGACCCTAATTGCGGGCATCCCTGCTGTGCACTTCACACACACATGCAGGTTGTGCTGTACCCAAGTCTACTGGAGAGATGGGTCTCTCTCTTAGGGAAAGCCCATCTCCTGTGCCTTTGCTTCCGGAAACAGGCCGGTTCACGTCCGGCCCCACACACCCTGACACGTTCTGCGAGCTGTCCCTGGCTCTGCCTGAGGATTTGAAACGTTCCTGGTGACCCAGTCTAAATTTGCAAACAGAACGCAGTTGAAAAAATACTATAGAACCACCGCTTTCTGCATTATTGTATCGAGTGAAAACGGTCAGTGAAGTTCAGAGCAGCCCTGGGTGGACGGCAAGCGCTCTGCCTGCTCATTTCTTGCCCCTTCTTCCCCTAGAAAAGGATTACAGCAGCCTCTGCGACAAACAACCCATAGGAAGGCTCCTGTTCAGGCAGTTCTGCGGCACCAAGCCCGACCTCAAGAGGCACGTTGAATTCCTCGATGCCGTGGTAAGCGATCATCCTGGGAGGGACGGCCCAGCCTTGCGCTTTTGAAAATTTAAAAACTAGACCTGAACAATGACGTAGAGCAAATGGACTCATGGTCTTGGCGTCACACTGTCTTGTTGATAGGGAAATGCGTTCAATACAAATGGTGTTTCCTGGGGAGTTGCACTGCGGGGGCTGGAGAATCCCCCCACACACTCGTGGGTCTGCACCACGCCGCTGGCACGTGCAGAGGTTGACGGACGAAACAAGCCGGCGCGCTTCTTCTGCGCGTGCGCGGCAGCCCCTCCGGGAGCGGACGCCGCGCGCTTGAAGTGCCGGGCTCCAGAGCACCTGCAAGGGACGCAGCTGTGAGGACAGTCACCTCAGGAGGACTTGCTGTGCTTCTCCAAGTTTCTGGCATTCTCACGTATCCCGTTTGAGAGTCACTGTTTGAGAAAGAGTTAAGACGACTACTAGCAAGCCTAGAATTTCACAAATTCAGAAGTAACTGACCAATAGAAAGTGGGTGGCATCAGCAGAGCAGAGTGCCTGCTTTCAGTTATTTGTGTCCTGACTACGACCCTTCTTCTCTTTCCTTTGCGCTGTCCCCGGGATGTCAGCAAGTATGTACTGAGGCAAAAGACTGTCTTGCATCATTGAGTTTGTATTGCTTTTTTCAGTGTTGTGCTTTGTAAAAACCTTTCAAAAATTCTTGAAGCTCTTTTATCATTTGCTTCCTATCCCCTGGAACTCCCTGAGCCCTTTCCTTTTTGGCACTCTCATTAGACTAAGACAAAACTTAGAAATGGGACAATTGCTTTTTGTTTTGTTTTGTTTTGTGTTGTTTTGTTTTGTTTTTTCTGTACTGGGGATTGAACCCAGGGTCTCTGCGCTGAGCTACACACCCAGCCCTTTATTTTTTATTTTTTATATTTTATTTTGAGATCAGGTTTCACTGATTTTGAGATTAGGCAGTCTGGGCTTGAACTTGAAGTCCTCCTGCCTCAGCCTTGCAGTGTGCTGGGATTACATGTGTGTGTCACCACGCCCGCCTAATCATTTCTTTTTACAGCTAGGGTTCAGACATAGTGGGGTGTGCTGCTTGTTTTCAGGGGTGGGATGTGGGTGCAAATTTTTATGTAGTGGGATATTACAAACTCCGATGAATTTTTAAAATTTAGGGATCTAAAATTCTCCTTCATGTTAAAATGCCTAAACTGTATTGTTAGGGCTCTGTTTCAGGTGAACTCTTAAGCTGTTTTCATGATGCTTGTTGGTTATTAGGCGACAGCCAGTTGACTGTGGTGACAGGTTTTGTTTTCGTTTGTTTATGGAGGTCATGTGGCCTCAGAGAGAACTCTGGTGACACTGTTTGTGCAGCAGTCATTGCTCAGGAGGCTTCGTGATGGGACATGCAGGTTCTCCAACGGGGAGACCGCGTCTTAGCCATTTCCCCCACCACCACCTGGCTCCTTGCTCAGTGTTTGTTGAATGAATGAATGAATAGCATCCGTGTCAAGCAGGATTCAACCAGAGAGCCAGAAGCAGTAGGAGGGAGATATGAAGAGCCGCTGGCTTACCTGATAGTGGCATCTGGCCAGGAAGGTCGAGAGGGGTAGGACGGACCTTCAGGGAGGGCGTGGGCGCACTCTCCACAACGGGCTGCGGGTAGACACGGTTCAGCTGGTGGGGCGGGGCCACACAGACCCTGCGGGATACTCTCCCTCCCTTCATGCCAGTAGGCCCCGCGGCTGAGTGCTGGGCGGTGCTGCTGGCCTGGGCTGAAGAGCAGTTATCAGGAGTGACACGTGTGGTGACCTCAGCACCACTGTTTTGCCACAGTGCACTGTGCACTGAGACGGAGCCCACCCAAGCGGCCCGTTCCTGCCACCGCCTCCACCTTCCCGAGCTGCTGGCTGGGACCCATCTCTGGGAAGGGCAGAAGCCTTGTGGGATAAAATTCACTTCCATCCCTGTTTGTGCAGGACACGCCAGGCCTGGAACGTCTTTTAGAGTTTTAAGGAGCTGCTCAAGGAAGTGATTTATCTTCCTCTTGACAGAGGTTGGATGACATTGTCTGCTCCTGTGGTACTACCCCTGACACCTGACCCCTGACCCCGAGTGTAGGCGACTCCTGCTTTGGTGTCACCAACTTTGGCTTCTTGTAGGAGTTCTGATTCAGCTTCCCAAGTGACTCTGGAGAGTCTAAAATGCTGTTGACTAGCCCATTTTGTTTGGCCATAATTAATGGCTGAAAATGCAGCGGGGCACAGCATTGTTCTGCTACTTTATTAGCCCCTACTAAAGTGACTTATTTTAAACCGGAGGTATAGCTCACTGGCAGGGCAGATGCTTAGGATGTGCAAGTACCCAGATTCAGTCTCCAGCACCAAAACGAAAACATATTTAACACCCTACAGCCCTCAGGGTGCCAAAGAAAGGCTGTAGATGCTTGATGGGTGCGCTCCTCCCTGCCTGTGACGCTGCCAAGTCGACTCCATATTGGGAGTGGTGAATTCCGCTGGTGAAGACAACTGCCATTTCCCTTTCCTCCGTCTCTCCGATCAGGCCGAGTACGAAGTCGCTGTTGACGAGGACCGCAGAGACCATGCCCTGTCTATCTTGGACCAGTTCTTCTGTAAGGAGGTGGGTTTTCTTCTTTAGGACAAAGACTTGTACATAACTTGCTTAAAAGATCAAGGTGCATAGCTATGTTTACTTTGTTGGATAGTATATAACAAATATGTTGAGGACTTTACTTTCTTATAAATGTTTCTCTTTGCATTTTTTTTTTTTTTTTTATGTGAGTACTGGGAGTTGAACTCAAGATCTCGCGCTTCCCAGGCAGGTGCTTACGCCGCTGAGCCATCTCACCGTCCCCCTCTTCTGCATTTTTGTTTTATTTCATAAATCCCTGAGGAAACAGATTCAAAGAATTTTAAAGTTTCTATGGTTTTCTCAAACAGAATGTAGAATTAGGGAGTTTTATTTGTCTCTCTTGGACTAAAAATGATTTGGTTTCTATTCGTTTTGATTTAGTAGGTTCTTGCGGTTGAATTTGTCAGTAAGTGAGAGTGTAGCCTGCTTCCCTCCTGTGACTCCGTTTAGCTGGCCACTAGGAGTCCTGCGTTCCGGGCAGGCCTCAGTTGTAGGTGAAGGGAGAGCAGTAACAGCAATGACCTATGCTAGGTGAACACTCCTCCCAGCCTCATGCGTGTAACACGTTATTTAATCCCCCGGCAAACACATGAGATAATACTATTATTATATCTATTTTGATAAGACTGAAAATCAGAGCTGTTTAGTGGCTTTTTTGAAGTTACCCAGCTGTTAAATGTTGGAGCCAGGAATCAACCATGTACAGACTGGAATTAAGAGAATGGTTTGGTGAGAGTAAGTCTAGAATGTTCATGTTCTAACTGGCTAACTGGAGATGACAAGGTTTCCAGTTAGGGGAGCCTTGTGCACAAGACAGAGCGCCCGGGGAAGACCAGGGCTCTGTAGTAGGCATAAGGTGTGCACACAGGTGATTCAGACCCAGGTATATCTGACTCCGAAGCTTTGTGTCCAACTCAGCTCCAGTCTCACAGGTCATTCTTTTCAAACTCAGCTGTTACAACATCTGCATATTTGTAGGTACTAATTGGGAGAAATAGAGTTTCATTTGTCTAGTTCTTTTGTCTTTTGTATCAACTTCTTTTTCTTCAGTTCTCCTGAACAAATACCTCATAGCAAAGGGGGCTGTTGTAGTGGCGAGTATAGCAAATGCAGAAAAGGAAGGGAGGGATAGTTACAAACCTGCTGCATGGTGTCCTATCAGGCAGGCTGTTGTAACAGAATACCACTGATGGCGTAATTTTATAAGGCATTATAAAAAAAATATGGTGAATGCTATTGCCAAATGCCATCCAACAGGAAGGCCCATTCCTAAAAGCATGATGCTGTGTCCTCATCCACCTTATTCACAGGATCTGGCATGTGCCACTTCTGGCTCTTCCTCAAGGTCAAAATGACCACAAAAGGGAAACATTTAAATCAATTCAAGACTACAGGCAGCTACAGCTGAGCAACTAAAGACACTCATGAAAGAGGACTCACAGAACTGCTTCAGAACAGTGGCAAGAATGATGGTATAGGTATTTGACCCAAAGAGAAGTATTTTGAAGGGCAGTAATGACAATGTGTGTTTCAGTATAATAATTTTTTTCAATTTTATTTATTTATTTTTTCAGTACCAGGGATTAAATCCAAGGGCACACTGCCACTGAGTTATATCCCCAGCCGTTTTGATTTTTTGAGGTAACATTTTAAAAAATTTAAACATTCACCTATTTGCCAGTCACACCTTATACTAGACCACTATGTAAAATTATATCATATTGTTATATATTAGCTATTAAAATAGAAAAATTAAGAAAGTGATTCCATTTATATTTTCATCAAAACAGCAAAATACTTAGGAATAAATACAACAAAATAAGTGTAATATTTGTATACTGAAAACTATAAAAAATGAAAAAAGAGATAAAGATGCTCTAAATAAATGAAAAGACATCCCATGTTCATGGATCAAAAGACTTAATATTGTTGCCAGGCATGGTAGTATATGCCTGTCTGTAGTCCCAGCACTCTGGGAGGCTGAGGCAGGAGGATCACAAGTTCAAGCCCAGCCTGGGCAATTTAGCAGTTTAGTGAGAGTGACTTAGCAAGACCCTGTCTCAAAATAAAGCTGGGGATGTAGTGGAGAGGTCTTGGGATCAATCCCTAGTACTGGGGGATTAATATTGTTTACATTGTAATACTCCCCAAATTGATATATAGATTCAAAACAATCCAATCCAAAATTCTAGCTGCTTATTTTGCAGAAATGAAACAAGCTGCTTTTAGAATTCATATGGATAGGCTGGGTGTTTTGATGCACGCCTGTAATCCTAGCACTTGGGAGGCTGAGGCAGGAGGATCGCCATGAGTTTGAGGCCAGCCTGGGCTACAAAGTGAGTTCAAGGCCAGCCTGAACTGCATCATGAAACCCTGTCTCAAAAGGACAAAAAAAAAAAAAAAAAAAAAAAAAAAAAAGCATATGGATATTCAGGGGACCCAGAATAGTTATATTCTTAAAAAAGAGAAAGGACACACACTTATCAATTTCAAACATTATTACTAAGTTACAATAATCAAGACAATATGGTACAGTACTTGGATAAGGTTAGAGACCCGAGTCAATGGCATAGAATTAAGAGTCCAGAAATAAACTCATGCATTTGTAGTTAGTTGACTTATGGTGTCTTAGTTACTTTGTTGTTGCTGGGACATAATAACCAACACCCACAAATCAAAGGAGGAAAGCTTTATTTTTATTTTTATTTTTTTTTATTTTAAAGAGAAGAAAAAAAAAAACAAAACAAATCAAAAGAAGAACAAATTTTCAAAACAACATAATAGGAGGGTAACAATGGTTAATACATTACGTAATACTATCTTTAAGTTAGTTATTCAGGACACCAGACATTAGCATTCAATTGTCCAAACATTATTGGCACAAACCTTACTCTTCAATGAACTAAGTAAAAATGGTAGTGTATCTATCTTAACCATCTTATATATATATATACAATTTTTTTCCCTTTCCCTTCTTTCTTTTCCCTATTCCAGTCTCTCTTTCCTTTTGACCAGTTTCTTTTTGATTCACCATGTCTATTGTACATTTTGGATCTTATTTACTCTTTCAGTTTCTCATACTAGAGAGATAATACGATGCTTACACATGTGCTTCTGGTTTATTTCACTTATGAGTATTTTCTCGAGTTGCATCCATTTACCTATAAAAGTCTCCAGTTTATCCTTCTTTATGGCTGAATAGTACTCCATTGTATAAAAATACCACATCTTTCTTATCCATTCCTCAGTTGATGGGCATTTGGGTTGTTTCCAAGATCTGGCTATTACAAATTGTGCTGCTATAAACATGGGTGCACATATATCGCTGTGGTACGATGTTTTTAATTCTTCTGGGAAGATGCCCAGAAGGGGAATAGCTGGGTCAAATGGGACCTCCAACCCTAGTTTTCTGAGGAATCTCCACACTGACTTCCACAGTGGCTGTACCAGTCGACACTCCCACCAACAGTGAAGAAGGGTTCCTTTTTCCCCACAGCCCCTCCAGCATTTGTTATTAGTTGATTTCTTAATAGTAGCCATTCTTTCTGGGGTGAGATGGTATCTCAGTGTTGTTTTAATTTGCATCTCTCGAATGACTAGTGATGTTGCACATTTTTTTGTATATTTGTTTGCCATTAGTATTTCTTCATCTGAGAAATGTGTATTCATCTCAGATGCCCATTTTTGGAGTGGGTCTTTAAATTTGGGAGGTCTGATTTTTTTGAGTTCTTTATATGTTCTCGATAGTAATCCTTTGTCTGAGGAACAGCTGGCAAACATTTTTTCCCACATTGTGGGTTGTCTCTTCACTCTGTTGGTGGTTTCTCTTGCTGTGCAAAAGCTTTTTAATAAGATGAGATCCCAGTTATTGATTCTTTGGGATAGTTCCCGTGCGGTTGAGTTTTTATTCATAAAGTCTTTGCCTACACCAATGTCTCCAAGGGTTTTACCTATCCTACCTTCCAGCAGATTTAATGTTTCTGTTTTAATATTTAGATCTCTGATCCATTTTGAATTTAGTTTAGTGCATGGTGAAAGATATGGATCTAGTTTTAATCTTCGGCATGTGTAGAGCCAGTTTTTCCAGCACCATGTATTAAAGAGGCTATCTTTCTTCCCGCGAATGTGTTTGGCACCTTTGTCAAAGATAAGGTGGCTTAGTATGTCTGGGGTTGTTTCAGCATCTTCTAATCTGTTCCATTGATCTTCAGGTCTGTTTTTTTGCCAGTACCACACTGTTTTTATCACAGTAGCTTTATAGTATAATTTCAAGTCGGGGATTGTGATGCCCCCTGCCTTGCCTTTGTTGCCCAGAATTGCCTTTGCTATTCTAGGTCTCTTCTGATTCCAAATGAATTTTAGGATTGTTTTCTCTAATTCTGTGAGATATGCTGTTGGAATTTTGATTGGAATTGCATTAAATCTGTATAACAATTTTGGAAGTATGGCCATTTTCACTATATTGGTTCTTCCTATCCAGGAGCAAGGGATATCTTTCCATTTTCTGATATCCTCTTCAATCCCCTTTTTCAGAGTACTGTAGTTTTCAGTATAGAGGTCTTTTACATCCTTCGTGAGGTTTATTCCTAGGTATTTCATTTTTTTGGATGTTATTGTGAAAGGTATTGTTTCCCTAATTTCTCTTTCAGTAAGTTTGTTATTTGTGTACAGGAAGGCTATTGACTTTTGAGTATTGACTTTGTATCCAGCTACACTACTGAATTTGCTTATTAAATCTAGCAGTTTTTTAGTGGAGTTTTTGGGATCTTCTGTGTAGAGTATCATGTCATCTGCAAATAATGATAATTTAACTTCTTCCTTTCCAATCATTATTCCTTTTATTTCTTTCTCTTGTCTAATCGCTCTGGCTAAAGTTTCCAGAACTATGTTGAATAAGAGTGGGGACAGTGGACATCCTTGTCTTGTTCCTGATTTTAGAGGGAAGGCTTTCAGTTTTTGGCCATTTAGTATAATATTGGCTGTTGGTTTGTCATAGATAGCTTTTACCAGGTTGAGATAAAGACCCTCTATTCCAATTTTCTGTAGGGTTTTTATCATGAAAAGGTGCTGGACTTTGTCAAAAGCTTTTTCTGCATCTATTGAGATGATCATGTGATTTTTGTCTTTGGTTCTGTTAATATGCTGTATTACATTTATTGATTTACGTATGTTGAACCATCCCTGCATCCCTGGGATGAATCCAACTTGGTCATGGTGTATAATCTTCTTGATGATTTGTTGGATTCTGTTTGCCAGTATCTTATTAAGGATTTTTGCATCTATGTTCATTAGGGAGATTGGCCTGTAGTTCTCTTTCTTAGTTGGGTCCTTCTCTGGTTTTGGTATCAGGGTAATGCTTGCTTCCAGGAATGAATTTGGGAGTATTGCTTCCCTTTCAATTTCATTGAAAAGTTTGAGAAGTAGGGGCGTTACGTCTTCTCTAAATTTCTTGTAGAATTCGGCAGTGAATCCATCAGGGCCTGGACTTTTCTTTGTTGGGAGGTTTTTAATTACATCTTCAATTTCATTGGTTGATATTGGTTTATTTAGGATTTTTAAATCTTCTTGATTTAGCTTTGGTAATTCATACGAATCTAGGAATCTGTCCATTTCTTCTGCATTTTCCATCTTAGTAGAATATAAATTTTCAAAATAGGTATAGATGATCTTCTGGATTTCTGCAGGGTCCGTCGTGATATCACCCTTTTCATTTTCAATTGCATGGATTTGAGTCTTTTCTTTTCTTTTTTTAATAAGGTTGGATAAGGGTTTGTCAATCTTATTTATTCTTTCAAAGAACCAACTTTTTGCTTCATTGATTCTTTGTATTGTTTTTTTATTCTCCAATACGTTAATTTCTGCTCTGATCTTTATAATTTCCTCCCTTGTACGGGCTTTTGGCTTAACCTGCTCTTCTTTTTCTAGAAGCTTGAGGTTCACCCTTAAGTTGTTTATTTGCGCTTGCTCTATTTTCCTGATATAAGTATTTAATGCTATAAATTTCCCTCTTAGGACTGCTTTCATTGTATCCCATAAGTTCCGGTATGTTGTACTGTCATTATCATTCAGTTGTAGAAAGTGACTAATTTCTTCTTTAATTTCATCTGTGACCCATTGGTTGTTCAGGAGGATGCTGTTTAATTTCCATGTGTTTAGGGAGTTTTTGTGGGATCTTTTGCCATTGATTTCCAATTTCATTGCACTATGGTCTGATAATATGCATGGGATAATTTCAATTCCTTTGCATTTACTTAAGCAGGTTTTATGAGCTAGTATGTGGTCTATTTTGGAGAACGTCCCATGTGCAGCTGAGAAAAATGTGTATTCTGATGTTGTGGGATGGAACACTCTGTAGACATCTACTAAGTCCATTTGTTCAAAAGTTTGGTTCAGTTCTACTATTTCATTATTGATTTTCTGTCCAGTTGATCTATCTTTTTGTGACAGTGGAGTATTGAGATCTCCCAATATAATTGTATTAGTGCTTATTTGATTTTTCATGTCCTTTAGTACTTGTTTTATATAGCTGGGTGCATTGGTATTTGATGCATATATATTTATGATCGTTATCTCTTCCTCTTGGATTGTTCCCTTTACAAGGATGTAATGACCGTCTTTATCTCTCTGAATCCTTCTTGGCTTGAAGTTCACTTTGTCTGCAAAAAGAATAGCTACCCCCGCTTTTTTCTGGGTTCCTGTGGCATGGAGTATTGTTTTCCATCCTTTGACTTTCAGTCTATGAATTTCTTTCTGAATTAAATGTGTTTCTTGTATACAGCATATTGTTGGATCTTGCTTCTTGATCCATTTCGCCAGTCTGTGCCTTTTGATTGGTGAATTGAGACCGTTAACATTGATGGTTAAAACTGATATGTATTGACTTGTCATGATATTTTCCTGTTGTTGGTTCCCACTCTTTGTTTTTCCGCTTTCCGGCTATTTAATTATTTGCCCTGCCTGGTGGATTCCTTCTGTTGGGGTTCCTATCTCTTTCTAGAATGTCCTTCAGAACGTTTTGGAGTGCTGGTTTGGTGGTCATAAATTTTCTCAGATGTTCTTTGTCATGAAAGTATTTTATTTCTCCATCAATTTTGAAAGATAGTTTTGCAGGGTACATCAATCTGGGCTGAAAATTATTTTCCTTTAGAGCTTGCAATACATCATTCCAAGCTCTTCTTGAATTGAGGGTTTGTGCTGAAAAGTCAGCTGTGATTCTGATGGGTTTTCCTTCATAGGTGATTTGTCTCTTCTCTCTAACAGCTTTTAAGATTCTGCCCTTCTGTTGAATTTCTGGGATCTTGACTATAATATGTCTGGCTGAAGTTTTTTTTTGATCATGTCTAGTTGGTGTTCTAAAAGCTTCACTTATAGGGGTGTCAAATTCCTTTTCTCTTCCAGGAAAGTTCTCCCTGATTATGTCTTTGAACAAGGTTTTAATGTCGTTGATGCTATCTCCTGCTTTTTCATTTATTCCAATTATTCTTAAGTTGTTTATCTTTGAGTCATCTAGCAGCTGCTGAATTGATTTTTCATGGTTCCTTGCTATTTTTAAGAATTTTTCCATTTCATGATCACTAATTGCAAGCCTGTCTTCTATATCTGAGATCCTGTCCTCGCATTGGCTTATTCTGCTACAAATACTTTCAATGGAATTTTTTATCTCTTGGATATCTGCTTGAATCTGCCTTATGGATTCCATTTCTTTCCTATGCTGAGCATTCATGGTTTCTATAGTTTTCTTAAGTTCATCTATTTTTTTGTCTGTATCAGCTATAGTGTCCTTAAGCATGGTCTTCATTGTAGACATTATCTCTGCAGTTATCTGTGAGATTATTTCTGTTTTAATTTTTTCCAGAACCTCATTCAGTTGCTTTGTTGTTACCACTTCAGATAGGCCAGGTGGGTGGCTTTCGGATTGTCCCACCTCATTGCTCCCTAGGTTTGCCTTTGGTGAATTGGATGTGTGGGGTTGCATCTTGTTTAAGTGTCGTCTCATTTTTTCTTTCTTTAATTCCTGGGGTGATGTTTGCAAATTACCTGTAGTAGGTTACTTTATTGCTAGTGTTTAAGATCTTTAGAAGATGACTACTTCTCTGCAGTATCTTCCAAGTGGAGCTTGCTTTTAGGTTTTGAGCTTTCTGCCAGATCCTACCTCTTCAATTCGTTGGGTATGCGAAGTTGCTACCTGTTTGGCCCAGTCCTTGATTCTTTGGTACTGTGCCACTGTATTTTCTGTGTCCCTTAGTCAATCTCAATCATGAAATATCAGGAAGGAAAGATGTTTAGAACAATTATTTCACATTTGGCTATAATGTTAACTAAAGCATCAAACACAGCCTAGAAAATGACAGACTGAGCTAACCAGTTATTTACCACTTTTAGCTGTATAGAGTTGCGGTTATATAACAAAATCTAAAACGCACCAGAAAAATTATATGCAGTATACAAGTCCTGTGTATGTCAATTTTTCCCTGAGGAGTTTAAATTTAAAATGAGTTAAGGAGGAAATAGAGTATTGGGAGAAGAGGAAGGAATTAGATGTAAGGTTAGAGGACCAAGAGGGATCCCACTAAAATTGGGACACTGGTGCAGAGGACAGGTGGTAGAAAGAGAAGGAAGGGATAAAAGGAAGAACAGATCACAACCACAATCACAAAGAAGTTAGAGGCGCTGTTTACACTCATATAAAAGCCAGAGAGAATAATGAAGGAAAGAGCAAATACACATACAGAAACAAAAACGAAGATAAAAACAATAAAACAGACAAAACAAAAATAAAACCCCACCAAAAAACAAAACAAAACAAAACAAAAACAAAAAAACCCTTCGCCAGAACAAAAAACAAATCAGTGAGAAAAAAAAAAAATAATAAAAATAAAAAAAAAATAAAAAGAATCAGTTCCAGGTGTTGACTCTGTTGTAGGCAGGTACCTTGTGACAAAGTCCTGTTCTGTGCAGGTCCGTCCCAGTAAGCCAGGAGCGCCCTCTGGCGGGCGGTGAGCAGAGGCGCGTACTTTCAGGCAGAGACCAGTCTAGCTCGCCTCCGCTCTCGGTGCCCTTTCACGATCCCTGGGCCTGACAGGCTCAGCGCGCTGTCTGGAGCGCAGGTTCCCTGCACTGGTTCCCGCCGCTCTGGTTTTTCGCCACGCCCCCCACAATGGCGCCGGGCCAGTCGCTCTCTGGCGCGGGACAGGTGTGGCTGAGAGTCCAGTCTCGTTCGCCTGCTGACCTCAGCACACTTTCGTGGGCCTGAGAGGCCCCGTGCTGTCCTGTCCGGAGCACAAGTTCCCAGAGCAGTTTTCGAGCCGCTCTGAGTTTCGCCACACCCCCCACAATGGCGCCCGGCCGGTCGCTCTCTGGCGCGGGGCAGCTGTGGCTGAGAGACACTCACCGCCGGTCAGCGCCGTTCTCCGCCGCTCCCCTGCCCCGCCGCTGTCTCAGGATCCTCCGTGGGGGCTCCCTGGGCACCAGCTGCCACCGTGTGTCCGTAGAATTGAGCCTCCGCGGCGCTGCAACTCCCGGGATAGTGGAAGGTGCGCGCGCGCGGTCTGCTCCTTCTTTCCTTCTTCTTTGTTGGAAGTCACCCGTCACTGGTGCCGGGGGTCCCAGATTGCGCTTCAGAACTTCTCTGGGTTTCGGGGAGGCATCTCCCCCCCTCCTGCGCTTTCCGGGTCGCTATATTCCCGTGTTCCAATGGTAACTTTTAGAGAGAGTTTCGCTGCCTGCTTCTTACTCATCCGCCATCTTGAGGTCCTCCGAGGAAAGCTTTATTTTAGTTCACGGTTTGTAGAAACTTCGGTCCATAATTGGCTGGCTCCAAGGCAGTCTGGCATGGCAGAGGAGAAACGATCCTTGGAAGGGCAGGCAGGAAGCAGCGAGCCTTCCTTCTTTCCCTTTTTATTTCATCCAGGCTACAAGCGTATTGGCTGGTGTCACCCACACCCAGGGTGGGTCTTCCCTCTTCAGTAAGTCCATGATCTAAACCTAGAACTATGTAAAACCAAACAGCGAACTAATCCACTACCACCCCCATGATCTAGTCACCGCCCAAAAGCCCCACCTATGAATCAAGAGGCTTTGGGGGGCCATCTGGATGTAAGCTATAACATGTGGTAGAGCCCAAGACAATTCAGGGGGAGAAAGAAGAGTCTTTTCAACAATCAGTGCTGGAACAACTGGATACCCATGTAAAAGCAGTTTTGGAAGGACGCAGACCTAAACATAAGAGCTAAACCTATATCACTTTCTAATATCCTGAATATATAAAGAATTCTTACTGTCACTTGATGAGGCCAAAGGAGGTGCCCCATAGAGGAGATAGGGACCTTATCTCATCCCATGCGCAGGGTCATAGAAAAGAATTACAGGATTTGCGGGTGAGAAGCACGGAAAGGTTTATTATGCACAACGAAGGCGTTCACAACTGGAGAGAACAGAGTGCAGCCTGTGAGAGGCAGACGCATGATGCTCTCGGGGTTTTCACGGGGTCTCGGGGTCTTCGAGGTGGGGATTGGGGGTGTGGATTCCTGTGTCTTCAGGCTGCCCTGTGCTGGGCTGGGCAGAAGGTAAACTGGCTGCATGTTTGGAGTTCAGAGCGATGCTGCAGCTTCCTCAGCTGCTTCGTTGAGGCCGAGGCCTGAGGGCGGAAGAGCCCGGGCGCTGGTTACAGCTCCCGTTGGATCTGTAAGACCTGGAGTTGTTGTTTTGCCCTGAGTTTCCGGGAAGGGAAAGAGGCAGTGGAACCCTGGATAGCTTTTCTGTCCTGAAGCTGCGGTTTTTCTTAAAAGTACAATTTTAAAATTACTATTTTTTTGGCTCTTTTTTACCTATCTTTATTTCTTCTATCCTACTTCACTACAAGTCAACAATAAAACAGTTCAATTTAAAGTAAATAGCAAGGTAAATATATTTTTTAACATGTGTGTATTTTCGCAAAACCCACCTACCCTTCCCTCCCATTTTTCCTGTTGTAGTTGCCTGTGTCCAGAATGCTGAGAAGCAAAGCACTGCATCATTTGATGAGTGTGCCCTGGTAACTGCCCGTCATCGTCATTTCTTAGTGGAAAGCCCTAGCATCTCCATCCTGCCTTTGTTTGTTTCACATCAGGCTAGCAGTACTGCGCCTCGTCTTGCTGTACCTTAGCTTACCTTGCTCTTCTGCTTGTGGAGATTAGAAGGGTTGCTTTTCCTTAATTAATGCTTTTCCTGAATTAATGTCTATTAATGTAAGTTTTCTGTTTTGTTTTGTGTTTTAGGTTTTTTTTTTTTTTTTTTTTTTTTGTGGGTACCGGGGGGTCGACCTCAGGACCTCGCGCGCCAGCAGGCGCCCGTGCCGCTGAGCGATATCACCGGCCCCTTTTTTGTATGTGGGTTCCGGGAGTCGAACTCGGGCCCTCGCGCTTGCAAGGCAGGCGCTTAAGCCGCTGAGCCATCTCACCGGCCCTTTTTTTTAGTTTTTTGAGACAGGGTCTTGCCATATAGTCCAGGTTGGCTTCAAACATGTGGCAGTCCTCTTGACTCAGTCTGCTGAGTGCTGGGATTACAGGCATGTGCCACCATGCTGGTTTAATAAAAGTTTTTAAAGATATTGACACTAGGATGCCTTTTGGAGTTAATCATTGAAGAGTCTTAATAGAATCAGCCTGCTATTTAATTTCATAAAATTGAGTTCTTGGAAGGGGAGATAAGACTACTGAAACACTGGCTTTGTTTTCTAAGAAAATGTTGTCTTGTTTTCCCGTCTCCAGTGCCTGGAACAATGCATATTTGTTAAGTAAAAGAACGAGCAAACATCTTTCCCTGAATGCTATTCTTTTTTTTTGAGACAGGGTCTCACTGTGTAGTTCAGGCTGGCCTTAAACTCACTATGTAACCCAGGCTGGCATCAAACTTGTGGCAATCCCCCTGCTTCAGCCTCCCAAGTGCTTGGATTATAGGTGTGCTCCACTAATATTGCCCTTAAATTCTGTTCTCCTCATAGTCTGGCTGCATAGAAAGGAACTGGGCTTGGTGTCCTGCAGGGCGTGGCTCAGCTGAGCACTCCCGCTTGTTGGGTGGTCACCAGGTTTGTAACTTCCGAGTGGCTCTTCTCACCCATCGGGGTTGCAAGACCAAATCAGGTGATATTACTAAAGTGCCTCATCTAATTTAAATAACAACTATTAATCATTATGAATTATAACAATATTGGCGATTTTCTTTTTTGTTTTTTGGGTTTTGTTTTTTTTTTTTCAATACTGGGGATCAAACCCAGGAGCTACTGCATGGTAGGCATGTGCTCTGCTCCTGAGCCGTACACCCCAACCCCCAGATTTTCTTTCAGTGAGTTTCCTCATTATTGCATATTTCTGTCAGTAGTTCAACTTCTTTGATGAAATAACTGCTTGGATTTATAGAAAACACAAACTCTTGCTGTGTCTTGGCCCTACCATAGTCAGAAGCCAGTCTGGAATGCATTTCTTGTTTCTAATTACAAATTAACAATTGAGCATCATCTGGGTATTTTTCATTTAATGTACACAATCATGTTGTCATGTTCTCTTTTTCCAGAACCCTCTGGAAGAGGGTGAAAGAAGATGGGAAAGTGGCACATAGGGACACTGAGTGACAGTGTGAGGTGTAGAATCTTCTTAGAGGGCAGGTTCACAAGAAATATTGATGTTTATAATGTGTGTATGCTATGAGGTAGTAATTCTGTTTTAGGAACCCATTCTGCAGAAACCAAGTGTTCCAAGATGTTGGTGGTAGTGCTATTTGCAGTGGGAAAATTGGCAGTGGAATGTTCAGCAGGGGCAGATAAGCCCATATCCTGGAAAATCATAGAGGTATCTCTGTAGGTTCATGGTTACAAAGCTAGCCATATATTTTTTTCCTGTACATATGAGGACAAAGATGATGTGTATATTTCTGAGGAGGGATATGTGTGTGATTTAAATTTTTAACTTGCGTTGGGAAAACACAGAAGATAAAATTTACTGTATTGCTGGTGATATAGCTCAGTAGCGTAAGCGCCTGCCTGGCAAGCGTGAGGTCCTGAGTTTGACTCCTGGTACCCGCATATAAAAAATTTATTATATTAAACATTTCTAAGCATATAATTCAGTAGTGTTAAGAACAGTAATACTATTAGGTAACCAATTTCCAGAGCCTTTTTTATTTTGTAAAACTAAAAATCTAGCCAGGCATGGTGGTACACACCTGTAATCCCAGCACTCAGGAGGCTGAGATGGGAGGATCACCATAAATTCAAGGCCAACCTAAACTCCACAGTGAAACCCTGTCTCAGAAACAAAACAAGACAAAACAAAACCCCTGAAAATCTACTATTAAACAACTCCCTAACTTCCTCTCTCCAGCCCCTGGTAATTACCCTTGTACTTCCTGTCTCTGTGAATGCGACTTCTCTAGTTATCTCCTCAGTGAGATCATGCAGTATATATTTGTCCCCTTGTGACTGGCTTATTTTACTAAGCATAATGTCCCCCAAGTTCACCCACATTGCAGCACGTGTCAGAATGTCCTTGTGCGTGCGTGTGTGTGTGTGTGTGTGTGTGTGTGTGTGTGAGAGTATGTTTGGCGCTGTGGAGTGAACCGGGCCTCACACAGGCCAGGCCCGTGCTCCCCCTCTGAGCTGTGTCTCCACCCCAGAGTGTTCTTCCTTTCCAAGGCGGATGTGTGCGCCACATTTTGTTCAGCCGCTCACCTGTTCATGGAGACTTGGTTGTTTCCGCCTTGTGGCTGATTAAACATGGGTGTGCACGAGCCTCCTACTTTCCGAGCTGGACAAGTTTCGAGTCTATAGGGCCCAGTTGGAAAAGGCAGCCCTCAGGCCAACTCTGGAAAGTGGGCAGGGGTGGAGAGTTCAGGTGGCGTTTTGACTGCCACTTCATATACTTTATGTTTTCATTTTTCACAGCAAACATTAAGTTCTGTTTGTCATTGTAAACTATAAAATCACTAATTGTTATGTGTCTGCTTTGTGCTATGTTGAGAATTCGACAGCTTTCTTACCAGAGATACCCGTAGCTACTCTGAGAGAGTGTAGATGGGACCTGAACCAGACCTTCTGCAAAAATGTCTTCCAGGGATGCATGAGGTGAGTGGTTTGTGCATAGCCCTGCTCGTTTTATCTGTGGGTGCCTCTAGGACAGAGTGTTGACAGGAAGTTTCTCTGCGTGAGACAAGTTCTATTAGAGCATGTTCCGAATTAAATTGGTCCCTTTCACTGGAAAGGATAGCAAAGAGCAGTAGTTATGTTGTAGAAAAACCAGGACTGAATCGGATGGAAGACACGCAGGCCCCGAGGAGTTGGAAGACAACCCTTTATTATGCTAGCGGGCTGGGGGAAACTGAGGTCCGAATTGCCAGCCCCATCTTGGGGTTAAACAGACACTTATGTATGTTTTAAGCAGGAAGTACAAAAGGCTGATAGGTTATTTTATAATTGGCTACATAGGCTGTGTCATATGTTGTCGGGCAGACTTGTTCTGGGCCGAAGGGGGTTTCTGGAGGTCAGGGGCTTGGGTGAGCAGGAAGAATCAATCATTGTCTTTAACTGAGCCAGTCTGTCCTGGAAGTGAGTGCTAACACACGATGTGCTTTCCTGCTGAGTTACACTTACAAGTTGTAGCTGGTGTTGGAACCTCAAGGCTAGCTAAGTTTAAACAGGCTAGGCCCGCCTTGCCTGTTCTTAATATGCTGTCAGGTTATAAGTTCTAAAACTTCCTTTACAGTTACACATCTACAAGCGCCACCCTGAGGGTCGTGGCACTGAGCCCCAGGACCCTGCCATCCCTGCGATGGCTCTGGGCTACCACCGCTCTGCTTTCCAGCATGCCTGTGTCTAGGATGAGGAGGTTCCCAAAATGATTTTGAAGACCTGGGCACTTGCTGAAAGTATCTTTCTCTGGGTCTTTGCAACAGGACAGGGGAATTTTAAGGCAGACCACTTCAGCTAGAATTCAGTGACCTTATGCACCTGGGAAGAAGAGTGGTTTCCCCATTGACCGGGTCCCAAACATGCAGTGCTTCGTGTAACTGTGTGGATGGTGCCTCCTTTCACAGTAAGGAAACTGAGGCCACGGGGACCAGGCAGAAAGTGTCCTTCACTCTGAAAGCAGTTAAGGTGAACGCTCGTTGCAGTTTTTAAAAGGCTTCTCGGGCTGCGGTGTAGAGGGTGACTTGGAGGGGGACAGAGCCCAGGAGACTGGGCAAGAGGCCGAGGCACCAGGCCAGGTGAGATGTGGAGGTTTCCCAGATGTGTGGCAGACAGTGGCGATGGAGGTAACTAGGAGGCTGGTGGGCAGCGAGACCACCTGGTCTTGTTGGAGAGATGCTGAGTTGGAGGTGAGTTTGAGTCACAAGCAAAGCTGCAAAACACTGAACCCCGAGTGTTCAGAGCCTGGATTTGGGTGTCACACTCTGTCCAGGTGGACGGAGGCCATGGCGGCTGAGCCCAGTCGTCTTTCAGGGAGTGTGGCAGAGTGAGTCAAGTGAAGAGAGTTGCGGATGCACATCCACCTCTGCATCCCGACTTGAGCCCAGCACCTTGGCTTCCATCCTCTCCCATGGTCATCTTGGGTAGAACTGTGTTGGTGGAGGCAGTGGACAGCCAGTGGCCAGCTAGGCAGGACTTGCTACACACATGCTGTGGCAGGCAGTGCCTTTGACCCTCTGCTGCCCTCCAGCGATCTCACACTGCACCCGGACATGGGAGCTCGTAGCTTGAGGACAGAGCGGTTAGCGCCTCCTATGGACACAGGCTCCAAGCACAGTTATCAACCTGATTTTCACAGTGTTTGCAAAGGTCCCAGTCCTGAGAAAAGGTGACGCCCGAGGGAGGGCTCCCTAGGGAAAGGGAACAGGAAATGAGCTGCTCTAGATGGCCTCTGGGACAGTGCATAGACCTGCAATGACAGGAGCAGTTTTTTCAGCCCTTTTGATCTCACAGTTAAAATGACTGAGAGCCAACGAACCTTGGTTATGTGGGTGGTGTTTTTCATGTGAGACATCATCCCTCAGAGCAACGATGTCACTGTGCCTTGTGTCCTCCTGAGAGAACGAGACTTCAGAAAGGCATATGGTGGGCCGGTGAGATGGCTCAGCGGCGTAAGCGCCTGCCTTGCAAGCGCGAGGGCCCGAGTTCGACTCCCGGAACCCACATACAAAAAAGGGGCCAGTGATATCGCTCAGTGGCACGGGTGCCTGTTGGCGTGCGAGGTCCTGAGGTCGTCCCCCTGGTACCCACAAAAAAAAAAAAAGAAAGGCATATGGTGCCCTAGGGCTAACACAGATGTGTTTTCCACAGAGAACACTCCTGTGAGGGTCTCAGGATTGTCAGGATCCACAGGGACCCTTGTTTTGAGAATCACTGTTCTGTAACATGAATCAATCCACAAACATATGAGCCATCTCTCTTTTTTTTCTTTTTATGTGGGTACCAGGAGTCGAACTCAGGACCTCGTGCTTGCCAGGCAGGCGCTTACGCCGCTGAGCCATCTCACCGGCCCTGAGCCACCTCTTTTAATAAAATAAAGCGAAATGGAACACATGTGACTGGCTCAGATTCTGAAACTCATGGAAAGGTTAGGGCAATTCCCAGTGCTTCCTCAGTTCCCGGCCTACTAGCAATTCTTGCTGCTGCTCAGACCCCCTTTCCTCCTCTTCATCCGAGTAGCTTTGCTTCAGCCCAGACCTGCCTGCTTCGGAAGCCCCCCTCCAGTGCTGCTCAGAGGAGGTGTCCCTGCCACTGCCCCAGGCCTGATGGCTCTGGCTGCCTGCTCTCTGAAACCTCGCTCAGGAGGCTCCCTGCGCCCAGACACAGATTGTGTAGTTTTGTGCAACAAATGTCTATAACTGTGTAACATCTTTTTCTAGTGTTGTCCATAACTATTTGAGTAAAAAACCATTTGAAGAATACCAAGAAAGTGCATATTTTTCTCGATTTTTACAATGGAAATGGCTGGAAAGGTATGTTTCAATTTAAAACTTAATAAAAACAAGTAGTAACTTCTCATAATGTATAGTGATTGCTGTCACAACACTACTAGAAATCTTGAATTGTATATGGGATTTTATACAGAAGTTATTAATATGAGATACAGTAGATTGTAGATACCATGTTATATAATTTGTTCTGGTTTACTGGAAGCTGTTTTTGCTCATAAAAATGGTAGTTAGGGGGAAAATGGCATTTAGCCTATTGGTGCAGTGGCTAGAAAATAAAATATACCCTGGCTTTATAACAGGAGAACAGGATGTGGGGGCTGAGACTACAGAGGCTCCTGCCCGACCTCCTACTAGCTATGTGACCTCAGGCAAGTGGCTGCATCGTTATGAGCTTCAGGTCCTAGTTTTGTACAACAGAGGGAATTACAGAACCTACCCTGTGAAACTGTTGCTAAAATCACCTGGAAAATGTATGTAAAATGCTTAGCCAAGCCAGACACAGTGGTGCATGTCTGTAATCTCAGTTGCTTGGGAGGCTGAGCAGGAGGATCACAATTCAAGTGCGTGGGCAACTTAGGGAGACCCTGTCTCAAAAAATAAAAAGGGGCTGGGGACATAGCTCAGTGGTAGAGCACTTGCTGAGCATGTGCAAGGCCCTGGGCTCCATCCCCAGTGCCCTCTAGCCCCAAAACGAGAAAAAAGAAAAATACCTAGCCCAGTGTTCAGTGCTCAAAATAAGTGCCAAAAAAGTCAGCTGCTACTGGTGCAATTATGATTATTACTCTTACTACTAAAATTATTATTGATTATATTTCCAGTTATAGCTCCTGCATTTTTTTTTGTTTGGACATTGAGGTTCTTTTTTCAAAGGTCAGTGCTGTGTTTCTGTCATTTTCCTCGGCAGATTTCTGACAGGTGCAGCAGTATGCCTAAGATTGTGATTTGAAAACACGGATAGTTCCTGGTATGGGTGCTTGGAGACCTGTCGTTAGTTACAGGGGATAACTGGACTGTTCTGCATCTTGTGTCAGTGCTTTCAATTTTTATTTTATTTTCAATTTTATTATTACAATATACATTTTTTTTTTTCATTTTGGTACTGAGAATTTAACACAGGGCTTTTGCACTGAGCTGTAGTCAGCCCCAGCCCTTTTTTGTTTTCGTTTTGTTTGGTTTGGTTTGGTTTTTGCTTTTTGATACAGGGTCTTACTTTGTAGTTCAGGCTGGGCTGGAGCTATGTGACCCAGGCTGGCCTTGAACTTGCAGCAGTCTTCCTGCCTCAGCCTCAAGAGTGCTAGGATTACAGACATGCACCACCACACCTGGAGTTTTTCATTTTTAGACAGGGTCTTGCTAAGTTGCCTAGGCTGGGCTCAAACTTGTGGTCCTCTTGTTTCAGCCTCCCGGAGTGCTGGGGTTACCAGGCCTGGCTCTGTTTTCAATGAATCTTAAAGTGTTGTTTCTCTTAGTGCTGGTGGAGAGTGGTCCCTGAGGGGCCGGCCGTCTCTGAGCACAGCTCCCCTTGTCCGGGCCCTCCCTTGAGCAGTAGGCTCAGCGAGGAAGGCTGCTGGAGACCTAGGTAGGCTTCCTGTTTTAAAGTAATGGTGCGACATGAGACCTAAACTTTTTTTTTAATTGCTTAGGCAGCCAGTAACCAAGAACACGTTTAGACATTACAGAGTTCTAGGAAAAGGCGGATTTGGAGAGGTGAGTAATGGAGTGGGGCGAGCAGCCTTGGTGCTCTACACAGTAACAGCGAGGCTACCGAGATGAACATGCCAGGTACTATGTCGACTTCACCAGGACGTTTGTTTCCTTACTGCGTTTGGGGATAATTTTAGCCAGCCCCAAGAAAGGAGACGGAATTTTGAGCGAGAGGTACTTTCCTACAAATCTTTCAAAAAAATCCCTAATATTTGTGAGTTCACATTCTACTTCCTATTTCTGACAGAAGCTGTTTCCTTGCTTGATGTTCAATTTCAGGCAGTTTATCCAGATTGAAAGATTATTGTTTCCACATTGTAAAATTTCTGTTACTCCATTCCTCCCTTCCAAGTAGTAACCAGGCCCGGCTTCCAAGATCAGACAAGATTGGGCCTTTCAGGGTGGTATGGCTGCAGACCCATTACTCTGTTTCTATGATTTAGTACGAGCCCTAAAATTTATGTAGTTAGGGTGCATTTTTTAAAAGAAATGAGGTCTGCTTATCATCCCAGTGCTCTGGGAGGCTGAGGCAGGAAGATTGCAAGTTCAAGCCCAACCTGGGCAACTTAGCAATTGAGCAGATCCTGTCTCCAAATGAAAAAAATAAAAAGGGTGAGAGATATAGCATGGTATATAGGCCCTGGGTTCAGTCCCCACTACTGCAGTGAGACAGACAGACAGACAGACACACACACACACACACACACACACACACACACACTCACTGTGTTGCCCATGCTAGCCAAACTGCTGGGCTCAAATGATCCTCCTATCTCAGCCTCCTGAGTAGCTTGGACTGTAGGTATGTGCTACCATGTCTGGCTAGAGTATATTATTATATGTTTATTTAGCCTGTTTATATTTGGATGTATATGTACCTCACCCCTATATCAAAAAGGCAACTTGGTGAGACCCTGTCTCAAAATAAAATCTAAAAAAGGGTTGGGATTGTAGCTTAGGGGTAGAGCACCCCTGGGTTCAGTCCCCATTATCGCCAAGGAAGAAAAAATGTTCATAGCTGGGAGTGCTGCTCAGGGATAGAGTGCTCCCCCACCAAATGCCGGGCTCTGGGTTTAATCTGAGGGAAAAAAAAAAAAAAAAAGAAATGTTCAAAAATGTGTAAACTTGGGAAAACCCTTAGGCAACTCCTCACAGATTCATGAGCGAGAGTCTTTAAATATTACAGCTGTCCTAGAGAGAGACCACTGCAATAGCGAAGAGCGGTGGCATGCAGCTCTGTGTGGGCCTTTACAGAGATGCTGCTTACCTCACTCCTCATCTGTAGTGATCTTCTCAGTCCCCGAACTTACAAGACCCAGGGAGCTGTCGGGACCTAACACTGGGGTTTACATTAGAAGCAGGTTACACTGCCCAAATGTGATTGAAACCATGCGTGCTCCCTAATTCCAATTCAAAGCAGAAGCCCGCAGCATCACTTCAGTAGATGGAAAGCCTGACCCAGGAGTGCACACACTGGCACTGGACAACTAGAGAGAATCTGGCCAGCACAGTCATAGCCTCAGTTCTTTTTCTTTTTTTAATCGAGGCAGGATCTCACTATGCAGTGCAGGCTGTCCTTGAACTCACTATGTAGCCTAGGCTGAACTTGAACTCACAGTAATCCTCCTGCCTCAGCCTCCCGAGTGCTGGATTACAGGTGTGCACCACCACGCCTGGCTGGTCCTTTCTTTTTTGAGTGAAGAAGAATTTTCTTGGGCTTCATATAAAAAAATAAAAAATAGTTCATGGAATAAGTAACACAACTCCCTTTTAAAAAATATTTTTATTATAACATTTTAAAAAATGAGAGCAGCGCCGGGGATATAGCTCAGTGGTCCAAGTGCCTGCCTGGCAAGCGCAAGGTCCTGAGTTCGATTTCCGGTACCAAAAAAAAAAAAAAGAGAGCAAACAAACCTGTGTCGGACGTGACGCAGGTCAGACGCGATAGTCTGTGCGGAGCCATCTTCTGTCTGCGCCTCCCAGGACTCATCTCTCTTCTGCCCTTCACGATCTCTCAAGCACAAAGGCTCAGGTTCTGTCCAGAAGCAGAAGCAAAGAGGCTTTGGGGACCTAAGTATCTTATGTTTACAAAAGAACGAAGTTCTAATTCTGGCCTCATGAGAGCTTTTTTTTTTTTTTAATGTGGGTACCGGGAGTTGACCTCAGGGCCTTGTGCTTGCCGGGCAAGCGCTTCTGCCGCTGAGCGATATCACTGGCCCTTTTTTTCCTTTTTATGTGGGTTCCGGAAGTCAAACTCAGGACCTTGTGCTTGCTGGGCAGGCGCTTATGCCGCTGAGCCATCTCACCAGCCCCCACAAGATCTTAAATGGACTCACTAGGAGCAACTCAGCCAGGTCCAGCTGTTGCACCAGTCAGGCTTCAGGAGAATATTTAATGATGGGGAAATAGTCACACTATAAGATTAAAAAGGGGGTTCTGGGCCATTCCTTATTCTAGAGCATGCATGAGCCCAGTTCTGTCCTAAAAGGCAGAGGCCAGGGAAGCTGGGTGTGTATTCTTGCACAGCCATGTACGAAGGTGGACTTGGAAGCCTACATGGCAAAATATTAATGATACTTACCTTGGAATTAAGATGACAAAGATTTTACCATTGTCCTTTTTACTTCCAGCATTTTACATAATAAATTTTGTATTTTACCATCAAAATGATTTTATTGATGGATAAATTATATCATCTTTTACATTTGCTTTTAAGTGATCTTCTGTGTGGTACGTGTGTGTGCATGTGGTGTGTGCATATATTGGGTGTGTATGTGTGTGTCTATGAGTGCAGTTAGTGGCATCAGAGGAAACAATGGCCATATGTTGATAAGCAGAAGTGCAGGCCTGGGGTCTCATCCTATTCTCTCCAAGTAAAAGTTGATACTGTAAAATTATGATAATTCATAAGTATTACTTTAAGAACTAAATTAAAGTTATAAAAATCTATGGATTTTCTGGAATATCTTTCTTTATCTTTTTGAAATTTTTTTTGGAAAGGTCTCACGATATTGCCTAGGCCTTGAACTCCTAGACATAAGTGATCCTCCTGTCTCAGCTTCCCAAGGAGCTTGGACCACTGTGTCCAGCCTTGAACTTTCTAATTTAAAAAACTAAAACTTTTTAATTTTGTATTTTACATATTTATTCTTTTATGAAAAATTGAAATAGACACATGGGGACATAGTTCAGTTACACAGGTGTATCGCGATTGCATGTGAACAAGCTCCGTTTATCACCACATCTCATGGTTTACAGAGGACAACATTAGGTTCACTGGGCTCTCAGCGGCCTCTCGTAGATGAGAAGCTGGGGTCAGAGAGCAAGAGCCCACTCCAGACCTCCATGTGTCCATGGCTGAAATAACGCTGGCTCTCAGGTGCTATTGTTGGGCGTTACAGAGAGGGTTACGCAGAGAGAGCAGTTGTGTGAGTGAGACCTAAGAAATGTTCTGTGTACATGAGCCCCTTTTTTAAAACTAGGTTTGTGCCTGTCAAGTGCGAGCTACAGGAAAAATGTATGCCTGCAAAAAGCTAGAAAAAAAAAGAATTAAGAGAAGGAGAGGTGAAGCTATGGCTCTGAATGAAAAAAGACTCCTCGAGAAAGTGCATAGTAGATTTGTAGTAAGTATCTTCTTTTGGTCTTCCTTGTATATTGCTTCATTAGCAGTACTTTTTGTAAGTGTGTGTGTGTGTGTGTGTGTGTGTGTGTGTGTGTGTGTGTGTTACTGCGTATGAACCCAGGGCTTCATGCATGTGAAGCAAGTACTCTACCACCAAGCTACACCCCAGCCATTTTTAATTTGAGACAGAGTCTCCCTAAGTTGCCCAGGGTGGCCTCGAACCTGCAACCCTCTCATCTTATCCTCCTGAGGAGCTAGGATTACAGGTGTGCACCAGTGTCCCAGCTGTTGTAATACTCTCTCATGCAAGCGCTGAAAGTCCCATGCTGCGTTTCTGCGTTGAGTTTGTGTGAGGTTTTGCTCTCTTGTGCTGGGAATAGTGTTGTTTTTAGGAGCAGCCCTCTTCCTTACTGGGGCCTTATGGTACAGTGCTGATCCTGCTGCTAACTTGTGATTTGTTACGAGTCTCTGGCTGCCCAGCATCCTACTCTATTTCACTGTCAGGCCCTGTTCACACCTCCCAGCTCACAGAGGATTGTCACATTCCCTGCACTGCCTGGGTGCTTCCTGGTGACTTGTCCTGCCTTGCTTGGGACCACCAGAGCTTATCTCAGTGTTCTGGGAGCCTCCCCTGGCTGCTCTGGCCTGTGGGGCGCATCTGGTGGGGGGCACTCTGAATTTGATGTGCTTGAAGGTCCTTTCTGTTGGCCTTCTCCTCTCTGGCCTCAGTCTCTTTTCTTTTTGCTTTTTCTGACCCTTGACACGTTTACTGCCAGAGCTTCAACTACCATATATATCCGAGTTGTATGAAACCTCCAACCCCACCTTCACTGTTCCAGGCAAGGATTGGACATGGGGTGGGCTGGTGTGACGAGGACTGAGTCCAGGTGCTCATCGTGTAGTATGGCTTTGCTCTCCAAACTGAGGTTCCCTGCACTTAGTTACGTGTTTCCTGTAGCATCTACTGCAGTGTGAAGGCTGGTTAAAGGGAAAGTGTGCATAATAATCTATAAAATAGCCTGCAGTGTTAGAGTTATTTCCTAGAAGCCACTGAGTTCTCAGCCTTGGGGTCAGCTGCTCCATGCTGGGAGGAAGGTTCCAAAACAGTAAGCGGCACAGCGGCGCGTGAACTTCACCCACGAGTTTGTGGGTGTGGGCAGTTGATGTCTTGTGCAGTTCTGTGAAAATAGTTAATAAAATGAGCTCACTTAGAGTTGCTTTAAAATTATTTGTGTTGCTATCTTGAAACACAGAAATTGCAAATCTAGCTTTATGAAAGGGACATACATAGCAGTTATAGTTTATTCCATCTAAAGAATCTGGTTTCTGTATTGTTGGCCTCTCCCAAGGAACCTAGAAATATTTTCTTCATCTGTGATTCTGTTGTTCCCACTTACAGTGGGGCAGCGGTCCTGACCTGTGCCTAAGTCACATCCACTGCCACCACCACCCCGGCCCACACAGCAGCAGCACGGCTCCCACAAGCTCCCTGCCCCTGCCTGCACACACCATACCAGGTACAGGGGAAACATATGGTCACTTCATTGGCTGTCAGACTAGCTTTGGATAAAACTCAGTGCCCATTCATGGTTAAAAACTAGCTGGGTACAGTGGTGCACACCTGTAATCCCAGCTACTTGGGGCCAAGGCAGGAGGGTCGCAAGTTTGAGCCCAGGCTGGGCAATTTAGCAAAACCTTGTCTCGAAATAAAATGTAAAAAGCTGAGGATGTAGCTACATACAGGGCTCTGGGTCCAGTCCCCAGTACTACCAAAAATCAAACAAAACAAACAAAAACCTCTAGGCCAGTGTTGGCAGACCTATGGCATGAGTGACACAGCGGGCACGCAGAGCCCTCTCTGTCGGTATGCAAGCCAAGTTGCCCCAGCATCGCCCCAGCAGCTGACCATTCAGGTTTAGTTGTGGTGTTGGTACTTTGCAATAAATAAGTGGGTTTTGGGCTGAATATTGGGTGCTTGGTCTCTAAAAGGTTCGCCATCACTGCTCTAAGCAAACTAGGTTTTGAAGGGAATGACCTCAGCTGGGTGCAGTGTCTCACGCCTGTAATCCTAGCATTCTAGAGACTGAGGCAGGATGATCGCTGTGAGTTCAAGGCCAGGCTGTGCTACATAGTGAGTTCAAGGCCAACCTGAACTACATAGTGAGACCCTGTCTCAAGAAGTGGGGAGCTTCCTTAATAAAATCTTTAGGACCTATCATATGTGGAAGCTGTCCTGATGAGACCTGCAATGAGATGAGGATAGCTGCTGTATCATGTTGGAGGCTCCAGCCAGCAAACAAGCTGAGGGAAAAAGAGAAAGGGATTAAGGTTGGAGAAAGAAAAAGAGTGGTAAAAAGACTATCATTACCTTCACATAAAGTGATTATATGTGTATATCCACCCTTTCTAGATAGCAGTTGGTTTAGCCAGTGATCAGCTGTGAACCAGCCAAAAGCAGTTACAAAGTGAGAATTTTATTGATACTATTTATAATAGCATGGAGAAATATGAAAGCCTAGGGAAAGATCTAACAAACATATGTAAGACTTCTACCCCAAGAATTGTGAAGTGTTGTTATCAGAAATTAAATGGCAGAATAAGTGGAAGGAGGCCATATTCCCAATGGAAGATTTAATGTCATGAAGACCGCAGTCCTTCCCAACTGATCAATAGATGAAATGGAGTCCCAAGCAGAATCCCAGCCGGGAAATGTGTGTGACTGGGCATATAAGCCAATGGAAGGATGGTCAAAAACTTGAAAGGGGTAGGGATATAGTTCAGAAGTAAAATGATCTCTTAGTATGCAGGAAAATATTTTTGCTAAGCATGGTGGCAATACCCGTAGTCGTAGCTGCTGAGAAGACTGAGGCAGGAGTGAAAAAGAAACTCTTTTACCCAGGAGTTTAGGGCCAACCTGGCCAACATAGTGAGACCCTGTCTCTTCAAACAAGCAAACAAAGACTTGATAGACATTTCACAAAAGAGGATCCAAATGCCTACTAAGTACCTGAAAAAGTATGAGAAGTATCCCCTGTGTTTCCATATGCAGAGAAATGCAGATTAAAGCCACAGTTAGGGCCTGGGGTGTGGCTCAGTGGTAGAGTGCTTACCTAGCAGGTGTGAGGCCGTGGGTTCCCTCCCCAGCACTGCTAAACAAATGACAAAACCCACGCCCAACTGTAGATCGCTGTAGCTCACCAGCCCAGCTCGGCAAGAAGGCTGGTCGCACAACAGTGTCACAGGGAAGAGGTGGCATGGCCCCGCACTGCTGGGGGTGCAGCTGTCGTGCTGAATGCACTGCACGTCAGTGCTCGGGCATTTAGAGCACAGCATGCAGGACTGAGATCCAGACTTCCGCGAGAAGCTTTGCCACCTACCTACTCACTTGGCAAGTTCTTTCTGTGCACAGCTGCAGTAAGGTCTTTGAGAGGTAAAGGTGCAAGAGGCACGTCTTCCTGCAGCATGTAGTCTAACACAGATAATCTGAATATTGTTGGCAAACAGAATAAATCACCAATGAATGAGCAGGTGTTTTGTGTTTTGTTTTTTATGCTGTTGTGTTTAGGTTAGTTTAGCCTACACTTACGAAACCAAAGAAACCTTGTGTTTGGTGCTAACCATCATGAATGGAGGGGACTTGAAGTTCCACATTTACAACCTGGGCAATCCTGGCTTCGATGAGAAGAGAGCTGTTTTCTATGCTGCGGAGGTGTGTTGTGGCTTGGAGGATTTACAGAGGGAAAGAATTGCATACAGGTAAGAATGCTGGGCTTCCCGCCGACTGCTGATAGGTGGCCAGGGGGCAGCTGAGAGCCCAATGGCAGTCCCCTGGGGGTCTGTTGCACATTGGAACATGACTGGTCAAGGGGTGCCTTAGTCTTCTGTTTTGATTATCTTTTTTCTGGAACCAGGACTCGAACTCAGGACCTTGAGCTTGCCAGGCAGGCACTGCGCTGCTGAGCTATATCCTCGACCCCTAGATTCTCTTTAATGCCTAATAAATTCTCTTCTTGATGCAGAAGTTTGTTTTTTACTTAAGAAGATCAGATAAAGGTATAAGAAAGCTCCTTTCCAAGATTCTGAGATATTTCAAAAGTTCTGGAAAAGGTACTCACTGTGTCAAAGAAAACATTATTAAATGTCTTCAAATAGTATTTTGTTTTATTGCATCTTAGAATTAAGTAAAGAAAATAAAATTAAACTTAACAGTGAGAATGAGTGTAATCAGTATAATTAGCTTTAGGAGAACAGTTCTTCCACCTGTCCCTTAAGTGCTGGGGTTCCCAAGCTCAGCGTCTCTTCTTGTTCATACTCCCTGGCACTTCTGTTCATTCCCTTCTGCGGTTCATCTACCAGGCGTAGCAGTTCATTCCCTAATGGGAATTCTCAACCTTGCCCTTTTCCCTGGACTCCTCTTATCCTCGTCCTTCCATCCGGTTGGTCACCAGCTCATCCTGAGTACCTCGCATGCCACTCTGGTGTCCACGGTGACGGGTGCAGTTCATGTCTTCTTTGGGTCTGAGGCTGACAGAGACCTGGACTGGTTGGCATTTCTGATCACAGATCTGATCCTGTTGCACCATCCCCAGTATGGGACCCCACAGGGTCTCCCCATCACCTTGTCAGCCAGGTTTCATGACCTTTCATGGTGTAGCACTTGCTTCTCCAGCCTCATGTCCTTCTGCCTCACGTGGGTCCCCTGCCTTTGTCACAGAGCATATTGCATTCTCAGAACTTCTCAGGTGTCCTCACAGCTCTATGCCTTGGTGGTGCTGCCCTCCAGGGATGCCCAGTCACCACCGGCCTTTTCCTGTCAACGTGAGGACCACCTGCTCGTCTTCTCCTTTCTGGCAGCATGAGGGCTCCTGCAGCATTCTCACAGTGCTCCAGGCAGCAGCCATTCTGGAGCGAGGCAGGCCAGACTCTGAGCTTCACAGAAGCCCTGATCTTTCTGGTCCTATCCTGATGGGTCTCAGGCTTCTCTTAACTTTACCCATCCCATGGGCAGGTATCTCAGTTACTTTGCTTGTTGCTGAGACAAAATAGCCAACACCACAAGTTAAAGGGGGAAAGGTTTATTTAGCTCACAGTTTGTAGAGGTTTTAGTCCATAATTGGCTGGCTCCAAGGTAGGGTGGCATGGCAGACAGGCATCACAGAGGAGAAACAGCTCATGGCAGGCAGAAGGCAGCAAAGCAAGGAAGGGACAAGACAAGTCTCTTTCTGTCCCTTATATTGTATCCAGGCTACTGAGATTAGGGTGGTGCCAAGCCAATCAGTGGACTGATTTAGTAATCACCCACCCTTAATCCCAGCATCACACAGTCTAGATTCAGCACCTCTGAAAAAACCCCACCTATGACCTCATTGGACTTCTCTTCACCTTACCCATCCCATGGGCAGGTTAAATATGATGGGACTCCAGTGTGGCAGTGGGGCTGACATGGCCCCACTCTGTGTCACTGAGCAAGGGGGCATTTGCTACCCTGGCCACTATTCCTGTGGAGACAGGTGGTCATCGGAATCTGACCCTCCTCCTGGGCCATACTGATGTATCCACAGATTGTCAGTGGTGCTTAGGGCAGCTTGATGTTGTGTGTGTGTTTATTTTATCGGTACATTTCAGATATACATAATGATCACATTCATCATAGGGAATTTGTACCTGTACATGATATATCTTGATGCTTCTGTTTTTCCCATTCCCCTCCCCTCCCTTCAACCCCTCTTCCCCTTTATAAAAGCTTTTTTCCATTTTCCCTTCTATTCTCTGTTTTTCTTGTCCCTTCTTTCCTTCCCCCTCCCTCTCCCTTGTTCCTCTTCTCATTTGAACATTTTCTCTCCTCATTTCCCAATATGTATTATACATCTCGGTCCTTATTTACACTTTTGGTTTCTCACACCAGAGAAACAATGCAGTATTTAAACGTGTCTGATTTGTTTCACTTATGAGTATGGTCTCAAGGTGCATCATTTACCTACAAATGTCTCAAGCTTATCTTCCTTTATGGCAGAGTAGTACTCCATTGTATAAAAAACCCCCACATCTTCTTTATCCATTAATCACTTGATGGGCATTTGGGCTGTTTCCAAGATTTAGCTGTTACAATCTGTGCCACTGTAAACATGGGTGTGCATATATTGCTGTGGTATGATGTTTTTAATTCTTTTGGGAAAATACCAAGAAGGGGAATAGCTGGGTTGAATGGAACCTCTAGTTTTAGTTTTTTGAGGAGTCTCCACACTGATTTCCACAGTGGTTGCACCAGTCTACATTCCCACCAACAGTGGAGAAGGGTTCCTTTATCCCCACAGCCCCTCCAGCATTTGTTATTGGTTGATTTCTTCATAATAGCCATTCTTCTTTGAGTGAGATGGAGTCTCAGCATTGTTATAATGAGAATCTCTTGAATAATCACTGATGTTATACATTTTTTCATATATTTCTTTGCCGCTGTTACTTCTTCATCTGAGAAGTGCCTACTCATTTCAGATGCCCATTTTTGGGTTGGGTCTTTAAATTTGGGGGGTCTGCTTTATTTATTTTTCATTTTTGGTGTTTTATGACAGGGTCTCATTATGTAGTTCAGAATGGCCTTGAACTCATTTTGTAGCTCAGGTTGGCTTAGACCTCACAGCAATCCTCCTGCCTCAGCCACCTGAGTGCTGGGATTACAGGTGTATGCCACTACACCTGGCTTTGAATTCTTTATGTATTCTAGATATTAGTCCTTGTTCTGAGGAACAGCTGGCAAACACTTTTTCCAACACTGTGGGTTGTCTCTTTACTCTGTTAGTGGTTTCTTTTACTGTGCAAAACTTTTTAATACAATGAGATGCCAGTTGTTGATTCTTTGTGATATTTCCTGTGCAATTGGGGTTTTGTTCATAAAGTCTTTGCCTACACCTATGTCCTCAACAGTTCTACATATTCTATCTTCCAGCAGATTTAGTGTTTCTGTTTTAATATTTAGATCTTTGATCCATTTCGATTTTAGTTTCATGCATCGTGAAAGATATGGGTCTAATTTTAATCTTTGGCATGTGCAGAGACAGTTTTTCCAGCACCATTTATTAAAGAGGCTACTTTTCTTCCAGTGAAGTGTTTGGCTCCTTTGTCAAGATAAAGTGGCTGAGTATGTTTGGAGTTGTTTCTGCATCTTCTAATCTGTTCTACTGATCCTCGGATCAGGTTTTTTTTTTTTTTTTTTTTTTTTTTTTTTTTTTTGCCAGTACTGTGCTGTTTTTATCACAGTAGCTTTGTAGTATAATTTCAAGTCTGGGATTGTGATGCCCCTGCCTTGCCTTTGTTGACCAGAATTGCCTTTACTATTCTAGGTCTCTTCTGGTTCCAGATGAATTTTAGGATTGTTTTCTAGAATTTTGTGAGCTATGCTGTTGGAATTTTGATCGGAATTGCATTAAATCTATATAACAGTTTTGGAAGTATGGCCATTTTCACTGTATTGGTTCTTCCTATCCAGGAGCAAGGGATATCTTTCCATTTTCTGATATCCTCTTCAATCTCCTTTTTCAGAGTACTGTAGTTTTCAATGTAGATGCCTTTTACTTCCTTCCTTAGATTGATTCCTATGTATTTCATTTTTTTTTTTTTGGATGCTGTTGTGAAAGGTGATGTTTGCCTAATTTTTCTCTCAGTGAGTTTGTTATTTGTGTACAGGAAGACTATTGATTTTTAAGTGTTGACTTTGTATCCAGCTATGCTACTGAATTTGCTTATTAAATCTAGAAGTCTTTTGGTGGAGTTTTTGGGGCCTTCTATGTAGAGTATCATGTCATCTGAAAATAGTGATAATTTAACTTTTTCCTTTCCCATCATAATTCCTTTTATTTCTTTCTCTTGTCTAATTGCTCCTTTTTTTTTTTTTTTTTTTTTTTGTGGGTACCGGGGGGTCGACCTCAGGACCTCGCGCGCCAGCGGGCGCCTGTGCCACTGAGCGATATCACCAGCCCCTTTTTCGTATGTGGGTTCCAGGAGTCGAACTCGGGCTCTCGCGTTTGCCGGGCAGGCGCTTAAGCCGCTGAGCCATCTCACCGGCCCTTGTCTAATTGCTCTGACTAAAGTTTCCAGAACTATATTGAATAATAGTAGTAACAGTGGACATCCTTGCCTTGTTCCTGATTTTAGAGTGAAAGCTTTCAGTTTTTGTCTATTTAGTAAGATGTTGGCTGTTGGTTTGTCATAGATGACTTTTATCAGTTTGAGATAAAGACCATCTATTGCAATTTTCTGTAGGGTTTTTATCATGAAGGGTGTTGGACTTTGTCAAATGCTTTTTCTGCATCTATTGAGATGATCGTATGGTTTTTGTCCCTGGCTCTGTTAATATGGTATATATTACATTTGTTGATTTGTGTATGTTGAACCATCCCTGAATCCCTAGGATGAATCCTACTTGCTCATGGTGTATAATCTTCTTGATGATTTGCTGCATTCTATTTGCCAGTATCTTATTGAGGATTTTTGCATTTATGTTCATCAGGGAGATTGGCCTGTAGTTCTCTTTTTTGGTCAGATCCTTCTCTGGTTTTGGTATCAGGGTAATTCTTGCATCTAGGAAGGAATTTGGGAGTATTGCTTCCCTTTCAATTTCATTAAAGAGTCTGAGAAGTAGCACCATTAGGTCTTCTCTAAAATTTTTTGTAGATTTCAGCAGTGAATCCCTCAGGCTGTGGGCTTTGCTTTGTCAGTAGGTTTTTAATTACATCTTTAATTTCATTGACTGATATTGGTTTATTTAGGATTTTTATATCTTATTGATTCAGCTCTGGTAATTCATATGTATCTAGGAATCTATCCATTTCTTCTGTGCTTTCCATCTTACTAGAATACAGGTTCTTGAAGTAGGTATTGATCTTCTGGATTTCTGCAGGATCTATTGTGATTTCACCCTTTTCATTCCTAACTCCATGGATTTGAGTCTTTTCTTTCCTTTTTTTTGATAAGGTTGGATAAGGGTCTCTCGATTTTATTTAATCTTTCAAAGAACCAATTCTTCGATTCATTGAATCTTTGTATTGTTTTCTTAGTCTCTGTTGCATTAATTTCTACTCTGATCTGTGTAATTTCCTCCTTCATATGAGCTTTGAGCTTGGCTCCCTCTTCTTTTTCTTGAAGCTTAAGGTTCAACATTAGATTATTTACTTGAGCTTGCTCTGTTTTTCTACATGAGAATTCACTGCTATAAATTTCCTGCATAGGACTGCTTTCATTGGGTCCCATACGTTCCAGTATGTTGTATTGGCATTCTTGTTTAATTGTAGAAACTGTCTAATTTCTTCTTTAATTTCATCTGTGACCCATTGGTTGTTCAGGAGGGTGTTATTTAATTTCCATGTGTTTATGACATTTTTGTGGTTTCTTTTGCCATTGATTTCCACTTTCATTGTACCATGGTCTAATAATATACATGGGATGATTTTAATTCCTTTGCATTTACTTAAGCATGTTCTATTAGCTAGTACGTGGTCTGTTTTGGTGAATGTTCCATGTGCAGCTGAGAAGAGTGTATATTCTGATGTCAGCTGGAACACACTGTATACATCTACTAAGTCCATTTGTTCAAAAGTTTGGTTCACTTCTGTTATTTCTTTGTTGATTTTTTGTCTAGTTGATCTGTCTATTTGTGGCAGTGGGGTATTTAGGTCCCCCATTATAATTGTATTAGTGTTTATTTGACTTTTCATGTCCATTAATATTTGTTTTACATAGTTGGGTGTGCTGGTATTTGGTGCATATATATTTATGATTGCTATATATTCCTCTTGAATTGTTCCTTTTACAAGGATGTAGTGATCTTCTTTGTCTCTCTTAATTAGTCTTGGCTGAAAATCCACTTTGTCTGCAAATAGAATATTAGAATATCCCCGCTTTTTTTCTGAGTTCCTGTCACATGGAGTATTGTTTTCTATCCTTTGACTATCATGTGTTTCTTGTATACAGCATATTGTTGGATCTTGCTTCTTGATCCATTTTGCCAGGCTGTTTCTTTTGACTGGTGGATTGATACCATTTACATTCATGGTTATAACTGATTTGTACTGACTTATTGTTGTCATGTTATTTTCCTGTTGTTGGTTCCCTTTTTTCCTTCTGCTTAATTGCTTGCCTTGCCTGGTGGATTCATTCTGTTGGGGTTCATGGAGTTGTAGTCCCCATTATCTCTTTCTAGAATGTCTTTCAGCGGCTGGTGAGATAGCTCAGCGGCATAAGTGCCTGCCTGGCAAGCGCGAGGTCCTGAGTTCAACTCCCAGAACCCACATAAAGGAAAAAAAGCGCTGGTGATATCGCTCAGTGGCACAAGCGCTTGCTGGCAAGTGCAAGGTTCTGAGGTCGACTCCCAGTACCCACATTAAAAAAAAAAAAAATAGAATATGTCCTTCAGAACATTGTGGAGTGCTGGCTTGGTGATCATGAATTTCTTCGCATGTTCTTTGATAGAAGCATCTTACTTCTCCATCAATTTTGTAAGATAGTTTTGTGGGGTACATCAATCTGGGTTGGAGGCTGTTTTCTTTTAGTGCTTGAAATACTTCAAGCTCTCTGTGACTTGAGGGTTTGTGCTGAGAAGTAGACTGTGATTCTGATGGGCTTCCCTTTATAGGTGATTTATTTCTTTTTTCTAACAGCTTTTGATATTCTGTTCTGTTGAATTTCTAGCATCTTGGCTATTATATGGTTCGGTGTAGTTTTTTTGATCATGGCTAATTGGAGTTCTATATGCCTCACTTACGTGTATGTCAAATTCTTTTTCCCTGTTTAGGAAGTTTTCTGCCATGACATCTCTGAACAGGTTTTTTATGTTGTTTATGCTATCTCCTGCTTTTTCATTGACTCTGATCAACCTTACATTATTCTTCTTTTCATCATCTAGCAGCTGTTGGATTGATTTTTAGTGGTCCCTTGCTATTTTTAAGAAATCTTTCTTAACCACAGTCTAGTCTTCTCTATCTGATATTCTGTCCTCACCTTACATTGGCTCATTCTGCTGCATATACTTTCAATGGTATTTTTAATCTCCCAGATATCTATTTGAATCTGTTTATTGGATTCCATTTCTTTCCTATGTTGGGTGTTCATGATTTCCATCATTTTCCTAAGCTCCTCTGGTTTTTTTTTTTTTTAATCTGTATTTGCTCTAGAGTCACTAACCATGTCTTTCATTATGGTCACCATCTCTATAGTTATCTGAGAGATTATCTTATTTGATTTTTTTGTAGAGCCTCATTCATCTGCTGTTACTTCCACTGTTACCACTTCAGAGAGTCCAGGTGGGTGGCTTTCAAATTTTTCCATCTCATTGCCTCCTGGGTTTGCCTTTGATGACCTGGAAGTCTGGGGTTGCATCTTGCTTACGTGTCTTCTCATTTTTTATTGTTCTAATTTAATTCCTGGGTTGATGCTTATAAATTGCTTATGGTAGGTAGCTTTATTGTTAGTCTTTAGAACCCTTAGGAAATGACTACTCAGAGTTATCTTTCAGGTGTAGCTGGCTTTTGGGTTTTGAGTCTGTTGCAAGATCCTTCCTCTTCAATTTACTGGGGATGAGAAGTTGCTGCCTCCTTGGCCCAGCCCCTGGTTCTTTGGCACTGGCCTAGAGTATTGTTTATGACCCTTCTGCAATCTCAGTCTTGGTGTACCAGGAAGAACTGATTAGAACAATTACATCGCCTTGGCTAAAATAGTACAATCAGCAAATAACAATAGCATCAAACATTGCCTAGAAAATCACAAACTGTGGTAACTATTGATTTGCCACCTTTAACAGTATGAACTAGATTTGTGGTTATACAGCAAAATATAAAACAAACCAGAAAATTGTATACAGTAAATATGCCCTCAGTGTGGTGATTTTATCCTTAAGGGAGAAAATTTAAAAGGGATTGGGGGAAAAATTGAGAAATAGAAGAAGAGGAAGAGATTAGAAACAAAGCTAGAGGACAAAGGAAGAGTACAAGAACTTTGGAAAACTGGTAAAGAAGACAGGAGGGAAAGAGAGAAGAAATAAAAAGAACAGAGCAGAACAACAACAGTAGAAAACCTAGAAGCAATGTTCGCACTCATATAAAAAATAAGAACAATAGAGAAAAAACAAAACAAAAGAAAACAAAAACAAGAAGAAAATAAGAAAAAAAATGTCTACTTCAAGGCGTGTCTCTGCTGTAGCTGGTAGACACACTGGGCAGATAGAGTCCAGATCCATGTTGATTAATCCCAGCAAGCCTGCCACAGATTTACAGCAGGGTCGTAGATAATCCCAGCAAGCCTGCACCTTTATTTCCACCAAAGTTCATGCCCAACCAAAGTTCATGCTCTTTTCTGGCTGTGAGGCTAGAATCTGATTTGTTTATCTTGCAACACTCTGTGTGCTTCCTGCTGGCTTGTACTCCAATCCCTGCTGGCTTGAAGTCCGCTCCTTGACGTCCTGCAGACTTGAATTTGGTTCTGCCTCACCGTGATACTGGAAGCCACTAGGTGGAGCCAGCCCATAGCTGCTCTGAGTTCTGAGCTCAGTTGGCCCCTCTCCAAAATAGCTACCAGCCAGTTGCCCTCTCCTGAATAACTGAGTAACTCTCCTGAACCTGAATAACTCACCAGCCACTGCAATCTGCTGCATCCACTGCTCTGTTCCACTGGTGCATTTCTCCATGGAGGACTCTGGGGTCGCCAGTAGTCACTGTCCATCTGCAGATTTGAGCCACCCCTTCCATGCAGTAAGTCAGGGCTCAGGGAGCAAGTGTGTCAAAAGCTCCTACTTCTTTGTTGAAGTTTCTCTCTTAACTCTCCCCATGGGCTTCAGTTTTCACTTCAGATCCTTGCTGGGTCCCGGGAACCCACTTCCCTCCTTCTTCTCTTCCTCACATTGCTCTATTCCAGTGTCTGGACAGCAAATCTCAGAGAGGCTGTTTCTCTGCTGTTTACCGGTCCACCATCTTCCCAGAAGTCAGAGCAGCTCGATTTTTGTCAAAGGACCACATGTGAAATCAGAATAAAATATGAATTCTTTGAAAACAAGATTTTCTTCTGAAGGGAAAAAAACCAAATAGTTTTAGATATTACATTGAAGGTATTGTACTCTTTTGGCTAGGGTGATAGCTCAGTGGCCGAGGACTTGTGTAGCATGTGCTGGGCCCTGGGTTTGACTCCCAGTGTTAAAGAAAGAAGGAGAAGGGGAAGGGAAAGAAAAGTTTAGTCTTTATATGATTTAAATTTACTACAAATTTGCGGCACCCTTCTTCCTTTACAGTGAGCTACGAGTCCTAGTAAGTGCTGTTTATTACACACTTCCTGATGGAAGCCATGGTCTCATCCAGACTCTGCAGTCGCATGGGATGGGATGGGTGGTGGCTCCTGCCTCTTACAGATGGAGATGTGAGGCTCAGGAAGGTGAGGACCACATGGCTGATCAGTGGCAGAGCCAAGATTTAAATCCACACCTGTCTGAACCCCTAACTGAGGTCTTTCAATATAGGACATTTTCAGTTGAATTGTGTGTGTGTGTGTTGTGGGAGGGACTGAACCCAGTGCTTTCTCACTGAGCTACATGTGTATCCATTTTTAATTTTATTTTTCATTTAGACAGTGTCTCAATAAGTCTTATCCAATAGCACCCTGCCCTGCTGTGACCCCACAACATTTCCCTGTCACCTTGTCATCCAGGCTTCATTAAGAGCCAAATTTATTGAGGGTTAATTGCTTTCTTTCCCTCTTACTGGGATGTGCACTTACTCAGTGAAATGTCTTTTTTTTTTTTTTTTTTTTTTTGACACATGTTCTCCCTGTAGTTCAGGCTGGCCTTGAACTCACTTATGTAGCCCAGGTTGGCCTCAAACTCACAGCAATCCTCCTGCCTCTGCCTCCCGAGTGCTGGGATTACAGGCGTGCACCACCATGCCTGGCCCAGTGTTTTCAGATCTGCATGAAAATCCAAAGCAGTTCATTATATTGTGATCATATGTAAATTGTTTGCCGAGATGAATTTTGTAGTATTCTTCACTTGCCTATTGTCACGAAAGCCTGTGACAATGTGAAGGGCTCACAAAGGGTGGTTTTGCAACCTGATGTGGTGCACGTGATTGCAATCTCAGCACTCTGGGAGACTGAGGCAGGAGGATCCCAAGTTTGAGCCCTGGGCAACTTAGTGAGACCCTGTCTCAAAATAATAAATAAAAGGATCTGGCGATGTAGCTCAGTGCACTTGTAGGTCAGTCAACCCTGGGATCAATTCCCAGTACCCCTCCAAAAAAGTGGCTTTGCTCTCTGCTGTTCTGCTATTCTGGCTACTGCTCATCACCATGGAGATATCTGTGGTCCTGTGGTCATTTCTGCTAGGCACTTGGGAATCATAGTGCTGGCTTCTGAATAACTGGGCCTGTTGTTTCTTCCTCTTTAGAGATTTAAAGCCAGAGAATATTCTCCTGGATGACCATGGTAAGTGAGCTAGCCTTTTGCATCTAGGCATAGGCTCCATAGAGGGACTTGATACAGAAGCTTAAAGTGCTTGGCCAGTTGATGCAGAGTGGAAGTAATAATGAAGGAAATTATTTGGTGTGTGTGTGTGTTTTTTAAAAAAATACAATATAGATAGCATTGTCATCTCCCATATTTATGCAAGAAGCAGAGATGGTTAGGTTTTCAGTTAATAGTTGAGTTTTCAAAGCATGTGAATGGAAACTCAAAAGTAAGAACATTTACCCTCCAAAAAACGTTTCTTGTTGGCCCATATCTTGCTCTATTTGATCTCTGTTTTTATACCCCTCTTAAACTTTGGCGCTGCAGTAAATAAATGTATAAATAAGTGAGGTCGTTAGGGCGGATGCAAGTCCTCATAAGACTATTTTCTACAAAAATTTTCATGGGAATTCTACATATACTTATAGCCTCCTATATGCAAGGCATTCACGCCAGTATACTTCTCCAAGTACCTCAATTTTATTATTTCCCTGACTCTTTTCTAGGAAAAATAAAAAACTTTAAATCACTTGTCCAGGAAAAAAACCCTTTATATCACTTACTATAGTTGTCCCTGTACATATACCTACTGGTTCTCTAATAGGAATTGTTTGCTTGCTGTCTGTAGTTGATACACTATTCAATTTATTTTTATGCATGTACCTGGCAGGTCTATAGAAGTAAAATATAATGCTTCTATCTTATCTAGTAGTTGCATATGATTAAAGAGCTTTCCCAGGCGTAAATCTAACTTCCTGCTGTTAGTGAAGCTTAATGCACTGTGTGGAATTTTACTAAATATGAACAAGTTAAATGTTATTTTAGATTTAAAGGTTCTATAGTATGAAATGCTGTGCTGTCATCTGTGACTTTCAAGAGGATTTTCCCCCATTGCTAATGTGTTGAAATGCCATTACTTCTCCCCGTGATCTGTGCGTCGTGTTTGAATGCTCACAGGACACATCCGGATTTCAGATCTTGGTTTAGCCGTGGAGGTCCCAGAAGGCCAGATGGTGCGAGGAAGGGTTGGAACTGTTGGCTACATGGGTAGGTGACAGGCCACCGCGGTGGTCCTCATGCTTTCCCCCTTGGCACCTGGAGAAGTTCCAGAGGGAGAGGAGGGGTCCCCTAGTCTGCAACCCCTTTTACAGATAAGCAGTGAGGCCCACGGAGAACTCTGAGCCTGGGGTCTCTGGCTGTATGAGGGCATAGGGCCATGCCAGCCCCCTGGGAAACCACTGTGTTGTGGTTATTCCCAGGCTCTGTGGGCAGGGCCATTGTCTCCCTGGTGGCCTCTTGGAGCTCTACGGGAGACCTCCTCCCTGTTCCTGCCCTCGCTGGCTTCTGGGGTATTCACAGCATAGGTGACAGTCACCCACGTGTTCAGGCAAGGAGCAGAGGGTCAGATGTCGGCGATGCACTTGGGACCCGTGGGTAGCTCTGAGTGGAGGGAGCACCCTCAGGACGGTCTTCCCCACAGCACTATTGTCGCTTGTCACACACCCTGAGTCATGTAGCAATTCGGCTCCTCCAGGACGAGCAGAGAAACATTTAAAATCACAGCTTCATTGAGATAGCATCCACATATCATACCATACAGCTTGAGGTGTATAATGCTTTGGATCTTAGTTTATTTGCAGAGTTACGTGACCATCAGCACTAATTTCAGAACATTTTTTATCCCCTAAAAAAAGAAACCTAATAGGATTAATGGTCACTCCTTATTTCTCACCTTCCATCCTCGGGCCTGGCAACCACAATTTACTTTCCATCCCTATAGATTTGTGTATTCTTTTTTTTTTTTTCCCCAGTACTAGGGATTGAACCCAGGGCCTTCACACTGAGCTATATCCCCAGCTCTTTTTTACTTTTTAATTTTGAGACAGGGTCTCACTAAGTTGCTAAGTTTCTAGGCGGGGCTCACTCTTTCTTCCGATCCTCCTGCCTCAGCCTCCCAGCGTACTGGGATCACACACGTGTGCCACCGTGCACAGCGTTTCTATTTCACGCAAATAGACTCAGACAGTGTTTGGACCTTTGCGTTTGCCTTCTCTCCCTTGTTTTTAAGGTTCATCCATGTTGCAACAAACATTACACTTATAATGTATTATTTGGAATTAATTATAGGAAAATTTAAAACAAAAATTTAATTAAATTTCCTATATTTGTTATGTAGCTCCAGAAGTTGTCAATAATGAAAAGTACACATTTAGTCCTGATTGGTGGGGACTTGGCTGTCTGATATATGAAATGATTCAGGGACATTGTCCATTCAGAAAGCCCAAAGAGAAAGTCAAGCGGGAAGAGGTCGAGCGAAGAGTGCGGAAGGACACTGAAGAGTACTCGGAGAAGTTCTCAGACGATGCCAAATCCATCTGCAGGATGGTGGGTCCGGGTCCGTGGCGCCGGGAAGGTAGACGTCTAGCTCGTGTTCCTTGTCTGCAGGCAGCTGGGGACACTGTAGCTGCTCAGGCGGGCGGGTGCCAGCGGTGCCCAGCCTTGGAAGCCCTGCTCAGCAAGCAGAGCCCAGGTTTGGGAGGTGCACAGCCCGCTGCCCCCTTCCCAGCTGCCTGCCTGGGGTTCATCTCAGTTGCACTAAAAGGCGGGGTGAAATGATTCCAGATCTGAGCTGCACAGCAACTTCATTGGGTTTCTGATGAAAGCAGAGTAAAACAAGTGGCTTCCTTTTCCCGGTGCCGCTGTTCAGAGAGAGGAGTGGTTGCAAAGTCATTATTTTGCCTTCAGAATACAGCTGAGAGCTGTCTCATTGACCAGCTGTGTATGAGATGAGACCTAAAAGTAACCTTTAGTGTCTTTTGAGATGGGAAGGTTGTTGTCTCTGCCCATTTTTCCCTCTAAACCAGTGCCAGAATTGTAGACATCATAGACATGTGACTTGCAGGCCTGTGGTGGCCTGCCCTGTGGTGGTGCTGGACAGATAGGCTTCTTGGTGTGCCACAGCCTCTAGGGCTGCCATGAGCACCCTGCGCAGCAGTGGGGCCAGAGAGCCTGAGTCCTGCCTGCTGGGCACAGACTGAGGAGCACTGGGCTCTGTGTGCCCTTGGAGCTGAGCTACACCACCCAAGCTTGCCCAGATGCTAAAGTGAGAGAAGCTATCTTTACTAGTTGCCTTACACCATTTTTTGATCACTTTTTTTTTTTTTTTTTTTTTTTTTTGGTAATGCGGGTACCGGGAGTCAAACTCAGGACCTTGCACTTGCCAGGCAGGCGCTTATGCTGCTGAGCCATCTCACCGGCCCGAACACATTTTTAAAGGACTCATTGAGCATCTCAGTTCCAGGCACTGTGCTAGGCCCTGGGGATACAACAGTCAGTAAAGCAGACAAAGGCTCAGCCCTCCCTGTGCTTTATCCTGTGGCAGGGTGGGCGGGGTAGATAGGAACAGAACCAGGGAGGCGGTGTATGGAGGCAGAGGGTGGCCTGGGGTCTGGAGGGCAGGGACCCCAGGGGCTGCACAATGAAAAATTGCGTGGGTGGCAGGGTGTGGGGACAGAGCACTGGCACGAGGGAGGCTGGTGGGGTGTTTGCAGCAGCTCAGGTCAACATGGGGGTGGCAGAGCAGGTATGAGAAATGGTCAGATTCTGGATAGATCTGAAGCCAGAGCCTGCAGGATTTGCCAGCACGGAGGGGAGTGGTCCAATGCGATGGCCCGAGCAGAAGCCTCCACGGAGGGGACAGGAGCCAGTACACAGCAGAAATGTGGGCATTTCCCCGGGCATGGCTTCCAGGTTCTCAGCCTCAGTGGGCACGGGTAGGAGGAAGGTGTTGGAGGTGTGAGGGCAGAGGAGGTGTGGAGCACTGTCAGGATAGGAGGCCGAAGGATGGAGTGGAGGAGGCTTCCTCAGAGGCGTCAGGGAGCTCTGCAGGGAGGCGGGAGCTGTGGTCACTTGTGTTCCTGTGCTGCTCAGCAGGTGCTCACAGGCTCCGAGGGAGCAGGATGGGCACTGAGCTGCTCTGGGGTTTGGCTGGGCAGGTGTGATACAGTAGGAGGGGTGCCAGGAGAAGGCGGGTCGAATATATCATAGGGGTTCAGTCAGCTTTCCTGTTGCTGAGACATAGTGCCTGACAGCCACAGCTTAAAAGGGAGGATGCATTTGGCTCACGTTTCAGAGGATTCTGTCAGTTTCTAGGCAGGGATATCATGGTGTAAAGGTACAGCATAGCGTGGGGCCAAATAGCAGAGCAAGACAGTGCCAGAGAGGAGGGACCAGGGACCAGATACGGACGCCAGAGGCCACCTGCACAGCCCACCCAGACGCTCAGAGTGTGCTTTCCTAACGCCCTGGGAGCTCCCAAGCCAATCCAGACGGTCCACGTTAGCCTTCATGCTGGGCAAATGTGAGCCTTGGGTCCTCGGAGTTAGGGCATCTGCAGACCAGAGTCAGAAGGACCGGAGGTACACACGGAGAGGAAGCTGCGTGGATTGGAGCTGACGAGGGCCTGCTGGTCCTGAGAAGCTGGGGCTGTGCTGCAGGGAGAGAGTGGCTTTTGGGAGCAGGGCTGGAGGGTGAGCAGCCAGGCACAGGTCCCCTGCAAGGGTATTGAAATCATCAGAAATTGTACCATAGCTATGTGAGTGGTAGTGACTGGACGATAATTATTCTGGTGTTTTTTCATTTTGTTTCCATACACAAAATGATGGGTGTTACAGGCTTACGGCTTAGCTGACAGCATTTCACAACATTATGATCGAGCTCTGTTTCTGTTCATTTTGATAAATGTGAGTGAGTGCATGCTACACACAGGGCAGTGTGGGGGGCTGCAGGGATGTAAGAACAGAAGTGGAGCCTGTCCCTAAGGAGCTTACAGTTTAACATTAGGCCTAAGCCTTACAAATGATGAAGGAAAAAAGGCAGAATTTGGTGGGTGCTATGAACAAGACAGAAACAAGGGCGTAAAGGTTTTCAGGATGAAATCCCATTGTGCTGAATTTGGTGTCCAGGTGGGGGGCAGTGTGTTGTAAGCAGGAGCAGTAGCTTTGGAACCAGGCTGGGGAGTCTCAGCTTCCTGTGACAGGATGACCCTCCGCGCCTCAGTCCACCAGGGAGAGAACTTCCGATGCAGTGGGATAATGCAGACCAGGTGTTGAGCGCACGTCCCCATCCTCAGCAACTGATCCCTGAGGAACGGGTTCATGTCCAACCAACAGCATGGAGGCACCGTTAACTTGAACAGGAGCAGAGAGGAGGTGCTCCTGCAGGGATGGGGTGTGTGCCTGGGCCAGGCTCAGGTGTGCACAGCCCTCGTACCCTCTTCATTTGCTGTCACCGCATGCCACCCACACATCTGCAGAAGGAATGAGCCAGGTGTGGTGTAAGGTTAGGGTGTTAGCTTATGGGGAGTGGAGGGACGTGAGAAGAGGAAAGAGAATGGTTGGCTCTTTACAGTAATCCAGGTAGGAGGTCAGACTAACCTGACACTTGGGTACTTTTATAATTTTCAGTATCTCATGTGACCTTCACGTTGGATGTCTAAGATACTGTCATAGCCTCATGGTTGAAAAGTTCTGTTTGTTTCTGTGATTCACACAACAAGTAGCAGCAGGAGTCCCAGTGCCCAGGCACAATCTCGTGCTGCCTGCAGGCCACATCTTGATGTACGTGGGCTGCCATAGTAGAATCCCTGAGCGGATAATCACCAGAAATGTCCTGCTCACAGTCTGGAGGCTGGAAAGCTGAGACAGGGTGCCAGCAGATCCGGTGTCTGCTGAGGGCTTGAGTTCTGGCTCATACCTGCCAGCTCCTCACTGTGGCCTCACATGGTGTCAGGGCAAGCAAGCTCCCTCAGACCTTGGATAAGGAATGAATCCCATCCATCAGGGCTCCGTCCTTATGCCCTCTTCACCCCTTGAAGTCCCCACCTGTTGATACTGTGGCACTGAGGACTGAGTTTCAACACATGACTCTTGAGACCACTGCAGCCCTCAGCTGGGGGTGTTGACAGAACACTTAACACTGGAGTCAGGGAACCCCTGAGATGCAGGAAGAATATTTAGCATCACAGCTAATCTTCAGATCTGTGGGAGATTTACAAGGCATGTACGAAATGAATGCACTGAGCAATTGTTATTGAGCACCTGCTCTGCCCAGGTGCTGGGACACAGCAGCGGGCACGGGAGTTGCACAGCCCCTGCCTTGGAAAGCTTTGAGGGGAATGGGTGAAGGCTGGCAACACACAGTTATTGAAAGGATTGTTGCATCCACTGTGACTAGAGTCACACGGACAAGTGGAGGACATCTGAGGCTGTCCTTTTGGAGGAGAGGAGCCTGATCCAATGCAGGGCGGGGGGCCCAGGGAGCTGGAACCTGCAGAGCTCAGGACTCTGCCAGGCAGAACTCTGTAGACACAGGCCCTGGGGCAGGCACAGGAGTGGGGCCTCAGATAAGTGGACCAGAGTATCTTCCGGGCCTGGGACGCTGATTCATATTCGGGAAAGCCAGGGTAGTGGGCATCTGCCTTGGCCTGGATCAGCAGGTTCCTCTGTAAGGCATCACTGGGCGTCACAGGTCTCCACGACAACCTCAGTGCTGCCGTTGTGGTGCCCAGCAGCCATAGCAGGGGTCAACCATGCCATGGCTGTGTGGCAACAAAACCTTACTTTAAAAGTAGGCAGCTGGCGGCATGTGGCCCTGGACTGTAGTTTCCCAGCCCTGTCCTGGCTGTATGTGGCACTCCAGACCTTTAGCGTGTTGCTTTGCTGTACAACAAACAGGCTCTTGCTACATTGCCCAGGCTGGCCCTGAAGTCCTGGGCTCGAGCAATCCTGTGCCTTAGCCTCCTGAGTAGCTTCGATTACAGGCATGTGCCACCACTCCTAGCAGCGTTTCCTTTTTTGATTGATAATTGTAATCATGGAGCAAGGCTTATTTGAATTTGTGCCAATTGTAAATATGTTTGTAAGGAATACTTTGGAGGCATTTTCTATTAATTTTAAGAATATACAATTTCTGGAAAGAATTTTACTAAATTTTTGCCTCACCTGAGGTCCTTAGAGATCTATTTAGTGAATAGATTAAAAGTGGTTTCTAATTCTAAACACTGTATAACTTAACTTTACAGTGGTATCTTTGAAGTCCTCAGTAGTTTCTATTTCCTTTCTAAAATCTTCTAATTTTACATAATTAAATATTTTTACTTAAGGATTTAACTTATTTATTTATTGAGAGCTCTTATTTATTGAGAGCTCAAAGGGAAAACTTGAGCCCCACCTTCTGTGAAGCAGCCCATAGTTTAATTTGTAAAATCTGGCAGTTTGGCCGATAATCTGAACTGGATGTGTGGCTGTGTTCAGATGCAGGTGCCCTCGGCTGCCCCAGCCCTTTAGTTACCATGGAGGCTTTAAGTCTTCCTGCGCACCCTGACACTGTTTCTGCCTTGCGTAGTTACTCAGCAAGAATCCAAGTGAACGCCTGGGCTGCAAGGGTGATGGCGCTGCTGAGGTGAAGAAACACCCCGTGTTCAAGGACATTAACTTCAGCAGGCTGGAGGCAAATATGCTGGAGCCCCCTTTCCGTCCTGATGTGAGTCCACTGCTCAGAGTCTCTGGGTCCCCAGGAACACACTTTTGGTTGAAGCAGATACAAAGTCCTTGGGTTCAGCCAGGGTATGGCTTCTGCTCCATCATTGCTGCTTTGTCCTCTGTCCCCTGTCACCTTCCTAGAAGCTCTGTGGCTCTAGGGCCCAGGGTCTGCTGTCAGCTGTCGCTGGTCTTCCCAGAGACCCATGTGCCACCGTAGACATCCCAGGGTGCCTTTCGGGGCTGCCCTCCCTTTTGTACCTGTGTCACCTTCCCATACAGTGCACATCTGCTGCGTTAGTCTGCACACCAGCTACCCCCTGAGGATCCAGTGCTGTCAGTGTGCCTCCTTGTGACCTTGCTGTTGGGACCAAAAGAATTCATATCTCCAAAGCGCTCAGCACAGGCCTGGCCTTGCCAGTACCTGCCTGGAATTAGATGCATATAAATGATGAGCAGATGAATGAATGAACACAGGCCAGACTCCGTCCTGAATAGGCTGCGACATTTACATTCTAGAGCAGTGACGGTGAACCTTTTACAGACTGAGTGCCCAAACTGAAACCCAAAACCCACTTATTTATTGCAAAGTCCCAACACTGCAGTTAAACCTGAACACTGGGGTTTTAGTTTAGAAAAAACAACTCATACATTAAAAGAAAAACACAATAACAGAGCTTTCAATGATACAAAAAGCCCTCTGCAGCAGGCGACCCATAGGTTCACCACGACTGTTCTAGACATTTGAAGATAAGGGAATTTTGCAGGGTTTGATGGAGTTAAGATAGATGTACAATTAAGATATTTTCAGCTGTAGGATTTTCTAGGTTTACTTTATACAGTAAGTCCCTGACTTAGGAATGAGTTCCATTCTGGGAGAATTGTTCATAAGTGGGATTCATTCATAAGCTGACGAAGTGAGTCTTAACACTGTACACCTGTGAAAGTTCGTAACTCAAATATTCAAAACATTTGAGTATTCATATTCCACAATAGTAACTGTTTCCTAGTGATTTAGTTAACACCTGCTACCTGCCAGGCCCCATGCTAGGAATTAAGGCCACAGGGAGAGCAAGATAGGCAAGGGCTCTGCTCCCGGGGGCCCAGCCCGCTGCACAGACAGGCCGTAGGAGACTGCGAGCACACCAGGAGGGCACCGTCAAAGGGAGGGCTGCATGGCAGGACGTCAGAGGGACCGAGTGGCCTGAGATGGGGCTGCCTTGGGTTGGGAGCAGGGAAGGCAGTCTCCAAGGAGGGATATTTCCACAGTCCTGAGAAGAGTGGGAGCGTGCAGGGCGGGGCATGGGGCCACCCCAGACTGTATGTGTCCCCGCAGTCCGAGCAAAAGAGCCCGGGGGAGCCAGTTCTCAGCAGGGCCCAATGGGGTCACAGCCGAGGTTTCGGTGGCAGGTCCTGCTGGTGTGGGGTGGTGTGGAGTGTGGGCCAGGGCTGGGCTCAGGTCTCTGGGTGCCCTCTCCTGGGCCCTGCCTTCCCACTTCGTGTGCTGAGTGAGTGGACAGCAGCTGCTGTAAGGCCCATGCTGCCCATGACCACAGTGCCACTGCTTTGACCCTGGTGCTTGGTGTTTGCACCAGTTCTGGCAGGAAGTGAAATGTCTTCTCACACCTGCAGGCTGCCTCCTTCCTGGGCAGACAGGGCCTGAAGCTGCTGAGCTCTGTGCTTCGTGTCCTCAGCCAGGAAGCATGAGCTGCTGCACTTGGCAGGAGGTGGAGGCCCAAGCCTGGACAGCCCTGCCAGGTGGCTGGCCCCTTGCACCCAAGGATAGCAGGGCTGGGGTGGGGTCTCAGGGGAGGGCTCTGCACCTGTGGAGCAGGGCAGGAGGGAAGGTACTGGGGTCATTAATGGAGCCTGGCGGGGGCACAAGCATGTTGCCATTTTCCCAGTCTGGAAGCAGTGCTTTGGAGGAGGGCACCCTGGGCCACTGATGGGTTGCACAGCTGCTGGTCACTGTGCCTCTGCACAGTGCTCTGGTTCTGCCCTGAGTCTTCCAGCTAAAGCCGCGTCCCGTCCTTCTCCATTCCTGGTATTGTAACATCTATTTTCCACTGAGCAAAGAGAAGGGGCTCTCAGGAGGGGCACGCGCGCGCACGCGTGTGTGTGTTTAGTGGGGGGCATTTCCAGAAAGATCTCAGGAACTGCCAGGTCAGAGGATTTGCTTTGTATGAATTAGGAAAACGCTTCAAAAGAGGGAGGTGGTAATGAATGGAGAGGGGAATAGCAGTATTTATACATGGGTTTTGTAGCTGACAATTATTCTGGCCGTATCATAAATTATACCTCTCTGTTCTTGGTGTGCAGCCAAATGCCGTTTATTGTAAGGATGTCTTAGATATTGGGCGGTTCTCCGTGGTGAAAGGCGTCTACCTGGATACCACAGATGACAACTTCTATGCTCAGTTTGCGACAGGGTGTGTCTCCATCCCCTGGCAGAAAGAGGTATGGTCATGTCCAGCGGAGTGGGTTCATGCTTGTTCCACCAATGACAAAAATGTGTGAGTTTGGGAGGTGAATTTATCCAAGACCTGTTTTGTTTTGTTTTGGTGTTTTTTGAGACAGGGTCTCACTATGTAGTTTGGGCTGGCCTTGAACTCACTATGTAGCCCAGGCTAGCTTGAACTTGCAGTGACCCTCCTCCCTCAGCATCCTGAGGGCTGGGGTTACAGGTGTGAGGCACCACACCTGACCTGTGCAAGACTTTTGACCCCAGGCCTAGACCACGGGCAAGCCAAGACCATGCCAGTAATTGCCAGAAGCATGGTAGCTGCTCCAGTCCTGATTACAGGAAGTGGACAAAGGTGGCCATCTTGGTGCCAGTGGGATGTGCCACCCTACTGGAATCCTCTTCCTTCAGCAGGGCAACTTTGGGGGTGCACTGGGAGGGAGGCCACATTACTGATCCCAAGAAGAGGTCAGGAAGCAGGGCAGTGGGACTCCAGGAAAGGGCACTGGAGCAGTGGGAGCTCTGCAGTGTCCACCCAGGGCCAGGCCTGGCTGGGAGCTGATGGCACTGGGAGACCCCAACTCACCGTGTCCCATGGCTCCTCTGTCCTCTGTGCTCTGTGTGTGCAGATGATCGAGTCTGGATGTTTCAAAGACATCAATGACAGTGAAAACAAGCGTCTGGAGGAGAAGACATGTCCCACAGCTTCCAGGCCAAAGAGAAACCTCTTCTACAGGCTTTTCAGAAGAATGGTAAGAAAACTTTTTTTTTTTTTTTAATGTGTCAAAAATGTTTGCCAAAGTCGAAGCATACCTTCAACTCTTCTGACGTCTCATAAGCATAGGAGCTGTGTGGTGCTCTTTCGAGCTGGGCCAAGAGATTCTTCCCAGGAGGCCCATGGGTGGGTCTGTGTTGACCCATGGAGGAGGGTGATTTTCCAGCTCTGAAGCCAGCATCCTGTGCTAGCAACAAGACACTAGAACCAGGCTCTGGAATCAGGCTCCTGTGGGGCCACCACATGCAGTGCAGTGCTTAGATTTTCCAAGCTCTGGTTGCTGTGGCTGCTGTTCTGTCCCATCTCTACTCGCACTGGGAGAGCAGGTTCCCTCCTGACGGCGTCACTTGGAGAGGACCCGTGGGGGGTGCTGGGCTATATCCCCAACCCCTCTTACTTTTTAATTTTGAGACAGCATCTCACTCAGTTGCCAAGATTGGCCTGAAACTTGCAATTGTCCTGCCTCAGCCTCCTGCATGCATGCTGGGATTACAGGCATGCATCATGACACCCAGCTCTGATAGCACTAAATTTAGAAAAACATGTTTTCTCCTAGTAAAATTTTTCTCCTCAAATGAGTGGATCGTCCTGCTTTGTACCTGTCCCTTCTTGAGGGGTTTATTCAGAGGTTATCCATTAGCATTCCAATCTGTCCTTTTTCAGTACAGAAAACAAATCTTAAGTGATAAGCCATCTCCCAAAGTGGTGGCTGCATAACCACATTTCCTCTGAGAACTTGGGGTTGGTCATGAACTTGCCAAATGGGCCTCCCCACCTCCCAGAGCACAGTAAGTCCCCCTGGGGACCCCTCCCTGGGTGCCTGCATTGGGAGAAGCTGGAAGGAGCCACTCCTCGGCAACATGCTCCGTGGTGCAGGGCCAGCGAGCCCGTCCCTTTGTCCTCAGTGGTGGGCCATGCATCTGACAGGGAGTGTAGCAGAACAGGAGGAGCCAGACTCACAGGAGGCATGGTCTGCATGTGTGAACGAAGCCTCTTCCTTTTCTCAAGGTTGACAAGGAGAGAATGTTGAGGGTTCTTGCCTGCCTTACAGTTAGCCCCCAGAAGTGTTTACTGTGCTGCAGGCCGTCGTCCTGTGCCTTCGGGTGCTCCAGGCCCTCAGAGGAATGGAGATGTCCTCCCGCATATTTGGGTCATCTCTGCCTTGCATGCAGTACCCAGTGGGAGTGCTGTGGAATTAGTTGTTATACTGTTTTTAAATTTGTATTTTTGTTGTTTTTCATTTTTCCTTTATAATATTATTTTGATTCAGGGTTGGTTGAATCAGTGCGTGTATATGGAGGCTGTAGTAGATCAGAGAGCTGACTGTGTGCTTGAAGGAAGTTGAGGCAGCTTGCACTGGGATGTGCTGAGGCATGGGGCACTGTGTGTTTCAGGGCTGCCTGGGGACTGGCCACTGAGAGGAAGGGTGCCCGCAGGACGGTGACCATCACCCTGCAGACCGTGGAGCTCGCCCTGGTGCTGAGGCAGAGCCGCGCTCGGTGTCCCATGCTGCCCATGGGACATAATAAACACAGCCTGAGACACGGTGGAAAACGTGCCAGATTCTTCTACATCATCCTGTATCATCCCTTCACTAATGGGGGACTGAAGCAAAGGCCCAGGAGTACAGTGTGGTGCTAGAAGCTCCTGGTCTGGACGCTTTGTGTGCCAGGCTTCGAGCACCATGTGTGCCCATGGAGGTGGGGCACGTGGGCTTGGGGACAAATGACAAGTCAGCACCCACCTAGCAGTGCCATGCGTCCCATCCGGGGACTGTTCTCAAGGACGCAGTGGTCAGGAAGAGGAGGCTGGCCAGGCTCTCCTTTCTACGGGCGACTCCCTCTGTCTCCCAATGGCCACAGGCCACCTTCCTGAGGCCCACGTCCAAGTGGCTGGCTCTGATTTTCCTTCCACATACCTACCTGCCCCTTGAAAGGGCTGCGTTTCTATGGCTCTGCAGTCGGGGCTTGGCAGGCAGGCAGACCCTGAGCTTGTCATGATTCTGTCCCTGTGCACTGTGACTTGCTGTGATGGTGCATGTGTCCACCTCGTCTGCTGGGCTGGGTCTGAGTGTCAGCTCAGAGGTGGAAGGCAGGGCTGTGCCTTGGAGGAGTCCCTGGAGTGGGCCACTGGAGTGGTGGAGCCTTCAGGAGACGGTGTCTAGTGGGAGAGCTGTGGGTCACTGGGGTGCATCCTTCCTCCTCAGGCCTTCCTTCCTTCCCCCGCCTTCCTTCACTTCTCTCCCTCCCTCCTTTGTTTTCTGTTCTTTTTCGCTTGAGCTACTGAGTTGACTTTTTCATGCCCAAGTGAAAGGGACTCCACTCAGTCACATAGCAAACCTAGGTGAGGGTTTTTACAGACTAGTAGCTTTTTCACTGAACCCATTCAGTCCACCCTTTTTCTCTCCAATTGTGAGCAAGCACAGACCCGGCCCTGTGCTTCACTGGCCATTCTCTGAGGCCTCTGGCACTCCCAGCTGGCCCCCTATGTCACTGTGTGAGGTGTTGTCCCTCAAGTCGGCCCAAGCCTTCGTGCCTTGCCTGTGTTGTTCCACACCCCTGCTCACTGCTGGGCCTGGGTGCAGATCCTCGAGCCCCTGCTGTGCCATCATCAGTTCACTCTCACCTATTCCCGTCACCTGGAGGGTAAGCCCGTGCTTCCTCCATCAGCTTACCCGGGGCAGTGTGCTTCCTCTTCAGGGCCAAGCCATATGACAAGGCATGGCATGGACAAGCAAAGAGCGTTTCTAATCATGCTCTTCTAGTAAGGGACAAGGTGGCTGGAGCTTTTGCTCAGGGAAGGACAGAACTCATCTGCTGGAGGACAGTCCACCCACTCAGGCCTTGTCAGTGAACAGGGCTGTCCCTGGTGGGGCCTGTCCTTCAGAAGCCTCGTGACTGTCCTCCTTCCAGGGCTGGAGCTTTCAGCAGGGATTAAAGGGATTAAAGACATGGTCATAGCCTTTGTCACACTCATAGTCCAGCTACACAAGCTGCAGTCAGTGAGGGGAGAGGTGGTGAGTGCTGCATAGGGGACATGATGTCATGTGTGGAGAAGTGGGTCAGGGGTCTTTAGAGGTGCCTGGACCCAGGGAAAGGACCTGGGAGTTGGGGTGGCGATGCCCAGCTCAGATAAAGAGCTTTAGATGAGCAGAGCACACCGTACATTTAAAAGTACTCGCTCAGGGCTGTGGTTCTCTTGGGTTGATAGGGATTCCTGAACCTGTCGAACTCTCAGAAACCATACAGACAACAGAAAACAGGCAAAGAAATCTCTACCCTTGAATCCTGACCCTGAGGTGCTGAGGACCAGGCACATGTCTGCCCGTTGGGGCAGAGCTGGCCCTGGAACATGGACTTCAAGGTGGAGGCTACTCCTTGGGTGAGTAGGAGGGACACAAGGTTTTATTACATAAAGGTTGTGGGGTGCCTGCACTCCTGAAGGCCACACACACACAGGGAGGTCAGGGAAGGAGACTGAGGGACCCCCGCGCCACAGCCTCTACCATGTCCAGGGCATCACCCTAACAGGTCTCCTGTGGGAGTTTTAGCTGGTGAGTTCGGAGCAAATGGCAGGCATTCCAGGAGGTCACAGTGTGCCTGAGAGGTGGTCACTGTGGCATAGCTGCCCAGTCCAGGTGGGGTCTGCAGGGCCAGCTAAGTAGGCCGTATCAGCCATGGCCAGGGCCATTGGAACAGGCAGGTAGCTGGATCAGCATGCTGAGGAACCAGAGGAATGGAGGAGTGGACACGTGTCCAGTGAGACAGAGCTCTGCTTCAGAAATGAGAAAGTGACTTACACCTAAAGTGGCTGATCTAGCAAGGTAACATGTGAGAAGTCACAGCGTGCCTGCGATGCCCAGGCACCGACTGCTCATCGGTGCCACTAGACGGAAGTCGCGGCCACAGGAGGCCCCGGCCGCCAGGACGCGGACTCCTGGAAGACGAAGTGGGCTTGGTGGGTGCACAGGTAAGCACCTCTTAGGGGTGAGACCAGCAACTTTGAGGGGCCAGGGGGCCCTTGGGCTTGGAGGTGAAGGGTGAAGGTCAGTGATTAAAGAACTGTACTTTCCTGTATCCACAGGAGGGATCTTGAAGCAGGAAAGAGCCCCTTATGAGATGGGAAAAACAAACTATTTCCCTTTATACTCACACCACTTTCAATACTTCGCTTCTGACATCAGATGTGTGGGGTTTCCCCGCACCAGTCAGCTCTCCAATACCAACTGGGTATCCTGCAGTGCAGCTAGTTAATGTGCTAGTGGAAAGCGAGGGCCACACTCCAGTTGGAATGAGCATTACATACACCTGGAGAGACCCTCTTCCACCTCCACCCGGGCCCAGGGAAGCCAGCCTGCAGCTTCCGCCCGCCGCCGCCAGGTGGGTGTTTGTGGAGAGAATGGTGAGGTGGGGCAGGCAGGCTGGGGCTTCTGCCTGTGGATGTTCGAGCTCCTTGTGGCTTGGGATAAGCTGGAGGTGTGGCGAGAAGGGAGCTGGGTGGCAAGTGGGTGAGGAGCTCTTCCCATACCACCAGATCTTGGGGGTGATCTCAATGAGTCCAAGAATTCCCAGCGCCCACCTGGTCTTCCTAAATATTATGAAAATGTGTTATGGTAGGAGCAAGGAACATAACTCTCGGATATTAGATATATGGTAAACAATGCTGCATATTATATGGTGGGCTACCATATAGATGGCATATCTACCCGTGTATGTTCCAAAATATTTAGCCACATGGCAATGGGGTCAGCAGGGCAGTCAGGAGCAAGGCAGAGGTCCAGGACACCCCTGCAGAGGGCCATTCATCCAGTCCTCTGGGTATTTACCGAGTAAAACTTCAGTGAATTGATGCATGTCTCCTTTTCCTTGACGGACACTGTAAAAATGCATTATTGGGGGCCGGTGAGATGGCTCAGCGGCTTAGGCGCCTGCCCGGCAAGCACGAGGGCCTGAGTTCGACTCCCGGAACCCACATACGAAAAAGGGGCCAGTGATATCGCTCAGCGGCACGGGCGCCTGCTGGCGCGTGAGGTCCTGAGGTCGACCCCTGGTACCCACACAAAAAAAAAAAAATGCATTATTGGGTCAGCCAGATGTGGTGGCACATGCCAGCAATCCCAGCACTCTGGGAGGCTGAGGCAGGAGGGTTGTAAGTTTGAGCCCAGCCTGGGAAAATTAGCAAGATCCTGTCTCAAAATAAAAAATAGAAAAGGGCTATGTTGCTCAGTGTGAGGCCCTGAGGTCAGTCCCCAGGGCTAACAATAAAAGTGCAATGCAGGAGTGAACTGCCTTGGGGTGGGATGGAGAGATATATGAAAGTGAGTATGTGCAAGGAGGTGAGTAGTATATAACCCAGGAGCTCAGGATGGAGTGGCTTAGGAAGCACTGATATTGTGCTCGGTACTGATAATGAGGATACACCTTCTTTACAAATCCACCAAGAACACTGGTGAAAAGTGATCACACATTAGGTCATGAAGAAAAGCCTGATAGAAAAAAAACCTTGTGGGGCTGAAGATATAGCTCAGCAGCACAAGTGCCTGCCTGGCAAATGCAAGGTCCTGAGTTTGATTCCTGGTACAAAAAAGAAAAAAAAGAAAAAAGAAAAAAAAAAAAAAAACCTTGTGTTGGTGCCCGCCTGTAGTCACAGTGGCTTGGGAGGCAGAGGCAGGAAGATCAAAAGTTCAAGGCCAGCCTGGGCAATGTAGCAAGACCCTATCTCAAAATTAAAGTAATAAATAACTAAATAAATAGGGCTGGGGATGTAGCTCAACACCTCCTGGGGTCATTATCTGGGCGGAGAGGGGATGAAAATAAATGAATTGAGCCTAGAACCCAAAAAAGAAAAGTAAGAACAAAAATTTTTGAACAAAAAGCAGAAGAAATTAATAATAAAAGTAGAAATTAATGGCCATAAAACAAACTATCATACAAGTAGTAAAGATGATTGTTCTTTAAAAAAAATCAACAAAATAAATAATACCTAACCTAACCTAACTAACCTAACTAAGAAAAAGAAGGGTCGGGGAGAGTAGCACAAGATGTAAAAAGATGATGTTATGTACACAGTGGGTATAATCATTATGTACTGCAAACATGTACTAATTAAAATTTAGAAAATCATTATAATAGAAAAAGAGACTGGGAAAAAACACAAAAACCTCAAGAGGAGAAGATCACATAAAGAGGTAATTAGAAATAACGAATATTTACACAACTTTATGAAGATAAACATGAAACCCATATGGAATGCACTTCTCAGAAAATATAATTTATGGAAAGTAATCACAAGTAAAATAGAAAGTCTACACAGACCAACTCCAAGAGCAGAAAGGAAGTTGTCAAAGGGCTACCCATCCAGCACGACTGGATGCCCTGATGTGGGAGTGCCAGAAGGTCTCAGAGAACAAGAGTTCAAGTGGGGCTTAGGCATTCCCGAGCCTGGAAAAGGGAACGCTCCCAATCCTTCCCAAAAGCAAGTGTAGACTGATACCAAAATCTCATACAGACCTTATGCAAAATTCCATGCCCATCTCTTTTATAAATATTAGTGCAAAAACCCTTCATAAAATATTACCCAACAACCTATAAAACAGAACCCAACAACCCATTGAATATATTACATCATAATATGTGTGGTTTATTTCAGTAATGCATAGATAGTTCAATACTAAGAAATTCAATAGCATAATAAATTATGTAACAGCCAAGAGAAGAATAAAATATCATTTTCAAAGCTGCTATAATGTCATTAGACCAAATCCAACACCCATTTTAAAATAAAAATAGTCAATAAAGTAAATCAATAACTACTTCTTTAGCATGATAAAATATATTTATTACTCCAGAAGGCAGCATTGTACCTGATTAGGGTTTGCCCTGGAGGCATTCATGCTACAATCAGCACCAAGAGAAGGATCACCAATAACATGACATTTAATATTTCTGGGAGGAACTTCTGTGTATATTAGCAATGGACTACAGAACACAGATCTACCTTCCTGATGAGAATAACTAATAAAGCTAGACAAATATAAACATGGAGAGAGTAAGTGGCTTACAGGGATGAAAGCCAGGAGAGGGTGAGATGGTGAGCCAGATACTAGGTTGCTTCCACTGCATGGTACTTGTTAATCTGGACAAGACAAGAACAAAAGTAAAATTCAGCACACCAACATTGAGATCTCAGGCAATTTACTCTCCACTTTGGGGTCCAGCCCACCCAAGAATAAAGGTAAATTCCCTCTCAAATAAATGTGGTACCCTGGGTCCATACCAAGTTCAACTATATAAAGGTCCTCAAAACTGGAACTTGGATTAAGATGGCCCAGGACTTCTATGATCCCCAGGAGCCTGGGCTTGTAAATAAAAATTTTCTCTGGGCTGGAGTGTAGCTCAATGGTAGTGATTGCCTAGCATGTTCAAGGCCCTGGGTTTGATCCCCAGCACTGAAAACTAAATAAAAATAAAATAAAAATATTTTCTGGAAGGAGATAATACATTAAGCTTCAAATTATTATTTTTTATGTGGGTACCAGGAGTTGAACTCAGGACCTTGAGCTTGCCAGCAGGCGCTTGTGCTGCTGAGCTATATCACTGGCCCTTTTTTTCCCTTATGTTGGTACCAAGAGTCAAACTCAGGACTGTGTGCTCGCCAGGCAGGTGCTTATGCTGCTGAGCTATCTCACCGGCCCTCAAATTATTATTATTATTATTTTTTTTTTTTTGTGGGTACCGGGGGGTCGACCTCAGGACCTCGTGCGCCAGCAGGCGCCCGTGCCGCTGAGCGATATCACCGGCCCCTTTTTCGTATGTGGGTTCCGGGAGTCGAACTCGGGCCCTCGCGCTTGCAGGGCAGGCGCTTAAGCCGCTGAGCCATCTCACCGGCCCCCTCAAATTATTTTTATAATGACTTTCAAATTCAATGTCCAGCACACAAACAAAAATCACTGGGCACATGAAATGAGTGAATGAGAACTAGGGGGAACCTGAGGCAGGAGAAGTTCTAGAGAGTATAACTATGAGACACAGATCTGAAACAGCCACACTCGCTAGGTTCAAGGAGAAAACTAGTGTAGGCATGGAACTGGAAGAGCCCATAAGGGACATGGCATACTTTAAAAGAGTCATAGAAATTGCAGTCCTGAGAACTATGAAATTCCAGAACTTGATGGTTAAGCAAAGGTTTAAAAGCAGATTAAAAATAGCCAAAGAAAACTAGTAAAATAGGTCAGATGAAAATATCCAGAGTAAAGCCATGTGTTGCAAAACAGAAAATACAGAAGATGGGAGATGGTAGAGGACCTAACAGACTTAAGAGTACCAGGAAGCAAGAGGGAAAGACAGAAGCCATATCTCGAGAGCAACCAAGAGGATTTCAAAACTGAGGAAAGCCACCAACACACAAATTCAAGCCCAACTAATTCCAAGCAGACGGAAGGAAGAGAAATCCACACTGTCAGCCAAGCTCAGATAATGGCAAACATCCACACAGAGGTCAGCCACACAGAGCTAATGGGGGAGACTTAGTGGGTAAGTGGGAGCAGGTGCCTTGACTCCCAAGCTCTCAACACCCCAAGGCACTTGTGGCAGTGCCAGACCAGCTGGTCACACCATAGTGTACCAGAAGAGGGAGCTTGCATTCTGGGTGCTTACAGGGGAATGGGAAGCAAATGACGCACCCCTGACTAGCCGTGTAGCAAGGGAGATGTCAGGCTGTGGGTGAGGCTGTGCTTGTGGAAAGAACTCAGATGTCTGCCTGGAGATCTCCATCCAGGACTTAGGGAAATACTATGCCCAAGCCTTTTGAGTCCTTTCTGCTGAGCCAGCCTATTGCTGGACACTGCAGGGCATTTCCAGGGCTATTGTGATAACCGGCAGGTTTGTCTCTCCTTATACACCCAGACATTGCACCTGAAACACAGAAAACCAAAAGCAAAGGGAGTGTCAGAGGCAGCCAGAGCAGAGCAAGACATATTGCCTGCAAAGGAGCAGCTGTTAAGTCAGCAGCAGACTTCTAAAGAGCTAGAACGAAAGGCGAAAGGTGGTGGTGTCTAGATCTTCAGTCTGCAGAAGGCAAATGACAGCCAACTCTGATTCTGTGGCAACCGAACACCCACTAAGAATGAAGGTGGGGCTGGAGTGTAGCTCAGTGGTGGAGCACTTGCTTAGCATGAATGAGGCCATGGGTTCCATCCCCAGCACAAAAAGAGAGGTAAAGAATGAAGGTGAAATACAGACATCATCTGATAAACTGAAACTGGAAGATTGCAGCACCAGAAGATCCAATGTCAGAGAAATTCTAAAGGGTGTTTTCCAGGCAGAAGAAAATGAGCCTGGATGGAAGATCATAGATATAGAAAAGAACAGAGAGTCATAAAAATCATAAGTATGGGGGCCAACTCAAATAAGTGCCACCCAAGTGCCACCGTTGTTGAATCGTTGTTCAACAGTTGTGCTTGTCTTTCCAATATGCACCTGTGTATTTACAGAGAACTGAAGTACATGTGAGTGAGATGTACCCACTAAGTTGAGAGAAGCCATAAACAGTGTTCACTGTTGTAAAGCTCCCACACAACCAAGGCTGCTCCATCACCAAGACAATGGGTGTTGGCATTTCTTGGGTGCCTGCTGAAAGAAGAGAAGACAGTGTAAATGAACAGAGGCTCAAACGTAGACTGGGACTTAACCAAATAGGCTGGAGAGGAGAGAGAAGGCCACAAAAGACAGGGAGAAAGCAGATGGGCGTTCACAGGAGATGGCAGACCGGAGCCCGAATCGATCAGTAGCGACACTTAAGTAAAGGAAACATGAGTGAATCAACGCCGATCATCAGGTCGGGGCAGCCCACGTGAGCGGCTGTTTCCTGGGATCACCAGCCCTGAGTCCACAGGCTGGAAGGATAGAAGGGCGCGGGACTTGTCCTCTGCAGCTGGGCAGTCACCACTTGCTCGAAGATGCCTTGCTCCTTCTTTGGGAAGGTTCCTATGCATGCCACTCTCACCCAGACACCCTTTGCACTCCCAGGAGTTGTGGGGCCTCATCTTGGTTCCTTCCTGGGTCTGCTTTATGCTCCCTTCTTTCCAGCTTCACCCTCACACACTTGCTCCCAGCCCAGGGTGCACCCTGCTCAGCGGGGAAGAGCTGGGCTGCTGTAGCTGACCCCCTCTCTTCCACAGCAGGATTGGCCACAGGCAAGTTGCTAGGCTTTCATTTTTAGCTCCCCATCCAAACCTATTTTTTTATTTGTATTTTTCCCCCAGAATAGTACATATGCACTGCTCAAATTTTAGGGAATATAAAACAGCACAGTCGGCCAGGTGTGGTGGCGCATGCCTGTAGTCCCAGCACTCAGGAGGCTGAGGCAGGAGGATTGAGCTCAAGGCCAGCCTGGGCTACACAGTAAATTCAGGACCAGCCTGAACTACACAGAAAGACCTTGTCTCAAAAAACCAAACCAAACAAACAGAAAACCCCCCAAAAACAGAGCTGGGGCTATAGTTCAGGGGCATGGGCGCCTGCCTGGCAAGTGCAACGTTCTGAGTTCGATTTCCGGTGCCAAACAAAAACAGCACAGAGATTGAGAGACAGTCACTGTTATGACTTGGCGATGAGATTCCTAGTCTTGGTATCTTTCTTTCTTTCTTTTTTTGTGGGGTTGGTCTTTTGAGACAGGGTCTCACTATGTAGTTCAGACTGGTCCTGAATTCACTATATAGCACAGGCTGGCCTTGAACTCACAGCGATCCTCCTGCCTCAGCCTCCCCAGTTCTGGGATTACAGGTGTGCACCACCATGCCCGGCTTCCTAATCTGTTTTCTATGTGTATGTGTGGCATTTTTCTTATAAAAGCGGTGTATGTGTACTGCTATGCACAGAAGTGTAATCTGCTGCTGCACTGGAAACCTTCCACATTGTCATGACTGCTCAGTTTCCATCATGTGTCTGTGTCATGGTTCATTAACTCATCTATCCACTGTTTATATTTTTTGTCCCAATGTTGCTGTAATAAATGATTGTCTATTTATCACACATTCCTGGTTGTTCTCTTAGGATAAATCACTGGAAGTGTCTTTGCTCTCCAGACACTGTGCCCACTTTTAGAGCTTCGCTAAATCCCTGCTGTTAATCTTTACTCTGGACTATGCCAAACTTTTCTGTGAGCTTCAGAAGTCTACCTTTTTAAAAGGAATGATCATTGAGAAGGTAGATATCTTTACTCTGACTTGAACATTATACAACGTATACATGTACAGTATAGAGACGTAATGTGGCATAACATGTTTTTTTATGTATCAGTTAAAAAAATTCAAAAAATGTGTCTTTTTGACAGTCCCTTTCTACCAGACTGACTTGTTATCTGCCCTTCCTTTTTCTTGTTGCATTACTGGGGGTTGAACCCAGGGTCTTTGCACTGAGCTATACCCTAGCACTTTAAAAATTCCAAGACAGGGTCCTGCTAGGCTGCTGAGTTGCCCAGTGCATTAGTCAGCTTCCGGGACACAGTACCGGACACTTGCAACTTGAAAGAGTGGAGGTTAATTTGGCTCATGGTTTCCAGGGATTCAGTCCATGGTCAGCTGGCTCCAAGGCAGGAGCATCATGGGGGAAGGGCTTGGACTAATGATCTTCCTTCCTCAGCCTCCCAGAGTGCAATAAGGTTTCTCATCAGATTTCCTGTTAGGATTATAATAAATTCTAGGCAGAGAACTTTCTTCTAGTAGTGACTGAAGCAGCCATGATCTGTTGTGGCCATATAAGGCCTCAGTGGGTCATATCCTCCCTGGACTGCTTAGAATTTGGTTGAGGTGCACATAACAGGATAACCCAAAGGTATAGTGGCTTAGACAAAACAGAAGTGAATTTCTCTGTCACAGATGAAGTCCAGAGGTGGGTGGACTAGGCTAGAATGACAGCTCTATGCAGTCATCTGGGCCTTTGCTCATTGCAGCTCCATCATCCCATCATAATGAAAGTAAGCTCATTATAAAAGTACAGCAGATATGAGTGTAACTTTTATACTCATGACCCAAAATGGCTACTAAAGTACCAAGCAAAACATCTCCAATCAAAGTAGCAAGAAGAAGGTGGGTGTACTCTTTCCTTCGAAGTAGACTTTCTAAAAGTAATGCTTACCACTTCTCCTTGCATCTCATTGGTCAGAATGTATTTAATCACATGACTACAATTTGCTTAGAGGACAAAAATATGTAGTATCGTAGCTAAATGGCTGACTGCCCAGATAAAAACTGAGGTCTTCTAAAGGTCAGACTGGCTAATGGGATGCAACTGAATTATTTACTACTCTGGGCTGAGTTGTGTCCTCTTAAAATTCATATGCCAAAGTCCTAAGCCCCAGAACCTCAGAATGTAACTGTATTTGGAGACAGAGTCTTTGAAGAGGTAGAAAAGGTAAACTGAGGTTACTATGGGCCCAACATAACTGGTGTTCTTATATGAAGTGGAGTTCAGGAAACAGAGACCTCACAGGTGAGGACATGGGGAGAAGCCATTTATAAGCCCTGGAGAACCAAACTTATCCACCTGGGTCTTGGACATGCAGCTTCCAGGCTGTTGGACCATAAAGTTTTGTTGCTGAAGCCCCACGCTGTAGCCCATGTTTGCTTGGGCAGCCCAAACAAACCAGTATATTTATTTGTTGCTGTGTTACAAACCATTCCAAAATGGACTGTCGTAACACATGTTCATGACTGCCTGGCCTCTGTGGCTTGGGAATCTGGGACTGGCTTACCTGGGACCCCTGTTCCCTGGCCTCTCACAGGGGTACAGCCAGATATCAGGGTCACCCATCAGCTGAGAGTTCTTTTGCTCAGTTTGGATGGAAATCATGAATCCGCCAAGTGCTGCTCCTTTGATGCTAGCAGCTCTGGGCTTTGAGGACTGGTGGCTGTCAGCCCCTCAGTGTCACAGCCTTGAGCTTAGGGTATATAACAGCAAGGAGCCACATATAGTTGTGGCCACATAAATTTGAGGTTCACATCTGCACAAAGACAAGAACCACATAATTTTAAAAAGATGAAAGTAAGTTCATTATAAAAGTACAGCAGATATGAATATAATCAAATAATATATTACCACGGAATGAGGAAAGGGACAGCACCAAAGATGAAGGATCTTGTATGAGATGGAACCTTTGGCAAGAGAGAGAGACAATGCCAACACTGTACCCAGTTTGTTAGTTTCTTAAGTACTGTGTTCAGACAAAAGCGACTTGGTGCCAACAGGCCTGTGTGTCTTAGAGCAGAGTTTCTTGGGTCTGGCTAAAACCAAGGACACTCTTACAGCACACTTGAGGCTATCTGTACATAACATTTCTTTCCCAGAGGAAATAGCTAGTTTCTCTGCTGAAAGGCAGCAGGCAAGGTCGTTGCAGCAAACACCTGCATTTCACTGATTCTCATCACTTTTAACCCTTTCCCTGACATTCAGCACAAGAGTCAGCAGAACATATGGTGTGAGCTGAAATAGCTTGTTGTACAATCAATCATGTTACTTTTTTTTATTTTATAGAATGCACAACAGTTAAACATAGTAAGCAGTACTAAAACAATACAGGATATTAATAAGGGATTGAACAAAGCTTGAAAGCAACGTTGTACAGAAACAAATGTAAGGAAGGGATACATCATCTATGTGGTCTGCGGAAACACACCACTCATCCAGTAGAGCAGCTCCGGAAGCTGTAGACATCCCGAGAAAGGAACACAGACCCATTAGCACTAATTTAGTCATATTACTGCCAGCCAAACACACGTTAGGGTCCCACCTTATACAGTGGATCCTTGACTTATGAACTCAATTGCTTTGCAAGAGCTGGTTGTAACTCAAGTTGGCTGTAAGTCAAGACTTTTTCCCATAAGAAATAATGGAAATACCCTAATGCGTTGGGAACCTCCCAAAGCATCCCTTAGCTAACCTTTTCATAATAATAAAGGATTGTATAATGTGCGTAATTTACCAGAAACCCAGCGGCAGCTGTGGGGACTGCTTCCAGCCGCCCCCGCCCCGCCCCGCCCCGCCCCGCGGGTCTCACCTCCCCGCCGAGGACCCACCTTCCCTCCATCGCCCCGCCCCCTCAGCGGCGCCACGGCCCTCCCGCCTCGCCCCGCCCCTTCATCTCACCCCGCCCTTCCCCAGCCTCGCCCCTCCTCTTTCTCATCCCGCCCCGCCCTTCACCCCGCCCCTCAGGCAGCGCCCCGCCTCTCTCCCGCCTCGTCCTCTACCCTCAAACCCGGCACCTTCGCTGGGCGAGGTTTGCGATCTCAGCCGGGCGGTGGCCCTAAGAAGAGAACGTGCGGGGGCGGGCGCGGCGTGGCGCCTCAGCCGGCCGTTGGAGGAGGCCGCGGCCTCGTCTGTCAGTCTCGCCTGCCCGGCCCCGCCTCCAGCGGCGCAGCGGCGCGGGACGTAGGCCACCGCGGGGTCTGCCGGGACGGCCCAAGATGGCTGGGATTTTGGGTTCCGCTTCTGCTCACGGCCCTGCGGCCCATTCATTGCCCCTCTGCTGAGCGGCGCCGCGTGCAGTGAGCCGGCCCGACACCTCCGGGGGTTGCCCCGCCGGGCGTGAGGGCGCCATGGCGACCCTGGAAAAGCTGATGAAGGCCTTCGAGTCTCTCAAGTCCTTCCAGCAGCAGCAGGCGCCGCCGCCTCAGCCCCCTCAGCCGTCGCCTCAGGCGCCGCCGCCGCCCCAGGCGCAGCCGCCCCCGCCTCCGCCGCCTGGCTCGTCGGGGCCCGAGGAGCCGCTGCCCCGACCGTGAGTCCCCGGCGGCCGCGGCCCGAGCCTGCGCGCGGCGACGGCGGCCGCGCTTCCCATCCCCAGCCCGTGGGTCGCTCGTCCTCCCCTGCGCCTCGCCCGCCAGTCACCCTCCCCGTCGGCCCCTCGCCCCGCTGGCCCCTCGCCCGGTATTCTCGGCCCCTCCGCTGGGCCGTGCGGGATCGCCGGGGCGCGTCGGGCCCCGGGCGTCGCGCCCTCCCCGCGTGTGCAGAGTTGGGAGCGAGCTTGTCTGTTTATCCGCGGGTAGTTGGGGGGGTGCGCGGAACTGTGGAGCAGCGAAGTTGGAGGCCCGAGAGCCGAAGGAAGGGGCGCGAGGCACCCCGGGAGTGGCCGCCGGGCGCGGGGATGCGATGACATAATGCTTAGGACGCCGCGAGCGGCGCGGGGAGCGAGCGCGCGTGCGGCGGGGCTGCCTCGGAGGGGCACCTTCGCAGCCGGCGACGCAGGCGCTTCCCGCACGCCTGCCTTCCCGTTTAGTTCCTAATCGCAGGGTGGTAACAGGGATTTAAGCATCTTCTGAGAGACCGGTTTATTCAATATCAGGTTGCATCGCGGGCATTGGGGTTGTGGTTGCCAAGGATTGGTGAGCTGTTTAGATAGCGATGGTTAGTATGGTTGACTTATACGTTAGGAAGAATTGACTGTGTATTGCCTACTTTTTTGTTGGAAATAAAAGGGACCAACTGGGAAGGGGGTAGTTGACTGCTGGAGTGAGTGAATGAGATATACATGCCATCAATGTTGCCGTCGGGCCTGGTAGATGCTGGGGCATCAGCAGACTCTGTGGGCATCTCAGGTGTCCAGATAAACGCCAGTAAAAGAGCTCCTGTTTGGTTCACGGCTGACATCCTGTTACTCATCCGAAGCCAGGGGTCTCTGCTGCTTGTGCTTGCAGAGTTTTTGAAACAGAAAAATGGACCATAAATAACATCTAACAGAACTCCAGGACTTGTCCTGGAAGTCTTTGTGTGCTGAGTGTTCAGCCAGTGGCCTGCTGCAGTTCAAATGTTTTTCTCGCCCGTGGGCATTTTATTTCTGATCTGGATTTGTATAAGGCGGCAGTTAATAAGGAGCATTTTCAGGAAGCAACTCCTTAAATAATCTTATTTTGTTAAGACCCATTCACTTTTTTTTTTTTTTTTTTTTTTTTTTTGTGGGTACCAGGGGTTCGACCTCAGGACCTCACGCGCCAGCAGGCGCTTAAGCCGCTGAGCCATCTCACCGGCCCAAGACCCATTCACTTTTAGTAATATTTCTTGTTCTTTGTTTCTGATAGGATCCTTGCCTTGCCCTGAGAGTTTAATTAGAAAGTGAGGATTTGGGGGGTGATGCTGGTTTACTTCATAGAATAAAATCTAGAAATAAATTTTTCTCCTAAAAAGTAAAATACTTGTTCATATACTTAAAGGAGTTTTTGGAAAACGGTTTGACATATCTCTGCACAACTAATTTCTGATCATTCTGGGTCTTATTGAAGTACCTTTCTAGGTGGTAGGTAGGAGACATGGAAGTTTATGCAGTGCCTGTGTCTTGAAGCCGGGCTCTGGGTGGGAAGGAAGGCCTTACTGCTGTGGGCTGCTTCAAACACAAGTTTAATCTGTTATGTTTGCCTAAGTAATACATTAACATGATATGATTCCTAAATTAGGTAAGTGTAATAATGGAAATGGTTCCCTCCCACCCCTTGCTCCTCAGGAGCAAGCACTGCTGTACTTCCTTATGGATCCTTTTCAATATAATCTGTGCATATATTAAGATAGATTTTAAATTACTTTCAAACAAAAGTAGTTTAATAACTTTTAAAGTTCTTAGCATGCTGTGAAATTCAATTACATTAGGCTTAATATTATTTTAGGTAAAATGCATACATATCATATTTCTATGTACTTTGCTGTTGAGAAAGCAGGTATTCATTAATCTCAAGTAATAGGCTTACTGCTCATAAGTTTAGATCTTGCATATCTGTTCACATGCTTCAGCTGAAAGGTCTTCTTCCCAAAGCAAGGCTGTTCATATCAGTGTAGAAAGTATCTTTCCAGTTTCTATGGCTCTTATTCTCTTGCATGGAACTAGTGTTACAGCCAAGCATGTTCTCTGTTCACTGTATGGGATTTCTGGGTTGGGTTGGCTACAAGTGTCAGCAAGCCTAGTGTGCTTTTAGGAGCCTAAGAGTCACTGCAAGGCCACTGACATTTGCTTTTGACACTTTCTCATTCTCCTTCAGGTTCCCACCTATTTTTTTCCCTGGCTGTAGTTGTTCATTCATCAGTAAATATTTACTGACCATCTCCTGTGTGCCAGGCACTGTTCTGTGTGCAGGGCTTAGTGAACAAGTTGTGCCTTCATGAAACTTTCATTCTAGGGAAGGACACAGTAAGCAAGATAGATAAGTAAAATGTATAGTACATTAATAATAAAAAGCAACAGCAAAGCAGGGAAGGGGACTAGGAAAGGTCAGGGCTACTAATAAAGTGTTGATGTTTTGGATAGAATGCTCAGGGAGTGTCCACTGAGTTGATGGCTTTTGAAGAGAAACATGAAAAGAGTCAGGGTTCTAGCATGAGTGTGGATGGTGGAAGACTGTTCCGTACACCCCACAGGGAAGCATGTCTAAAGCCCCTCTGTTGGACGAATAACAAGGAGGTTATTTTTGCTGTGTTACTTGAGTGAAGGGGAGATGAAATAGGAGGTGAGGTCAGCGGTAGAGGGAGTGTCATATCAGAGGACGTCACTTTCTTTGTAGGTAGAATAGACTTGGGCATTCAAATGAGAAGTCATTAGAAGGTTAGATCAGAGGAGTGGCCTGGTCTGAATTCTATTTTAAAATGAACTTTGGCTGACAGTGGAGTGAAGGGGAACACAGGTGGAGCAGGAAGCCAGCTGGAAGAGGGAGGATAATGGATCCCATCAGGATGTGGGTAGTGGGCAAGGTGGGAAGTGACTGGATTTTGGAGGTAGAACCAACAAGACTTGATCTCTGCTAAGCCTAATGTAATGCAGCCATAGTTGGTGTTATCAGTTATGATTGCATTCAGCTGCAAATAACAGAAACCCTGTTGCAGGAGCTTAAACAGGTCACAGGCAATAGTTGATTGTTAGACAAAAATAAGTCTGTTTGAGGGAGTTCAAGATCACAGACCCAAGCTTTTTCTTATACTTAGCTTGCAAGCCCTTGTCCTCATTCTTTTACTTTTTTTTTCTTTAAAGTTATTTGTATTTTTCTTACTGATTTGTATCTGTTCTTTATGTGTTCTGGATACTAGGCCCTTATCAGACACATGATTTGTAAAACTTTTCTCCCTTTCTATGGCTTGTGTTTTTACTTTCTTGAAAGTGTCCTTTGAAACACCAAGTTTTAAATTTTGGAAAACCCAGCTTCTCTTATTTTGTCTGGGTGCTGTGCATTCTGTGTCTTATCTAAAAAACCATTGCCTAATCCGAAGTCACATATTTACTCCTACGTTTTCTTCTACAAATTGTAGAAATTAAGCTCATATTTAGGACTGATCCATTTTGAGTTAGTTTTTATACTTGGTTAAGGTAGGACTCCAACTTTTTCTTTCACATGTGGATTATCCCATTATCCCAATCCCTATTCACTTGTGTTGGTGCTCTTGTTGAAAATTAATTGCCCATAAACGTATAGATTTATTTCTGGGCTTCCCATTTGATTCCATTGATCTATGTCTGTCCTGCGCCAGTACTGTACAGTCTTGATTACCAAAGTTTGTATCACAGTTTGTGAAAGGAGAATCCCTCCAACTTTCTTTTTAAAAATTGATTTAGCTATTCTGGATCCCTTGCATTTCCATATGAATTGTAGGATTGGTTTGTTTGTTTCTACAAAGAAGCCAGCTGGGATTCTGATTGGGATTGTATTCAATCTGTAGATCAATTTGAGGAGTGATGCCATTTTAACGGCATTAAGTTTTCCATCCCAGGAATGGCAGACTTTTATGTAGTAAATATTTCAAGCTTTGTGGACAGTGTCTTAGTCACAGCCTGTCAGCTCTACCATTGTACTATGAAAGCAGCTATAGATGATATATAAGTGAATGAATATGTCTGTGCCAGTGAATTTTTATTAATAACTATGAAATTTGTATTTCATATGACTGTCACATCATGAAACATTGTTCATCAATTTTTTTGGACAACTATTTAAAACTGTAAAATGGGCCAGTGAGATGGCTCAGTGGCGTAAGCGCCTGCCCGGCAAGCGCGAGGGCCCGAGTTCGACTCCCGGATCCCACATACAGAAAAAGGGCTGGTGATATCGCTCAGCGGCACAGGCGCTTCCCGGCGTGCGAGGTCCTGAGGTCAGCCCCCCGGTACCCAAACACGCACAAATAAATAAATAAATAAATAAATAAAACTGTAAAAACATTTCTTGTGGACTGGTTAAAAACAGCCAGTCTGCAGTTTGTCCACCCCTAAATTAAAATGTCATAGAGATTTATGCCTATGTTTTCTTCTAAAAATTTTAGTCACTTCTCACTTGGTCCATCTTTCCAGGACAAGGACTACTTTGGGGGAAGCGTTTCTTTTTTGGTTGCTTTGTATTAATGAGTTTAAAACATTGTAAAAGTTATGCATCATAAGAACATCTTCAGATACCATAGCAGATGAAAAACAGAGCCTTCTACTCTGTCCTCCTAGTCTCACTTCTTAAAAATGACAACTATTTTTGTGTTTTCTTCCCAGATTTTTAAATGCATAGACAAGCAATTAAGTGTGTCCTTTTTGTTTGCATGACTGAGATCACACTATATTTGTATTTTTCACATAACAATGTTACAGATCTTGTTGCTTAGCAGAACATACAATTCTTATTAACTGCAACATAATATTGTAGAATTTTTTGAAAGATGACTTCTGGAGATGTACAGGCAAGGGTCTGACACTGTCCACCTCCAGCCCCTCCAAGTGAGCCAGCTGCTTTGTGAACTACCTTGAGTGGGTCCACCCTCAATATATTTAATCTTACCCGGACTGCAAGAAGGAAAAAGAAAATATCTTGAAAGGTACTGCTTACCATTGTGTCAAATTGGCAGCTCGGATGCTGGGGTATTCCAGAGACAGGGTATTCCAGAGATCCTTCTACTCGGTGTGTTCTCAGGGCCAGCAGTTTGATGTGTACTGGAGCTTTTAATGCACCTAGCATTTCTGCTCACCCTTAGACTACCAAATCAGAGTCTGCATTTCAGCAAGTTCTGCAAGTGATTTACATGCATACTATAGTCGAGAAGTTCCACTGTAGGTGCTCAGGCCTGACCTTTGTTGTTGCTAAGCATGCTGTAAACATTTGGGAGGGAAGAGCATGGTGTCTGTATGTGTCCTGGTGTAGCTGAGGCCATATGTTGTATTTGTCCTCAGGCCATGGAGCAGTTGTGTAGCTGGGAAGTATCTTGTAATTCCAGCAAGTGACCTGAGGTGGGCATTTAGAGAGCTCCCAGCTAGGGTAATAGGGAGCTGAACTAGGTGGCCTGGAAGGTCCCTTTCACCCAGGAACTGTTCTGGGCTCCAGGGTTACAGCTGTGAACAAGACTGGTGGTGAGAAACACTGTGGAGCCAAACAGCAGAACGACAAGTGCTGTGCAGTGTTCTTGAGATACGAAGGAGAGCTGCATTGAGAAGGTAGCACTTGGGCCTAAGGGAGGGCGAAGCCACTTGGCTCTGTGGAGGAAGAGCGGTCCAGGTAGAGGGACAGATGGTAGGAATGCTTCCCGTCTGCCAGGGCGAGGGAGAGACCAGTAGCTGGAGCACAATGAAGGGCAGAAATATGAGACAAGGTGAGAAAGAGAAGCTAGAGATGAAGTTGATCATATAGAGCCTTGTGTACCCTATATTGTGTGGAAGAACAGGTGATTTATGTTTTTATTTTATTTTATTTTATTTTATTATTATTTTTTTTTTGTGGGTACCAGGGGGACGACCTCAGGACCTCGCGCGCCAACAGGCGCCCGTGCCGCTGAGCGATATCACCGGCCCCTTTTTCGTATGTGGGTTCCGGGAGTCGAACTCGGGCCCTCGCGCTTGCAAGGCAGGCGCTTACGCCGCTGAGCCATCTCACCGGCCCTGATTTATGTTTTTAAAAGATCACTTTGACAACAGCACATACTTGTGATGATGCAGAGAGCCGGGTCGTTTCATTCACTGTTGGTGGAGGAATATAAAATGAAACAGCCACTCAGGGAAGACAGTTGGGCGGTTTCTTATGGAACCGAATGTGTAATTACTATACAGCCCAGCAATTGCTCTCCTGGGGGGTTAATCCTGGAGAAATGAAGATTTAGGGTCACACAATAACCTGTACACAAATATTCATAGTAGCTTTAGTCATAATTTTTAAAACCTGGAATCAGCTTAGATGCCCTTCAACAGGTGAATGGTTAAGCTGCTCAGCAATAAAAAGGAATTCCAACTACTGATACTTGCAGCTGTTTGGATAATCTCAAGGAAATTATGCTATTGAGAAAAGGCAGTCCCAAAAGTTTCCACATTGCATAATTGTATTTGTTTAATTAATTAATTAATTCATGTATTTATTTGCAGTGCTAGGGATCAAACCCAGGGCCTTGCACATGCTAGGTAAGTGCTCCACCACTGAGCTACATCCATCCCAGCTCCTATATATATAATATTTTTTAAATGGCAGTTTTAAGAATGCAGAATAGATTGGTGGTTGCCAGGGCTTAAGGACAGGGTAGTAGTATTGAGGTGTGGAAAGAGGGAAAAAAGTGAGCGTGATTATATAAAAGGGGAGGATGGAGTCCTTGTGTTGTAAATGCTCGTTATCCTGAACTAAGGACACACACACACATAAGCAATCTCATAAAACCAGTGGATTATATCAGTGTAGATAATCTGGTTATGTGATATGGTGCAGTTTTGGAAACTACTACCATTGGGGGAAACTGGGCAGAGATCTCTGTTGTTTCTTACACCTGGAAATGAATCTGCAGTTATCTCAGTGAAAACTTCAGTTAAAGCAACAAGGCTGTCCAAGGCTACAGGGAGGAAGATGGTGGATGGGTGGTGGTACTGAGATAACCAAAGCTGGACGTGCTCGTGGCTTGTGCCAGGCTGGTGGCGGTGGTGGTGGTGGTGGCAAGAAGTGGTCAGGTTTTAGATCTCTTTTGGAAGAAAAGCGGACAGGATTTGCATAGATATTTTTAAAATTGAGGGTACAACTCACAAACCACAAAATTCACCATTTCACAGGTTTTTAGCATATTCCCAAGGTTGTTCACTGTGGTCACCTCCAGGACGTTTCATCACCCCACAGAGAAACTTCCTGCCCTGGAGCTAGCAGTCTGTTTGTGTCTGTGGATCTGCCCCTTCTGGACATCACACGTGGATACAATTGTACAGCATTAGGCCTTCTTGACTGACTTTTTTTCACTTAGTATGGTTGATTTTTTTAATTATATTTTTTATTTTTAATTGGCAGGTAGTAATTGTACGTGTTAATGGACAGATTGGGTTTTTTTTTTTTTTTTTTTTGTGGGTACCGGGGGGTCGACCTCAGGACCTCGCGCGCCAACAGGCACCCGTGCCGCTGAGCGATATCACCGGCCCCTTTTTCGTATGTGGGATCCGGGAGTCGAACTCGGGCCCTCGCGCTTGCAAGGCAGGCGCTTACGCCGCTGAGCCATCTCACCGGCCCAACAGATTGGGTTTTGAATTGCATTTTCTCCTAGTAACTGCTCTTGTATTCAGTTAACTCATTAGCAGGAAAGATGTTATTTTAGTGGCTCCTTTTCTGTGCTAAAGAGTGTGGAGTGGGGAAATCCTATGCCTGGCTTCCCTAATCAAACAACACTTGTATTTTAGAGTAAAACCTTGGTAGGTGTATCTGCATACTGGTTGTCTTTCTTCTATTTTTACAGCTCTGGATTTGATTTTCAGCTCTGTCAAATGAGCCTTTCTCTGAGCCCTGGTCTTTTCATACATAAAATAGGGGGATATAACTCTGCAGCATATAGCCTGAGATTCTTGTGAGGACTGATCAGATGATGTAACTTTCTGTCCCTGACGTGTCTGACTCCTGCCACTAGAGCTTGCTGAATCTAAAGTATCTAGCTCCTACTACATCCTCAAGATGTAGTCATTGGATGAATCCTTGGATTATAACTTGTATTTTGTTATGCATAAAGCCCTTTCATACTTCTTAACTTTTGTTTTTCATGATATTTTCTCTACTATTTTTTACCAGTTTCATGCTTTAGAAACTTGTTTTCCATTATTATAAAATGTACACACAGAGTGGCTGTCTTAGTTACTTCTCTTGTTGCTGAGACAAAATACCCAACACCTTAAAGAAGGAAAGATTTATTGTAGCCCACAGTTTGCAGACGTTTCAGTCCATAAGAGCTGGCTCCAAGGCAGCGCAGCATGGCAGAAGGGCATCGCAGAGGAGGAACAGTTCATGACGGGTAGAATTCAGCAAAGTAGAAGCAGCAGTGACAACAGCAGCTCTGTCTCTGTCCCTTATATTCTCTCCAGGCTGCATACCTTTAGGGCAGGTAGCACTCACACCCAGGATGGGACAGCCTAACCCTAGCATCACACCACGAATCAATCCCAGCATCACATCCTTAATCCCAGCATCACACCTTGTAGATCCAGCCACCTCTGAAAGCTCCACCTATGACTGCATAAGGTTTTGGGGGGATATCTAGACATAAGCGATAACATTCTGCCCCTGGCCCTCAAAAGATTCATGCACATTCCTTTATGCAAAAGACAGTTAGTCCATCTCTGAAAGTTGCCAAAGTCAAAACTGTTTGAGCATTGCTGAAAAGTCAAAGTCTCCTCTGAGGTTTAACACAACTTTTAGCTGTGAGCCCCTTTACAAATGAAAAGAAAGTCAAACATTTCCAACATACAGTGGCACAAGATAAATATTACCATTCCAAAAGGTACAAAGAGGGGGATAGAAAGCAACAGGAGAAAAGCAAGTTCAAAAATCTAGGGCAAACATTAAGTCCTGTAGTTCCATGTCCAGCATGTGAGATCATCTGTGGTAAGATGTGAACACCAAAGGGCTTGGGTGGCTCTGACCCTATGGCACTGCAGATGGTTGTAGCTCCCATAGCTTCTCTCTTGAGCTGGCTTTGCTCATTCCTTGCAGCTTGCCTCAGATGATTCATGTTCTCCAGCCTTCTGGAGCCTCCACTGCACGTTTGGCTTCACACAGCTTCACAAACTCCTCTCTTAGGAGCACACTGCCTGGCTTCCCAGGCCTTCTTCTGAAATCAGGGTGGAAGCCTACCTGATCCCACAGCTCTTGCATTCTGCATGCATCTAAAACCAGCACCATGTGGATGATGCTGAGTTCTGCTGACAGCTGGAGCAGTAGCCAGGCTTTCTTCTGTTGGCTGTGGTCAAGGGCCTATGAACCAAATCCCCAGGAACAACTTCCCTGGGCTGCCACCATTCTGGAACATGGTGCTCAGGGTCTCTTTTCTCAAAGCAAATTCCTTCACCTTTGCACCCTTTAGGCTGCAAAGGCTGAGTCTTGCTGTTCTTGTGATTCCTCAGGCCATCTTTTCCATTCTCCTGTTTATTCTCAGCAATCAAGTTCTTTGCTCTACCTTGCAGTCTGCAGCTTTACTGGAGCTTTCTTTCTGGCCACACTCACAACATTTTGAATCATTCTGCTGGGCTCTTTGCTCTTGATTCTCAACATAGATCTGGCTAATAGTCTCCAACAGTAGCCATGCCACTGCTTCAACATTAGACTGCCTTGAAATTTCTTCTGCAAGATTAATTAGTGCACCACCCTTAATCTCAGTCTCAGGCAAAGTCTCTGGACAAGAGCAAAATGCAGATAAACCTTCTGCTGAGGTATAATACACATGTTCTATGGTCCAAAAGCCAGTGCAGTCCTTCTTCCAGCAGAAAACAGCCTGGTCTTTACTAGCAGCATTTCTATCAGAATTCTGGTCTTCTGAGCTCTGACATCAGGTACAGTTTAAGGCTTTCCAGGGCTGCTGCTTCAGCTGGCATCTCCAAACCTTTCTAAATTCTTCCCACAAGCCAATTCCAAAGGCTTCTGAACCACATGGTCAGGTACAGTCACAGCAATGACCCCACTTCTCTGGTACCAGATTCTGTCTTAGTGACTTTTCTCATTGCTGAGACAGACTACCTGGTACCCAGAGTTAAAGGGAGAAAGGTTTATTGTAGCTCACAGTTTGTAGAGGTTTCAGTCCATAATCAGCTGGCTTCAGGCAAGGTGGCATGGCAGAGGGGCATCACAGAGGAGAAACAGTTCATGGCAGGCGGGATGCATTAAAATCAGCAAGCAGCAGGTGATGACAGCAGCCCTCTTTGTGTTCCTTATATTCCATCCAGGCTACCCGCCCTCAGGGTGGGCAGCACTCACACCTAGGGTGGGCCTTCCCATTGTCCACACTCAGAGCTGCGCCAAACCAACTGGTGGACTAACTGAGTAATTACACACCTTTAATCCCAGCACCACACACTCTAGATCCAGCCACCTCTGAAAAGCTCCCCTTATGACTGCGTGAGGCTTTTGGGGGACATCTAGATACTAGCCATAACAGCGCTGTATAAAACCTGTCACCATTGTCAGGACACAGCATTGATGGCACCCCAGAGGCCCCTTCCCCAGTGTTTCTCCCTCTTTAACACCCACAACCACTGTCTGTTTTATGGTAATTGTTTGCTTTGCTGCCAGTTTTATCACACAAGTATACATCTTTAAACAATCTCATTTGATTTTGTCCAGGTTTTTTACTTTTTTTTTGGTGCTGGGGATGGAACCCAAGTTCAGCACACACTACACTGAGCCATGTCCCCAGCTCCTACCCGATTTTGAATGTCATGAGACCAAAATCATACAGATCTAAGTATACATACCTATGCATATGTACATACCTACATATGTATGTGGCTTCTTTTTATTCAGTATTATATTTTTAAGATTTACTCATGTAGTTAGTCCATTTTTGCAGCTATATAATATTCCCTTGTATGAATTATGGGATAATTATTTTCCTACTTTTCAGTTGTTTTGGACTGTTAAGTTTTTTTTTTTTTTAAGAGAAAAAAATAGAACAAAATTTCAAAACAACATAATAGGGTAACAGTAGTTAATATATTACGTATTGTTATCTTTAAATTAGTTACTCAGGGTACAAGATATCAGCACTCAATTGTCCAAACATTATTAGCACAAATCTTTCTTTTCAATGAACTAAACAAAATTAGTAGTGTATCTATCTTACCTACTATATATATATATATATATATATATATATATATATATAATTTTTTTCTTTTCCCTTCTTTCTTTTCCACATTCCCCCATCCCAGTTTCTCTTTCCTTTTGACCAATTTCTTCCTGTTTTACCATACCTGTTGTACATTTTGGATCTTATTTACTCTTTCAGTTTCTCACACTAGGGAGACAATACAATGTTTACACATGTGCGTCCGGTTTATTTCACTTATGAGTATTTTCTTTTTTTTTTTTTTTTTTTTTATTTTAAAGAGAAGAAAAAAAACAAAACAAATCAAAAGAAGAACAAATTTTCAAAACAACATAATAGGAGGGTAACAATGGTTAATACATTACGTATTACTATCTTTAAGTTAGTTATTCAGGACACCAGACATTAGCATTCAATTGTCCAAACATTATTGGCACAAACCTTACTCTTCAATGAACTAAGTAAAAATGGTAGTGTATCTATCTTAACCATCTTATATATATATATATACAATTTTTTTTCCCTTTCCCTTCTTTCTTTTCCCTATTCCAGTCTCTCTTTCCTTTTGACCAGTTTCTTTTTGATTCACAATATCTATTGTACATTTTGGATCTTATTTACTCTTTCAGTTTCTCATACTAGAGAGATAATACGATGCTTACAATGTGCTTCTGGTTTATTTCACTTATGAGTATTTTCTCGAGTTGCATCCATTTACCTATAAAAGTCTCCAGTTTATCCTTCTTTATGGCTGAATAGTACTCCATTGTATAAAAATACCACATCTTTCTTATCCATTCCTCAGTTGATGGGCATTTGGGTTGTTTCCAAGATCTGGCTATTACAAATTGTGCTGCTATAAACATGGGTGCACATATATCGCTGTGGTACGATGTTTTTAATTCTTCTGGGAAGATGCCCAGAAGGGGAATAGCTGGGTCAAATGGGACCTCCAACCCTAGTTTTCTGAGGAATCTCCACACTGACTTCCACAGTGGCTGTACCAGTCGACACTCCCACCAACAGTGAAGAAGGGTTCCTTTTTCCCCACAGCCCCTCCAGCATTTGTTATTAGTTGATTTCTTAATAGTAGCCATTCTTTCTGGCGTGAGATGGTATCTCAGTGTTGTTTGAATTTGCATCTCTCGAATGACTAGTGATGTTGCACATTTTTTTGTATATTTGTTTGCCATTAGTATTTCTTCATCTGAGAAATGTGTATTCATCTCAGATGCCCATTTTTGGAGTAGGTCTTTAAATTTGGGAGGTCTGATTTTTTTGAGTTCTTTATATGTTCTCGATAGTAATCCTTTGTCTGAGGAACAGCTGGCAAACATTTTTTCCCACATTGTGGGTTGTCTCTTCACTCTGTTGGTGGTTTCTCTTGCTGTGCAAAAGCTTTTTAATAAGGTGAGATCCCAGTTATTGATTCTTTGGGATAGTTCCCGTGCGGTTGAGTTTTTATTCATAAAGTCTTTGCCTACACCAATGTCTCCAAGGGTTTTACCTATCCTACCTTCCAGCAGATTTAATGTTTCTGTTTTAATATTTAGATCTCTGATCCATTTTGAATTTAGTTTAGTGCATGGTGAAAGATATGGATCTAGTTTTAATCTTCGGCATGTGTAGAGCCAGTTTTTCCAGCACCATGTATTAAAGAGGCTATCTTTCTTCCCGCGAATGTGTTTGGCACCTTTGTCAAAGATAAGGTGGCTTAGTATGTCTGGGGTTGTTTCAGCATCTTCTAATCTGTTCTATTGATCTTCAGGTCTGTTTTTTTGCCAGTACCACACTGTTTTTATCACAGTAGCTTTATAGTATAATTTCAAGTCGGGGATTGTGATGCCCCCTGCCTTGCCTTTGTTGCCCAGAATTGCCTTTGCTATTCTAGGTCTCTTCTGATTCCAAATGAATTTTAGGATTGTTTTCTCTAATTCTGTGAGATATGCTGTTGGAATTTTGATTGGAATTGCATTAAATCTGTATAACAATTTTGGAAGTATGGCCATTTTCACTATATTGGTTCTTCCTATCCAGGAGCAAGGGATATCTTTCCATTTTCTGATATCCTCTTCAATCTCCTTTTTCAGAGTACTGTAGTTTTCAGTATAGAGGTCTTTTACATCCTTCGTGAGGTTTATTCCTAGGTATTTCATTTTTTTGGATGTTATTGTGAAAGGTATTGTTTCCCTAATTTCTCTTTCAGTAAGTTTGTTATTTGTGTACAGGAAGGCTATTGACTTTTGAGTATTGACTTTGTATCCAGCTACACTACTGAATTTGCTTATTAAATCTAGCAGTTTTTTAGTGGAGTTTTTGGGATCTTCTGTGTAGAGTATCATGTCATCTGCAAATAATGATAATTTAGCTTCTTCCTTTCCAATCATTATTCCTTTTATTTCTTTCTCTTGTCTAATTGCTCTGGCTAAAGTTTCCAGAACTATGTTGAATAAGAGTGGGGACAGTGGACATCCTTGTCTTGTTCCTGATTTTAGAGGGAAGGCTTTCAGTTTTTGGCCATTTAGTATAATATTGGCTGTTGGTTTGTCATAGATAGCTTTTACCAGGTTGAGATAAAGACCCTCTATTCCAATTTTCTGTAGGGTTTTTATCATGAAAAGGTGCTGGACTTTGTCAAAAGCTTTTTCTGCATCTATTGAGATGATCATGTGATTTTTGTCTTTGGTTCTGTTAATATGCTGTATTACATTTATTGATTTACGTATGTTGAACCATCCCTGCATCCCTGGGATGAATCCAACTTGGTCATGGTGTATAATCTTCTTGATGATTTGTTGGATTCTGTTTGCCAGTATCTTATTAAGGATTTTTGCATCTATGTTCATTAGGGAGATTGGCCTGTAGTTCTCTTTCTTAGTTGGGTCCTTCTCTGGTTTTGGTATCAGGGTAATGCTTGCTTCCAGGAATGAATTTGGGAGTATTGCTTCCCTTTCAATTTCATTGAAAAGTTTGAGAAGTAGGGGCGTTAGGTCTTCTCTAAATTTCTTGTAGAATTCGGCAGTGAATCCATCAGGGCCTGGACTTTTCTTTGTTGGGAGGTTTTTAATTACATCTTCAATTTCATTGGTTGATATTGGTTTATTTAGGATTTTTAAATCTTCTTGATTTAGCTTTGGTAATTCATACGAATCTAGGAATCTGTCCATTTCTTCTGCATTTTCCATCTTAGTAGAATATAAATTTTCAAAATAGGTATAGATGATCTTCTGGATTTCTGCAGGGTCCGTCGTGATATCACCCTTTCCATTTTCAATTGCATGGATTTGAGTCTTTTCTTTTCTTTTTTTAATAAGGTTGGATAAGGGTTTGTCAATCTTATTTATTCTTTCAAAGAACCAACTTTTTGCTTCATTGATTCTTTGTATTGTTTTTTTATTCTCCAATACGTTAATTTCTGCTCTGATCTTTATAATTTCCTCCCTTGTACGGGCTTTTGGCTTAACCTGCTCTTCTTTTTCTAGAAGCTCGAGGTTCACCCTTAAGTTGTTTATTTGCGCTTGCTCTATTTTCCTGATATAAGTATTTAATGCTATAAATTTCCCTCTTAGGACTGCTTTCATTGTATCCCATAAGTTCCGGTATGTTGTACTGTCATTATCATTCAGTTGTAGAAAGTGACTAATTTCTTCTTTAATTTCATCTGTGACCCATTGGTTGTTCAGGAGGATGCTGTTTAATTTCCATGTGTTTAGGGAGTTTTTGTGGGATCTTTTGCCATTGATTTCCAATTTCATTGCACTATGGTCTGATAATATGCATGGGATAATTTCAATTCCTTTGCATTTACTTAAGCAGGTTTTATGAGCTAGTATGTGGTCTATTTTGGAGAACGTCCCATGTGCAGCTGAGAAAAATGTGTATTCTGATGTTGTGGGATGGAACACTCTGTAGACATCTACTAAGTCCATTTGTTCAAAAGTTTGGTTCAGTTCTACTATTTCATTATTGATTTTCTGTCCAGTTGATCTATCTTTTTGTGACAGTGGAGTATTGAGATCTCCCAATATAATTGTATTAGTGCTTATTTGATTTTTCATGTCCTTTAGTACTTGTTTTATATAGCTGGGTGCATTGGTATTTGACGCATATATATTTATGATCGTTATCTCTTCCTCTTGGATTGTTCCCTTTACAAGGATGTAATGACCGTCTTTATCTCTCTGAATCCTTCTTGGCTTGAAGTTCACTTTGTCTGCAAAAAGAATAGCTACCCCTGCTTTTTTCTGGGTTCCTGTGGCATGGAGTATTGTTTTCCATCCTTTGACTTTCAGTCTATGAATTTCTTTCTGAATTAAATGTGTTTCTTGTATACAGCATATTGTTGGATCTTGCTTCTTGATCCATTTCGCCAGTCTGTGCCTTTTGATTGGTGAATTGAGACCGTTAACATTGATGGTTAAAACTGATATGTATTGACTTGTCATGATATTTTCCTGTTGTTGGTTCCCACTCTTTGTTTTTCCGCTTTCCGGCTATTTAATTATTTGCCCTGCCTGGTGGATTCCTTCTGTTGGGGTTCCTATCTCTTTCTAGAATGTCCTTCAGAACGTTTTGGAGTGCTGGTTTGGTGGTCATAAATTTTCTCAGATGTTCTTTGTCATGAAAGTATTTTATTTCTCCATCAATTTTGAAAGATAGTTTTGCAGGGTACATCAATCTGGGCTGAAAATTATTTTCCTTTAGAGCTTGCAATACGTCATTCCAAGCTCTTCTTGAATTGAGGGTTTGTGCTGAAAAGTCAGCTGTGATTCTGATGGGTTTTCCTTCATAGGTGATTTGTCTCTTCTCCCTAACAGCTTTTAAGATTCTGCCCTTCTGTTGAATTTCTGGGATCTTGACTATAATATGTCTGGCTGAAGTTTTTTTTTGATCATGTCTAGTTGGTGTTCTAAAAGCTTCACTTATAGGGGTGTCAAATTCCTTTTCTCTTCCAGGAAAGTTCTCCCTGATTATGTCTTTGAACAAGGTTTTAATGTCGTTGATGCTATCTCCTGCTTTTTCATTTATTCCAATTATTCTTAAGTTGTTTATCTTTGAGTCATCTAGCAGCTGCTGAATTGATTTTTCATGGTCCCTTGCTATTTTTAAGAATTTTTCCATTACATGTTCACTAATTGCAAGCCTGTCTTCTATATCTGAGATCCTGTCCTCGCATTGGCTTATTCTGCTACAAATAACTTTCAATGGAATTTTTTATCTCTTGGATATCTGCTTGAATCTGCCTTATGGATTCCATTTCTTTCCTATGCTGAGCATTCATGGTTTCTATAGTTTTCTTAAGTTCATCTATTTTTTTGTCTGTATCAGCTATAGTGTCCTTAAGCATGGTCTTCATTGTAGACATTATCTCTGCAGTTATCTGTGAGATTATTTCTGTTTTAATTTTTTCCAGAACCTCATTCAGTTGTTTTGTTGTTACCACTTCAGATAGGCCAGGTGGGTGGCTTTCGGATTGTCCCACCTCGTTGCTCCCTAGGTTTGCCTTTGGTGAATTGGATGTGTGCGGTTGCATCTTGTTTAAGTGTCGTCTCATTTTTTCTTTCTTTAATTCCTGGGGTGATGTTTGCAAATTACCTGTAGTAGGTTACTTTATTGCTAGTGTTTAAGATCTTTAGAAGATGACTACTTCTCTGCAGTATCTTCCAAGTGGAGCTTGCTTTTAGGTTTTGAGCTTTCTGCCAGATCCTACCTCTTCAATTCGTTGGGTATGCGAAGTTGCTACCTGTTTGGCCCAGTCCTTGATTCTTTGGTACTGTGCCACTGTATTTTCTGTGTCCCTTAGTCAATCTCAATCATGAAATATCAGGAAGGAAAGATGTTTAGAACAATTATTTCACATTTGGCTATAATGTTAACTAAAGCATCAAACACAGCCTAGAAAATGACAGACTGAGCTAACCAGTTATTTACCACTTTTAGCTGTATAGAGTTGCGGTTATATAACAAAATCTAAAACACACCAGAAAAATTATATGCAGTATACAAGTCCTGTGTATGTCAATTTTTCCCTGAGGAGTTTAAATTTAAAATGAGTTAAGGAGGAAATAGAGTATTGGGAGAAGAGGAAGGAATTAGATATAAGGTTAGAGGACCAAGAGGGATCCCACTAAAATTGGGACACTAGTGCAGAGGACAGGTGGTAGAAAGAGAAGGAAGGGATAAAAGGAAGAACAGATCACAACCACAATCACAAAGAAGTTAGAGGCGCTGTTTACACTCATATAAAAAACCAGAGAGAATAATGAAGGAAAGAGCAAATACACATACAGAAACAAAAACGAAGATAAAAACAATAAAACAGGGCCGGTGAGATGGCTCAGCGGCATAAGCGCCTGCCTTGCAAGCGCGAGGGCCCGAGTTCGACTCCCGGATCCCACATACGAAAAAGGGGCCGGTGATATCGCTCAGCGGCACGTGTGCCTGTTGGCGCACGAGGTCCTGAGGTCGACCCCCCGGTACCCACAAAAAAAAAAAAAAAAAAAAAAAAAAAAAAACAATAAAACACACAGATCAAAAATAAAACCCCACCAAAAAAACAAAACAAAACAAAACAAAAACAAAAAAACCCTTCGCCAGAACAAAAAACAAATCAGTGAGAAAAAATAAAAAATAAAAATAAAAATAAAAATAAAAAAATAAAAAGAATCAGTTCCAGGTGTTGACTGTGCTGTAGGCAGTTACCCTGTGGTGACAGAGTCCTGTTCTGTGCAGGTCCGTCCCAGTAAGCCAGGAGCGCCCTCTGGCGGGCGGTGAGCAGAGGCGCGTACTTTCAGGCAGAGACCAGTCTAGCTCGCCTCCGCTCTCAGCACCCTTTCACGATCCCTGGGACTGAGAGGCTCAGCGCGCTGCCCGGAGCGCGGGTTCCCTGCACTGGTTCCCGCCGCTCTGGTTTTTCGCCACGCCCCCCATAATGGCGCCGGGCCAGTCGCTCTCTGGCGCGGGACAGGTGTGGCTGAGAGTCCAGTCTCGTTCGCCTGCTGACCTCAGCACACTTTCGTGGGCCTGAGAGGTCCCGTGCTGCCCTGTCCGGAGCACAAGTTCCCAGAGCAGTTTTCGAGCCGCTCTGAGTTTCGCCACACCCCCCACAATGGCGCCCGGCCGGTCGCTCTCTGGCGCGGGGCAGCTGTGGCTGAGAGACACTCACCGCCGGTCAGCGCCGTTCTCCGCCGCTCCCCTGCCCCGCCGCTGTCTCAGGATCCTCCGTGGGGGCTCCCTGGGCACCAGCTGCCACCGTGTGTCCGTAGAATTGAGCCTCCGTGGCGCTGCAACTCCCGGGATAGTGGAAGGTGCGCGCGCGCGGTCTGCTCCTTCTTTCCTTCTTCTTTGTTGGAAGTCACCCGTCACTGGTGCCGGGGGTCCCAGATTGTGCTTCAGAACTTCTCTGGGTTTCCGGGAGGCATCTCCCCCCCTCCTGCGCTTTCCGGGTCGCTATATTCCCGTGTTCCAATGGTAACTTTTAGAGAGAGTTTCGCTGCCTGCTTCTTACTCATCCGCCATCTTGAGGTCCTCCTAAACTTCCAGTCTTATCCATGAGTATTTTCTTGAGTTGCATCCATTTACCTATAAAAGTCTCCAGTTTATCCTTCTTTATGGCTGAATAGTACTCCATTGTATAAAAAGACCACATCTTTTTTATCCATTCCTCGGTTGATGGGCATTTGGGTTGTTTTCAAGATCTGGCTATTACAAATTGTGCTGCTATAAACATGGGTGCACATGTATCGCTGTGGTGTGATGTTTTTAATTCTTCTGGGAAGATACCCAGAAGGGGAATAGCTGGGTCAAATGGGACTTCCAGTCCTAGTATTTTGAGGAATCTTCACATTGATTTCCACGGTGGCTATACCAGTTACCAATCACACCAACAGTGGGGAAGTGTTCCTTTTCCTCACAGCCCCTCGAGCATTTGTTATTAGTTGATTTCTGTTTTCTTTTTTCTTTTTTTTTTTAACATGTGGGTACCAGGAGTCGAACTGAGGACGTTGCGCTTGCCAGGCAGGCGCTTATGTGGCTGAGCTATATCACTGGCCCATTAGTTGATTTTTTGGTAATAGCCATTCTTTCTGGGGTGAGATGGAATCTCAGTGTTGTTTTAATTTGCATCTCTCGAATGACTAGTGATGTTGCACATTTTTTCTTATATTTATTTGCCGTTTGTATTTCTTCATCTGAGAAGTGTGTATTCATCTCAGATGCCCATTTTTGGATTGGGTCTTTAAATTTGGGAGGTGTGATTTTTTTGAGTTCTTTGTATGTTCTCGATAGTAATCCTTTGTCTGAGGAACAGCTGGCAAACATTTTTTCCCACGTTGTGGGTTGTCTCTTCACTCTGTTGGTGGTTTCTCTTGCTGTGCAAAAGCTTTTTAATAAGATGAGATCCCAGTTGTTGATTCTTTGTGATGGTTCCTGTGTGATTGGGGTTTTATTCATAAAGTCTTTGCCTACACCAATGTCTTCAAGGGTTTTACCTATCCTACCTCCCAGCAGATTTAATGTTTCTGTTTTAATATTTAGATCTTTGATCCATTTTGAATTTAGTTTAGTGCATGGTGAAAGATATGGGTCTAGTTTTAATCTTTGGCATGTGTAGAGCCAGTTTTTCCAGCATCATGTATTAAAGAGGCTATCTTTCTTCCAGTGAATGTGTTTGGCACCTTTGTCAAAGATGAGGTGGCTTAGTAAGTCTGGAGTTGTTTCAGCATCTTCTAATCTGTTCCATTGATCTTTGGGTCTGGTTTTTTGCAAATACCACACTGTTTTTATCACAGTAGCTTTATACTATAATTTCACGTCAGGGATTGTGATGCCCCCGGCCTTGCCTTTGTTGCCCAGAATTGCCTTTGCTATTCTAGGTCTCTTCTGATTCCAAATGAATTTCAGGATTGTTTTCTCTAATTCTGTGAGATATGCTGTTGGAATTTTGATCGGAATTGCATTAAATCTATATAACAATTTTGGAAGTATGGCCATTCTCACTGTATTGGTTCTTCCTATCCATGAGCAAGGGATATCTTTCCATTTTCTGATATCCTCTTCAATCTCCTTTTTCAGAGTACTGTAGTTTTCAGTGTAGAGGTCTTTTACATCCTTTGTGAGATTGATTCCTAGGTATTTCATTTTTTTCGATGTTATTGTGAAAGGTGGTGTTTGCCTAATTTCTCTTTCAATAAGTTTGTTATTTATGTACAGGAAGGCTGTTGATATTTGAGTGTTGACTTTGTATCCAGCTACACTACTGAATTTGCTTACTAAATCTAGCAATTTTTTTTTTAACGTGGGTACCAGGAGTCAAACTCAGGACCTTGTGCTTGCCAGCAGGCGCTTGTGCCGCTGAGCGATATCACCGGCCCTTTTTTTCCTTTTTGTGGGTACCAGGAGTCGAACTCAGGATCTTGCACTTGCCAGGCAGGCGCTTACGCCACTGAGCCATCTCACTGGACCTAAATCTAGCAATTTTTTAGTGGAGTTTTTGGGGTCTTCTACATAGAGTATCATGTTATCTGCAAATAATGATAATTTAACATCTTCCTTTCCAAGCATAATTCCTTTTATTTCTTGCTCTTGTCTAATTGCTGTGGCTAAAGTTTCCAGGACTATGTTGAATAAGAGTGGGGACAGTGGACATCCTTGTCTTGTTCCTGATTTTAGAAAGAGAGCTTTCAGTTTTTGTCCATTTAGTATGATATTGGCTGTTGGTTTTTCATAGAAAGCTTTTATCAGATTGAGATAAAGACCATTTATTCCAATTTTCTGTAGGATTTTTATCATGAATAGGTGCTGGACTTTGTCAGATGCTTTTTCTGCATCTATTGAGATGATCATATGATTTTTGTCCTTGGTTCTGTTAATATGGTTTGTTACATTTATTGATTTACGTATATTGAACCATCCCTGCATCCCTGGGATGAATCCAACTTGGTCATGGTGTATAATCTTATTGATTATTTGCTGCATTCTGTTTGCTAGTATCTTACTGAGGATTTTTGCATCTATGTTCTTTAGGGAGATTGGCCTGTAGTTCTCTTTCTTAGTTGGGTCCTACTCTGGTTTTGGTATCAGGGTAATGCTTGCTTCTAGGAATCAATTTGGGAGTATTGCTTCCTGTTCAATTTCATTAAAAATTTTGAGAAGTAGTGGTGTTAGGTCTTCTCTAAATTTCTTGTAGAATTCAGCAGTGAATCCATCAGGGCCTGGGCTTTTCTTTGTTGGGAGGTTTCGATTTCATTGGTTGATATTGGTTTATTTAGGATTTTTATATCTTCTTGATTCAGCTTTGGTAATTCATACATATCTAGGTATCTGTCCATTTCTTCTGCATTTTCCATCTTATTAGAATACAGATTTTCAAAATAAGTATAGATGATCTTCTGGATTTCTTCAGGGTCTATTGTGATATCACCCTTTTCATTCTTTTTTTTTTTTTTTTTTTTTTGTGGGTACCGGGGGGTCGACCTCAGGACCTCGCGCGCCAACAGGCACCCGTGCCGCTAAGCGATATCACCGGCCCCTTTTCCGTATGTGGGATCCGGGAGTCGAACTCAGGCCCTCGCGCTTGCAAGGCAGGCGCTTATGCCACTGAGCCATCTCACCGGCCCTCACCCTTTTCATTCTTAATTTCATGGATGTGAGTCTTCTTTTTTTAATAAGTTTGGATAAGGGTTTGTCGATTTTATTTATTCTTTCAAAAAACCAAGTCTTTGATTCATTGATTCTTTGTATTGTTTTTTTAGTCTCCAATATGTTAATTTCTGCTCTGATCTTTATAATTTCCTTCCTTGTACAAGCTTTTGGCTTAGTCTGCTCTTCTTTTTCTAGAAGTTCAAGGTTCGCCCTCAGGTTGTTTATTTGTGCTTGCTCTGTTTTCCTGATATAGGTATTTAATGCTATAAATTTCCCTCTTAGGACTGCTTTCATTGTACCCCATAAGTTCTGGTATGTTGTACTGTTGTTAACATTCAGTTGTAGAAACTGTCTAATTTCTTCTTTAATTTCGTCTGTGATCCATTGGTTGTTTAGGAGGGTGCTGTTTATTTTCCATGTGTTTAGGAAGTTCTTGTGGTTTCTTTTGCCATTGATTTCCAATTTCATTGCACTATGGTCTGATAGTATACATGGGATAATTTCAATTCCTTTGCATTTACTTAAGCAGGTTTTATGAGCTAGTATGTGGTCTATTTTGGAGAACGTCCCATGTGCAGCTGAGAAGTATGTGTATTCTGATGTTGTGGGGTGGAACACTCTGTAGACATCTACTAAGTCCATTTGTTCCAAAGTTTGGTTCAGTTCTAATATTTCATTGTTGATTTTTCGTCTAGTTGATCTGTCTTTTTGTGACACTGGGGTATTGAGATCCCCCAATACAAGTGTATTAGTGCTTATTTGATTTTTCATGTCCATCAATATTTGTTTTATATAGTTGGGTGCACTGGTATTTGTTGCATATATATTTATGATCATTATCTCTTCCTCTTGGATTGTTCCCTTTACAAGGATGTAGCGACCTTCTTTATCTCTCTGAATCATTCTTGGCTTGAAATTCACTTTGTTTGCAAAAAGAATAGCTACCCCTGCTTTTTTCTGGGTTCCTGTCACATGAAATATTGTTTTCCATTCTTAGACTTTCAGTCTATGAATTTCTTTCTGAATTAAATGTGTTTCTTGTATGCAGCATATTGTTGGATCTTGCTTCTTGATCCATTTTGCCAGTCTGTGCCTTTTGATTGGTGAATTGAGACCATTAACATTGATGGTTAAAACTGATATGTATTGACTTATACTTGTCATGTTATTTTCCTGTTGTTGGCTACCACTCTTTTTTTGTTTTCACCTCCCTCTGTTTAATTGTTTGCCCTGCCTGGTGGATTCCTTCTGTTGGGGTTCCTGGAGTTGTAGTCCTTGTTGTCTTTTTCTAGAATGTCCTTCAAAACATTTTGGAGTGCTGGTTTGGTGGTCATAAATTTTCTCAGATGTTCTTTGTCATGGAAGTATTTTATTTCTCCATCAGTTTTGAAAGATAGTTTTGCAGGATACATCAATCTGGTTTGAAAGTTATTCATTCCAAGCTCTTCTTGACTTGAGGGTTTGTGCTGAAAAGTCAGCTGTGATTCTGATGAGCTTTCCTTTATAGGTGATTTGTCTCTTTTCCCTAACAGCTTTTTTTTTTTTTTTTTTGGTGGGTACCTGGGGTCAACCTCAGGACCTCATGCGCCAGTAGTTGCCCGTGCCTCTGAGCGATATCACTGGCCCTTTTTTGGATGTGGGTTCCAGCAGTCAAACTCGGGCCTTCATGCTTGCCAGGCAGGTGCTTATGCCGCTGAGCCATCTCACCGGCCCCTCCCTAACAGCTTTTAAGATTCTGCTCTTGTGTTGAATTTCTGGAATCTTGACTATGATATATCTGGCTGAAGATTTTTTTTTTTTTTTTTTTTTGATCGTGGCTAGTTGGAGTTCTATAAGCCTCATTTATCTGAATATCAAATTCTTTTTCTCTACCAGGGAAATTCTCTGTGATAATGTCTGTGAACAGTGATCTGATGTCATTTATGCTATCTCCTGCTTTTTCATCGACTCCAATGAATCTTAATTTGTTATTCTTTTCATCATCTAGCAGCTGCTGGATTGATTTTTCATTGTCCCTTGCTATTTTTTAAGAATTCTCTCTTTTCATGATCACCAATTGCAAGCCTGTCTTCTGTATCTCAGATCCTGTCCTCACATTGGCTTAATCTGCTACAAATACTTTCAATGGAATTTTTGTTCTTCTGGATATCTGCTTGAATCTGCCTTATGGATTCCATTTCTTTCCTATGCTGAGCGTTCATGGCTTCCATAATTTTCTTAAGCTCGTCTATTTTTTTGTCTGTATCTGCTCTAGCATCCTTAAGCATGGTCTTCATTGTGGACATTATCTCTGCAGTTATCTGTGAAATTATTACTGATTTAATTTTTTCCAGAGCCTCATTCAGTTGCTTTGTTGTTACTACTTCAGAGATGCCAGGTGGGTGGCTTTCGGTTTGTCCCACCTCATTGCCCCCTGTGTTTGCCTTTGGTGCTGGACGTATGGGGTTGCATCTTGTTTAAGTGTCATCTAATTTTCTTTTCTTTCTTTAGTTTAATTCCTGGGGTAGGTTGCTCTATTGCTAGTATTTAAAATCCTTGGGAGATGACTACTTCTCTGTGGTATCTTCCAGGTGTAGCTTATTTTTGAGTTTTGAGCCTGCTGCAAGATCCTGCCTCTTCAATTTGTTGGACATGAGAAGTTGCTGCCTGTTTGACCCATTCCTTGGTTCTTTGGTACTGTGCCACAGTATTTTCTGTGACCCTTAGTCAATCTCAGTCATGGAATACCAGAAAGAAAAGTGCCAGCCAGTGCAGTCTTTCGCTGCTCCCCTGCACCGCTGCTGTCTCGTGTTCCTCCACGGAGGCCCCCTGGGGTGCCGGCAGTCACCCTGTGTCTGCAGATATGAATTTCTGTTGCACCGTGATTCCTGACACGAAGACACCTGTGGTCACCTCCTTCTTCTTTGTTGGAATTTCTCTTCACTCTCTCCATGAGTCCTGAACTGCACTTCAGAACTTTCCTTGGTCCAGGGGAACCACTTCCCTCTTTCTTGTCCTCCCCCAGCCACTATATTCCAGTGTCTGAACGGCACCTTTTAGAGAGGTTCGCTGCCTGCTTCTTACAAATCCGCCATCTTCCCTCTTTCCTCTGAATATTCCTTGATGGCTGTCTTAAACCTGGCAAAACCTAAGCTGCTGTAACAGAGACTTTAATGGAGTGGTTTAGAGAAGAGAACATTTTTATTCTTGTAGCGTTTTCTTTAAGTATAGGTATAATTTACATAAGGTAAGATGTGCTCATTTTAGGGTGCAGCTCTGTGAGTGTGGACCAATGCCTAACGCCCTGTAACTACTGCCATAATCAGGATTGAGAGCAGTAGTTTCCTGCCCCTGGAAATTACTGATCACTTTTCTGTTCTTGTAGGTCGGTTCCAGACTGTTCTAAATGGAACACCCAGTGTGGCCTTTGATCCTAGCTTATTTCCCCAAACACAGTGCACTGAGGTTTGTCCTGTGTCCCATCTGTGGTTTGCCTCTTGGTGGCTAAGGAGTTTTCCATTATCTGGCTGCAGCATTTTGTTCAAATTTCCTCAGGAGAAGGACATTTGGGTTGTTTCCAGCATGGCACCTTTGAAGTGAGTGGCTCATGAGTATGGGAGGTCTGCGGAGTGCCTGGGCTTCTTAGGGTCACTTAGGGACCCAAGATCCTTCCGTCCTATTGCCCTGCAATCTTCTGGTTGTCATTATCCATATAATGAAAAGCTTGGAGTTAGGCATGTTTATTCTGCTAGGAGGGAGATAAGAGGAACTTCCCAGGGCAGCAAGGCAGGAATTCCACATACCACTCTTTTTTTTTTTTTTGTGGGTACCGGGGGGACGACCTCAGGACCTCGCGCGCCAACAGGCACCCGTGCCGCTGAGCGATATCACCGGCCCCTTTTTCATATGTGGGATCCGGGAGTCGAACTCGGGCCTTCGCGCTTGCAAGGCAGGCGCTTACGCCGCTGAGCCATCTCACCGGCCCCCACATACCACTCTTGTTCCTGTTTTATCTGTGGGACTCAGTCACATGTCTATAGCTAGCTACAGGGAGGCAGTGGAACTTCTAACCAGGGGCATGAGTCTACGAAGGGAAGATGGAGTTTGTGGATGATTAGTATAATAGGTCAGTAAAAGCCCCTCTTAGTAAAGAGCTGAATGGTAAACATCACTGGGCAGAGTACTGCTGGATTCCTTACTGGCGGTAACATTCAGGCCTTCATCCTTTTCTCTTCTGGGAGCCCCTGTCTTCTCTTCTTGGCTCCTAACCTCACCCTTGGGGAGATCCCCCTTGTCTGCTTACCTCCTCAGCCACCGCTGTAGTGGCTGTTAGAGGTATGCTTGCAGTGGATTTGTACAATTTTAGTGGCCTGTGCCTTTCCATGTGCTTTCAGGAGCCTGGGGATTACATTTGGAATTGAATAGTCACAAGTGTTTGTAAGTTAGTTTTTAAACTTGTTTGGAGTTAGAATTCCCACCAAAGCTTAGTTATCTTCTGGTTTCCTTGTTTCTAGTTAGTACCCCGATTTGGATCATGATGTACCTTACTTCAGTCCTTCTTTACCTGATTTTGAAGACTTCTGAAGCCATGGGTTTGGGTGGGAAGGAAGTGCTTTGGTCTGATTTCTTGACTAGGCTGTTTATCTCCTTTTGCCCTGAGAAGTCTCAGTAGGAGGCTTATTTCTGGCTGTTTGGGGATATAGAGAAGGTTAGCTTCTGCATCTGCCTTACCAAGGGCTGTATGGTGTGCTGACTGCAGTAAGTTGACAGTGTGACTTTGAGGAATGGCGGCAGCTTGGTATATAGAATGGGTACCATACTCTTGGTCTCATTGAGTTGATTGTGTCTTATCTATTATAATCCATGCCGTCATCTCTGTACTGCTGAGAAAGGCAAAAGCTTCTAATTAAACTATGACATGCATTGGTTGTAAGATGTATTCCAGCTTCAGTAATAACATGGGAAAAAATGTGAATGGAACTTGAATTGGTGAGATATAAGTTAGATTTAAAGCCAGAAGACCCCTCCTGGCCCTGCTACTTCCTTCTTATGTGATCTTGAATGAGTTACTATTGCATTTCAGTTCCCTTTCTCTCTGAAATGGGGAATCGTCTGTGACATGGCCTGTTTTTCCTGTGGATGGGTGTAGTTAGGAAGACCCTGGTGGAGCTCTTCTGTGCCTCCCTGTCTGATCCACCCTGACGCAGCTCAGAGTGTAGTTGTCTATTTGTACTGGTCAGGAAGTACTGAATGGAAGAATGAATGGATGAATGAATGAAGTGTAGAAATAATGAAATGGATAGATCAACACATGGTTCACTTTTTTCCTCTTTTATTTTTATTCGTAGAAAGAAGGAACTCTCAGCCACCAAGAAAGATCGCGTGAATCATTGTCTGACAATATGTGAAAACATAGTGGCACAGTCTCTCAGGTAACTAAACTTTGAATTTCTACAGAAATAAAAACTGTGTCTTTCCAAGCATAATGGGTTAGAATGTTCTTTGTGTCCCCAGTTGTCTTTAAGAATTTCATTTAAAATAGAGATCCTTTCCCCATATTTCTGGCTATGTACATACAGCCATAAGTAATGTTTCTGTTTTGTAATCTTATTAATTGTAGCCATTATGATCATTGAACAACATGTTTATACTTAATTAGCACTCTTGATAACCACTTCCTTAAAAATCATCTTTGGTTTGCTATTTTACATTTGTTGCAGGGATACGAATAGCCTGAGACTGTCCAGTCGATTGTCTCTGATTTGCGTGTTTTAGGCAGGGGGCCACTGGTTGGCACCCTGGAGTGGTACATGTGCTCCAACCAGTGGCTGCTGCAGGTGCTCTTGTGTTGGGGGTTGGTAGGGTTGCAGGCAGGTGAGAGAGGGCGGCCTCCCTCTCTGAGTTTTCTTGCTAGGTGAACCAGCAGCGCCTTCTTGCACAATGTCTTTGCCAACCTCACTCTTATCGCTTTTCTGTCTTTCTGACCATTGTTCTTAGTAGCTATGGACAGTCAGTATTTTTAGGCCCATTTCCAATGGCAGAACAAGAGACAATCTGTTCCTATAATTTTTGAATGCCATTACCCAGATGGACATGTGTGAAAAGCTCTCCTTTCTTTCCTTTGAAATAAGCAATTCATGTTATTATCCTGCTGGAATCCTATCAAGAACACTTAATAATCTGAATATGGTGGCACATACATGTGATCCTAGCATTTGGGAAGCTAAGGCAGGAGGATCGCTGAGTTCAGGGCCAGCCTGGGCTACACAGTGAGTACAAGGCCAGCCTGAATGACAAAATGAGACCCTGTCTCAAAACAAAGAAAAAAAGAATCTCGATTTCAGTACTGGCAGACACTTGTGATTCACTTGTGTTTAAGAATATTTGACTTTGCTTTTCACTTTTCATTTTTTTTCTTTTTCTTTCTTATTTTTGAGATAGGGTCTCACTATGTAGTTCAGATTGGCCTTGAACTCACTAGGTAGCCCAGGCTGGCCTCGAACTCACGACAGCCCTCCTAGTCAGCCTCCCGAGGCCGGTACTGTAGGTGTGCACCACCATGCCTGGCTCTTTTTTAATTATAAAATACATTCACATAAAATGTACCTTTTAACTATTTTTAAGCGCATGATTCCTTACATTCATAATGTCACGCAGCCGTCACTATCATCTCTTTTTGTCTTGCGAAAGTGAAACTCTGTGCCCATTAGATAGTGGCTCCTCATGCCCCAGCTGCTCAGCTCCTGGCAGCACCAGTCGATTCTGGGTCTCTGTGCATGACTGGTCTGAAGACCTCGTCTGACTAGCATCATGCAGTGTTTGTCTTTTTCATGTTTTATTTATTTATAATGCTGTATTGCATTTGTATTTTATATTTTCAAAGTGATTTCATATAGAATATTTCAGTTTAACTCATTCCATCAGTTTTGAAATATGGTTGATGATTCTTTTTCTAATTTGTAGAACAGCAGGAAGAAAATGAAATAACAGGGCTGGTGAGATGGCTCAGCGGCATAAGCGCCTGCCTGGCAAGCGCGAGGGCCCGAGTTCGACTCCCAGAACCCACATACGAAAAAAGGGCCGGTGATAGCGCTCAGCGGCACGGGCGCCTGCTGCCGTGCGAGGTCCTGAGGTCGACCCCCAGTGCCCACAAAAAAAAAACCAAAAAACTCCCCCAAAAAACCAACTGAGAATGTGTACTGAAAATAAGAATTTAAATATTCTAAGTTAACATGCTATTGTAGAAAACAATACTGTGATAAAAGTAGGGGGGAAAGTTTGAAGTCCTTGTCTACCTCCCATGTAGCTGACTGATTTTAGATGAGTTTTAACATCTTTGAAGCTCTGGGGTCTCATTTATGAAATATCAGCCCCATTTACAGAGCTCTTGTGGGATCAGATGGTAAATGTGAAGAAGTAACTGTACAAGTTGCCTGGAAATGGAAATACATCCCATCGTGATGCATGCCATCCGGAGCTATCAGTTACCCTTAATTTTGTGTGATGTGATCTTAATACTGGCAAAGGTTTGGTGACCCACTGCTGCAGCCCTGCTTTATTCGTGGGATCACCACCACCCAGGTCCTGAAGAACATCATTTGTCCTTGGAAGCTGCTGACCCGGAACACACAATCTCTTTGAATCTGCATACTTCAGTCTTTATGCTTATTTTGTTTTTCGAGGATCCTTTCTGTAATTTATGGAATGTTGGCTCAGATTCACATATTAGTAAAGTATATTGAGATATCTTAAGGTTGATTTGTGATGTTTGCTGTCTTAAATCATAATAATAACCGTTAATAGTTTTCACAGCTGGGAATATAGCTTAGTGGTATATTTTCTAGCATTCACGTGGCCCTGGGCTCAATATCAGTGTCTCAGGAGGAAAAACACTTTCACATTAGATTATCTTGTCTGTTTTTGTGGAGTAATGCTGATGGTTGGTTATACTTCTTTGTTGTACACAGGAGCATGTTAACAGGAAGTTTTGGGATCCAAAGCAGCCATAAGTCTCATCAGATCAAGAATCAGTTTGTTTACAGACTACATTTTGGGCCATAAAGCCAGCCTTAATAAATACAAAAAAGTTGAAATAACCTCATGCATCCTATCAGGTCAGAGTAAATTGAAGCTGGAATCAACAGCAAAAGAAACCACAGAAACTGCACAAACACACAGAGAATGATTAATATACTTTTGAATGATCAGTGAGTACATTATTGAAGAAATCAGGGGAGAAATTTTAAAATTTCTAGAATCAAATGAAAATGGAAACACCACATATCATATTCTGTGGGACACAATGAAAGAAGTTTAAAAGGGAAATTTATAGTGATGGGTGCCTACATTAGAAAAACAGAGTGATCCTAAATAGATAACCTAATGATGTATCTCAAGGTCCTAGAAAAACAATAAACTAAACCCAAATCAAGCAGAAGGAAAGAAATAAAGACACAATAGAAGTTCATGAAGTAGAAATTAAAAGAACAATACAAAGGGTTAATGAGCCAGGTGTGGTGGTGCACGCTTGTAATCCCAACACTCAGGAGGCTGAGGCAGGAGGATCGCCACAAGTTTGAGGCCAGCCTGAGCTATATAGTGAGTTGAGGCCAGCCTGAACTACATAGTGAGACCCTGTCTCAAAAAAACAAAACAAAACAAAACAAAAAATCAGAGGGTTAATGAATCAAAGAATTGGTTTTTGAAAAGATGTAGTAAGGTTAATAAACCCTTAGCCAATCTTACCAAAAGAAAGAGAGAAGGCCCAAATTAATTATAGGCAAAAAGGCAAAATTATGACAGACACCATGGAAATCTAATAATAGGATTGTTAGAAACTATTTTGAAGACCGGGTATGTGGCTCATGCCTGTAATTCCAGTACTTTGGAGGCTGAGGCAGGAAGATTGCCATGAGTTGGAGGCCAGCCTAGACTACGTAGGCTGGTCCTGAACTACATAGTGAGACTCCGTCTCCAAAAAAAGAAACTATTTTGAAAACGTGCTTTTCAGTAAGTTGGAGGAACTAGAAGAAATGAATAATTTTCTAGACACAAATGACCTACAAAAATTAAACCAAAAAGCTATTAAAAAAAATCTAGAGAGATCAGTAACAAGCAATGAGATAGAAATAATAGAAACTTTTCCAACTAAGAAAAGCCCAGGACCTGATGATTTATTGGTGAATTTTATCAGACTTGCAGAGAAGAACTAATACCAATGATCCTCCTTTTCCATGGAACAGAATGAGGAGGAATATTCCAAATCCATTCTATAGAGCAAGCATTACCTTGATACCAGCACTGATGCCAAAAAAGAAAACTACCAACTAATATCCTCAATGAACATAGATGCAGAAATCCCCAATAAGATTCTTGCAGAATTCAGCAACACGTTAAGGTCATCGTACACTGTGTCTAAGGTGGTTTCATCCTAGGGATGTAAGGATGGTTCAACATTTGTAAGTCAGTAAGTGTAGTATGCTACATAGATAGAACTAAGGATAAAAACCACAGAATTATCTCAGTAGATGCAGGAAAAGACAAAAGTCAACATCCATTTATGATAAAAGCCCTGAAGAAAACAGGCATAGAAGGATCTTTCCTCAAATTGATAAAAACCATGTGTGACAAACCTACAGCTAACATCATACTGAACGGGAAAAACAAAGTATTTTCTCTAAAATCAGAAACGAGACGAGGGTGTTCATTCTCACCACTCTTATTCAGTATAGTACTTGAACTTTTAGCCAGGGCAGTTAGGCAAGAGAAAGAAATAAAAAGGACACGAGTAGGAAGGGTAGAAGTCAAATTGTCCCTATTTTTAGGTGATGTGGTCCTTTACCTAGGTAACTCTAAAAACTCTACCAGATCACTGATCTGATAAACAAATTCAGCAGAGTGGCAGTATATAAAATCAACACACAAAATTCAATAGCTTTCCTATACTACATCGATAATGAGTCTGCCAAGAAATAAATCAGGAAAACAATTCCATTTACAATAGCTTCAAAAATAAAACAAAAAGGGCCGGTGAGATGGCTCAGCGGTGTAAGCGCCTGCCTGGCGGGCGCGAGGGCCCGAGTTCGACTCCTGGATCCCACATACGAAAAAAGGGGCCGGTGATATCGCTCAGCGGCACGGGCGCCTGCTGGCGCGCGAGGTCCTGAGGTCGACCCCCGGTACCCACACACAAAAAAAAAAAAATAAAAAAAATAAAAATAAAAAATAAAAACTATTGATTACCCTAGCCAAGAAAGTAAAAGAGCTTTCTGATGAAAATTGTAGAACACTGAAGTAGGAAACTTAGAGAAGAAATTAGAGACCTTCCATTACAAATTGGAAGCTCTCCCTCGTTCATGGATTGGGAGAACTAATATTTTTAAAATGGCTATATTACCACAAACGAGCTACAGATTCAGTGTGATCCCTGTTAAAATATCAACACTCTCCTTCACAGAACTAGAAAAATTCTAAAATTCATATGGAAGCACAGAAGACCGAGAATAGCCAAAGCAGTCCTGAGCCAAAAGCAATGCTGGGGATTCCCAATATCTGATTTCAAATTATACTATAAAACCACATGGTTCTGTTCCAGAAACAGACGTGTTGACCAGTGGACTAGGACAGAAGACACAAACAAACCTGTGCGCCTGCAGCCAACTGATTTTTGACAAAGAGGCCAAAAACATGCTGGAGAAAAGTCGGCCTCTTTAACAAATGCAACCAGAAAACTGGATGTCCACATGCAGAAGATTGCATCTAGATTCCCCTCTCTAACCCTGTACTAAAATCAAATGAAAATGGATCAACGATCTAGAAGTATGACTGGAAACTTTAAACTGCTGTCAGAAAACAGACGAAACACTTGAAGGCATTGTCACTGGCAGACTTCCTGAGTAAGCCCCCGGTAACAGAAAATAACACCCAGAATCAGCAAATGGGATTATATCGAATTAAAAGCCTACTACTGCAAAGGAACAACAGAAAGAAGAGACAACCCACAGAATGGGAGAAAATCTTTGCTACTCCTCGGGTAGAGGATTAACATTTAAAACAAAGAACTAAAACCTTAGCATAAAAAAAAAAACCCAAAAAACAAATCTCAAATAGCCCAGTTAACGAATGGGCAAATGAATTCAATAAACACTTCTCAAAAGAAGTACAAATGACAGTGAATACATGAAAAATGTTTAACACATTTAGCCATTAGGGAAATGCAAATCGGAACCACACTGAGATTCTGTCTCATCCTTCTTAATGGCTGATGCCCAGAATACAAAAAATGACAAATGCTGGTGAGTGTGTGTGTGTGTGTGTGCCCTTCTACAGTGTTGGTGGGAGCATAAACTGGTTCACCCACTATGGAAATCAGTATGGAGATTTCTCAAAAAAGTAAAAATAGAAATACCATTTGACTTAGATGTACCACTTCTGGGTATATTCCTGAAAGAATTAAAGATAGCATACTATAGTGATACATGCATACCAGGGTTTATAGTGGTGCAGTTCACAGTAGCTAAGCTGTGGAAATCGCCTAGATGCCCATCACCCTAAAGAAAATGTATTTATACACAACAGAGTGTTACCCATAAGGAAGAATGGAATCATGTATTTTCAGGGAAATGGAAGCAACTGGAGAGTGCTGTGTTAAGCAAAATAAACCAGTCTTACAAAGTTGAATATCCAAGTTACCTCTTATATGAACAATCTAAAAATAAGATGAAGGAGAGATTATTGGGAGCTGGCCAGTCTCCCAATCTTCTGGGCGAGTGTATAGTGAAGGATAAAAGACAGTAGACAAGGCAATATGGTACATGTGCATCCAGGAAGGTCAGGGCTCTTGTGGGTAAGACCCCAACTTCTCCGAACTGGAACTATTTATTGGGTCCATATCGGGGGCGTGCAGAGAAGTACAGGGAATAGCTGAGGCAAAAGGCATGATAGTGAGCAAGGCCTTGTGAAAATAGAATAAGGATATTCCAAGCAGGAAATCTTCGCTTAATGAGAGAACTATTTTATCTCTAAGGTTGGCAGTTATTGTCCTGGAGTTCTGAGTGAGATTTAGTGTCCTCAGCTGTGGTGTTATCTTGCCTTCGGAGATGTCACAGTGTCACAGGCCACTACAGGCCTTTGCTATGACTGTTGACATGGAAAGCTCTGTTTCTGCATGCCAGCCACTGACATGAAGGTTGAAAAGCGGTGGAAATGGTGACTGTCCTGTAAATATATGGTCTACATAAGCACCTCCCCTTAATTTATTTAAAGAGGCTACATTTTCAAGGACTTAATTTAAGTTTTAAAAGATGAGTTTGTTGAAAACAAAAATATATTTTGGAGTTTATAACGTGTAAGTAAAATGTATGATGAGGAACAGAAATGGAAGTATACCTAGGTAGAAGAATGCCTCTCTACCCCCACAAAAAATGATATCAAGCCCTGATCCCTGGAACCTGTAAATGTTACCTTTTAAGGAAAGGGGCCTTGCTGGTATGATTAAGGATTTGGGAATGTAGAGATTATCCTGGATTACCTGGGTAGGCCCTAGATAAAGTCACATGTGTCCTTATGAAAAGGAGATACATGCAGAGCGTGTGAGATGCTGGAGCGGGGAGAGGTTTGAAGGTGCTTGGAGTTGGGAATGAAGTGGTCCAAGCTGCAGGATGCGGGCAGCGGCCAAAGCAGGAGGGGCAAGCGGCAATACTTCATGCAGCCTGTGGGGACATGCAGCCCTTGCTACACCTTGATTTCAGCTCAAGGGAACTGATTTTGGACTCTGGCCTCCAGAACTGTGAAAAAATACATTTTTATTGTAAGCCACTCAGTTTGTGTTTTAAACAAACTCAGTGTGCTGTAATTTGTTAAAGCAGCCTAGGAAACTGTTGTTTCTTATTGATGAAGTAATATAGTATTTACTCAGGTAGAGTTTGATAGAGTTATATACTATGAACAATAAAGCAACTACTAAAAGTGCAACACAGAATTATTGCCTGTAAACCAAAAAAAGGAAATAGAACAGAAACATAAAAATAATCCAAAATAAGCCAAAAGTAGGGAAAAAGGGAAATAAAGAGCATAAGGGACAGATAGGAAAAAAAAAAAATAGTCCAATGGTAGATCTAAACCAATTTACAGTAATAATGTGATGTTAAATGTAAAAGGCAAAGATTTTTCAGATTGACTTTTCAGTCAGTATACATAGCCCACATGAAGCTCATTTTAAGTAGAAATGCACAAATAAGCTCAAAGTAAAAGAATGGAAAGAGGATCACACTCCCAGTAGCCATCAGATGGAAGCCAGAGTGGCTGTACTAATCCCAGACCAAGTGGATCTCGTACATAAGGGTGCTATCAGAGACAGGGTGGCTGTTTCCTAATGAAGGGGATCAGTTTTCAAGTGGGCATAATAATCCTAAGTGTTTATGCCCCAACTTCAGAGCTTGAAAAATACGTGAAGAAGCGTACCAATTCCCCATGGTGAATGTACGTGCAAACATGTACTGATAATAATAAAAACTTGAAGGAAGAGCAGATGAAACTGCAAGTAGGAAGTTAAAGCCAGATATTTCAGCTGCTTTCTTTAATTCATAGAACATATAAGCCTAAAATGTGGATCTGGAAGACTTGAACAACTACTCACCATGGTGATCTGATTGACAGACACGGGACATTCCACGATGCACTCCTCACATTCTCACAGAATGTCAGCCAGTGTAGGCCAGATGCTGGGCCATAAAACAAGTTAACCATGAAAGGATGCAAGCCATACAAAGCATGTTCTCAGATCTCAGAATCATTATTACAGAGAAATAATGTGGAAAAGCCCAAATGTGTAGAAAACATCACATTTCCACATGGGTTAAAGAAGTCAAGATGGAAAGTCAAAAAATATTTTGAATTGATTAAAAGCAACACAATTATAAACTGGGATGCTGCTATCATTTTAAAGAAAAATTTAAAGCATCAAATGTCTTAGAACAGAATAATGATCCTAGTGAACTCAACTTCTACTTTAGAAACTTCAGAAAGATGAGCATGTGGAATCCAGAGTTGTCAAAAGAATGGATATAATAAAAATAGGAGCAGAAGTGAGTAAAAGAGTAGACCAGAAAAATGTATAGCCAATAAATAGAAGTGGAAATTGGTTTTTTGAGAATGTCAGTGAATTGATAAGACTAATTTAGCAGAAAGAGTGAAGCCACAAACTACCGATCACAGGAGTGACGACAACGGCATCCGTACAGGAAGGGCCGTGGGAGTGTTGGAAACAGCCTATGTCAACCAGTTCAGCCACTTAAAGGGAAAGAAGAGAGACCTGATTATATCTATTTTAAATTTAAACTTAAAAATTGATATTTGGTAGGAAATGGTATAAACTTTTTCAGCTGTGAATTTTATAAAGTCTAAATATACATGAAGTGTTTCTAATGAAAATTAAATGTCTGAATTGAGATGTGCTGTAAAAAACTATTGCTGTACATCTTGGCAATTTTTTTGTATTGACTGCATGCTGAAATAATATTTGCATATATTAGGTAAAATGTAGTATCAAAGCAAATCACACCTGTTTCTACCAGGAAACAAAGTGGCACTCGTAGCTCCCCATAGCCTTCTGTGGACGGCACTGCCGTGGAGCGGCGTCTGTGCACTGCCGTGGCGCGTCAGAGACCTTCCCTCCCCAGCTCTTTGCTCACACCTGTGTTCGTCATAGATGAAATCGGGAATGTGGCTCAGTGCCTGTCTTGTTTCTTGCTTTTGTGTCTTTGTTGATCATTACTGATGCGGTCCTTTGCTTTTTCTTAGGCTCCTGGCTATCTTCTGACCATCTGTGGGAATTACCACCTGGAAGAAAAGGGGATGGGGATTCAGTTTCAGGGTGCTTTAGATTGACATCTTGAGACAGGAGTCTGGCTCTGATTTTTCAGGAATCGTACTTCTGTATTACTGGGATTGCTTCTGGAGCACTTGAGTTGCTAGTTTGATGTGCTCGGCCCATCAGCCTCTCTCTCCGTCTGGTGCTGGGTTTAGCTGTTTAGGTTGTGACAGCCCAAACAGGCACTGTCAGTGTATTTTAAACAGTTTACAGAAAGTACTCAGGCTCGTTTTTTTGTCTAGTCTGACCCTGAGGGTGTGGAGTCTGCAGTGAAATATTATACTTTGGATCATGTTGAGAGCACAAGTAGAAAGGAGTACAGGATCTGTAGTGTTAGACAGGTTTTCAAGGCTCTGAAGTAAAAGTAACCTTTTCTCAGAGAGCTACACGGGATTTAAGTATCTGAAGCAGTGTCTTTTTAAAGTTTTTTTAATTAAAAGTTTAAAAAATGAGATTTGTCTTGCAAATATAATCTCTTCTTATTCCTCATTTTAGGATAGTTTTAGATTTATAGAAAACTTCTGAAAGTATAAAATGTTGGCACATACCCCACATCCAGTTACCCCTATTAATTGGCATCTTACATTAGTGTGGTCCATTTTTCACAATTAATGAGTTAATATTAACTATTAACTAAAATCAAGCTTTATTCAGACTCCCTTATTTTTTGAGACAGGGTCTCACCATATAGTTCAAACTGGGCTTTAACTATATAGCTTAGGCTGGTCTTGAACTTGTGGCGATCCTCCCGCCTCAGCCTCCCATCTCAGCCTCCTGAGTGCTGGGATTATAGGTGTGCACCACCATACCTGGCTAGATTTCTTTAATTTTTACATATGTCCCTTTCTTGTTTCAGAATCTCATCCAGAATACTGTATGCCTCATTGCAGTTTCTTGTCATGTCTTCTTAGGCTCCTGTTGGTAGTGACAGTTTCTTTTCTTTCTTTACTTAGAAATTCTCCAGAATTTCAGAAACTCCTGGGCATCGCCATGGAACTTTTCCTGCTGTGCAGTGATGATGTGGAGTCAGATGTCAGGATGGTGGCTGATGAATGCCTCAACAAAGTTATCAAAGTAAGAACCCTGTGGGCACTGTCCACCTCTGAGCTGTAGTCATTGCAGGTGGGGCGGAGCCACCTTCGGCCAGCATTCTTGTGTCTGGAGTGGCATGGCCGGAGGCTGCCTGCAGCCTTCCATCTCAGGCATGTAATTTAGGTACCCAGGTACCAGCCAGTGGGAAGGAGCTGTTTCCCTGCTGCCTGCAGTGTGGGCATCAGAGAGAAGCTCTGAGGTGGCCACTAGCTGCTCCCAGGAGAAACGCAGTGGTTTGGTGGGCATAGCCTGGAGAGCCACAGAGCCCTGGGAAAGCAGTGGAGAGGGAATGAAGTCTGGCTTTGGTGTCTCTAGAGTGCCCTCCTCTGTCTCCTTCCTCTGTTCCTTCTGAGAGGGGTCAGGCAGCACTGCTTGCAAGTAAAGATGTGGCTTCTCAAGTTACTGGGTTAGCTGGAAGTGGTATGACATGAGTGGGGGAAAGGAGAGCCCAGCACAGGGTGGTGAAGGCAGGACAGCACCAGTGCTGGGTAGCTGTGCTAGGATGGGGAGAGAGGGTGGAGCACCAAGCTTGTTCTGTCCTCGTGTCTCTTCACAGTCTGTTCGCGTCCCCGCAGCTCTAATCAGCTGTTCCTTTTTTCTGTTTTCTGCTGCTGTGGAAGATTAAGTCCTTCTTCCATGCACTGATTCTTAATGTATCACAGAACTATCCTTGTTTTTATCATTCTGCCCTTATGTGTGTGAGTTCCTGTCCTGGCCCTCTGATTCGATTGCACCTTGAGTTTGTGAATTCACCTTTTGAATTGAGCCCAGACTTATGTGTTGCTCCCTCTGTAGGCTGACTGGCACTGATGAAGGCTCTGTGGCATAGTTCTTGGCATTTTCTTCAAAACCTGTTTTTTGATGAGAAGAATCTTAACCTGTTTCTTGTTAAGAAGAATGTGTTTCTTGTTCTCCTTTCTGCAGGGCTCTTCGTTTATTGGACCTTTGAAGTTTTTCCTCTTTTTCCCCTACTACTGTACTTCAGGTCCCAGCCCTGAAATTTAGATAAGGCTTTGAGAAAAGGCATCATCTTGTCCCTTTCCTTGAAGGTTGTCTTTCTAGTTATACTCACTTGCCTGGATGAACCAAGAATTCCATCTACTAAGGTTAGGTTGGCTATTTCCCTTCCCCATTAGTCTTAGGACAGAACTGTCCTATGGTCTTTTACCAAAGCTTTGCTTTGCAGAGTGTCACATCTTACTTAGGCCAAGCACTGAACCTCCCCTTCCTTCATGGGTCCAACCTCCTCAGGAAGGAAGTCACCCTGTTGCTCCTATGACTAAGGAAGTTGAGAATTGTACTAGTCACTTCTTTATTGCTGGGACAAAGTACCTGGTATATAGAATTTAAAGGAGAAAAGGTTTATTATGGCTCACAGTTCCAAAAGGTTCAGTCTATGGTCAGCTTGTTCCCAAGCAGAACATCCTGGTGGAAGGATGTGGTGGAGCAAAGCTGTTCAGTTCACAGTGGCTGCAAAAAGAGTCAGAGAGGAAAGGGCCCCCGAGGTCACACCTGCCTGGTCCACCCAGATACACCTAGAAGTGTTTCTTAATCCAGTCAAGTTGACAATCACAGTTAAAGGTTATAAGAATCATTGATAGGCAGAATGAGTAGAGAGATCTGTGTTAGAATCTTTCCTCTGTACTTGTCAACTGAACAGCTTTGGAAATGTGCTTAATCTCTGTGAGGCTCAGTTTTCTTGACTATGAAATGGGACCAGTTTTTGTTGTGTGTATATGTTTGTGTGGGCATTGCCACATCCTGGGTCCTTAGGGTGGTAAGAAATATTCTTATTAGTAATACAGTTTTACACTCTTACTCAGTGAGGTGGAGGGGGATGGTGTGACTGTGCATCAGATGCTTTCTGTTTTCTGTTACATGTGTCCAAGGAGCCCTGTTGCCCAGGGGATCTTTCCTGCCTGCCTGACAGATGGTCTCTGGGCCACCGTGCTTTCCGTGTTCAGGGCTTCTCTGTAGCCACAGTGTCCTGCTTCCTCTACCCTCTCCAGGGCAGTCATCATGCCTTCCCTACACCTGAACTTTTTGCCCAATGTTTGCCTGCTGCCTCCCACAGTAGCTTGATGGCAGGGTCAGTGTCACCTGCTCTGTATGCCTGGGGCACTGGTGACCCCTACACAGTGTTATCCCACAGCATGTTTGCAGATGATTTGTTTCAGTTCCACTTGCTTCTCCAGGCCTGGATACTCTTGCACATTTTTATTATTTGCACTGGTAGGACCAGGCTGGGGTTTCTCTGATATTTAAATTCTTTTGAAAATTCTTTATTTTTTCGTGGTTCTAGGGATCAAACCCAAGGCCTCAAGCATACTAAGCATACACTTTTCCATTGAACTGCATCCCCAGCCTGACGCAGAGGTAATCGTGGATTGCCTTGTGCATGGCAAGTGAGGGGTCAGGAGGGACAGATAGAGCAGTAAGACCCCAGACCCTCTGATACTGATCATTTTGTATTTGAAGCCTGCCTTCCCCAGATTTTCCCAGAATTGCTGGGCAGTGGCCTGGTCCATGGTAGGAGGCTGTACCCCATGGCTCTAGGTTGCAGCTGTAGGCCCAGGTTCTCTTGCTGCCCAACTCTCTGCTTCTTTGCTATTTCCTCTTCTGTTTCCATTCTCCAAGTGCAGAAATGCCAACTTCTCGTAGTACACCCATGAACATAAGATAATCTCTTTCTTTCTCTTCCACTTACAGTTGGCAAAAGGATGTTTGCTGCGCTCCAATTTCTGCCTCCTAATGCTGTAGTCATCAGGTTCAGTGGGCGGGGAGCAGGAACAGGATCCAGCTAGGTTTGCCCTTCTGGTGGCAGAGGAAGTGCAGGCTGGGGTCCTCTGAGTGCACCCTCAGCCTCCCGGCAATGCAGTCTTCTCAGGGGTCGCCTCAGCTGGAGTCATCCATGGACCATTAGTGAGATGGGAGGCTTCCTGTGAGAGATTTAGAATGAATTTTATTTATTTATTTATTTATTTATTTATTTATTTTGTGGGTACCAGGGGTCAAACTCAGGACCTCGCGTGCCAGTAGGTGCCCGTGCCACTGAGTGATATCACCGGCCCTTTTTTTGTATGTGGGTACCGGGAGTTGAACTCAGGACCTCGCGCTTGCCAGGCAGGCACTTATGCCGCTGAGCTATCTCACCAGCCCTAGAATTAATTTTAATTTTGACATTATGTAGCATTTACCGTGAAAGTTAAATTCTTTGTCCTCCCTTGTTTTCTTCAGGAGAGCGATGGGTGTCTAGTGTGTTCAGTAACTTCTGTATATGTTTGCTTTTCTTTTAATGAACAACTGTCTAATTTAGTTGCAGTTATGTTTTAGTTTGCCTCAAATTGAAGTTTTGGTCGCTTTTTAGTTTTCTTTAGGATTGTGAGAGGAATATATCACCCATAAATAATTCTCTTGTACTTTTCTATAGGCTTTGATGGATTCCAACCTTCCAAGGCTCCAGTTAGAGCTCTACAAAGAAATTAAGAAGGTAGGCCTTCACTTCCCATTGCATTGTAGTGAGCAGTATGTGTGAAACTATCTTTTAGTTAAAAAGTAAAACTGTGAGAAGGAAATGCTGATAATGTAGACTTAATTGCTTTACTTTGCTTCAAGAGGTTACTTTTCATTAGATGAGATGCAAGTTAAAAATGGCAACTTAGGGCCGGTGAGATGGCTCAGCGGCGTAAGCGCCTGCCCGGCAAGCGCGAGGGCCCGAGTTCGACTCCCGAAACCCACATACGAAAAAGGGGCCGGTGATATCGCTCAGCAGCACGGGCGCCTGCTGGCATGTGAGATCCTGAGGTCGACCCCCCGCTACCCACAAAAAAAAAAAAAAATGGCAACTTAATTTTTTTGTAACTTGATAATTGAAGCCCCCTGGACCTTAAAATTAATCTCTGAAGTAGTTCCCAGATGTTTCATACATTTAACTGGCTTTTTCTCTAAAAGCAGACAATAACAGTAAGAGAATCTTTTGTTCCTATGCAACCTCTTGGTGACGATCACGTGTGCTCTTAATGGGACACTTTGCTGATTTAACCCACTCAGAACGGCGCCCCTCGAAGTTTGCGTGCTGCCCTGTGGAGGTTTGCTGAGCTGGCTCACCTGGTTCGGCCTCAGAAGTGCAGGTAAGTTGTCCTTCTGGGCTATTTTCTCATTAGTTTTGGTGACCACTCCTGGTGATCCTTTCCATCTCAGCTCGTGTCCCTTCCTCAGTCTTCCCACCCTCCTGCCTGAAGTCAGCCACCTCTGCCCCTCCACACTTGCACTTGACATTGCCTGCTTGTATTTCCTTCCTAGTGCTCACCCTGTCAGGAGTATTCTCGTGCACGTCATTAGTGTGTTTGTTTGCTTTTTGTCCCATCCTCCCCCAAGAGACTTGTGGGATGTGGATCCCAGAGCAGCAGGGGCCTTGCTGTCTCATTCTCTGCTGTAGCCCCAAGTAATGAGCAGCTTTATTACCACCAGTTATAGGAGCTACAGAGAAACAGGCGTTTGTTTGTTATATTGGTTGAAAAGATGAATGTTGAACTGTGCATAAAGTTTTGACTAGTTGAAACAGATTGTTGTAGATTAAAAAAATAATGCGGGGGCCGGTGAGATGGCTCAGCGGCGTAAGCGCCTGCCTTGCAAGCGCGAGGGCCCGAGTTCGACTCCCGGATCCCACATACGAAAAAGGGGCCGGTGATATTGCTCAAGCGGCACGGGCACCTGTTGGTGCGCGAGGTCCTGAGGTCGACCCCCCGGTACCCACACACACACAAAAAAAAAAATGCGGGACTGTAGTTTTCATTTGCTCCTTCCTTCTCTCAAACTGGCACAATGTGCCTGTCTCCTGAAGACCCTCAGCTCTCTTCCTGAGAAACTGGTAGACACAGGGCCTAAACCCTCACTGTTCCCATGTAACGGTGATGTATTCCCCTGAGGTTGAGTTTGAATAAGCATCTTTTATGATTGTAGGGGTATGATCACTAAGGAAATTTCTTTTTATAAACCCTTTCCTTTACTGTCTTTATATTCATGCATGTATGTGTGTGTTGAGAATTGAACTCAGGGCCTCAGTTACACGTTCCCAACCCAGCTATCCTTATTTTAAAACATTTGTTATATTCCCGAAGCAGCACACCCCAGGTTCACCACATAACAGCCGAAGTGACTTTATATAATACAATTGTCTTGACATTCCCTTACTTAGAATCTCTTATGCATTCCCTAGCGGCTCTCAGATGCAGTCCAGACCCTTCACCCAGGCCCCCCTGCCTCGTGCCTGCAGACACAGTGTATTGGCTCAAACAAGTCAGTATCTCTTCCTCCTGTGGCTGGCTCATATTTCCCCTCAAGTCTCACAAAAAAGTCCCCTCCTTCGAGAGGCCTCTGGCCTCCCTGTCTAACATACTCCCAGCTGGCCGTGGGCTTTTTGCATCAGGAAGTCATCTGTGCTGTCAGTGGCCTTGAGCGCTGCCTGTCTGGGTCACCTGAGAGCAGAGGCTGGGCCCGCCTGGCCAGGAATCATTCGCTGCTTGTTCGCTATGTGTCTGTTTCCTCCCTAGAGGACCAGGTCTCAGCTCGAGGGCCTCGACTGGTTTGAACATTTTTTCTAGTTTATAATGTTTCTTTTAAAGGAAAGTTATATTCACATTTGAAATGTCTTGTTTTTAAAGTACTGTTTTCTCATATTACCTATGGTTTCCAATTAAAAATGAGAATTTTAATACCTCTTATAATTTATGTCAAATAGATTTTGAGCACAGCTGAAGAGTCCTCTGTGACTGGGAGAGGTGGAGAACAGTTGAATTTCATCTGCGTCTAGTCCTTCTGGTCTTTTAGCTGAGCACTGTCAGTCTGCTTTAAGGGCCATTGTGCTTTTACACTTGGCTTTCCCCTCTCAGTGAGCCATTGCTTATACTGTTGCTAGAGAACCTGCAAAGTGACAAGTATTCTTTTGCACACAGGCCTTACCTGGTGAACCTTCTGCCGTGCCTGACTCGAACGAGCAAGAGACCTGAGGAATCCGTCCAGGAGACCTTGGCTGCAGCTGTTCCCAAAATTATGGCTTCTTTTGGCAACTTTGCAAATGACAATGAAATTAAGGTATGATTGCTGCCTCTGGCCACACCATGCAACTGGTGCTGTGAATGAGTCTTGTGGGCTCAGTCTCCTGGCCGCAGTCACTTGAGAGTACTTTCTACATCGTGTTGTGCTTCATAATTTAGACCCCATCATCTGTGTCTCTGTGAGGCAGTTTCTTTCCACTTCTGCCTTCCTGTCACTGGGGAAGAGTTCAGTAGTGAGGTAGTTTAGAGAGTCAGATTCAGACAGCACTGGCCTAGAGCAGATTGTCTTTGGTGCATGGGACTGGCCCCTTAACATAGCTGAGGAGGGAAACTCAAGTAGGAGAGCTCATGGGAGCCTTGGGGGTATGAGTGCCCTGTAATCACAGGGCCATGAAGCAGTTTAACTGCATCTCAACAGGCCCCCTGCAAAGTTGCTTTAGTGGATTTTTTATGATGTCCAGAAATGGCGACTCTGTCACATAGTCTGCAGGTTGGAGGATTCTTGGCCTCTTTGTTTTTTGTGGCTCTGGCCTGGGCTTCTGGGAGGCGGTCAAGTGCAGTGGTGAGAGCCCGCCCTTTGGAGGTAGGTGGATGTGGACTAGAAGTCTGCCCTCTTTCCTAGCTCTTTCCCTTTGGGCCAATCTCCCAATAGCTCTTAGCTTGTTTCCTTCCTGTTTTTAAAATGGGACGTGAAGGGTTCCCATGGAGGGCTTTTCTGAGAGTGAGGCAGCACAGGCGTGCTGTCCTTAGCCGTATGATCTTGGATATTTAGCCTCTTATGTTTTTTTCTCTGAGCTTCAAAGTTTTCTCGATACTAAGATAATAGTAAAACCCTATTTCATGGGGCTTGGGATGGTGAAGGGAGATCATGACTCTTAAAAACTTAAGTGTAGTAACTAAAGCCTCATGCCCAGGGGTGGGGTCACTGCCACTCTTAGATTCACTCTGCCCTCTTTGAAGCAGGGGCGGCTGCCCCTGACTTGCAGAACAGAAGAGGTGTGCCTGCTGCACGGTGCCTCTGTGATACCTCTGCCTGGCAGGGACTGGAAACCAGGCAGATGGTAGGTACTAATTTTTTTCTTTCAGTCCTGGGGATCAAACCTAGGGGTGCTGTACAACTGAGGCATACAACAGCCCTTTTTATTTTGAGACAGGGTCTCCCTAAGTTGCTTAGACTGGCTTCAAACTTGTGATCCTTTGTCTCAGCCTCATGAGTAGCTGAGATTATGGGCATGTGTCACTGCGTCAGGTGAAAGATAGTGGGTTTTTTTCTTTTTTTTGTGGTACTGGGGATTGAACCCAAGGCCACTGCACTAAACTATATCCCCAGCCCTTTTTAGAATTTTGAGATAAGGTCTTGCTAAGTCTCTAAGTTGCCCAGGCTAGGCTTGAACTTGTGATTCTCCTGCCTCAGCCTCTTACAGTAGATCTTTTTTTGTAGTTTTAGTTCTGGTCATTACTTTTTCTTTTTTTCCTTTTCTTTTTTTGTATAGAGTAGCTGCTCATTATCTCCTTCCAGAAGTTTTGGCATTTAAAAAAGTTTATTTCTCTGCTTCTCTGTCCTTTTATGTTTATTCAGATTTATTATCAGTAAAATTCAGGAGTACTAAAAGCATTATAAACAAAGATAGTAGCCCTTCTCTTCTAATCCTTGTCTCATGGGCATACACAGCTCTTAATATTTCACATTTCTAAATAACATGCTTAGACTTCTATTTTTGGACTTCTGTATTTTAGACACTTTACAGTGGAAGAGATGAATCTAGCTTTAACCTTTCTCCTATCTTTTCACTGTAGTTGTATCAGTATTCAATATGTACTACTTCTGCCTCAGCCTCCGGAATTGCTAGGGTTACGGATGTGCGCCATCATGCCTGCTCATGTGTGTATTATTCCATGCACGTCCCACTAGTTACGTAGGAGTATATCCCTTTGTACAACTTGTCATTTTCCTAGAGTTAATAATTGCCTCTTTCCCACTTTCTTATGCTCACTGGCCATTACGTCCTCTCACCCCTCCAGCAGATCTGCATGATGCTTCTCACTGTAGTCCTGCCCGTGTCAGACGGTGGCTTAGTGGACCCTTCCCTCAGCAGAGTCCTCCGGCCTAGAGACCCCAGCTCTGCCCCTTGTGGCCAGGCCGCTCTTGGGTCTGTTGCCTGTGTGGCCCCGCGGCTCATCTTTGCTGTCTTCCTGGGTCCGCCTTGGCTGCTTGCTGTGGGGCGCCCAGGTCCTGGAGGCTGTGTCTCTGTCTTGTGGAGCATAGTCTCTGGTAGCTTCCTGAGAAGGAATGAATGAGTGGTAAATGGAGATTTTGCATTTTTTCTTTGTGCTTGGTTAGGTGTAGTATTTTGGGATGGAAATCAGTTTTCCTCAGGAGCATGAGCCCTGTGCCCTGTTGTGTAGGCTCCAGACTGGCTGTGGGGAAGGCACATGACCTGATGCTTTAATCTTTAAATTGGGTCTTGGTAGCTTTTAATTTGGAAACATACCTTTCAAATCTGGGCATTTTCTCATATTTTTTGATAAGTTCTTTGTTTTCTGTGCTCTTTCTTTTTGAAATTAGGTGTTGGTTCTCCTGAATTGATACACATTATTATCTTTTTTTTTTTTGGCAGTACTGGGGATCAAAACTCAAGGGTGCTCTACCACTAAGCTTCTCCCCTAGCTCTTTTTAATTTTTGAGACATGATCTCACCAAGTTGCCCAGGTTGGCCCTGAACTTGGGATCTTCCTGCCTCAGTCTCCCAAGTAGCTGAGTTTACAAGTGTGAGCTACTGTGTGCAGCTGTTATCTTTCTTTTCTTTCAAAAGAAAAGCCCTTCTGTTCAGTTTTTGTATCTGCTGTTGTTTCGAGTTCTTGGGAGCTCACAGTGGTCTTCTTGTGTGTCCTTTTGCTTCATGTGTGCGTTGCTCCTTCTGGAGGGTACTGTGACAGTTCATATGACAGCGTCTTCTCACCTCGTCTGTCTGATCTCTCCTCCCTGCTCTGTGTTCTCTGGTCTTTTTCCCTGCCGGGGACTGTGCATGTGGACTTAGATGCTGAGGAGGTTCTTGGAGCAGGCCTGCAGCAGGGCTGTGCTTGGTGTGCTCTCTCAGCTGATGGATGGGAGCCTGCTTTTTCACTGCTGGACCTTTAGGTGTCAGTAGCTGTAGGTCTTTCCCTCTTGGGGCAGACATAAGCCCTAGGGGAAAATTCCTCACTCTTCTACTTGGAAGCCAGGACTGGTGCTGTGCTTATCCTGGGATCCGAGATTGGCAGGGGCTCCCAGCAGGACTGGTCAGGAGGCATTTCCTGTTCTCTGTATTGTCTCCTGCCTGCTCTTGACTGTGTGAACTCCTTGAGATTATCCCTCCTCATCTATACAGGTGACGGGGAAGGAGAGCTGCTCTCTGTGCTGCTTGGGCCGAGCGCCTGGAGCTGGGATAGGGCCCTGGATGGCAGCGGTTTTGGCCCACTGCCCTCCACTTTTGCACACGTCTGTTGCCTCAGGACCTGGGCCTCTCTCAGTGCTATGGCTTGAACGCTCTTGGTTTTTCTGGGAGCCTTCATACCTTCAACCTAACTCCAGCAAAACTGTGTTTGATCTTCTTCCTGTGGGCTGGGTCAGTCAGTGACCAATTTTTCCTTTCTGCCTTCCAAAGTTTTGTTGGCACTTGTGGTCCGCCGGTGTCCCTGCCTTGTTCTTTCTGTCCTCATAGGCGTATGCTTTCACAAACCTCTTTGCTTGATTCTTGCGGGGTTCCTAGGTAGCAGAGGTGCAGTTTGGATCAGACGTCTCCTAACCTGTGGTGTAGTTTTGTCCTCAGGATTACCTGCCAAATACTCAGACTCCTGGTTTTTTGTTTGATTTTTCCCCCTTAAGTGTACAGTATACAAATAGGGCAATACATAGATGGTATGTGCAGTCTTGCTGAGTAATCACAAAGTAGATTCACCCTTGTGCCCACCAACCAGCTCAAGAGACAGAATCTCACCTGCCCCCCAGGTCCCCTGTGTGCTCCCCTGTAACCACTGCCTCCTGCCTCCCCAGAGACAGGAGGGCTCCTGTCTTCTAAGAACACAGAGAGCCTGTTTTTCCGTTCTCTGTGTGTAGAACCATCTAGTAGGTATTATTTGGTGTGGTTTCTTTTGCACAACGTTAGTTTGAGTCTTCCACCTTACTGTGTCTTAGCAGTCCAAACAGTTTTCCTAGCTGTGGAGTGTTCCATTGGGTGGTATGCCTTAGTTTATTTTATTGTAGCTGGACGCTTGGGTCACTTCTAGTTTCTGCCTTTTGTGACCCGTGGTTGTTGGAGCACAGTCCCACACCTGTTGTGGGCCCCTGGAGATGGAGTGCTGGGGTTGCAGAGTACATGTGTCTCAGCTTCAGCACATGCTGCCTGGTCTCCTCCTGTGGGGTCGCACTAGTTAACCCTCTGTTAGTGGCGCGTGGTGGATTCCAGGGCTCTGCATCCTCACCAATACTTGAAATTGTCATTCCTTTGAGTTCTGGACATTCTGAAGAGTGTGTTCTGGCATCACATTATGGTTTCAGTTTCCATTTTCAGTCTCTAAAGTACTCTTGACTCTGAAGTTAAATGATTTATGTATCTTTTCCCTTCTGAAAGAAGGGTCTCCCTATGTAGTTCATGCTGACCTTAAACTATGTAGTACCAGTGGCCCTTCTCCTGCCTCAGCCTCCCAAGTGCTGGAATCACAGGCATGCACCACCACACCCAGCTGCTTCGGAAGTAGTCTTGAAAATACATCATGTGTGTATTTTGAAAAGTGGAACCATCTACGTAGTACAACCCACGGCCCTTATTTTGAGGAAGTTTTAAGCCTGGTCTAGGTACCTCCTATTGACATGCTGGAATGTTTCTGGGATTAGGAGGTTTAGATCTTAGAAGGCCCCCTTGGAACTCTCTGGTTAGATTTTATTGTTCTGAACTATTTAGATTCACTGCGGGCTGACTTTTTGTAATCCTGCCTATCCATTGTTATGCTTGTAAGTTTGGACTGATAGAGAATGATACATGGCTCCCTCCTTCTTTACCTCCCTTTCTCCCTCTCTCTTTCTTTTTTTTTTTTGTTTGGTGCAGGGGATTGAACCCAGGGCCTCGAGCATGCTGGGCAAGTGCACTGCCACTGAGTTACATACCTAGCCCTTTTTAAAATTTTGTTCCCAGACAATCTCATTAAATTAGCCGGGACTTGCCTGGAGTTTGCAATTCTGCCTCAGCCTCCTGAGTTGCTGGGATTACAAGGGTGGACCACCATACCTAGTTTTAATTTACTTTTTCATATCTTTTTTATTTAATTTTAATTTTATTATCTTAATTTTACTAATTTAATTTTCATACCTTTTTAATTTCATGCTTTTTTTAATTTACTTATGCCTGTGTGTGTTTTTAGGGGGTTCCTTTAGGTGCTGATATCTTTTCTCATAGCTAAAATGTTTGTCAGAGATAAGTTGGCTGGATTCTCTGGGTGCTGTCCTGGAACTGCAGGTCCCTGGCTTGGGACAAGTCTTCTGTTCTGCTGGTTCCAGTCTAGTCTGCAGAATCACTGAACCCCATTAAACCTCAAAGAATAGTTTATGCAGCCCCACTTTGGAGGAGACACCTGGCACTCAGATGCTAGCTGATGAACGTGTGCTGGCCTCCCGCCCAGGGGTGCTCCATGGATGCCTGCCTGACCCTGGCATGCTCTGAGCGTGGGTTAGTGTGATGAGGGTGGATGGATACTGATTCACAGTGCTCCGGGGTTGAATCCAGGGCCCCAAACATGCTAGATGTGCTACCACTGAGCTGCACCCCCAGCCCTGGGAGTGGATGTTGTTAGGTGGTAGTCACCATCCGAGTGTGGCTAGCTAGCCTCCCCTTCCCATTCTTTGGGTGGTTTAAGTAGTTAAGACTTAAATGGCCACCATTTGAGTTACAGTGCCTTCTCCTTGAGCTCATTCTGGGGTCCATTGAGCACTTTTTAGCTCTGATCTCGTAGGGAACAGTGGTGGGTAGTGTGCTGTCACATCCCCCTGCAGATGGTCCTGAGGGCATTTCACTGACTCTGGCAGCACTCATCCAGGCGTCTCTTGGGCCAGGACATTACTGTAGTTGCCTGGTACTCTTTCCTTTGTGTTAGTATTTGTTGAAAGGGTGTTTCGGCCATCTTCATTTTGTGCAGTGTCTTTACTGACCTGACCCAGAGCCGTGTGGGCGGAGCTTCTCTGGCATCCGGAGCCTCCCCTTCACAGGGAGGGCATCATTGCTGAGTGGAGTCCTTAGTGTGCTTGATAAACAAGGAAACAGGCCACATGTTTATAAACTTTCTTGACTATCCCAGGTTTGGGATTCTTCCATTCAGCTATAGGAAAGTCTTCATTATTTGTAATTTATACTCCGCAAAAATTAAAAGCTCCTAATCCTTGTTTTTTTTTTTTCCTTCTTTTTTTGATTTTTAAGAGAAGGTCCTAGGGGGCTGGTGAGATGGCTCAGCGGCATAAGCGCCTGCCTGGCAAGCGTGAGGTCCTGAGTTCGACTCCCGGAACCCATATAAAGGAAAAAAGGGCTGGTGATATCGCTCAGCGGCACAAGCGCTTGCTGGCAAGAGCGAGGTCCTGAGGTCGACTCCCAGTACCCACCCCCCCCGCAAAAAAAGAGAGAAGGTTCTGCTACATAGTCCATGCTAGCTTTGAACTTGCCTCAGCTTCCTGAGTGCTGGGATTGCAAGCAGGCACCACTATGCCTACTTTTTTGTGTGTGTGCTGTGGATCAAGTCCGTGGTAAAGCTAGGCGAATGCTCTGTCACAGAGCTACATCCTCAGCTCCAGAGCTTCTAATTCAAGTCCACTTTTATGAAACGCGTGATAACCTTCACAGCAGCCTCATCTTCCACCCATTCGGATTTTGGCTTTCCCAGGTTCTGTTGAAGGCATTCATAGCAAATCTGAAGTCGAGCTCTCCTACAGTCCGGCGGACGGCAGCTGGCTCAGCAGTGAGCATCTGCCAGCACTCCAGGAGGACACAGTACTTTTACAGCTGGCTGCTCAATGTGCTGCTCGGTAAGGCGGGGGCCAATGTCCATCCCTCTCCAGCACTTCCTAGGGACACAGCTTTGGAAAGTTGGATACACCAGCTGATCCCTCGGGGTCCAGACCTGGCCATTGCTCCAGGCTGCTGGCAAATGTGAGTTGTACTGGGGCTGCTGTGAGCCCACGTGGGGTCTGTGATGCTGCAGATGCTGCAGTGCCCAAGGGCATCTCACTGGGTGGCAGGTGTGGGGCAGTGAGGGTGCAGCCTGACCCTCTGTCCCTGTAAGTCTTCTGCTGGCAATTTCCCGTATAGTTCCGATGACTGGAAACCACCGCTAGTGAGTGCTGGATTGAGCAGGTGGATGTTCGGTGTAAAATAACTGCCTGATTAAAGTGCAGTCACTCTCTGAGGGGGCCATGCTACGCTGAGCCACTCCTGGATCTGGCCACCCAGCCTGTTCTTCCAGTCATGTTGTGCAGTCTTTGTCCCTCACACCAGCCTTAGCAGAGAGTGGTCCTGTAGGTGTCCTGTTTTTAAAAGTGCATTGTGAGCCTCTGAGCAGTGGATCAGCCATTGAAAAGTCCTGTGGCTGTCTTTGTAGGTCTGCTGGTTCCGGTGGAGGAAGAACACCCCACACTCTTGATCCTCGGGGTGCTGCTCACGCTGAGGTATCTGGTGCCCTTGCTGCAGCAGCAGGTCAAGGACACGAGCCTGAAAGGCAGCTTTGGGGTGACCCGGAAAGAGATGGAAATCTCTCCATCTGCAGAGCAGCTGGTCCAGGTAGGAGCGCGGGGTGATGCTCGCCTCTGTCTTTAAACTGCGGATGCTAAAATAACCTGTGTGAGAAGGGTCAGAGCTGAGCTTGAGCAGTGTGGGCTCTGGAGCCTAAGTGCTTGGCTGGTGAGCTCCGCCTGTCTGTTTCATTGGGAGAAACTGAAGGTGCTGAGGAAGTCGCCTACACCCCTCAGACTCACCCGGGACAGGGGTTGTGAAAGGTGTTCACACACTCAGGAAGTACTGATAGAGTGCTGCCCCATCAGGCACAGTGATGGGTGCTGAGGGGACAGCAGTGGGCATGGCCCACCCTCGCACACTGGTCTGGGCAGGGTGTGCATGGAACGGGAACGCTGGTAGCCTGGCAGGTGTGAGTGTGCTTTGCACATATGCTTTTTGAAAACAATTGTTTGAAGATGTATTCCAGCAAAATGAGACATAAATTCAATAAGAGAGGAAGTCCTGAAATCCAAGAATTATGCAGTATCTCACACAGGATTGTGCTCAGAGCAGTTCGCCATGGTGGTTGTCCAGCTTGCAGTTCAGACGAGGCGCTCCAGGCAGCATCCCACAGCAGTGTGGTGACGTGAGGCTGGGAGAAGCGAAGGCACATGTGGGTAGTGCTGGAAAGGAGTGAGTAGATTCGGGAAAATCCGCAAGTGTATAGAAGAACTCTACTGTCCAATAATGAAGCCAGAGAAGATAGATAATAAGTAATAAATTATAAAAAGAGAATCTATTTGACTGTTAATGAGGGAATATCCTATTTCAGCAACACACAGTAATAATGAAATGTTTTGTTTTGAGTCATCATGTTAATAGGCTTTACAGTAAATAATATTTATTTACACGAGACAAGATATGTACTGTTTGTTTATTTATTTATTTTACAGCACTGGAGCTTGAACCCAGGGCCTTTACACTGAGCTGCATCCCCGGCCCTTTTTTTATGTTTTGAGACAGGGTCTTGCTAAGTCACTAGGTTGCCAAGGCTGAACTCGAACTTGTGATTCTCCTACTTCAGCCTCTCAGAGTGTTGGGATTACAGGTGTGGGCCACTAAGCATGGCCATACTGTTAAAATTAAGATTTAGGCTTGACTTCTAGGCAGATCAGATTTAAATAATGTTACCAGGTAGCATGTAAATGTGGTAAATCTAGACAAAAGCAGCTGACAGGTTATGGGGGCAGAGGAGGGGAAGGGAACATGGAAGCTGGGTTCCTCTTTACCCAGAGAGGAGTCAGAAAAGGCCGCTTGAAATGGATGGATGGCTTCAGAATTGAGTGACAGCTCTTCACCTAAAGCAGTGTTTTCTGTCAGTGGCCAGAGTAAATATTTAAGCTTTGCAGGCCACACCACCTTGGTCACAATTACTCCTCTCCAGCCTTGAGTCACAGAAGCAGCTGCAGACAGTCCACAGGTGTGGCCGCATCCCAGGGAAACTACACACAAAAGGAAGCACTGGCCAGATGTGGCCTGTGACTGCAGTTTGCCAGCCTCTGATTTAGGTGTTATGGAGCTTGCAGTCAGAATTGCTTAAAATCAACGATTAAAGGTAGCTTCCTGGGGGACTTTGACGTTTTATTTCATACTCTTCTACATTGACTTTTAAAAAAGAAATCTGTGTATATTATGATAGTAAAGGTAGGATTGGCAAACTTAACAAAAATACTTGTGAAATTTGCCTTTTAGATAAATCGTAAGTAATTTTGTAATTTTTTTTCCAAACTGCAAGGGACATACTTATACTACAAAATTATTTGTCTTTTGTCTGAAATTGAAATGTAAATGAGCACCCTGTGTCATATCCGGCAGCTCTAATGTGAAGAAGAATAAATTCGTCTTGTGCATATAATGTGATACAGTGTTAGGAGCACCAATAAGATTTGACCCAAGATGCCTTTAACATTTCTGGTAGCTCGTTGTCGTGGGCTCTTGGAAGCCTGTTTCAGATTGTTGGGAGCGTCCACCCACCTTCACCGTGGTGTCTGCTGGGCTTGCTCCCTTTTCTAGTGCCCAGTTTTGAGAAGTGGAGACCTGAATTAGCGTGCTGCTGCTCGAGGGGAGGGGCTCTGTTTATTTCTAAGGCTCAGTACACCAGTGAAGCATCACAGGTGTCTAGAACCCATGGACACTGACCACACTGGCAGAAGTGACAGTGTTTAGAGGGAGAATTAGGGTGCAGACTTTGCCAACAAAGACCTATAAAAAAGTGAAAGCCAGGAGGTAATTCTAAAAACAAAACTGAATGCTTGCCTTTTTATTCCTGCGTCTCTTTCTAGGTTTACGAACTGACTTTGCATCACACGCAGCACCAAGACCACAACGTGGTGACGGGTGCACTGGAGCTCTTGCAGCAACTCTTCCGCACACCCCCGCCTGAGCTCTTGCAGGCACTGACCACTCCGGGGGGCCTGGCTCAGCTCTCCATTGCTCAGGAGGAGGCCCGGGGCCGCAGCGGGAGCATCGTGGAGCTTCTAGGTGTGTTCTCTGCAGGCTCTGCTTATAACCGCCTGTCGCTTGAGACCCTTGTGCACTGTGGGGCTGTGCTGTGCTGAGCCACACCAAGTTGCTTACCTGGACATATAGTGCAGATTGCGGGAGAACTGAAATTTAGGAAGTCAGCTGTAGAATGAGGCCAGATGCTGGACAGCTGGCCTCCGCTAACTGCACTGTACCCCACCTGGCATTTTAGGTGTTATAAAATGAAAACATGAGGGTCTTTCCAGGACTTTTGTGTTAATTTGCCTGAGATGGGATCTGGAAGCCTTTGCCTGGGTTTCAGAATCCCTTTCTGCTTTCTAGGTCCTGACCTTAAAACTCCTCCATTCCCAGACCCCCTGGTAAACACCTCCTGGCCTAGTCTCTGTGCTTCTCCATATTCGTAGGAGTTGGGCTCTGGTTCCACAAGGTGCTGCTCAGGCAGCTCAGTAAGTTGACATGAGGCAACATTGGGAACAGGGACAGATGAGAACCCCTGGATCCCAGCCTCCAAAAGTGGGCTTGGTGCATAGCAGGTTTGAGGAGCCCCTGCTGGCCGGGGCCTCTCTGTGGCTGCTGCGGGGGCCCAGGACGGGGAGGGAAGTGTGTATTGTGGTGGGGCCTCTGTTCACTGTGTCGATAAACCAGAGAGAATTTGACTGGATTTCTGATGGCTGCCTCCTGGACATGTGTTTGATCCATAGTCAGAGATGTCAGTGTGCCCCGCTGCCCTCCTTTGCACTGCAGAATCCTTTCTTGTGGACTGCATGTCTTAGGATTGTTCATCTCTAATGATTGTTCCCAATGAACATGTCTTCTTGATTATTGGTTGATCAAATAATCTGAGATCTCTACTGTTTTTAATTTGGCTGTTAAAATGCAGTTTATTATAGTTCTTCTGGCATTTTAGTTATATCTTCAAAACTACATATTTGAATGTTAATGTAATTTTCATATTGAAATTAAAAGATGTTGCACTATGGCATTTAAGCACTTCCTATGGAAATATGTTGACATTTTCCCTAGTTTTAAAGTTGGATTAAGCTTTTTGAAGATGTTCAGATTTCTTCTGATTTTAACAGCTTGTTACCTCCTTTGATCTGTCACTTTCTGTGGTTTACAGCTGGAGGGGGTTCTTCTTGCAGTCCTGTCCTTTCAAGAAAACAAAAAGGTGATTATTTTTTATATTTGCATCTTGTGTTGAATCAAACTGCTTTTTCGGTATTTTCCTTGTGCTCTGGACTGTCTGTATCTTTTCCTAGTAGTGTGACTGTATGAGTGAATAATCCTGGAAACTGATAACTAGGCCTGAAGTTCTGTAGGGTGGCTTTTAAAAAGTCGCTTCTGTATCAGATTTGCTTTGTCATGAATTTCTAATTTCTAATGCTTTCTGTCAGAGGTCAGTGGACTTTTCCCACAAAGGGCCACAGAGTAAATATTTAGCGTATGGGCCACACGGTCTTTCTTACAACTGTTCCACTCAGCACTGTGGCTGGAAAGCAGGTGTGGACAGTTTGTGAGCTCTGGGCACGTCTGTGCTCTAGCAGAGCTTCACCTACAGACAAAAATGGGCCTGCTTCCGCGGAAGGGTGCCTTACCTTCCTAAAGAATTGTGTTATGTCAGGAATATTATAAGTAGTTTCTCTTGTGAATTTAATTTAGCCCTGTTTATCGTTTTTCAGTCATATTTGACTGTTCATATCAAAGTGTACAGTTAATTTATGTGTATTAAGGTATTTCTGATAGAGATATTCCTCATTTAACAACCTACCTGTTTAATAACTGTTCGGACTTAGTTACGACTGAGGCGTGCTGTTTGGACTTAGGACCTGCTGCTTGGACTTACGAGCTGTTTTTTTGTTTTGTTTTGTTTTTTGGTACAGTTTTGTACATCTTGTTTATTTAGCCCCGATGTCTTTTTTTTTGTACAGCACACCTTGTTTATAAAGTACTGTGATTGTTGCTGATGGTACTGTACAGTACAATACTATAGTTTTACGTTCTGTTATATATTACATACTGCATGTAAGAGTTATGCAAATCAAAGGGAAGTGTTCAAGTTTGAGTTTCCTTGGACCATTTCTTTGTTCTGAATATTATAGTGTATATACTGTACACAATTCCTCATTTAGTAACCAATTCATTTAGTGACTTACCTGAGGGAACAGAACACAGTTGTTAAAAGAGGAATGTCTGTGACCTGATACTTTTCCTTTATGTTATTACTTTGTATCACCAGTTATTTTCTTTTCCATTGTGAAAAGAATTACTGTTATTTTTTGTTTTCAAATCTTAAAAAACTCATCCTTTTTTGTATCATAATTTGAGTGTTTGAAGTATTGAATGGGATCTTAACAGGAATAACATTCTTGTCTTTACAAAGGAGGTAAACATTTCCTGGAAGAATTTTTATTCAGTAACATTTGTAAGCTGAGTGTGGTGACACACACCTGTAGTCCCAGCTGCTTAGGAGGCTGAGGCAGGAGAATCACTTGAGCCCAGGAATTTCAGACCAGCCTAGACAACATAGTGAGACCCTGTCTCAAAAAAACATAGTATGGGCCATCATAGTATGGGATAGTTAATTGAGTTTGAGATTTTAGAAAAACATTGAAATTTTTTGAAGGCCAGAGATTCTTAGAAAATTAATCTCTATGTTCTTAGGAGAGATTGTTGGACACATAGTGAAGTTACTTTGATATCTCATTTGTTTCTTAGTCACTTTTCTTGAGACAATGAGAAAAATAGTTATTGATGTTGTTAGATGAGTTGTTCTGTCTTCTGTTCAGCACATAGGATGTTTCCGCAATCTTTAATTTTTTCAGTTTTTTTTTTTTCTTTTTCATTTAGAGCTGAATGGTTTTCAAACATTTTATTGTAGCTGCAAAATCTTTTTTTTTGCCCCCTCAAGTGAAATCTGCCAGTATAGAAGAGAGATAAAAGCAGAGTTGTGTTGCGTAAAGCTGTGGCGTGCTTGGAGTCCGTTCTCTGGTGGCAGTCCTGCACCCATCCCGTTGAGGGTCCTCTCCTGCTTGGGTGTATGGAACATATTTGAAAAACACTGATTCAGGGGTAGGAGCTGCTTTCACTAAGATCCAAATTCACCACATACAGACCTGGTGGTGCAGGCGTGTAATCTCAGCTGCTCGGGGGGCTGATGCAGGAGGATCCCAGGTTCGCGGCCAGCTGTCACAAAATAAAGAAGGGCTGGTGATGTGGCTTAGCTCCCTAGATTCAACCCTCAGTATCTGGTGGAGGAAAAAAAGATCCAAATTCTCTGCTGTGGAATTTGATATGATTTCTCCAATCACTAGGGCTGGTTTGTTTGTTTGCTTGTTCTGACATGGGATCTGTCCTCAAACTCTGATCCTTCCCTCAGCCTCCAGAACATTTGGGCTAACAGACGTGCTTCCAGCTTTAATATAAAGCCCTGTTGTTTAGTATTGAATTGCTGTGTAATCTCATTTATATTTTGGGTTTTGAGTTTGTGAATTTTTTGTGCCTTTAATGTCATACCGTATAAGTTTATGGAAGTTAATCTTTTTTGTGCCTTTAATGTCATATCGTATAAGTTTATGGAAGTTATTACAACTCTGACTTACATTAGAAGTTGGAAATTGCCGGTGAGATGGCTCAGCGGCTTAAGCGCCTGCCCGGCAAGCGTGAGGGCCCGAGTTCGACTCCCGGAACCCACATACGAAAAAGGGACTGGTGATATCGCTCAGCGGCACAGGCGCCTGCTGGTGCGCGAGGTCCTGAGGTCGACCCCCCCCCCCCGGTACCCACAAAAAAAAAAAAAAAGAAGTTGGAAATTGCCAGTTAACTATTTAGACAGTGTCATAATGACATTAATGTGTAATGTAGCTGTTGTGATTTAATGAGGTCAGTTGTCCTATTAAAACTTTTAGTTTCTTTTTTTCTAATGTAATTTTGAATATGAACTATAAAATATATTTTTAAAACTTTGCAAGCAAAATATTATTTCGTCCTCTCAGACCATAGCACTAGAGTTCTGATTGTTAACAACAGAGTCTAGAAACTAAGTTAATAAAATGAAAGTGACTTTTCTTTGAGTTTTTTGTATAAATTCTGATTGGAGATAGTTCATGAATACCCCAAGGTTAATAGAATTAGATCTTTTCTATCATAATGTACCATCTTTAATAAATTGAATACTGGTGTAAATTATTTAGCAGTAATGATAATTTAAATCAATAAATTTTAATTATTAATATATTTTTCAGTACAGTTAGAGAATAACTGCCTTTAACTTTTCATACAAGTTGATTGATTTTAATAGTGTTCTGAACATATTTCTGTATTCTTAGTGTTTAACACTAAAGGTATAAAAATACATATAATGATAAACCATGAAGTTAAAGATGTTCATGAGTTTCAATTTAGAATGTACACTTATTTAATTTTTAAATAAGTACTTATCTTTTGAAGTTCTTATCTTTAGCCAACTTAAGAGGACTATTGCTGCATTATTCACTAGGGAAAGTGCTCTTAGGAGAGGAGGATGCCTTGGAGGATGACTCCGAATCGAGGTCAGACGTCAGCAGCTCGGCCTTGACAGGTAGCGAGTGGCTGCTGTCATTGTTGCTCACGTCCTGTTCCCCCCCGTCTGCCCCGCACCTCAGCCAGCAGACAGCACTGGGGGGCCGCAGTGGAGCCAGCCTGCTCAAACATCGATAATTCAGCCCCTTTTGTCCCATGACTTTGAAGCGGTGTGTCTGTGTTTCCCTTGGTGTAGGCTGTTTGCATCTGCTGGGTCGGTGGGGGTTGGGGCTGTCTCCTGCATGAGATGAGTGACAGCGAGGGGAATGGCATGGAGCATTGCCCACGGACATTCTTGCTCCTTTTATAGAGAGTTATCTAAGTTATCTGTGGACTTTATAAAAGATGGGGGGCCGGGGATACAGCTCAGCGCCACAAGCGCCTGCCTGGCAAGCACAAGGTCTTGAGCTCGATTCCCCTCACCAAAAAAAAAAAAAAAAAACAGAAAGAAAGAAAGATGAGTAGTGGTTTCAGATGCTAATATCTGGGTTCAGTTAGGGTAGTTTGGGTTGTATGAGCCTATCCAAAAGAACATTTTTAGGTAAATGAAAATAAGGCCATGATATCTGGGGAGGAATGTGGGAATAATACCAGTGGTAATTATTTGTCCTTAATCTTCCAAAATACAAATTGATTTTTTTCTTAATTGAAAAGCTAGAATGTTATCAACAGAAAATTACACCTTCCTGGGCAGTGTGGCGCTCAAGTGCTTGGACTCAGTTGTCCTCCAGAGTGATCACGGCCCACAGCTTCTGATGGCCATCGTGGTGTTTTTATTTTCTTATGTGACATTCAAAATGGAACTAGGAAAATGTGGTATATATTTGTCCTGCAGGAAAATAGGGCTGGATTAGAGATCTTGAACAGGGAGTGGAAGAAGGCAAGTGCACCCCAAGGAGACCATGAATTTGCCCATTTCTGACACTGCTTGTGTAGAGCCCCTGGGTGTTTGTGCCTGCCCAGTTTGTGCCCACCCCCTGCCGGGCTGCCTGTTCCCAAAAGTATGTTGCTCTAGCCATGGTCAAGTAGTTGCTTAAGAACTTGAATTTTGGGTTTGGCAATGAAACCCCCTTTGAGAATATTCATAGCATTTAAAAATGTCTGTAGGTTCCCCTTACCTTACTGCTGTAGGTATTGTTGTCAGAGTTGAAGGGTGCACTCTGTGAAGTTAGAACATTTGATGGCACTGAACTTTCTGTTACACTGTGTACTTTCTCTCATGGATGTCTGCTTGGCCATCTGACCACCGGGACTTTCTTTGTCTCTAGCCTCTGTGAAGGGGGAGATCAGTGGAGAGCTGGCAGCCTCCTCGGGGGTCTCCACGCCTGGGTCTCTGGGTCATGACATCATTACTGAACAGCCTCGGTCACAGCACACGCTGCAGGCAGACTCTGTGGATCTGTCCGCCTGTGACTTGACCAGTGCCGCCACTGACGGGGATGAGGAGGACATCTTGAGCCACAGTTCCAGCCAAATCAGTGCTGTCCCATCCGACCCTGCCATGGACCTGAACGATGGGACCCAGGCCTCCTCACCCATCAGTGACAGCTCCCAGACTACCACCGAAGGGCCTGATTCAGCCGTAACTCCTTCTGACAGCTCTGAGATTGTAAGTGGGCAAGGGGGCCCCATGTTCCACAGAGAGGCCTGCTGTCTTCCTGAGCTCTTTCCCAAGGCCCAGGCCTGAGCCCTCCTGCTTATTTTTCTCTTCCTTTATGATCCTGCTAATCTCAGTGAGAGGTCACCAGCTCAGATCACTGGTAGAGAGCCTGGCCTCCTCTGATAACTTTGCTGTAGGGAACAGCCTAGTTAGGGTCTTTTGTGTTGAACAAGGAGGCCAAAAGTGAGGTGAGTTGGTTTCTATTAACTGAGTACACTGGACATTCTTTGAGGCTCTGTGGGGCCCTGGTTACTGGAAATATCCTTAAGGAGGCTTCATAGAGATCTGTGGCCTTAATACTGTACTTTAGTTTTTAAACACATTTAGACTTTCTAAAAGCATCTACAGTGTATCCCATTTAAAACAGCATGGATTTCAGTCCCTCTGATCTGAATGGACGGAGACACCTCAAGAGTTGTCTAATCAGAAAGTTTGGTGCTAGTATATGCTGAGTTTTATTCTCCATTTTTTTTTCATTGTAAAATGTACATAACATAGATTTCAACATCTTAACCATTTTGTGTGTGTGTGTGTGTGTGTGTGTGTGTGTGTGGTACTGGGGATTGAATCCAGGGGCTTTTGCATGCTAGGCAAGTGCTCTATCAGTGAGATACAACCTGAACGCTTTTTACATTTATTTTATGATAGGGTCTCACTAAGTTGCTGAGGCTGACCTTGAACTTGTGATTTTCCTACCGCAGCCTTCTCAGTAGCTGGGATTATAGGCATACACCACTGCATCCAGCTGGTAACCATTTTTAAGTGTTCAGTGGTATTAAATAATGTCATGGAACTATCACCACCATCAATCTCTAAGTCTTTTCCTCCTCTTAAACTGAAACTTGGTCCCTTTAGATACTAACTTCCATCCCTTCCAGCCCCTGAAAAACCATTGTTCTTTTCTGTCTTTTAAGAGCTTGATGACCAGGGTCCTCATAGAAGTGGGATCATGGGGTCTTTGTTCATCTGTGGCTGGTTTGTTTCACTTAGCATAATGTCCTCAAGGTTTATTCATGTTGTAGCATGTGTCGGGATTCCTGTCCCTCTACCCTTCTTAACAGTACCCTTAAACAGTACCCCTGCCCTTTTTAACAGTTGCATATTAGGCAACTACTGCACCACTGTGCTACATTCCCAGCCGGTTTTTTATTTTGATACAAGGTCTTGCCAAGTTGTTCAGGCTGGCCTTGAACTTGTGATCCTCCTGCATCAGCCTCCTAAGTAGCTGGGATTACAATCATGTGTCACCATGCCTTGCCAGAAATTTCTTAACTTTTTTTTTTTTTTTTTGTGGGTAATGGGGGTTGACCTCAGGACCTCACGCACCAGTAGGCGCCCGTGCCGCTGAGCGATATCACCGGCCCTTTTTCCGTATGTGGGATCCGGGAGTCAAACTCAGGACCTCGCGCTTGCCAGGCAGGCGCTTACGCCACTGAGCCATCTCACCGGCCTTCTTAACTTTTTTTTTTTTTTTTTTTTTTTTTTTTTGTGGGTACCGGGGGGTCAACATCAGGACCTCACGCGCCAACAGGCACCCGTGCCGCTGAGCGATATCACCAGCCCCTTTTTCGTATGTGGGTTCCGGGAGTCGAACTCGGGCCCTCGCGCTTGCAAGGCAGGCGCTTATGCCGCTGAGCCATCTCACCGGCCCCCTTCTTAACTTTTTAAGGCTGAACAATATTCCATTATGTATGGACCACATCTTGCTTCCCCATTTATCTGTCGGTGGACAGTTGGGTCGACTCCATCTCGTAGCGTGTGACAGTGCTGCTGTGGAGACCCAGACTCATCAGTGTGTGTTTGCAGTACAGGAGAGTGATGTCTGTTGGGGGATTGGTCCATGCATGTACTGTAGCTTGATCGTTTTCAGTCCCTTTACCCCTTCTTCTCTTTTCCTCTTGATCCTGACCCCATCTTCAAGAGTCTGCCTCTTATTTCCTATCATCTCTCCTGTATTATATTCACCCATTTGTTTATAATTTAGGTTTTTTATATAAAGGATATAATACAATATAATTTCTGTGTATGACTCATTTCATTTAGTATGATGTCTCAAGTTCCTCCATTTTCCTGCAGACAGCATGGTTGCATTCTTTATGGCTGAATAAGATTCCATTGTGTTATACTCATGTTTTCTTTTTCCTTCTGTGCTGATGGGCATCAGGCCTGTTTCCTGCTTCAGTTGTTTTGGGTATATACCCAAAAATGGAATTGGTTTTACATCTCAATTTTCACTTTAAAAAGGTTATACGACACTCTGGGAGGCTGAGGTAGGAGGATCACAAGTTTGAGCACAGCTTAGGCTGTTTAGCAATTTAGGGAGTCCCAGTCTCAAAAAAAAGGCTGAGGGTGGGAGGCAGCAGCTCAGTGTGAAAGCCAGGCGTTCCATCCCCAGTACCACCAAAGAAAAAAGAAGCTTGCTTTTTTGTGATAAACATTGAATGTATTTTCTTAAGGACGTGGTATGGGTTTGTTTCTTGATTTGCTTCTAAATTTTAAATTGTGCAAAGTATTTCTAAGATGTAGAGAGATAAATACAAAGCCCCACCTTGCTGGTCACAGCAGCTTCACAGGACATGGTGGGTAGGGAGCTCTTGGCTCATGGGCCGCAGGGAGCAAAGTATCTTCCCTGGATCTGCCTGCCATTGGTGTGGATCGTTCTGGTTCATGAAGCCTTTCCATATCCTTTATATAATCACTAATTACTTATTAAATTTACTGAATGCCTGTTATGTTCTAAGATTGTTCTAAAAGCGGAGGGTAGAGCAAAGGCTTTATAGCCAAACTTCTGCTTTCATGAAGCTGATAATGAAGGCCATCAGGTCTTCCCCTGAGGAGCTCGTGTGCCTGTACGTGTGCGCGTGCAGGATGGACACACTAGTAATCACATCAGGTGGATAAATTCATAGTGAGACGTCAGCAGAGCTGGGGTGGGGGTGCCCCTCAGCAGTCACCCAGCGGCAGGAGGGGCCTCTGCAGCCTGCTGGCTGTGTGGCCTGGAGCCTGTCCCCTCCCTTCACCCGATAAGGGATGTTGTATAGGCCCGCGTGGTCCTGTGTGGGGTGCGATAGCTGGTCAGTAAGGTTTATTACTGTGGTGAAAATACTCACTAAATTTAACCTGTTGACCAGCTAAGCTTTTTGGGGATAAACCCTCTGAAGGGAAGGAGCAGAAGATATGTCCTGTTGGTTGCTTTTGATCATGTAGCTTTTTTTTTTTTCAAATGAGGAATTAGGAATGAATTTTAAAATGATGTTATATCAAATTATTTCAATAATAATTTGCTAGTCCTTTGAGAGTCCATTGCTCAGTTTTTTCAGGTTTATTACACAGAGGATTTCAAATGGATATGAAACATAGAGTGTGGAATTATGATTCTTGCTTATTCTAATTTACTATAAAATTACTTATGAAGAGAAGATTTTTGTTTGGATCTTTTCATTTTTATCTAAAAAACAGAAGTTTCAGATTGAAATTCCTTAGAAGTTTTGGAGCTATCAGTGCTTTCAAATTTGGTAGGGATGTGTGAGCTGAGGAGCTCTGGGCAGCGTCCATGCACGTCCCTGTGCGTGTAGTAAGTGGTCTGTGTGTTCTGTGCGTCTGATATACTCTGTGCCACTCATAGCCCCCCCCGTTCCGCTAGGTGTTGGACGGTGCTGACAGCCAGTATTCAGGCATGCAGGCCGGCCCCTCGCAGGATGAGGACGAGGCTGTGCCGGGCGGCCTTCCCGCTGGGGCTTCAGATGCTTTCAGGAGCTCTTCCCTGGGTAAGTTGACTCCAGCTGATGTGGTGCAAGGTGGTCTTGTTTTTGACCTTGAACAACTTGATTTTCTCTCCCAAGAACAAATTTTTTGATATCTTTTTCTGAGTGGTAAATAACAGTTGAGAATGACCAGCTTAGGAATGATCATCCTTTTTCCTGATCTAAAATCCTATGCTTCCATTGATTTTGTGTCCATGTTTACATGTTTTCGTTTGAAACTTGTCACTTAATCTCATTTCTCTGCTTTTGAAGCCCTTCAGCAAGCACATCTATTGGAGAGTATGGGTCACAGCAGGCAGCCTTCTGAGAGCAGTATAGATAAGTTTGTATCAAGAGACGAAGCTACTGAACCAGGCGATCAAGAGAACAAGGTGAGCTCCTTAGGCATAGGACAGCTCCATGTTGCTGAGCTCATTCGCAGATTTGAAATCACTGGCTTCTGGCAACCTGGTTTATTGGTTTCGCATCGCTGGCCCTGTTTATCTCCCCTTGAAACGCTGAACACTCTTCAGGCCTTCCCTTTTCTGCCTCTGCAGGGATTCCCCAATCCTTCAGGTTGTCTGGGTTCTGCCTCCTTTGGGAGTCTGGGCCCCAGCCTTCCTCTGACATACCTGCTCTGTGCTGAGCTGCCTTGCCTGATTTCTCAGGCCATCCATTTTTCGCTTGTGCACAGCCTTGCAACATTCCTTGTTGTTGTTCCACTGAACAGTTTCAAATCTCTCTCTTTATTTGGCTTACTGTTTGCAGATGTACTATCTTTCTGCTTAAGTTTAAATTCACTGAGAGCAAGAACTGTGTTTCATAGTTTAGTGAACCTATGGCATGCATGCTGCAGCGGGCTATTGGTATCATTGAAAGCTCTAAAAGGTTCGCCATCACTGGTTTAGTCTCATCAGTCAGCACTTCACCCCCAATGGTTCCTTCCAGGCCCCCTCTTGAAGCAGGCCTGCTCCCTCTCACCTTTGGGCTTCCATGCACCTTATTTTGCTGAATGGTTGCTGCTTGACCTATAGATGATTGTACCTGCCTTGCCTCCCTGAGGGGCCTTTCTTTTCTTTTTTTTGTTTTTTTTTTGAGACAGGGTCTCGCCATGTAGTTCAGACCAGCCTTGAACTCACTGTGTAGCCCAGGCTGGCCTCGAACTCATGGTGATCCTCCTGCCTCAGCCTCCCAAGTGCTGAGATTATAGGTGTGCACTACCACGCCTGGCTCTGAGGAGCCTTTCTGAGTGCCTGCTCTCTGCTTTTGTGTCCTGTGCATCTTCCCTGCTTGTGAGCTGGTCCCTGTCACAGTCCTGTGTCTGTGTGGACACTGACTTGTCAGCCTCTGCTTGGCTGTGGGCTCCTGTGTATTAGTAAACACAGGCATTGCTGTCTCTACACCTGGCATGGTTGCAGCTCTAGTCTGTGAATGAACTAGCACGAGTGTGTGTCTCCCGCTGTGTTCCAGCCTTGCCGGATCAAAGGTGACATAGGACAGTCTACTGATGATGATTCTGCTCCTCTGGTCCATTGTGTCCGCCTTTTATCTGCTTCATTTTTGCTAACTGGGGAAAAAAATGGTAAGCATGGAAGGGCAGGTACAGGGTTGATGAAACCTGATGTTTCGGACATCAGGTTTGTGGCCGGTTGTCACCTTGTTGGGGTGGGCTTTGCTTTGTACTGACTGATGGAGAGGGGAGGAAATGAGAGGGGCAGGTGGTTTATTGGGTCGAGTTTTGTTTATGTGAAAAGGCCAAACCTGGCCCCATGGTTTCTTTGCAGTGCTGGTTCCAGACAGGGACGTGAGGGTCAGCGTGAAGGCCCTAGCCCTTAGCTGTGTTGGGGCAGCTGTGGCCCTGCATCCGGAATCTTTCTTCAGCAAACTGTATAAAGTACCTCTGGACACCACGGAATACCCTGGTATGTTGAGAGTTCACATCTCTTTCTCTCAGATTTAGTCATTATTTTCAAAACTACTTCAAGCTCTTTCAGTTTTAGAGCTGTGTGTATTTGGAGTTACTTTATGCATTTGAGCTGCGTGGTAGTTCTCCATAGACACATAAATAGTCGTGTTCTTGGGTTCATGGACTCCCTTTAGATGCTGTGTTTGTAGCTGAAATGCACATAACTGACAGTAGAAATCTGGGACCACAAGAGTCATTCCCATGTATATTGGGTTTATCCCTGTAGCACAAACCACGTCTTCCAAGTCGCTGAGTCGCACTCAGCCAGGCCCGAGTCCACGTGCAGAGATAGGTGGGGACTGCTGGAGACTGCCAGGCGGTAGCGCTGCCTCTGTTGCTTACAATCATTGTGGAGTAGAAGTTATTTTCTGCCTTCTGCTTTTCTATGGGTAAGAGGGCACATTTTGCTTTTGAGTTTACATTAGGTAAATGTGTAGTATTTTGAGGTTTTTCTAGTCTTAATTTTGAAATGAAATCTTGGAATTTCGATTATTGTCCAACAGCCTGGAATTATAATCAAGAAAATCTGGATTATATTAAGGAGGTATCAGCAATATGATCAATCTAGAATTCTTGAATTCCCCTACATTTTTAGCACTTAGGGTTGTTATAGTTCCATTATTTCAGATTTGGAAAGCACCCCTGACACACACACACCTCTTCAGAGAACTAAGCTTTTATTTTGAGGTAGGAAGTTGCTGGTAGAGAGTTGTACAGTGGTTGGGCAATTCCTCTCCACAGAGGAGGAGTATGTCTCCGACATCGTGAACTACATCGACCATGGAGACCCACAGGTCCGAGGAGCCACTGCCATTCTCTGTGGGACCCTCATCTCCTCTGTCCTCAGTAGGTCCCGCTTTCATGTAGGGGACTGGCTGAGCACCATTAGGATGCTGACAGGTAACGGCCAGTTTTCACTCATGTCCTTTCCAGATACCATCCCAAAACTTTATTATACGTGAAGATGGTTTATTCCCCGTTCTCTGGTTTAGGAAATAGATTTTCTCTAGCGGACTGCATTCCTCTGCTGCAGAAAACATTGAAGGATGAATCTTCTGTGACATGCAAGTTGGCTTGTACAGCTGTGAGGGTGAGCACAGACTTTCGTCTGAACCATTTCTTTGATAAGTGGACGTTTTACCATTGTGACAGTTACAGTTGGAGCTTAGTATGAAATATTCCCACCCATTCTAAAGCCATAAACAATAATTAACGTCTATGTATTCATCACTCAGTATTAGAAAAACCCTGCCAGTAAAGTTAAAGCTTAGTAATCTTTAAGCTTTAATTCTCAGAATACTTGTTTAAAATATACCTTCTCTTAGAGGGTATATTCATAGCCAGGTGTGGTGGTGCATGTTTGAAATCTCAACTCTGGGAGGCTGAAGCAGGAGGATTACAAGTTCAAGCCCAGCCTGGGCAGCTTAGTGACTTAGCAAGACCCTGTCTCAAAAACTAAAAAAGAAAAAGAACTTTTTTTAAAGGGCTGGGGATGTAGTTTCATGTGAAAGCCCTGGATTTGATCTTAGTACTGAAGAAGCAAAATAATATAAAAATAAAATGATATTTAAAAGTATACCTTTGGCGCACACCTGTAATCCCAGCACTTGGGAGGCTGAGGCAGAAGGATTGCTGTGAGTTCGAGGGCAGCCTGGACTACAAAGTAAGACCCTGTCTCAAAAAAAAACAACAAAAAAAGTATTCCTTGCTATTACTAAATGTAAAATCTGTTGATTTAAAGAAAATACTGTATTTGTATGTACTCCATATGAGTGCTGTATGTACTCCATAGAGTTTAAGAGTTAAAGTGAGCTGTAAGGATTATTTAATCAGCCTCTGTTTTTTATATCATGGGGAAGAGCCTCAGTTCCTTACGTGAGAACACGTGGAGCCTTTATTTTTCAGCAGGTCATAAGTCACAAGTGGTCAGTCAACAACAGTGAAAATTAGCCAATAAAAATCAAAACCAAAAAAACCCTGTAATTCAAATTTCTGGAATGTCTCCCCTTTTAAAAATTTCATGGCCTAATAGTAATTTTTCTCTAGTTGCAGTTTTATGTCAACTCCCGGTGGATGTGTCTGGTCTTGAGCAGAGGGAGTGTGTTAGCAGCACAATCACACTGCTGGCTGGAGTCCCCACTTATCAGCATGAAGGTGACAGTGCCCTGTGTGCTCAGAAGCTGCAGGGCACACAGCAGCAGAAGACCCCTCTGTTCTTTGTGCAGCAGAAGACCTGGAATAGGCACAGGGCACCCGTTGCTGTGGGTCCCTTGCTTTTACGTTGGGTATTTTAAAGTGGTGCTAGGGATGTGTTACATGGTCTCCCTGGCAGCCAATTATGTATAGTCCCAAAATTGATTTTTCAATCACAAATCGATTGTTGTTGTTTAGGACACAAAGCCATGACATAGGCAGAATCGAGAAGATAAAAGAAACAACTTTATGTGAATGGGCTGCATCTATGTGTGAACTTGTATTTAGTGAGGTCAAATATGTGAGTGTCTCTGAGAGCCTGCAGCATCTTGTTGCAGTGTAAAAACCACAGGGCAGGTGCGTGTGAAGGAGCACTGTCCTCACACGTCCCGGTGCTGCTGAGTGACTAACCTGCTCTCACCTGTGCCTGCTTTCAGCACTGTGTCATGAGTCTCTGCAGCAGCAGCTACAGCGACTTGGGACTGCAACTGCTAGTGGACCTGCTGGCCCTGAGGGATAGCTCCTACTGGCTGGTGAGGACGGAGCTCCTGGAGACGCTGGCGGAGACGGACTTCAGGTGAGTGAGTCAAGTTCCTCAGGCTTGACGATCTGAAGCTTGGAGCATCCAGTCAGGATCCACAGCCCCGGTCACTTGACACAGTGCCTGGTGCTTGAGTGTCCTGCCCATCAGACGCCAGTGGCCCAGGTAGAGCATGTGATTTTCACCTTCCTAGTGGTTTTTTTGTTACTTTTTGAGGTTTTTTGCAGACCTTTGGCCTAACTGGAAAATTTACATAGAGGTAGAGAAATAGATTTTTCTCAGTCTTAAGTGTTCCAGATGGTGGGAATAAAAGAGATTCTCTTTTTTTTTTTTCGCTTTTGTCTTAAACTTTAAAAGAAAAAATTTTTTTTAATTTTTATTTTAAAGAGACAAAAGTAGAACAAAATTTCAAAACAACATAATAGGGTAACAATGGTTAATACATTGTGTATTGTTATCTTTAAATTAGTTACTCAGAGTACAAGATACCAGTATTCAATTGTTCAAACAATAAAAAGAAGTTTTTTATTTTTACATATTTTTCTCATGCAGGTATGGAACCCAGGGCCTAGTACACGGTAGGCAAGTGCTCTACCACTGAGCCATATTCCCAGCTCCTGTCAAACTTTTTAAAAAAATATAGCCTTTATCAATTCTACTTGTTTTTTTATTTTTTAGGTTTTTGAGGCAAGGTCTCATTGTGTTGTTCAGGCTGGCCTTGAATTAACTATGTAGCCCAGGCTGGTTTTGAATTCCTGGGAATCATCCTGCCTCAGCCTCCTGAGTGCTAGGATTATTCTGAATTTAGAGGAGAGATGGCTGGATCATATTTTGTTGCAATTAAATTTTTTTTTTTTTTAAATCTTTTTGAGACAGGGTCTCACTATGCAGTTCTGGTGGCCTTGAACTCACTCATAGCCCAGGCTAGCCTTGCCTCCTGAGTGCTGGGATTACAGGCATGTGCCACCATGCCCAGCCAGCAATTAAATAATTTTTGATGTGGTGCATCTTTTAGTTTCTAACAATAAGTTTTAATTGGAGATGTTTTCTTTCAAAACTTTCTTTTTGAATGGAAATTTACCTTTATTATTCCTTTTTTTTTTTTTTTTTTTATCTTTGTTTTTTTAAGCCACTAAAAGCCTTGTGGGTTATTTCCTTCCATCCTTGGAACATCTTCGAGTCAGGGATAGTTCTTGCTTCCACCCTGCAGTTAGGGCCACTGAGCGCAGGGCAGCCAGCCAGCAGGTGGGGGCTCTACAGCGTGCTCACTCGCAGCAGGCATTGGGGCAGCTCCATGGGCTCTCAGAGCACTCCCAGGAAGCAGATCAACCATGCTGATCTTTCCAAAGTAGTTTACCTACACTCAAGTGCAGAGATTGTTTATTTCTGTTATCCTTCTCTCCAAAGCTTTGAAGATAAGCCGTGTGTTCAGTCCCATCTCGCTTATTTCAGAACTGGGAGAGGAATGTGAATCTGTGTTTAAGCCCGTTGGTCTTTCTGTCATTTCAAGAAGTGCTGCCTCATAGCCTCTTTGTGTCCCAGCTGCCGGAGTACCACGGCTTGGTGCTGAATGTTTGCTGAGTGACTGAATAACTTCACCATTGACTGTGTTCTTTTGTCAGGCTGGTGAGCTTTTTGGAGACCAAAGCAGAGAGCTTACACAGAGGGGCTCATCATTATACAGGGGTAAGCAGTTCCTTTTGGGAAACTGCCCTACCTTCCTGGACCCGCGGGAGGGGAGTGGGTGAGGGGTGGGGGCTTCCCAGTGGTGCAGAATTTCTCTGAATGTCGTTGTGTCATTAGATGCTTCACACCTTATCTTATGAAAGTTGTGATTAATTTAAAATTAATCATGTTGATCTTTCCAAAATATTTTACCTACGGTCAAGTGCAAAGATTGCTTATTTCTATTATCCTTCTCTCTAAAGCTTCTAAAACTGCAAGAGCGAGTGCTCAGTAATGTTGTCATCTCCTTGCTGGGGGACGAAGACCCCAGGGTGCGACACGTTGCCGCGACGTCATTAGTGAGGTATTTACCCATGCTTCCTCTCCTCACTCTCTTGGCTGAAATGTGAGCAGTGTGAGGGTGGGGAGAGAGAGGAGGAACCCAGCGGTGACGGGAAGCATTCCTGAGTCTGAGTTCATTCTCAGCCGTTCTACTCTCAACAGTCTCCAGAAAAGGTTATTTATTAAAATGACAAAAAAAACCCAAAACACCACCCTTCCATTGTAAACGTGATACATTTTGATCGCCAGCATTTTGGAATGTAGAGAAGAGCACCAAAAAGGAACCGGACCACCTCTGTCCTTCCGTCCTTCCACCTTCCCGCCCGGGGAGTGCTCCCTGTTAGAGCTGCCGCTGCTGTGGCCCACGGGGCTTCAGGCCTGGCCGTCCTGGAAGGAGGGAGCGAGGGTGAGGGTCGCATGCCTCCTGGTAAACCAGCCTTCCTCTCACGGTAGGCTCGTCCCAAAGCTGTTTTATAAATGTGACCAAGGACAGGCTGATCCAGTAGTGGCTGTGGCAAGAGACCAAAGCAGTGTTCACCTGAAGCTTCTCATGCATGAGACACAGCCTCCCTCGCACTTCTCCGTCAGCACCATCACCAGGTACGCGCTGTGCCCGGGCGCCTCCTGTGCCTTCCCGGGCTCTCCCTCCATCGACACAGCTTTCCTCGCTTGGGTATTCGCCCCGTCACCTCTGTGCTTAAGTCCAGCCTCAGGCACACTGCAGTGACCGTGTCAGACAGTACATTCCTTCGACCGCCAGCTAGACTTCTGTGTGGACTCTCCTGTGTCATCTGGAGACTTGTCCACTGAACACTGTCCCTTTATTCGTGTCCCCTGTGAAGAGGATGTGCTTTGTCACCCCGTTCATCATACTGGCTGGCGTAGTGCTAGCGTGTGGCGAGGGTGTGGGGAGTGACGCCGAGCACACAGATGCCTCTCTTGCTCTCCCAGGAGCACAACAGAAATGCTTTCGTGAAGGTGCGGGTTGCTTCAGAAAATTATTTTGCAGAGAAGCCCGCAGAAGTGACAATGAGACTGTGACACTTTTAACTCTGTCCTTTCAATGTTATTTTAAAAAAGAGTTACGTGATATCCTCCTTTCTGCTAAATGGCAGTTTTTCCTAAGATCTTGACTAAATGACTTTTAAGCTTTAATGATCACTGGATAGTTTTTTCCTGAATTTAGGACTCAGCTTTTCAAATTTTGCAGTCATTATTCCTAAATAAATGTCATCTTTTCTCATGTAAAGCCCGCTTTTAAAAATCACACATGGGACTAATTTCTAGGCTTTCTTAATATTTTCCTCAGAGACTGTACTTTGTTTAACCTCTGAGCTGCTATTTCCTTTGAGAAGATTCAGCATAAATATTCCTTTAAGATAAGGAGCAGTGTGCAAGTGTCTTATGATCAGGAATTTGGTAAACCTAGGGTAAATTGCTATTTCTAGTGCCATTTTAGAAGATGAATCTGTAGCTGCCAACAGAGATGAGTCTAATATTGCATTACAATTGCTTGCTAACTACTACTTTGAAAATTCTCCTAGTTCTGCACTTCTGCTGACCTCTTGTCACTTAGCTATGCTTTCCTACATGGTAGACACAATTACCAGTTGTGCCACTGTGTTTCCCACTTCACAGTCTACTCTGTTAGAACCTGTGGGGAGAAGATAAATCAGATTTTCCAGATGTTCCAGAATTTTGTTGCTTCTCTGTGAATAAGACCCCTAGAATTTATAGAGGTAGAAATGGACGTGTGACACAAATGGCCCACTGGAAGAGTCCCTTGGGAGCTCGGTCATGGAGAAAGGGATTTCTTTTGTGTGGGAGTCAGGGTGGCTTCAGGTACTTGTGGCGCAGAGGACTGGGGGCTGGCAGGCAGGCTGCGAGGGCAGTGTAGCCGGTGCTGCAGGGAGTGGGTGCCTGGGAGGAAGGGAGGGAGGGATTCAGCCTTCCCCCTAAATGAGCACCAAAGTTACTTGTAGTCTCTCTCTAAAGCCAAGACTGCTCTACTTTCTTCTAGCCTTTCATCTTAAACTTTACAATGCCGTCTGATTTTGAAAAATGTCATATGATTTAAAAGAGCTTAAGTGTCCCTGTTTTTCTTATAGAATCTATAGAGGGTATAGTTTACTACCAAGCATAACAGACGTCACCATGGAAAATAACCTCTCAAGAGTTATTGCTGCTGTTTCTCATGCGCTGATCACGGCCACCACACGTGCACTCACAGTAAGTCCTTCAGGCTGGGCCGATGGTCAGGGCTTTGAGGTCGTGTGGGAGACGCTGTGTCCCAGCTCTTGCTCGGGGCACTTGCTCAGGAACCGTGCTTTTGTCCACAGAATCTTGGCTCATTCCGAGGAATAGTAAAGGACTATTTTTTGACTAGTAAAGTAACACATACTCATTATAAAAACATTCAGCATTTTTGGTGTTTGGGAGTGACTTCTTTTCCCTTTCTTCTGTAGTTTGGATGCTGCGAAGCTTTGTGTCTTCTTTCAGCCGCCTTTCCAGTTTGTGTGTGGAGCTTAGGTTGGCACTGTGGGTATGTACCCTCCTCAGCCTGTGTCTGTATGGCTGTGATGCAGATGTGGTTACTGGGATCCCTTTATGCTTTCTTTTTATGCCTTTTATCAATTTGGCTTTTTGAAAAAAGTGTCTGATAAATACTTGCTTCTGCCATATTAGCTGTGAAAACTAGAAAGAGGAGCTGCTGGGAAGTGCTAATGAATGCCACGGGCTCCAAAGTGTCTTTGGGGATTCGAGGGTATGATCTGTGGGGTCAATTAAGAGAATTTTCATAAGCTGGTAGAAACTTCTCTATTGGCTTCTTTCCAAAATTACTATGTACTGAAAATCGAGTGTGACCTAGTGTTTGAAATTGTGAGGAACTGTAGGCCTAGACTTTAGCATCTACTGTACTCCATTCACCATTTTTACTTAAAAATAGTTTTCCTCCCATCGATGGCCTGCGAGGCACTGGGACGTACTTTGACTCTGCCACAGCCTTAAGGGGTGACCCTTCCTCTGGGCGCCGATGATTGAAAAGTGTTCGGCTGACACACCTCCCATCTGGAAGCAGATCTGCGGGAGTCTTGTGTGTGTCCGTGTATGGCCAGCTAACGTTTGCCCGGGTGGGCAGCGTCCTTGGCCTAGGATGTTCGTGTGCTTCCTCCCTCAGAGACTAAGTAAAGACTGCTTCTCACAGGTCCAGCACTAGTGTTGACTGTTGAGCAGCTTTTGGCGGTGGAGTAAAGTTTGCTGAATCCAAATGCAAAGAAGGTTGAGAATTCACCACAATAAACGTGTCGTTCAGGATGTTTTATCCTGTTTTATTTCCCAAGTGATTTCTACAGAGCTGTGTACTAACTGGCTGCAAATAGTGAAGTGAGTTTCTGAGCTGGTGGAAAGTGTCTCATGACGCACCTTCCTCCTGTGGCTCTGAGAGAGACAGGCTGCTCCCCTGACCCTTCCCTAGTGTGACCTTCGGGTGTCTGCTTCCAGAGCACCCCCGCTGAGCATTTCCGATGAGTCCAGGAAGAGCTGCACCGTTGGGATGGCCACTGTGATTCTTACCCTGCTCTCCTCGGCTTGGTTCCCGCTGGACATCTCTGCCCATCAAGACGCCTTGATCTTGGTGGGAAATTTGCTCGCAGGTACTTGTGCTGAGATGAAGCAAGGACCCCAGAACTTGAGCTAAGATTTCTTCATGAGGGTGATGGTGGCAATCACACAAGGGAGATATATCCTGAGTCGTTACCTTCCTTCATGGGTAGCTGAGTCCTGAAGTCCATTTCAGTAGGAGCCCTATCTATGCCAGGCTCTGTCACGGGGGCTAGAAGGAGGTGTACCATGTAGGTTCCATTCTCACATTGGCTGTAGATGGGCAGGGGATGGTGGCAGTGCGGGGCAACTATAAACCACTGCAAATGTGTGAGCAGAGTTGTGCGCTGGCGGGAAAGGGCCCACCAAGTGGGTGTGGCATGTGCAAAGGCATGGAGATGTGAGAAGTTGTGTGCCACTGGGGGCATGGAATTCATTGTGGGTGTCACCTAAGGATGGGGACGATAGTAGAAAATGTGGCCAGCAAAGAGAGCAGAGTCCTTTGAAATTAGATGGGTGTGGGTTCAGTGTTCTTAGGGAGCCAGGCTGTGTTGGCCAGTTTCACGAAGGGGGCTAACAGTTTTGTTTGAGAAAGGGCACCCAGCTGCTGATGAAGGCTGGAGGTTAATGTGGAAGTTCAGTCCCAAGAGCAGCTTCGGGGCTGGAGGGAGGAGGCTGAGGGATTGGAAGAGGCAGAATTGCCAGGCCTGACCTCCACCTAGCCTCAGTTGGGAGGATGAGCCACATCCCAGGCCGATGTATGGTGGTGACATCTGTGGAAATGGGGAATGCAGGGTGGAGGGGTCACTTTCATGCTGAATTTGAGGTGTCTGTGAGCTCCAGGTCCAGGAGTCCTGCAGACTCTCAGCATAGAGGGGACTAAATGACTTACGTCACCCAGGTAGTTAGATTTTCCATCTGTGGAGGTGGGGGTAATGTGTCTGCCTGTGTCACAGCTAGTGCCCCCAAATCTCTGAGAAGTTCATGGGCCTCTGAAGAAGAAGCCAACCCCGCAGCCACCAGACAGGAGGAGGTGTGGCCTGCCCTGGGGGACCGGACCCTGGTGCCCATGGTGGAGCAGCTCTTCTCCCATCTGTTAAAGGTGATCAACATCTGTGCCCATGTCCTGGATGACGTGGCTCCTGGGCCAGCAATCAAGGTAATGGCTTCTTCAGGGCAGCTGCTGTAATTCAGGGCTGAGGGCTGGGATTCTGTGAAACCTTGTTTAGCAGGCCGTCCTTTACTCACTGTCCTGTGCGTGAAGACAACATTGAAGGTGGAAGTGTGAGGCCTGGTCATTCTGGGGTGTGACCTCTCGGTAGTTACCGTTGTCTCTGAGGGGACAGTGCCTCACTCTGTGATTGGTGCTTACTCGTACCGTGCATTTAAGGTAGGCCAGTCCACTGCGCCTGGTTCTTCCTTCCCTGTGCCTTCTGTTTTTAAATTGCTCCCTTATGACTTCCTTTTCTCCTTCAGGTGCTGTCTATGGCCCTCCCAGCCCAGCACCTTGCATTTCTCTCTCTGGGGGGCCCCTCTTGCTGAAGCCTCTTTGGCCCCTTGAAGCTGGGTACTGTCCTCTGAGATGTCACCCATCCATTCCCTAACCCCTGCTAGTCTGATTTCTCACCACCTTCCGAAGCACTCTCCCTTCCAGGGTTATGTCTTTAAATCTCCTGGGCACTTCTCCAGCCTGTTTTTCTTCCCTTCTGTTAATCAGCTTTCTAGTGTTGTGACAAAATATCTGAGATAAACAACTTAACAGGAGGAAAGGATGACTTTGGCTTGTGGTCACAGAGGCTTCAGTCCAAGGGCGTTTGGCCCTGTTGCCTTTGGGTCTGTGGTGAGGCAGAGCATCACAGCAGAAGCACAGCATGGAGGAAACTGCTCACCTGTGGGGCCTAAGAAGCAGAAAGAGGAATGTGCTGGGGCTGCAGCATCCTCTTCAAGCCACGCTCCCAGTGCCCTACTTCCTTCAGCTAGGCTCCACCTCATAATGTTCACACGCAGACACACACACACACACGCACACATGCCAGTACCACTGGCTTGGGCCCAAACTTTCAATGCATGGGCTTTTGGGAGACATTCTGGGTCCAAGCTGTAACACCTTCCCACACCCTTTGATGTCCCACCCTGTCTCTGCTGATCCCACCGTCCTCGTCTGAGCCTTCTCTCTAGTTTGCTTCCCTGGGCCTAGTGTCTGCTCTGACTCCCTGCTGCTCCCCAGCCCTGACCTGGTCGGCCTGACTTGCCACCCCTCAGAGGTTTTGACCTCGGGCCTTCTCTGCCTCTGCTCTGAGAGCCAGCCCTGTCCAGTGGGACTCTGTGCCATCATGGAATTGTCCCATGTCCACCTCAGCCAGGACAAGGGTCTTAGGAACTTGTTTTAGGAGCAGTTGTCATTGACTGCAAATGTAGACGGCTGTGTGGGGCAGTGGCTCCAGGACTGGACAGGGCAGCTCAGGGCCAGGGCTGCATGTGTGTTAAGTGCCTGAGCACCAGGAAACCTAGTCCCAGCGGGAGCTGCAGTCCCACATGGCCAGCGGCCACACGACGCTTGTGTGGCTGATTCTCAGGTGTGTCAGACTTGCGTAGTGGTCCACACTGAGCTCCTTCTCTGCATCCCTGCATCCGTTCCTATCCGCTTTCCTGCCTGGTGTCTTGTAAAGCTGGAAACCGAGGCCTTACAGCTCTTCGTTCTTACTCTGTGTATACATGTACACATTGTCACATGCCCACTTTCCTCTCCACTCTGTGCTATTCTGGCACAGACTGATAATCTCATTTGGACCACTGCATTGGCCTGATGAATTGATTTTTGAACCCAGAAGTAGGATTTGAACCCAGGGCCTGAGTCTATCATTATTATGTTTTTATTTTGAGACAGAGTCTCACCAAGTTGCTGAGCTGCACATGGACAGGACATGTGTATATAGATGTGTATGTACATGGCAGTGGGGATGTATTTTTGGAAGGTATCTAATAGGGAAACAGGAGCCAGAGCGTAAAATGCAAGACCTGTGATGACTCCCATTTCTAGCTTGATAAGTGCCTCAGGCTGGGCTCCAACTTGTGATCTTCCTGCCTCAGCCTCCCAGAGTGCTGGGATTCTAGGCCTGCATCATCACACCTGGCTTTTTGGTGTTTTGAAATAGCATTATTGAAATAATTCATACATGATACAATTCAAGTGTATGATCCATTTTTAAAGTAAGCTACAGAATTGGGCAAGCAGTCAGTTTTAGAACCCAAAGGGGAGCACTGCACGCTGTGGCTGTCCCAGTTCCAGGCAGAATTGGCCTTCTTTCCTTTTCTTGGACACGGCTCTTCTGGACACTGCCGTGGTGGCCCCAAGACCTGCCCTCCGCAGCCCTTCCCCGCTGTCTTCTGTCCACTCTGACTGCAGCCGTCTGTCCCCTGCAGCATCTTTACAGAGTAGGCTCAGAGGTGTGAGGCGACTGCCCAGTCAGTCAGAGCTGCCATCACAGAGCGCCACCAGCTGGGGAGCTCACAAACAACAGCAGCTCAGTCCTCCCAGTTCTGCAGCCAGAGGTCTGCAGTCCAGGCGCCTACAGACCTGGCTTCTGGCAAGGGCCACGCTCTCCTAGAGAACTGAAGAACTGTGTCTTCCGGCAGGGGACAGGCAGGGCCTGTGTTATAAGAGCACTGGCTCCATCATGACCTGGTCATCTCCAGCTACTGTCGTCTCGCGGGTTTGCTTTCCGCAGACAAGGTGGGGGTCCAGACATTGAGCTGGCACTTTGCGGAGGTCAGGCAGGGTGTGAGCAGCAGAGGTGGGACTTGGAGCCCCTCTGCCACCTCTTCTTCACTCTCCCATGCCTGCTGCCTCTGTCTGGGAGCCTGGATGTTCTGTATTCTCTCCTGAAAGAGTGGGCTGTGTGGACACGTGGGGTTAGTTGCTTCAGGTGTGACCCTAGCGAGTCACTTCATCTCCACAGTTGGAAAGTTTGTGCTTGTTCATGCCGTGGGCCACATGGAATGCCTGATTCCCTGTTACTGGGGGGACTGGGGCTCCGGTGGCTTGGCCTCCCAACTCCCTGAGGGCCCTTCGTCTCCAGCCCATTCCCATGTACCTGTGAGGAAGTTCTGGGCCATTCCTACCACCTATGATTGTTGTGGGAGTGAAAGTCGATGATCTGCGTACAGTGTTTGGGTTCTGTAAATAGGGATTCCCAGACCAAAATGAATTGCCTAACTTAGTGCCTCTCAACGCATGGTAAAATTGCATATCATACTTCTAGTTTGTGGTCTCTGTGGGTTGTACTTACGTCATGTTTTTGTTTTCTGCTTTAGGCAGCTTTACCTTCTCTGACAAACCCCCCTTCGTTGAGTCCCATCAGGCGCAAGGGCAAGGAGAAGGAACCCGGAGAACCAGCCTCTGTGCCATTGAGCCCTAAGAAGGGTAGTGAGGCGAGTGCAGGTAGGCAGTGGCACTGGGAGGGAAGGACGGGCTGCCGTCTGTCCTGTGCACGCGTAGGACCTAAGCTTCTGCCCTTGTCGCAGTCGATGGGACAGCATGGTTCTCTGTGGAAATCCTGTCACAGCACTCAGGTCAGAGGAAGTTTCCCTGGGTGTGCTCTCAGATACCAAGCCCATTACTGGGTGTCTGGCAAGGACTCCGCTCACCCGTGTTCCTCCTTGCTTTCTAATCCTCCCAGAAAAGGCATTGCTGCAACGACTCCTGATCTTTAGGAAGGGGTGCTATGGATGTGGAGGGAAAGCACTGACTAAGGATCCTGAAGTAGGACATGAAAACTTTACATTTGGAAGAGCTCAAGGTTGACAGTGAGGGTGGGGGGGCCTAGAAAGTCACAGAGGTGTGGAGCAGCTTCTTTACCTGGGGAAACAGCAGAACGGAGGGCCCCAGAATATCATGATGGCTACAGTTGCTGGGCCTGACTGTCCTGCTGCTTTTTGTGGGTATGCTGGGGCGCTCTCCCGCAGCCTCGTCCCATGACCTCATGGTAATCTGTGTGCGGTGTAAAGCGGCTGATTAAAACTGCTTAAAATGAGGCCTCTGAGAACACTTTCAGGTACACGGAGTGTTGTTTTTAACTGTGGTCACCATGTTGTGCAGTCGGACTCCTGAACTCATTCCTCCATCTTTAAATGAAGTTTTCTGTCCTTTGACCAACACATGAAGGCTTCTTAAAAGGTGTTATTTTCTAAGGCTCTAGAATAGAGCAGGAAGATTTGCCTGTTTAAAAGATTCATTCTTGGGCCGGTGAGATAGCTCAGCGGCATAAGCACCTTCCCAGCAAGCGCATAAAGGAAAAAAAAGGGCCGGTGATATCGCTCAGCGGCATAAGTGCTTGCTGGCAAACGCGCTGCCCTGAGGTCAACTCCCAGTACCCACATAAAAAAAAAAAAAAAGATTCATTCTTTACAGATTTATTGTTATGCAACTGTGATCTTTTGATGAGTTGAGGAAACCAAGCACCCCAAGTCAGAAGTGTTTAAAACTGGAGTAGACTAATTGTGCACTGTGTGGAGCACTGTGAGGCTGAGTGGCAGTCTAATAATATTACATGTGCCCGTTACAGTTCCCCAGATGTGCTCACATCACTCTGTTTGGATGCATAATGGACCATGGCTACATTGCGGGACGTCAGCCCCATGCTCCTCTGAGGAGTCCTAGGCTCAGAGAGGCTCTGGCTTGGCATCTCATGCCTTACCAAGCAGCCGAGCCTCCAAGACAATACAGAGCTGCGTTCCACAGCCACCGCTGCTCTTTACTGTCTTATGGTCATTCTTAAGGCTTAGGTTCTACTTGTGTTTTCTCATTACTTCTAATCAATCAAAAAGTGAGGAAAGTTTTTAATTTGTCCCAGGATGCTTTTAAAAATCAGTATTGCCAGTTAATCTCTTTAAACTTGGCAAGTTTTTCCATGGATCTAAAAGTTCATTTTTTATGTATTTTTTAAGTTTCCCGACAGTCTGATACCTCAGGACCAGTCACAGCCAGTAAATCCTCATCACTAGGGAGTTTCTGTCATCTTCCTTCATACCTCAAGTTGCATGACGTCCTGAAGGCTACTCACGCCAACTACAAGGTACTGGCCTCTGCTGCGTTTTAAATATGCGTGCAAATATACATGGGCCTAATGGACGGCTGGTGTATTTCTGATGATTCGATGGGTATATATGCCTATATATGCATACATACATGTAAATAAGTTAGTCCCCCACCCCTTTGCTGTACTGGGGATTGAATTCAGGGCCTCCTGCATGCTGAGATCTCTACCACTGAGCAACTGAGCTACATCTCCACCCTTTTTTATTTTTATTTTGAGATAGGATCTCATTAAGTTGCCCGGGCTGGCTTTAAACTTGAGATCCTCCTGCCTCAGCCTCCTATGTAGCTGGGATGACAGGTGTGTGCCACCCCTGGCTAAATTAGCCTTTTGAGGTACGAGTTACAATTGGTTTTTTCAGGTTAGTCTTTCAGCTTGCTTTATGGTAGTTACACAAATATGAAACGATCCCAAGAGAGAAATGTTTTGTGGTTTTATGGTGTTGTATCTGGGCTTCCCTGGACCATCCTGCTTTTAGAGTGGAAGTTAAAGGGATCTGTGTGCTATGGGGCACGCATGGAAGTGCACCAGTGTGCTGGTCTGCCTAACGCAGCCCAGATTGGAGACCCTCAGGAGAAAAGCAGGTGCTCAGCAACAAAGGACCTGTTTTAGACATCGGGGCGTAGGAGTTGCCCTTCCCCAGGGGCAGTTCCTGTCAGTGTGGCACTCCTGTGGCACCCTGGCCTGCGGGCTTCTGGAGGGACAGCGGCTGCTTGAGCAGCTTGTTTTGGTTGTAGATAGATTTCAGTTCTTTTATTCATCATTTTCTATCTACAGTTTGTCAGATACAAAGTATGAGTCCAGATTTTTCCCAAATGCCTAATCAGTGGTCCCCAGCACTGTTGGCTGAATAATCCATTTCTCTGCACTGATTGTTTTAAATTTCTGCTTCTATCAAATATTAGCTCATGGTTCTATAGCTTCGTTTATTTTGTTCCATAGTCTGTTCATCTGTTAGAAGCACACTGCTTAATCTTAGCTTATGGTATATTTTTGAGATCAGTATCCCCACTTTATAAAAATTTTCTCAATATTCCTGTCTGGTTTTGCATGTGAACACTACAATAGGCTAGTGTAATTCCAAAGGAACCGGAGAGTATTTCCCAGTGGGATCACATTTAATTTATAGGTTGACATAGGGAGAACTGGTATCAAAGATGTTAAGTTGGCCTGTTTAAAACATCCTTCATTATCCCCGAAGTACATGGAATTTCAAGTTCATTAAAAGAACTTTAAAGATTATTTTGCAGAGCTTTTGCACATTTCTTGGAAAATGTATCTGCAAATATTCCTCTTCTTTTGTACTAATGGTTAACATCTCATTCTGGAAGGGGGAATCATTTATAAACCTTATGTGGCTTTATTTTTGAAGGATATTGATAATTTTGAAAGATAAAAACTTCAGGGCCGGTGAGATAGCTCAGCAGCATAAGCACCTGCCTGGCAAGCAAGAGGTTGAGTTTGACTCCCGGTACCCACATAAAGGAAAAAAAGGGCCAGCGATATCGCTCAGTTTCACAAGCGCTTGCTGGCAAGTGCAAGGTCCTGAGGTCGATTCCCGGTACCCACATAAAAAACAAACAAACAAACAAAAAAACTTCACACTTTATAAAAGATTTAGACCTGTGTTTTGAGCATGCTTCTCATGCCAACCCCAAAATAGAGGTGGGCATGTTGCAGTGCCATACGGGAAGGGCTTTCCCCCCCCCCCCCCCGTTTCTACTTATAGTGTCTTTAATTCAGGGTCTCTTCCCATGCCCTGCTCCAGTGTTGCTCCCTTGTCATCCTTTCCCTTCCTGAGATGGAGTCCACAGGAGCTGGGCTCCTTCCACTCCTCCTGAACCCCAGGCTGCCCTTGCATCTTAGGTCTCACCAGACGGAGACAAGACTTCCTGGGTGCCCTGTCTTGTCCAGAACTCCATGATTCCTCTCCCCTTCTTCTTCTCTGTGCCAGGCAGAGGGATCCCTTCCTCCCTGGGCTCGTAGTCCCCACATGACATCATCGCAGCATCCATTCCCTGGGTCTCCCCCGGCCTGTTGATGGCGCACCAGGGTGACTCAGGTCCACTTTTTTTTTTTTTTTTTTTTTGTGGGTACCAGGGGTCGACCTCAGGACCTCGTGTGCCAGCAGGCGCCCGTGCCACTGAGCAATATCACTGGCCCTTTTTTCATATATGGGTTCCAGGAATCGAACTCAGGACCTCGCACTTGCCAGGCAGGCGCTTATGCTGCTGAGCCATCTCACCGGCCCCACCACTTTTGTTTTTATGCTCTGTGTCCAGTTCTCCTTTCATTCTGGGTTGTTAGATGTACGTCCACGGGGTACATTCTTTCCTCGGTACTGTGATGTTTGTCAGTCTTTATATTCATAGGCAGTCTCCCTTTACTCTTTTTTTTTTTTTTTTTTTTTTGGTGGGTACCAGGGGTCGACCTCAGGACCTAGTGCGCCAGTAGGCGCCCGTGCCGCTGAGCGACATCACCAGCACTTTTTTCGTATGTGGGTTCTGGAAGTCGAACTCGGGCCCTCGTGCTTGCCAGGCAGGCTCTTATGCCGCTGAGCCATCTCACCGGCCCTCCCCTTACCCTTTTTCTTAGACATTATGTCTTTGGTCCTGACTCATCCTTTGAGTCTGTAAAATAGGGGAATTGCTATATAATTTAATTAAACTGAGTCTTTTAGAAACTTAATTTAATACATCCTAAGACTGACTTAATATTTTGTGGCAGCCAGACTGAATGACTTTATGTAAAATTGGTAATGGTTTCTTCTAGGAACCCCAAAGGATATGGGGAGGACTTTGTGTTTACCTTACCACATACTGGTTGTAAGGGACACTTAACAGTGTTCTCTCATTATGACATAGGTTAGGAATTGTTTCTTTCCATAGTGTGCATAATTTGAAAGATAACCCTTTTTGTATAGCTGTCTGGAGCAGTTTCCCCGGTAGTTTCACAGTGCCCAAAGTGAGCAGCAGCCAGAGTCACCGGAAATGGGGAGCGCATGGGGTGTATGGGCTGTGCAGCAGAAGTACCTCGCTGCAGCCCACGGCGTTTGTGTCTTTGTTGTAGATAACCAGACCACGGCGGTGCCAGTAACCGTGTGCTCTCTCCTTCCACCTTGCCAAGGTCACCTTGGATCTTCAGAACAGCACTGAAAAGTTTGGGGGGTTCCTGCGCTCGGCCTTGGACGTTCTCTCCCAGATTCTAGAGCTGGCGACGCTGCAGGACATTGGGAAGGTTTGTGCCTTGCCTCCTCCCTGAGCTGTGGCCGGGACACCCTATGTGTGCCCTGGGAGAACCTGGGGATGGGACCTGGTGCTCCAGGTCCATCGTGGAAGCAGCAGGAGCTTGGGAAGACCAGGCCCTGAGCCCACATGCTTGTGCCAGGCACCCAAGTCTCAGTCACATGCTAGTCGTGGAATGTGTATAGGGTTTAGTTCTGTTTTTGTCCTGTTTTCAGTGTTAGTTTGTTAACTTGTATCAGCTTAGACCCAGGTTATTCTAGGAATCTGGGTTTAAAATGTGCTTATAGAGCCCTTTATTTTCTCATTTGAGCTTCTTGGGTGGAAAAGGGCAAAACCCAAGTCCATGAAGATGTGATACTGGCTCTTTCCCTACCTCAGGAAGCAGCAGAGACGGGAGCTCCTGGTCTTTGGTTCTAAGTGTAGTAATTTTTCTCTCCCACTCTCAAGTCTGTAGGGGACGGTGAAAGTGCTGTGTGGTAACACCTGTGTCTGCACCACCCTCAAAGGCAGTACTTGGTGAGCGTCCAGCTCTGCTTTGTTGTGTATGCCGCCCCCTGTCCTAGTCGGCTTCAGAGGGAGTCACGGTGCTCACATCTCTTCCAGTGAAAGGCAATGCACTTGTCCCTGGGTGTCCATCAGGGTGGTTCCAGGATGCTCCCCAGCCCTCAGTGAGCAGAACTCACCGGGGTGCATGTCCCTTCGGTAAAATGGTAGTGTATTTAAACATAATCCACTTACGTCCTCTAAATCATCTTGAGGTGACTCGTGATGCTTAATACAATGTAAATGTGGGTCGGAGTTGTTATGCTGTGTCGTTTAGGGAACAGTGACAAGCAGAAGAAGCCTGCACATGTTCTTTTCTTTTTTTTTTTTTTTTTTTTTGTGGGTACCGGGGGGTCGACCTCAGGACCTCGCGTGCCAGCAGGTGCCCGTGCGGCTGAGCGATATCACCAGCCCTTTTCTCGTATGTGGGTTCCGGGAGTCGAACTCGGGCCCTCGCGCTTGCCAGGCAGGCGCTTATGCCGCTGAGCCATCTCACCGCTGCACATGTTCTGTACAGATGCTGTCTGAGTCTTTCTTATCTGATACGTGTACAAGTTTCCCTAGCTTTAATCATCATACTATTGTTTCTTTGCTGTCTCTTGTGCTTTCCCTGTGTACCAGCTGGTGCCTGCATTGGTCATCATTAAAGGCTAGCTAGTGTTCTGCAGTGTTGACACTTAGTCATTGTCCTCTCTCCTGTAAAACCTTGAGCATTGTCTTTTTTCCCTCTTTCTAGAAATTTGATCTGTCTTTTCTTATCTCTCTCATGTCTCTACTCTTTGGATACAGTTGTAGTAGCTGCTTTAATGTTTTTGGCTAATTCCAAAATCTTGCCAGCTCTGGGCAGTTTCTGGCTGATTGGTCAGGGTCCTCACTATGGATTGGGTTTTCCTGCATCTTCGCCTGCCTGCTGATCTTTGTTGGATGCCCCACTGTGAGTTTCATGGTTGGGTGCTAGGTGTTTTTGTGTTCCCATAAATCCTGAGCTGTGTTCTGGGATTCATTCAGTTCAGTTATGTATCCTGTTCAGTTGGACAGGTCCAGGGGCTCTGCAGAGGCAGGGCTTTTTATTTGGTGGCACTTCTGACTTCCTGCCTTGAAGACAGAATTGGATGCATAGAAGTAGATACTTGATAATCTAGTTAAGGAATAAAAAAGTGAAAGAATGGTTTTCATGCATCTGCTTGAATTTCAAGATCTTTGACTATGACTAGTCAAGATGACAGATTGAAAACCTTTCTTTGATTTTTTCCTCTGATGTTCACACAGTTAAAATGAAGCTATTTTTTGTCCTTGATTTCTGTCTCGGATTCACACAGTGATGGGCTGTGTATGAGTCACTTAACATCTTGCTGTCTTCTCCCAGTGTGTTGAAGAGATCCTGGGGTACCTGAAGTCCTGCTTCAGTCGAGAACCAATGATGGCTACTCTTTGTGTCCAGCAGGTGAGAGTACTGTATTATTGTCCTTCTCTGTAAACCCTCCAGGCCCAGCCCCTACACGCTGCCTCTCCTTCAGAAGTTGTGGCTGTGAGTGGGGGTGGATGGGTGGGTAGGTGTGATCCAAGCTGTCACTCGCTTGCTCCATGATTAGGCCAACAGGGGCTTGTCTTCCCTCCAAGGAGGTTGTGAACCATCACTGTGGGGGACAGAGAACATCAGAAACTGCGCTGGGCCCTTGCCTCTTTACCCTTGTCTTAATGTCCCTAGAGGTCTGTCTTCAGAAGCCCTGTCTCACTTAGAGCCACAGGAAAACCCAGACTCTTCCCCACAGCAGTGGTCTCGCAAGGTCACAACAAGAATTGCACCGGTGAGAGGGAGAGTCTTAAAGTGTCGCTTATACTGCACCTAACTATTGGTGCTTTGATTCTTTCCCTCCAGCTGTTGAAGACTCTCTTTGGGACAAACCTAGCCTCCCAGTTTGATGGCTTATCTTCTAACCCCAGCAAGTCTCAAGGCCGAGCTCAGCGCCTTGGCTCTTCCAGTGTGAGGCCGGGCCTGTACCACTACTGCTTCATGGCCCCCTATACCCACTTCACGCAGGCCCTCGCGGATGCCAGCCTGAGGAACATGGTGCAGACGGAGCAGGAACACGACACCTCTGGGTACCATTGTGGTGGGGTCGGCCCCCTGTGGGGGCACAAAACAGCCCAGAGGGAATGCTTTGGAAAAGAATCAAAAAATCAAGATGTTAGCATCTGTCAGTAGTCTACAGTGTTCAGAGAAGTCTGGGAAATACGGTTGACACAAAGATGAGGAGGGTGCTGCTCCTGCCTTCCCAGAGCGCCTGGTCCAGCCAGTGGGCTGGGCGTGGGGGTGTGCATCTCAGGGGTGGCGGCTGCCTGAGGAGTATCCGTGCTTCTTCTGGATAGCACCCACAAACCAGACCTGGGACGCACACTGTCCTCACGTATCGAGAACTTATTTCCTAGTGCTCCTAGGTGGCATTTTCCTGTTTCCTCTATAGTGACATGGTATGTGTTGGTAGCACTTTTTGGGTCTATAAGATGAAAGGCCACCTTTAAAGTGGCAGAATGGTGCTAATGTTTACAGGTATTCAAAGGGCATAGAAAAGTCCTGCATGTATTACTTTGTGTCTTATAAACTAATAACTAAAACGTGCTTATAGTCCCAGCACTATTGATGGCTGAGGCAGGTGGATTGCAAGTTTGAGCCCAAACTGGGTGACTTAGATCCTTTCTCAAAGGAGGGTGTGTAGCTCAGTGTGGAGGCCCTGGGTTCAATCCCTAGTTTAATCACCCCCCTGAAAAAACGTTATGGCTGAAAGTCTCTTTTCATGTGAATTTGCTGTTTTGATGCCTGGAATACAGAAAGTCTTCTCCCCTCCCCTCCTTTCCTCATCAAACCCAAGGCCTCATGCATGCTAAATGAGTACTCTACCACTGAGCTACCTCCCAGTCCCATGTGTTTTTTAATTACCATAATTATTAGCAAGGATTTGAGTTGCTGCTCTGTATAGTAGCAGTAGCAGAATCCTTGTTTTTCCTTTTAGAAGTATAGTGATCAAATACCTGTAATTCAGGAATTTGAAAGAATTCATATTTGAAAGTCAAGAATCAAGGAAAATACCCATGTTCTAGGTATTATATTGGCGATACACAGACATTCCTAATTTAATGTTTTACCTGGTTACCGACTCTTGGACTTAGGACCGAGGTACACTGTCTGGACTTGGACTTACACCCCTTTGGGTTTTTTGTGTGTGTGAGTGTACAGCTCTGTACATCTTGTTTATTGAGGCTTAATGTCTTTTTGGTACAGTACATCTTGTTTATACAGTACTGTAATTTGTAAAGTACAAACTACAGTACTGTAGTTTTATATGCTGTTATATATTATAGTACTGCATGTAAGAGTTATGCAAATCAAAGCAGTCATCAAGTTGGAGTTTCCTTGTACCACTTCTTTGTTCTGAATATTGTAATGTATACACTGTACACAACTCCTCATTTAGTGACCAATTCATTTAACAACCTAGTTGCAGGACCAGAATTCAGTCGTTAAAAGAGGAATGTCTGCACATGCTGTATATCCAGGTTTCAGGAATTGTCTGTTTAAATGTTTTGTAATTATATACGGTGGACATAAGTGAGTGTGTGTATGACCACGTGCATGTGTTACTGGGTACTTTGTGCTTGTTTGTTTTTGAGCTGGGTCTCGCTATGTTGCACAAGCTGGTCTCCAGCTTGTGGGATCAAGGATCCTCTCTCCTCAGTCTCCTGAGTAACTGAGACTCCAGGCATGTGCCATGACACCAGTGTTAGTCCTGCAATTTCAGATATGTTTCATAAAAAGAAAAGGATAGCATTGATGTGAATATTTATTTTTTTCCCCAAGAAAGCCACATGGTAATTACCAGTCTTCAATGGCTGTTAACCTCTCTCAAGTCCTCAGGACTTGAGGAGTGACTTCCTCTTAGCAGAAAAGCTCGGGCTTGAGTCCCCTTCTCTAAGTGGCCAGACTTGGGCTGTCAGGCAGCTGCAGATTCCAGATCGTTTCATTATCTCGGCACGTGCCTCTCTGTGCTGGGGGACCTTGCAATTGCAATTCCTTCTCCTCATATCTTCTGTCTTGTGAGCGTGACATTGGTGTGACCTGGAGGATGGCTGAATGCGAAGAAGATTGCTGACAGAAGTTCTCTACTTCCTCTGTTTCCCTCCGGCAGATGGTTTGATGTGCTCCAGAAAGTGTCCTCCCAGCTCAAGACAAACCTCACAAGTGTCACGAAGAACCGTGCAGACAAGGTAAGTGGCCTGCCCTGGTGGCAGCTCATGAACTGTATCATGTGAACACAGGCGCTCAAGACTCCAGATCGCTTGCCTGAAGCCTTTGGTGGACATGCACTTAAGGTTCTTTCTCTTTTTAACAGAATGCTATTCACAACCACATTCGTTTATTTGAGCCTCTTGTCATAAAAGCTCTGAAACAGTACACGACGACAACCTCTGTGCAGTTGCAGAAGCAGGTTTTGGATTTGCTGGCGCAGCTGGTTCAGTTACGGGTGAATTACTGCCTTCTGGACTCGGATCAGGTTTGTCACGTTCCTCTTTCCTCCCCCTTGAAGAACAGTGAGGTTTGCTGCCCAGTGGCTGCTGCCTCTCTTGCCCTGTGTGGAAGTGACAGGTGCAGAAGGCCTGGGTGCCCCATGTCTGTGTCGTGCTCTTCTTGGGTTAGTCTTCAAACACCTACCAGAGGTCTTCCCATACAGCCCCCACACCCCCACTCCAAGATATGTTTGAATTTAAGGTGTAAGGTACAGTATAAGTTTTACAAAATCCAGAGACTTAAAAAACAGATTGTTACTTAGAGTCTGCACTGTCAAACAGTTAAAAAAGTTTGCTCACCTCTGTGTTCCTGAACCCCATGCAGGGAGCTGTGTGGCCTTGCAGGAGAGTTCCTGTCCCTTCCTCACGGCTGGTCATGTTCCTTCAGGAGGCAGGATTTGTGGTGCCGTCACTGGTTGAAGTTACCTTTAGGTCATCAAGTAGGAGTCATTTTTGGGCTGTGTTCTTGGGCAGTTTTCTATGTGAGGAAAGAGTTTATTGACATGGAAATACTACAGTTCCCTATTACCTGTCTTCACAGCCTGTTGACCTCTTTATTCACCTTAAAGGCTCCATTCCCAGGAGAACCGGAGAGGCTCTGATTGCCCCACAGGTGGGCTGGGGTGGGGCCTGTTTTATGAAGAGGAGTGATCTTGGAGCTTTGGCATGGCCTGACCTTTCGTGGTTTCTTCCTTTATGAAAGCTGTCAGGAAGAAAACAGTGTAACTGGTCCCCTGTTCTTCACTCATCTCCTCTGGCACTCGAGGCAGTGTGGGAAAAAGCCTGGTCTGTGGCCCTGGGATTCTGGGGCTGGATTAGGGGCTCAGGGATGAGGGCTTCCAGGGCCACAGCTGGGTGCCCAAAGGAAGCCAGGGTGCTGATTGCTGCATTTGGTAGTAATGCCTTGGAGACAGTGGTCACCTTTCATCCTGTTGGCAGAGGTGGAAGCTGGTGTGCTCGTGGGGTAGTTGCAGACTGTGGCCTCTTTCTGGGCTGTCCTTAGTGGGCAGAGAAAGTAAACAGCTCTCCACTCTGGCTCAGACTCATCAGCAGACTCCCACGTTCTTTCTGTACTCATTCTACCTGGAGCCTTTTCGTAAAAGTGTAGTAATTTTTGTTGCTCCCTTCTAGTGTCCTAAAGTCTCCATCCTCTACATAGCTCTTGAGAGGGGCCAGCCGAGATTCCCATGTGCCCTGCTGGCCTCTGCATGTGCTGACCTCACTGTAGCAGCTGTGTCACCCCGGGCCCCAGCTCTCTGCCTCACGCCAGCAAAGCCCTCTCCTAACTGCCCTCACCCGGGGGGAACACTCTTTCTGGCCTCCTGCTTGCCCTGTGTTTCCCCCAGCTCTCAGGATCCGGTACAGGGACAGTTATATGACTAAGGGTGGGAGACTGGAGCAGACAAACCACTGCACTCTGTGGGCGCAGAGGGTCAGTGGGTATGAGTCCCATGTCTTACCTGTGGGAACTTCCTGTCGGGGCGAGGATGACACAGACCGGCTCTCCAGCCATCGGCTGGCACTGCTCCTCTGAGGTCACGCAGGACGCCAGGTGTGGGTGGGAGGGAGAAGACTTGGGCATTGTGCTGCTTGGGTCACTGCTCCCTGGAGCTCATTGTCCCCCAGATGTGACTGGGGTGACTCCTGGTGTCTCCTGGAATTTATTATTTGTTTTCCCAGTGAGTTTTCACCTTAGTGTTTAGTAAACTTGGTTTTAAAGGGGTTGTTGAAGTGTTCTGCAGTTACCTTGTCTGACTTGAGAGTAGATTTGAGTACTCGATTATAAACAAATCAGGAATCTTGTTAAAATTTTACACAGATATGCAGGAAGAAAAGAAAGCTGGTATTTACATTTTTTTTCCTTTATGTGGGTGCCGGGAGTCAACCTCAGGACCTTGCGCTTGCTAGCAAGCGCTTGTGCCACTGAGCGATATCACCGGCCCAGTATTTACGTTTTGATCCTACTGTTGATGTGAAACTTTTATTTTCTGGCCTGCAGGTGTTCATTGGATTTGTGCTGAAGCAGTTTGAATACATTGAAGTAGGCCAGTTCAGGTACGCATTTTGTTGTTTTAGAGTTCTTATCCCTGTTGTGAGCATATATGTAATTTTAGGTCATTAAGCTAGATGTTTTCTTTAAAGGACTATTAGACATCTTGGCTGTTTTTTTTGTTTTTGTTTTTTTTGTTTTGTTTTGTTTTTTTCCCCCTTAATGGAAATCTGAGTAACATAGTGTATATATATATTTTTTTATTTCTCCTAAAAATTAATGAAAAACTTTCTCTGGACTTATATAGAAGTAATTCTGCACCTGATAGTTATGTATGTTGTCAGTTTTCATTTCACATTTCAAAGCATTAAAAAGGATAATAGATTTCTAAATGAATCTTATTTGATAGAGCATTGCTTCTTCTGATCTTAGAAGAAGCTTTTATAGCAATGTCTTTATTGAGAGTGATTATGCATTTTACATACACTGACTGCAGCTTTTCCTTGCTAGACATTAAGGGTTTAGTATGTCTTATCATGCCTGTTACAGGTTTGTAAGTACGGTAATTAAAAATAAAGTTTCAAGTTTCTGAAGGACTCAGTAGTTTGTGAGCGAGTGTAGAAGAGTTTGTCGAGTCCTGGGGGCCTGGTTGTTTTCTAATTACATGAGACACCCTGATAGTTTTGAGCAAGGTACTTTTTTCTCCCTTGAGTCTGTTTCTTTAAGAGTGAAAGAGCAGGGCCGGTGAGATGGCTCAGCGGCATAAGCGCCTGCCCGGCAAGCGTGAGGTCCTGAGTTCGACTCCCGGAACCCACATTAAAAAAAAAAAGTGAAAGAACAGATGGGGGAGTGAGAAGATTGTACCTGCTGGGCAGCTGGTGCTCCCGTGTGGCCTCCCAGACCCCGGCTGTCCTGGGGGGGGGTTAAGTTAGGTTGCTGGGCTGCGTCCGCTCAGGGCACTCTGTGTTTCAAGGTGGAGTCTTGAGCTATTCTATGTTGTTTATATTGATCATGTATCTTAATTGTAAAAGAAATGGCTGACTGGTTGTCTTTATTTCCAGGGAATCAGAGGCAATTATTCCTAACATCTTTTTCTTCCTGGTATTACTGTCGTATGAACGATACCATTCAAAGCAGATCATTGGAATTCCTAAAATCATCCAGCTCTGCGATGGCATCATGGCTAGCGGGAGGAAGGCTGTGACACATGGTAATGGAGCACGCTTCCCCTGCCTTCAGTGTCACGATGTGCCCAACAGTGTTAGTCTTCTTTCACCCATATTCAACCCTGAATGCTGGCTCTGTGCTGCATGTGGCTGTGTGTGCATGCACGCGTGTGTGCCAGTGTGTTGTGTGTGTGTCTGTGTGTCTGTGTGCATGAATGTCCATATGTGTGTTCATAAACACAGTTAGAGATGTTTAGGAAAAGACCACACTGTATATTTGTAGGAGTTTATGATTTAATTAGGAAAAACATAAGAAACTAAGTATAGACAAATAGAAATGTTGCTGTTTATATGAAACAGAAAATCTTTAATTTTTCAAATTTTTACTTATTTAATTATTTTTTGTAAGGCTGGGTATCGAATCCAGGGCTTCAGGCATGCTAGACGAGCACTGCCACTGAGCTACACCTCAGCCCCACAAAATTTTTAAATCCAACCTGCCTTACTTCACATTTTCACTTGTTTTCCAGTGGCACAGGAGGGTATGGTTAGACTTTGATTCGGGGCTGTTTTGCCTCATTATTTCACAGGAGCTTAAATCAGGACCCTGGCTAGTGGTCAGCTACTCAATCAGCTTCCTCCCAGCCTGTGGGAACAAGAGGAAGTGTGAGTTAAGAACACACTGTAGGGCTGGGGATGTGGCTCAGTGGTAGAGCTCTTGCCTTGCATGCATAAGGCCCTGGGTTCGATCCCCAGCACTACCAAAAAACAAACAAACAAAAAACATAAAACACCACACTGTAAATCTTAGGCCCTTTAAAATTTATTGTCTAGCATTTCCCTGCTCCTTTGCCACATGTCTTAGTTACTTTTATCTCATTGCTGAGACAAAATACCCAACACCCAAAGTTAAAAGGGGAAAGGTTTATTTAGCTCACAGTTTGTAGAGGTTTCAGTCCATAATCAGCTGGCTCCAAGGCAGGATGGCACATGGAAGAGGGACCACAGTTCAAGGCAACAGAAGACATCAAAAGCAAAAAGTGGGAGGTGAGAGCAAGCCTCTTTTCTGCCCTTATATTGTATGCAGGCCATTCACCCTAGGGCAGATGTAGCACTCACACCCTTAATCTCAGCATTGGACCATAAATCAATCACAAACTCTAGAAGCCAGACCCCATGACTGCATGAGGCTTTGTGGGGACATCTAGACACAAACTGTAGCATTCCACCCCTGGCCCCTCAAAGACTCATGCGCATTCCTTTATGCAAAAGGCATTTAGTCCATCTCCAAGAGTTGCCAAGATTCTAACAGATACAGCATTGCTGAAAAGTATAAGTCCCAAGTCTCTTCTGAGATTTAAGGCAAACTTTTAGCTACAAGCCCCTATACAGATGAAAAGAAAGTTAAATACTTCCAACATTCAATGACACAAGATAGACATTTCTATTCCAAAAGTTAAAAACAGGGGATACGAAGGAATGGGAGCAAAGCAAGTCCAAAATCCAGCAGGGCAGACATTAAGTCCTGTAGTTCCGCGTGCAGCATCAAAGGCAGCCTGTGGTAAGACGCGAACTCCGAAGGCTTGGCTGGCTCCACCCCCACGGCACTGCGGGTGGTTGTGGCGCCCACAGCTGCTCTCTTGGGCCAGCTCTGCTCCTTCCTTGTAGTTTCCTCAGATGATCCACGTTCCTGGCTTCTCCAAACTTCTGGGGTCTCCACTGCTCCTTTGGCCTCACCCTCACAGCTTCATACCCTGCCCCTCAGGGGCACACTGCCTGGCCTCCCAGGCCTTCTGAAATCTGGTGGAAGCCTGCCTTGAAATTTCTTCTGCCAGATTAATTAGTCTGCCACCCTTAGTCTCAGTCTCAGGCAAGGTCTCTGGACATGAGCAAAATGCAGACAGACTTTATTGCCAAGCCATAACACACGTCGTCTGGAGTCCTTCCCAGCAGAAACCTCCCGAGCCTGGTCTTTACTGGCAGAATTTCTATCAGCCTTCAGGTCTTCTGAGCTCTGACCAGAATCTCCCACACAGAACAGCCTAAGGTGTTCCAGCTCTACTTTTTCAGCCAGCGTCTCCAAACCTTTCCAAACTCTTCCCACAAGCCATTCCCAAAGGCTGCTGAGCCACATGACCAGGTACAGTCACAGCAACGACCCCACTTCTCTGGTACCAAATTCTGGAGGAAGGTGCCTCCACTGCCTTTTTGCTCTTGTTACTCTTGCTGTCTTCCGCCGCCATGAACCGTTGCCCCTCTGCCATGTGCCACTCTGCCTTGGAGGCAGCTGATTATGGACTGAGCCCTCTGCAAATTGTGAACTAAATCAACCTTTCCTCCTTCTATCTTGCGTGTCAGGTATTTTGTCTCAGCAACGAGAGAAAAGTTAACTAAGACACCAGGAATCTAAGCTTTTGCCCTTTGGTAGGGATGCATCTTCAGACCCTTAGGGACCCACACACAGGAGAAAGCCACTGCCACACCTGTCCAGGCAGTGTCCCCCTGCTGCGTCTGCCTCTGCGTCCACGTCCATGTCTGTGTCTGCGGGGAGAGCATGGGCAGAGCAGTGCTGAGAGACAGGGTGGGGCCTCAGTAGGATGGGGCCTCTGCAGAAGGTACTGAGTGCTGAAATCCTGGCGTTCAGGTCACTGGGTTTAGTTAAAAATGCAAATGTTGAATACAGGGAACTAATGTTTCCTGGACTTAGATGGTCTTTGGACAGAGAACTCGGGGGCAGCCAAACCCAGTACTGTCTGATAGGATGTGTATTTACCGGGTGGAAGATCAGTAAGTTTACCTGGGTATGCCTATCCTTAGGGGCAAGAGAGTATATGGGGGTGTCACAGAGGGTCAGAGTGAGGGTCACTGTGTGTATGTGTGTTTTGTGTGTGTGTTTGTGTGAACTGAGGGTCTGTGTACCAGTTAAAGTCATTTATTTTAATGGTTTTGCTATGTGGTTGTAGTAGACCAGTGAAATTAGTTTGACTCCTGTTTTGGACCTATATAAGACCTGGGGAAAACCTTTTATCCTAGTGAGAGAGTAAGTTCACCTTAAACATTTCTTTCTTTTTTTTTTTTTTTTTTTTTTTGTGGGTACCAGGGGGTCGACCTCAGGACCTCGCGCGCCATCAGGCGCCCGTGCCACTGAGCGATATCACCGGCCCCTTTTTCGTATGTGGGTTCCGGGAGTCAAACTCGGGCCCTCGCGCTTGCTGGGCAGGCGCTTAAGCCGCTGAGCCATCTCACCGGCCCAAACATTTCTAAACTATAACTAAATGTGTTCTATAGGAAAAGTATCCATTGTCTTTTTAGGTAAAACAAATTGGTTATGCATGGATATTGCTAATTGATTATTTGAAAGTTTTATTTTTAAGTTGACTCTTGAATTTGAATCACCTTTTATCAGAAGTGATGTTACGTTATAGAAGTTCTAGAGTTCTTTTTCTTTCTTTTCATTTTTTTTATGGTCCTGGGGCCTCACGTATGTTTGGCAAGCTCTCTGCCACTGGCTCATTCATTCATTCTTTCATTTATTTATTTGAGTTTTTTGAGACAGGGTCTCACTATGTAGTCCAGGCCTTGAACTCACAGTGTAGCCCTAGCTGGCCTTGAACTCGTGGCAATCCTCCTGCCTCAGCTTCCTGAGTGCTGGGATTACAGGTGTGCACTTCCATGCCTGGCGCAGTTCTTTTTTATAAGGAATCTTCACAGAACTCTTAGTGTTCAGAGGAAGAACCTAGACCTTCCGCAGTGGTATCATGTTGATTTCACAACACTCATTGATAAACTTCATTCATCCTTTATCACAAACAAGTATGAGTTAGGGTTTTCTTTATTTCACAAAAGTATTTTGGAGGTGTTTAGACCCATCTAGCAAACATCATTTTCTCGTAAAGTCTTATTAGCACAGTCTTGTACCCACAGCAATCCCAGCTCTGCAGCCCATAGTCCACGACCTTTTTGTGTTAAGAGGAGCAAATAAAGCTGATGCAGGGAAGGAGCTTGAAACCCAGAAGGAGGTGGTGGTGTCGATGCTGTTGAGACTCATCCAGTACCATCAGGTAGGAGGGAAGTACGGTGATGGTCATGGACACTTCATTGTCCCTGGAAGTGGGAGGGAATGCCGTGTGATCCAGCCTGTGCGTAGTGGGTGACAGCGGTGGCACCTGGGGAGAGCCTGGTAGCAGGAGGTGCAGTAGGCCTATGACGGTGAACCTCTTAGCGCTTTCAGCGATAACGGCCTGTGGCAGCACGCATGCCGTTAGTTCTCACCGCTGCAGTCGGGTGTGTCTTTAAAGCCGGCTCAGCCCGGGCTGCACCTGCTGCCTGGCTTACAGTCCTGACACTTTTCCAGATAGTGAGGCTGGACCCTCCTTTCCAAAGCAAGGGCCAAGAATCAGTTAATGAATAACATCACTTTGGGAGAATTCTGAAAAATAATATAAGCCTCAAGTCTGAAATAATTTAAAGTTTTTTTTTTAGCTTCCTGCTGTTTTGACAGGGTCAAGGTTTTGTTCTCTGAGCTGATTTCTGATTGTTTTCCTTAAAGGGGAGCAAGAATTCAAAGACACTTGGAGATAGCCCAAGCTCTGCTTTCTTAGTTTCTGTTGTAAACCTGTGCTGTTGCATAAGCCTCACTTACTTTCTACGTTCTTCTTGCTATCTTTGAATCTTTGTGAAACCATAAGCTTTCCTCAGGGAAACAGTACTTGTGTACTCATGTTTTGATCAGTCTTTGTAATACTTAATGAAATACTTAATGCTTAATTCCCCGATTACAATAACATTTCAAGTACCATAGAGCATTTTGAGAGTAAGCAGCTGCACTTAGCCAGTGTTTCCTGTAAACCACCAGGTGATAGCACACAGAGCTTCAGGGCCACACGGTCTCATCGAAGCTCCTGCTGTCCACTGTGGCAGCAGCGTGGCTGGGACAGAGAAGCTGTGCTTATAGAAGCAGGCAGTGGGCAGCCCCATGTCACTCTAAAGCGAGTGCCATGCAAGGAATGTTAGGAAACACCTTCTCAAAGAACACCAACAGGTAAATGATGCACACGAAAGTGTGAAACCTGCAGGATAGCTTAGACTGTTTTTGAGTTTCCTCAAAAGTTAATGAGAATGCTTTTCATTTTGATCACCTTTTCTGTGATCATGAAGTCTTATAAATTCCATGGTTATAACACTGACCATGAGTCACCCTGAGCAAGAGAAACTAGAGGAACTTGCTGGTCTCTGCTTGTGTGTTCTTGTGGCTCCCCCATTCACGTGTGCTGGGGTTAGGACTGTATCCTCTTCCTCTGTCCTCACAGTGGTTGGGGGGGGTGCCACCTCTGCTTGGATCCCAGAGCCTTGCAGCTGCCCTGGGACCAACGTGAGAGATGGACGGACATACGTGTAGGGACAGTAGGGTGCGCCGGGCCAGGCGGCTTCCTTAGTGTGCACAAACTTGGGCTCTTGCAGGTGCTGGAGATGTTCATCCTCGTCCTGCAGCAGTGCCACAAGGAGAATGAGGACAAGTGGAAACGGCTGTCTCGGCAAGTCGCCGACATCATCCTGCCCATGCTTGCCAAGCAGCAGGTTTGTCACCGCAGTCCTGGCTCGTTGTCTTGCAGTAATTATGACTTATTTCAGGGTAGATTAAGATCCTTCTCAAAGGGGCTTGGTGAACAGTTTTTCATGAGATCGTAATGTATCCTCCTTTGATAGTTCTCTGTGCGGTCACAGGGCAGATGGTTCCCTTTATTCCTGCAGGAACATCCAGGTTGGGTTGTCTGAGGAAAGCAAGGCTCAGAGGGGTCATTTTGGTTCTCCAGGTCACACAGCTCGAGAGTGCTAGGAGCGAGGTTGCCCCAGTCTCAGTCCACATTTTGGGTACTTTCCTGTTTTATTACACTGTGTCCTGTCCTTCATTCTGGTCATGCAGGTATTTTGTTTGATCTTTAGCTTTCTAAGTTTTCCTTTATCATTTATAAAGTAACTGAGTAGTTACTCATCATCAAATCAGAATTTCTGCAATCAAAGGACAGGCCTGGTAGTTCGTGCAGATGCCGTGCAGGAAGTGGTCTAGGTGGGTTGCCTCAGCTGGAGCCAGGCTGGCCCCAGTCCAGGACCATGTGGGCCCTAGGTGTCTCTGCACCTTGGTAGCAGCACCTTTGTACTAGGGAGGTTAGCAGGGGCCTGCTGCAGTTGTGCGCATGTCTATCGTGTCATCCACACTACGTAGGTGCTCTGGGTAGCATAGTGGCCGTGGTTGTTGGTACTTGGTAAATACTGGCCAGCTGGCTGTGTGGATAGCTGCTGTCTTCATGAGTTTGCCCCTCTCTGGTTTCCTGAGACCACTTGGGACAATGTCAAATGTCTTGGCTTTTGATGAGATTAGCATATAGCAGTTTGCAGTGGTCAGGGACTCCACGCCTGAAGATGGTTACTTCAGAGGGGTGGAATGGGAGCTTGCTTGCTTATTTATTTACTTATTAGTTAGTTTGTTTTTAGACAGGGTCTCACTTATGTAGTTTAGACTGGCCTCAAACTTGCAGCAGTCCTCCTGCCTCAGCTTCCCAAATCCTGGGATTATAGGTGTGTGTACCACCACGCCCTGCAGGAGCTTTTTCATGTGCACAATTTGCAGAAGGGTGGAGATTAAAGGCCTAAATGTATAGTAAATGCTTGGCTTAATTTGTGCCACTGGGAAAATAGTGATAAAACGTGAAATACTAAGCATGGTGCCTGCCAGGGGGGTCAGCACAGTCGGGGGTTACATTCCAGAGTAGTGCTGGCATATCACAGGTACTGGTGTGTTGCAGGTACATCAGTCATCAAAGCAGATTGAAAAGCAGGCTGAAGACCTGTCTTAGAGTGAACATATTATTGGAAGGAGGATAAGGGGCAGATAACAGAACAATAAATTAGATAAGTATAGAAAATGTCAGGTGGTAAGTTCTCTGGAAAAACTAAGGAAAGAAGAGATGAAGGTAGTGTTGGGGTGAGGAGGCATTGTTCAGTTGGTGACAGGAAAAAGCCTTGCCTTATAGGTGACATTGGGGTAAACGTGAAGGAAAGAGATGGGTGATTCTTGGAGATCCGTGGGAAAGCATGTTCTAAACAAAGTAGACGGTGGTGCGGAGGCCCTGTTAGCATGTGGAGGCCAGCCTGGTGGAGCCGCCACAGGGAAAGCGCAGGGTGGGGAGGCCAGCATGGTGCATTTGGGAGTGATGTGGTGTGGTTGGAATTTTATTCCCAAGCTGAGAAGAGACTTCAGGAGGAGGAGATGGTGGGCAGGGAGGTCTGTGAGAGGAGAAGCCCCAAGGTTTGCTGGTGGCTTAGCTGTGGGACTTGAGGGAGAGGCAACATGGGTGGTGTCAGGGTAAGATGGAGCTGCCGCAGACAAGGCGGGAGAAGGTCAGAGCTCTGTCAGGATATATTCATCGGCACCTACTGGTGGGTACTGTGGGGTGACACTGGCGTTTGGATGCCAGCTGGAGCTGAAGAGAGACTAGCTGTGGTTGCAGTAGACTAAGCCCAGCTGCAGACAAGAAGTCTAGCGCCCCAGTGCCAAAACCTCTGTGTGGCAGGGGCAAAATGCCCAACACACACAACTTCAATGCATAGAGACTTATTTTGGCTCACAGTTTCACTGTGTTCAGTCTGTGGTCATCTGGCTCCAAGCCAGAAAGGGCCTAGAAGAAAATAGCTGCTCACCTCATGGCAGATGGGAAGTCAAGAGAGAAGAACATACTCTTCTAGGTCCTACACCTGGTGACCAACTCCAACCAGGCCCCACCTTGGGACATGAGGGTTTTGAGGGATGAAGATCAGGAAGGTGTGAAGGAGCCTGTGGAGGGGATTGGAAAGGACAGCCAGTGCCTGGCCAGGACACCACACAGCTGTGGGTTTCCCAAAGCCGTGTTTGAGAAAGGCATGCCCGGCCTGTTGCACACTCATAATCCCAGCACTCTGGAGGCTGAGGCAGGAGGATCAGGAGTTCTAGCCTCACCTGCAGCTGATTTTGGGCCTAGCACAAGCTAAATAACAAGTCCCTGTGTCAATAAACCAAAAGAAAGAAAAGAAAAAAGATAGATGTTTCTGTTAGGCTTGGGGATGTACACCTGTAATCCCAGCTACTCAGGAAGCTGAGGCAGGAAGATCATAAGTTCAAGGCCAGACGTGGCTACTTAAAGAAACTCCTGTCTCAAATAAAATTCAAAAAATGGCTTGGGGTATAGCTTGGGTAGAGCACTTGCTTAGCATGTGTGAGGCCCTGGGTTCAGTTTCCAGCAACACATACACATATACACACACACGTATTTCATAGAGGAGCTGTGTTCAAAAAGATCCCACCGTGGCTCAGCGGCTTAAGCGCCTGCCTTGCAAGCGCGAGGGCCCGAGTTCGACTCCCGGAACCCACATACGAAAAAGGGGCCGGTGATATCGCTCAGCGGCACGGGTGCCTGTTGGTGCATGAGGTCCTGAGGTCGACCCCCTGGTACCCACAAAAAAAAAAAAAAAAAAAGATCCCACCGATACTGTGTCCACTATACCAAGTACTTGGCTGGGATTGGCAGCACTAGGGCCACTGGGGAACAGTTTCATGAGAAGCAGACAGAGTCAGGTTGTGACCAGATTGTGCTGTGAAAGGGCAGGAAGAGAGGGATTTATTGGAAAAAGAAACAGAGAGGTAGGGCAGTAGCCAGAGGGAAAGGGGTAAATGGGGTTACACTGACAGATGCAAAGGCCTGCCAGATACGCGAGCATCACTGCACGGGATGGACAATTGCCATCAAAGTCTCCACCGGCAGACGCAGTGTCAGGATTGGCTGGAAGAATAGCGGGTGGAGGTGGCACCTGCACAAGCCCAGGCTACCACCCAGAAGTTCTCCATGGTGTCCGTATCTTAAGGTATGGCTCAGTGCTGCTGAGTTGTTACAAGGATGTACACCAGAGTCAGTGCCCATCCTCAGCAGGGGAATGGTTGAATACATGAATTTAGTTGGGAATATTTTGTATTCATTAAAAGTAATGTTAGAGCTGGGGATATAGTTCAGCAGCACAGTGCCTGCCTGGCAAGTGTGAGGTCATGAGTTTGATTCCTGGTGTCAAAAAAAAAAAAAAAAAAAAAAAAAGTAATGGTAGAATTTAAACCAGTTGCCTTGTGACTTTTCTTTTTCTTTCTTTTTTTCCTTTTTAATTTTTTGCTGCTGAGGACCAAACCCAGGGCCTTCTGCTTGCTAGCCAAGTGTTCTAACGCTAAGCTAAATCCCCAGCCCCTTATCTTGTATATCTAGTCACTTTTCCCATGGCTGGGACAAGATACCTGATGCTGCAGTATAAAGGAGGAGAGGTTTGTATTGGCTTATGGTTTCAGTCCTTAGTCTTCTGTCTCCGAGGCACAAATAGCAGGGCAGAGGAGCATTGTGAGGAGAAGGTGTTCAGCCCATGTCAGCCAAGAAGCAGAGTGCGCGGAGGAGCCAGGGGCAAGAACACACCCTTCCTTCTAGACATGGCTCCAGTGGCCCTCCTCTTGGGACCAGGCCCCAACTCTCAGCAGTTACCAACGCATCAGTGATCCAATGCATGGGTGACCATGGTGCCTGTGATGCACCTGCTCCAGCCAACCTTAGCACCTTGGGAGTTCACTGCATTCTGAAGCGAGAGAAGCAGACACATTCCTGGTGCACTTTCTTAGAACAAAACAAGAACCTCCCTACCTGTGTGTGGGTGGATGGTTTAGGGACACGGAGAAAGGAAACAGAGATCTATGCCTGTTTGTTAATGTTCGTTACTAATGAGCAAGGTGGCGACCTGGTCCAGGTACAGCAAAAACAGAAAGAAGTGGTGTGTGTCACGTCCCATGTATGCATGTAGGAAAAGATGCATGAAATGTGGGTCCCAAAGTGCTCACAGTGACTGCATCAGGGTGGCTGCTTCCAGATGATTCATTTCATAATTTTGTATATTTGAACCTTTCACCAAAAACAAGTATTATTTGGATAAAAGTATAAGTGAAAAGATTTCCATCATGGGGAAAAAAATAGCTGCTAGCATGCTGTCCTGAAAGGTGGCTCATTTCACTACTGAACTTAGAAGGCTTTCAGTACGAGGTGGTAATGGTGACTGTGACCTTGTTCCTGGGGGTGTGGGGCTGGTGTTTCCAGTGCGAGCTTACCTGGGAATGTCTGTGATGTTCAATCCCACAGATGCATATTGACTCACATGAAGCCCTTGGAGTGCTAAATACTTTGTTTGAGATTCTGGCCCCTTCCTCCCTCCGTCCAGTGGACATGCTTTTACGAAGTATGTTCGTCACTCCAAGCACGCTGGTGAGTCTCTCCCAATGCCCCCCACCCACTGGAGGGTTCCTGCAGACACAGCTGCTGCGGAGGGTGTGGCAGAAGTTACGCATTTGCTGCCTTGTCACAGGGCCACGCCAGGAGAAGCAGTGGTATAGGGATTTTTGGTGGAATGGTGAAACTGGGGTGATTTTCTTTTATAAAATTGGCAGTTGGGGGAAATTTAATACTTTTTTCTTTCTGTAGCTATAACTTACTTACTTGTCTCCTTTAGGCATCTGTGAGCACTGTTCAGCTGTGGATATCTGGAATCCTAGCCATTCTGAGGGTTCTGATTTCCCAGTCAACTGAAGATATTGTTCTCTCTCGCATCCAGGAGCTCTCCTTCTCTCCATATTTAATCTCCTGTTCAGTAATTAACAGGTTGAGAGATGGGGACAGTAATTCAACACCAGAAGAACACAGCGAAGGAAAACAATTGAAGAATTCACCAGAAGAAACATTCTCGAGGTACATTCCATATCTAAACCTACAGCCAGTGTCTTTGGGAAGTTGCATGGTGTCTGATGATCAGTACATCTGGAATAACTGCTGGTCTAGCCCCAGCTCTGTGGGCAAGTTGAAGAAATGTGTGTTGCTGTGTTTTAGTCCAGCCACCTTACCTAGGCCCTTGCTCTGTTCCTCTCTTAAGCTGTGTCACATTCTGTTTTGTCCTCATTGAAGACTTGACGGTGGCTCACTGTGTGCTGGGCAGGGCGTGGTCCACTCTCTATGCAGGCAGTGAGGCTATGTGTTGCCTGTAGAGAAGTTCAAACCCTGAGAAAGCCCTAAAAGTTGGACTTGTGTTTATGGTCATTGTGTGCTGAAGGACTGTGTGCTGTCAGTGATCAAGAGCTTCCTCTGCCAAGGAGGATGGCGCCTGCTGCATACCTGCAGTATCAGCTCTGTCTTCCTTCCTCAACCGTACAAGTTCCCCAGGGCTGTGAGCAGGACTCAGCACTTGGAAATGCTGCTTTGTGGACAAGTGTCTGTTCCCTGCCAGAGCTTCTCTTAAATTATAGCTGCTTCTTTGAGTTGCTCCCTCTGCTCCGGCGCCTTTGGTTGGCTGCCCCTGGTTGCCATCGGGAGCCGCCCCGGGTTGCTGGGGGAGATGGACCTGGAGCCTGTTCAGCGCCTGTGTGTGACCTGTGGCCCTCTGTGCTTCAGCTGAAGCAAGTTGCTGAAGCCAGCAGTGCACTCAGTGCCTGAGGTGGATTAGCAGATGCTTAGTATGCCTTGCCTGTGTCTCTGCTGTTCCTGACTTACTCATGTCCCATGTATGCTTGGCATGTGTACTCCATCATAGTCACCTGACTCACTGTCATCCCTCTCGTTTTCTTGGAAGGTTTCTGTTACAACTGGTTGGGATCCTTTTAGAGGACATTGTTACAAAGCAGCTGAAGGTGGAAATGAGTGAACAGCAGCATACTTTCTACTGCCAAGAGCTAGGCACGCTGCTCATGTGCCTCATCCACATCTTCAAGTCGGGTAGGTGGGACTGGCCACACCCATGGTGTCTCTGTCCCGCACCGTATGCTTGGGGCCGCGGCTCTGCTCCACGTGCTTTGCTCTTGGACAGTGTCCTGTAGTGAGAAGAGTTAGCAGCCCAGCAGGTGGCTGGAAGATGTTTGCACTAGTGTTCATAGCAGCATTCATTATTCACAGTAGCCGACGTGCGGAAGCAGCTCAGGTGTTTGTCAGTGGACTAATGAATAAGCAAAAGCTTGTATATATGCAAAGTGGAATACTGGGTTTGCGAGCATAATTCATTCCAGAAACATGCTTGTAATCTAAAGCACTTGTACATCAAAGCAAATTTCCCCATAGGAAATAATGGAAGCTTAGATGATTCGTTCCACAACCCAAAAATATTCACATAAAAGTGATTATAATACTGTAATATAATACAGAATAATAAAATACAAAATATAAAACAAAGTAAATTAGTGTGCACTTACCTTTGAAAACTTTTGAGGCTGGTGTTAGGGAGACGAGAGGGGAGGGTTATTGTGTAGGATAACATTCACTATCACTAACAGAATCAATCACTGCTATCGATTGGCTTTCTTTTCATGCAGCTTTGATAAGGAACCTATCCAGTGACACTTGCTTTTGCCTTCTTTTGAGGATTTCATGGAAATAGGACATTTCATTATCATTAAACAGATTCATCACTCACTGCTGCTACCACCTTGTTTGGGTGGTACGTTTCTGCAAAATTTTGCACTGTAGCGAGGGACTCCTCCACCTTTTTCTCCTCCTCTGCAGACACGATCTCCTCCATAAGCTCTTGCTTTTGGGAGATAATCACCCACAATCCCACAGAGGGAGAGAGAGAAAGAGGACCACTAGTTCAGCTGTGATAATGTGATGTTCAGTGTCACGTACTACTTGTATTGCAGGACATCGTTTGTTTATCAAGTTAAAATTTGTTAGAAATGTTTGCTCATATTGCAGAACACTTGGAGAACAAGTTACTTGCAGTCCAAGGTTTTACTGTATTTTTCAGCCTAAAAAAGGAAGGAGATTTTAGCATAGGCTACAACATGGGTGAGTCTTGAGAACTTACGATAAGTAAAATAAGCTGAACACAAAAGGACAAATACTGTATGTTTCCACTTGCATGAAACAGAGTACACAGAATCATTGTATTAGTCATTTTTGCATCCCTGGGACAAAATACCTGACATCTACACCTTAGGAGAGGCTTATTTTGGCTCTTGGTTTCAGAGAGTTCAGTTCATGGTTGCACCCAAGGCAGAAATGGCATGGTGAAGAGAAAAGTTGCTCAACCCATGAAGCAGAATGAGAAAGGAAGAGCTAGGGACAAGAATACACCCTTCCAGGTTACACCCCAGCAACTGCCTCCAACCAGGCTTTACCTTCTGACAGCACATTCCGCTGTGAACTCATCTGTGGATGAATCCACTGATCAGTGTAGCATCCTTACGATCTAGTCACCTTCCAAAAGCCCCACCTCTGAGCACAGGAGATGAGTAGGGGACATTTTAGATCTAAACCATAACAATCATAGAGGCAGAAAGAATGGTGGTTCCCAGGGGTCAGCGAGAGGGAGGATGGAGAGTTATTGTTTATTGGGTGCAGAATTTCAGTTTTACAAGATGTAAAGAATGGTAGAGATGAGTGTACAATATTATGAATGTATTTACTGCCAGTACCGTATCCTTAAAAGTGATGAAGATGATAAAGTTTATGCTATATGTATTCTACCACAATTTTTTAAAGTTGAGGGAAAAATGAATTAACCTGAGGGTTTCTTTCTGTTTTAAAGATTTGGAGGGCCAATATGTTTTTGTTACCTTTACAAATGATCCTGAATTAAAAGTGACAGTGAAGCTAGCAGAGAAAATTATATGGCGCCACTCCATGCTGTAGATGAAATCAGAAGCTGAAAGACAGTTACAGGGTACAGAGACTCACCTCTAGGAATGATAAATGGCAAAAGTCTGACTAGGAAACAGACCAAAATGTGACATGTTTCTCCACTGTCCACGTGACAAAAGACCTGGTAGTAAAAGCATTCTCCTTTCATTGGTTTAGGGGTTGTGATCAAGGCCCCACCGAAAAAAGCTAGCTTTCCAGGCTTTCTGGTGCTGTTGGGAATATACTCACATAGTCATTGTGTAAATGCCGGCTGAACTTTCAATTTTTGAGTCAGTGTGGATGAAACACAAAACTTCATTCGTTATGGTTTTAGAACAGAATGAACATGTTTTCAGTTCTGACAAAGAAGAGATGAATGCTAACCAAGTTAGTTTGGGAAGTGGCTGGCTGGAGATGGAAAGAACTCGAAAAATCCTCATCTAGGATTGTTGGGTTTATGAGATAATGTCTAAAGTTGACAACAAAAATATAGAGGCTACAAAGAATCCACATTGAACTAAAAATGTAACTCAGATCGGTTGAAAGCAGCATAAGTGAGCTGCCTCATCTTTAATAGGGTAGCGTGAACAGATAATGTCTAAAGTTGTCTAAAGCGATGCACCACGCTAGTCGCTGCATTCAGTAGTCTTCAGTGGCAGGGATGAGATTCCAGCCTGAACCAGAGTGGGAAGCAGTGTTTGCGCTCGTTCGAGTGCAGGGAGGGGCGGCTGGCTGGCTCAGGTGCACTGCGCCTAGCACTTCACCTGCGGTCGGCGAGCCTCTTCCACATCCCCCTCTGCCCTCTGCGTTGGCTGTGCTCCCTGCTGGGCTCCTTTCCCATGGCAGAAGGAGCCCCCTGAGGCTGTGACCGGCCTGACCCTGAGTGGTGGGTGATGGCTGTGAGCCCCCAGTGTCCTGGCCAGCCTGAGCCAGGGAAGGGGGTAGCATTGCTCTGAGGAGGAGGATGGTTCCTTTCCAGGAGGAGGATGAGGAGCAGCTAGAATAACTGATGGTCTGGGCCGGGTATAAAAGCCTCTCAGTTCCAGTTTTGGAGGTAAATTCCACCAAAGCCAAACCAGAAAACGAGAGATGTGGCAGGGCACATTTGCAGTCAGAAGCCCCTCACTGTGGTGGGGTTTTTAGACACAGTTCATGTACTCACCTTTAGAGTAAGAACTAGTCACCATTTCCAGCTTTCCTTTGTTCAACAAGACTTACCAGATGGTAAGATGCTGTCACTGTGGGCCACACCAGAATTTAATCTTGATAATAGATAATAGTTTTGAGCCTTCTTATTTACCAATATTGAACGAATTTTCTTGTTTTGGTTTTGAAGATCTTTGGGTTTTTGCTTCACTGACCACTGTAATAACTTTTAAGTCAACAAAATGTGCCTTGTTTGTAAATACCAGGTGGTTCTTAGTAGGTTGCTCATTTGAACATCTTGGCGTTGATTGGCCTGGATCTGAGAACAGAGGAGACTTCTCGGCCTCCTCTGGGTGAGAACAGACTTACTGTGATCTGCTGCTTGTCCAGGTGGTTTGGGTGCTTGCTGTCCTCTTGCCCCAACCTCCCCCTCTCATTTTCTCAAGACTCATTGCTGGCCAGTAGAATTCCAGCTGTGATGGACCATCAGGTCTTCTCTGCCTGGCTGCCTCTAGCCCCACGAGTTGCTGGAGATCTGAGATTGGCCAATGTCCCTGAGGTAGCTCCCCTCAGAACAGTCCAGGACACCTGAGAGCAGCCACACCCTGGAGGAGTGTGGCTTGCTGGGGCACAGGGCCTCGCTCAAGCCTTTGTAGACACTATCTCACTGATCTAGTGTTTGCAGACGGGGGCTGAGGGTGTGTTACTAATGTCTGTTTCTCTATCCTCGGTCAGTATGGCTGCACTTCTGTCTATGGACAGCAGGTGGCAGAATCACTACATTTGCTTGTTCTTGAGATAGGGTTGAAATAAATCATCTTGTGTTTTTATAAAAATAAGGTACACTGAGCATGTAAAGTTGGTAATTTGTGTTTAACCATTGCTTAAACAAAGGCAATTTATTCTGCTGACCCACCGAGTAGAATATCCATTGTAGGTGTTATTTCTTAAAGAGGACCTAGTCTAAGGAATAACCTTGACCTCTGTTTATCTGCATCTGCTGCCCCTCTTGTTGGGGCAGGGGAAACTTATTCCACAGTTGTTTGCCTTCTCAAATCAAAGCCAACATTAACAGAACAACCAAGAAAGATACCTGTCCTCCAGTTTACAAAATTGGGGGTGATCAGTATCCCTCTGTTGCTCCAACATGGACCAGTTTAGAATCTGATGGGGCAGCCGGAGGCGGGGGGAAGAAGTTCAGTCAGCCTCTGGATCCACAGTTCTGCATTCACAGGCTCCACCAACTACCTTCAAAAATACTTGCGGGAAACATTTTTATCCAAGTATGGCAGCACATGCCTGTAATCCTAGCTACTTGAGAGACTGAGGCAGGAGGATCACCCTGAGGCAGGAGGATCAAGGGCAGCTAAGGCAATCTAATGAGACCCTGTCTCAGAAATAAAAACGGCTAGCGATATAGCTCAGCACTCCCTGGGTTCGGTCACCAGTATTGCAGAAAACAAAACTAAACTGGGCTGAGTGTGCGTAGACCCTTTCTTGCTCCTGTTCCCTAAGTAGTGCAGTATAACACCCATCTCCACAGTGTTTGTGTTGTCTTGGGTGTTGGAAGGAATCCGGAGATGAGTTAAAACATCTCGGAGGGCGCTAGACTCCATGCAGTCTTGCTGAACTTTATATGCGGCGCTCGAGTGTGTCCACGTGATGGCCATGGTGCTTGGGAGGTGTCCTAGCAGCTGTCTGAGTAGGGGAACAAGGTAGGAGGGGATGAACATCACTTTCTGGGCATTCGATGAGTGCATCGTCTATTTCTACTCAGGACAGGGAGAGTTAATTCTCTTAAGTGCCAGGGTTTTTAACATGGAAGCATAGGAAAGGGCTGCCTGTGTATCTTTTTAACATACAGTCTTCACATAGTTACCTGGGGTCAGGCTCAGACAAGCACCAGGACGTTTCCCCATGGTCAGCTCTGCTTTGTGTACTTCTAGGGATGTTCCGGAGAATCACCGCGGCTGCCACCAGACTCTTCACCAGTGACGCCTGTGAGGGCGGCTTCTACACGCTGGAGAGCCTGAACGCACGCGTGCGCTCCATGGTGCCCACACACCCGGCCCTGGTGCTGCTGTGGTGCCAGATCCTGCTGCTTGTCAACCACACCGACCACCGCTGGTGGGCAGAGGTGCAGCAGACGCCCAAGTAGGTGCACAGTCCTCCGTGCCCAGGGCACCGGCCGGTGTCATGGCCTGAGACGCTGAGTAACTTGAGCTTCAGCACCTGTGGAGGCGTTTTCATCTTCGTTTTTCATGGGGCTTTGTAAGGTTTTAGCTGTGTAGTAATCTTTCTTGGGCACTGTATTGTGAAGGAAGATGTATCCAAGTACTAGCATTCAGTGTCACGGCTGCTGCTTCCCTGTGGTTTTCTTGGGCAAGCTCTTTGACACTGTTCCATTTTGTGGGTCTCGAGTCGGGCTGCGGGCCTCCTGCTAGCCTCTAGCATGAAAATTGGTTCCACAACCAGACATTTTGCAATGTCTTAACTTCATTAGGAGTTAAATGTGGTTCTGGTTATTCTTAGGTAATGAAGTAATTATTTAGCAAATTTCAAAACTGTTTGGAAATGCTGTATTTTTTATCATTCAAAAGACTTATTAAGTTTCTGGTTGTGGGTGGCCCTGTTTTGGTAAAGCGTTTCCAGGTTTGAGCCTCAGCGTCCAGGTGCTCACTTGCTCCGACATCGGAGTGCATTGGAAAGTAAAAGCTGTGAGCCCGAGGGTCTGGGGCCTAGGGTTTCGGTAGGGAGCCGCTCCCGAAAGAAGAGAGCAATGGGTCAGCTCCTCTTGGGTGCTAGAGTCCCTGCTGCGAGGCATGATGGTCCCTTCTCTGTGCTCCGTGCAGTGAGGTCTGCAGGACAAAGAAGCATAGCTTCCTGTTCCTGTGTGCTAACTTTTCAGCCTGGAAGACAGCCTGAGGCAACATTTGCCATGCTTAGAGTATGCCCTGGGCCTGTCCTTGTGCCTGAGCAGCGACATGGGAGGCCTGTGCCTCCTGGTTCTGTGCTTCTAAAGTATGAGTGTAAATCAGCTTCAGAGCTGATGTGGGTAAGGCCGGTGAGTCAGCAGCTCACCCAGGCCTGGGAATTTGCTTTTCCACCAAGCTGGCGTGCTGGCCCAGGCACCACACTGAGCAGCAGGGATGCCTTGGCATCACAGAACCAGTGCTGTCCTCTGTCCCCACCGCCATGCCTCATGACTGGAGATTTTAGGAGCCTGTGTTTTTACCAGGGTTCCAGGATTGTCCAGTGGACACCAAAGGTTCAGTTGTGCTGCAGGACCTCAGGGCAGAACCTGTAACTGTTGATGGGGCAGGTTTGAGGAGCAGGAGGAGGAGTCCCAGCCCACCAGCCCTGCCCCTCCCTGCTGGTTCAAGAGATCAGTGAGCCCAGAAGCCGCCTTGAAAGTGGGCGCAGTTGTGCCTACCTGTAATCCTAGCACTCTGGGAGGCAGAGGCAGGAGGATTGAATGTTCAAGCCCAGCCTGGGTGACTTAGTGGGATCCCATCTCAAAATGAAAAACCTTTAAAAAGGGCTGGAGATGTACCAAGTTGGCCACTGGCTTTCCTGAAACCTCAGTGTCCTGAAGAACAGAATTGCATTAGACACGCAGCTACAGAGATAGGACAGGCATGTCTGGGATTGGTGCTTCTGTCCTGGATCTGGGTTAGCATACTAAAAAGGGTGTTAAAAGGCAATTGGAAATTCGAGTGTAAGCTCTGTGAACTGTTGTCTTGCAGTGGAAGTATTCAGGGAGAAGTGTCCGGAATGATAAATTTCTCTCACATCACAGCCAGAAAAATATGTTGGTGTGGAGTAGAGTGTGTACAAGTGTGCATGTGTAGAGTATATAGCATGTGTAAAGTTTGTGTGTGTGCCTGCTTACCTAGAGTATGCTCATGAACTCAAAGGTGGCAAATGTAGGTGGCTATTGATTGAATTCTTCCTTCACCATCTCTGTTGGCCTGAAGTTTGCAGCGTGAATATTAAGGAGAGAAACTGACAGAAGAGCCCTCTGGGACAGCGCCGTGGATAGCTCTGGGAGGCACTGTGGAGGAGGTGGAACTGTGGGAAGTGGGCAGGAGGGACAGCTTCTGAGGACGGGAGCGTTACAGATGAGCTTATAGAAAAGGGTTGCCTTGGCCGGGCGCATTGCGTGCGCCTGTAATCCCAGCACTTGGGAGGCTGAGGCAGGAGAATCACTGCGAGTTCGAGGCCAGCCTGAGCTACAAAGTGAGTTCAAGGCCAGCCTGAACTGCCTAGTGAGACTCTGTCTCAAAAAAGTAAATAAATAAAAAGAAGAGGGTTGCCTTGAGTTGGTGCTAGTTAGGGTGCTCTGGGCACAGATGCTGGCCTTATTGTAGTTGTTAGCTTAGTGCCAGTGTTTCAGAGTTGAATTGCAGTTGAATTCATGATTTTGCCCGTATGTTACTAAGGGTAAAAAAGCCTCGTCTCTCAGTCGTCAGCTCAGACCCCTTTCTCAGGGCCCTGCCTGGCTGCTCTTTACCAGGTTGGTCTCGGGGGCTGCTCTCACCCAGCCTTTGCCCTCTTCAGTGGTGAGTGTCAGGGCCATAATCGAGCGTTTTATTTGTGTGCTGATTTGACTAATGCCTGTTTCTTCCACTAGACTATGAGCCCCACGGAGGTGGGATCTGTGTCTGGTTTAGGACACGTGCGCATGCACACACACACGCACGTGCACACACACACACACATTCCTAGCAGTAACTTGAGTTAGTGATTTAGTTATGCTAACAGTGGAAACAATACTAATACACTGGTAAAGATCTTCCACATGTAGATTAGCACTGTGTCAGATGTTGTTCCAAGGCAATGGTGGCGAACTTGTGGCATGCATGCCCAGTAAGTTATTTGTTAGCATTGAAAGCTCTGAAAGGTTCACTATCACTGTTCTACAGGCTTTGTTCATTCTACTTTCCAGGAAGTTAATAACTGGCCCAGTGTCACAAGTTAATGTACAACCCAAACCCCATGCCCTCACTCTTCCCTTTCACCTGTGCCCCAAGAGGGCAGCAGGTCACAGGCCACACTTGGGTGGTAGTGTGGCTCCAGATGTCCCAAGTGAGCTCTGCTCTCTTGTCCACCTTTTCCAGCTGTCACCATGGATTTATGATTTGCTTTTGTCTGTCCCAACATTGGGCGGGCTATAAGGGTCCTGCCCTCGCTATGGCCATGGGCCGTGTGTCAGTCTCTTCCGAGTGCCACAGATGGAGTCGGCCTGGGCTCAAGGTGTTCATTTGCCAGGAGCATCTGTCCAGAGATTGGGGGCGGGGCTCGTACTGCTATAAATTGGGGCTAAATTTGGGTGGATGTTGGACCTTCCTAGTGTCTGCTGCTAGTGTTTGAATTACAAACACCACCTGCTCTCCTGTAGAGGCTCTGTGCTCTGGCTGGAAGCGTGAGTTACACAGGTGACAGAAAAGCAGGTTTTCTACTTGACAGCTTTTTAATTGACATATGATTTTGAGAAAAATGCACTTCAGTACTGGCTGTACTCAGGCAATGGACAGTGCCGTCATTTCAAGCAATTATCCTTTGTGGTTCCCCCTTCCCCTGCTCCACCGCTGAATTCTGTAGAAAGGGAATCTTCAGGGCTTGGCCTTCTAGGTGGATTTTGCCTTTCAGCTGCATGGTCCTCTGTGTGCTTTAGTTTTTCCTGTGTGCTTTATTGGAGCCCAGGAACAGGTAACTGAACACCTGTCACACACACTCCATTCTGCTGTGGCAAGGTCGAGAGTGAGGCTCAAGCACAGCATGCTAGGCTGTGCCAGACACATCCTCAGTGCCTCTGTCACCCCGTAGGAGACACAGTCTGTCGTGCACGAAGTCACTCAGCCCCCAGGTGTCCAGCGAGGAGGAGGACTCTGATTCGACAGCTCAACTTGGAATGTGCAATAGAGAAATTGTGCGAAGAGGGGCCCTCATTCTCTTCTGTGACTATGTTGTAAGTTTACAGATGCCCAAATGGAGACGGGGGAGGCGGGAGACATGAACGATGCTGCGCGGACCCTCTGGAGACCACAGTGCCTGCTGTCCCACAGTCCCATCAAAATGAGGAGTAATGTTTAATCCATGCTGATGTGTGATTAGAAATCAGGCATGACCCTCCTCTCCCAGATTTCTCAGGTCTCCAGGGTTTCATTCAGCTGTCGCTTAGTCAGCAGGTGCCTTGGAACTGCTCTGCCTGGAGATATAACAGCTGGGCCTTTCAGTTAAGATACATAATTTGGAAAGCAAGCTAAATGTGTTGACCACAGAGGGCTTCTGATTTAAATTTTTTTTCAAAAAGTGTTAAATACTCATTCTTATATTTTAAAATGGGTTCTTGTTTGAATGCTATTTTTAAAAAATCACTTCTGTGGTGTTTTTAATCACAAAACTAGTATCACATGTTTAAGCAGAAGAAACCAAATGTTCTGTAACTGTATTTTTCAAAGGTAACTTGCTGTTGAGTTTGTTCAGATTGAATGCTTTGTCCATGCCTGTGTCATAACGCATGCATCTGTCTGTTGCAAACTTGGTTTGTTGTCCCTTCGCAAACTGTTAAATAGTCTGAATCAGAAAAGGGGCTAACACCAACTAGATGTGGTCATGGAGTGTTTCTGTGGTAACAGCAATTTACTAACATTCACTTTTGCTTAACATTTGAAACATTTTTTTTCCACCTTGTTCCACTTCAGAGAGTTGATTATATAACACTGTTTTATAGAACTATAAGAAAAGGAGATAGCTTCATAAGTTAAAACTGTCAAGTAATCCAGATGAAAAATACTAATCAATATTAAGCAGCTATCAAGGAATAATTGCATTTTGGTTTTGGCCTAGAAAGGTTTTGAATTAAGACGAAAAAACTACATGTGTTTAAATATAGACATTTCATATTTCCTTATAAATCTTTTTTTTTTTTTTTTTTTTTTTGGTGGGTACCGGGGGGTCGACCTCAGGACCTCGCGCGCCAGCAGGCGCCCGTGCCGCTGAGCGATATCACCGGCCCCTTTTTCGTATGTGGGATCCGGGAGTCGAACTCGGGCCCTCGCGCTTGCCGGGCAGGCGCTTAAGCCGCTGAGCCATCTCACCGGCCCTCCTTATAAATCTTAAGTAAAATTTCTTTCATTTAATGTTCGAGGGGCTCCATCTATCTTTTGGATTCAAGAGTTCTGTGAAAACTGTTGCAGTTACGGTGGACTTTTTCCCCACTGAACTGTCACAGAGTGGCCAGACTGGAGCTGGGAGGTATGACAGCTGCTGTGACAGGAAGTGTCCCTTGTTCCTGTGCATACTGGTGCTTCAGGCCTGTTAGTCGGCCCCAGGCCACTTAACTGCTCTGGCTGCCTGGGGTAAGGCCTGGTCTGCAGGCAGGCCACTCCGTGACCACTCCACAGAACGGAGCTCATGTTTTGGTCCTCTGACCTTTGGCCATTTACCTAGTCATGGCCTCTGCTGAAGCTTGTGTTTGGAGATGACAGGCACTATCAATTGCGCTTTGTGCCTCCTCAGTGCCTCCTCCTTCCTACCCACTCTGCCTTCTCTGTGGCATTACTATCTGGCTGCTTCCTGTCTGCTTGAAAATGGATTGCATTGCATCTTTCCCAGTGCCAGAACCTCCATGACTCGGAGCACCTAACGTGGCTCATCGTAAACCACATTCAGGATCTGATCAGTCTTTCCCATGAGCCTCCCGTGCAGGACTTCATCAGTGCCATTCATCGGAATTCCGCTGCCAGTGGCCTTTTTATCCAGGCAATTCAGTCTCGTTGTGAAAATCTTTCCACTGTAAGTCTTCATTCTGCTGACTCTCACCAGTTGGTTTCCTGTGCCTTAAAAATGAAGTACTGGGAATTAAAAAAAAATGAAGTACTGGGACTTTCTAAGTGCTGGTTTCCAGTTGCCCAAGTAATCACCTCCTGCCCTCCCTCTTTGAATGCTAGCCAACCACTCTGAAGAAGACGCTGCAGTGCTTGGAAGGCATCCACCTCAGCCAGTCAGGTGCCGTGCTCATGCTCTACGTGGACAGGCTCCTGGGCACCCCCTTCCGTGCGCTAGCTCGCAGGGTCGACACCCTGGCCTGTCGCCGGGTAGAAATGCTGCTAGCTGCAAACTTACAGGTACAGCAAAAACACTGATCCTGATTTACATCAAAGCGTAGCAGGGCAAGCAGATCGTTTGCCTGGCTTTTCTGCTGCATAGGCTCGCTCTCTGTGGCCCCTGGTAGGAATGTGAGGGCTGTGTATAAACGCGTCATTCCGTGTATGTCTGACCCAGCTGCTTCTAGTCTACCCATGCTCCCATAAGCTGCACACACCAGTCTATCCTTTCTAAGTGATGTAGGATTATTTTGTTCCCTTACATGTTTCAAACCCACTGATGTGTTCTTGTCTATTTAGAGCAGCACAGCCCAGTTGCCAGTGGAAGAACTGAACAGAATCCAGGAGCACCTCCAGAGCAGTGGGCTTGCACAGAGGTAATGCTGCAACATGGTGGTGCTGGCGTTCAGATTGCCCAGGACATAAAGACTTTCTAGACTTGTGTGGGAACAGATTGATGGGCTGAGAAACAGACCTGCTTTGTAGGTGGGTTTCCTGCGAAGTGCCACCCTGGAAAGGCTTCCTGCGTCCTACACGGTGGGGCCTCACTTCATCAGAGTAAAGAGCACCTGGCAGCCTCACGTCTGCCGCAGGTGTGGAGGACACCTGCACCCTCCTGGCTGCATGGGGTGGGGCTCATAGGTGCTGCTGTTGCCACTGTCACTGCCCTAGGAACGAGTGGTAATCTGAGCTATCGGCTTTGCTACAGCAAAATCAAAACACATTCCAATTGCTCAATAAGAGTCGGTGAGTCTGAAAGCTGGCATCCAAGAATTATTTCTACATCTTGTTAAAATTGTGTCTCTTCATAGCTGTTCAGGCACCTAATTCTGTTTGAATGTCTTTTGAATCCTTTATCAGAAATGCTTACATGTGAACCTATTTCCACAACCGCAAAATAAATTAAGAGTATCTTTTGTCCTTTCCTCCACTGCCTGGGGGAAAGCGTGTGTGTGAGAGAATGGTTCTGCCATGAAGGCAGTCTTAGAGGACCAAGATTGTAAATACTTTGTGCCAGATGAGGTGATTCTTTTATGAAGTGACCTTTCATAATGATACAAATTGTATCCTTTTGGGAGAATGAATAGAGTTTGTGTACTTGGGTTTCAACAGATGATATCTTTTGCTTATACAGTATTAATTCCTACATTAACCATTGTACCTTGTATTGCCTATTGCAGTGTTTGATATAAACAAAATTTCTGGAAGATGTCAATGAGGTGCAAACTATGATGATATAAAGTGGCTCAAGGCTTGAATTTGCATCCCTGACCTGCAGGAGTGTTGAAGGGAAGGTTTCAGATGAGTTGCTTTGAGGAGCCGCTGCTGTTCCTTCCTTGTGGCGTGTGTCTCTGGAACCTTGCTTTGCAGCACAGAGACGAGGATGGAGGTGACTGCACTGCAGTTTCATCTGTGTTTGTGTTTCAGACACCAAAGGCTCTATTCCCTGCTGGACAGGTTCCGTCTTTCCACGGTGCAAGACTCACTCAGCCCCTTGCCCCCGGTCACCTCCCACCCACTGGACGGGGATGGGCACGTGTCCCTGGAAACATTGAGTCCAGACAAAGTAAGTGGTTGGTTTGTGTGCAGTGCCCAGGAGCCCAGGAGACACTGACGCTTTGGTTGTCCTGTGGCAGGCAGGAGTGTGCAGTGGGGCTCACACTTGGCTCAGGTTATCAGCAACTCTGGTTAGGGACTGTAGAGAAGACATTTGGGAGCCATAAAGGTCCTAGTGAGAAAGACAGTGCTGACACATGGATTGGCTGGCAGGGGTGTGGGTCAGGAGGCTGTGGTGTGAGGAGAAGCAAGCAAAGCGTGGTCCTCACTGCTGGGTTGTGGGGAGACTGGTCAGGGGTGTGTGTGGGGTGAGGAGAGGTCCTTGCAACCTGGCCCCCACTGCGTGCGTGTTCACATCTGCACCTCCACTCTTGGCCCACTTCCCTGTCCCGATGCCGTGTACATGCTGTGAATCATCACTGCCGCTGCACCAGCCCTGGAGTGTTACCATCACCTTCACCACTCACACCTTGGAGTTAGGGGTCAAGTGGATCCTGTGGAGAGGTGAACCAAGGTCTCGGAGACCTGCAGCCTCCCAGAGGGCCGTGCCATGCACACACCCCAGTGAGGGTGATCGGTGCTGTGACAAGTAGGGCCAAGGTGATGGCTGTTGAGCCTTGGGTCTCAGCTGAGTCTGGATAGACTTCTGGAAGGGACCAGGGAGGGAGCAGCAAATGCTGAGAAGAGGCCGTGGTTTGGTGAGCTGTAAGCTGACCAGGGGCCCAGTGTTACCAGGACAAGAAGCCCTCAAATGCCTACCTGATCACACTCCCTTTTCCATCTTCTTCTGCCCAGGACTGGTACATCCGCCTCGTCAGATCCCAGTGTTGGACCAGGTCAGATTCTGCGCTGCTGGAAGGTGCAGAGCTGGTGAATCGCCTCCCCACCGAGGACATGCGTGTTTTCATGATGAACTCGGTAGGGGCAGCAGGACCCTCGCTGTGGCTTGGCTTGTCTCAGTTGGATTTGTCTCATCTTCCCGCGATTGATTTACCACAGGCAGGAGCACTAATCCTGACAGGGATGGCATGTGGAGGCCTCTACTATGATGGGAACTCAAGGGGGGCTTTAATTAAGATGGGGACGGCACTGGGCTGGGGGACTGCTCCAAATGGGAGCAGGTTGTTACTTCAATCATGTTAGGCTTCAAAAAGGCGAGTTGTGGGCCAGTGAGATAGCTCAGCGGCACAAATGCCTGCCTGGCACGTGCGAGGTCCTGAGTTCGACTCCCGGAACCCACATAAAGGGAAAAAAGGGCCAGTGATATTGCTCAGCGGCACAAGCGCTTGCTGGCAAGCGCAAGGCCCTGAGGTCGACTCCCGGTACCCACATTAAAAAAAAAAAAAAAATGGCGAGTTGTTTTTAATTTAACCTTTCAGGCATGAAAGTAAATGCAGTGGCCAGTGCAGCCAGTTTTTTGTTGCTGTCTCACAGTAGTGAAGCGAGGTGTTACATCATTGTCATCGTGCATGATTTCAATAACTTATCCACGGTATTTTAGAAATTGATCTTCAGTAGAAAAGAGGGACCCCACCCCTCTACACGTAACAAGACTCTCCGCCCCCCCAGGTATTAGGGGCACACAGCAGAGCAGCCCAGGAGCCGTGGGTGCATGGGTGGCTCCATACTAGAATCCCTAGGCAGGTCCTGTGAGGAGTGGGCCCCTCTTTGAGGTGTCCCTCGGCCCCAGGGATCCTCCTCAGACCAGTGAGGAGGAAGAGCTGCCTGGCCCTTGTGGTGTTCCAGCCCTGCCTTGAAATGTTCCCAGTGGTAATGGAGAGCCAGGCACGGGAGGGCAGCTGAGATTGAGAGCCAAAGGGTAGATCGGGTATTTCAGTGAGAAGCACTGGGTACAGTCTGAACACCAGCTGGTATTTAGCTGGTCAGGAAATGCCCTGAAAAGGCAGCAGGAGACTCGAGAGAGCCAAGGTTGGTTTGCTGAAGTTCAGCTCTTCTTAAGCTCCATGCAGTGGGAGCTTATTTACTGAATGGCAAATTTGCTTTCTGACCAGTTTATTGGAGTTTCCCTATTCACTAAGTGGGCTTTTAATGGCTTTAAAACTTCCAGCTGTAACCACAGGAACATTCAGTTTGAGGCACTGATGATGAAATGTGCTTTTCTGAATATTAAACTAAAATCAGTGTTTTATCTGCAAAAAAAAATCCTTAAATGGCTAAAAAGAAGTTGGCAAAACATATGATACAAATTGTCCAATGAACTGCTCTTTTTCCAAGCAAAGTTTCAGCATTTAGATACCACTTTGCCCTATTCTAGCTGCTTTTGTACATCTTTCTCAAACTGCAGGAATGCTTGGTGTCATGTTTATTTCTTGGATAGCACGTTAGTCTTTGTCTTTCTTTCTTTCTTTCTTTCTTTTTTGTTTTGTTTGTTTGTTTGTTTTGGGACAACGTCTTACTATCTAGCTCAGGCCAGCTTTGAACTCACTATGTAGCCCAGACTAGATTTGAACTCAAGGCAATCCTCCTGCCTCAGCCTCCCAAGTGCTGGGATTACAGGCATACGCCACCATGCCAGGCTGCACATTAGCTTTGATGCTCTGCTTTTATCAATTAAAATTTGTCAGACTAGAATTTTTATTTCAAACAGATCTAAGAGCATAAAATATACATTTACTGAGCAGATGCTGAATGTGCTCGTTCACATATTTAAGCTGTAGCGTACGCATCATCTCAGAAATGCTCGTGTTAGCCTTGACCGTGTCTGTCTTGCCTGATTGAAAACTAGTCTGTTGTTGTTTGTATGATCTTTACTGCTGTGATTTCAGGAGTTCAACCTAAGCCTGCTGGCTCCGTGCTTAAGCCTCAGCCTGAGTGAAATTGCAGCTGGCCAAAAGAGCCCTCTTTTTGAAGTAGCTCGTGGGGTAACTCTGGACCATGTGACCAGCATCATTCAGCAGCTTCCTGCTGTCCATCAAGTCTTCCAGCCCTTCCAGCCCACAGAGCCCACAGCCTACTGGAGCAAGTTGAATGATCTATTTGGTAATTTAAATAAGAACTTGTCTTATTTTTAAGAAGCATATCTGGGCCATCACAGTGCTTTGTACCAAGCAAACGCTCAGCACCACTGATCTAAAACGTTTAAAGTGTTGACAGAGGTAACTGAGGAACAGCACTGCTGCTGTTAGCTCTAAATTTCTTGCTGCGTGCTTGCCATCTGGCCACTCATGCGCATTGTTGCAGGCCCTTCAGGAAGTCTGCATTAGACCTCGTTGGAAGGCTGTGGCCCCGTGTTCCGGGGCCGGCTCCGAGGTAGTCCCTCTGATGCTCTGCTTAGGTTCTCGTGGAATTGCTTGGCTGCTCTTAAAGGGGAAAGGCCTGTGCTTGGTTGCAGCCACCCATGGAGATCTCATGTTACAGGGGATGCCACGTTGTACCAGTCCCTCACTACACTGGCCCGGGCCCTGGCACAGTACCTGGTGGTGGTGTCCAAAGTGCCTGCCCATTTACACCTTCCTCCTGAGAAGGCAAAAGACATGGTGAAGTTTGTGGTGATGACCCTGGAGGTAAGAGTAGCTCTGGAACCCACTGTTTCTGTGACTAGCACTGGGAGTGAGCTGTGCTATTTGAAAACCAAGAGGCCTGAGCAGTCCAGTCGGCTCTTCCTCCCCATCCTCGTGACCATGGGAGCGTGCCGTCAGGGTCCCGTCCCCGGTGTCACTGGGTGCCTTCACTGCTGACCTCACTGCTCCCACAGGGACTTCAAGAGGTCAGCAAGGCAGCCTCTCACCCCTGCACAGCAGACCTGGTGCAGATGGTAATTTTAATCTTCCGGGCAGTGTGCTGCATTTTAAGTCAGGCAGAAAACCTAGGCACTTGGTTCACGGGGGACACGTTGCCTTTTTCTGTGCCTGCTGGAAAAGGGCCTGGCCTGGCTCCTTTGAGTATCAGAGCTGTGCTGCCCATCCTGAGTGTGTAGCTGCCACCTCCTACTGAGGAGAGGAGGGTCCCCTGCATCATTCCAGGACACTGAAGAAGTGTCCCTCTGAGTCAGGCCTGTCTTTCAAGGCTCAGCCCAGTGGGAACAACTAGAAAACAAGTACAGGCTTGCAACAGAGAGTGACAGCTACTAGTCGAACCCTGTGCCTGCGTGTGCACCATCATAGTTGGTTCCCATGACAGCCCCACAGGGTGGGCTCTGTTTTCATGTCACAGCGAGGCTCAGAGAGGCTCAGGGACTTGCCTGGTAGGAAGTAGCCAGTCCAGTGTTGATCCCAAGTCCTGCTGTCCCCAGACCCCACATTCCCAACCTCAGCCTCATGGCTGCAACAGAGGTGAGCCTGAGCTGCAGAAGCCCCTGAGAAGAGCCTCTGGCCAGCGACCACACGGCCTGAGAGAGGGTTCCAGAGGAGCTCGCGACGCTGAAGGAGGAAGAGGGGATGAGTGTCATGGAGAGGGCAGTGGAGGTCAGGGCTAAACGTTAGGGAGCTGGAAGGTCAAGCTCATCTGGACCCTGGCCCTGAGATCTTGGCACAGTGGTTCCCCCTCAGCTGTGCACGGCCCTGCTTCCTGGAGGCCCCCAAGATGGGAAGGACAGCCAGTGGCCTCTGACATGGTGCTTTCCTCTAGGCCCTGTCATGGCATTTGATCCACGAGCAGATCCCACTGAGTCTGGACCTCCAGGCTGGGCTGGACTGCTGCTGCCTGGCCCTGCAGCAGCCTGGTCTCTGGAGCGTGGTCTCCTCCGCTGAGTTTGTGACCCATGCCTGTTCCCTTATCCACTGCGTACGATTCATCTTGGAAGCCAGTAAGTCTGTGTCCATGCCCAGCGGAACCGGTAATGAGCAGTGCATCTCCACACAGTGTTCATTTTGGTCCCGATGCTCCAGGACCACAGCCGGGACTTGGGTGATGAGGTGGATGAGATGTGGGCCTTATCTTTGGGAAGCCCTGTCTCTTCACCTCTGGAATCTTGGCACCTATGCTAGAATTTAATTCAAATTAGCTTTTCTAGTCAATTTGTCTAGATTTTGGAGTTTCAGCTTTCTAAAAGATACTCCTTTAAGTTTTGTATCTCTTTGATCTCTGGTCCTAGTTGACTGTTTCATGTTTTTAGTCTTTTTTTTTTTTTTTTTGTGGGTACCGGGGGTCGACCTCAGGACCTCGCGCACCAGCAGGCGCCCGTGCCACTGAGCGATATCACCGGCCCTTTTTTTCGTATGTGGGATCCGGGAGTCGAACTCGGGCTCTTGCACTTGCCGGGCAGGCGCTTAAGCCGCTGAGCCATCTCACCGGCCCTCATGTTTTTAGTCTTAAATGATTGTAAGATTACATTCAAAAGATGGCTTGTCTTCTGTTAGAGTCGAAACACTGTTTCTATACTGCATTGTAAAACTAATGTATTGTAAAATTAAAATGACTCATTCTTTGCAAGGAACAGTGCGGTGTCCTCAGTGAGGGTCATTAGCCAGAATGCTTAAAAAATTGGACATTATAGTTTACATGTTAGAGGGTGTTTTGAAGTTTTGTATTTTCAAATTAGACATTATAGGGTGGTCTTTTGATGTTTCATTGTTTAAATTGTTTTCATCTGTGCATTTGTAGTCAACTTGAAAATGAAGATCCAGGGATTAATTTTTAAAAGCCAGACTTCTTTGGGGTTACAGTGATGCTTTTAGCAGTGATGAATTGTGAACTGTCTGATAAAAACCTTGAGGGTGGAGGTGGTGGACAGGACATTTGGAAACCCAAGCGTAGCACACAAATCCTTGCACATTCATGATTAATCAAGAGACAGGTACTCGTGTTTGTTCTTCTCTGCTATTTTCTGCTTGACTAAATAGAAGGCAGTGTAGACCTCACTGACACAGCTGTCCCTGTGAAGCTTTGCAAGGCCGCACAGACGTGGAGGTGTGAGTAGAGAGGGATGGCGGGCCTGATTGGAGGTTCTCATCCGCTCTGCTTTGTTTCAGTTGCAGTGCAGCCAGGAGACCAGCTTCTCAGTCCAGAAATTCGGATGAGCACCCTGAGGCCCGTCCAAGAGGAGGAAGTAGATGCAGACACACGAAGTAAGTCTCAGGACCCGTTTTTCTTACCTTTCTTTTTGGACTTGAAATTAATTTCACAAAGGAGACTTACAGAGTGGGAAATGTGGACTCTTAAAACTGGTTTACCTTGGCCGCCTCTATTGCTCATCCCTGAATGTAAAGGGTAACACTCTTTTTCCTCTGCTTCAACCCGGGCCCTGTGCTCCAGCTGTCCAAGCCTCCCGCCCAGCTGGGCTGTCATGCTCCCCAGCCCTCCTTCATCCTCGCCCTCCTCCGCCCTCTGGAGGTGTCAGTCCTGTAGTGCTTTCCACACGCGACTGCGTTGACTCCGAGCTCCTTGAAGGCAGGGAACGTGTGTTGCTTCTCCAGGTTCCCAGAATTAAAGTTTGGCCTGTTGCAAATGACCAGCAAATGTTCGTTTAGTGAATAAGTAGAAATACTAAAGAACTTGAAGTTAGTGGGAAGTACCCACATGGTATACCATAACCTGAGTGTCTGTTTCTACCATCTCTTTTGGTAGATTTTTAAAAGAAAATTCTTGTTCTTTTTACCATAAAAAGTTGAACTCACCATCATTTAAGCCTGGTCTATGCTCAGCCTGTCGGTAGCATTTCATGTGCTTCTTGTGATCTAGGGTAGCCATTTCACTGTCCCAGCGGCTACAAGGCTGCTTGGGAGGAAGCATTCTGGCTGAGTGACTCCTCGTCCTCCTGGCCTATGGCCCCTGGGGACTTTCAGCTCTGTTACCCCAGGAGCAGCAGCTTGGCCCCCACAGAGGGGAAGATGTGCCTCCCTGGATAGGCCTGTCTGTGTTCTTCTGGACCACTCTTCCCTGGGTACCAGGAGTCAGATCCGTGCTGCGTGGCTCTAGCAGAGCACCTTTGTGATCACAGGTGCCCAAGTGCCTAGTCTCAGGCAGTGTCTCCATCTTTAGTCTCAGGCACAGTATTTTGTCTTCTGGTCCCAGTTCAAGGTTTCTTAGTTACATAATGGCCCAGAAGCAGTGTTAGCTCAGCACACCACGCTCTTCTCTGGATTTTTTTCTGGAGCTCTACAGTCCCTGCAGCCTGTAGGTGGTGATTTCATGGTTTCTGTTGACACTTGAGGAGCAGGAAAACATTAACCTCCCAGGCTGGCTGTTTTCTAGCAGAGCAGCAGCTCAGGTTATTTACTCTGTGCTTCTGCAGTGAAGGTAAGAAGGAGCTAAAGACATGCAGCACCTGAACAAACCTAGAATGCACGCCGGCCCGCAGTGAGTGCTTGGGAGCTGGTTCCCCGCTTCAGCTGTTGCAGATGCCCTGCTTGGCCACAGCCAGTGTTGCAGGGGCCTGAGCCGGAGCAGCGGGCCGGGTGGCGGAGTGTATGAGTTTGTATTGATATGACTGTGCCCATTCTCCACGGCAGTCTTTCAGCTAATTCATTTAATTCTGGCCAGAGGAAGAAGTTCAGTTTTTTTATTACCTCTGTAGGTTAATACTTCATAAAGATTGGCCAATAAGTATTATTAATGCCAACTTTGTTTTTCTTAGCTTGGTTCATCTCCAATAAGAATTATTTTTCTAAACTAGGAAGTTGCCTAAACTGTTGAATCTTGTCCCCAAGGCTAATATCCACCTAGTAAACATTTATCAACTTAAGAAATAAGTTTTTAGTTCCACATTATATGTGAGACCCAGAGTGAATGTGAATAGCCCCTGTCCTCGGAACCTACCAGGTGAGCACGGTGCTTCTTAACCAGGGTCTGGAATTTCCCTCAGAACTGTGCTTCAGGAGTTCAGCCTGTGGAGCAGCCCGGATTCGGGGAGATGGTAAACCGGGGTTATAGCATGGTTCTCTGCACTCTAGCCTAGGGACAAGCGTGGGTCCTGCGAGAGCCAGGGCCAGCCCTGGCGGAGAGGTGTCCTGAAGGACCTGTGAATCTGAGGGGCAGCGTGCTGGTGTCCAGATGTTGCCAAGCCAGTGCCTGCTGAGGGAGGGCAAGAAGCCTAGGGACAGAGGCCAGAACTCAGGCCCACAACTGTCACCACTCTCTTGGCAGAAATGGGGAGGATGGCATGGTTTCCATACATATTGCAAGGTGAACTGCACAGACCCTCATCACCAGTCAAAGGCCAGGTGGCCTGAGCAGCTGTTGTAGGCCGTGTCTCCTCCACAGGGTTTGCAGGGCAGGGGCGGGCTGGGATTTGTTTGACAGAGTCCCCTCCTGACACACTTGCTGGTGCAGATCCCGAGTACATCACCAAAGCCTGCGAAATGGTGGCAGAGATGGTGGAGTCCCTGCAGTCTGTGCTGGCCTTGGGCCACAAGAGGAACAGCAGCATGCCCGCGTTTCTCACAGCGGTACTCAAGAACATTGTGGTCAGCCTAGCCCGCCTCCCCCTCGTCAACAGCTACACGCGAGTGCCACCCCTGGTGAGTCCGCTTGTTCGTGCCGGACTGTGTGGTGCCTGGCCAGAGCAACCCAAGGCTGATGCAGAATCCACAGCTCCAGCGCCCCTCCAGTGGCCAGAGTGTCTCATCATGTGTGGGATGACACCTGTCTGTGTCCTCAGGCGTACTGTGCAGTGTTGTTAGGGGAAATGCTGGGTTTTCTAAAATGAGCTGAGGCATTACGACATCAAATAAGATTTCCTCTCCGCTGATAGATGAATGTTGGATGTGATTCTAAAGTAATTAGACTAGTTCATGTTAGGCCAGAAGTTATAGCCTCATATTTTTCTTCAAAAGTAATTGCCTTTGAAGATACTTGTGTATTTCCGCAGAAGCACTTCGGTAGTTCCTCCCTTGAAATTACCATCAGAATAGTTAGAAAGAGACACCGTCACTCAGGACTCTTGTTTTAGATAATGGTAGAAACTTAGCATGTGAGGAGGGTTGGTGGTGGCTGGATGACCACTCCCAGTGAAACTACCTCAACCCCATGGCCTGCTCTAGCGACAGCAGGGCGCATTCTCAGGCAGGTCAAAAAGGGTGGCTTCAGCAGCCCCGAGGGTGGCCACTGTTACCACCTGACAAAGGCCCATGCCTGCTGCTGGGACACAGCCTCTGGTGCACATATGTGAGGTCCTGGAGACACACACACTAAGGAAGGGGCACTCTTTGGACCTGGAGGGGATGAGGGCCTTGCTGTGAAGGGTGAAGGTGTAGAGGCCCATTCTGAGGCAGAGCGGCAGCCCAACGGAGCTGGCAGTGCCTGTAGCACAGAGGAGCCACATTGTGGCTGCGGGGTCTGCACGTGAGCAGGTCCTGGGGAGGGGCATGGGAAATGGCACGAGGAAACGCAGTCCAGATGTTGCATTGTCTGAAGGTCCCAGGGCTGTGCCGCATAGGCTGTGCGTTATAGGTAGAAGTCCAGCAGGTTCAGCTGCTCTCTGCAGCATCCTGGCCAGGGAGGTGGCTATGGCAGCACCATGAAGCCTATCTGGAGGTGCCCTCAGGGTATGGTGGGTGGCTTTCCTGTGGTGAGATTGAGCCCTGCCACCAGCGGGCTGTGGGGATCCCGAGCGGACTCTCAGCCTGGGCTCCCTTGGAATCCCTGTGGCTTCACTGAGGGATGCAGCCGAGGTGACTGAATGGTCACTGGTCCTGCTACTGGCACAACAGTAGGTTGGCCTCAGGGTCTTTCTGTGAGCCGTGCTTGTGTAAGTGTCTAGGAGAGAAAGCTTACAGAAGTGGACCACACGGTTTGATTTCGTGCCTGCTTGCCAGGACATGTGCATATGAGGCTGAGCTTCATTCACACCTGTCTTTAGTTTGATACACGTCTATAGGTGTGGGGTGCTGTCTGATGCCTGCCTCCCTGGACCAGCATCTCCCACAAGGAATCTGGCAGTACAGCCAGCCTGGTGGGGGCAGGGCAGCACCACAGAAAGGCGGAGGGCCTGGTCTGAAGAACAGGTTGGGAGGAGGGCTGGAAGGTCCTGGGAAGGGGTCAGACCCTTTCTGGAAAGGGAAGCCAAGCAGCGGTGAGGATGGCTGGCTTGACACGAGGCCTGGCTGGAGAAGTGGCCTTTCTTGGTTTTCATACAGTGTGCTGTCCTGACCCCAAGAGCTGACATGCTTTCCTTTCTTCTCCTCAGGTGTGGAAACTCGGGTGGTCCCCCAAGCCAGGAGGGGACTTCGGCACTGTGTTCCCTGAGATTCCTGTGGAGTTCCTGCAGGAGAAGGAAGTCTTCAAGGAGTTCATCTACCGCGTCAATGCTCTAGGTACTGGCAGCCTCCCTGGGGTCCCAGACACTGCTGTGCAGGGCCCCAGGCCCAAGGCTGGGCTCCTCACTTGACGCCAGGCCAGGTGTAGATGGTTGTAGAGACCTGTGTGGGTCCATTTTGCAGTGCATGCTGAGTTCCTTATGAGAGTGAGAAATTCCCATCTGCGTGTGTGCATGTGAATTTGAAGTCAGGGCAGGTGTGTGTTGTATTGATATCATGAAGCCCATTCCATCCTTTATCATCCACGTAGGCTGAACGGTGGCAGGGACTTTCTCAGGATGTTCTCTTCTGTCCACCTGTTTGGTGCCTCACGGCTGTCCTTTCCCCTGTGTGGATCGAGCAGATTGTCCTGGCACCCCAACTCCACTGTCAGGCCACCGTCAGTCTTGCAGGCTTCTGCAGACTCTGCTTATTCTGACCCAGAAGGTTCCAGCAGCAGACACCTTGCCTCAGCTTCCTCCTCATGCAACTAGATGGTCCATTGCCCTTCCTGAGCAGCCTGCTGCCTTGGGGGACTTCCTTCTCCCCTCCCCTGCCCCTGGCCTGGTACATGTCTATCCACCTATAGGCAGCCTCCTCCCTAGTTGTCCTGTGGCCTGCTTAGCCCAGGCTGCTGCTTATGCTTTCCCGAGAGCCTGCCTCTCTTGTGCACGAGTTTGTCTTCCTTCTTTCTGTGAATTGTCAGTGTCTCTCTCTACTGTGTCTGCATTGGCCTGTCTCCATACCTGTTCTAACAGGGAGGGCCTGTTGTTCAGTGCTCTGGTTTTCCTCCTCTTCCCTTTTGCCTGGCACTTGTGGCTTTCCGGTGAGTGCCCTGACTCTCCTCGGGTCACTATGGGACGCTCAGCACAACCCCCGGAAACAGCTGTGTGCTAGATTCCCCTCTGAGGGTGGCTCCTTGGGGAGACCAGAGCACAGCCTCTCAAGTGGGCCGCACTGAATGTTGGCCGTGCCCACCCGGATCCCGTGCTTAAGATGTGGCGAAAGAGATGGCAGTGTGAGCTTCTGATCTTAACAGTGTCATTGAGACACAGTGCAGGCCATGCCCTGTGGTTCTGTCCACAAGCTCTGTTGTGTCAGCAGTCTCTGGTTAGACTTGGGGACGACTCTCACCACTCAGTGAGCATGCTCGACGTCCCTCTCCCGCCACATGGGCTGAGGGTGGCCAACTTGTGTGTGCTCAAGTGTCCTCATTGATAAGATGGACGGAATCACTTCCCTCCCTTGTAGAACTGTCATGAGGAGTTTCTGTGTGTGGTGTCCTTGGTACAGAGCCTGTCGATGTGTTGCTGTGACCACCTACAAGTTGGAGAAGCGGGTGGGACTGTCTAACAGGAGACTTGCATTCCCAGGGTGGACCAGTCGTACCCAGTTTGAGGAAACTTGGGCCACCCTCCTCGGTGTCCTGGTGACCCAGCCCCTTGTGATGGAACAGGAGGAGAGCCCACCTGAGGTAAGGCGGCTGAGACGCAGACATGCTGACTGGCAGCTCGCTTCTAGAAGCTCATAATTCCCTGACGGTTAACAAAAGGAAGACAGCAAGCATTCTTGAAAAAGAAGCCTCACCAGATGTGCTGCTGCACACCTGTAATCCCAGCCACTTGGGAAGCTGAGACAGAAGGATGGCAAGATCAAGGCCAGCCTGGGCAAAATTAACCAAGACCCTGCCTCAAAATAAAATTTTGAAAAGGCTGGAAATGAACCTTAGCAATCCCAGGGTTTAATCCCCAGTGCCACCCAAAAAAAAAAAATCTAAAAGATCATGTCTGGCCTGATGTCCACAGCAGGGCTTGATCTCCCTGAGGTTGCCATGTTCGGATGTTTCATTACTGTGCATTCCACCTTAAGGATCAGTAAGGTTGTAGTTTCTCTTGAAAATATCTTCGAGTTCTGTTCATTTTCTAGTATCCAAAAGAGTGTGGGTTGAATTAAAATGAAAAAAGGCAGTTAATCCAGGCCATGCAGATGGATGCAGTTTCCTTTTTTAATTGCTTTGCAGAGGTTTATTCTTTTTGTGGAAGTGTTAATATGTATTATGTTCATATGACATGAATAACAACCGTGTTCCTGTGAAGCAGAGCCCGGGGTGTTAGAAGTGTGGGGCGAGAGTCCTTGGTTCTGGCAGAAGGCGTGCTGGGAATGTCTAGACACAGCAGTTCTAAGGGTGGGCATATGCCCCAAATCATTGAGATTGTCTTAAATCTGCCTGTAGACGCAATAGGTCATCATATGCAGTGCCCTTTAAAGTAAGGCACTTTCAGGACAGTTCCTTATAAAGTGATCCATACTTGGAGTTTTGTGCCTTTGAGGGACCTTGCTTTGCCCGTCAGATTCATTGTAGGCACAGATGTGTGGAGATGCTGCCTGCGCTGGGGGACCTTAGGCAGATAGATGACCTTGGTGGGGGAAGCTGTGTCCTTCTGTGGCACTTGGGGCTCTCAGCTTCCTCCCTCTGAGGCCATGGGACCTTCAGGCTCTTCGTGAGGGGAAAGCAGATCTGGCTGTTGGTGTCTCATCATGTCATCAGTGTGTGGCCTGTCCCTTCCAGGAAGACACGGAGAGGACACAAATCCACGTGCTAGCCGTGCAGGCCATCACCTCCCTGGTGCTCAGCGCCATGACCGTGCCCATTGCTGGCAACCCAGCAGTGAGCTGTCTGGAGCAACAGCCCCGGAACAAGCCCCTCAAGGCTCTTGATACCAGGTTGGCCTGAGTTCTTGTGTGTGCTGTGTCCCACTGTGGGTATCCTTCCCCACCCCAGTAGCCAGCAGCTTCCCCTGGCCACAGAGGTATAGAAGGAAGCAAAGTGTTCTTTTCTCTTGTTCTGCACTTTAGGTTTGGGAGGAAATTGAGCATGATCAGAGGGATTGTAGAGCAGGAGATTCAAGCGATGGTTTCCAAGCGGGAGAATATTGCCACCCATCACTCATACCAGGCGTGGGATCCTGTTCCTTCTCTGTCGCCTGCCACTACAGGTATGGAGGAGGGGCTGGAACGAGTGTGTCATTGCTGTCCCCAACACGCCTCAAGGCAGGAGACCCGGGCCATGGCACACGCAGGTGCCAAGTGTGCACTAGGAATCCCAGCCATGCTGGGACAGTCTAGTGTCGAGGAAGTGAGAGCTGCGAGTGAATGCAAAGCCTCGTCTCTTGCCAGTCACGCTGTGGAATCCAACCCAATGAGTTCTCAAGGCAGCCGTGGAGGATATAAAGTCTGGCTGGTTGCTCACATGAAAACGTCAAGTCTAACTGATCAGGATCTCTGGTCCTGAGAAGCCCGGCATTCTTGGGTGGCCCCACACTGGCCCCTGGCCGCCCCAGCCCGCTCTCCACTGACTGACCTGCCCTACAGTGGGTGCTGGAGCTCGTCACTCGGGCTTGGAAAAAGAGAATATTGTTGATCATTATTTCATAATGCATAGGCTTTGGGTTGGTGATCCCCTCGCTTTTGAAAAGTTGGTGGTGCCAAGTTTAAGCATCTCAAAGGCTTTATTTGGAAAAGGTTCTACATGGAAGTGTGATGTGTTACGTGCCCCAGGGGTTTCCTGGGACAATGACCGGAACAGTGAACGTGGATACCTCAGGTGTAGCTGTCGCAGAGGCAGAGTGGGCCTGGGAGGCCCGCAGGTGTATGACTCTAGGAGTGCTTCTGGGAAGTGGTGACAGGCCTTCTGGCACAGGTTCATAAGCTCGGGCAGGATCCTGTTCATTGAAACAAAAAGTGGTGGTGCTGTTTGCCTGCCAGCCCTGCCAGCATAACACAAAACCTGAGACCTGTGGGGCTCTGCGCAGCAAGCTGTCCTGCCCACAGAGAGGACACTGCTGGAGCACCGGTGGGCAGGAGCAGGTCTGCCTGGGTGGGCCTCAGCCCTCAGTGGCAGGCATGTGCAGAGGGCGCTCGTGTTGTGTTGCTTCGCAGGCGCACTCATCAGTCACAACAGGCTGCTGCTGCAGATCAACCCTGAGAGGGAGCTGGGCAACATGAGCTACAAGCTGGGCCAGGTGAGTTATGCTGCTGTCCTCAGATGCGGGCCACACAGCACACCTCCAGGAGAGGGGATGAATGCCTCTCTGCTTCCCACCCATTCTTCCCTCCTTTTTGTCTTTTTCCTTTTCTTCTGGTACTGGGGATCGAACTCAGGGCCTCATGCATGCTAAGCAAGCACTTTACCACTGAGCTATATCCCACTCCTTTTTATTTTTTATTTAGAGACAGGGTCTCACTACATTCCCAGGCTGCCCTCAAACTAGTGATCCTCCTGCCTCATCCTCCTGAGTAGCTGGACTATAGATGTGCATCACTATGCCCAGCCTAAATGGACTTCTAAAAGGAACTTTTACTTTTGTTTGTATTTATAATCTTTATCCCAAAGAGAGTTGAAGATATTTCACACATAATTATATGTATGTGTATAAAATCTAGTGGGATGGCAGTCACCAGACAGGTGAGACCCATAAGACCCTCTGCTAGCTGCTGTCTCCTCCCGCCTCCCCCCTGCCACCTGCCAGCTCCTGACTCAGTGGTTCACCAGCACCCTCAGGGCTTCTCTGAGGCAGCAGCTCAGACAGGTGGGGTCCACTGTGTGGGACTACAGGTGCGGGAAGCCAGCCTTGAAGAGAACTCCCTCATGCAGGTTCCCTGTTTTCGGCGATGACGTTCAGAGGTCACTTACGAGCCTGTTTTCCCTCCTTGGCACCATTTTCCTTCGCCCCCCTCAGCTGCCATTCCAGTCCTTGGGCCTGAGGACAAAGCTGTCCGGTGGCAATTTGGCCCGTCATTGATGGTTCTGAGAGCCCTCATGTGAGCCTGTTACCGCAGCAGGTGTGCTTGGTCTGGGCTCAGGCCGTGCCCTCCAGAACCCAGTTGGCGAGCTCTGGGTCCTGTTTCTGTGTCAGGTGTCCATTCACTCCGTGTGGCTGGGGAACAACATCACCCCTCTGAGAGAGGAGGAGTGGGATGAGGAGGAGGAGGAAGAAGCAGACGTCCCTGCACCTGCATCCCCACCCACATCTCCAGTCAACTCTAGGTATGCAGCAGCCTCTTTATGGGTTTATTTTTTCCTTTAGTTCTGGAGGTTGAACCCAGGGCCTTCACACTGAGCTGCATCCCCAGACCTTTTTCTCTTTTTATTTTGAGACAAGGTCTCACTAAATTTCCCAGGTTGGGCTAAAACTTGGGATCCTCCTGCCTCAGCCCTCCAGAGGACTTTAAAATACCCTTGGGATTTTAGGCATGCGCCACTATGCCTGGCTTGGCCTTGGTTTTTGAAGCAATTTGAGATCTTCCAAATGGGGTGTTTCCTGAAGTACCCTTCTCATCTGTATGTGGAGATCAATCCATGTCGCATGCTCTGCAGGAAACATCGGGCTGGAGTCGACATCCACTCCTGTTCGCAGTTTCTGCTCGAGTTGTATAGCCGCTGGCTCCTGCCCTCCAGCTCGGCCAGAAGGACCCCGGTCATCCTCATCAGTGAAGTGGTTCGCTCTGTACGTGTACCTTCCCCATTCCCCTCTCCGGGAGCGTGCACCTGTGTAGCCTGGCCTCACGCCACGCATGTGTGTGCCAGACACACACTGTCGCCATACCCCGCACAAGCATGCAGACACACAACACACTGCCACTCGTTCCCACCTGCATGTACTAGATACACACTGTACAAATGCTACTTGCACACCCCACACACACCTTCAGAACCCAGGTGGGAACCTCCTGGACGCCCAGACACAGTACGGTAGTGTTAGTGAAACTGCTGAAGGGACAGAGTTCCCACTTCTAAACCTCAGCAGCAGCAGCAGTGGCCCTCTGCAGTACAGGAGAGGTTGGGGACATGTCACTCTGCCTCAGGTCCCAAGGTTTGCCCTCCTGTGGTCTGTTTCCTCCAGCCCCACCCTGGTGAGAAGCACCAGGTCAAGCAGCTATCCCAGAAGAGGGTCTTGGGGACTTCACTCTGCAGCTAGTGTGGACCCCAAGGCCTTTGCCTCTGTACGCTGGAGCTGTCAGTATTCACAGGGCTGTAAGTGAAAACTAAGCAGCTTTGCAAAGTAAATGCTTAGTACACTTTGAAATAGTGAGAATTTTTATAAGAAATAATTTTTGAAAATAAGAGTCTCATTTTACGTATTTGGGAACATGAGATGCAGGTATCTGTTATTAGGCACTCAGTCTGTTAGCATCAAGTAACCTCTAGAAAATCCCTCGTACGCTCGGGAGAGAATGAGGTGGAAAGGCCAATACCACATTGGTGTTGTTAAGGAAGTCCTTCTGACCCATGAGCCCCCTAAAGGTCTGGGGTAGCTGGCATCCTGGGGACCCCTTGAGGATGCTGGTTTAGATGGTGCGGGCTCCAGCCCCAGCTGCCAGCTCACTCCTGCAGAGCGGGGGCTGACACCCAACCAGTGCCCGTGGTCAGGTGTGAGGTGAAGAGCTGACCTCCAAGAAGGAGTGCCCGGAGCAAAGAAGAGATGTGAGGACCTTTGTTTCTGAAGCAAATGATCGCGTGTCTCTCTCTTCCCGGGGTTTTCAGGGCCTGTCCCCCACGATGCAGGGAGGGCCCGGTATTTAGAAGTGTAGCCGAGGGAGCGCCCCTCACAAGGCTGCCCGTGGGCAGGCGTCCCCACACAGCTGGCCCTCCATGTATGGTGTTTGTGTGCAGAGACTTTCACAAGACACCCAGGGGCCAGTTTTCCACCCTATGGTTGAGGTCTCCAGGTTCACGTTGATGCCTTTCCCAGTCAGGGCTCCTGTGAGTTCCCATCTTCTGTTCCCCATGGATATTAGAACAAGCTTTGCCCCAGTGGCACTTGGAGCCACATTCCTCACAGCTTGGCTTCCCCCTTCCTGTCTCCACCTTCTGTGTGTGCAGCTTCTTGTCGTCTCAGACTTGTTCACTGAGCGCAACCAATTCGAGATGATGTATTCGACGCTGACGGAACTGCGGCGGGTACACCCTTCGGAAGATGAGATTCTTGTCCAGTACCTGGTGCCAGCCACCTGTAAGGCAGCTGCTGTCCTTGGAATGGTAAGTGAAAGGCAGCATGGAGGCCACCTGTGCCGAAGCTGCCCGGGCCTGCTCTGGTTGGGACCTGTGTTGGCCAAACACATCCTGAGCTGAACCCCCCGGCACATGTGAGCTGCAGCTCTGGTCAGCTGGAGAGACTCAGCTCCTGTCGGGGCCATCCCTCAGGGTGCTGTGGCACACTGCAGTGGCTGAGCCTGGTTTGGGGCTCCTGTACCCATTGGTTCTTATGTCATTACAGTTGACTGTCCCCACAGGACCTCGGGTGTGTGAAGGCCTGGGGACAGCACAGATGGTGGGAACATGACTGGCCTCTTCAGTCTGCCTGTGGCCTGGCAGCCCCGCTGTCCTCCTCTGGTGTGGTTCGGGTCCCCTGCTTCTCTGCTGACACAGTAACCCTGCATGTCCACTCCCACAGCCTGGGTACAGGAGGCTGTTCCCGGCAGCAGGGTGCCTTAGTCCGTTTGTGCCGTTGTGGAAACACGTTAGACTGGGTGACTCACGGACAACAAGTTCACACGCACGTTCTGAGGCCGGCGAGGCCGACAGCACGGCACCGGCAGGTTCTGCACCTAGGAGGAAGGGGTGAACAAGCTCCCTTGGGCCTGTGATAAGGACACTAATAATTTGGGGTCAGGCGAAGCCCCCGATGAGTTCCCCTTCACCTGCTGCTGGTTTACCAGAAGTCAGCCCTGTCCTGGCACACGTCACCATGTGGCAGCCACTGGATGTACCTCGGGTACACGTGCCTCTCTAGAGTATAGGGTAGAGTATTGGCACTGTCATCAGAGAAGAGTAACTCCAGCTATTGGAACTGGTATGCATTTGCTCTTTGTCACATAGCATATCCCATGATTGTAATGTTTCTGATTCCCATGTCCCCTGGGATCCATTGTTATGATAGCAGTGGGAGCTCATTTCCTCAGTGGACACAGGAGAGGATGCCTGCCATATGCCAGGCATTGGGGCCACTGACAGGAGCTGTATGGAGGACCTGCCATGGCTCCCCTCCATGTGCCAGTAGCAGCAGCACTGCTGTGGCAGTGGTCACATTGCCACAGTCCAGCCACCAGCCTCTGCTGAGCTGTCCCTCCTAAACTCCCGTCCAGCCTCGTCCACAGCCTGACCCAGTGACAGGCCACGGTAGGGCCCAGCTCTCACCCCTCCCAGCCGCACCCCATAGAATGTCATCACTGAGCCTGAGGCAAGAGCAGGTATTGTCCATCGTGGGTGGTCTGAGCCTGGGCCCCATGGGTGACTGAACTGGTCATAGCACAGGAACAATGCGCTTCTTGCTTGCCTGGTGTGGACAGTCTTCAAAGAGGTGCCCTCTGGGTGCTGCCAGGGCAGTACCAAGTAGCCCGATTTGTGTGAGGCCCTTTCTTCTCCATGGGGGGGGGTCCAGCAGCTGGCCTGTTGTGGTTTTGTGCCCAGGCTCAGATCCCCCAGGCAAATGTCAGATACATCAAGTCAGGAGTAATGATTTTATAAATTGATCCTAAGGCAGGCTGGCAGATGGACCCCACTCCCTGTTCTGTGCCCCTGAATGTTCCTAAAGAAGACTGGCTGCTGTGTGGCTTCTGCTGTCCTTCGCTGCAGACAGTACCCTGTGCCCAAGTATGCCACGGTCTTTGCCTTTGTTGCCCTTGGCAGCAGATCCTGGCATTGTGCTTGCAGAAGTAGACTGAGGCTGGATTGGGAGGCAGTTCTCGGGAAGGTCCACAAAGCTACCTGGGTCCTGTGGCGCCAACATGTGGAAGGGATGAGAAGAAAGTAATGGACAGAGACAGTGGGACACAGGCTCCCGCAGAGAGCAGAGTGGCTGATGGCCTCTTGTTGCTTTTGTGAGACCCAATGAGGCCTCAGGCCACCTTTCTAAGGGCTTGGGGGGTCTGCAAACTCCAGCTGTGGGAACTGCTGCCCCCAGCTCCATGGCAGCATGGGGACAGCCTGTTGGGTGCAGGGAAATGGGAGCATGTGAGCTATCCATGCACCTTAGGCAGCTTGCATCTGTGCTTCTGCCCAGGACAAAGCTGTGGCAGAGCCAGTCAGCCGCCTGTTGGAGAGCACCCTCAGGAGCAGTCACCTGCCCAGCCAGATCGGAGCCCTGCATGGCATCCTCTATGTGCTAGAGTGTGACCTCCTGGATGACACCGCAAAGCAGCTCATCCCAGTCATCAGTGACTACCTCCTATCCAGCCTCAAGGGGGCAGTCCAGTGAGTGGGCTGGGCTGGGCGGGTGAGGGGTTTCCGAGTGGGCCAAGGCGTACACAGCAAGTCCGTGGCCCAATAGGAGGCAAGAACTCGGATTGGCACCCTTCTCAGGGTGGTGGCTGAGGCCAGTGAGACATGAGGCAGAGGGAGCGGAGGGTTGGAGTGAGCCTTGGTTGCCATGAGGTGCTGTGTTACCATAGATCAGATGTGTCAGCAGGTGTGCACTTTGGGGAGGCAGGAGTGGGGAAGGTGGCACACTGGAGGGCACCTCATCTGGGACAAAGATGGCATGGGCCTGTAGGGAGGTTCTTGTTCTTTGTCCTCACTGGATGTTGAGCTTTGGGTGAGCAGGACAGCCAGACAGCTGGCCACTGTCCCCTAGAGAATGGCCCAGAGCAGCTGCCTGCAGGGGCTGCGGGGCACTGAGGATTGGGAGGGGCCAGAGTTGGCAGTGTCCCGGTGGATATGGCAAGCAGAGGCAGGGCCCTGGGGACGGGGAGCGGGGGGCCTCATGTGGGCTGTAACCTTGCTGGAGGTGGTGGCGTGCCAGCTCCTCTGTCCACGGTGGCCACTTGCACAGCACAGGCCAGCCAGGGATCCCACAGTTCAGGATTACAAGGTAACAAGTGCTACCCCCGGGTAGGCACCCGAGGAGGCAGAGGGGACTTGCCTGACTTGAGGGACTCCACAGGCCTCGCTGACTGTGGGAATGGGGTGGCCTGCACAAGGATGCAGTGTGGGAGAGGTGCCAGCCAAGAGGGCCAGATGTGTAACTGGAGAGGGCAGGGTGCAGAGGCCTGGAGAATGGCGTGGCCTGTGGCTCTGCGCTCACAGAGGGGCTGGGCCCCTGGGAAGCCATCCCCACTGCAGAGGGAGTGTCCGCTGTGTGAGCTGAGCGTGGTGGTCTCCCGTTTTCAGCTGCGTAAATGTGCACAGCCAGCAGCATGTGTTGGTGATGTGTGCCGCCGCTTTCTATCTCATTGAGAACTATCCCCTGGACGTGGGGCCTGAGTTTTCAGCGTCAGTTATACAGGTGAGTGGGCCCTGGCCCGGCTTCCCTTGTAAGATCCCGCAGTGGGGCCTATGGATTTACAGAAAGGTGGGAATGAATTTCTCTTCTTGCCTAGATGTGTGGGGTGATGCTGTCTGGCAGCGAGGAGTCCACTCCCTCCATCATCTACCACTGCGCCCTCCGAGGCCTGGAGCGCCTCCTGCTCTCCGAGCAGCTCTCCCGGCTGGACGCAGAGTCCCTGGTCAAGCTGAGCGTGGACAGAGTGAACGTGCACAGCCCACACCGGGCCATGGCTGCCCTGGGCCTGATGCTCACCTGCATGTACACGGGTGAGCAGTTGTGAGGGCCAACCACTCATGCAGGCCACTGTGGTCAGCTGTATGCACGATGCAGTTTCTGTCCAGCTCCCTAAAGGTCCACTGATGTGGGAACTGAGCCAACCCCATCACCTTGTGAGAGATTCTAGAGCCCAGCGTAGGGGGCCTGGCCGAGGTGGCTCCCAGGTGCATGGGTGTCAGAACCGCCCGGGGCCACTGCATTCCTGGTTTGCCAGGGGCTCAGTCACCTGCTTCCTGTCCCTCACTGGAGCTCTGCTAAATTCCTGTGCACAAGCCACCGTCTGCAGAGCTGCTCGGGTCTCGGTCGTGTAACCTTCTGGCACTGCTATTTCAGGAAAGGAGAAAGCCAGTCCAGGCAGAACTGCAGATCCTAACCCTGCAGCCCCGGACAGCGAGTCCGTGATTGTTGCCATGGAGCGGGTGTCTGTTCTCTTCGATAGGTGAGACGTGCAGCCTGTGCTGTGGCTGGTTCCTGCCCTCGAGCCAGACCCAGCAGCAGTGGCCCTCATGCATGTCCACATGTCCAGTTGGCCCTAGCTATGTCCTGCCATGCTTCCCCACCATACCCTGGTCCTGCCTGGCCCCACATGAGGGTGTGCTGACCACCTCCAAGAGGGCCCCTTGCTTCCTTTCTCTCCTGGAGTCCTGGGGTGTGGCCTAGGGACTTGAGCAGTGATAGAAACACCCTTCGCCATGCTGCCTTTTGTGAGCCAGGCACACATGGCACTCAGGAGCTCTGTGGGGTAAGCCCCGAAAGAGTAAGGCTGTGAAAGGGTGTGGCTTTGCATGCCAGTTTTGGAGAGCATCACACTTCTCGAGGATGAGGCCCCATGCTTCCCCTTAGACCACCTGGTCCCAGAAACATGATAGGTCTGTGGCCTGTCACGCTGTTCTGCCCGTGCAGTCTGGCCAGTGGGAAGCCACCTGGCTGTCTCAAGAGCACATTCACGGACCTGGCCTGTGCCCTCCAAGCGGAGGGGTCTTCTGCAGCGTCCTTCCACCGCCGGAGGGGCTGTCCATGAGCTCAGGCATCCAGCTGGCTGCTCCGCAGGGCCCTTGGTGAGGAGCGGGCTGGCACACAGGTGGACCCTCAGTTGAGTCCTTCCAGGCAGCAGGCAGGCCAGCCGAGAGGGCAGGCCAGCTGGGCACATGCACGGGACGGCACACACTCTGGGCTGCTTCCCACGTCTTGGTCATATGCCGAGGTCTCGTGGGCACGGGTGGGGTAAGCTGCTGGTCACCATCTCCACATCGAAAAGGATGCTGCTGAGGCTGAATTTTAGGATCTGTTGGAAGGTGAATCACCAAGAGCACAGGCAGGGTCCAGGTTTGAGAGGAAAGAAGTCCTGGTTGACAGCGCATGAGACACGTGGAGTTGAAAATACCATGTGGCAGCGGGACGTGGAAAAGTCACCACCCCATGCCATTCCTGCTTATTCCTCTACCTGGCCTGCACTCCCCTCTGCACCACCGCCCACACCTGTGCACAGCACCGTTGTCCTTACCCCCGTAGGAGGGGGACAATGGGAGAGTGAGGTTTTGCCTTTTTGTTCAGAATTCATACCCTAGCTCCATCCTGTGCCCCCCTTGGAACATCCCTGAGGGTGGGCCGGTCTCCGCCCCCCGCTCCACGTCAGTGCTCCAGACAGGGTTGGGTGAGCTGGGGGCAGGTGGGGCTCTGACCTGCTCCCTTCCCTCCAGGATCAGGAAAGGCTTCCCCTGTGAAGCCCGGGTGGTAGCGAGGATCCTGCCGCAGTTCCTGGACGACTTCTTCCCACCCCAGGACGTCATGAACAAGGTCATTGGAGAGTTTCTGTCCAACCAGCAGCCATACCCACAGTTCATGGCCACTGTTGTGTACAAGGTGAGGGTGCCTGTGTGGGCCGGCGCCGGCGTGGGGGCCAGGGGCCGAGGTGGAATCAACCCCAGGCTTCTGCCTCCAGGGCCAGGCTCCTTCCCAGGAACTGGTGGCCCTGGGAGTACAGGTGCCCCTCCTGCCACCTGACCTGCTCAGGTGCTGCGTTCCTTCCCAGGTGTTCCAGACTCTACACAGCGCCGGACAGTCGTCCATGGTCCGGGACTGGGTCATGCTATCCCTGTCCAACTTCACGCAGAGGACCCCAGTCGCCATGGCCATGTGGAGCCTCTCCTGCTTTTTTGTCAGTGCATCCACCAGCCCCTGGGTGTCGGCCATGTATCCTTCCTGGGTCCTCGCCCGAGGCTGGCTCCCGCCTGCCACCAGTCCTCACCATTCTGTCTGCAGCGTCTAGGTTTGGGTGGTGAAGGCTTGGAAACCTACCCTTTGCAGAACCCCATGAGGTTAGGATGGTGTTTCCCAGCCCCAGGGGTATAAAATGTTGACAGGGACACAGAACAGGAGGCCCAGCTATTGGCGGGCAGGGCTGCCAAGGGTTAGGGTGTGGAAGGAGCCTGGGCTGGGGTGGGGCAGGGAGGCAGGGCAGTGGCTGCCCGTCTGCTCAGGTTGCCACGCTGCTGGGTGGTTCTGCTTGCTGCTTCTCATTAGCTCTTGTCATTGTGCTGCATTCGCCCTCCTAGAGAGAGGCGTGAGTAAAGGCCCAGCCCACCCACCAGTGCTGCTGGCCAGGAGCTCCCCTCTTGCTGGTCTCCCCAGACAGATCACAGGAGCCTCCAAGCAGCACGGCTGTGCTGTGCGGACAGTGCAGCCTCACACCGCCCACCCAGGAAGCCGGGCAGTTGGGCGGCTAGGCCAGCTCTGCCCTCCCTGCACCAAGCAGCCGGCCAGGTAAGTGGTACAGTGCAGAGTGCGCTGAGCAGTGGGCGAGGGAGCATCCTGCCATGCAGGCAGAAGCAGCTGGTAGCCGGGAGACAGTGGGAGGTGGCCACTGCTGCTGGTGCTGTCCAGGCTGCCCTCTGTTGCCCTGGTCACCCTGGCCTCCCTAGGCTATTTGTAGGCCTGAGTGGGAGGAGAGCGAGGTCATCTTCTCTGCCTTCCGGTGTTCTCCTTGACCCCTCTGCCAGCCTTCCACATGTCATCAGCCGGATGGGCAAGCTGGAGCAGGTGGACGTGAACCTTTTCTGCCTGGTCGCCACAGACTTCTACAGACACCAGATAGAGGAGGAGCTTGACCGCAGGGCCTTCCAGTCTGTGTTTGAGGTGGTCGCAGCACCAGGAAGCCCATACCACCGGCTGCTGACTTGTTTGCGAAATGTCCACAAGGTCACCACTTGCTGAGCATCTGTGGTGGCAGAGGCCTGGAGGAGGTGGCCACTAGGGCCAGAGCCTATGGGAGCCTGAGCGAGCCCTGCCTCTGCTGGGGCTCCCTGGGTCACTGCAGGCTTCTGTGTGTGTCACACGAGGTGGCTGGGTGGTGTGTGCATTTCTGCCCCCGTGACAGAAGTGCTTTTTGCAGCGAGGGCTGTACAGGGAACATGCAGCAGATTGGGGTTGAGCCTGAGTCCTGTGCTGGTGGCCATGCAGTTGGCTGGTGTTGTCCCTCTCCTAGTCTTCACCTGTCCACGTCACAGGGTTGCAGTGCCCTTGTGTCCAGGGCAGGAGCCCTTGCTCTTGCAGGAGGCCCTGGCCTCCCTGTCCCACAGACAGATGTGCTGCCAGTGGGCTGTAGAGCTCTCCCTGCATCTCCCCAGTGGAGTGTGCCTACCACACCCATGTCTGGACACTGTGGTGCGTGGCAAGTGAGGCCAGGGGGCACCAGGTGCTCAGCGCCAGTCTCCCTTTCTCTGTTTTCTTCTCAGGACTTAAATTTAATTGTATCAGTAAAGAGATTAATTTTAATGTAACGCTTCCTATGCCCGTGTACAGTGTGTGACTTGCAAGGCCTGTGCTGCATGCAACAGCATCTGTGGACGTGGATGGGCCCTCTGGCCACCGCTCCCCTCCCGTAGCCGCTTGAGCTGGTTGGGCAGGCTCCTCCCACGGTCCCTCCGATGCATACATCTCCCTTTCCTATGTGTTCATGTGTAGTTGGAATGGAGGGAGGTGTCGGTGTCTGGGGCTCAGCTCTGAGGGCTAAGGAGGGTGCTCTCCTCTGTGCCCACTACACGGCCCCTCCTCGGGCACAGACAGCGCTCATGTTCACCCACAGTGAGAGGCCTGGCAACCTCCAGTGCCTGTCCAGCGGCCAGGACTGTGGTCTGCATAGCAGCCAGTGTTAAGTGCACTGTCCCCTGGCCTCATGTGAACAGTGGAGCCTTGATGGGTACCTGGCTTGCGGCCCCAAGGTGTCACTCAGCTGTGTTTTGTCTGAGCTTGTGGTCAAGAGCAAAGCGTAGTGTCTTGGTGACTACTGAAGATGAACCCAACACCTCTTCCGCCCCTCTCCAGTTCTCATACGTGTGCCTCCCTCAGCCTAGGAGAGTGCACAGCTGCGTCCATCAGAGCTCAGGGATGAGGCTCACTCTTGGTCGTATGAAGATGGGGTGGTGAGGAGGGGGAGGGCCTGTGGCTGGTCACCTGTGGCCTGGGGACAGCTCTGCTTCTACCCCAGGCCCCAGATCCCTGGATTTGCTTTGGGTTTCCAGGCCCAAATGGCTACATGGTTTAAAGGGAAGTGAGCCTAGATGGCAGGGCTCCCTCGATGCACTCCCTGCCTTGGTTTGGAGGTCTGCCTGCTCTGTGGCAGGGCTGGTGCTCTGCTCCCCGCCCCCAGGACAGGCCCAGCTGGCTGGGCGACTGCCGTGCTGGTTGGTTGGGGGTGATGTCAGTGCTAGGTTGCACATGGTCGGTGGAGAGCTCTCAGAGCTGATTCCAGTCGGCCAAGGAGGAGAGCTCTTTCAGTTTGTCATGTTAGCTAGCTGCATGTCAGTCCGTAGTGCAGCCTCGAGAACCCATGGGGAGCCCCTCGTGGCTAGCGTGAAGCTTTTCCTGCCAGCCCCAGCAGAGGCCTCAACAAGCCAGGGCCAACTCATCCCAGTAGTCAGCTCAGACAGTAGAAATGGATCCAGTTTGGGGGAAGACTAGGGAAACTACTGGATTTTAGCAAGAACTAAGAAAGTCACTGATTCTGTCTTACTGATTTAGGGCTCCTATTTCTCATCCCAGCTTTCCCCTAGGAAGCTGCTAGAAGTGTTTGGGAACTGTGAGAAAGTTCTGCCACCCCACCCCCAGGTTGTCCCAGCAGCTCTGAGGCAGATGTGTTGCAGGCCGAACGTTGTTCCTGGTTGGACGTTTACATTGTAAGAAATAACACTGTGAATGTGAAATTTGGAGCCATTCCCCTTGGAATTCTTATCACTGGACTCAACATAGAGTTTAACTGGCCGCCTCTTGTTCACAGTATGATCTTACCGTGGGGGCTGGAACCCAACTCTGGCCATAGGCACCAACCCAAAGATCTGTGTGCTCCAGAGCACATAAATTTATAAGTAGAGGTCTATCCATGTATGTGCATGTGTGCTTGCCCACACTTGGATTTACACACACACACACACACAACCTCAAGTCAGACACGCAAGCCCTCTGAAAACGCCTGTGTCCGATATTCCTGGAAGCTGCATAAAGTCGCCGCCTGACTGGAGCACCTGAGAGTGGCACTGGATAAGAAGGGGTCCCTGCTCAGAAAAGTCCTATGAAGAAAGTGGTCCACCTGACCACCCCTGCACACGGGATTGAGACTCCATCTCCATCAAGTTCCTCCAGAGCTGTGGATTCCCAGATTTTATCAGAAATGTCATTTTGATTATCAAGTTTTTGTGGGGGAGGCAGGGTAGTATTTTTGTTTTCTTGCTGGTACTATCAGGAAAGATTTTAATGAAACCAGGGTAGAAGTATTTGGCAATGCACTTAAGCGTGTTTCTTCTCCAAATTGTGCCTCCCTTCCACTGACACATGGAGGTGACTTTCCATCTGCAAGTGACCTTTATCATACTCACAGTTTCTGTGCACGTGGACCCATCAGGAGGAAGAGTGGGGTGGAAATGCCCCAGACACCCAGAATGTACCCACCAGGGAGCTCCTCCCATGGAGCCACAGTGGCCCGGCCTAGAGCTCACCCCATGGGTGGGTCACACAGCAATAACTGCCTGGCTCTTGGCTGCCTGGCATTGCAGGGCTGGCGTGGGATTGGTTCTGTGTGCTTGTGAGGTAGAATTAGTTCCTCTTGCTACCCGCGAGCATCCTTCCCTGTCAGCCTCCTCACATGGGCTTGTCCCTCCCTCTGTGTTGGGTGCAGGGACCAGAGCTGGGGTGAACTCAGTGTCCCCTGGGAGTGATGTGTGGGAGCAGGAAGGCCTGGAGAGCTGCTGAAGCTGGGTGGAGAGCTCGGGGTGGTACAGGAGAAAAGGACTGTCCCTTGTCTGTCCTGGAGCTGTGTGTGGGGAAGGAGGAACTCAGCCTTGTGTCCACGGAAGGTACCTGGAAAGTTCAGGGCCATCTTCCCTGTGTGCCCGTCACATTTTAATGCCATTTCAGGAGCCCTACTCCCAAGTGTTTCAGGGAGCAGATATTCCACTGCGCACGGTGGGTGGGTCGTGGGCAGCAAAAACCTACCTGTGGGGTGCGGCTCTGACCCGGGGGCCTCCATCCAGGCTGTAAACAAGCAGGCTATGGGCTGCAGCTGTGATGGGCATGTCCCGGAGCCCCACCCAGCCCTGACTGTCCTCTTCCAAGAGGAAGGACTGACATAAGATGTATATTTAAATTTTTTTAACTTCTGCAAATGTTGTATATTCAAATTAAAGGAATAATCCAACCATCTGTTGTTGCTGTGTGGGGCTTGCTCTGCTTACTGAGAACCATTTCCTCTCTGTCCAGTGAGGCTGGTGCTGCCCGCAGCCCTCTGACATGGTGGGCCAGGCAGCGCGAGTAGGTGCAGAGAGGGCTGGGCTCGGGCCCTGGCCTAGTGTGTGCTTCCTGCAGACACCTTCCTGCACAGTGGGTGCCTCGCCGCTCAGAAAGCATGGACTGCGAGAGTGCTGATGGTTAGTGGCATTGCAAGCTCATCTCGGGGGCCTCCCTTGTGGGCCTCCCGTGCTTCCACAGTGGTTCCAGGGTACTAGAAGGGTTGAGAGGACCGTGTCTTCACGTGGAGTCCCCTTGCAGATCTGCTGGCTCTTCTGCTTCACTGACCATAAACAGCCATGCTCCTGGCCCAGCTGGACTTTGCTGTCCCAAATACAGCTGGCCTCCCCGCTTCTTGCTTGGCCACTGTGTCTCCAGTGCCCACCCCATCTTTTTCAGCTCTGTCAGCCCTTCCTCTGTGGAATACCTTCTCTAAGTGAAGCTCAACGGGACCACCTTCCTTTTAGCACACTGTGCCCTCCCAAGGCTCGGTGGTCTATGTGGTAGTGATCCTGGGGCACAGTGCTTTGCCCACCAACCTGCAGAAGCAGTCACCTCAGGCTGTGGGCTGCCCAGGGCGGGGTGTGAGTGTTACAGACGGCCCACCTGTCTCCACCAGCCACTGTCCCCACAGCAGAGTCAGCCATATGGCTGGGGCTGGGAGAGAAGGCGAGGGCCGAGACAGCCAGACGGAGGCCCTCCTGGGGCTCGGGTCCCCTTTCTCTGCATGGGATGGTGAGCACTTGGCCAGAGGCCCTGGAGGATGTCCCATGAGGTTTTGCTGCCCCCTCAGTTGCTATAAGCATTGGTGGAGGGGACAGGGGGTCACTTCAACTGCCTGAATCTGTCTCCTCATTGGTGGCAATTCCAGGGTCCCAGTGGCCTCATCTTTCAGCACTGTCTACGTTACGGTCACTTCATGGAGCTGCTCCCCATCTGCTAGGGTGGCTTGGCCCACCGGAGGGCTCCCTCCCTGTCATGGACCAGCAGGGACAGAACATTTGGGCCATGGCTGTGGGCTGGTAACACTGTCGGCTCAAGGCAGGGGCCTGACCACAGGGGCAAAGGACTCCAGCAAGTAGTCTGGGAAGATGACAATGCCCAGCACACAAGCAGGGCAATCTTCCTGTCCTCCATGTTGGACCAGGCTGCCCAGTCCTCAACCCACTGGGACAGGCCAATCCTGAGGAGGAGCATGACCCATTGCACCCCCACTGAGACGGTAGCCCTTCCTGTCCCCTCACTCCTGGGCAGCTCTGGCTTCTACAGCCTGAGCCCTGCTGCCTCCCAGCCAGCCTGCCTTCACACTGCCACCACCCCTACCACACACCGCAATCACATACTGCCCGTTTCCCGGCAGTGGCCAAGGTCTCAGTTCTCCAACCTCCAAATCCCCCCACCCGCCAGCACAGACTCAACTCATGGCTGTAGGGGCCTGGCTTCCCCTCCATAGCTTCCTCCAGTAGGCCAAGCCCTGCACTACTTCCCCAGTCAGGCCTGATTTCCTGCAGCAGGGCAGCACCATCCATGCTGAGTGAGTGAAAGTGTGTAGGGTTGGGCCCAGCCTTATTTAGAGGGAGACTGAGACCCAGAGGGCACAGGCCTCCCTCTGTGCAGCAGGACCAGGCTGGACCCTGGCATGGTGCCTGGGCCTCCCAAGGATGCTCCTGCTGAGGCCTGACTGCCCCTCTCCTTGCAGGTGCTGCCGGGCGCCCAGCCCAGGCCCTCTGCCTCCCAATCCCGCAGTGACTGAGAGTCCCAGCAGGCCATGCAGCTGTGCCAAGGTATGGAGCTCCTCCCCTAGGGGGACAGACACCTGGGGGCTTGGCCCAACTGGTTGGCCAGCCCAGTTCATTTCGGGGAGGCCCAGACCAGGGCTCTGTTTTGGAAGGCGCCCCAGAGGGCACCCTGTGGGCATCCTAGCCTGAGAAGGAAAGATTGGAACCCTTCCCCGCAGGGTTTTTCCTGGAGAGTGGTGCTGCCACCTGTGACCACCAGAATTCAAGCAAGCAGGGGTGGAGGTGCCCCACAAGCTCGCTAAAGCCTCCAAGGGGAGTCGGGAGGGGCCAGATTAGGGGGAGATCAGGACACCATCATCTCACCAGGGCCCCTCAGCGAGCACCACACTGGGTGATTCACAGTCCTCTAGCCCGGTCCTGTCACTCCCACTGCAGAGGTGAGAAAGCAGGCTGAGGGCCAGTGGTGAGGGCGGCCACGTTCTGAGTCAGTGGAGCCCTGGGCTGTGCTCGCCCTGTGTGGCGGGAGTACAGTTCCTCCGCCTCTGCCCCCGGAGTCACAGCTGGGGTGGGACAGAGGGACAGGTCCCCAGCCTCCCACAGTTTAAAATCTGTGCCTGAGGAGCAGGGCTTCTTGGAGGAGTGGGGCTTCCAGGTCCTCGGAGTCCAGCCCAGGACCCACACTGGGCTCGGGGGCAGCGAGCCCACAGGCCAGCAGTGGGCCAAGGATGGTGAGTGGGGAGGGTGGGAGGACCTCTGTGGGAGAAGTACGGGAGTCCCAGCCACAGACTGCTGGGGCTGCACAGCTGCCAATGGGGACAGTGGTCCTAGGGCTCAGGAAGGGGTTCAACTTGCCCAGGCCTGGACCCACGGAGTGGCACAGCGAGCCACCCAGGGGCTGCTGGGCATGGGAATGCCCCATGGTGGGGGAGCCTGATGGCAGCCTGGGGCCCTCCTACACGGGGCCCAGGCCCCCCACAGGGTACCATGGGAGCTCCTCACAGAGGACACGCGGTGCTCAGCTCCCCCCATTTGTCAGGCCAAGGAGGACTAGCAGCTACCCATTGTCCCCTGCTGGCCAGGGAGTTTCAGCCTGGGTATGTAGGCTGGGCAAGACCACCCTTGGGAGCAGCAGGCTGTAGATGCCAGAACAGTGAGGCGCCAAGTGCCTCCTGGTCTGTCCAGCATGGGGGTCTTGGGCTCTGTGTAATCTCATTTGATTTTTACCTCTTAAATGCTGCTCACTGTGCCCTGGGGTGGCACTCTCCTTCTGCAGCCCTCACAGCTCACCTGCCCCCAGCTCCTCCAGCCAAGGTCCCCGCTGGCCCTGCTGGCATTTCAGTCCCTCAGCCCTACAGAGGCAAAAACCCTTGCCCCAGCTTTGCCCTCACACTCACCTTTGCCCTGCTGCACATGTCTGGCTTACACCCTCCTACCATGTCCACCTTGCTGCCCTGGTCTGGCTGGCCCTTCCCAGTGCCACCCTCTGATCTGTTCTCCTGTCTCCACCCACAGTTTGCTTTTGCCCCCCGGTGTTGTCCTCCTGTCCCCAGCCTGTGCTGAAAGTCAGTGTCCAAGTCCCCTAGCAGGCACCACTGAGCAGGGGCTGGCTCTGGTCAGCTTGGGTGCTCAGTGTCCCGAGGACTGAGGCCAGCATGTTTGGTGGGTAGAGCGAGAGTAGCTTGGGACAAAGGTGGGAGAGGGGGCCTCATGGTCTCCCCTGAAACCTGGGGCCCAGCCTCTGCCAAGGGGTCCACGGCAGCTGCCTGGTCCAGTCATCATGGGGCCTCAGCCTTTCTGCCTGCCTGCCCTGTCTCCCCTGCCCCATCTCCCTGTGACCACACATTCTTCTGTGGCTGCCCTGGCCCCCTACCTCAGATCCAGCTGGCACTGCTGAAGCCTCTCTCTGTCTGTGGCCCAGGCAGCTGAGGCCTAGTGGGCCAGTAGGAGGGAGGCAGGGCTGGGGCCGACACCTGGTTTGGGCCCAGCGCTCGCTGCAATATTGATGGCCCGTCAATGTGGCCCTGATTCCTGTGCTTTCAGTTAAAAGGTTTCTGTTGTTGTAGCTTATGCAGTTGCTCTGTTGCTATGGAAACGTGACATCAAAATGACGTTTCCCGTTTAAAAGCTTTTAACTAAATTCCTGCCTGTCAGATGTAGGCCCCATTTTGAGCACGGAGCTGCCTCAAGCAAGCTAGTGTGGCGCCTCCCGCCCATGGTGCCTGCGCTGGGCCCGGGGCCCCGCCTGAGCGCCATCCTTAACCCCGCAGGTGCCTCCAGCATGGCGGCAGCCGAAGTGCCCAGCTACCTTGTGTCTCCTCAGACGGAGAAGCACCGGCGGGCCCGCAACTGGACGGACGCCGAGATGCGCGGCCTCATGCTCGTCTGGGAGGAGTTCTTCGAGGAGCTCAAGCAGACCAAGCGCAACGCCAAGGTGTACGAGAAGATGGCCAGCAAGCTCTTCGAGATGACGGGTGAGCGCCGGCTGGGCGAGGAAATCAAGATCAAAATCACCAACATGACCTTCCAGTACAGGTGGGTGCTCGGGGCGGTGGGCGAGGGTGGCAGAAGGCAAGCACCTGGTGTGGTGGCCACCCGGGCCAGGGCCCCACACAGACAGACAGCCTTGGGAACCATTCCTGCAGCCTCCCCTTGGGGAAGTGGGGAAACTGAGGCCCAGCAAACGCAAGAAACTGGTGGGGATTCCTGAGGTGGCAGGGACTGCTGTTGACTTCCTGTCACTGGGCTGTGGCTCGAGACACATACCAGATCTGTGTGCTGCTCTCATGACACCACTGAGGTAGTGCCCAGTGCAGGCAGCACCTCTGATATACACCTCCCCACCCCACCCCTGGGGACCACGGGTTGTCATCAGGGAGTCAGAAGCCTCTGTACAGATAGGGAAACAGGCCAGAATGAGAAGGAAGCTTGGTTCCCAGGTCTGTCTGGTCCTGACCCTCTAGGATTTTGAGCTTGTGCCATGTGCCCAGCTCAGGGCCAAGGAGAGGGGCATTTAGGGCAGATGTTGAGATCTCAGGTTGCCTGATTGGTGCCCAGCATGTGGGCGGTGCTTGTGCTTTTCCGTGGGAGGAAGCAGGAAGCCCAGGTCTGGCTCCATCTCTGGCTCCATGCATCCCGGGTTAGCTGGCTTTGCATTGGGGGCTCCTGGAGGAAACCAGGAGGAGTGGCTGTGGCCCTAGATGCTCAGCACCCCACCACACAGTGACCCCGTCCCTCTGGAGAGGCTGGAGCAGGACAGGGCTCATGGGCAGGGTGGGGGCGTGGGCTTACAGGCATGAGGAGTCTTGTGTGGAGTGAAGGTCACAGTGTGGGGTGAAGGTCGCGGGCGTGTGGAGGGTTGCAGCAGGAGCTGCAGGCCATGGGGGAGACAGCGGCTGAGAGCATTGGCCCATGGATGGCCTGGGGCTGCCATGGTAGGGGACCCTGTCCCAGGAGAGGCTCGCAGCAGTACTGGGGTACAGGCATGTGGGCTGGTGCGGACAGGAGGCTAGGGGCAGAGAGTGCCCTGTAAGCTTCCCTATTGTACCCCAGGGGAGCACCAAGCCCCCATGCACTCACAGATGAGGGCCGGCCCAGCATAATGGAGGAAGTCGCACCCCAACCCTGGTTCCCGGCCACCTTGGGAGCCCAGAGCACCCAGCAGGGCCTGGACAGAACTTGAGGCTCCGTTTTGAGTTGTGCTGACTTAACTTTCAGGGCCCTAGAGGAGCAGGTCCCAACCTGGCCCTGTCCAAGGCCTGTCTCTGACCCTGACCTGGAGCCAGAACCTACTGCCTCGAGTTCTTTAGTGTAGATGATGTTACATTTGAGCCTCAGCTCCTGACATTAGGGCTGAGATGTGAGTCTGGTGTCAACAGAGGCAGATGTGCAGATAGCAGCTTGTGGCCTGGCCTGCCCCGTCCCCCTGGTCCCATTCAAACATCTGGTGAGCAAAGGCCTCCAGGGGCAGGGGGAGGCCATGCCTCTGAGACCCAGCCTCCCTCGACTCAGTAATTTGGAGTGAGGCCTGGCCTGCTCCAATTGGTGTCTGGCTGAGTTACTCATTATTCATCCTGAAAGCCTCCCTCCAAGTCCCAGGGGAGGGATTCTGTCTCCACTCCTGGCGGGGTGTGAGCCTAGGAGGCCAGGAGATGAGGGGTGCAGTCAGGCCGGGGCGCATGGCACTCCCAGCTTGGGGAGCAAGTACCCTCCATGGCTCCCCATGGCTGCTGTCATTAGTCCTTGCTCACTGAGGGGAGACTGAGGCATAGACCTGCAAAGGGTCTTGCCACATGGTCCTTCACAGGCCAAAGCTTCAGCTGGGTGACCAGGTCTTTATGTCCCCACCCCACCTTCTCGGCTGCAGACACTTTGTTTTTTCACAGGACCTTTTTACATATTAAGATTGTCTGGCTAAGGAAGTGTGAGAGGGTGGTTGGTTCTGCGGAGCATGGTTGCTGGAATAGCATGTGGGGCCTCCCAGGCTGGGCACAGCGTCCCCACCTCCAAGGACAGGGCTGGCTTGAGGGGGCAGAAAAGCGGTTACTGTGGAGGGGCCCAGGCAGAGGCTGGAGTGGACCCCAGGTGGACAGCTCACCCCCCCCCTGCAGGTGGATTAGGTGTTCACTGTCGGGAAGACAGAGGAGGCTGGGTCCTGCCCTGAGTGATCTGTCCCTGGCTCTCTGCAGAGGACATCCCACTTGGCACTGCCCGCAGCCCAAGCAGCAGCTCCTCCCTGCTGGCTGTACCTGCTTGCTGGGGGTCACTCAACTCCGCCCGCTCATAACCTTCAGGGCCCAGTGGGCCTGGACTGCCGCTGGCAGGGATCCCCATGGGGAAATGGGACATTCAGCCCTGAGGGTGTGGGCTGGTCCCATGGGACAAGTGTTGGCAGGCAGGTGGGGAGCCCTGGGATTCAGGAGCTGCTGGGTCTAACAGGGCAGAGGTCCCCCAACCCAACCCTGTGGCCTTATCCCTGGCTGGCCTAAGCTGCCCTCCCACCCCAGGACCTGGTCTCCCTGGCCCTCACCTCGCAAGGCTTGGGCCCCCCCTTGAGGCAGGACCTGCTGCAGGAGAAGATGGCAGGCTGGCCAGGGGCTTGGGTCAGGGCCACTCCATGCAAAGTGCAGAGGAGCCCAGCAGGCCCAGCCCCATTGCCTCTAGGCAACTGCAGGTTCTAGGGCTGAGTGAGTGACAGTAACACTACCAAGCTAGGACCCAATGCAGCTTCTGGTTCCATCCAACCAAGAGTGATGTTGGAAGCCAGCCTGCTGCTTGCCAGGCACTGTTTTATTAAATCTCCTCTTCAGCCTTGTGAAGGGCTTCCTCCTTCATCCCCATTTTACTGATGCAGAAATGGAGGCTCAGAGAGGTTAATGAACCTGACCAAGGACATGGTCACAGTGGCGATGAGATAGAGTCTCAGTGCTGTGGATGCTGCAGCCTGCTCCTGCAATTCTCTGTCCCTGAGGCATCCTCTCTAGAAAGCCGTGGCTGTTAGCTTGTGATATCTTATGGCTGTATTGTAAGTTTATCAGAATAATTTATTATTGCTGGGTAACTTATGTAAGAAGCAGTAAGCATTCATTGCAAAGAGTTTAGAAACTACAGAAAAAGCTAAGAGAAACCACAGGAGCCAACTCAAGGTTCCAGCACCCACGGCCGCCCTTCCTGTATTTGGGGTGTGTGCCCCCTTACCTCCCTGCCAGGGCCTCGAGCCTGCTAGGCAGCGCTCACCACTGAGCCGCCTGCAGCCCCGCGTGCTTTCTCCATGCCGGAGGCTGTGCACATCCCGGAGCCTCGCTGCTCTGAGTCCACTGCTACTGGGACCTAGAGCCTGGCTGATTTTGCTGGGGATCCCATGCTGGCCTCAAATGGCTCCTGCCCGTGCCAGCGTGGCTCCCCGGGGGTCCCTGAGCCCCTGTGTGTCCCTCTGCTGAGGGGCCGGGCGGGACGGGCTGGGACCAGCTGTTTCTTACCCTTGGCTCTTGTGTCTCTCGTTTCAGGAAATTAAAATGCATGACAGATAGCGAGTCGGTCCCGCCGGACTGGCCCTATTACCTAGCCATTGATAGGATTCTGGCCAAGGTCCCCGAGACCTCTGAGGGCAAAGTGCCGGACGGCCAGCAGCCGGGGCCCTCCACATCCCAGACCGAGGCGTCTCTGTCGCCGTCCGCTAAGTCCACCCCTCTGTACTTACCGTATACCCAGTGCTCCTATGAAGGCCGCTTCGAGGACGATCGCTCCGACAGCTCCTCCAGCTTACTGTCCCTTAAGTTCAGGTAGTGTGCGTGCGCTCGCTCTCCTCCTCCTGCCCAGGGCCTTGCCCGCCCTGCCCTGCCCTGCCCACCCAAGCAGCCGGGCCAGAGAGGCAAAGGTGGCCGCCTGGCACGGTGTCCTCATAGTCACTGGCCCCTTCAGTCCCAGGCTGGCCTCCGACAGCAGACCACGCTTGTCTCCCAGCTCCACTGCTTAGCTGCATGGAAGTTCCTTGACCTCTCTGGCCTCAGTCTCCTGCCCATGAAATGGGGATCAATTGGAACCTTCATGGGAGAGGGTTGGGAGTGTCAAGAGAAGACACGGGGCCTGGCCCCACATGTGCCTCCTTGCCTGCCTGCACCCCACACAGGTCCTGCCTGTCCCCCCTGTCACTCTAGGCTTCGTACTGCTGTGCCTGGGCGTCAGACTGCCTGCAGGACAGATGGCCAATGGTGTGGGGACAGGGAGCCCAGAACAGGCACTTCAGAAGAAGGGACATTGAGTGTGGGCTTTCAAGGTAAAATAGGAGTTGGCCAGGTGAAGAGAATAGGAAGAATGTGGCTTCGAGTCATGGTCTGTCTCTGTGCCCCAGTCTTCAAGTCTGTCTGATGGGCAGTGGGGTGGGAAGGACTCCCCCAGTGCCCCTTCCCTGGAGAGTGCTCATCCATGATCCCAGACAGATGCCCCTTTGCTCAGCCAGCCTGAGTTAGCAGGAGGGCTGAGGTGTAAGGCTGGCTGTTCCTGGAATGATGAGCCCAGTTCCCAGACTCGCTGCTAAGGCGCTGCACAGGGCTGTGACCCTGAGGCTGGCTGGTCACCTGGAGCTCTGAGCGCAGGGCTCAGGAGGAGCCGGACGGTGGGGTCAGGTGGGCTCTGGCAATGCTGTGGAGGCCACAGGCCAGCTGTCTCCATCTCCCTGGTTCCAGGGAGGGAGCTGCCACACCCTGTTAGCTGTCCTTCTGCCTCCCCACCCCGGGGTGCAGCAGTCTCCATGTGCTGGGAAATGGAGGGCTCAGGACCAGGTCCTCCATCTGGGACCTGTGTCCCAACCTGTCCAGGCCTGCAGAGGGCGCCACTGCTCCCCGGAGGCCTCCTGCCACCTCTGTCTCTCTCTGGGGGAGGCCGCTTTACCTGGGCCCCGCTGGGTCCGCTGCCTGCCAGGCTCAGCAGCCAGGGTGCTCCCCCTGGGTTGTCTGGGTTGTCACCAGGTTGACTGCAGGTCCCCACGGCGGGCAGTGCCTGTGGCCCCTTCTTCTCACCTCACAGGCAGGGGTTTGGCTCCCTGGGGCTTCAGTGTCCCCAGTTGTCTGGTGGGGGGTTGGGAGGGTCCAGGCTGTGGCCAGGTCATCCACAGCCACTGCTGTCCCACAGGTCAGAGGAGCGTCCCGTGAAGAAGCGCAAGGCACAGAGCGGCCACCTGCAGAGGAAGAAGCTGCGACTGCTTGAGGCCATGCTGGAGGAGCAGCGGCGGCTGAGCCGCGCCATGGAAGAGACATGCCGTGAGGTGCGCCGCGTGCTGGACCAGCAGAACATCCTGCAGGTGCAGAGCCTGCAGCTGCAAGAGCGCATGATGAGCCTGCTGGAGAAGCTCATCGCCAAGTCCAGCGGCTAGGCAGGCTGGGCCACCCGGGGACTTGGGACACGGGTCACGATACCAAGTCACTCCAGTAGGAACGTCCTAGAGCACTCTCTCCAGGAGTCACTCTCGGTGTTACTCGAAATGGCTTTTGATATTAAACGTGTACTTTTCAGTATTGCCTGGAAGCAGGATTGATGCTCTCTGGCTTGAGGGGCTGCACCAGGGTGATCGCCTGCACATGGCCATAGCTCAGGGGCAGGCGTCCGCTGTGTAAGTGCCCCTGGCCAGGAGGCTGCCATGTCCTCCTCCCCAGCTCCACCCTTGGTGCTGGTGCTAATGTCACCTACAACCTCAATGCAGAGCCCGAGCTGCTTCCTGGCAGCCTCTCCTTTGCCTGTCGGCAGTGCCGCTATGGCCACAGCCTACTGGGGCATATCACTGCACAAGCAACCGCACCTGCTCTCGCACACCGCCTGTTCCTTGCCTGGGCCCCAGCCCTGTGGATGTCATAGCAATGCAACAGGGCCCGGCTGTGAGGAGCACCTGCCCCAGGGACCACAGTCAGCTGAGAAACAGCCGCAGATGGCCATGAGTGCAGGAAGGGAAGGGATGGCCCAAGGAGGAGGAGGAGGGGGAGGGGGAGGAGGAGGAGGAGGAGGGCGGCCCACCAGGTGAGGTCCACGCCAGGGGCAACCCCTGCAGTTGCCAGAGCTTGGGGAGCCAGAGCATTCTGGGGAAAAGGGAGGAGTGAGCCGGCTGGGAGGTATCTTGGTGTCTTCCTGCTTACTGAGAGGGTCTTGGCCACCACATGTCTGGATCCGATGTCATGGGGCAGGCAGGGCTGGGGTGGAGACCACAGCGGCCAGAGTGCCTCACCACCTCCATCCTTTTGTTGCTGGAGTTGTAGGGCAAAAGCCCCAGCTCTTGTGTCCCCACAGCCCAGGTTTGGCCAACCATGCCAAAATGCCAGTCAAGGAGACCAGCAGGGGTAAGGGCAGGAAAGGAGCTGTAACCATCGTGGCCATGCTGGGAAGCACAGAGCGGCTCCCAGAAGCCTTGGGGTTTTACGGGAAAGGGGAACAAAGGCATGGTTGGGGTTTGCATGGCTGGCAGTATTAGGTGGTCCTGGGGTCTGGTTGACTGGCATCTCGGCCCTGGTTACGGGAGGTCCTGGGAGAGCTGTTGCGACGGAGGATGCTTCAGCTCCTGCGTGGGGCAGCCTCGGCTGCTTTCCTGGGGAATTGCTTCATCATGGGGTGGGCTGTAAGACGCTGCCATCCTGGAATGGGAGGGAACTGCAGGTTCGGTACAGGGGTTCTGGAACTGGACGCTGTGAAAGCTGGTAGTTAGATATCCCTGCAAATCCCTGGAATTAAATCCTGAAAATTACTCTAGTCACTCTTGCCTTGGTGTCCCCAGACCAGAAGGGATACAAGATGCGCTAGGTACACGGAGAGCTACTAAGCGGCGTGTTACAGATGCTCCTGAGGTTGGCGTCTGCCTACACACAGAGCCGCGAGGGAAAGGGAGACGTCAAATGAAGGCAGAGCGCCAGGCCTCGTCCTGCTTTGGTTACCCACTGGGTAACACTTTGACCACTGGAAAACTCTAGAAGCCCCTCAGCGAGTTCTCCAGTGTCATTGGCCAGGTGAGGCTCATGTTACCAAGGCTGCACTGGAGGCTGGAAGCAGGCGTGTGTGACTTGTCCCATGGAGCTAGGCACACTGCTACCCAGGCAGAACAGGGCTCTGACACAGTGCTCAGCAAGCGTCAGGGGACCCGCTCTGGTTTCCAGGTGAGCAGACTGCTGGGGACAGGTATAAAAGCAGGGCCCCGCCAGGCGCTGCCACTGTCACCTTAGGGTGCACTGAGGTCATCCAGACAATCGAGTGGCGGGGGCTCTGCCTGGCGTGGATCTAGCACTGGTCACCCAGGGTGTGGAGGCCAGTCCCAGGCCACCGTGCAGGAGGGGCTGGGTGTCTGTGTGGTCCAGCAGGCAGAGCAGGCGAGCGGGCTCCACCCTGCTCTCAGGTCCCCTGCCCCACCCTCCCCACCCCCCAGAGCCCCGCCTCCTGCGGGTTGATTCGCTCCAGGGCTGGGGGTGGGGGTGAGGGTGGGGGTGGGGATGTTCACCCAGGTGCCCTGAGGCTGGTAGAGCATTTGCTGAGTCTGTGGTGTGAATCCCCCCAAAACCAGCTTCCAGCTGCCAACAGGATGTCCCTGCATACGCAGTTGGCTGTTGAGGGTGAGCGAGAGTAAGCCCCAGGCCTCTCCTAAAAAGCAGTGGGGTGACCAGGGGAAGACAGGAACTCCGAAGTTGGGAGCCTGCCCTGGCGAATGTGTAGCCCAGGTAACCACCTCCTTCTCAGACAAGATGCCGCTTCCTCCAAGAATTCATGGGTTTAACAGACATATTGCAATCCTGCTAGGCATCTGGGTGGCCATAAGTGCCAGGGACCTAGTCACAGATGCCCAGTGACCTGCCTGCTTCTGGCTGGCCAGTGCCTCTTGCAACCACTGTAGGTTCCCCAACCTCACACAGGAAGGGCAGCTCCAACCCTTGAGGGGGATTGCACCTGAGCAGACCCACAGGGCGGCTCAGTCCAGGGGCTGCCACAGACTGGGAGGAGGGAGGGTCTCCTTGTGTCTTCAGTGGGGGGGAAGCTCTGTGTCCCCAGAGTCCTGGTCACACTCACGGAGGTCCTGGCCCTGCAGGACGTCTGTTCTGTTTCCTCCTGCCTGCTCTCAGCAGAGTCTGGGCTCACGCCCCGTGGTGCTGGGCACAGCCTCGTTTCCACAGCTGGAGCAGGACCCATGCAGGTAGGCAGGGGGGACTCGGCTGCCCAGCCCGGGGTTGGTACCTCCCACGAACAGTGTTTTGTGGCAATTTTCTGATTTCCTCCCTGACTGTCGGTTCACTAAGGAGGAAAATCACCTCGGTAAACGCTGAGCTATTTGGTAAGGTTCCTCCGAACAGCACGTCAAACCTGAAGACTGAAATCAGGAACAGGCACGTCTGCTCACTTTCACCATTATTATTTAATGTTGTTTTGACGTTTATGGCAAATGCCTTAAAATAAGCATTTCGTCATAAGGTGAAATGAAGAAATGAGAAAACCTTTATTTTCAGATAATACTTTGTAGACTCAAAAAAACCAAATGTACTGAAGATCAAGAGCACTGTCAGCTTAAACCTATTAAATGAGAAGGAAGAAATATCCCATTCAGAGCTGTGACTCCCCGCATGGCGTATCGGAGTGAAGTGAGCCAGAAGGCAGAGTCTGTGCGCAGAAAACTGCAGTGATGCCGAGGCAACCACAGGAAGCTGAGTATTCTCCAATCTTCCCTTTACCCAGGCCATTTCGCCTATGCTTTAAGCAACATTGAGTTCTTTGTGTTGAAGTGGTTGAAATTATGTTTAAACACATATGAAAAAAGAATGGGGCCAAACATCCTAGGCTAATCCACATGCAAAGACACGCTCAGAGAGCTGGGTGTGGTGGTACATGTCTTTCATCCCAGCACTCAAGAGGCTGAGGCAGGAGGATTGCCAGGAATTTGAGGCCAGCCTGAAGTACATAGCAAGGCCCTGTCTCAAAAAACATGCTCAAATTCTGATCAAAATTCCAACAACATATCTCACAGAATTAGAGAAAACAATCCTAAAATTCATCTGGAACCAGAAGAGACCTAGAATAGCAAAGGCAATTCTGGGCAACAAAGGCAAGGCAGGGGGCATCACAATCCCTGATTTGAAATTATACTATAAAGCTACTGTGATAAAAACAGCGTGGTATTGGCAAAAAAACAGACCCGAAGATCAATGGAATAGATTAGAAGATGCTGAAACAACTCCAGACATACTAAGCCACCTTATCTTTGACAAAGGTGCCAAACACATTCACTGGAAGAAAGATAGCCTCTTTAATAAGTGGTCCTGGAAAAATTGGCTCTACACATGCCGAAGATTAAAATTAGACCCATATCTTTCACCATGCACTAAACTAAATTCAAAATGGATCAAAGAACTAAATATTAAAACAGAAACATTAAATCTCCGGGAAAATAGAATAGGTAAAACTCTTGAAGACATTGGTGTAGGCAAAGACTTTATGAATAAAACCCTCATCGCACAGGAAGTATCACAAAGAATCAACAACTGGGATCTCATCTTATTAAAAAGCTTTTGCACAGCAAGAGAAACCACCAACAGAGTGAAGAGACAGCCCACAACGTGGGGAAAAATGTTTGCCAGCTGTTCCTCAGACAAAGGATTACTATCGAGAACATACAAAGAACTCAAAAAAATCAGACCTCCCAAATTTAAAGACCCAATCCAAAAATGGGCATCTGAGATGAATACACACTTCTCAGATGAAGAAATACAAATGGCAAATAAATATATGAAAAAATGTTCAACATCACTAGTCATTCGAGAGATGCAAATTAAAACAACACTGAGATACCATCTCACCCCAGAAAGAATGGCTACTATTAAGAAATCAACTAATAACAAATGCTGGAGGGGCTGTGGGGAAAAAGGAACCCTTCTTCACTGTTGGTGGGAGTGTCGACTGGTACAGCCACTGTGGAAGTCAGTGTGGAGACTCCTCAGAAAACTAGGGTTGGAGGTCCCATTTGACCCAGCTATTCCCCTTCTGGGCATCTTCCCAGAAGAATTAAAAACATCGCACCACAGCGATATATGTGCACCCATGTTTATAGCAACACAATTTGTAATAGCCAGATCGTGGAAACAACCCAAATGCCCATTAACCGAGGAATGGATAAAAAAGATGTGGTATTTCTATACAATGGAGTACTACTCAGCCATAAAGAAGGATAAACTGGAGACTTTTATAGGTAAATGGATGCAACTCGAGAAAATACTCACAAGCTAAATAAACATTTGTAAATGGATGCACATTTGTAAACATCGTATTGTCTCCCTAGTATGAAAATGCAATTTCACTGTGACTATTCCATTCCTTAGTCTTCTATTTTTACCTAGCTTTTACATGGCTTAATCCTATACTGAGTAATATTTTTCTCCGAAAGGTATTCATACATTCTCTAATGCTTGAGTTTGTTAATACATGAGAATGTTTACTTGTTGTCTTTAAAAAAATATATAAATAAAGTTTGAAAAAAAAATAAAAAATAAAAAGCACATAGAGAGGCTAGGTGTGGTGGCTCACACACAAAAAACAAAACAAAACAAAAAACATGCTCAGCCTCCTGAAGATTGGGACTGCAAACTGATACACCAAGAGTACACCGTGTCATGCCCAGGACATTGGCATGGGGCCCCACCGTCTGAAAGACCAGGAGGGACAGCAAGAACGGGAACGTGTACCCTGAAACTGAGGCAAGGTAAGCCTCTCCTCCCCCCTTTAAAAAAACAAACGAATGGGAATGCATGTTGGGTATAACAGTGCAAGATGGGTACAACAGTTTGCCAAGGAGCAGTTTGTCATCATCCACAGCTGAGAAACAGGAACCCTTTGTTCAGCCCAGCAACCCCTTCCAAATGTGCCACCGAGGGCAGCCAGTCTCAGACTGTGGTGTTGGACCCGTTGCCGCCCATACAAGTGACCAGAGACGCCAGAAGCCGCCTGCTGGTGGGGTTTCCAGTCTCAGTCCCTAGTAGAAAAATTCCTTACCAGAAATTAAATTTGAGAAATAAATATTCATTTCAAAATAGCAATAAACCCATGACATGTTAACACAAGTAACAATTGTGTGAAAAATATATCTTCCAAAACAAAAAATGTTAGCGGGAGGAGCAGCATTGTGTTTTACATCTTTGCAAATCCCCAGCTTAAGGGAAGCCAGCTGTGCATGCTGCTTTGGTTGTAAACTGTGGAAGTCAGCGTGGAAAGTCTGGCCTCGCATAGATGTGGAGTATGGGACAGACAGCGACCTTCGCAAATAGCTGTGGGTCGTTCCTGGCCTGCCCTGAGGCCGGGGAGTGGCGCTTTCCACCCAGACAGAAGATGGCAGAAATGGAGGCTGTCCCGGCTTTCCTTCCCTTCACTGAAACTGCTGGTCTGCCCTATGCTTTATTTTTAATTTTTTTTTTTTTTTTTTTTTTGTGGGTACCGGGGGTCGACCTCAGGACCTCGCGCGCCAGCAGGCGCCCGTGCCGCTGAGCGATATCACCGGCCCCTTTTTCGTATGTGGGATCCGGGAGTCGAACTTGGGCCCTCGCGCTTGCAAGGCAGGCGCTTACGCCGCTGAGCCATCTCACCGGCCCTGCCCTATGCTTTAGTAACAGCTTTTATGACATCGCTGCTGGGCATTGGGAAGATGTCCCATTGTGTGACACAGATCTCAGTGTTGAGGAAGCTCATCCTACTGCCCCAGCAGTCACATCTGTGATGTCACCATCCCCTCAGCAGAGATGCCTCTAAGTGGGGAAGTTGCCGAGCTCATGCTGCTGGGTGTAGGTTTTCAAAATTCTGAGTTTTGCTTGAAAGTTTGAACTATGTCCCTGGTGACAAATACTGCCAGCTGCTTCCCTTGAGGGACAGGTCCACTCGGCTCACTTTCAAGAAGAGACCTGCCAGCTACCCACAGCGGGACAACCAGCACGTCTATCTGTCCTGTCAGGGAAGCATGGGGCCCTTTGTGTCATCTGTGCACATGTAAGCGTCGGCAGCTCACGCAATCGCACACCCGCTTCTCCGCCAGCCCTCGCTCAGGCAGGGGACAGGGTGCCATGTGCGTGCTCATTGCTGGAGCAGTAGAAGTGTTCAGAGGCCCAGATTTCGTGCAGTTTTCCGGCCTCGTTGAGGATGTTCCTCAGTGGGGTGGCAGGAAGAGCAGGACTAAGCCGGAGCCTTGGTGTCCCGGTTAAATGCCACACCTCGTTCAGAAGGGGACTCCGTGACCCTCAGGTGTCATAGGGCCACGGTTAGAGAACTACTCACCACCTTGGAGAAACTGCAGCATGGATCCCGCCACCTCCGTGTGACGGGCGAGTGGGGGAGGCCCCTCCGCGTGTGTGGCATCTTCTTCGGGACAGACCCGTCCACACTGTCTGACTGCCCCCCGCTATGTGCTGGATGGTGGGGGACAGCCGGGTGTAACGGATACAGCCCTCGTCCTCACAGAGAGTGAACACAGCAAGCACATTCTTCAGTATTTGGAGGAGCGTGCGGCACAGTGACACACTCCGGGTGGGGTTTCGGGAGCCCTGAGTCGGATTTTCGAATTCGGTGAGAGAGGCAGCCCGAGCTACATCCCCAGAACCGAAATGCCCTGGCCAGGTTGGGCTGGGGCTCACCTTGGTGCCAAACGTGGGTTTCCGCAGCACCATGGGGTCCATGTGGGCAGGCTGGGTACTGTACAGTCCCCAGCGGGCGGAGACCAGGCTGCTGGCACTGGTTGGCCAGAGGACAACCACACCTCCGGGAGCAAGGGTGACCTGCCTGCTCCACGAGGGCCCGGCCCAGCTACCCTAACCCAGAACACAAGGCCCTCTGGGCAGGAAAGGCCAGGTGGGAGCCCTGGAGCTCCCTCCATGCCAGCTAGAAGCCCCAGCAGTGCCGCACCTGTGCATGACCCACAGAGCGCGCATGTGCGGGCGTTGGGTTTCTGCACCACCGTGGTCTGTGCAGGGACAGCCAGGGGCTCCTGTCAGCTCAGGAAGCCTGACACATGGGGCCAACTCACTGGAGGAGGCCCTGCCTCAGCCACAGTGACCCCTGCCTGTCCCCAGCCTGTTGCCGGCCTGCTGTGCGGTTCCTTCATGGCCCACCTGCTTCCTGCTCTGCCCCCCACCATGGTCTCGTCGCCCCGCAGGAGGGTCAGATCTTGGCCACAGGAGAAGCAGGGTCACTGGGTAACCACACTGGAAAGCCACACTGGCCACAGGAGGGAGGAGGGACATCTGCGCAGGGCCAGTATCCTTGGGGTGCTTGGGGGGGCCTCTGCGGCCCAGCCCGGGACAGGATCTGCCCTCTTGTGTTCACTGAGAAGAGATCACAGTGGTGCATGCCTGTAATCCCAGCACTCTGGGAGGCTGAGGCAGGAGGATTGCAAGTTCAAGCCCAACTTGAGCAATTTAGCAAGTCTACATCTCAAAATAAATAAAAAGGTCTGGGGTTGTAGCTCAGGGCAGAGGCCCTGGGTTCAGTCCCCAGTACCACACGCATGCGCATGCACATGCACACACACATACACAGGGCCCTCAGCTGGCTGAGCCCCTTGGGCACTGGGAATCCACAGGTCACCGCTGAGGGCAGGCCCAGAGTAAGAGCAGGCTGCATCCACTCTGGGCTGCCCTGAGCCCCAGCAGCTGGGCACTTGTGCTGCTGGCCATGCTGTCGGAAGAATGACTCAGGGTTGTGGGCGGCCCTCAGCAGGAGACCACAGGGCAGCCCTGCAGCCGGGGGCCAGGCGAGCATTCCCCTGATCTCCTGAGGACGGTTTTGGTGTGTGCACCTCTGAGGCTGAGACTCAGGCCTGTGGGGACAGGCGCCCTGCTTTCTCCAAGGACCCTCAACTGAAGCCACTGGGGGCAGGGGGTGGGCAGCCGAGAGCTGGGCTCAGGTGGCAGCATCCCCATGTCCCTCCCCAGCCGCCTGCGGCTCCACCTTGCCACCTGAGCCTCCCGTGTGCCTGCTGGTCACCACGTCCACATGTGTGGCAGAAGAACACCCAAGGCCAAGCTCCTCCAGCGGGTAGCCGGCCGTCCCATGAGTGTTTGCGTACACTGGTGAGTGCTTGTTAAGCCTTGGATAGCAGTTACAAACTTGGGAGATGCAGTCCAACGGAAGAGGAAAGCTGCCTCCTCTGCCATGCTGGCCACCTCCACCCTCTGGCAGGCCCTGCCCCTGGAGTCCAGGGGGTTCCTGGGGTGTCCTGTGGGTACGCGGCATGCCAGGAACTGCGTGTCCCAGAGTCCCCACCAGCACAGCCACGGCCCCACCCAGCCATCCACATGCCCCAAGGTCCCGCCAGCAGCTGGCCTCCCAGGGTTGCTTGGGACTTGCCCTTGTCCCCATCCCACCAGGACCTTCTCTGGGCCTGCATGTCCACAGCTCACTCCAGGGGGCTGCAAGGCCCAATTCCTACAGCAAATCTCCTCGTCCACAATCTCGAGGTGGCCTGCTCTCCAGCAGCAACTCAGGCACCCGCAGCAGGAGCCCAGGAGCCCTTCCGGTGGCTCAGGATGGACCCATTCGCAGCTGCTCGTGGCCTGCTCGGGGGGGCACTGCAAGGCCGTGCCTGGAGCCACAGGGCTAAGGATGGCTGCCGTTGCAGATCCAGATCTCTGTGGTTCACCAGCCAGGAAGATGCAGGGCTTCCCTGTCCACCACCAGCATCCACTTGTTCCTTCCTCAGCGGCCAAAGGCGTGGTTGGTTCTAGGCAGCAGTGTTCCCAACCAAAATCCACACAGACATCCCTTGTGATTTAGAGTGACAAGCAAGATAGGTGCAGAAATTGGTGCAAAATCTGGGACACCATCTTAAGGAAAGGGCAGGCAGGCAAGTGAGTTTTCTTTTGCCATTTTTTCCATATTATTCTGTTTTGTATCCAGAAAGAAGAAATGGGGAAATGTCTGGCCCTCAGCAGCCTTCTAGGATGCTGAGGCAATCTCAAGGATCATACCATGGAGCTGGTATCTAGCCTGGCTTCCTTACCTCTATCAGGGAGGATGGTATTCCAAGCCATGCTAGTGTTCCCATATTTCCAGCCACACAAAATTTTTTTTTTTTTTTGGGTACCGGGAGTCGACCTCAGGACCTTGCACTTGCCAGCAGGCGCTTGTGCCACTGAGTGATATCACTGGCCCTTTTTTTCCTTTATGTGGGTACCGGGAGTTGAACTCAGGACCTCGTGCCTGCCAGGCAGGCACTTGTGCCACTGAGCTATCTCACCAGCCCTTTCTGGTCTTTTTGAGACAGGGTTTTGCTCTGTAGTCCAGGCTGGCCTTGATCTTGCAGTAATCTTCCTGCCTCAGCCTCCCGACTGCTAGGATTACAAGTGTGTGCCACCACACCTGCCCAACTACACAAAATTTTTTTTAATTTTTATTTTGAAGAGAAAAAATAGAACAAAATTTCAAAACAACATAATAGGAGGGTAACAATGGTTAATACATTACATATTGTTACTTTTAGTTACTCAGGGTACAAGATATCAGCATTCAATTGTCCAAACAATATTAGAACAAATCTTTCTTCTCAATGAACTAAGCAAAATTAGTAGTGTTTCTATCTTAACTATCTTATATATATATATAATTTTTTTCTTTTATCTTCTTTCTTTTCCCCATTCCCCCCTCCCAGTTTCTCTTTCCTTTTCTTCCTATTTTACCATATCTATTGTGCATTTTGGATCTTATTTACTCTTTCAGTTTCTCACACTAGGGAGACATTACGATGTTTACACATGTGTGTCCAGTTTATTTCACTCATGAGTATTTTCTCAAGTTGCATCCATTTACCTATAAAAGTCTCCAGTTTATCCTTCTTTATGGCTGAATAGTACTCCATTGTATAAAAAGACCACATCTTTTTTATCCATTCCTTGGTTGATGGGCATTTGGGTTGTTTCCAGGATCTGCCAGCCCCACAATTTTTAACAGAGGAATTTAGTGGCTGGAAGGAAAGGGAGTGTTGGATATAGTGGTCTCAACTTCTAAAACACAGTTGGCTTAGCAGAGGTGGCTGGAGGGGCTGGACGAGGGTATGGATGGGTCCGCATGGCCAACTACAGCTGTCCCCACGCTGTCCACCCATGAACTGTGGGACACACAGGCCACTGCCATCTCGGGTTGCCCTGCAGATGCCCTGCAGGTGCCTTGGCCTGCAGAGAGCTCTGCCAGCTCCAACAACCTCCTGGGGCCACCTGCTCTTGTTCCTGCTGGGTGACAGGGTCAGCACCGGGGGTGGGGTGGCCCTGTTCACCCAGCCCAGCAGAGCTGGTGATTTCCATTCCGCCCGTGTCCCTGAGGCCCCCACCTCATTCCCCAACACTACTGTCTCTCCCGTCCAGAGAACTCTCGAGAAACTTGCCACGTTCTGCCAGGGAGCAGTGCAGCTCCCCAGGGCGCCAGCTGGCATCTCAGGCAATTATCATTAAATTACAGGGACAATTTTAATTTCACAATAATTAGAAATATCAACTGCAGCTCGAGCCTTCAAAACTAATGGAATTTTAATGGGCAGCTGCTTAGGTTACAGTCAAGAATAGCAATGCTCCACCACGTTCTGGACCCAGGGCGGCGCAGGCACCTGGGTGGGCGTGGCAGCTCCGCCGCTGCCCTGCGAACTAGGGAAGGAGACAGCCGGGGATGGGGGACTGGGCTCCCACAGCCCCAGCCTGCCCACCCGGCCCCACCTCGCTTGGATCCCTGCCGGGGCCCCCAGCGAGGCCCTCTGCAGGCTGCCCCTTCCCGGGCCTGGGACCTGGCCTGGCCACAGCTCTCTGAGCAGCTCTGAGGGCGGGCAGCCTCGGGCTGGGCTGGACCCAGGCAGACAGCCAGGTCTCAGGAAGCTCCTCGCTCTTCCCTTCTTGCCCAGGAGCTGCAGCACTCAGGGGCTGGGGGCCTGGGTCCAGAATCCACCTCCCGCCTGGCAGCACATTTACACTGTCTTTTTTTTTTTTCGTTGTCATTTTGTTTTGTTTTTTTGAGACAGGGTCAGTATGTAGCCCAGGCTGGCCTCGAACTTGCAGCAAGCCTCCTGTCTCAGCCTCCTGAGTGCTGGGATTGTAGGCATGCACCACCAAGCCTGGCTTTATTTTCATTGATAGCTAAACTTTCTTGTCTCCTAAGAAATCTTCATTAAGGTCATGAAGATATTTTCCCATATCCTGTTCTAGACTCTGCAATTACATTTGGGTCTCGGCTGCTTCTCAAATTAATTGTGACGTATGATGTGAAGTGGACACCATAATTCCCATACACTTACTAAAAACTCTTTCCTTCCCCATTGACTCTTTCTGCTTTATTTGTTAAAACTTAGCTCACAACGTGGTGGTGCACGCCTGTAAATCCCAGCACTCCAGGAGGATGAGGCAGGAGGATTGAAAGTTTGAGCCTAGCCTGGGCAATTTAGCAATTTATTGAGACCCTGTCTCAAAATAAAACATAAAAAGGGTGGGGATGTGGCTCAGTGCAAAGACCCCAGGTTGAATCCCCAGTGCTGCATAAAAGAAGAAAGCCAGTCCACAGAACGAGTGGGGTCTGCTTCTAGACCAGCATCTCCAAATCCACGTGATCGTGAGTGCTTTGTAGAGAGTCTTAAGTTATGCGGTGGAAGTCTCCCAACCTTGATCTTCTTTTAAAAACTCATTTGGCTATTCCAGGCCTCTTGCATTTCTGTGTAGATGTAAAATCAGCTCGTCTGGTTCTACCCAAAGAAAAGCCTGCTGGGTTTTCGAGTGATGTCACTGACCCCACAGAGCCCCGCGGAGAGGATGTCCGCGTTCTCGAGCACCGAGCCTTGTGATTGGCCACGCGTTTTGCAGGCTTTGTTAAATGCGCTCCTCGGTTTGCTGGTTTCCCAATTTGTCCCTAACGTCTAGAAATATCTGGTAGCCTGCCACCCCCTAAACTCGTGCACTTGTCCCAACAGCATGCTTTTGGCAATTCCTTAGCACTTTTTAGGGTAACAGTGATTAACCTAGAAGCTGTGATCATTTATTCCTCCCCAGACATCTCTGATTCCTTTTTCTGACGCCTCTGGCCTGGTCCCCCAGGACCACGTTGAAAGAGGTTCTGAGATGGTCGCAGGGAGGACCTGGAGGTCCCTCACCGATGCAGCGACCTCGTGACAGGTTTGACCTTTGCCAGACCGAGGAAATGACGGTACCTTCTGCGTTTAGTTTGTGTAGAGGGTTTTTTACAAATCGTAAATGGTTGTTGAATTTCGGCAAGTGTTGCCTGTGTATTTATTAGGATGGTCGCAGCTTTTCTTCTTCTGGGGCAGTGTGGATGCCGAGAGCAGTTTCTGCTGGTGACACCAGCCTCGAGCCGGCTCGTCGCGTTGCTCAGTTTAGCAGCATCGGGCCGAGGGCTTGGGTCCTTGAGGGACGCTGGGTCTCCTGATGTGTTTATTGGGCTCTGGTTTCAAAGTTGCGCCAGCCTCACAAAATAAGTTGAAGTGCACCCTGTCATTCTCTGTTTTCTGAAAAATAATTGTGTGAGAATGGTGTTATATTTTCCTTAAGTATTCACTCCAACACCTGGGGTTTTATTTCTGGGGAAGTTGCTTTGTGGAAAATGCAGGCTTTGTCCCCAAACTTTTGTTATTAAGAATTGCAGCCATCCCTGCACTCGGGAGGCTGAGGCAGGAGGATCGTTGCAAGTTCGAGGCCAGCCTGGGCTACATAATGAACTTAAGGCCAGCCTGAACTGCATAGCGAGACCCTGTCTCAAAAATACAAAAAAAAAAAAAAAAAAAAAAAAAATTGCAACCACTCATAAAGTCGGAGAGACCTGGATCATGCATGCCACACTCATGTCCTTGACTGACATCTGGTCCCTGCGTCCTCACCTCTCTGCCCGCTGCCGCTCATCTGCCTTCTGACATGTTGCAGGGGAAGATGCAGGCCACAGCACGCTTGCCGGTCTTAGTTACCCAGCTTCCTTAATGGATAGAGGGCCAGTCAAATTTTCTGTTTCCTCCTGAGTAATTTCTGTTAGGTTTTTAAAGGAATTTTTCCGGGTTGGGGATATAGCTCAGTGACACAGCGCCTGCCTGGCAAGCGCAAGGTCGAGTTCAACTCCCAGTTCCAAAAAATAAAAACTAAAAAAAAGAGGAATTTTTCCATTTTCTATAACCTGTTATAAGGTAGCTCATTCTCATCTCTTCCCATCCTTAGAAGTGCAGGCTCTGGGTGATTGTCCTGATGCTGGGAATTTTTGTTTTGCCTCTATTTTTCATTAGTCTCCCTGAGGAGTGACACATTTCACTAATCATTTTGAAAACACAAATTTTATTGTCTTGGGTTTTTCCCTCCCATGGTCTGACTGTTCTCTATTTCTATGCTTGTTTGTTTGTTTGTTTTTTCCTTCTAACTAGTTTAAGTTTAATTTGCTCTTTATTTTCTAGCTTATTTTTAAAATTTTACTTTTTTTTTTTGGAGACAGGGCCTAGCTAGTTCAGCTGGCCTTGAACTCACAGTGATCCTCCTGCCTCAGCCTCCTGAGTGCTGGGATTATAGGTGTGCACCACCACACCCAGCTCTATTTTATTTTATTTTATTTTATTTTATTTTATTATTATTTTTTTTTTTACGTGGGTACTGGGAGTCGAACTCAGGACCTCGCGCTTGCCAGCAGGTGCTTGTACCACTGAGCAATATCACTGGCCCTTTTTTTCCTTTATGTGGGTACCGGGAGTCAAACTCAGGACCTCATGCTTTCCAGGCAGGTGCTTATGCTGCTGAGCTATCTCACCAGCCCTCTAGTTTATTTTAATATGAAACTTTAAACATGTTCATTTCTAACCATCTTTTCTTAGATAAGCATTTTTAAATATAAATTTATCTAGGTAAGAACATTAGTTAGAGTAAATTTTGATATGCTGCATTTTCTTCTTATTCAGTTAAAAATATTTTTCTAACTTCTCTGTGATTTCTCCAGTCTTGTGGATTATTTAGGAATGTGTTACTTACCTATGAAAGGTTGAATGCTTTTCTAGATAGTGTATTTGATTTCTGTTCTCAGAGAACATCTGCTGTCTGACCTCGGTCCTTCCGTGTTTAATAAGGTGAATTTTCTGGTGGAAGGTGTGTTCTCTCTTGGGAAAAGTTCTGTGTGCACCTGGAAAGAGTCCACGCTCTCAAGCTGCTGGGTTCGTCTTCTGCACACCTGAGGTTAGATTGTGGCATGGAGTTGTTCAAATATTTTACATCCCCACTGGTTACTTTGCTTGGTTTTCCCAGCGTTTTAGGGTGGGACAGTTTTCACACACTCCATGTCAGTTCTGTCTGTTATCATCTTGCTCCTTTCTTTCTTTTTTTTTTTTTTTTTTGTGGGTACCAGGCGCCGACCTCGGGACCTCGCGGGCCAGCAGGCACCCGTGCCGCTGAGCGATATCACCGGCCCCTTTTTCGTATGTGGGATCCGGGAGTCGAACTCGGGCCCTCGCGCTTGCCAGGCAGGCGCTTATGCCACTGAGCCATCTCACCAGCCCAATCTTGCTCCTTTCAGTGTGCATAGTTTTTACCGTAAATCTTTGAAGATACAGGAGCTCCTGATTTCTTAACGTATTTTCCCATGACATTTCTTCTTTATCCTTTTACTTTTAACCTAAATGTTTTTTGTGTTTTTTTTTTTTTTTGGTAGCGGGAATCGAACTCAGGACCTTGCGCCTGCCAGGCAGGTGCTGTGCCGCTGATCCACATCCTCAGCCCGTGTATTTTTTATTTTATTTTTTTTTTTTGTGGGTACCGGGGGGACGACCTCAGGACCTTGCGCGCCAACAGGCGCCTGTGCCGCTGAGCGATATCACCGGCCCCTTTTCCGTATGTGGGATCCGGGAGTCGAACTCGGGCCCTCGCGCTTGCAAGGCAGGCGCTTATGCCGCTGAGCCAGCTCACCAGCCCAGCCTGTGTATTTTTGTATTTAAAGTGTGTCTCAGTTAAATGGGATGAAGGAGGCTTCAGTTTTCCAAACCACCTGATCTGCTCTGACTTTTAACCTGGGTGTCCACCGGCTGTACATCACATGTTGATGTGGTCGGGTTTAAGCTACCTGTACTCTTGCTGTTTCTTTTTGTCCCGTTCTTTGTGTGTTTATTCCTTCTTTTCTACTTGCTTTGAATTGACTGATTTAAATTCTTTTAAAAATTTATTACCTGTATGGGGCTTTTATCTCCACAACTCCTGCGTAACTTTTTCGATTGCTCTAGGGATTTCTCTGTGCACCCCGAGGTGCCCACTCTCCGTGGCAGCGGCAATCTGCTGGGTGCAGTGTGTGCAGAGCCCCAGCACGTGAGTCCGTGTCCCTGTCCTCCTGGCGCGCTGGCTGCCTGTGACTTATGTTGTAAACCTCATGCTGCATTGTTACTTTTGCTTTAAAGTGAACGCATGCATGCGCATGTGCACGGACAATTTCTAGCGCTCTCTTTGCTTGTGGCGGCCCTGGTCCCTACCGGCGCTCTTCCCTTCAGCCTGCAGCGATGCCTCCCGACGACTGGGTGAGGGTTCACCAGCGGAGGGTCCACTCAGCTTGGCCACCTGAAGAAGCCTTGTCTCTGCCAGTCCCTCGGGACGCCGCCCAGCCCCGCCAGAATCCCCCGGAAGTTTCCCAGCCCTCTGAAGATGCTCTCCTGTCTTCTGGCAGCCACTGTTTCTCCCAAGAACCCAGTCGTCATTTCCATTGCACCAACGTATGCAACTTATCGCGTGTGTTGTAGTTCTGCTAAGATTTTACTTATAGTTTTCAACGATTTGTGCCTGCGTATGTTTTCCATTGTCGTTATCCTGCTTGGCATTTAGTGAGCTTTTGCTCTCTGGAGTCTTAGTTTTTGGTGGTGGTGGTACTGGGGATCAAACCCAGGGGCTCTCCCCGGGACACATTTGCAGCCCCTTTTAGTTTTTATTCCGAAACAGAGCCTTGCTAAATTGCCCAGCTGGTGCTTAACCTTGGGATCTCTCTGCCTCAGCCTCCCTCAATGCCAGGATTATAGGTGTGTGCCACTGTGGCTGGCTTGGAATTTTTTTTTTTTAAATCAAATTGGAGAGGGTGGGTGACATAGCTCAGCGGCATAAGCGCCTGCCTGGCAAGCGCGAGGTCCTGAGTTCGACTTCCGGTACCCACAAAAAAAAAAAAAAAAAAAAAACGGAGAAAAATTTGGCCACAATTTCTTTCTTTTTTTTTTTTTTTATGTTGGTACCGGGAGTCGAACTCAGGACCTCACGCTTGCCAGGCAGGCACTTGTGCCGCTGAGCCATCTCACCGGCCCCCCACAATTTCTTCAAGTATGTTGCCTCCCTTTTTCTCCACCTGTTTCCCGGGACTCCACGTACACAGCTTGCCCACTTGACGCGTGGCTGCAGACGTGGGTCCTGTGCCGTCCCGCCCTGCGCTCCCGCAGTTGCTCCTCGGGGCTGCCTGTGCTCCTCCTTCGGTCCCCCGGCGATGTCCGCAGGGTCCAGAGGTTCGATGGCACTCTTTGTTTCAGATTTGGTGCTGCTGCTGTTTTCAGGCCTTAAGCTCCTCAGAATTTCCATTTATCTTCTAATAGTCTCTATCTCTGTATCTGTAGTATGTATCTTTATTTGTAAATTATTTTACATACACAAAAGTTTTTTGCATTGCATCCGCTGGTGTCCATTGCTGGACTGTCTGGCCTGCATTACTGAACTAATTGCGCACGATGGCGCATCTGGGTTCCATGTGCGTTGCACTGGACCTGAGACTTGCCCTAGAACCACAAAAAGGAGGTCGACCAGACGCTGTGGAACCTGTCGGGTTTCATTTCCACCATCTTCAAAATGCATCAGAAGAGTCAAGTGAGACAGCAGAGTATTCTCGAAGAGGATTTTGATTGTGTGTCAGATTTTTCTCCTTCGAGATTACAACTTCTGATTCTATTCCAGACACAGACGTAGATGAGCAGTGGTGCAGACTGACAGGTAGTATTTTGTTCTGTGTTAGGTTTTTGTTTGCTTGTTTTCATTTCTTTTTTCTGTTTTTATTTTTGAGACAGGGTCTAGGTAGCCCAGGCTGGTCTGGAATTTACAGCGATCCTCCTGCCTCAGCCTCCTGAGTGCTGGGATTATAAACCTGCGCCACCACGCCCAGCCTGTGTTGGTTGTTTCGCATATTTCCCACAAGGCCCACCCTGTCCCCAGTGTGGGGGAAGGGTCTGCCACTCAGACCCCACCCCGGGGTCAGACCATGGGACCCAGCTCCAGTTACAGCGAGGTCACCTGTGCTGGGCCTGGTCCTTTAGGGTCTTGGAGTCTGAGCTGGGCCTGGGGCTTTCACTCGGTGCATTTGTGTCACCTGGACATGGCCCTGGCATTGCCCCGGGGTCCCGGCTGTGGAGAATGCGGAGGACCCTGTGTCTCTGAGATGTGTTGAGCCGCTGACGTCTTCTCTGGTCTCTGGTGTTACCACCACCAGGGGTGTGACAGTCCTGTGGGTCCTTAATGCCCACGGGAGGTGAAGCCTGCTTCTTTCCTTCCCCTGACAGTCGAGGGAAGGTGGCAAAGAGCCTGTCTGTCATTCCTCTCTGCAGGTCCCAACAGTGGCACTGTCTTTGTCTGGCTTGTCCTCCTGTTCCTAGCTGTGATTGTCCCCAGGATCTCATGGGTAGGTGGAGCTTTCACTGCAGGCTCTGAGCACGCTCCGTGCATTTACACACGTGCTGGGCTGGACTTAACCCGGTGCAGGAGGCTGCTTCGTTCCTCATGGGCAGCAAGAGGGACGCTGAGTCCAAAGTTGTGATCATTTTACTTAGTAAGATTTGAAGCCAGGCATGGCGGCACCTGCTTGTAATCTCAGCACTCTGGAAGGCTGAGGCAGGAGGATCACATGTTCCAGATCAGCCTGGAAATTTAGTGACTTAGCAGAACCCTGTCTTAAATAAGCGAACACATAAATAAGGACTGGGGATGTAGCTCAGTGTGAAGGCCCTGGGTTCAATCCCTAGTATTAAAAAAAAAAAAAAAAAAGAATAAATTTACAAAAACTCAAATAAAACAGCTTTAGTTAGATACTTTATTTTTTTTTTTCTTTTTTTGGTACCAGGAATCAAACTCATGACCTCGCGCTGGCCAGGCAGGCGCTGTGCCACTGAGCGATATCCCTGGCCCTACTTAGGTACTTTAAAAGATTGTTGGGAGGGGGCCAGCAGGGAGGGAACAAGGTGGAAAGAATGAAGATGCGTGTGTCCACCTACTCCCCTTAGGAACGTGGCCACCATCTACTGAAAACATGGGCTCATAAACATTTTAAAAATATAAAGGTGAAAGATTGTTGCGGGAAGGCTGCAAGCATGCGCTGTTGCAATGGGGACGGAAAAGGGAAAAAAGCCAAAATGTTGGCCAGAAACCCAGACGCCTCCTTTGCAACCAAGGACCGTGCGGTTGGAATCGGCTGCCGGGCGATACGGCTGCGGGAGCCGCCATGGCCGTGACGGGAGCGGGGACTCAGCCAGTGCCGTCCGTGGCCTCCGCTTCGGCGGCAGACAGAGCATCTGGGTCCACATGTGTGGCGTTTGACCTTAGAGTCACCTCTAGAAAGAATCCGAAGAGATGCGTCAGGATGGGGAGGAGGACGGCAGCAGGCTCTCAGGGACAGAGGGGTCGTGCCCATCAGAGGAGAGCATTAATTTCCAACATGTGCTGTTCCAGCCATTTGCTAGGCCAAAAGCTGTTGACAGCATTAGCAAAAGCTTCCCAAGAAAAGAAGGAAAAAGAAAAAGGAGGAGTATTTCATGTTTTGCAAAATCAAAGATACCTTTTTTTAACCCAGGTGAACTGGTGCACACCTGTAATCCCAGCTACTCAGGAGGCCGAGGCAGGAAGACTGCAAATTTGAGGCCAGCTGGGACAACTTAGCAAGATCCTGTCTTACAATTTTTAAAAAATAAAATATAAAACATTATTTTTTTGAGTAAGGGTCTCGCTATGTAGTCCAGGCTGGACTTGAACTCACTGTGTAGCCCAGGCTGGCCTTGAACTCACCAGGATCCTCCTGCCTCAGCCTCATGAGTTCTGGGATTACAGGTGTGTGCCACCACACCCGACTAAACCTAAACTTTATTAATTAATTTATTTATTTGTTTATTTTTGGTACCAGGAATCAAACTCAGGACCTTGCGCTTGCCAGGTAGGTGCTGTGCCATTGAGCTATATCCCTGGCCCTAAAACTAAATTTTTAATACAAGAGAAAATGGCTTTTCTCCACCAAAAAGGACTTCATGTGAAATATGTAACAAAAATAGCATTCTAATGAAATCTAAGGAAATCAGAACAAGGAAATGAAAAACATTTGCATGATAATGGAGATTATCCACATAATTGCATGATTGGATATAATTCTGTAGAGATAACTTTCCACCTTATTTATTTATTTAATTGTCTGTCTATTTTGAGGCAGGGTCTCACTATGTAGCCCAGCCTGGCCTTGAACTTGTGATCCTGCTGCCTCAGCCTCCCGAGTGCTGGGATCATAGGTGTGCACCGCTGTGCCCGGCCATTTTCTATCATTTTGCATTGCATGGAGACCTTGACTAATTGCACTTTTTTGTGGTGCTGCGGATGGAACCAGGGGCCTTGAGCATGCTAGGTAAGCACTGTACCCTGATGCACACCCCCAGCCCATATAAACTGAATAACTCCCTGGTGTTTTAAAAACAATATCTCAGCACTGAAAAATTTGAAAGACAGATTTTAGAAACACTATCTGGCTCTAGACATTGCTTTTAGTAGTGGGAAAGTACAGTGGTAACAATAATATATCATTGGCAACCCAATATCAATACTTGACCAGGATACATGAAATTTGTGACTCTTTTTCAACTATAAATATTTTCTCTTTTTGTGTGTGTAATACTAGGGATACTAGGGGTAGAACCCAAGGCCTTCGTACCTTGCACCTTCAGCCTTTTTCAGGCTGGGCTCAAACTCAATCCTCCTGCCTCAGCCTCCTGAGCACTGGGATTACAGGTGGTTCACCACCACACCTGGTTTAAATATTTTTCTTGAAGAACTTTGACAGTTACAGTTGCTTCTGTCTCAGCTGGCAGAGTTTGTTCAAACCAAAAATAGAGCACAAATTCTGTGAGAGTCTGGACAATCACAACATAATTATGGGGACCAAGGCGTGGTCACTGCTGAGTGGTGCTTGTCCTTCTGTCACTACTTGTCCAGCACAGCTGCCCTGTCCCGTCCTCAGACGCAGGCTAACACTGTTGTTTTGGCACCCCGCTGCTGCTGGGCTACAGCTCTCATCGTGTGTTTTGGTTTGGTTTAGTTTCGTCGAGGCGGGAGGACGGGGTGTTTCATTTCCGTCTTATTGGCTTGTGTCTGTTTGTACGTCTGGCACGTGGCGTGTGTGGTCTCCGTCTGGGCTCGTGAGCACTGGGGGCCTGGAGGGTTGGGGCTGGGAGGGACCCCTGAGTGCGGAGCCCTTTCCATGCCAGCTGTGTGGGGACCAGGCGGGGGAGTCAAGGGCTCTGCCTGGAAACATACAGGAGTCAGGGGGAACCCCTACCCCATCCCAGGACCCGGATGTTAATGGCCAAGTCAGCGCTGGCTGGCAGGGCTCTGGGAGGCACCTGGTGACTGTGAGGGGAAGGAGGGCGAGGCCTGGGGAGCCCTTGGTGTGGGGTCAGACACTTGGCATCCTCTTAGGGACCCAGCCACCTCCGGTGCCTGGAGGGAGGTGCGGTCCCTGAGCTGGCGCCTGCTGGAGGGAAAAGGGTGGATTCCCAGGGGAGCCCCACCTCCCTAGGCAGCCACACCGTGGGCTGGGGACCTGTTTCCCCCTGGGTCCTCAGGGAGAAACTGTGGGGAAGTTTTTAACAATGGCTCTGTGAGAGGTGCCACCCAGAGTCCCCGATTCCTTCTTGTTTCTGTTGCCCAAGGGAACATCTTAATCTGTGCCTGGCTGGGGGACGAGGTGGCTGAAGATGGGTCTCATGGGGAGAGCTGCCGGGCGGGGCTGTCCTGGAAGGTCCCCGGCCTCTGAGGACCAGCTCCCCTTCCGCTGAGCCCTGCGTGGTGGGCCTGAGTCCCTCCTAGAATACACTGTCGCTTCCTGGGGCGTATCGTTAGTTACATGGCAGACAGAGGAGGCCCGGAGCCTCCGTTTCCACATCTGTCGCTGGGCGCAGGCAGGGCTGTGTGAGGACGCACAGGCCAGAGAGAGCCAGACTGGGGACAGCTCAGTGGGAGACGCCTGCCTGGTATGCATGGGGTGCAGGGTTCAGTGCCCAGCCCTGCACAGAAATGAACTAAATGGAAGAAACCCAAGGGAACACAGTGCCATGAGGCTGGGTCGGTGGCGCCTCCTGGGGGCGACTCTGGCGGGGACCAGGCCGGGCTTAGGGCTCGGGGCTCAGCATGGACTGGACTATACTCAGCTCTCACTGTGGACGGGCTCACGAGGTCACCCGCTATCATCCCTGCTGTGTGCACAAAGCCAGCACCGCTGTGTGACCAGGTCTCCGTGAACTGGGGCGAGGGGTGAGCGTCACCTGTGCTCGTGGTCCTGAGGCTCGTGGGGCTCGAGGTCAAGACACTGGCGGGGCTGTCACTCCCCGCTCCCAGGCAATGCCCTGATACCGGTTTCCTGGGAGGCGAATGCGCTCTGGGGCTGTCACGCTTCAGGATCCAGGGGCTCAGGGTCAGCGTGCACAGCCTCCCTGAGTGACCTTTGGGGACAGGCGTGTGCGGTCTGCCAGGCACGTGGGAGGGCTGGGGTGTGGCAAGGATGAGACACAGGCAGACGAGCTGAGCTCTCACAGGCAGGAGGCAGCTGAAGGTGGGGGCGGGTGACAGGTGTGGGACACGGGACAGGTGTGGGGCAGGCTCCTTGGCAGGACATGGGGCTGGGGCAGGGAGGCTTGGCTGAACACTCCCACCCAGCCTCAGGTTCTCGCTGGCACTATTAGAGTGACTACCAGACGCCCCTGCCCCAGCGGACAGCCCAGAGGCCCCCTCACGCCGGCCCAGCTCCCGCACGCAGAGCCTCCAGCAGCACGCGCCAGCCTTCCACTCCTGCCCCTGGCACCTCTGCTCATCAGCTTGTGTGGTGGCGGCAGAAAGGGTTATTCTGGTCACTGTGTTTGAGGCTCATAACGTGACCAGGCGGCCCTGTACCTTTGGGCCGTGGCAGTACCGTCCGCTATGGTGGGAGTATGTGGCGGAAGAACTGCTTGCTTCCTGGCTAGGAATGAAAGAGAGGAAGAGGAGGGGGCCAGAGGGGAAGGGGAGATGCTGCCACCTTGAACTTGTGATCCTCCTGCCTCAGCCTCCCAGAGTGCTGGGATAATAGGTGTGCACCACCATGACCACTTCAATAATCTGTTCTGAAGGCTCAGCTCACGTCCTTCCATCTTGGGGACGGTGTGACTCGAGACTTCCAGGGAGACCCTGCGGGTCTGCTCCCAGCCTGCCTGGCAAGTTCACGGTGACACTTCCCTGTCCCCATGTATACAGCCCTCCTTCCACCCACATCAAGGTGGTGCCACCTGCCCTGGTCATGTGCCCAGGCTTCCCAGGGCCACCACCCATCCCGATACCACCCCTCATCTCGATGATGAAGGGGGATCATGGTGCGGTCTTGTCACGCCTGTCACCCCAGCCCCTCCCCCAGCCTGGCACCCAGCTCTCCCGAGGAGCTGAAGTCACTCCAACTCTGGCTCGTGGCCAGGGTCCCCAGACAGTAGAGCTGCACGTGGCCGGCCTGCTCCTGCATCTTCCACGGCATAAGGGAAGGGGCCAGGAGAGGGTGGCCGAGTCGGGCACAGCCGCCTGAGGCAGGGAATGAGGGGATAAGCGGTGTCCCTCAGGGCTGGCTGGGCTTCCTGTCTTGCTTCCAGGGAGCCTGACAGTGGGCAGAAGGGTGGGGTCTGACCTGGGGGGCTGGGACCCCACAGTGAACGCGTTCTCGGAGTCTGGACAATGCGCAGCAGAGCTGCCAGCGCTCCCATGCCCCCGATCCGTCCCTGAGCTCCTGCTGTGGAGATGAGGCAGCTGCCTGCCCTCCTCGCAGCCAGGGCTGCGCAGGCAGGCGGACGCCATCCATCCACGCTGCTGAACTCGGGAGTGATGGTGCCAGGGAGCCCCGCAGCCAGCGGGCGGCATGGCAAGGACAAGCGCGCGGTCCCGGGGCCCCTCTTCCTCCACGCACAGGCCGCCCGCCGCGGGGCTGGGTTGTGACGTTCACTGCCGCAGGGACGCACAGGGCGGGACACGAACACCGACCCTGGGTTAGACGCCACCTGCCCGCCTCCCTCCGTGTCCCACCGAGACTCGGGCTTTGTCGCGGAGCGTGGCCCAGCCTGCCGCGCAGTGAGCGCCGCTCCGCCGGGAAGGCCGCGCTCCCCGCAGCGGCCTCGGCCCCTTCCCGCTCTGCTTTCAGCACCGGCTCAGCGCAGGTCGCCTTTCCTGCTGCCCACCGGACTTCCGCCCACTTCCGCGCGCCCTGCAGAGGGCGCGGCCTCTCGGGCCGCCCTACGCTGGGGCCCGGCAGGCTCGGGGCCGCTTGCTCCACCCTTGCACCCTGGGCTCTGCCTCCGTTTCTCCCCGTACTTGGCAGTCCCTCGTCCCAGGAGGAAGCAGATGGCTTCCAGGCTGGGGCAAGTTGAGAAAACGCCAGTAAAGCCCCTGTTCACCAATGCATGGCCAGGGCACCCAGGGCACCCAGGTGGCGTGGCCCTGGGGCAGGTGACAGCAGGAGGGGACAGTTAACGTCCGGGGGGGAGCAAGGGCAGGGTAGCTATGGGAAGAGAGATGGAGGCTGGGCTTTGAGTCATCAAGCCCGGTGACACGCGGGGAGGGGAGGAAACAGGAGGGCCACTGACTGTCGGGCGGCTTAAGGTCTGGAGCGCGGACAGCGGCGGGGGGCCTCAGGAGAAATGGGCGTGAGGGTGAGGAGAGGGGCAGACTGCCCCGGGTCAGGAAGGAAGCCTGGCAGGACAGCGCGGAGGCAGAGTAGAGGACAGGGTTCCAGCCGCTGGGAGAGGACACAGGGCACAGAGGACGGAGGACGGGGGAGTGGAGGGGCGCCTCAGATTCCAGGGCTCAGCCTGGTGCTGCTGTGGACAGCGGCAGGGCTCAGAGCACAGGTGTGACCCTCTTGCCCTCGCGAGAAGGGCGGGGAGGTGAAGCTTCGCCCTTTGCCGGAGGCCTTCGGAAACTTAACTTAGATCCACTGATTTTTACTCGCTTACGCGGTGGTTTGTTAGGATGACGTCACGCACACCCAGGAGGACGAGGCAGGCGGGATGTCTCTCTAGCCCGATGTCGTGGCCGGCCCGAAGGGCTCCTGGGGTTCTTCTCACTTAGGAATTACAGTACAATGCCCAGGGACCTTTCTTGAAGATGCTCTGCGCAGTCACAATTAAAGGGAGCACCGCGGGTGGGGTGGGGATGATGTGACCCCGGCCACGACGGCCAGGGCGTGGCGTCCGGCACGGTGAGGAGGGAGCCAGGGCCCAGCAGGCGCCTCTCCAGCGCGCCGCGCCCGCGGCCCTGCAGGTCACCCTCCCCGCGGCGGCCGCCACGCTCTCCAGTCGCGGCGCCCGCCCCACAGCAGCCTGGAGGCCGCGAAGGTGGGCGGATCGGAGGACCTGGGGGCGTGGTCAGCTCGGCAGACCCCACGAGGCGGAAATCCCGCCCCCAGCCGGCAGGCCCCGCCCCGTATCCGCCTCAGGCCCCGCCCCGCGAGCCAGGCTTCCCGCCGCACCTGATCCCCTACCCCCTCATAACTCCCCTTCTTTAGCCCCGCCCCTCCCCGGATTCCCGCCCCTCTTATAAACCTCGCCCTTGGCCCCACCCCAGGGTTTTACCGCCTAACCCCGCCCCTCCACACCCTCCCTCCACGGCACCCCGCTCCTGGAGCCCTGCTCCAGAAAAGCTCCGCCCCTGCCGGGCCCCGCCCCGCCGAGGCCCTCTCCACAATAAGCCCCGCCCCATATAGCCCCTCCCCTCCCGGGCCCCCGCCCACCTGGGGCCCCGCCCCCGGAGCCCCGCCCCGCCCCGGCAGCGGCGACCGTTGGCGCGACCGGCGGGCGGCGGAGCGACGGCGCGGCGCGGTAGGTGCGCGACCCGGGCGCCGCCCCGCTCCCTCCCTCCCGCGCAGGCGCCCGCCCTGCTCGCCGCTCCGCTCCGGGCCGCCGCCCGCGCCTCCTTTGTTCGTGGCGCGACCCGAGAGCTGCGTGGGGCGGGGGCGGCGCCTCGGGTGCGCGCGGCCGATCGCCTGCGGAGGTCGGGTCGGGCCGAGCCGGGCCGGGCGGGCTCTGGGTCCTGGGTCCGCCGCTCTCAGCGGGCTTTGTTTGGGCGGAGGCCGTCTCCATGGACCCGCCTTCCGGAGTCCCGAGCGACAGCCAGGGCTGGGAGTTGTGGGTGTAGACCGAGGGAACTCAGACCTCTACGGGCTCAGGGGGGCGCGGAGTTGTGGAAGTGTTGACAGGGGACGCAGCTGTGGAATGAGAGAGGACTCAGACTGCTGTGGCATAGACAGAGGGGCTTAGTGTTGTGGGGGTGTAGACGGTGAGGGATCAGAGTTGTGCCTGTAGACAGAGAAGACTGGGACCTGTGGGGTGTAGACGGAGGAGGCTGAGACCCGTGGGGTGCAGACGGAGGGCTCAGACCCGTGGGGTGCAGACGGAGGGCTCAGACCCGTGGGGTGCAGACGGAGGGCTCAGACCCGTGGGGTGCAGACGGAGGGCTCAGACCCGTGGGGTGCAGACGGAGGACTCAGACCCGTGGGGTGCAGACGGAGGAGGCTGAGACCCGTGGGGTGCAGACGTAGGACTCAGACCCGTGGGCTGCAGACGGAGGACTCAGACCCGTGGGGTGCAGACGGAGGACTCAGACCCGTGTGGTGGAGACGGAGGACTCAGACCCGTGGGCTGCAGACGGAGGGCTCAGACCCGTGGGGTGCAGACGGAGGACTCAGACCCGTGGGGTGGAGACGGAGGACTCAGACCCGTGGGCTGCAGACGGAGGACTCAGACCCGTGGGCTGCAGAGGGAGGAGACTCAGACCTGTGGGGTGCAGACGGAGGGCTCAGACCCTTGGGGTGCAGACGGAGGACTCAGACCCGTGGGCTGCAGAGGGAGGAGACTCAGACCCGTGGGGTGCAGACGGAGGGCTCAGACCCGTGGGCTGCAGAGGGAGGAGACTCAGACCCGTGGGCTGCAGACGGAGGGCTCAGACCCTTGGGGTGCAGACGGAGGACTCAGACCCGTGGGCTGCAGACGGAGGGCTCAGACCCGTGGGCTGCAGACGGAGGGCTCAGACCCGTGGGGTGCAGACGGAGGGCTCAGACCCGTGGGGTGCAGACGGAGGACTCAGACCCGTGGGGTGCAGACGGAGGGCTCAGACCCGTGGGGTGCAGACGGAGGACTCAGACCCGTGGGGTGGAGACGGAGGACTCAGACCCGTGGGCTGCAGACGGAGGGCTCAGACCCGTGGGGTGCAGACGGAGGGCTCAGACCCGTGGGCTGCAGACGGAGGACTCAGACCCGTGGGCTGCAGACGGAGGACTCAGACCCGTGGGCTGCAGAGGGAGGAGACTCAGACCTGTGGGGTGCAGACGGAGGGCTCAGACCCTTGGGGTGCAGACGGAGGACTCAGACCCGTGGGCTGCAGAGGGAGGAGACTCAGACCCGTGGGCTGCAGACGGAGGGCTCAGACCCGTGGGCTGCAGAGGGAGGAGACTCAGACCCGTGGGCTGCAGACGGAGGGCTCAGACCCTTGGGGTGCAGACGGAGGACTCAGACCCGTGGGCTGCAGAGGGAGGAGACTCAGACCCGTGGGCTGCAGACGGAGGGCTCAGACCCGTGGGGTGCAGACGGAGGGCTCAGACCCGTGGGGTGCAGACGGAGGGCTCAGACCCGTGGGCTGCAGACGGAGGGCTCAGACCCGTGGGGTGCAGACGGAGGGCTCAGACCCGTGGGCTGCAGACGGAGGGCTCAGACCCGTGGGCTGCAGACGGAGGGCTCAGACCCGTGGGGTGCAGACGGAGGGCTCAGACCCGTGGGCTGCAGACGGAGGGCTCAGACCCGTGGGGTGCAGACGGAGGGCTCAGACCCGTGGGGTGCAGACGGAGGGCTCAGACCCGTGGGGTGTAGATGGAGGAGACTGAGACCCGTGGGGTGTAGATGGAGGAGACTCAGACCCGTGGGGTGCAGACGGAGGACTCAGACCCGTGGGGTGCAGACGGAGGACTCAGACCCGTGGGGTGTAGACGGAGGACTCAGACCCGTGGGGTGTAGACGGAGGAGGCTGAGACCTGTGGGGTGTAGACGGAGGAGACTGAGACCCGTGGGGTGTAGACGGAGGAGACTGAGACCCGTGGGGTGTAGACGGAGGACTCAGACCCGTGGGGTGTAGACGGAGGAGACTGAGACCCGTGGGGTGTAGACGGAGGACTCAGACCCCGTGGGGTGTAGACAGAAGAGACTGAGACCTGTCTGGTGTAGACAGAGGACTCAGACCCATGGGGTATAGATGGAGGACTCAGACCCGTGGGGTGTAGACGGAGGAGGCTGAGACCTGTGGGGTGTAGACGGAGGACTCAGACCTGTGGGGTGTAGACGGAGGGTCAGACCTGTGGGGTGTGGACGGAGGGTCAGACCTGTGGGGTATAGATGGAGGACTCAGACCTGTGGGGTGTAGACGGAGGAGGCTGAGATCTGTGGGGTGTAGACGGAGGACTCAGACCTGTGGGGTGCAGACGGAGGGTCAGACCTGTGGGGTGTGGACGGAGATCTGGGAAGTGTGGACTGGGGAGAAGGCCATCAGTTGTGCACTGTGCACAAAGCTAGACCCAGACCTGTGGAGCATAGATAGGGAGCCAGCCCCACACTGCACCCCAGCCTCTCACCCACCTGGCCCCTTGCATTTGGACGGGCGACTGCCCTGGTGTGGCTCAGTGTCCTCCCTCGGCCCGTCTATGGGGCTGCTGTGCTTGAGTGCTCCTCGTGGGCCTGTCGGTTATCCTTATGACAGTGCCACGCCTCTCTGAGGCTAGGGACCCTGCAGTGCACCCTGGGGCGGGCCTGGTGACCTATGGAGGTGGCCAAGGCAGGGAGGCTGCTTTGGGAAGAGCCCTGCAGCCTCCTGGGGCTGAGACTGGATGCGGGCCGGAGAAGCTGTACTGAGGGCTCTGGAATCAAGACTGGGGCGAGGTGCTTCCCCTGAAAAACCAGAATGAAAGTGTGTGTCTTTCCCAGTGGTTTGGTTACTGCATGGTAGTGGCAGGGCCTGGGTGGCCAAGGGCATGTGTAGACGAGGGCAGGAGCGGGTGGCCTGCTTACCTGCAGATGGGGGGCACTGGAGCAGGTGCCTGCTGGGCCAGGTCTTCTCTGACAGCTGCAAGCCCCATCTTTCCGTGAAACCTCTTGGCTGGAATCTGCCCTCCAGGGCCTTAGATACTAGTCTGGGTGACAGAGAGGGCCTTAGATACTAGTCTGGGTGACAGAGGACAAGGCGGGAGTAACAGAGGGGCAGAGGTGGACACGGGAGGAAAGGAAAAGTCATTGGCCACACTGGCCATGGGGAGGGGTCGGGAGAGGGCAGGGGCCGGGTGGCTGAGGGTGCCTAGTTGCAGTGTCCTGGAGGGGTGGGGCTGGGGTCACAGTGGCAGAGGCTCACTTCCGCTACCCTTTGGAAGGGGAAGGGAGGTTGTGGGGCAGGAGGGTGGGTGCTGGTCCCAGACGGGCTGCAGAGTCCGAGGAAGCTGCAGCGTGTTTTGTAATTGACTTGACTTTGCTGAAGTGCCTGTAAACATTTGTTTACTTCCTAGTAGCATCTGTATTACTTCTCTATCACTGTTGAAGCAAGGACCACGAACTTGCAGTGGTGTCCAACAACAGAAATGTGTTCTTTCCCAGTTCTGAGGCCAGAGGCTGGGATAGGCACCCCTGGCCTCTGCTGTCCCTGCTAGCGGCTGGCCTTGCTCCTCGCTCGCCCCTTCCTCCCTTGTGCTCAGCCTTCTCCTGTCTCTACTGTCCCTCTGCCCAGGTGACCCAGCAGCCTCTCCTGTCTGGGACCTACCTGTCCTCCATCTGCAAAGGCCCTGTTGTCCTAAGTGGGTCCCCATGGTTCTGGATCTGGACGGGGATCCTTAGAGGCCGCACTTCTGCTCAGCCAGGGCTCCCCACCTCGATGTCCTGCCCTTGGGACCTCACGGTTTCACTGCCCCACCCTTGGGACGTTGGTGCTGTCCTGGGGACAGGTGGCCCAGGAGGAAATGTGCCTTGCCTGCATGGCAGTGGCCGCTGTGGGGGCCCTGTGGAGCCTGTGCCATGTGCTCTTTGGCGGTGGCGGCTCCATCTCTGCAGCAAACCCGAGCTGGCCCGGTCTCTGCACATGGCAGGTGCGGCTCCCCGTTTGTCCTTGGAGCCCCTGGGAGCCCTGGGTCAGAGCCCCATCCTGTGTCCTGTCAGGCCTGGGGTTAAATGAAAGGAAGGGAATGTGGAGTTTGTCCTTTGTTTTTCTTTCTCTCTCCTTTCCCGCAGCCTTGCTGTCCCAACCCTGTAATCATGGGACCCTGACTGTGTGCACCCTTCCTTGGCTTTCTCCTCATCCACACAGGCGTTCAGAGACGCACACGAACACACACACACACACACACACACACCACACAATGCCCACACAGCTTTCTGGGCTCCCGTGTCCCCTGGCAGTGGCTTGCTCATCCTTGGGGACACCGGTGGCGGCCAAGCCTCTGGCGCTGGGCAGCTTGTTCCTCAGAGGTCCGCTGTGGTCAGAGCCACCCTCTTAGACCCTGCACTTGACCTCCCCTGCCCGCCCCTCCCCGCCTGTGTCCCCTCCTAATGTTCTCACCTCTCCTGGTTATGTCACCGCTGTCATAGCACAGTGTCATGACTCCATCTGTGCTGCTTGGCTCAGCCTGGGGCGGCGGAGCACAGTTCCTTTCTCCCCTGGCCCATGGGTCACGTGTACTGTCATGGACCTGTCAGAACCAGTGAGGATGACGTCCCAGCTCCCCTCCCCCACCTCAGTCAGCTCTGGTCTTGCTGAGCCCATGCCCACCGTCCCGGGGGTCACCCTGTGCCGCTGCTCTGTGGTGGGTCCCGTGTCCCGGATCCCCCTGCTCTGCGTGGCTCACTCATCCTCCCGCTAAGTTCTACCTTTTTCACTTTTTAGAGTCGGTTCCACAGATGAGTGGGTTCCATTTGGTAGATTCGTACACATGATGTACTTTGGTCACCCCGGCCCCTCACCCCCTTGCCTCGCCCTCTCCCCTAGTTTCACATGTTAGGGAGTGTCAGTGAGTATATCTTGCTCATGTTCATCCCCCCACTACCCACCCTGACACCCAACCCTTTACTCCCTGCCTTTTGTCCGGCAATAGTCTCCTCCTGCTTTCTGGTCAGCTTCCTTGGGTTCCGTGCATTAGGGAGACTGTGTGACGTTTGTCTGAGTCTGGCTTATTTTGCTCAACATGATGCTCTCTAGATCCATGCATTTTCTTGTAAATGACAGAATTTTCATTCCTTTTTATGGCTGAATAATACTCCCTTGTGTATTTATACCACATTTTCTTTACCCGTTCGTCTGCTGACGAGCACCTGGGCTACTCTGTACTACGGCTGTTGTTTATCGTGCCCCACACTATGGGTATGCGGGTCCCTACAGTGTGCTGACTTTGTTCTGGGTATACATCAAGGAGTGGTATAGCTGGATCAAATGCTAGCTCTGCTTTTAGTTTTTGAGGAACCTCCTTACTGATTTCCATAGTTGTAGTTGTACTGATTCATACAATCCCATAAACTGTGTAGAAGCCCCCCCATCCTCACCAGCATTTACTGTTTTTGTATCCTTATCGATAGCCATTCTGATGGGGGCAGGATGGAGTCCCAGTGGAGTTTTTTTTTGTTTTTTTTTTTTGAGACAGGGTTTCACTATGCAGTTCAGGCTAGCCTTGGACTCACTTTGTAGCCCAGGCTGACCCCGAACTCGCAGTGATCCTCTTGCCTCAGCCTCCTGAGTGCTGGGATTACAGGTGTGCGCCACCACTCCTGGCTCAGTGGAGTCTGATCTGCAGTTCTCTAAAGTTCTGCTTCTACTCTTTAGACACCTAAGAAGCGTCGTGTAGATTTTTTCCTTCATTTTGAAAGCATCTTTATTTTACTTTCCAGTTACCTTTTAGTTTAGCTGGGTATAGAAGTCTAGTCAGAGAGTTATTTATTCTCTCAGAATTTTGGGAATGTTGCTTCAGTGTATGGGGAAGTCTGAAGCCATTCCCATTTGGTTCTCTGTGTGGGTTCCCCCACCCCTGTCCCCAGGCCCATGGGCTCGTCTCTTCCCCAGCATCCTGCAGCCCCATGATGGCATCTGCTTTCCGTCACTGAGCCGGGCACCTGGTGGACCCTTCAGCCAGGGACTGTGGTCCCCATTTATAGAAGCAGCTCTTAGGGTTTAGATCTAAAATGGCCCCCAGAAGTTCCATGTGTTAGGAGGTGGGACCTGGTCAGAAGAGGCGGATCACTGGGCGTGACCAGGAAGGAGTGTTCTTGTCCCCGGCCCCTTCCTTTGCTCTGCTTCTGGGTGGAGCAGCTGTCCCCCGCCAGGCCCTCCTGCCAAGCTGTCCTGCCTTGGAGCCCGAGTCCGAGCCCACTGAATCCACGAGCCACAGGAAACTGCCCCTCCTTTACCTTGCGGGCGTCAGATGTTGTGTCTGGGAACATCTGCCAATGTGTATTTGTGACTTGGACATTGTGGATGATCGTTGTGGTGACTTCTGACTTTTTCTGAAGAGCTGATTTTGGTTCTTGGAGTTGATTTGTCTGGGCTCAAACTGAAACCCCTGCCATGGGCCCTGTTTGTGTTTCCTGGTGTCTCCCTGTGCCGGGACAGACTAGGGACCTGGGTAGAATTGGGGAGCAGGTTTCACGTTTCCCCCTCCGCTCTGAGAGGCTTCCAGCCACCTGTGCCCGTGTGCTCCTTCCCTGGGGCTCCTTCCTCCTGGGGACCCCGGTCCCAGTTCTGCCTGGTCTCAGAGCTCCCTGGGACCTTCGGATGCGGTTGTGTGTGGCTAAGGACAGGACTTGCTCTGATGATGGTGGCACTGGGGGAAGTCGTGTCTGGCAGAACGTCTGAACCACTGTGACATCCGCGGTCCATTGCTGCCTCAAGGTTTGTCGTCTGCCTGTGGCTGTCGCGGGCTTTTACCCTTTGGTCCTGCTTGAAGTTGTTATGCACGGGGGACGCGTAAGGCTTGTTCGATTTACGGTTAGGCTTGGTCTGTAGCCCAGCTTGGTTCTTGTGGTTCTCCTTGTTCTTACCCAGAAAGGTGAGTGACCGGGGACAGCTCTCCTGCCTTGAAGGAAGTGCCCCCAACAGAGCCTAGCTCTGGGTCCCAAGTGTGGCTCGCAGTAGGTGCCTTCCTGGAGACTGTGTGGTCTCCACTGCCCTCCTCGGGTATGCGCTCCTGAAGGAGGGCACTGTGGGTTGTTCTTTGGCTTCCCACATGTGGGTGACCCTACCCTCAGGCTCCAGCCACGCTTCTGAGGCCAAGAGGGGAGACACCCACCGCTGGCTTTGATACCTTGTCTTCCCCCACCCTCCCTGCCAAGTTGGCCTGGAGCAAACCACCTTTCTGCACCACAGTTTCTACCTAGACACAAGGGAGTCTGGGGCAGGAGGATTCAAGGTGTCCAAGGCCAGCCTGGGCACCATGGCCAGATCTCATCCCAAAGAAGAAGGTTATTACTAAGCTTGCAGAGAGATTGAGTAGGGTGATGCATGGTGGAGGGTCAGGAATGCACTGCCACATGGGAGCTCCATGGTGGCAGTGTCCACATCTCTCAAGGTGCTCGGGTCCTACTGGCAGTTTTCTTCTAGGTGCCAGGCTGTAGGAGACAGCAGTGAGCCCTGCACTGTCCCGGCAGGCACTTTGGGCAGGTGCAGTACCACACGTTCCCGGATCTCTCCACCCTCCATGCCTGGAGTCCCGCCTGGGAGCTGAGCCCCATCTGCAGAGACCCTTTTTCCAAATACAGACGGTCACTGTCACAGGTTCTGGGGCCACCGATGTGTTTGGTGCCAGCATCGTCCCACAACACCCTGCTTAGACTGTGTCACAGGGGTCAGCCACCCCCTCTGCTGCTCTGTGGGCTCTGAGTACCATGCGGGGCTCAAAGGGCTATGCACGCTTGCAGGAGTCTTGCTGCTGTCTCCCAGAGAGGAGGCCATCTCCCAAGGAGGCTGCGAAGAGCAAGGGATGCTTGATAGAGCGACACTGCAGCCCCGGCTCTTCCTCGGGAGCCTGTGGGTGGCAGGTGAGCTTCAGGATGGGAGGATGCTGGAGGACCTTGGTCCTGCAGCTGGGGTGCCCTGGGCATTTGGAGGTGGAGAGGCTGGGGTTGAGAGTGAAGCTGGTGGGGCCTTCGCCTATCCCCTCCTGTCCCTTGCTGGCCACCGAGATGTGAGGGAAGGTGGGGACAGGCAGGGGTAGCAGGAGAGGAGCGGTCACCTCTTAATGCTGCACAGGGGGGGCCGGTGAGATGGCTCAGCGGCGTAAGCGCCTGCCTTGCAAGCGCGAGGGCCCGAGTTCGACTCCCGGAACCCACATACGAAAAAGGGGCCGGTGATATCGCTCAGCGGTCCTGAGGTCGTTCCCCCGGTACCCACAAAAAAAAACAGGGCTTGCAACTCACGTTGACTCAAACGCTGTTTGTCATTTATCTGAAGACAAGCGGAGCTGGGTGTCTGGTGTTTTTGCTGCTAATCCATTAACTCTATTTATAGTCTTACTTTGTGTAGGTTTAAAACCAAAATGGAAATAGTTCAAGTAGAGATAAAAGGGAAATCAAATAAGATGGAATGGAAAACTCGAGGTGGTTTGTGCTTCGGTGTCCCAGGTGCTGCCCTTGGGTCCCAGGTGGCCATCAACCGTAGAGACGCACGTCCCGAAGGCCAAGCCTGAGTGTGTCTGTTCCCCTGCCCCAGCTCAGGGGCTCTGGCCACAGCCCAGAGCCAGCAGGAGGAGTGGCGGGGTGGGCTGTGCCCAGTGCATGTGGGCCGGGTGGGGCTGCCTGTCGCGGGCGTGGGGCCCAGGCTGTCAGTGCTGCTGTGGGGTGGTGGAGGGCATGGCTCTGGGCCCTCACCTGAGTTTCAGTCCCTAGGCTTCTCCTCTGACTTCATAGTGCTCTGATGTCTTTAGAGCTCTGCAGCAGGTGGCCCTGAGGTGTCCTCTCCTCTGGGGGTGGGGCGGGGTTTCAGGCCCCAGGTGGGCTCAGGTGCCGGGTCACTGGGGAGTGTGTCTCAGGCTATCTGTCCATCTGTGTCCCCCTGGGGCGGTCAGCCCTGAGGGTGGGGCGGTCCCCGGTGTCCTGGACACTGCCACAGAAGCCACTCAGTGGAGCATCTTGAGTGAGCTCAGGACAGTGTGGTCCAGGAGAGGCAGCTGGGGCTGAGCTAGGAGTGGCTGAGTGGCTGGGAGGGACCAGAGCAGGGCTGCTGGCCAGGAGGAAGGCGAGGCCAGGTGCTGGTGCCACGTGGGTGGCATCAGGTGTGGTACAAGTTAGGGTGATGGAGGACACAGTGGGATCAGCTGCTGACCTCCATTGGGCCGCAGTGAGTGCTGGGTGCTGGGCTGTGGGGGACAGCAGCGGGCCTCTGCATGATTCCAAATGCTGAACTGGAACACTTTTTTAAATTTTGGTCTTTTTATGTAGTCCAGGCTGGCCTTGAATTCAGACTCACAGTGATCCCTCTGCCTCAGCCTCCCGAGTGCTGGGATTATAGGCTTGCGCCACCACGCCCAGCTCTGGAGCACTTTATGCATCATCCGCTCTGTTTGGCCTGGTGAACACCTCACACACCAGCAGCTGCAGGTCCTGCTGACCTCTTCCCCGACTTCAGCGTCCAGTTCAGCCTGGGGTGAGGGAGCTGCTGCCGTGAATTGAGATTGGCTCTGAGAACCGAGGAAACGGGTTTGGTTAGCGGGTGTCTTCAGGGAGGGCAGTTGTGGCCCCAGACGTGGTCTCTGAGCCTTGGTTTCCTCCTTTGTTCCGTGGGATCATTGTGCTTGGCTAGCGAGGGGGTGACCATCAGGTGGCCATGCGGCGGGAGTTGTGTTTTCTCAGTTTCCCCCATGCTGTCATCAGTTCCTCTCTGGTGTGTGCAGCTGGTTTACTTCCTGGTCACTCCACCACTCCACCGTGGTTTTGGAGAGCACATTTGAAGATGCTTAACCGTGCCCTGTCCCAGAGGTGACCGCAGTGCTGTTTTGTGTGTTGATGGCAGCAAGTCTTGCATTGAGGCGTAGCGGTCCATGTCTACATCACATGACCTCTGTGACCTGTTTTATCATGTGACCTGTTTTGCACTGCTGCAAAACAAACTGCACATGGTGTCGCGGCTCAGAGCAGCCAGTGGTGCTTACCTCGGTGTCAGTGGTCAGGAGCCCTGTGGGGCCTGCTGGGTCCCCTGGCCAGGGTCTCACATGCCTGGGGTCCAGGTGTCAGCCAGGGCTGCTTCCAAACTCACGCTCGTGGCGGTTGGCAGCCCTGGAGTCCGTGTCCAAGGTCATGCCGTGATTGGCAGACTGTGTCTCGCTGGCTGCTGGCCAGGCCCTCTGTTCCTTGTCTGCTGGGGCATGTTGTTAGGGCAGCTCGAAACCTGGCAGCTTCTCAGAGTGAGGGAGGAAGACATGAGCATGACGGAAGCCACAGTTTTTTTGTAACCTAATCTTGGAGCAGCATGTCACCCCTGTGACTTGGTTCTGTTGGATGGGAATCACTGGGCCCTGGGGGAGGGGACCTGGAGGCGGAGCACGGGCATCTCGGTGGCCACCCTTCACTGTCCTCCACTAGTCCCTCTGCACTGTGGCCCGTCTGGGGCTGCATCCGCTCCAGGTGCAGAGTCAGCCTGCGAGTTGGCTGGGTGGCAGGGTGCCTGGCCGTGGCTCCTGGAGATGAGAAGACAGCCGACACCTGCTGTCCCGCACTTGGGGTGCAGCCATGGCAGAGAGAGACCCCAGTAGCCCTCCTGCCTGGGGGAGGCAGAGCAGGAGCAGGATGACGGTCCCGGGAGCCAGGCCAGTGTGTGTGGGTCACCCCTCCGGGACCTCATGGTTGAGCATCCCTGCAGCCCTCCAGCCTGGCGCCCCATAGGTCCCCTCTGAAAGACAGCTCAGGTTCTCAGTGGAACTGTGTTCTCTGCCAGGAATTCTTTTGGGCTCTGGTGCCCACTTTATCTTGCACTGCCTCTGACCCTGAAGTTCCTGCTGGTTGTTTACGCTGAGAGACCTTCCTAGAAACCTCGTGGTCTCCTGGGAATCTGGTTGGTATCCCCCACCCCCGTGAGTACAGAGCTGGGCCCTGGGAGTCGCACGCTGGTGGCATCAGCAAGATGCCTGGTGACACGTGGCAGGCAACCCCTTCAGAGTGGCCTGGCAGCACCTATAGGCGGCTTTGCCCTACACCAAGTGAAGGGTGAGGAGCATGAGGGCCACTGGGGCAGTGGCAGATGGCGATGACATGTTTCAAGGAGGGGACGGATGTGGGGAGCTTTGCGGGCCTGGGGACACAGGTGACTGTGCCCTCTGGGCTTCTGTGGTGCAGTCAGGGCTTCCTGCCACCTGGACACGCTGTCCATTGGGCCCCAGCCTCTGCAGATGCTCGTAAGTGTCCCCTTCTTCCCGGGGGCAGAGGGGTCCCTGGGCTGGGTGTGCAGCGAGCAAGTGTCTGCGTATCCGGGTTGTGCAGGGCGGCCAGTGCAGGTGACCGAGCCCCATGTGGGGGCGTGGCAGAGGGGACCTGTGTTCCCGGGCTGTCCCTGCCGGTGGGGACTGGATCGGGCTGGGTGAGGGGTGGTGGGTTGGGAGCAGGTGAGAGTGGGACCCTGACTCCTGTCTAGGCCCCTGGGAGGTTGGCACAGTGGTTTTTTCAGTATCTGTTGTGTGGGGCCCTCTCTCCCTGTCCCTTCACTATCGCAAGTGTGCCGATCGAGGTTGCGGCTGCCCATGTTCGCTCCTCCCGTGGGGAGCCCGGCTGCCCCTCCAGCCCCTCAGGATGTGGGTCAGCATAGGCGGAACAGTGCGTGGCTGTGGCATGCGGACAGCATGGCCCCTCTCCACTGTGCGGCCTGGGTGGGATGCGCGGATCTGAATGGGGGCCCGCGTCAAGTTCTGCACAACCGGGGATTAGGCATTTTATTCATGATTATGATAGGCAACACGTAAAGACTCCTTGACTCTGACCTTTTCCCTACTACACAAGTGGTACCTATTCTTTTCAGAACACTTAGAGAGTGACACGTCTGCTTTCCGTCACTGTGACAAGCTATCTGAGACAGTCAGCTCACAGGAAGCGAGTTCTCTCGATCCTGGGTGTGGAGGCTTCAGTCTGTGGTTGTTGGCCCCGCTGCCCTTGGGCCATGGTGAGGTGGCTTTGCACCCCAAGGACCTCACTCCTAAAGGTGCCACCACCTTCAACAGCACCGTGGCCCTCAACACGTGGCCTTTGAGGGACACTTGAGGGTGATCAGGCTTCATTTCCAGTCCCTCACAGGTGCGCGCTGCAGAGCCCTGTCTTGGCTCCTTTCCTGAGCCGGGTCCTCTGTAGGGTAGAGGTGTGTTTAGGCCGCAGCGCCATGGGCTGGAGGGCCACATTTGTGCGGCCCCAGCTGGCCGGCCTCTGGCTGTATCGCACACGGCAATTGGTGCCCACGGCAGGAGCGCTTGCCGGAGAGGAGACGCAATGACACCTGACAACCTGCTCTTGGGAAACTCTGGGGAGAGCATCACTCTTTGTCACCTCCCTGGCCCACCTCTTACGCCTCCACCTTACACCGTTCCCTTGCAGAGTGAAGCCAGAACATGAGTTTTAGTGGAGCAGGTGACATTCCAGGCACAGCAGGCCTGGAGAGTCCTCCAGCTGCGAGTGCCACCTCTGAGGGTGCACACCAGGAGCACCTTTGGGCCTGGAAGGACGGCAGAGAGGAGGCAGGGGAGGGCCATTGCCAAGGAGAGGGCCGGATGAAGTGGGGCGGGGGCCTGGGCAGGCCAGCTTTGTCCTTGTGTGGCCCCTGTGGGAGTCGGGGTTCAGCGGGTGCTGTCTTGGGGTCCTGCAGACCGAGTGGGCTCCTCAGGAAAGGCTGTTGTCGGGGAGCTGGGACAAGGCCAGAACTTTGCAGAAGCTGTGATTATTGGTGGCCATCACCAGGCCCAGAAGTGGCCTTGGTGATTTGGGAATCTGCCAGGGCAGTCCCGCTGGCACCGTGTCTTCCTGTGCCCAGGAGGCCAGGCCCAGGTCTCTGTGGGGCAGGACGGGTGGGAAGAGAGCCTGGGGTCTCGGGAGGGCTCCGCAGTTGGGCCCAGGGCTGGGGGCGGGTGTCTGGCTGCATGAGAGGACAGGAGGGGTGACGTGGGCACTACAGCCTCGAGTCTGCATGGGGCGTGGGCAGGTGGGGTGCTCTGGTGCTGGCTGGGACGCGCTGGTGAGTGGTAGGTGTGAGGCAGCAGGGTCTGCGGCACCGGCCCAGCTGGAGAGGGTGGCTTGGTGGCACCCGCTGACCAGGCCAGGCTGCGGGAGGACTGTGGAGACTGTGGTGCTGAGTCCAGCGGGTCCTTCTGTGCTCAGTCCCTCTCTCACTGCCTGGGGAGTGGACGCCCGCAGGAGATGCCTGCCCGGGTGCGGGGCACGGAGCTGCGGATTTCAGGTCTGCCCCGCTGGGTTCCAGTCCTGCTTTGGTCCCATTCCTTTCTGTCCCTGTTTCTCTTTTTTGGAATGGGAGTGTTTACCCTGTAACACTGTATGTTGACAGTGTTTAACTTAGATTTTTATTTTTTATTTTTGGGTTTTTTGCAACAGGGTCTCATTCTGTATTCTAAGCTGACCTCGAGCTCATAGCGATCCTTCTGCCTCAGCCTTCCCGGTGCTGGGATTATAAGCATGCTCCACCTTACTTTTTTTTTTTTTTTTTTTTGTGGGTACCGGGGGGGGGGGGTCGACCTCAGGACCTCGCGCGCCAGCAGGCGCCCGTGCCGCTGAGTGATATCACCGGCCCCTTTTTCGTATGTGGGATCCGGGAGTCGAACTCGGGCCCTTGCGCTTGCCGGGCAGGCGCTTAAGCCGCTGAGCCATCTCACCGGCCCTCCACCTTACTTTTTGATTTCCACAGGGCCTTAGAGTTGCCCATAACTTTTAAGACTCGGGTGAATCTTAGGCATGGACTGAATGCACCTTGCATAAAAGATGTGTGTGTCTTCTCCGGCCGGGAGCGGAAGGGTGTGGTTTATGTTGGGAATGTCTCCCTTAGGCCTCGGCAGCTCATAGTCGGGGCTTTGGGAGGTGAGGGGTCACGGGGCTCCTAGCTGACTGCCCTTAAGAGGCGGGGCCTGGTGGGAAGAGGCGGGGCCTGGGGCGGGGCCCAGAAGCACCTCCCCCCAAATAAAAGACTAAGAAGGGTTCATCTTCCTCCCTGGTCCCGGTTTCTATCTCTGCTGCCTGCCTGCTTGCCTTGAGCAGCTCTCCTCCGTCACTCCCCTCTCTCGTGCCACTTCTGTGTTCGAGCCGGAGAACGTGGACTGAAACTTCTCAAATTGTGAGCCAAAATAAGTCCCCCCTGCTTTCAGTTGTGGGCTCTGGGTTTTGTGTCTCAGCGTCGAGACACAAATCAAGACACAAATAACTAAGACACAAATCTAAGGCACAAATCTAGACACAAATCAAGACATTTGTGTAACTAAGACACAAATCAAGACATTTTCCTCAGACCGCGTCAGTGGGGCAGCTCTGGGTCGCCCTGCTGCACGTCCCGCTGCTCCAGCTCCTCGGCTTCTATTTCCGTGAACATAATCTGTTTACGGTTCTGTTACTGGAAACTCTATCCGTGGCAGAGCCGCTTCTAACAGCAGTGACCACAGCCAGGCGGGGTCCGGGATCCTGCAGGCCCGGAGGGCAGCCACCCTGGGCCCCCGCGGGCTGAGACAGTGCGGCTGTGCTGCTCCAGCTTCCCCTCCGGGAGTCTGGAGTCGTGGTGCCCTCTGGGCAGAGGGTGCTGTGGGAGGCCCCTGGTGAAAACCCTGGCCCCCGAGGCCCCACTGGGCTCCCCGCACTGTCACAGCTTCTTGCTGGGGGATTACGCGCATCCTAAGTGACCCGGAGAGAGGACCCTGGAGCTCCCCGGGACTCCGCCCTTGCACCTTCTGCACGACTTTGCCTTGATCCGTCTCAGCCCCACGTGGGCCTTGTTCCCTGGTCGGTCACTGGCCCTGGGGGCCTTGGGGACCCTGGCACATGTCTGTTTCCAGTGATAACCAGTGCTGTAAATTTTAAAGTTGTGCCCCTGGGAATAATTAAATGAGTGTTTTATTTCTTTGCTTTTCTTTTTTTTTTTTTTTTTTTGTGGGTACCGGGGGGACGACCTCAGGACCTCGCGCGCCAACAGGCACCCGTGCCGCTGAGCGATATCACCGGCCCCTTTTTCGTATGTGGGTTCTGGGAGTCGAACTCGGGCCTTCGCGCTTGCAAGGCAGGCGCTTAAGCCGCTGAGCCGTCTCACCGCCCCTATTTCTTTGCTTTTCTAGGTGTTTTTGTCTCTTCTTTTGGCTGACTGCTGTAGTTTTATTGATTGAAGTTGTTTCAGACTCATGTGTTTTCCCCATATGGCTCTTTGTTCAAAATAAATTAATTGTTAGGGGGTCGTGGGGTTTAGGAGAACATGAGGTGACCCCATCATGAGGGAAAACACTCGGTAGAGGGTGTCTATGGGCAGACAAAGGCGGGTGGGGAACCTGCGGGGCTCACGTGACCCTGCCTGCCAAGGCCTCTTTTCCACCGGCGCTGCTGAAACTGGGGACACCCTGTCCGAGTCCTGCAGGCACAGCCCAGGGGAGCCACTTAGCTCTGTGAGGCCACCCACCTTGATAGAGGGTCCTTAGGCCAGCCTTAAGATTCCAGTGTACAGACTGTCTCTCCTCCGTCTTGATGCTCACAAGGTAACTGGATACTCTTGCTATGGGGGCCTGCCTGCTTGCTTGCTTCTCTTTCTTTCTTTCTTTCTTACTTACTTTCTTCGTGGGGCCTGCTTTCTTTCTTTCTTTCCTTCCTTCCTTCTTTCTTTTTCCTCTTGTTCTTTTTTTTTTTTTTTGCAGTGCTGGCCTTCACAATGATCTACGTCCGAGCCCCTTTTAATTTTTTATTTTGAAACAGGGTATTGCTAAGTCACTAGGTTGTCCAGATTGGACTCAAACTTGCCATCCTCCTGCCTCAGCCTCCCAGAGTTCTATGTCACCACGTCCAGCCTGTGGTGTTTTTTATTATGAGTTATCGTGTGTGCGCACATGTGTGTGTGTGTGTGTGTCACTGGGGATTGAACCCAGGGCCTTACACATGGTAGGCAAGTGCCCTACCACTGAGCTATGTCCCCAGTCATTTTTAAAATTCTCGGGGTTTTTTTTTTGTCTTTTTTTTTTTTTTTTTTAATGTGAGTACCGGGAGTTGAACTCAGGACCTTGCACTTGCCAGCAGACGCTTGTGCCGCTCAGCAATATCACTGGCCCTTTTTTCCTTTTTATGTGGGTACCGGGAGTCAAACTCAGGACCTCGCGCTTGCCAGGCAGGCGCTTACGCTGCTGAGCCATCTCACCGGCCCAAAATTCTCATTTTGAGACAGGGTTTCTTTAAGTTGTCCAGGGTGGCCTTGAACTTGCAGTCCTCCTGCCTCAGCCTCCCTGTAGCTAGAATTACAAGTGTGCACCACCTCTCCTGGCTGTGAATTATCTCTTTATGTCAGACAGCACCAGCAAGCAGTAGAAATCCAGATTGTTAGTAATGAACTGTTCATTTTCCTCTGTAGGGCGTTACTGCGGCAGAGCACATGGCAGCATCGAGCGTTCCTAGAGGACCGTGTCCCCTGGAGTAACTGGACATGTTCCTGGGGCTGACTGCTCCCCACGATGTACAGAGCAGGGGAGCCAGCGAAGAGGCCGCCCCCTGGGCCTGCACCCCCTCGGGTGCGGAGCGTGGAGGTGGCCCGAGGCCGCGCTGGCTACGGCTTCACGCTCTCGGGGCAGGCGCCCTGTGTGCTCAGCGGAGTCGTGCGGGGCAGCCCTGCAGATTTCGTCGGCCTCCGCGCTGGGGACCAGATCTTTGCTGTCAATGAGATCAGCGTGAGGAAGGCCTCGCACGAGGACGTGGTGAAGCTCATCGGAAAGTGCTCTGGGGTGCTACGCTTGGTCATCGGAGTGGGCGCCAGCCACCCTGAGGCCTGCTCCAGCGATGACGAGGGCGGGCTCTGCGAGGGCAAGGGCTGGCTGAGGCCCAAGCTCGGCTCAAAGGCCCTGGGGATAAACAGGGCAGAGAGGGTCGTGGAGGAGATGCAGTCGGGGGGTATTTTCAGCATGATTTTTGAAAACCCGAGTCTTTGCATGGGCGGCCCAGAGCCCTCGAAGGGGAAGCAAAGGTCCTTGTCGGAGTCGGCTGCCGCGCGGCTGGAAGACGGTCCCGGCGCTGCGCACCCTGGCCTGCTCTCCAGGGAGGAGATAGCGCGAGTGATCCATGACGACTCTGTCTTCAGCACCGGCTTGGAAAACCTGGACAACTTTACGCTGGACGCGAGCATCCTGAATGTGGCCATGGTTGTAGGCTACCTGGGCTCCATCGAGCTGCCCTCTACCAGCTCCAACCTGGAGTCCGACAGCCTGCAGGCCATCCGTGGCTGCATGCGGCGCCTGCGGGCCGAGCAGAAGATCCACTCGCTGGTCACCATGAAGGTCATGCATGACCGCGTGCTGCTGTGCTCCGACAAGGCCTGTGTGGTGGCTGAGTACCCGGCCGAGAAGCTGGCGTTCAGCGCCGTGTGCCCAGATGACAGGCGATTCTTCGGGTTAGTGACCATGCAGACAAATGATGACGGGAGCCTGGCACAGGGTGAGGAGGGTGCCCTGAGGACGTCCTGCCACGTGTTCATGGTGGACCCTGACCTGTTCCACCACAAGATCCACCAGGGCATCGCGCGGCGCTTTGGGTTTGTGTGCACGGCTGACCCCGACACCAGCGGCTGCTTGGAGTTCCCAGCGTCCTCGCTGCCGGTGCTGCAGTTCATCTCCGTGCTGTACCGGGACATGGGCGAGCTCATTGAGGGCGTGCGGGCCCGTGCCTTCCTGGATGGTGACGCTGACGCCCACCAGAACAACAGCACCAGCAGCAACAGCGACAGCGGCATCGGGAACTTCAACCAGGAGGAGAAGAGCAACCGCGTGCTCGTGGTTGACCTGGGCGGGGGCTTGAGCAGGCATGGCCCGGGCAGCAGCACTGGCTGGGAGGGTGCGGGTGCCAGGAGCTCGCAGCCCTGGGCCGCGTCCTGGAGCAGGCCCTTCTGCCACAGCCCCGAGGGGGGAGCCTCGTTTGAGGCCAGCCCACAGGCAGATAGGCTCCGGGACCTGAGCAAGCACCTGGGGCCAGCCTCGCACGCAGAGGGCGCCCCGGCCTCGCTGCGGAGTTCTGTCCCTCCTTCCAAGAGGGGTGCCGCTAGCGCCAGCTGCAGTCTGAGCCAGAGGTGGCTGCCGGTGCACGTGCTCCAGGAGTGGCAGTGCGGCCATGCCAGCGACCAGGAGTCCTACACGGACTCCACAGACGGCTGGTCCAGCATCAACTGCGGCACGCTGCCGCCCCCCATGAGCAAGATCCCCGCGGACCGCTACCGGGTGGAGGGGAGCTTCGCGCAGGCCCCACTGAGCTCCCAGAAGCGGGACTGGGCCAGGAAGGCTTTCGGGATGCAGAACCTCTTTGGGCCCCCGCGAAATGTCAGGAAGACCAAGGAGGACAGAAAGGTAAGCCTCTGGGGACAGCTCAGGATCTGTTTGCCGGGTTGTACACCTTGGCCAGTTGCTGATGAAATATGTGCTTACTTCCACCTCCCCTGGCGGAAGGCTGTCTGCTCCGCCCTGCACAGCCTGGAGCCCAGGGCCCCGCCTGTCCCCTGGGGCTGACTCCGACCCTGATAGTTCTCCTGGGCAGACAGCTGGGTGGCTTAGGCCCCCCGCTGCCCACCTGGCTGCCGTGGCTGGAGAACTCCGCTTCTGCAGCCCTGGGAGCTGTTACTCCCAGCACGGTCTTCACATCCCTGCATCTGAGGTGGAAGGTTCTTGCAGCTCCGAGAGCCAGCTCACCTTCGCTTTCAGGTAGGAGGAGTTGGCCCCAGTACAGATCCCCGTGCCGCCTCCACCGGGCCGCTGCTCTTCCTGCCTCCTGGGTTTGTTGTTTCTGCTGGGAGAGTCAGACAGGAGCTTGGGGCACAGCTCATGCTTTTACTTTTATGCCTGAGCACAAGGGGGAAGCCATGGGGGACAGGAACCCCAGGGGACCCAAACAGAGGGCAAGGGGTGCAGCTCTTACGGCATGGACAGGGCAGGCAGGGGCCCTTGGTGACCTCGCTGCAGAGGAGGCGTGTGAGGTGCGCCCACCGCGGGCTTTTTCTTACCCTACTTGCTTCTGCCTGTTGCTAGTCTCAAGGTGCCCCCAGGGGTTGCTGTGCTGATGATGCACGGGTCATTCAGTGTAGGTTACTTCAGTGACTGTTCTACAGGGGCCCCTGTCCCTTGCTTCCTCTCCCCTGGGAGAGTTCCCACCTGGGTTTTGGAGGGGGCAGGTCGCTCCTGCCTCTGTGGGCTTGGTCTCGAGGGTCTCGTTCTTGGCTCCGGCTCTCTGGGGTCTCTGCTGACCACATTGTCCTTGAGGGCCGAGCTGACCCCATCCTCTGGCCTGTGGGTCGGTTCCCCTAACTTTTGTTCCCTGAAGACAGGTCTGCTCTTTCAGCTCCTGATTTCCTGGTATTGAAGCAGTTAATTCTGTGTAAACCTGAGTTCTTTGTCTTATGAAGTTGAAGAATAAAATTGTGAGCAAAGGGAGGAGTTAAAAGAGTGTTATTTTATGCTCGAGCATGGGGGAAGCCATGGGGAACAGGAACCCCAGGTGACCCAAGCAGAGGAGAGGGGATACAGCTGTCGTAGCACGGACAGGGCAGGGCTAGGGTTATGGGAAATAAGAAGAAAGCTCGTGGTGGATGCTGACCCCCAGGGGTTGCTGGGTTTCCGGAATGGCCAGTGTGTTTTTGTTTTGGCCTTGTATAGATCAGCAGAGCCTGGGGACTTGTTTTGAACAGGTGACTTTGTGGGTTTAGGGTCTAAAAAATTTTTTAGCTAGTCAAAAAAAAGCCTTATTTACATTTTGAAATTTTCCAAGTCCAGCCCAGGGGTTAGAGAGGAGCTGTGAACTAATTTATCTTCTTTTAAAAAATAGTTCTTATCTCCCCCCTTATTCTAGCTTTTGTCCTTTTTCTTGTGTTTATCTTCAGATTTTCAAGCTTAAGTAGCTACACAGCCTCCTACCTCACACGTGTGCTGTTTTCTTTCTACTTAGCGGCCCTGATCTTAGGCACATCCCTGTGACAGGGTGCCTGTTAACCCGTAGGGCTGAGGGCTGCCCTGGTTGTCACTGCCATGCGGTGGGACCACACCACGCGGCAGCGGGATCACATGGGCCCTCACCTCCAGCAGAAGCTAAGTGTGTACACTCGCGAGGAAACCGTGCAAACCTCAGGGACCCCGTCCCCTGCGCCGCTGTCCAGGTTTCCGACTAGCAGCAGGTGGTGCCGGCTGCGGAGCCTGGCTGAGCTGTGTGCGTGGTTGCGTGGCACGGTGCAGGGAGGTCTGCGCTTGGTTCTGCTGTGTCCGAGAGCTGTTCTCTGAGGGCTCGTGCTGGAAATACCTTTTCTCCATTTGTACGTGGTACGGTTCTCACTTGCTCAAAACGTGCCCTGAAAACCTCCAGAGCCTGCTGACCAGTTAGGGCCCGGTGGGGGTACAAGGGCCAGGCGGCCACGTTGGTGAGCACTGCCCCCAAGGCCCCCTCCAGTTCTCGGTGGTTTTTTATTACGAATGCATCAGAGGAGAAGAAGACGCACTCCTGAGGTGTCTCCTCCCAGCGTGACCACGAGAACACTGGTCCAGCTGAGTGGAGAGTGTGACCCTGTGGATTTCCAGCCTAGTGCCCTTTCTTTTTCTAGAAGTCAAATAAAAGTTTAATGGGTTGTTTGAGGGGAGGTCTCACTTGTGTGCCATCTGCCCCGTCTTTCCAGGTCTCCGGTGACCCTGAGTCCAGGCTGGGTGCTCAGGAGGTGCCCCATGGTCCCCGCCAGCTCCTGTGGAGAAGCTAGGAGCCCCCACCAGGCTGTCCTTGTCTGCCAGGAGGGGCGTGGGCCTGGCCTGGAAGCGGGCTGTGCTGTGGTCTGAGGTCGGGAGGTCCGTCCTCGCTTTGAGCGTGCTCAGGAGTGGGTCTGTCGTTGTCATAGTGTGAGTGATTGAAAGGCACGGCGTGTGCTGGCTCTTCGCTGGTGGCAGCAGCTTCACACGCAGCCCTGCAGCAGGACACGGCTTTGGGTTACTCCTGGGGGCTTTTTGCTTAGGACGCCCCCACCCCCACACTGCCACAGTTCCATCTTACAAGTGAGTTGGCCGGTGTTGAGAAGTGAGTGACTGCGGAGGCTGAGCTGGAGTGGGCTGACAGGACCAGCAGGCCCTGGGTTTCTTCTCAGTGCCATCTCAGCTGAGCACAGACGTACTGGAGACAAGGGTTGGCAGTTGCGATGGGTGCCAGGACAGACAGAGAGGTGCTTCTGCTTGGCACGGTGCTTACGGCTTTATGGGTCCTTGCTGGGTCCCCAGGTCACTTGGAGGCTGTATTTCTGCTTTCCTGAGGAGGAAGTGAAGGTTTGTGGCTGTTGAGAGATTCGCCCACTCCAGGTGGGAGGAGATGCTGGTGCTCAGACTGTGGAGGGCTGCTCTGGGGTGATGTGTCACGACCCGTACCTGGCCATGCATGAGCAGCAGGGGCACCTGTCCTGCTGGGCCCCTGCTGCGGACTCGGGTGTCTTGGCTTACTTTGCTAAGTGGGTCCCCCATGGTCAGCACGGTCTGTTCCTGCAGGCTCCCGGGGCCCTGAGGCAGCCGCTGAGGTGGGTCCTGATGTCCCTGGCTGGTGCGCGGGGTCAGCGAGGTGGCAGTGACTGTCCCTCGCAGCCAGCTCCTCAGGAGAAGAGGGGTGAGGAGGGAAGGTGGAGGCTCAAGGGTCTGCAGAGCGCCACAGGCTGGGTTCCGTGCTGCTCAGCGTCCTCGTTGGTGGCAGTGGTGGCCTGCCTGAGTGCGTTACCATGTACAGCACAGGTGAATCATCAGGATCCAGTGGGACACAGGATGCAGAGGGTGACAGGATGGGCAAGGGTAGCATGGAAACCGTGAAGTGCGGAGAAGCTGGTCAGTGCCAGGGTGTATGTGTGGCGGGGCTGCACTTGAAGGAGTGCTGTGAAGTGCCATGAAGTGACTCGAGGAGCTGTGACACCCAGCGGAGCAGGCCCCATGGGGCTGGGATCAAGACTTTTGAGAGCGGCATGGCTGCTACCTCAGGGCTTAGAGCCCTGGGCTGGGGGAGCCCTGCCGGAGGGGAGTGGCTGTCACCAAGGACAGTGATTCAGCGCCCGAACGCCGGGAAAAACAGACCAAGGAGACACAGTGCCGCCGCTCTGGCCTGTATGACCCTGCGCAGCCCAGCCGAGCTGAATGTGGAGCCCGTGGGCGCGGGCCGCTGGCCGGCGTCTGTGAAGCTCAGCCCCGGGGTGGGAGCTGGGCAGAAAGGGCCGGCATGGTGCTCGAAGCCTGGCAGACGTCAGTTTGACCTGCAGCACCCACGAGCAGACGTTTGTCTCCTGTGTGACGCTGAAGGCCCCAGAGTCTCCGTGGTGAGCCTGCTGTCTCCTCTCCTGCTATCCCCGGGCTGTTGCTGTTGGCTGTGATGTCTCTGAACTGGCCGTGGGCCAAGGAGTGCTGGACATAGCGTGTGTGATGGCTCCTGCATTTCCTTGGGCTGCCGCAGCAGGTGCCACGGAGGGTGCTGGCATCTGGCATTGTTCTACCTGGTCTGGACCCTGGAGACTGGGGTCAGTATGGGGTCCGACCCGTGGTTGGGGCTGGCCCCTTGCTCCATGCTTTGCAGGCAGCGTCTCCTGCCCATGTCCTCCTTGGCATACTTCTGGGTGTGTCTGTGTCCCCTTCTCCTTAGGAGGACGCCTGACAGCCTGGCGACCTCATTGAATTCGTTTAATTTCTTTGTACTTCTGTCTCCAAATGCAGCCACTTCCCGAGGGTTGGGATCCCATACACGGATTTTGAAGGAGCGCAGCTCGACCTATAGCAGTGTCCCCATGAGACTGATTGAGGCCACACCTGTCCCTTAATGTGGCCATTACCACTTGTCCTGAAGGACAAGTCAGCCTGTGCCTAGTGACAGACATTGCAGCAGCACGGGACTGAGACAGGTCCTGCAGGGAGGCGTGGCCCTCACCTGTGGTGTGAAAGCAGCAGTTTTATGGCCACCTGCCTTGTTCCGCGAAAGCCACAGGGCAGGATGAAACCCGGAGAGCGACTTGAATGTGTGTGATGAACTGTCAAACTAGAACTGACAGAACATTGCATAACTTCACGCATTACGCGTAAATGATTGAGTTAAATCTGCATCAGATGTGATTTGGGCTTTGGGTCAGCAACCAGATTGCATTGTGTAAAATACAGGTCCATGTTAAAGTTATACTTCTTGCCAGGAGTGGTGGCGCACACCTGTAATCCCAGCACTCGGGAGGTTGAGGCAGGAGGATCTCTGTGAGTTCCAGGCTAGTCTGGGCTACATAGTTCTAGTCCAGCCTGAACTGCATAGTGAGACCCTGTCTCAAAAAAAATTCACTTCTTGCCTGCCCGAGTCCAGGGATATACAGCGTCAGTGTCACACTTAGTGGAAGACAGAGTGCAAGGAGGAGCAGCTTTGCCTCTGTTCCTGCCCGGGAGGGAACACAATTGCGGCAGAAGCTGGGCGCGGTATCTGCCATGGGAGGCAGAGTGTCCATCAGTGACAGGGGACATAAAGGACACAGAAATGCAGAAATATACATAAACGCACTAGGGAGGCTGAGGTAGGAGGATTGCAAGTTTGAGGCCAGCTACATGGTGAGATCCAGACTCCAAAGAAGAAGAAAAGAAAAGTACAAACTTAACATGATACCTTTCTTGGGTAAAAACTTCAGCCGCTTAAATAATCCACTGTCCAGTGTGCAGTGTGCGTGTGTGGACGTCTGGAATGCCGCCGAGGGACACTCCACACAACAGTAGCCAGGACCTGGGCGGGGCCGTGTGGGGACGGGACAGACTTTTACCTTGTGTTGTTTCCACTTCCTGCGATGTGCTGGGGAAATTCCCTCAGAGGCAGAACTGCCATGCCGTGTCTCGGCTCTCAGTGCGAAGGTGGGGCGCAGTCTCAGGAGCCACGCCGTGCCCGGGCGGAGGGCCGCCGGGTAGTGGCCCTGTGTCAGCGTGGCTCTAATCTGCACTCCCTTGACTGCAAAGGCTTGGGTCTCCTCCTTGCCACCTGCCAGCTGTCCTGCTGGGCTGCCCCTTCCTGTGTCCTGGGTGGTGTTGGTGCAGGGCTGACATCGACTCTTCCTTCCCCAGCCGTGGCTTGTTCTCTCTCCTCCTGTGGCTTTCAATGACCAGAACTCAACTTCAGTAGCCCAGCGTGTAATCATTTCTCTTGGTTTGCATCTGTATCTTAAATAACAGATGTATTGCTACTCTTAGGTCAGAAAGATTTTCTGCCCCCTACCCTTTAAGTTTCTTGGAGTTAATTTTTGTGAATAGAATCAGGTGGGATGGAAGGTTTTCCTGCCTGGGTGACCAGTTTTCTAGCACCAAGTTCATCTCTCTCCTGGCCAACAGCGTCCGCTCTCGTGGATTGTGTGTTCCTGTGTGCGAGGGTCTGTTACTTTGTTCTCTAGTCTTTCCCATTGTCAGTGGCCTTAGTTTACTTTGAAAAGTTATTAGAGCTGTCAATATCGCTGGCCATTAGAGAAATGGAAATTAAAACAACACAGAGGTTCCATCTTACCCCAGAAATAATGGCCATTGTGAAGAGATCAAATAACAAATACTAGAGAGGAAAAGGAGTCCTTCTGCTTTGTTGGTGGAGATGTAAACTAGTACAATCACTGTGGAAATCATCATGGAGAGTCCTCAAAAAACTAAAACTAGAAATTCTATTTGACCCAGCTATTCCCCCTCTAGGTATCAAGAGTTAAAGACATCATTGTACGATGATCCATGCACACCCATGTTTATAGCAGCGTAATTCATAATAGCTAAATCTTGGAAGCAGCCTGTATGTCCATCAGCAGATGAATGGATGAAGAAAGGGTGTTTACACCCAGTAGAGTGCTACTTAGCCGTAAAGAATTATCAAGCATGAGTCATTTGTAGGAAAATGGATGCACCTTGAGGCCATAATGTTAAGTGAAGTAAATCAGAGAAACAAGTTTAAATATTGCATGGCTTACCTTATATGAGAAACCTAAAGTATAGAGAACAAAATAAAAGTAGGAAATAGAAAGTAGGAAGATAGATCAAAGGGGAAAGGAGATCAAAGGGGAAAGGAGATCAAGAGATGTGGGGAGGGATGGAAGGGAGGGAGGATGAAGAAAGGAATTAGCGTGTGTCATGTACATGTACCAGCTCCACACCCGGCATGTAAACATTATGTACTGCACACATGTTAGAGCTGTATAATAAGTCTGTATGTCTGATAGCGTTACTATGCAGACCAGGCTGGTGTCTCATAAAATCTAAGAATGAAATTGCTGGCGAAGGACACAGTTCCGAGGAGTGTTCATTGGAAGAAGAAGAAGAGAGAAAGCTCCTGGTGGGGCGGCGTCCTGAAAAGATCACAAGAGTGGGCTCCTTGTCCAGGGCCCTATATGTCCAGGTGGCCAGGTCCCTGGCCATGACAGGTGGCTCTGTTTGGGTGTGGACAGTCCATGCTCCTGCAGGACCTCCAGAGAAACAGCACGGGGGCCTGGTGCTGACCACAGCTTCTCCAGCCCATCAGGATCTCTCTGCGTAGTTAGGGGAACGAAGCACAGGGAGCAGTGGTCAGTGACAGTGGTCACTTCCCCGTGTTGTCCCTGCATCCTGAGCTCGTGATCTCTGTGGCTGTGTTGACCCCAGCCCTGTGTGTGCAAGGCTGCCCGCCTCGTGCCGTCACAGCCCTGTTCCTTGCCAGCTGTCGACTCCCGCGCTAACTGGCCAGTGAGCTGCCCCACAGCAGGACAGGTCCTGGTACCTCATCTTGGCTGTGCTGGGCCCTGTCCTGTTGTATGGATGTCACGACCAGTTTATAAACTCTCCGAAATGCTGCGGACATTTTAATCTGCAGGTGAATCTGGGAGGATTCATGTCTTCAGGATGTGGAACTTTCCTGTCCATAAAAATGCTATCTTTCTCTGTTTTGGTTTTCTCTGCTGCCTTTGCGCACATTTATATAATTTCTTCCAAAAACACCTTTAATTAGATTTATTGCTTACTTATATTTATGCCTAAGTAGCTTATGTAATTTTGTTGCTATGATAAATAGTGCCTTTTAAAAATTGTAAGTGGTAGCTCTTGTGATATCTAAAAGCACAGTTCATTTGCGGCTTTTCATATCCAGCTGTCTAATGAAGGTTAAGAAAGTTCCCTCCTGTTCCTGTTTGTTAATACTTGTCTCATTGAATGGGTATTTCATTTTAGCTCTTCTTTTGATTATTTTGCATTCGTTGAGGTCATGTGGGTTTCCTCCTCTTGGTGCTAATATGGCAAATTGCAATAATAGATTTTCAAATATTAGGCCATGCTTGCATTCCCGAGATAAACCGAGTGATAATCTTTTCATACACTGGTGGATTTGCTTTGTTAATGTTATTTTGCAGAATTTAAAAATCTTTATGTTTGAGACTGTCTTGTAATTTCCCCTTCTGTCTGTGTTAGTCTGCCTTTGGTATCATGATCTTAGTCTCATAAAATTATAAAAATTAGTAGTAGAGTTTTGCTCCCTCTTTTTCCTCTCTCTCTTCTCTTTTTTCTAGTATATTGAATCTCTTATTTTAAAAAATTAGCAGTGAGGTCTGTTCTCTCTGTTACTGATCTGGCAAAGCCAGCTTTTTCTGAGCAGGCGCTTTCTGTCCTTTTGTGTAGACATCTCTAGTCCTCCGTGTTTTAGGATTGTCACTAGGAGTGGCACGTACTTGGATTTTATTTTCCAGATTTTATTTTCCCGATCCAAGTTGAGGTTCTTCTGAGAGCTGGAGAGTAAGGTCAGAGGGGCGACAAGTATGGCCTTGTCTGGCCTGGACGGACAGCGGTGGGCCTGGCCCTGGGCACGCTGTGGCTCTGCAGATCTCTGCGGGTCCGGTTTCCGGCTTCCTCCTGTCCTGGGCCTTTGTTTTCTGCTCGCTTTGTTTTCAGCTCCTGGGTCGTTTCCTCATCCCACCCTTCCTCTGCTTCCGTGGAGGTCAGTGCTTTGCTCTTGTCTTCGTCAGATTCCAGTCCACACCCCCGAGGTCCTGGCGACATCATGCACTGCTGTCCTTTCCTATGAACCTGCCTCTTTCTCTCTTGAGTAGGAGGCCCAGACTTTCCTCCATCCTTCCTCCGAAAGGTGATGTGCTGTGACCAGGAAGCCTTTCTTCAGCAGCTGACATACAGTGTGCACGGCCACTTCTGCAAGTTTGTCCTGTTTACGTCTGAGATGGAATTTTAGTGATTCTGAAATCATTTTGATGTGGACTCAGAATTCTTCCTGCTGTGCGGAGTTGGGCTGTAATACACCTGACCAGCTGCGCTGCTCCCCAGCTGGGCGCTGTGGGGCTCTGCCTCCAGGGGGCACTAGAGGGAGCTGGCCAGGGGGGACTATCGCCATGGCAACGCCCTCCATCCCACTGGGGCCCCAGGCCTCCTCCTTCCCTTCAGAGACACTGGTGTGGTCCCTTGGAGGTCTGGGTGCCAGAGGTCTGGGTCTCAGAGCCCCTGAGCCGGAGCGGTGCCCTCCTCCCCACTTGGGTTTCCGGGGCGGCCGCTGTTTCCTCTGTGACTTCTCTGAGTCTCTGTGCCTTTCCTCCTCCAGCGCCAGCCAGGTCAGCTCCTCCTCACGCCAGTTTCTCTCTGCCAGCTGCCATGTGGCGCCTGTCTGCTGCGTGGTTGCTGCCTAATATCCCAGGAGAAGGCAACCGTCAGCTTACTCCTCACCATTCTCTGTGTCGCTCTCTGGAAAACCTTCCGACAGCGTGGTCTCTAGTTTAATCCAAATTCTCTGTGTCTGTCTCTCTGTCTGCAGTGCTAGGGATTGAACCTGGGGAGCCCTGAGCTACATCGCCAGCACCCCTTATTTTGAGACAGAGACTGGTTAAGTTGCTCAGGTTGGCCTTGAACTTGTGATCCTCCTGCCTCAGCCTCCTGAGTAGCTGGGATTATAGGGGTGTGCCACTGGGCCCGGCCTTAGATTGTCTCTTGCTTAGAGTTCATTTGTCTGTAAATGCTGAGTACTTACTCCGTACCAGCCGTGGGGGAGGGTGGGGGAGCGGTGACGAGACTGCTGTGCCCTGCCCGGCCCTGCCTGGCCTGGCCCTGCTCTGCCCTGCTCTGCCCAGCTGTGGTTTAGGTTCAAGACTGTTTGGTTCAGCGTTTTTAATTGTAGCAATGAGGGAACAAAAGAGAAAATACCTAAATCGCATTACATTGAAATTTAAAACTTTTTACTACAGGACGTGATCAACAGGTAAGGTGGCAGATCCCAGAAGTGGGGAGATACACGGGTGACATACCTGATGCGGGTTAATGTTCAGAGTATATAATGAGCTGCTCATATCCTCAGGGACAGAAAGGCAGACACCCAGTTAAAACACGAGCAAAGGGAGCGAGTGGACATCTCTCCAGGAAGACATGCCGGGGCCAGGAAGTGCATGCAAAGACTCGAGACTCCAGTGGCCACTGGGCAGTGCACGTCCATGCCACAAGGCCTACCTCCATCAGGGAGGGGCCATCAGAACCCAGGCAGTGACAGGGTTGTGAGGGTGCGGAGTGCTCGGAGCTCTGGGCACTGCCAGTATGCTGTCAGCTGGCCCCACCACCCTGGGAGTTACTATGGCAATCCTTAAAGCATTAATAGTAGAGTCACCGTGTGACCGGGCAGTCCACCTCCGGGATCTGGCAAAGTTTTGAGAGCAGGGACTCAGGCCTGTTCACGGCAGTGTTACCCACAGAGCCCAAGTATGGGGCGACCCAGTGTCCACCAACAGGGATCGAAAAGTAAGGTGTGGTCTCTCCACACCAGGGAATATTACTCAGCCTTCAAAAGGAAGGCGATTCTGACCATGCTGCATCTGGGATGAACCTCGGGAACATTGTGCCAAAGAAAATGGTCAGCGACCTAAAGATAAATCCTGTGCGATTCTAGTCTGATGAGGGCCCCAGAGCCACCGGACTCAGAGGCAGCACTGAGGGCGTGTCCAGGGGTGGGAGTTGGCTATTCCTGGTCCGGAGTTGCAGTTTGGAGGCCCGAGGTTCCGGAGATGGGTGGGTCCACGGTGGTTGGCTCTGTGGAGCTGGTTAGGACCCCTTGTTGTGTGCGTTAGAAACTTAGAAGTGTGATAAAAAGTCTGTGTGGGAGTAGAACACGAGCTGGGGCTCATCCCAGGCCCGCTGCCCGCGTGACCTCGAGCCTGACCTTGCCTGGATGGTGTCCTGCACGAGCCGTGGCTGCAGTGACTCCTGGCCCTGCACTGGTGGCTGGGGGCGGGCAACGTGCTGTTGGGACCGTTGGTCAGGAGGTCAGCGTCCGGGCAGCAAGCAGAGCTCGGCAGCCCAGGCTCCACCCTCACCCTCTCCAGCTGTCAGGTGGGGCCTCACCACCTCTCTGGGCCTCCTCTGTAGGGGCGCACCAGTGACAGGCCGTCCCCTGGGAGCTCTGGTGCAGTCCCGGGCAGCTGATGTCTCTCTGAGGCGGGCTGGCCACGCGCAGGCTCGGCCGCAACCTCTGCGCCTGGCGTTGCGCCTTGCGTGGCCTGTGGGCCGGCGTGCGTTTGCTGCCGGGCGCTGGCGGGGCTGGGGGCGCCTCTCACCTGCCGGTGTGCGGGAGGAGCCCCGCGGCGCCCCCTCGCGGCGCCCTGCTCCCGCAGCTCCCTGGCACTGACGCCGGACCAGCAGGGGGCGCTAGTAGTATACTAGTAGTATACAACTTCCTTTTGTGCTCGTACACTTAGGGGGCGGTGGATGGTCGGTTTGAGAAACGAACGCTGAAGTTTGTCCTTGGTGAGCCTTACTGGGATCATCGCGTCTGTTCCTCAGGTTGATTTAGTTCCTGTGAGTGCTTTCTGTCTGCTGGATGGTTCGCTTTTGCCTGCCTCACACATCCCACTCTCACAGCACGACGGTGTCCGGCTTGGTTTCTTCCTGTGGGGACACAGCTCTGAGCGGAGCAGCGGGCAGAGCACCCGGACGCGGCCAGGCCGCCTGCGCAGAGTTCCTGTGCAGTCACCGGGTGTTAAAAATCAAACCTTTTTGGATCACAAGGCCACGGGTTCATTACCCATGTGCAGAAAATACAGACGAGCAAATGCCGGACTTGTGCAGTGGTGTGTGTTAGGTGACTGTCGTAGCTGGCTCTGATCAGCAGGAGACTGCATAGGGTCCCTGTTGTTATCTGTCCCAACTCCCTGTTGGGAGTGTGCCCTGAACTTGACTCCAGACTGGGCCACCAGCCCGACCGCGTGGCTGCGCAGGCCGCGCTGTGCACCTCCTCGCTTGCTCTTGGCTGGCACGGGTCCTGGGTGTGAGCAGAGCTGACCAGTGCAGGGGAGCAGCCTGTGTCTCCCTCGGGGCTCCGGGCTGTGCTGTCACTCTGTCCGTCCATCCGTCCGTCTGTCCCTTCCTGCTGCCCCCGGCTCAGCTCACAATTTTCTGTGTGGAGGACGACGGGGAGAGGCGAGGAGAGGGATCGGAATCTCATCTAGACCAGGGCTTGAGGGTGTTGTCTGGAGGGGGCACTGGGGTTCAGGGCACAGGGGAGCCCAGAGGAGTCGTGGTGGGTTCAGGCCAGGACCCCAGGGGTGTGAGCAGGGAGACCCAGGAGACCAGCCCCAGACACGGGCCCCTCTGGCCGGGCTGGCGGGGCCTAGAGAGGGACCGCTGGCTCCAGGTAGGGTCTAGAGCCACAGCAGCTTTGGACATGGTTTTCAAAACATGTGTTTCTCAGACAAGTGTTTCCTCACTCTGTCACCTGCACTGTGGCTAGCAAGGGACCCAGAGAGGCACCCTGGTGAGCAGGCTGTGTGGCAGAAGGGTGGGGACCCAAGCGTGGACCCAGAGTGCCACCCGAGTGGCCAGATGGTACAGGCATGGAGTTGACGTCCTGGGTGTCACTGCAAAGCCCCCTGTGGTGGCGACCCGGGTGCTTGCCTTGGGAGCTGCCAGCCATGAGGACTCTTCTGTCCTGACCTAGAGCCACAGGTGGACTGCACCTGATGGTTACCTAGACAGTGCTGGCCTCCCGGGCTCAGGGCTGAGAGAGGGGAGAAGCATATCTTCCTGTCTGGTGCCTTCACTTCAGCTTGGGCTTGAGTGGTGTGAGGCCTGGTGCCCTGCGGTGGTCGCTTCGCCCTGGCCCCAGCCCCAGCAGTCTTCCTTCACACATTACCTGCCTGGAAGCCCCTGGGGTCTGCTGTGGGCTCCCAGAGGACAGCCTTCGAGCCCCTAGGCCTGGCCATGGCACAGAGGGGGCACTTCTCCCACGTGTCCGCAGCACGTGAGGCAGCCGGCAGCCCTGGGCGCTGGGTCTCTTGCTGCCCGGAAGGTGGCGCCACAGTCCTGCTTTCTCTGCTTGGGGTTCCCAGTGGACCCCACTTCTAGGTGCTCCCCATGGAGGGAGCCATTACAGTCCTCTGTACCCTGTGGCACTGGGCATGAGAGAGGTGGTCAGGCACTGGCACCTCTGTGTGTCACCCCTGCCCCGGGTCACTGTGGAGCTGGCATGTGCTAGTCCATAGAGGGCAGGTCCATGGGCAGCGCCCTGCTGCCTTCGGGGGTGGTCAGTGGGTGATCGGTGAGCAAGGGGTGCTGGCACTGCGATGCCACTTGAGCAGCTCCGGATGTGGGCTCTCAGGGGGGTTGGAGTTCAATGAGAAGATTTGAGGACCCCTTCCTGTGTTGTGACACCAGTGCAGGGAGGAGCCTGGGTCTCCTCAGGGCTCTGGGCTGTGCTCTAGTCTGTCCATGTGTCTGTCCCCTCCTGCTGCCCCCTGGCTTAGCTCACAGTTCCTTAAACAGTCGCTGTCCAGTGAAGCCTTGTGCCCCACTCTGCCAGCCTCCCTCAGGTGTCCCCACAGTGTGGCCCGCTTTCCCTGGCCCATGCTATTCCTCGACTCTGCAGCTGGTCTGAGCACAGCAAGGATTTTACCAGCAGATGTGGGGTGGGGCAGGATGGGGAGTGTGTGCAGGTGTAGGCTGGGCTGGCCGGCCGTGCAGACAGGAGGGGACAGGGCCTGAGAGGTGGGGGCTCAGGGGCTGAGGTCCTGGTGGAGCGTGCTGGCCTGGGACACTGATGAGAGGAGGTAGGGAGGTAGAGGCTGGTGGGGGGCCCCTGGCACTGAGGTGAGCAGGGGGTTCCTGGTGAGTGTGGGCTGATGGGGGTTGCACACAGGAGGGGTCTCGGGGCTTGGGGGTAGGGAGGTGGAGTCTGCACTGCACCGAGGCTGTGAGGACCATGGCTACACTTGTGGGACTCTGGAGTGCCGGTGTCACTCCTTTGCCATCCCTGTCACCAGCAGGGGTGAGAGGGCAGGTCCACGGGCCAGGATGTCACACTCTGGTATGGTTCCAGAGCCTAAGTTTGGCCCCAGAGCTGTCAGGGAATCACTGCAAGTTTCCACACAGTGCCTGAGATCGTTTTGCAGGTGGAAGGAGCTTGAGACCCCTGGGTAAACATGTTGCCTCCTCATCTGGGACGGGGTGGAGTTCACATGCTAGGACCCCGCTTGCCAGCCTGCGGTCTTCACCCTTAAGATGCAAGGCTCACCTGCCGGACCAGCTCGGCGTGTGCTGGGGAACTGGACTGTCTTAGCGCTTCCGGGAGGAAGCACCATGTGATGTCTCAGTGGCCTGTTACTTCTTGTCAGAGCTGATTTGGAATTCAGACACCAGGGCGATGTTTAGGGGCTCTCATTTCCTGAAACGCTGATTAAGTTGTGGAAAAGGACAACCTTGCTGAGGAGCCTCTACCTTACCAGCCTCTACCTTAACAAGGATCACCCTTCCCGTGCCTCCACGTGGTCGGCTGCTGCCCTTGGGCTCTGGTAATGGCCCTTTGAGCTGGCTGCCAGTGGGCTTTGGTGTTTGAGTGGAACTGGGAGGCACTGCCTGGGCACACGTTGGGTAAGTGGCAGAACAAGTACCCAGATCGCTGGGGCGACTCCTTTTCTTCAGTTGTGCACTTTTTTATTGTGTAAATCCATCTAACATAAAACCCCTCTGAGATGGCTTCGACTCTGGTTTTCCCTGGTCCGTTTCACGGGGCTGCACACCAGAGACTTCCGGGAGGACAACCTGACACCTCTTTTTCTTTGTGTTTAGGGCTCCAAATTCGGGCGGGGAATTGGACTTGTGCAGACCTCTCATCGCACCTCTGCCCGAAGATCCTTCAGAAGGTCCAAGAGATTCAGCATCACCCGTTCTCTCGACAACCTCGAGGTAGGTCCGTGCCCACTTTTCCTTCTGTTTAAAGATGCACCGCAGCCTGTGGGCCATGCTGGTCCCCTGGGCTTCCTGGCACCACAGCCCCTCTTTGCCCCTCACTGTGTCTGAGCCCCATGCTACCGCTATAGGGGACACCGCTGAGCCTGGGACTCCTGCAGTCCCAGGAGGCTGCTGAGCAAGAGCCTTCCCGAGGGTGAGGTCCAACCCGGAGGAGATCGCTTTGCGTGGCTCTTTCTTCTATCTGTTTCATTTGTTTGAAGAGTAGATTTTATTTTTCAAGCAGTTTAGGTTTATAGAACTTAGGTTTAGGTTTAGGTTTATAGAAAGCTTGAGCCCAAAGCCACCTCCATGCCCCTCTTGTCCCTGCGCCACTTGCTGTCAGCATCCTCACAGCAGGTGCGGATGTGTCACTCGGGGCTTCTGCCGTGCTGTCCCTTTGTCAGGGTGGACCCGTGTACAGTGACATGCACCTGCCCTGCAGTGTCATGCTAAAGACCCTCTGCGCTCTGCCTGTTCAGCCCCCTTTGCCCACTGATCTTTTACTGCCCTGTTTGTGTATCCTAAACTCCAGCGGACGCTGTGTGCCGCACTCTGCTGTGTTTGAACGAGAGTTGCTGGTGCGCTTGCGCTCGGTCCCTGTTCTTGCTCCATGCGCTCCATCGCCGCACAGAACAGATTTGGATCCGCTCTGCACCGATGGGCACCTGGGGAAGGTGGGCATGTCCGCTGAGGGCACGTCACAGGTGTCCTTGGGCACATGCGGGCTGCTGGGCAGGACAGTGTGGATGTTCTTGGAAATGGAAGGGCCGGGGGTGGGTGTGGCACCTGCCTGGAGGTGGGGTGGGCACGGGCTGCCAGCTGCCCACCTGCTTGGTCCCCAGCTAACTCTGGGCACGTCAGGGCTGCACACACGTGTTTGGCCCTGCAGCCATGTGGACCGGCTGCGGTGCCGCGCCGTGCTGTTGCCGTCAGTAGGAGATGGTGTGCGCCGCAGCTGCATCTACTGGGGGCAGAGGCTGCGAGGTGTGGCCCTGCTGGGCGGTGGCTGTCGGAGCACAGCCTGCGCTGGGGGGCCTGGCAGCAGCGAGGAAGGTGCAGCGCCCGGGGGCGTGGGGCGTGGGGGCTGGGGCCGGGGGTGGTCAGAGTGATGCCCTGCTGTGCCCTCCAAGGCTGGGGCTCCGACTCTTTGACTTGCCCTGAGCACATCGTCTGGAACTAGACACGCAGCGTCCTTAGGTTTTGACTGGTGCCTTGAGGTGGACAGGAACCTTTCTGACTAGCGACCGAGGTCGGTGGGCTCCCTGGGAGGTACGCCCGCAGTCAGCAGCTCTGAGGCTGGCCTATTTGCGGCCTGACTCCTATCCGATCTGCCTGCTGGACACTAGCATCCACAGCCCTTGTCAGCCCCTCGGGTTCTCCTGGGCTTATGATTTCTGTTGCAGTCATGGGATGCTCGTGCCTACCATGTGCTCAGGGCAGCTGTGTGGCTGCACCCAGCTGCTGGCCTTGGCCTCCTCACAGTGCCAGGGGCTGGGGAGTCTGGGCCTCATTCCCGGAGCTGGCAGATGCCCATGGCCTCTGGGGTCACGAGGCTGCAGCGGGCATGGCATGCGCCTGATGGTCTGCAGCCTGCCCCCTTGCAGATGCAGAGGAGGAGCGACTAGTATTTCTGTTTCACAGAGGGGGACACTGAGGCAGGGCCACACAGTGTGTGAAGACCATAGCCAGAATGTTGTCCTGGGCAGGCTGGTTCTGAGCACATGTCAGCCACTGCCCGCCCCTGTGACACCCTGAGTGCCAGGCAGCAGAGCCAGGTCTCGTCGTCTGTCCTCCCAGCCCATCATCCCGGCTGTCCCTGCACTCTGGGAACTTGTTCTCTGCTTTCAAGAGCAGGAACATGTCAGACGAGGTGATGGCACTGTGGGGACCAGCAAGGCCGCCCTGCTGAGGAGGGGAGTTCACATCCAGCCTCGAGGCCGAGAGGGTCCAGGCACATGGATATCTGCAAAGGGGACGGCCGCAGTGTTGGAGGGACAGAGGCGGGAGGCCGGGCCAAGAGCATGGATGTCCTTCTGTGTGTGATGGAAGCTTTGGGTGAGCATGCATTGGGGAGCTGGGGAGGCATTGGCCTGGGCTCGGAGTGGACAGTTCACGCCATCTGCTTACAGCTCGCTACCTGCCTTCGGGCCCCATCTGGAGAGCTGGGGAGCAGTGGCCTGCGGGAAACATGTTGTGGCCATTTGGAAGGGCCCTTACGGTGGCATGTGTTGGCTGGGCGGGGTCTGGGCCCACCTGGAAGGCAGCATAAGGGGGAAGGGCAGAGCTGCATGGGGAAGCTGGGGGCCAGGCAGCCACCGGGGTCCAGGTGGCCACTGTCCTGGGCCAGAGCCATCGAAACATAGTCATTGGACAAAGCTGTCACCAGGAGGGGCCCCAGGGGTGGGACTAGTGGACAAGGGAGACAGTGTGCGGGCTCCGTGACAGACGGTCTCTTGGCTAGGAGGGCTGGGGGTGCCAAGTCCTGCATCTGCTCCTGTCCTGGGGTCTCACTGCCGCAGCTGCACCCCAGGGCCACGTGGCTGCTGTCTCCGCACCTCAGTGGCAGTTGAGAGGCCAAGGCTGAGCGCAGAGCACTATGGGGCTGCAGGGTCTCCTCCCATTCACGGGTGGCAGGGTGGGGCAGGAGGTGCAGCTGGTCGGGCCCTGGTCCTCGTCTGCCCCGCCAGCCCCTCGCCTCCCCCTGGGCATCCCTGAACTCTGTTCCTGGCTGATGCATCTGAAGCCCCTGCCTCCCACTGCGCCCAGCCCTTCTCCGTTACCAGAGTTCACGTCCCTCTGCACTGCCGCCCTCTGGAGCCCGGTGCATCCCTCACCCTGCTGGGCTGCTGCCTGCCAGGGATGTGGGCCTGCAGGTGGTGGTTGGCAGGAACTGCAGTGGTGGGCGCTGGGCAGCAGGGGGCGCCTGGGCACCCTTGTGCAGGAGGAGGTGGGGTTCTGGAGTGGAGAAAGGGTCTCCTGTCTGGGTTGCTTTGCTGCCAGCTGAGAGCCGTTGCGCTCTTCTTGCCTGTCAGCATCACAGTCCCTAGCCGAAAGCAGACAGAACCTGAGCCAGCCCCAAGACCGGACGTGGGCAGGGACCTCCCTGCTGCCTGGGTGAGCTGGTTCCTTCCCTCCCAGCTCCTGCTTCCCTCTGGGACTCAGGGCGACCAGCTGTGTCACCTTCTCCAGGGAGGAGTCTGTAGAGACACCAAAAGAACTCTTCTTTCCTAATTTCTTAAGTTGGTACCTTGCTGTTTCTGGGACAGTTTCACTTAGACAGTCTTGCCAGTTTTGATCTCTCGTATAGCAGACTCCTCCGAGCTGCTCATGGGGAAGTTGTCTCGTCCTCTCAGGCCCTGTGAGCACAGAGGTGTGCGGCAGGATTCCCACTCAGTGGGTGGCCGCACTTGGACGCCTGCGCTGCGCTGGGCGTGATTCTGACTCGGGGACACAGCCGTGGACAGAACCCATCCTGGCCCCATAGTGCTGGCCTCTGGTCAGGCTATTGCAGGAAGCTTGAGGAGGAAGCAGTGGCTGGGAGCAGCATTTGTGGGCTGGGGAGTGCTGGGCGGGTGCTGGGTGGAGGCCAGGCTGTGCCCCGAGTGTGCTGGGGCATGGGAGTGGCGAGGCTGCCTTCTCTCTCTCTCTCTCTCTTGCCAGTGTTTGGCTGGTGATGCTTGGCTCTGGGATGGGAGGTGGGAGACTGGGGAGACCCCGCAGGGGGAGATTTGGAGACCATGGCCTGCCTGCCAGAGGCTTCCTGGGCTTAAGAGCAGGAAGAGCCTGGTGCTCGCACTTGAATCTGCAGGCAGCGTCTCCCGGGCAGCTCTGGGGGCCCCCATCAGACACCCCTCCTCCAGGTCCGGCCGCGTGGCACTGCTCAAGCTCTGGCAAGCCATGGGCAGCGTGATGTGTGTGGGGTCTGGCTTGCCCAGGGGAGGAGAAGGCTGGGTCAGCTGCTTTCTGTAGCCCCCTTCTTGTGTGGGTGCCGGAGGAAGTCTGTGTTCCTGTCCCTGTGGACCCTGCCGTGTCTGAGAGTAGTGAAGGCCCGGGAGGCCTGGCATTGGCGGGGGTGCCCTCCCTCTGAGGCTGCGCAGGGTGGGGAGGCCCCAAGTCTGGGTATCTGGAGGCCTGTCCTGCCCACAGGGCTTCCCCAGAGCTCACAGGTGCAGGCCTCCTGCTGCCAGGATGCACCTCCTGCTTTCTCCCTCTTGCAGGCTCAGCTTCCTCCCACTGGTCAGGCCCACTGGTCTTCTGGTCCTGGCTGCACCCTTTAACCACACCCCACGTTCCTGAGGACGCCGGCCCCTCCGGCCGCCGTAGGTGCCTGGGAAGTGCTTGCTCTTGTTGGGCCAGGCTGTGGCATGACCCCACCCAACCCCGCGCCGTGTGCCCAGGTGCACTCTCCTCTGACCCTTGGGTCACTGGTACGGGAGGGCGGGCCTGAGCATGGATGGGGCTCTTTCTGTGCCCAAGCAGCCGCTGGGCTTCATAGGGCATGGATGACCCCAGGGTGCGCACAGGGAGGGTGGGGGGACAGGAGGCCTGTGGGGCTTGGACTATGCTCCTGGACCTCGGTGCGGGGCAGTGCTCGTGGCTCCTCATTCAGAGCCTGTGCTGGCCAGGAAATCAGCAGGATGGCCCGGGGCCTGAGCTGTCACCTCGCCTTCCTGCTGCCTGCTACAGAGGAAGAAGACTAAGAGGAGGGAGAGGTGGGGCTGGGCTCAGGGTGACCTCACCAGCCCCACAGGCCAGGGAGGGAGATGGGGACCAGATCCCAGGCAGGCTGCCTGCCGCGGGTCGCGCGCTGTGTAGACGAGATGGAATGTGTTTCTTCTCTGGTCCTGGACTGCACACGCTGGGGTGCAGGCGTTTCCCCTGACATGATTCACAGGAGCCTCGTTGCAGTGCTGAAGTGGTCCTGTGGGGGTCGCCGGCAGAAGGGTCCCCTGTGGTCCCCTGGCTGTTGCCAGGGTCTAGGGGGCCTGCAGGGCCAGAAAGCTGCTGTCCCCTGCTCTGATACAGAGGCTGCCGTCTCCCAAACTCAGAAATCAGGGAGGGGAGGAGCCAGGTCTCAGGGCCACAGGGCCCCCCGTGTCTTCCCATGAGAGCGCGTGTGTGCTTGTGTGTGAGGAGGGAAGAGGCCGTCACGGTGGGGCTTAGCCTCGGGCCCCCTCAGTGGGGTCAGTGTTGGGGTGCGCAGGCTGGGCTGACAGTGTCCGCTCCTGAGGCTGCCTCGTGGGCGGGGAAGTAGTGCTGGGTTTGTCTGGGGCCAGCAGCCGGGTGTGTGCGTGCAGGCCCCCGACGCTCGTCTCCCTGTCTTGGGTGTGGCTTAGACTAGCACCTGGGGGAGGCCCTGCCAAGGACAGGATCTGAGGCCATGCCAGGCCACAGCGCAGCTACCGCTTCCAAACTGAGGACAGCAGAGGCAGCGCTACCTTCCAAAAAGGGGCGTGTGAGTAGGGGGACAGTGGCTGCCTGGTCCTTGTCCTCCTGGGGACTGCTGCTGAGAGCAGCTCCTGGTGTCTCCCCTGAAAGTCCCAGTCCCTCCCTGCCTCCTCCTGGGGTGCTTGGCGGAGGCGGCGCTCACTCTGTCCCTCCTCTGCTGCTGGCAGGCATCCATGAAGGGTGACGCCCACTTAGTCTATGGCCTGCACCCTGGCAGGAGGCCATTGCCTGTCACAGTGTAAATCGGCCCACGCCACCTGCGGGTTCTGCTAGTGGGGTGTCCGGCTTGGGATCGGGCAGTTCTCCTTCAGAAGAGCCCAGTGCAGTGCCAGCTGGTGGCCCCCCCAGCAGTCTGGAGTCCCCAGAGCCCCTCTAAATGGCCCCTGCTGCCCAGTGCTGTCAAGGGGGCTGGCAGTGCCCAAGGGTGCCCAGCATTCACAGGGGCTGAGGGACGCCGGCTCTGGAAGCGACCTCCTTCTCTTTCCTTCTTCTTTTTCCAAGCCGCGACCCATCATAGTCCCTCCCTCTCAGGCCATTCAGATGCTGTGGACGACACAGAGGGTTTCGAGACCGTGCCAGGTCCCGCTGGCTGCCACGGAGGAGGCGAGTGCAGATGGAGCAGGCCCGGAATAGCTCTGTGCAACTGTAATTAAGGTTGCGAACCGCACCACGCTGCTCAAAAACAAATTCCCTGCAGCTGCTGTGCTGACTGAGAAATTACCCCTATCAGCTGAAGTGTTATTCTTCTGATTTGGTAGAGGAAATACTTTAAAAATGATCTCACAGCGTGATTTATATAAAAGGCTTTTTTTCTGTGTATGAGATGATCAGGATAGAGTCTGAGTCCCCAGCCGACCACAGCTTCCTCCGTGTCCTGTTGCTATGGGTGACGAAGGAGCACATGGAACCCGGCGGAGATGCCTGAACTTTGCTGACACGCACAGGCATGCCGTGATGTCGGAGGGTGCGTTTTAGATCTGGGTGCCTGGCTCGGTACAGAAGTTTTCTTGTCTTAAGATGAATTTGGAAGAAGGGTCATCAAATGAAACGGACGCTTGCCAGGAGCAGCAGGTGAGTCATTCCGGCGGCGGCCGAGCTCCGGCAGCGCGGTTGCGGGAAGGCTGGCTGCTCCCCCAGCCGCCTTGTGAGTGGTGGCTCTGGGATTCCGAGTGCTTTGGGGACAAGCGCTTCCCTGTGTCTGTGCTCTGGAGCTGGGAGCGAGCAGCAGTCAGTGTCGGCCCTGGGACCACAGTGCCAGTGCAGGGCTGTGGGGCCGGGTCAGAGTCCCGGGGTCCCCCTCACCCCACGGGAGCCCAGACCCCCGGAAAGCACCCATGTTCTGCTTTCCTGTGCCTTAGCAATTCTGACAGATTGTGAAGGACTGAGGTGATTTGGTTGAAATGTTATATTTCAGCTAGATAAATACATTAAGACCTACCACGCTCTGAATTACTACTGAGAGCTTCCAGTTTTAAATGTAATGAGTTGGTTCTAGTGCAGGTCCATCTGTATATAAAGTGTAGTATCGTGTCTAATGGTGGGTTATTATACGAGTTTACGAGGCTGAACATACTGTAAAAAGGTTTGAAAGTAAGTGAAAAGAGCAAAGGATAATTTTTATTTTCCTTTTGTGGCTGAGTTGTGTTGGTGTAAAATAAAATCAAATTTAAATTACATCCCGAAGATGGTCACTCACTAGTTCCTGGGTACCCATCTTAAGTGCATTCTTTTCTGGCAGTTGTCGAATCTTCCCGTGTTTCCCGAGTCCCTGATTCAGCTGTCCCGCAGAGAACTGCTGGAGCACCTGGGAGTCCAGAGACAGCAGGTTTGGGTGTTGAGAGTAGAGTGAGCGGCTCCCTCCAGAGGTGGGAGCTGGGCGGACAGGGTGGGGAGCAGCTCTGGTGGGGGTGCTCCTGCGAGTCCCCTCAGACTGGGCAGGAGAACGGGGTGGAGCCGCCCTGGCCCCACAGGCCCAGTTGACCAGCAGCTGTCTGCACCCACTCTCATCCAGCAGCGCATGAAGGCAGGTTGCGCACAATTTTTTTTTTTTTGAAAAAAAAAAGCCACTGGAAACAGCCTTTGTACTTTCCTGTGATCGGGCCTGACTTCTCAGACATCTGCACACGCTGGAGCCCCAAGGAAGCGGTTCACACGTGTGTGTTAAAGCCTGGCTGATCTGGTCGTGCGTCTGGGACAGGCTGCGAGCAGCTCCCATGGTCTCCCTTCCGCGCCAGCACCATCGGGCCAGGTCGCTGCCCCCGCCCTGCACCCTGATGTGGGCCACAGGGGAGGGCCCCGCACTGGCCCCGCACTGGCCCTGCTGTGCTTGAGCAGCTTCAAGGGCAAGAAAGCAAGGCGGAGGGACCCTGTTCTAAAGCCAGCTCTGCACGGGCCAGCTCTGTGGTCCCCGTGAGTTTCTCCTTCCCTTCCCTCTGAGCTGCATGTTGCTGGTCTCTAAAGTAGGGCACATGGAAGTGCCAGGGCTCTGAGCAGTACACACGTCACTGAGCTCAGCTTTGCACGCCTGCTGTTAGGGGTGCAGGTGCCCCAGGTTGCAGTCCCCACCACCCAAGTGCAGAGATGCCTGACTTCCTGGGACCTGGTCCTTAGCCTTCCTGCAGGAGCACAGAGGCGGCCCGTGGGATGGTCCCCAGGAGCACATGAGGCCCCACTGGCCAGGGACACTGACTACAGCTTCCCCATCTGGTGCAGACTGAACACAAATTTGGCCTTGGACCAGAAGAAAGAACCGTGGTGTGTGTAAACCGTACCAGCTAGGTGTCACACTCTTGGACACTGGGAAGAGCTGCTCAGGAGACATTAAAGCTCATGGCCCAAAAGAAAGATGAATCGTCAGGGAACCCTCCCAGGCTGTGTGGCCCCCTTCTTGGGAGCCCCACTGGTGTAGCCAAGCCATGCCCTGGGTACCTGGGCTCCACAGAGCTCGAAGTCCACAGCCAGTGGGGTCATGGCTGGCACAGGGGCCTCCCCTGCCCCACCTGGGCTCCAGTCCTCACCTGCAGATGCCAGGAGCAGCTCTGGCTCTGCAGTTGTGCCGTGGTGGGTGTAGCCCGTTGGTACGGTGCTTTCCATCATCCTTGCTTCCTTGCCGTGTTGGACGTTGGGTGGTGTGCTCTCGAGGGAGAGTCCCCTCATGTTGAGGGAGAGTCCCCTCATGTCCTGTGTCCTGACTTCCCAGGGCTCGGGAGGGACCTGGGGCAGCTGAGTGTCAGAGGTGGGGCTTGTGCCTCCTCACATGCTGGGGTTCTGATCATTAAAATAAAGGATTGTAGTGTAAAATCCGAAGCCACCATGCTTTCCTGGGCAGCATGGAGCCGAGTGTTTGGTGGGCGTTGGCTGGGGACCTTGGACCTTGGCAGCTGACCCTCGAGGCAGGAACCAGGCCCAGACACAGGAGGAGCTTGGCTGTGGGGAGGCCAACCTCGGTGTCAGGGAGGCTGGGGAAGTAGAAGGGCAATGAGGAGGAGGGGGCAGCTTTGGGAGATGCTGGACGCTGCCCGTGACATGCAAGGCCACTCTGGCCGCGAGCCTGGGGCTGCCCCTGTGCCCGCTTGTGGGAACCTTCCACCTTCTCCTCGCTCACGGCTGGCTGAGGCTGTGTGAGCCCTGTTGGGAGCTGGGTGGCTCCTCTGGTGTGAGGGGCGAGGCTAGGGGCAGTGGGGTGGGTGCCATGGACTCTGCATAGGGGCTGTAGTGATGCAGTGGCTGGTGGCAGCCATGGGATGTCAGAGGAGGAGGCCGGTGGCCTTGCAGGGCTGACATGTCTGAGGACACCTCTGCCTGGCACTCTGGAGCCTCTGCAGGCTTGTGGTCTCTTTGCATTTCTCTTTTTCAGCCCAAAGGAACTGAGTTCCTCTGTCATCAACCACCACTTCCAGTGGCCCCCTGTGCCCAGGCTGAGCCCGAGGCAGCTGCCAGGTCCACTCCTGGGGGGCGGCACCCCGACTGCCCATGTGCTGTCAGCACAGACTTGTGCCAACCCTGAGCTGGAGTCACTTGCATCCTGCCCTCCTGCTGGGACCCAGGCCCTCCAGTGTGCCCCTGCTCTCTGGCAGGCCTCAGGTGTCCAGGCCTCGCTTTGTCACCTCCCCCACCTCATCTGCTCCATCTCAGGAAGGGACAGCCCTGTCCCTTTGGTTTCTGCTCAACTTCTCTGGCAGTTTACATTCTCAGCCCATGGGCCTGATCTCAGACCTATCCCCAACTTGGCTCTCACCCTGTTGCCCCACTTTGCTCCAAGTGCCAGTCCTGTGCCTGGAGGCTATGGGCCTCCAACAGCACCCCCGTCCCCTAGGACAGGGCTGCTGGTGCCAGGCTGCCATGAACATTGGCTGTGTGTGTTGGGCGTCTCAGTGAGGGCCTGGCATGGTGTGTGTAGGTGCGCAGTGACGTTTTGTGTGTGAGTGGGGATGCTCTCAGCTTGCGAGTCCCTGTTCCCCACAACCACCAGAGCCTGGGGTTCTGCATGGACCCAGCCAGGGCCGCTGTGAGCGGGCTGGGAGGCCAGCCTGACGGCAGGGCTTCCACCCCAGAGTTTAATGCTGTGGAGGCTGTCAGGACACAGCAGTGGCTGAGTTCTGGAAGCCGTCTCCCTGGGCCGGGGCTCCCTTGGGGAAGACTGCAGGTGGCCCGGGTGCACTGCAGGAGGCCGCTGCTTCTGTGAGCCCCAGCTTGCAGGAGGTTTGTGTTGAGCTGGGCTTTGAGTCGCTACCGCCCTGTCCGTCTGGGGACTCTCGTCCCCTTGAATGGGGAGGGTAACAGGGAGAAGACTGCAGCCCTGGCTCCAGCTGAGCATTAATTGTGGCCCGAACCAGCGCTGTGAAGTCAGTGTCACACCATGCTCTGCGCCGAGCGGCGCCATGTGCATGTCACAATGCTCTTCTGGACCTGAGATTCCAGGTGAGTTCCCCCGGGCTTCGCCAGCACTGAGAGAGGAGCGAGTGTGGTGACATTCCTTGGAAGATGCGGTCAGTGTGGGTTTTGCCCTGACTCCATTTCTTCTGATCTATTGAAGGTTGCAAAGGCCTTTGGCATGCACGCTCACTGTGGGCACACACACACGTGCACACACATGTATGACACATGCACACCCACAGACACGCATGTGCACACACATACGCACACACTTTAAGAACAAGCCCAGCTTCACTTCTGAGTGCCGCTGTTTCCCCTCCTGGACGGTCATGGTGACCTTGCACCATGTGGAGCCAACTCTCTCCTGACCTCCATGCTCTCGCTCTTCCCATGGTAGCTGGAAGAGAAATGTGCGGATGTGGGGCCTTTGTTATGGCGATTGCCCTCTTGGATCAGGTCTTCTACGCTTGAGCCTGGGATTGTGAGCCCCACCTTCTCATGGTTCTGTTCTCTAGTCGTCCCTTTGTGTGTTAAAAAGGAAATGTGGGCCAGGTGTGGTGGCATACACCTGTGATCCCAGCTTCTTGGGAGGCTGAGGCAGGAGGATGGAAAGTTCCAGGTCAGCTTGGGCAGCTTAGTGGACCCTGTCTCAAAATAAAAAATGTAAAGCATTGGATTGCTCAGTGTGGAGGCCCCAGGTACATTCCCAGTGCCACAAAAAGAAAGGTGTGTGTGTAAGTGTGTGCCATGTGTGTGAATGGAAGGAGAGCTGGTGGCACTGCGGGTGCTGGGCTGAAACACTGGGTGTCCTGGTGCCAGATGGCCTGCACAGTGCAGTCCTCTGCTCAGGCCCCCTTGAGGTCTGTGGTGCAACCCTCTCCAGGTCCCCAGCCCAGAGAGCCTGGAGCTGTTCTGCAGGGACACTTGTCATGCCTATGGCGGGGCTTGTCCCTGGTGACTGGGCCTGGCCAGAGGACGGCAAGGAGGGCTTTCCGGAAGACGTGTTGGCGGCGCTGAGCCTGGAGCCAGTTGGCAGGTGAGGCTGCAGGTAGCGCTGGGTGTGGGAGGAGGCTGACTGCAGGGCCTGCAGCAGCCATAGAGTCCTTGGCTGCTGCCACGGTGGGGTGTGCAGCCCTGGAGGACCTGGTGCACGGAGCTGTGCATGTGTGTGTTCACACGTGCACACAGTGCTCACACAGGTGCACACGAACACAGATGCACAGCTTGGAAGCAGGGGCTAAGAGCAGCCCAGACCCTGGGATGTACTTCAGCCTTGACTTTCGTGTTATTTTTTCCTGTCTTTTAGCTTTTTTCCCATCTTTTAGCTTCTTTCCATTTCTTTTCAGTACTGGGGATTGAATCCAGAGCCTTTGCACTGAGCTACACCCCCAGCCATTTTTTTACTTTTTATTTTGAGACAGGGTCTCGCTGAGTCACTAGATTGCTCAGGCTGTGTTCAAACTAGTGATCATCCTGCCTCAGCCTTCCAGAGTGTTGGAAATACAGGTGTGCATTGCCACACCTGAGTTTATTTCATTTTAACAAATGCTGGTCCTGGGGTGAGGATGTAGCTCAGCAGGTGCAGCGCCTGCCTGGCAAGCGCCAGGCCCTGAGTTCGATTCCCAGTAGCCACCCCTGCAAAAAAAAGCAAAAAAAACAAAAAAACAAATGCTGGTCCTGACCTGCCATCTGACTTGATGGCTTCCACAGTCAGGATAATCACACAGCAGGCTGAGCTTGCTGCCTGGTGTGTGGAGAAGGGCCGCCCTCCACACAGCACCAGGACCCGGCACAGTGATACCAACTGCAGTCCCACGCTGCCTGTGAGGCCTCAAGGACCTCCACAACTTGGAACTGACCATGGCCTCTCTACCCCCAGCCCCGCCCCGCCCCGCCCACACCCTCTACTCTGCTTCCGTGAGCTCACTTTTCTAGGTTCCATGTACAAGGGAGATTGGCAGCTCTTGCCTTTGTCTATCTGGCTGCTATCACCCAGTACAGCATGCTAGGGACTCATGTATGTTGTCACCAACGGGCTGATCTGCCTGTCTTAACCACGCTGTGCGGGCACCGTGCCGTCCTTACCCGGTACCCGGCCGTAAGCAGGCACAGGCTGCCTCCACACCTGGCGACTGTGAGTGATGCGACTGTTGTTGCAGTGGACGCCAGTGTGCCGCTGTCTCTTAGAGATGCGGACTTTATTTCCTCTGGCTACGGATACCCAGGAGGGGTTGCTGCAGTGCTCGGTGGTTCTGTATTACAGTTTCTTTCTTTTTTTTTTGTGGGTACTGGGGGTCGACCTCAGGACCTCGCGCACCAGGAGGCGCCCGTGCCGCTGAGCGATATCACCGGCCCTTTTTTCGTATGTGGGATCCGGGAGTTGAACTCCGGCCCTCGCGCTTGCCAGGCAGGCGCTTACGCCACTGAGCCATCTCACCGGCCCCTGTATTACGGTTTCCAAGGCCCCTTCCATGCCATTTTCCATGGTGGCTGCGGGGGGTTTTTGGTCCCACCCACAGAGAGCAGGTCCCCTTCCTGCCCCTCACAGCCCTTCAACCCACCCCACCTCACATGTGGCACTCATTTCACAGTGGCACCCATCAAAACAGTGTGCCACACACCTTAGATGAAGAGAGCTGGGATCTGTCAAAAGAAAGCCATCACCACCCGTCTGAGGGCCGTCGGCTGCTGTCTGCTGGGGCTCCTTTGCGGACAGTTGGTCTATGTAGTGATCGAGTGTTCTTCCACGTTTTCCAGATTCTTAAGAAGCTGCATATTTGTGATCATGCTTTACATTTTGCATTATTTCTCCCAGACAATGTCTTCTGACATTGATGGCAGAACTTTGAACATCTCTCATCAGAGGTGAGTTGTACTTCTTCCAAATGGAAGGCAGACCCTCCAGGGGTCCCCGCACCCTGCCCCTCGGGCTCTCCTGAGCTGTCCCCTGAGCAGGGCAGACACAGTCACGACTGGTGCTTCTGAGAATCATAAAACAGTGACACGCTCTCAATCGCTGCCTGGGTGTGTGCCACCACCGCGTGAGCCGTCTGTCCCGCTGCCTTCTCAGGAGGCGAATGTGATGGAAATCACACTTAAAAAGTCACCATGACCTGCAGGAGTCTTGCCCATGGGTGGTGTCTGGGGATTTCTGAGTCTTTGGCATTTTGGGCTGCTTCCCCCTCTGTGAACAGTATGTGCTTGGAAAATGCAAGCCAGGCCTAGGAAAAGGGCAGTTCGGTCAGAATTAGGCGTGTTGTTGATCCCCAGGTGACAGGAGTGACTCGGGGGTGGCCCACCTGGTCCCCCACCCTGCACCTGGCCCCAGTGCCCAGTGAGCAGGGTGCTCCCTGCCAGCACTATCTTCCAGTCCTTCGCAGCTCAGACCCCTCTGCTGCTCCTGTCCCCCAAGGCGGCACCAATTCTCCAGCTGTTAGAACACAACCCCTTCTAGGGTGTGTTCCTCAGTGGCTTTTATGGCCTTGTCACAGGCACAGGTGACCAGGGAGCCACTCTGGTCTGGCACACGCGGGGAGTACACACAGCTGTCACTCTCCGGCTAGGCTTCAGACAAAAGCAAGTAGATTACTGGTCGTTATAAATTATTTCCTTGCGAATTAACTTCAGTGGGAAAAGTTGTCCCTCTTTCTCTGACAGCACATGAACTTGGATGGATGTGTGGTTCTGTAGCCAGGCACTGTTGAGGTTTGTTCCCTACCTGTCTCTGGTTGGGATGCGGAATCGTGAGCGGGGACTGGGAGCCCCGAGTAAAGAGTTGTGGCCTGGCTTCATGGTGGTTGTGTGGCACATGTTTTCGTGATAGGAGAAGTTCCAGCAGGACTCCTCTCAGGTGGAACCTGGGAGCCTCTTGCAGGTCCCCAGGGTGCGGCAGTGGCCAAGGGCTCTCCAGGGCACCGTCTGCGTGCTTCCTGTGCTGTCAAGGACTGGCCTCCGCGGGCCGCTTTCTCCCGGCATCCTCCGCAGCCCAGGCCCGTCTGCTGTGCTTCGGGCTGTCCACCTCCCCTCCCCTCCCCTCCCCGTCCGCTGATCCTGTCTGCTGAGGCCTAACTTCACGGTCGCAGCGCCGACCGCATGCCCTGCTCGCCTCTCGCAGCTGGGTGATTTCTTCACGGTGTCGTGGTGTTCGATGCTCTGCGGCATCAGAGACGCTGTTGCTATTCCCCTCGCTCTCGCCCGTGATGGTTCCATCGGGAGCTGAGTGAGTCCTGGGCATGAGCTTTCCCCACCTGCGAGGCCCCGTCCTGCAGCGGTGACAGCGTCTCCAGCTTCGGGGCCCTCTGCTCTGTGTGGGGCTTTGCAGGTTGTCCCTCTCTCAGGGATTCCTTTTCCATTTTCAGAGCAGTCATATATTAAGAGCACGTTCATCGCGGTGCTTTTTCTATAAATCTAAAACTGTTTGAAAAAGTGAGGTTTACTTTTAAAAAGGCTGTCTGTGGCACTTGACCCGTATCTGGTGGCACCGCTTGGTTGGGGGCTCCCAGAAGCCCAGTGGCACCATCTGTCCCCACTTCCTGGCCCTTGGTGGACATCAGGTGCCCAGCAGTGACCTTCGCTTCTCCTTGGCCACTGGGCCTGGAGTCGCTGCGGGCCCTGTGGGTAAGTGCTGTGGGGGAGTGTCCAGTGCACTCTGCTCCACCTGCCAAGATCTGGTCACAGGTGGGACAGGAGGTGACCTACCTCCTTCACATGGATGAAGCTTGCGTTTCATGATTCGTTTTCAGATACTTTTGACAGCATTCCTGACTGCGTGAAGCCTGCCGAGTGACCACTCATGCTCCCTAGAGAAAAGACTGCCTTTCATGTCACCCAGACTTATACCATGGCCAGGGCATGGCCAGGGTGGCCCTGGGAGTGAGGTCACAGTGGGCAGGCGCTGTGTGCGGGGTCTGAGGAGGTGAATACCCCGTGACACATGCCACTGTGGCCAGGGTGCGGGGTGCTGGCTGGGCCCAGGGTGGCTTGAAGCAGCAGCTGTCAGGACAGGAGAGCAGGCTGGCCGCTGGGGGACAGATGTCACCCTGGGGAGGGCAGGGTTTGCAGTGGCTGCATGGAGAGGGCAGGAGGCGGGGGATACCACACACCCAGTCTCACACTTCACACCTTACCCGGCACCTTGGCTCCCCTGGGGAGGGCGGTGGTGCCTCCTGGCTGTGGCTTCTTTCCCTTGGTCACCTTCGTCTGGGGAGATGTGGGGGGCCCTCTAGACCTCAGTTGTTTGCATTTGTACCAGAGCAGTCCTAAGCCCCCAGTGGCCTCCGTGGCTCAGGGGTGGCCCAGGCTGAAGGAGGTGGCTGGGTCAGAGTCTGGCTTTCCTTGCGTGCTGGCCTCTGCCCACCTGTTCCCTGGACCAAGGAGAGGCCCTGAGCGCCAGTCTCCCTGCGAGGTCCTGGCTGTCGCAGGAGAATGGGAGGCCTGGCTTGGGAGGCCACCGCAGGCCAACCAGAGAGTGCGCTACAGGAGCTGAGGGCGCGAGGGCAGCGTGGGCCATGCTGTTGGGGCACCAGGCATCAGACAGCTGGGAGCCTCAGTGCCTTGGCGCACGCTGCCTTCCCAGCCAGGACCACAGCCAGGGCCAGGCCTGCTCCTCCTGCACCCTCCTGCTCCTCTCCTCCCACAGGGGCGCTTGGCGCCCTCTGCCTGTGCCGCTGGGACACCCGCCTCCCTTGACCTGGCTCTTCAGATTCCTGTCCTTCTGGGTCCTGGTCCAGGATCACTCTGCCTCCCTGACAACCTGTGACCACTGTTCTGGGCGCTCCTCCTGTGCCCAGGTCCCACGCCCTCCTCAGACCAGCTCAGCAGCCCTGCCACGCCCACCCACCCGGAGGCCAGGTTTCCCGCAGAGCTGCTGTCTCCTGAGCTTCGGCCCTCAGGCTCTGCCCAGTGCCCACCATGGAGGCCTGGAGCTCCCTTCCACCTGTAGGTGCAGCTGGGGCACCACTCTCCCGGCAGCAGCCTGTGCTTTCTTCCTCAGGCCCAGGTCTGGCCCTGGGGGATGGGGGTGATGGTGGGCACTGAGTGGGGCAGTGCTGGTGTGGGCGTCCGTGCCCTGCGGAGGTCACCTGGAGGCTGATGGGCACTTCAGGAGCCCACAAGCTCACACAGGTCCCTGAGTCACTGAGGCTCTTCCCAAGGCTGTGATGTGAGACACGCTGGGATTCTTTTCACATGAAAATGACGGCGACTTCCTCCTTGCTGGGGCTGGCGGGCGGGGTTGGCTCAGGAACTGGGAGCCAGGCTTACTCAGCCTCTGGCTCCCTCAGACACCTGCGGGGATCCGTCCCAGCCACCGAGTCCCGCTGGCCTCCATGCATGCGTGCTGTTCCTGATTCTCACGAGGTCTGATTAACTCATGTCTATCTCTCTTTTCTTTCAGTCTGCGACTGTGTCCGATGGGGGTAAGTCACAATTTCTGATGTATATTTTTATTATTTTTAATGAAATTTTCAAGTTGTGGGACTGTCTTTGCTGTGTGACATTTGCATGAAAGATACGTGCTCGCCTCTCTGTCCCCATGAGGGCGGGCCTAGTCGGGTGGGTTTGGGGTGCTTTCAGGCGGCCACAGTGTGTGCCCCGGAAGTTGCTGGGCAGAGAAATGGCGACAAGAAGGCCCAAGTGGCTGGGTACGGGGCACACTGCTGCATGCCTGTATGCAACAAGTTAGAACACGCTTGCTGTTCCCTTGTACAACCAGCTTTTAAACCAGCCAGTTAAGATTTCAAAGCTATTGCTGAATTTGAGCAATTCTGGAAATCTGACTGAGACACTGAGCTCCTAGGTCTCCTTCTTAAGAAGACTGGAGTGGGGGAGCTGAGCACGTGGGATGAAAAGGACCCAGGACTTTCTGTCTTTAAATGAGTCTGTGCACAGGGATTCTTTTAATGGGACTGATCAAAAAAGGAGGTAGCCAGATGTGTCTTATTCCACTTAAGATTCCTTTGATGTAATCTGTTGTTTTAGTTCAGTGATTTTTCTTTAACGTCCAAATACACCTTGCTTTTTGTAGTCCTTGTGCTCAGGAGTTTGCTGCTGTTGTCCCCACCTGTGTCTGTCCTTTGAAGCTGAGTTGCCAATGTCCCTGAAGGCATCTGCATTCTGTTTTCCTTCCTGTGCTGGGGCCGATGACAGGGAGAGGTGCCGGGGCCAGACGGGCATGGGGGTGAGGCTCTGTTACTGTGAGTTGCAGAGGAGCTGAGTGTGGTCTTCTGGGAACTTCCTGTTGTCTCCAGCAGCCCACGACCTTAGTCCCTGGCCGTACAAAGGGCCGCTGTCACCTGGCGGAGCGGCCGTGGGAAGCGGGAGGAGTGCGTGTTGAATTACACACGCGCTAATCCTGGAGCCCAGTGAAGGGGATGGAGGCTGGTGGATGAAAAGCGTTATGTTTCCTGTGTTATTGCAGGGATGGTCCTGTCATTTAATCGGCCTTAAGCTGGGAGCGGAGAAACTTCCTTAATGCGGGAAACAGGCCGCACTCCCCAGCCTGGGATGGAAGCCAGGGCTGCCAAGTTCTGCTCACGCTTCCTGGCCACTCCTTTCTGGTACAAGGCATTTATTTTTCTGGAAATGTATAAACCTGAGAGGTTTTCCTAATCATACATCATCTTTTCTTCTTGTTCTTTTGTGTCGCTGGGGGTCAGTGCAGGGCCTCACCTGCTACCCCTGAGCTACATCCTCAGCCCTTGGTCACATCCCATCTTTTTTTTTTTTTTTTTTTCTGTGGGTACGGGGGGTCGACCTCAGGACCTCGCAGGCCAGCAGGCGCCCGTGCCACGGAGCGATATCACCGGCCCTTTTTTCGTATGTGGGTTCCAGGAGTCAAATTCGGGCCCTCGCGCTTGCCAGGCAGGCGCTTATGCCGCTGAGCCATCTCACCAGCCCACATCACATCCCATCTTTATTTGCCTCTGCAGAGTCTTTTGTCAGGAGGTGGGGGAAGCCCCAGGTGCTCTGTATGGTGTCCGTGTTGTGATTTTTAATCGTTACCCTTTCCAAGCGTGGGAAGCCCCTGCCTCCCAGCCCCTCCGGCTCCCTGTGCCCTTTCTGAGGAAGTGGTGCCCTGGCGTGGGTTCCTCTGCCTCTGGGGCTTTCCACCCTCCACCCCCTTGCCAGGCCCCTGGGCGGCTGGGGAGCAGCTCTCTTCCTGGCAGAGGCCGGCCTTGGTAGGGTGTCAGGGAGGGTAGACTCAGCTGCTCCACAGGGCCATGTGGGTTTTATTCAGTCACCTTTCACTTTTATTGTTTTCCCAATTTTAGTTTCTTTTCTGATTATAAGAGTAAAAGGAAAATTCTCTGGGCTCGGTATGGTGGTGCACTCCTGAAATCCCAGCCCTCGGAGGCAGAAGGAGTAAAAGTTTGAGTCCAGCCTGCACCCCTTAGCAACTTAGTGAAGACCTCTCTCAAAAAATAAAATAGAGGGCCGGTGAGATGGTTCAGCGGCATAAGCGCCTGCCTGGCAAGCACGAGGTCCTGAGTTCGACTCCCAGAATCCACATACGAAAAAGGGGCCCATGATATCCTCAGTGGCACGGGTGCCTGCTGGCGCACGAGGTCCTGAGGTCAACCCCCGGTACCCACAGAAAAAAAAAAAATAGAGGGCCGGTGAGATAGCTCAGCGGCATAAGCGCCTGCCTGGCAAGTGCGAGGTCCTGAGTTCGACTCTTGGTACCCACATACGAAAAAAGGGCCGGTGATATTGCTCAGCGGCACGGGCATCTGCTGGTGCGCAAGGTCCTGAGTTCGACCCCCAGTACCCACAAAAGAAAAAAAAAAAAAAAAAAGAATGAAATAAATTTTTTAAAAAGGACTGGAGGTGTAGCTCAGTGTGAAAGCCTTGGGTTCAATCCCGAGTGCCACACACGCACACACACAGAGGTTGGTTATCTGGCTTAATGGCCGTGTTGATTCTAGGGGGTCTGTATATTATCTGCCATTGTGTGTATAGGAGGGGACACTGATCACGTGAGGTCACCCACCCCCGGGCTTAGGCCTGGAGGAGAACAGTTCCCACCCTGCAGCAGAGCCCCAGCTCTGCGGACACCAGCGCTGACCCAGGCCCCCATGCACCCAGGTGCTTGTTGAGGGGCTGGGCGGGAACTGCATGCAAACGGCCATCTGAGGCTCCTGCGGGCTGGGAGCTTTGACCTGGCCACCTTGGTGGGCAAATGCACCTTACAAGCCAGCAGGGCCCAGCAGCTCGGGGAGCAGCCCGTTCCCTCCCCCACCCTGACCTCGTGTCCTGTGCTGTGACGAGCAGGGCGCTCACTATCTGTCTGCCGGCGCCCCTGAGGAGACTTGACTCCTTCACTGTCGCCACACCACACAAGGTGCTTTACTACACGCTCTCCCCACCTGCTCTGTGGCTTTCGGCCATCACTGTCACGGTGTCTCTATTCCCCCTGGGAGAGGGGCCGAGGGCACGGATTCTGGCTCCAAGGAGGAATAACATCCGAGCTTTGAGAGGCTTCCCCTGACCGGCTCCTGGGCTGTCACCAGGGATTGTAAGTTGTTAGGAGCAGTAAAGCCCGCTGGTGTGTGGTGTAGTGGTAGAGCGCGCTCCTGGTGTGCTCGAGACCCTGCGTTTCATTCCTAGCCCTGCAGAATAAATAAATAAATAAATAAATCAATGTACCTACACGAAAGCGCAGCCTTGCCATTGCTGATGAGGAGCGAGTCTGCCGGTCCTGGGCATGGTGCAGGCTGCTGGCAGGTGCCTGCCAGAGGTCACAGCTTCTCAGTGTCCCCCCCTCAGCTCCCGAGCCCTTGGTCCTTATTCTTGAAAGGAGGTTTCCTGCATCGCTGTGTGGACAAGTTTTAGGGTTACCTCCCCCATGAGGAGACAGGCAGCAGGTAAAGGCAGAGAGAAAGCCTGCTCCAGCATCATCGTTTGCACACGCAGGGCACATGCTGGCCTTGCGGACTGGGCACTGTCCGTGGAAGGCTGGGGGTGCCTGGCCAGCAGGGGTGGTCTCAGCATGCCAACGGCCCTCCCAGCCCACGGCCAGCTGGGGTCACCTGTCAGGCCAGGTGTGAGGTCCCACCCAGACAGCGGGGCAGACAAAAGTGTGAGCCCCAGCAGCCTACCAGTCACCACCGTGACAGGTGAAGCAGCCCCTGCAGTGATGGCGCTCCTGAGCCACCCGCCCCTGCAGTGACTGACCCATGATGAGCTGGAGGAAGGTGTCTGGAGTGGTGGTGGCTCTCGCAGGACAGGAGGCGTCTTCTGGAGTTGAGAAGTGCAGACGCCAGCAGGGAGCGCCACAGGCACAGTCCCCTGTGACAGGGGAGTCAGCAGGTGGATGTGGCTTTGGGGGCTCCATGGTGTGCCCATAGGTCCCCTCTTCCCGCACTTTCCCCGCTGGCCAATCTTGTGCTCAGTGTCCCTCCAGGCCTGCGGGCCCTGTAGCCTCCCGATCTCATGTCTTCAGCTGGACACCCCAGCTCTGCCCCAACTGTACCCCATGCCCCAGTGCCATTCTGGGATCCCCATGCAGGCCTGGCCTCTGCCTGCCCCATTGTTCATTCTCCTCTGCTCTCCTAGGGCCACAGTACCCCCTCCACCTGCTCAGAGCCGGCCCTGTCCCCCACCCTGGTCTCTGGCTGTCAGCGAGCTCCTCCCACCTTGTTCCAAGCTCCCTGTTCATTTCTCCCAGCACCACTGCCTGCGGCCAGCCCTTTTCACTGTTTATCTGTGTCCCTGCATGGTCAGCCCCCACTAGAAAGTGACCCGGGTGAGGCCGGTCCTGGTGATGTCAGGGCCGAGTGTAGTGGCGGCTCGAGCACTGTCTGTTCCGTAGGTGACTGAATCTGGTGTGTGGCCCCCAGCAGACGCCAGCCAGGGCACTGCAGCAAGTCCCTGAAGGTTAAGTCAGTGGCCTTTGGAGACACTTTCCTTTAAGCAGTGAAATGTTCTCAACAAACTAATCGGTCAGCCTTGGCAGAATCCCATCATGGAAAACAGGCAGGGACACAGACCTGCCCTTTCTGGGTGGGTGAGGGGCTCGGGTTTCGGTTGTCCCCACCCTTCCCTGGTGGGCCACACAGAAACTGGCCACCATTTCTTTCTAAGCCTCTCTTCTTGGCCTTGCCCCCTTCATCCTGTTCTTGTAAGCATGGCAAGAGACTGCCTTCTGGCCCTCTCCTCCCATGTGCGTGGGCGGAAGACAGACACGCCCACAGCCACTTCCCTGGCTCCTGCTTAGCCACGAGGCTGTCGTGGGCGGGCCGTGTTTGGCACTGTTCCCAAAGGACATGTTGAGTAGGAAGTGAGAAGGGAAAATAGGCACAGGGGTCGCAGTCTGGAGCTGCAGCCCTGGTCTCCTCGCGCCTGCTAGGCACAGGTGTGAGCTGCCTGGGCTCGGCAGCGGCTGTGTTCCAGATGTGCAGACAGACCTGGCTGCATGGGGCCAGCTGGCCTTCCCTCCCGGGTTTCTGCCCCTGGAGTTCCCACTGGGCACCTGGTGATGGGCAGGCTCCAGGCCAGGTCTGACTGAAAAGCCCTTTCCCATGTCCCGGGGAGATCGCGCTGCCGCTGCCTCTGCCTCTGCCCCTGCCTGTCCTGAGCTTTACAGTCCCTGCTAACCTTGGCTGTAGAAGGGACTCTACTGTTCTGGGGTCTAGGGTGCGGGCAGCCTCTCCCTTCACGTCTGTCCCTGGAGCCAGCAGTCCTCCTGCCCCCTCCACGTCCAGCAGTGCCCCCTGGGCTAGGTGAGATTTGGGGCCCATGATCCAGGCTGGGCCATTGGCATCATCGTCCTGCTCCAGACCTGGGGAGCCCTCTCCACATGCCCATAGGATGCAATGGGCCCTGTCACAGGCCGGGGGGATGTTTGGACTTTGGGTGAGGGCTGGTGAGATGGCTCAGTGGCATAAACACCTGCCTGGCAAGCGCGAGGTCCTGAATTCGGTTCCTGGTACCCGCATAAAGAAAAAAAAAAAAAAGACTTTGGGGGAATTAAACTGCATTCATCTTTAAAATACAGAGCATTATAACCTCTAATATTTTTGGCAAGCGAATTTATATTCTATAAAATTAGGAAGGACAAAGGGAAATGTAAAAGCTTGAGAATAGTGCCATGGTTATTTATATAGCTTTGTTTGGTGAATTCAGATTTTTTTCTCATGAAAAAAACAGTCTGGCCTAATCGTACATTTTCCAGAACGTTTGCCGAGTAACACCAAAGGAGTGTCGATGTGCGCCGTGCCGTGTGAGGGCAGCGGTTGAATGGATCCCACTCTTCGTGGTTTGCTTTGCGACTTGAACATCAGACCCAGAATAGCACAGCGTCCTGCAGGAGCACGGAAAGCCGTGTTGGTGTTCGTACGCACGAGTCACACTGGAAAGGCTGCTGGGGAGCGGGGAGGCTTGCTTTCTACAAGGCACCTCCCAACATACTTCTTTCGAGTTCTACAAGATTTTTAGAGAGAGTTTTTATTGGTAGTTTTATTATGAATTTTCTTTTCAAGCAAACACAGGTTCAAAAGCAATAAAGCCAGTGGCCACGTCCCTTCCTCCTGGATGCGGCACATGCACCTTGGGCGTGTTGGCCCCAGAGTTTATTGGTGGAGTCCCCTCGCTTCCTCTGTCTTCACCCCACCTCCTCCTGAGGACCCCTGCAAGCAGGCACACCCTTCCCTCCTTTAAGTAGCCCGAGCAGCAGCCCTGGCTCAGTCACCACGGTGCTGGAGGGGACTGGGGACCTGGGTCCGGCTCATACTGCCGCTCTTGGGAGCCAGGCACATGTGGGCTCCTTGGGGAGACCCGCAGAGGGCTTGCTTAGTGCTGGTCCCTTTTCCACACATGGGAACTGGGGAGGGGCTCTGTGAGGAGAGAGCTGGCCTCCACCTGCACCACCCTCTTCATTCTTCAGCTGGATCTGGGGACCCAAGTGACAGAGCTGATGGGTGAGGGGAAGACATAGGCATGTTATTAAACTGACATGTGCAGAAGGAGCTGCACGTGTGTAACCAAAGCACGGCGACACACGCCAGCGCCTCTATGAAGGAGACTGGCAAGGGGACCCATGACCACAGCTGGGGTGTCACCAAGAGATGAGCCATGGGCCCAGTAGAAGCACATGGGGCGAGTTCGCTTCAGAGTTCATTCACTCAGGTTCTCCGCCCAGCCCTGGGCTCTGGTGGCCACGGCTGTCATGTGGCCTTGGCCCCTGAGTGGCCTCCCTCCACAGAGGGCCTGCTCCCGGGCCTTGCCCGGTGCATGCCTCTAAGACCCAGCCAGGGCCACAGCTCCTGTGAAATCCCGCAGGCTCTGCCGCCCTGGCCTTCTCTGACCTCCCTGTCTCTGCAGCTCAGGGAGAAGCGGCCCTCGCAGTCCCCTTGCCTGTGCTGCGTGCCAGAAGGGCTATGGGGACACCTAGGGGACCAGAGTGCTCCACTTTCCATGGGGAAGGACAGTCTCCTGATGACAGTGGCCCACCTTCTGAGCATGGTTGCTTCCTACATTCTGGCTTTCTGGTGCTGTGTGGCAGGAGGGAGGCCAGCTCCAGAGAGAGTTCTGGACAGTGTTCTTCTTGGCTAGTTGTGGGGTGTGATTTACAAACCTCAGAACAAAGCTTAGGTCACAACAACCCCTCATACAAAGGGCTCCAGCATTTTCCCATCACTCACAGAGGAAGGCGCCCTTGGAACCCAGGAGGTGTGGGTTCCCCCTGCCCTGTGCCTGGGCTTCCCATAGTCTGGAGGCGGCCGGTAAATGAGTGGCACCTCATTCTGGAATCCTGGCGGTGCCTGCTGCCTGCCTGTTCAGGTGTGAAAAGCCGGAGCATCAGGGTGAAGTTGTGGGACAGAGTATTGAGACCCAAAGGTATCAGAACCTGTCTCCTGCAGACGTCTGCTGTCACAGTGGAGCCCTGCCCCCAGGTCGGAGGTGGCCCCACCGCTCTCCCAGGAGACGGTTTGGGTCTCCCCCAATCACCCCACTGCTGAGCAGGAAATTGGGGTTGCTCATCTTGCAGAGGTCTTGGTTTGTCCATGTGGTGCAGCACTGGAGACCTGCAGGGGTGTCCTTAGGCTGAGCAACACTGGATGCTGCCTGCCTTGGGCCTTGCTCGATGCCATGTCTCCAGCCCTCACTGTGTCCTGCTGGGGGTGCGGTGGGCATGGTGTGGCCCGTCTGCAGTTAGTACCCAGGCAGGCCATTTGGGAGGGACATGCCTCTGTGCCACGTGCTGGCAAGAGCGCCACCCTTTGCTGGAGAAGTCTTGTGCCCGGGGACTGGGGTGGAGATGTGGGCAGGGATGCGGGAGCGAGCGGAGGAGGCCTGTCACCGCTTCTGCGTATGTGATCCAGGTCAGTTCAGACGCCCTGCCTTGTGCTTGCTCCCAGGACTGGAAGGGCAAGGTGGGCACTGACTGGTTAGGTCAGGAAGCAGTGCGTGCTTGAGGGAGTGAGTGCACCAGTGTGGGCTGGGCTGGGCTGCAGGGCTGGTCGCTAACCTCCCGGTGGCGTCCTCCCGCTAGCAGCAAAGCTCTGTGACCATGGTTTGTCCAGCCCTGTGGTGCTAAAAGCTTTTATACAAATGCCTTAAAATGCCAAGAGTAGCCAAATCTGCGAGACTGACTTAATCTGTTGTCTCGCAGCATGGAAATGGCGCTCTTTTGGGCTCGCATTCATGAGGGGCAAGCGGCTCAGCCAGTGCCGGCTCCCCGAAGGATGCACCAAGCTCCTGAGCTGCGGCCAAGAGTGGAGCCCCAGCCCCACATGCACTGCGCCCTGGGTTCCATCCCCAGCACCGCGAGTGAGCAAGCAAGCAGCAGGACGTGCCAGGGTGGCTGCGAGGAAGGTGCCTGGCTCCTGCATGTGTCCTGAGGTGGCCAGGAAGCAGCTCCCAGGGCACCCGCTGCCCCTCCTGCCCGCTGGGCACTGTACATGGTCTCCATCCCCAGTGTTCTGTCTTTCCACCCACTCAGTGAATTTTGCGTGTGTCGCAAAATTCTAGGTGCCAGGGCACAAACAGGAGCACACACGCACGGTCCCTGCCACGTGTCTGCCGCATGGGCCCATGGGCACGGGGCTGTCCCCACCAGGCTTGGCTGCCTCCCTGTGCTACGGTGACAAGTCTCAGCGCTGCGTCTTGGCCAGTGTGAATGTGTCAAACGTAGACAACATCTGGAAAGGAATGTAGATAACAAATGTCTAATTAGAACACTTAATTGATATCATTATACAAAATTACACTTTACATGGAACTACGCTAATTTAGAAAGGCCTTTCTTTTCTTCTCACATTTCATGATACTGTTTTGTTCACTTCAGACACATTTTTGTTACAACTGTTCTCCAAGTAATGAGAACTTTTTTTTTCTTTTTCGGAGGCAGGGTCTTGCTGTGTAGCCCAAGCTGGCTGCAAACTCTTGGCTGTCCCGCCTCAACCTCCTGAGTGCTGAGATGATAGGTGTGCGCCACCGCACCCAGCCGAGAACGTTTTACTGAAGAGCAACTGACACACTGTCAGCGACACAGGGTGGGCGCCCCTGCACTGCCGGCACCCAGGTGGCACCCGGAGACGGCTGCTCACCCGGCGGTGGATGCCTTGCCTGGGTTTGCCTAGTCGTGCAGTGCACCGTGTGGTGCTTGGGGTCTTTCCTTAGCATTAGGCTGCGCACCATGTGCGCATCAGAGCTGTTGGCTCTTGGTGCTATGTCCCATTCCGTGACTTTCTCCTGGGGACAGCCTCTGGGCTGGTCCCCCCACCCCGCCTGGCACGCTCGCACAGGTCCTCCAGGCAGTCTGTGCAGCCTGCTCGCAGTCCTGCCAGCCACCCATGCACGTGTGGGCACTGGCTTGCGGCTTGAGTTGCAGTCCTCTGACAGCGGGTACTGGAGCACTTTGTCACTGTCGTCGGCCATCCGAGCATTCTCTTTGTGAAATGCCTCTTCAAGAATGTGCTTGCTTTTCCCTTAGTTTGTCTGCCTTTCCTTATTCATTCATAAAAATCTTAAAACTGTGAACTGTGGAGTGTGGACTCATGTCTGTGGGTGGGCCCATATTTGGGGTTACGTTAAATGGAGTTTGTGAGTGCAGGTCCCTTCTACAGTAACCTCTTCATTCATGACCTCCAGCTCCTAGATAACCCACTGGTCGTTTCCGTTAGAGCAATGTGTTTTATATCCTTTTACAGCGTTCTTTGCCCTGCCTAAGACCATGAAGGTAAAACCATTTTTTGTTTTTTTTTTAATTTGTGGTCCATTTGGAATGATTTTTTTTTTTCCCCCCGACCTGGGGATTGAACCCAGGGCCTTCACACCGAGCTACATCCAATTTTTTATTTTGAGACAGGGTCTCGCTAATTCATTGAGTTGTCTAAGCTGGGCTTGAGCTTTCGATCCTCTTGCTTCAGCCTCTCAGAGTACTGGGGTTACAGGCATGCACCCCCCCACACACCTGGTCTGGAATGGATTTTGTATGTATGGGGTGAGTCAGGGGTGAGATTTTCTTTTTAATGTAGTGAAAAAAATTGAGCAGGTCCCAGCTCGATGTGTTTCAAGCAAGACTTGAAACAGCGCCTGTATCAGGTCTTCTTCCATCTGTGACTCTGTCTCTGCCTCCTGTCCATCACTGGGTCAGGCCTTCAAGCTGCGGTCACGATCACTTTGTATCTGCGTGACTCTGTGTGATGTAACCCTCACCGTGCTCATCTCAAGATGGTGTTGGTCATTCCTGGCCCTCGCGTTGCTTCGTACGTGGTGGAGCCACTCTCTGAGTTGCTGGGTGCTTTCCAGACTATCTGAGTTGGCTGAGGTATCATACTTCCAGAATCTGAGCTGCTTCCACCGGGAATGTCATCTCAAGCCACAGGTAGCTCCTGACAGATAATAACTGGGTTCCCAAACAGCTGCAATTGTGCGTTCGTGACTCCCATTGTGTGGCCACTTACTGTCTTGAGACAGGGCCCCCCGGAGTGAACCAGAGCTCAAGGGAGCAGAAAGAACACCAAGGTTAAGAGCATTTGGGTGACAGAAGGAAGGATTACACCCAACAGAGCTGAATAAAGGTGTTGCTTCAAGTCGTGCTTCAAGTACATGGAGCTGGGACACCCGGGGAGAGCATGCTGCTTTTCAAAAGCGTGTGGGACGTTTACCAAAATAAAGGAAATTATAGCATCCAGATCATATCTACCAACAGCAGTGCAGTTAGAGACAACAGTCACAAAAAGATAAGCAATAAGAGCCATACATTTGTAAGTTTAAAATCGTAATTCTAAATAATGCGTGGGTCAAGGAACAAATTAAAAGGGAAATTCTAGTGCAATTTGGAATTGTTTACCAACACCAGTGGAATGTTCCCTAAGCGGTTTTTGAGAGAAAATTTTGAAGCCTTAAGTGTATATGTTAGAAAAAACTTTGAAAACATAGGAAACATTCAATATAAGAAAATAGGAAAAAAAATAAATGCAAATTAAGGATAAGGGAATAAGGATGAAAACAGAAATTAACAAAACGGAGCACAAAATAAATAGGATATAACTAGTTAATAACACCGGAAGCTAAGCCTTTGGCAAGGATGATAAGGGATTGAGGGAGGAGGAGAAAGCGCCAGGCGTGGGAAGAGTCCTGAGTGTAATACAGAGCAAGCGGAGTTCTGGGGAAACTCTTGAGCGGTTATAGTGAAATACATTTGATTACCCAGATCCACTGGACAACTTTTAGGAAAGTACGGATTATCAACTTGGCCTAAGAAGTAGAGAACAATTAGATAAGTCAGTAGGGGCTGACACGATGTGGGATCAGAGATCCGTCCCTCGCAGGCGCCGTGCCCGAGCCAGTTCACAGGCGGGAGCACCCGTCAGCCAGGGCTGAGCAGTGCCGCCGTGGCAGGTGCTCCTCCCGCCCCGCCCAGGGCTCGTGGCTATCACAAAGCGGGAGTTGGTTTCTCCTCCTGCAGTCTGGTCGCTTCCCTCCCAGCCAGGCTGTTGGAGCAGATCCACAGGGGGCGCTGCAGCCCTGGGACGACACAGCAGAGCTGGACAGGGGCCTCCGGTGCTGCCCCTCTGGAGGGCACACATCACACCAGGCACATGGTGCCAGCCTGGCCACAGGACTGGTGGCGGGAGCGGTCATCTCCCGCGAGAGGCCGCAGCACTGGGCACACACGGTGGAAGACGGGAGCCACTCGGCTCGTTTGCAGAGGCTTGAAGGAAAATGCCCTAATGTTCAGTTGCCCTCGCATTCCTTACATAAACCGCACTTCTTGAGAGGCCCTTTTAAAGACACTGGTGGGTGCAGTTTGCTGATATTTCTCTAGGAAGTTTCACATCACTCATCAATGTGAGTAGGCAGTAATTTCGTATTCTCAGTTGTCCTCATCCGCTTTCAGATTTTGGGACAAATGACCATTTATGGATTAATGTTATTGGATTGCTGTCACGTGCGTGGAGCACAAGTCACAGCAGTCCTGCGAGGTCAGTGCAGGGTTCTCTCGGTGGTTTGTGGGAGGTCAGAGGCTCATGTTACCCAGGAAGGAGTGGCGTCCTGTGGAGTCAGCACACCCTGATCACCATGCTCACAGAGGCCTGCGCTCCATGCACTGTACAGAAGGAGGAGCAGGCGGGTGCAGCGACTCCCACCGCAGTGCACAGCTCCGAACCCACTCCGCAACTGCCCTGTGGTCCAGGGGACCCAGGCTGGCAAATCCAGAACGGAGCTGGTGTGGAGGAGACGTTGGTCAGTGGTGCACGCCCGCCTCGGAGAAGACGCAGGAAAGCTCATGGACCACGGTAGTGGACCAGCCTTGCCTGGCAGTCCTCACATGAGCTTGAAGCTCAGAAAACCTGAGTATGGCAGGCAGGAGGGCACAGTGCTAGGGCTGGGTGCCGAGCCACTGGGGAGGTGGCTGACCTGTGACCTCGTGCGCAGGCCCTGTACAGGGGACCCGGGACCTGCAGGCAGCCAGGGTGTTTGGAACCCAGGTTTAAATCTCTGGCTTTTTAAATGTGGCTTGATACTGGGAGTCATAAAAGGTACGAGCATTGCATTGTGCTTAGCTCTGCACCTGGCATGGCACGTGACCTTTATTTAAGTAATGTGACAGTGTAACCATCTCAGAAAGTCCAGGCTGCATGAGTGCCGTCTCACCAGAGACGCCTCAGCTGGCGCACCTGCAGTGGGTCTGCTCTGTCTCTTAGTACTACCTTCATCTTAAAGGGTGGGCTCTGAATGCCACCCTTGCTGGAGGAGGCCATCCTGCTGTCCCTTGTGGCTTTATACCCTCAATGGCCCTGTCCTGTTGGGGACATTGCCTTTCCTCAACCCCTCCCCCCACAGTGCACCCTGCATGCACCGCTCTCAGGCTGCGTGTCCAGAATCCTGTGTGGTGGCCCCACCCTGGCTTTTAGGGACAGTTTAGGACCACGACTGAGCCTGCACTTGGACTTCTTCAGTAGGCGGCATCCTTGGCAGGGCCAGGCCACCCTGGCAGCTCTTCCCTTCATGAGAGCAATCTTCATAACACATAAGTGTTTTATTCATCAAAATGAGGTAAGTCGGTTTCACAAGGGAGGTAAGTCAGGGTGGTGAGCCTACGGCACGTGTGCAGCCGCGGGCTGTTTGTCATTGAGAGCTCCGAAAGGTTCACCATCACTGAGTTATGTAAGTTCTTTCCAATGCAAGCCCACGTTGTGAGCAAACTCAGTAGGGCTCATTCTGGAAACGTGTGCATCCCTTGCTAGGGAGTCCCAGTTGATGGCTCTGAGCCTGGAGTTCTGAAAGTGCAATGTGGCTGTCCTGCCCCCTGAGACACTTCCCACGCTGACCCTCTTCTGTTGCGTCCTGCCCCCTCCTGCAGCCTCGCGGGCTCCGCTGGCATTTGCCCCATCTGCTTGGCATTTCGCACGCAGAAGGGCCAGTGTCTTCAGGCATGGAGAGCTTGTCTTGCTGGGCTCTGCCAGGACGGCTGAAGAGCCGAGGTTCTGGTGCTGCCTCAGGGAGACCCAGAGTAGATTTCCTCCACCAGGGCTGGGGTTTACTCCAGGCTGTGAGGCTGCCGTCAGTGTGCTGCTGTGGAGGCACCCCAAGAACTGTCTGGCCCTGCTCTGCCCTACTAGCTGGGAAGCGCCAGGGAGGCGCTGGGGCAGCTCTGGGGAGCCTGTGGCTTGTGCCCTGCTTCCACCTCCCACTGCACCAACTTCAGGCAGGTCAGAGCGTCCAAGACTCACGACTCACCTGTAACTTGGGCCAGTCAAATTAGACCTATGGCTTCTCAGCGTCATGCTGAGGAGCTGCCATCAGGCTTAGGAGCATTTCACTCTGCCCACAGATGAGCACAGAGCCGGGCTGCAGTGGACTGCAGTCTGTCGCTCCTCTGCCACTGCCCCGCTGGGTCCCATGGGGTTGCTCGGGAGGAGGCCTCGCTGCTTGCAATGGGGAAGCATTGCCCAGTGAGGAGTCAGGGTGAGGCTGTGTGCTGAGACCCGAAGCCGGCTGCTGGGGTTCTAGCGGGTCTGGGGAGGGCAGCGTGGTGGGTGCGCTTCGTTACACAAGACAGCTTCTGCTGTGACCCCAGTGTTCAGACACAAAGTCCGGGTCTCCCCACCCCACCCTGTCGAGGAAACCAAGGCACAGAGACTGCCGAGGCCGCGTGATTGGTCAGTGTGGCACCCAGAGCCTGAGGGTCCTCTGGGCTTCTGTCCCACTCAGTTCTCGCAGAGCCATGTTTTGCCAGGTTGGTGGCCTTGATGCAGGTGTCTGCAAGGTCTGCTCCTGTGAGGTGAGCAGGTCCCCTGGAGCTCCAGCATGGGTGCCACAAAGCGGGCGACAGGGTTCAGCAAGGTGTGCACCTAGGTCTTTTATTTCAAAAGGAACAGTAGTGAGGCATGGTGCCACACACCTGCATCTAGCACTCTAGGAGGATGAGGCAGGAGGATGGCAAGATTGAGCCTAGCCTGGGTAACTTAGTGAGACCCTATCTCCAAAAAAAAGGCTGAGGTGGTTCTGTGTGAAGGCCCTGGGTTCAATCCCAAGTACCATAAAAATAGATAGATAGGTAGATAGCAAAGGACCCGGAGGCAGACCCAGAGCACCAGTTGGGAGGCTGTGTCTGGCAGTGGTGTGGGTCGTGCGCCGGGGGCCTTAGTGACTTCCTTTGTGCTACACGCTGGGCAGATGAGGGGAGACCCAAGGATGAAGGGCTGGTGCCCATAGCTGGGCAGGGAGTTCCTGGCATGGGAGGGTGAGCACATGCCTGCTGCCGGGTGGCCTTGGAGGTGTTGGTGTCCCCTCCTGGCTCTGTCCGGGGCCTGATGGCGAAGCCCCTCAGCAGCCTGCCCAGATTCTGCAGGCGACTAGATGGGGCTATGGGTTTCTGCAGGACAGCACACGCTGAGGACACGTCAGGACACAGGGACTGCCTGGCAGGAGGTGCGGGCAGCCACGGGGGCATGTGTGGAGTATAAGCAGGGACTAACTTGAGCAGGAAACCCGCGGCATCTGTGTGACGTAAACAAGTGAACTAATGATGGGGGGTGTCTTTACCACAGAATCCAGCTGAGAACGGAGGAGAAGCAGATGCGGGAGAAGCCAGCAGTGGAAGCCAAGAGCAAGGACATGGGGGAGGAGGAACAAGGCCTTTTCCGTCTTGGGCTGGGCCCTTATCCAAAGCCCTCGGGCCCTGAAGCTCAGGGTCCAGCTTCACCTCTCACAGCCCTGGGAGAACCGTGGGGGAGATGGACACATGTGGGCCTGGATGGGAGTGGGGTCCCTGCTTTTCTGATGTCACGACAGTGGGGGAAGACGACAGCACTGCACGGGTCACCTAGGAAGGGGCCTCCAGTGTGGTGACGGTACCACGCTTCCTGTGCACCCCATGTCATCCTGGTTCTAGCGAACTGGGCTCAGGTGCTCCGAGGACCGCTGGCTGCCTGGCGACATCGCATCTTCATTCTGGTCCTCCAGCCCCATGACACTCCTGCCAGCGTCCAGCCAGGGTGAAGCCCAGGCTGTGGTGGAGCTGTGCTGGTGGAGGCCTCTGCCCTGCCCACTTCCTGTGCCCCATGAGCTGTGGGGTGCCTTGGGTGCTTGGAAACTGGAGGTCAGGAAGTGTGTCTGTGGGTAGAAAGGGAGGCCCGACTGAGCTGGGCTTTGTTTCAAACTGTCCAGGATTTTTCCCGTAGGAAGTGTTGCGATCGATGTAGTAACATCTTTCCACGAGAACTGCCGTGGCATGTAAGTGGGGTGAGCGGTGTCCACGTCCACCCAAGCACCTTCAGATACAGTATGGTCAGTAGACTGTGGCCCCGGAGCCACACTGGGGCCCCTGCCAGCTTGGGGATACAGCTTTATTTGGACACAGCCATGCCCTTCTGTCGGAGGCGTCTAATGTGCTTGTACAATCGCCACAGGTGTGGCATCTGCTGCTCTGATGTCTGTGGGTCTTCTGACCCTGGACACCCTGGGGCTCTGCTCAGGGGTCAGCCCTGCTCGTGCAGTGGGCCGGTAGTCAGCTCCCTCCCTGGACATGCTGGCCCTGCAGGCTGTGTGGCCTCCAGGGCTCCGCGGGCTCGTCACCATGGGGCTCATTTTCCTTCAGAAGTGGTTCAGCTCAGTCCAGTCGCTTCTTATATAACTTAGGTCCTGAGATGGTGCTGCTGTTGGCGATCACCTTGTTGAAGAGCTAGGTTTCTGGTTATGGGATTCAGACTTTGCAGAGTTCAGATACATGGGGAAATAATATTTGAGAAGCCTTGTAATTGTTTTAAGCGGCCCTAAGTACTTATTTTTTCCTTTTCCTCTGCTACTTTAATAAAGAACAAGATGCCAAAAGGGGCTTCATCCCCGGCACGCAGGCCTGCAGGCCGAGTACGTGGCCACTATGGCTGCGCCGCCGACTTGAATAATTGAGGCCGGCTTGGCAGCGGGCAGGAACAGTGAATTATGCATGCGTCCTCCAAGGCTCTGTGCGTGCGCTGCGGAGAGCCCAGGTGCGGCTCCTCTCCCCTCCAAGCACCCAGGAAGGGCCAGGGCTGCCTTTGTCCACTGGGTGCTGGGGCCCTGCAGAAGCTGCGGTCACTTGTCCTCCCGGGAAGGCTGAGCTAAGGAACAATGTCCCTGCGTGTGGCCCGAGCCTTTGCCCGGGGCCGCCCGGGCTGAGCCGCTGACCGGGTATGGACTCAGAGGGGTGGTTTACGGTGAATGGTTGGAAGTATTTGGTTAGATGGCATCACAGTGGCTCTTATCGGCTGTACCCAGGTAAAGTCCCTCGTCCGTCTGTCACCTTGTCATGGTTGTCAGGGCAGGCTGACTGTGCGGCCCTCAGGTATGTTTGCCTCGCGGGTGGGGGCCGGCACAGGCCGAGCCTGTGTGGTGCTGTGTGGCTGGGAGTCCAGGTGCTGCCACTTGTCCCTGTGGGCTCAGAGTGGGGCAGGGTGCTGGTGAGATGGCGATGGGCTCACTGCAGACGTTCATCTCGGGGTCACTGCCAAGCTCGTAATGTAGCCTACACGGTGAGCCTATACCGTGAATGTGGCAGCGTTTCCAGTTTTCAGCAGATCTGAAACAGACTTTTAAAACTTTCTGGAAAAGCGGTTGCTTAGTGTGCATGAGGTCTTGGGTTCTCCAGCACCTCAGAAAAAGAGAAAGGAGAGGAAGGAAAGAAGGAAGAAATGAAGGGAGGAAACTTTCTTGTGAGGACAGCATTTCTTTGACTCATGGTCAAGTGCAAGAAAAGCCCCATCAACGACCAGAGCTGAAGTGCTCTCTGAGGGCGGTGGTGGGGACCTGTGGTGCGCGTGCCACAGAGGGCTGTTTGTATCGTTGAAAGCTCTGAAAGGTTCGATGTCGCTGGCCTAGGTGATGGTGTTTCCTGGGTATCTTTTCTCCTCAGGTTTAGAATAAAGTGTGTGGTTTTACAAAAATGCTTAACCCTGAGGGTCGGCAGGTGACTCCAGGGCACGGTGAACCTCAGAACAGGAGTTTGCCTCCTGGCCTGGCTGGCATCTGGGGTGGAGCCGTGGCTCTGTGAGGAATCCCACTGCCTCCGCGAGCCAGGCACAGCTGCCCTTCCGTGGCATGCTGCTCTCCATGCGAGCGAGCAGTCCGGAGCCAGATGTGCGTTGGGATGCCAGCTGTTGTGCGTGTCAAGGAGGGACTGGGTTTCTGTGTGTGTCGTGCACTGCCGAGCAGAGGTGCTGAGATTTTGGCCCCATACGAGCACCTCCTGCCTCAGCCTCTGCAGGGGTCTCTTCTACTCATATGTTTTCTCTCCCACAAGTCATGGGTGCAGATATTGTTCAGAAGGAGCTCTTCTGATGGAAGAGTTCTGTGTGGCCATTGCCACGGAGCCAGCGCTGCCTCCGCCTGCCCATCTTGACGTGTGCATGAGGCCTGCAGATGCGACTGTCCTCGCAGGCAGCAGCCCGGGTGTTGCTCCAGCACCCTTCTTGCAGCCTTCCCACAGGCCCCAGCGTCAGGGAGGAGTCACCAGCGGCCCCTCGGGTTACAGGCAGGAGGAGCTGAGTCTTAGGTGTCCAAGGGAGGTGGCTGCTCCTACCTGGGGCGGCCTGCCCACCTGTCGGGGACGGGCTCATTTGCAGCTGAAGTGGCTGATGTCTCACCTGAGCAGGTCCCTGTACCCTGGCCTCTACACCACCCTGTGCTCTCCCCTGTCATTCTCACTGCCTGAGGTGGTTTTCTGGGGGCTCTGCCCCCCTTTACGTGACATCCGTGCCCAGGATGCCTGAAAGCCAGGCTGACCTGCACCTGGCCACTGTGCAATTTCACAGTGCGGGGACACCTGTGCGAAACGGAGCCCAGCACACCAGACCTCAGTTGATTACTTTTTCAACCATGGTAAAGTGTCTTGATAGACTTTCAAGTTGTTGGTATTGAGGTGTTTTATGAAGTCCTTAGTATTTGCCAAGTCATGAGTTTAGTCAATATACAGATTGTCTTTCACTTACATATTCAATCAGCATCAACTCATTCATTCCACAAATGCAGCACCTCCTACCGTCAGCAGCTGGGTAAGAGCCAGAGCTGCCTCAGGCAGCTGGCCTTGGGCTGGGGGACAGACGGAAGCCCAGATGTGTGGGTGCGGGGCTGGGGTGGGGCTCCCTGGGGAACAATGCTGGAGGAGAAGTGTGCGGCCTCGCACTTCCAGAGCTTTTAGAAACAGTATTTCATTTTGTGAGGGTTACCTCACTTATCAGCACAAAGCACAGTAGGTTGTGACACTGTCACTGGCACTTGGGTGCCCAAGGTCTCATGCTGGGCAGTGTGAGTTCCGGTCCTTCTACCCAGCTCTTTGTTTTTCAGGTCCCGTTACCTCTTCCTGGGCTGGCACTGGCGGAGCCCCGTGGGTCTGGACACCACTGGCCCCTGGTCCTTTGTGTGGATTTCACATGATCTTATTTTTAAAAATAAGCAGTGGAGGGCCGGTGAGATGGCTCAGCGGCTTAAGCGCCTGCCCGGCAAGCGCGAGGGCCCGAGTTCGACTCCCGGAACCCACATACGAAAAAGGGGCCGGTGATATCGCTCAGCAGCACGGGCGCCTGCTGGCGCGCGAGGTCCTGAGGTCGACCCCTGGTACCCACAAAAAAAAAAAAAAAAAAAAAATAAGCAGTGGACAGAAGGGGGATCCCTCCTAGCTCCATGACTGCATGGTGCCCACTATGTGGCAACCCAGTGTCGGTGCAGCCCAGGATGGTGTCCCCGGCCACCCAGACAAGACCCCACGGAGGCTGGAGGTCCTGAGCCTTCACCCTGGCTTCGTGCAGGGACAGCTGTTTAAGCGCTGGCCTAGGAGTGTGGGGCTCCCGCACGTGCGTTCTGATTGCTCTTTCCACGGGGATGATCAGCGGAGGCTTGTCCAGTGGGCGGGGGGACCTCTTTGCTCAGAGGCCCTGAGCCCCTGGTCTTGGCCAGCCACGTGGCTGTAGGAGGGCAGAGCTTAGGTCCCCTGCAGTGCATGCCCGTGAGGTTGACCTTGTATCCGCCTGTTCCAGGGCCTTGCTCTGCTCAGCGATGATCGATCGCACTCTCCTCTGCCTCCTTTTGGTTGTTCCTCTTTCTCTGCCTTCACGTAGCTGTCCTTACGGGAGGGGAGGCTCCTGTCGGTCTGTGCATACCACGCCTCTTCCCAGCTTCCTGTCCGTCCTTGCTGGGTCAACACAGAGATTCAGATCTGTGTTCTGTTTCCCTCCAGGACATTCCTCACTTGGGAATTTAAAGAACCTCCCAGGTCCTTGTGGTAGTTCTCTGATTTCCTTTTTTGCGCTTAAACCGCTGGGGCATGGGTGTTGAAGGAAGGAGTCCAGCTGGGTTTTTTCAGATGTGGTCTGGTTCCTGTTCCCATGGTCTTAGCTAGGGAGCACCCAGGGTCTCTTCCTGGGCTTTGTCTCCCCTCCCAGGGTGCAGCTGGCTTTGCCCAGCACCCACCCCACCCCTTTGGAGCTCAGTCTGGTGGTCGCAGTGGAGCCAGCCCTGCCTGGTTGCTCTCTCTGCTTGCGCTTCGTCTCCTGTCCAGTTCTGCACGGGAGCCACCCCCCAGCTTGCCCCGTCCTGACTGAATGTCACCGTTAGGAACGGGTCAGCTTACACGTGCACTTAGGGGCCATCAGAGTCTGGGCTTCAGGTCCTGGACATGGAGCCAGTGCAGAGGTGGCCCTGGAGAGGGGGGCACGGGAGATGCGCTCGGGTATGCTCCCATGAGTGTGTTTCGTGCCTCACATGCACAGGTCAGAGCGCTTTCCCTGTGGGGCTGGGATATTGGGAATCTTCGAGGTGGCGTGGTGGACATGGCAGCAGAGTCACTGAGTGCGGCGATGGACCTGTGAGGTCCTTGGTCCCCAGCAATGCTGGCCACACTGGCTGCTGCCTTCCCATTCGAGTGTCCCTGTGGCGAGCTTGGCATCTCCTGGGCGAGCCAGTCAGAGCTGTGTGCCCAGGCCTGGTGGTTCAGAGCAGAACTTGTGAGAATTCAGAGTATGTTATGTAATGGTGCGTGAATCTTTTTTCTGAAGCACTGTATGGTATGTGGCTCCTCTGACTTGTCCCTTCTTTTTTTAATCTGAATGCTGTTGAGCTTTAAGCAGCTGCTGCCAAACACAGCCGCTGATTGTAGCATGGATCCAAAGGACTGTGTCACAGAGCCTGGTGGCCAGTTCCCCTGTGGCAGGCCCAGCGGGCATTCCCAGCGCAACTGCAGATGGGCACAGGCAGAGAGGTTCAGTGTCACTGCTGCCCTGCTTCCGAGCCTCCTCACCTGTCTTCCCCGAGTCCCTCCTTGCTGTAAGGACACTTAAGTGGTTGGCCTGCAGGTGGAGCCCATTAACCAGTCCCCAGAGCCCTGTCCTGTGGCCTCCACCCCGTGGCAGGCAGCCTGGATGGCCTCCTGCAGGCCGGCCGTGGGTCGAGTACAGAGGAAGGAGCCAAGGGAGAGGGAAACGTGTGCAGCAACAGCATCTCAGAGACTGTGCAAGCGCGTGAAGTGCTCGCCACCACGTGGGTCTCCCTCACTGGGCTGCATGGTGCCAGGGTGGCACCTGCCTTGCCTTGCCAGCCATCAGCTGGCTGGGGCTCAGGACCAGGTTACTTCTTAGGACAGCCCCGCACCAGGGACACCAGGGACACGTCCTGGCAGAGCTGCGCTGTTCCTACAGCATCTGTCCTCACTGGCCTGTGTCCCTCCTCAGGGCCCCAGCTGCCCTGGGGAACCGGGACACCACCACGCTGCCCCTCAGGTGGACCAGGTAACAGGGGGCTCCCCACACCTCTCCTCTCTGTTCAGGTTGCAGTGTGTTTCCACCCCGGATCACCATAAATGGGTCATCAGGTGACACAGGTTAGATCCACGCATTTGGACAGGGTACCTGATGTTTCCTCTGGGAAGCAGCCACACAAAGAAAAGTGCACAAGTCACAGAGGAGAGCGTGGCTTCCCCGGGGGCCTGGGCCTCCCTGGACCTCACCTCCACGGGCTTGCGTCCGATCACACCCTGTCCCAGGGCTGCCGTGTGGTCTCAGTTCCTACTGCTCTGTGTGTGCACGTTTGTGTGTGGGGGTAGTTGCTGCTCTTGCTCATCCTCTGCTCGTCGTTTGGCCATTTCAGCTGGGCAGGAGCGTACGAGGCCGTGCACATGTGTGAGCAAGTGTGTGTGTGGTCGCATGGGCTGGGGTCTGTCCCACACAGGTCCAGGTGTGGTGTGTGTCATCGAGCACCCAGGTGTGGAGAGGGCAGAGCTGGATACAGGGGCCCAGCCTCCGGGGTGAGCGGTGACTTCTGGGGGAGCAGGCCAGGGCTGCAGGTGCGTCTGTGCTGGTCCACAGAACTGACGGGCACTGACCTGAAGGACTGCGTGAGCAGCAACAGCCTGAGCAGCAATGCCAGCCTCCCCAGCGTGCAGAGCTGCCGGCGCCTGCGCGAGAGGAGGGTCGCCAGCTGGGCTGTGTCCTTTGAGCGCCTGCTGCAGGACCCTGTCGGCGTCCGCTACTTCTCCGTGAGTAGGCAGAGCTGCCTGAGGGGGACCCATCCCCGCAAGACTTGTGTCACTCTGTAGGCCCTACACAGCCCTCAGACAGGCGTCACCTTGTCCCTCTTCCTGCTTGAGGGCCCAGAGGCGGGTGGACTTAGGGAGGCTGGCTTGGCTCTGCCCTCTGCCCCACCCCGCACCCCCAGGACTCTCCTCCCAAAGGCCTCTGCGGCAGGGTGCACGCAGCTCCGTGTGCTGGAGGCCAGATGCACGTTGCCAAAGGCTGGTGTTAGGAGGACATGGCCAGCATTAGGAAAGCAGCTGTGGGCGCCAGGGCATGGTCCTTCGGGTGCTGCACAGCTTTGCAGTTGCCTTTCGGGGTCATGGGGGCTCCCCAGGAGGTGCTGGGCTGGGGTTTCTGTGGAAGCACAGGAAGATATCTCCAAGCCGGGAGAGGACTGTGTGGAGATGCCACTCACTTCCGGGTGTTTCTCATAGGACTTTCTAAGGAAGGAATTCAGTGAGGAAAACATTCTCTTCTGGCAGGCCTGTGAATATTTTAATCATGTTCCTGCACATGACAAGAAAGAGGTAAGTTTGCCAGCACTGGGCTGCACAGGCGGCAGTGGACGGGGAGGGGGTCGGGTAGCCCAGGTTCGTGCCCAGTGCAGGGGGAGCAGTGGACAGGGAGGTGTTTCCACGCAAGCTGAAAAAGGTCATTTCTTTTTCAGAATAAAGTTTTAAATATGTATGATATTTAGTTCTGCCTAAACATAGTGGTGCAAATGCCTGGAGCCTCCCAGCTGCCACCCACAGACGCGTTCCACTCGATGTGTTGGAATTTTGAGGAGGAGATGATGGGGCTTAGAGAGGACCCAGGGAAACTTGAGGCAGAGCCCACCCTGTGCGTCATGTGACCACTCCACTCCCACCCGGAGTGGGTGGCGCAGGTGCTCTCAAGCAGAGGCTGAGCCCCTTGCTGTCCTGGGCTGCGCTTTGCCAAGAGCTCCCGTGTGACTCCCATGGGCCGGGCTGGGGTGCCAGTGCCTCTCTGGGGCAGCATCGCTCCAGTGACCCCTAAAGTGGCCGTTTGGAAACAAGGGAAGCAGTTCTGCCTAGTTTCTCACTGGTTTGAACTTTTATTTATGAACTGGAGCCGGAAACATTGGTGGGGGCAGTGAGCAGGGATGTCGGGACCTGAGCTGTGTGGCTGTGACACAGGCAGAAGCGCACTGTGGGCCCGCATCCCCACCTGCTCAGATCTCTCTGCCCGTCAGCTCTCCTACAGGGCCAGGGAGATTTTCAGTAAGTTCCTGTGTAGCAAAGCCACCATGCCTGTCAACATCGACAGCCAGGCCCAACTGGCAGATGACATCCTCACCGCGCCGCACCCAGACATGTTCAAGGAGCAACAGCTCCAGGTAACCATGCGGCCACAAGGTTCCCAACCCAGAATCCTGGCCTGGGCTTGGACACACACGGGTTTGAGGGAAATGACGTTCCCAGGGGTGACACAGCCATGACGAGCCCATTGTGAGTGAAGGGATCTTAGGTTCAGCTGACCCCTGCGTGACGCCACAGCCCACCACGTGGCATGCTTCGTGTCATGGTGCCTGCTGAGCGGGGCTGACCAGAGCCCCGCACCCACGAGAGCAGCAGAGGGGAGAGACCAGGCTCGGAGCCTGAAGTCTGGCTTCTCCTGCGCGCACACTACTTCCACAGTGTCATAAAGTCAAAACACCCTGAATCCTGCGGTCGGGCCGGGGCTGCTGTGTGCTTACATTTGAACACTGTGGGAGAGCGTGGGATTAGACCCCTGTGATGCAGAGCGCGCGCTCACCAGCCCCGTCAGAGCCCGCCTCGCGGGGGGAGAACGCTGAACGCAGAGAGGAGGAGGGCCTCCTTGCGGCTGCTCCGTATCGCGGGATGACGTCCTCCGGGCTGGCAGTCAGCAGTTGAGTCTGCTCACGCCGCAACCTTTACATAAATCTCCAGAATCCGTCCATTTTTAGGGTGATAAAAGCAGGGCTGCTTGGTCAGAGAAAGAGGATGATTTAAAGGCGTGCTGGAGAGAGAGGCCAGAGCCCTCCAGGGCCCCTGGGTGGTGGCTGAAGCGATGCCCTTCCAGAGCCAGGCCCGTGGGCATCTGTGACCCTGCGCCACCTGTTCCCTGAAGCTTGCCACCCCTGTGCCTCTGTAACCACATCATGTTGTGCTCGCTGCCCAGATTTTCAACCTGATGAAGTTTGACAGCTATACGCGCTTTCTGAAGTCACAGCTATACCAAGAGTGCATCCTGGCGGAGGTGGAGGGCCGCACCCTCCCGGATGCCCAGCAGGTGCCTAGCAGCCCAGCTTCCAAGCACAGCATCGGCTCTGACCACTCCAGCACGTCCACACCCAAAAAGGTTCAAGGCTGGGGCTGGGCTGGGGCTGGGCTGGCTGTGGTCCCTGGCATCTTCTCCTTGGTGATGGCATGAGGCTGTGCCCTGCAGGAGACATGGACGTCTGGCCACGGTGTGCGCTGTTCCCTGGGCCTGTTGAGGGGTCCGGTGAGCCCAAGCACATGGCTTGCCACTCAGCTGCTGCGTGTGTCGCGTGGTACTAGGCCAGCTTCTCATTGCCTTAATGGGGCTTTCCACTTGCTGACAGCTAAGTGGGAAATCAAAATCAGGAAGATCCCTGAATGAAGACGCGGGGGACGAGGACAGTGAGAAGAAGCGCAAAGGGGCCTTTTTCTCCTGGTCGAGGAGCAGGAGCACGGGGCGGTCCCAGAAGAAGAAGGAGCCTGGAGACCATGCCCAAGGTGTGTGCGTGGGGGAGGGGCAGGGGGCAGAGGCCTGGATACCAAGGTGGGGACACGCGTGTCCCTCTCCCACTCTTGCTGTGAGACGCTGGCGGGAGATTGGGAGTGCCCAGAAGGAAACATGGAAGCCCCTCACCTGTAGTGGCAGGTGTTTTCCAAGGTGATTTCTGTTGTGAATCTGGATGCTTGCCTGATCTGGACGCTCTCACCCTTGGTGCTGTGTGACACGTGACAGAGAGCGACAGTTGTGTATGGCCCTAGAAGAGGCCTGGGAACCAGGCTGCTGCTGGCCAGGCTTCTGTCTCTGGCACCACAGGTGGCTTGCTGGGGACGCCAGGCAGGGACCCGTGGCGCTGGTGCTGAAGACCTAGGAGGGCAGAAGCATCCTCTCCCCTCGAGAGTCCCACTGAAGGGATCGCTTTGGAGGAGTGAGGGTCTGGCCTGAAGCTGTAGTCCCCAGCTTGGTAGCCACTACGTTGGTAGTGACCACTGCTGAGTGAGGCCAAGACAGGTTCCAGAGGCAGGTGCCAGGCCAGGCCCCCGCTGCTGCTCCCGCTGCAGGGTTATTTTCAGAGCGCAGGTGGAGGGAGGGTTGGGGAACAGCCTCAGCAGGAAGCCCCCCAGGGACAGAGCCTGTGCTCTGTGGGGCCAGGAAGGGGCCTGTGCCCATCTAGTCCTGCACCTGGCAGTCACAGAGCCATCTGGAAAGGACATTTATGACCCTGATGGCTGGATTTCTGATTCCAGACTTTCTGATTTGGTCTGGGACGGGGCCTGAATGGAGCCTGGGGATCTCCTCCTTGGGGTGGGCCAGCAATTTGGGGACTCATTGGGATGACCAGTGCCTCTGTCCTCCTGTCCTCCAGCCTTGACAACCCCAGCCAGTGCCACGGCCTGACCGAAAGCTGGGCTGTTTGGAAGGCCTTCTGTGTCCAGTTTCCTGCTGCACAGGCAGCCCAGGCTTGTAGTAGGACAGCTTAGCACTGTGGCCTGCTGCCACCTCCTGTCAGGGCTTTCGGGGAAGAGGCCGTGACATGTGCCCTGGTAAAAAGCAGCAGTCAGCGGGGGCTGCTCCTGTCCACAGGACAGTTCTCTTCAGGGCCTGACACTGCTCTTAGATAAAAGTGGCAGGTGGTGTGGCAGGAAGGCAGCCATCCTGCACACGTGCCCACGCTGCTGTCCGTGGAGCAGCTGCTGTGTGCCAGGCAAGCCAGAGCCAGGTGGCAGTGGCAGCACAAGGTGGCTGAGCCCTAGCCTTGGCCTCTGCGATTAGAAAAACACGTTTGACTCCACCCTGTGAGGCCAGGTGGGGCCCAGAAGGGCTTCCCAGGTCCCAAGTCCTCTTCTGCCCTTCCCGCGTGCACAACCTGAGAGGGCAGAGGTCCGGGAGGCGGGATTTGTGTGTTCAGTGAGGAAAAGCAAGGCTGTGGCTTCCATTCATCCATACCTGTCTCCCCCCGAGAAGATGCCCTTCCCGCCAACGGAGGCTCGTGCCGCCGGGAGTCTCAGGGCTCTGTGTCCTCTGCAGGGAGCCTGGACCTGGTGAGTCATCACCCCTCCCTGTCCCCTGCTTCGGCCAGCTTGTGAAAAGCCCCGCAGCGGTCTCACTGCACGGGTGTGGCCGCACAGTGCACGTGGCTCAGCCTCGGACTCCAGGCAGTGTGGGGAGCTCCGATGTGGAAGGTGCTGCTTAAGGACCGCAAGCAGCCTGGGTTTTCTTTCCTAAATCCCTTTGTTCTGACTTGATTATTTTAAACCCCTGCTAAGAGCAAACGAATTGCTTGGAAGCCAGGTGCTTCGTCTTGCTGTCACTGTCTGACCGTCCCTGACTCCACCATCCTGGGAGCTGGCACCCCCCGACCACAGCCGCACTCACCTGCCCTGAGCTCTCCCGGCCCTGCCCACGCGTGCCAGGAGCTTGTGAGGCTGCCCCACGTGTGCTCGGGCCTGCCGACGTCTGGTCACTTTGGGAACCCGTGTCCTGTCACTCAGAAGTGCCGAGCAGCAGTTAGTGTGGCTGCGTAGTCCTCCCGCATGACTCTACCTGCCGCGTAAGCTGCAGGCTTTGCTGTGCGCCCACCAGCCGTCACTGCCTGATAGCCCCAACCCAGTGGACTGGGGCGAGGAACGCTTAGCCTTGCCCCGTGCCTGGGGGCCAGCGGGGTGGTCCTGCCCATGTCTCTGTCCCTGCCCTGGCAGCCGGGCCACTGTCTTGTCTGGCCCTTGGTGGGCTGTGGATGAGCCAGGCGTTTGCATCCTCCCACTGCGCCCAGTCCTGTTCCCATGGCGGACTCGGGGACCAAGAGCCAGCAGAACATGGAGACCCCTGGAGGCCTAGGCTGGCTACTGGCATAGCCCCATCGGCCCAAGTCCCAGCACAGGGACAGAGCCCAGCCCTCACGGAGCCTCGTGTGGGGCAGGAAGTAGCTGGGGCCATTTCTCAGCCATCACCACCCTGCAGAGAGTGTCCTAAATTATGCTTAGGTGAAATGATGCTCTGCCCGGTTTGCAGCACAGCGACGTCTGTAGGTCGCTGCTGGCAGAGGGGCCCTGATGCCCTAACTCCAGGACCCAGGAGGACAGCAGGCCTGGCTTTGGTGCGCGTCCTCATGGCTTGGAGGCTCCCACATGTGCCATCTGCCTGCAGGATGGCAGCCCTGCTCCTATGAGGGGTGTGCCCTGCTGTGCCCATAGCTCAGAGCGCCCACTGCCCTTCGGCGAGGACAGAGACGCAGGGCCATGGCCAGCTCTCTGGGCAGAGAGTGCCATGTCGTTGGCCCCAGGGCTCGAGCTCGCACGGAGCTGCAGGGGTACAGGCGGGTGTTGTGATGGAGCCGGGCTGACAGCGTCTTCCCCAAGAGGCGTCCGCGCCCCGTGACACCACGACTGCCTGTCTCCCTGCCCCACAGCCAGAGGCCTGCAGGACCCTGGTGCCGGAGAGGGACAAGGCTGTCAAGCACTGCTGCATCCACCTCCCGGATGGGACGTCCTGCATGGTGGCTGTGAAGTCGGGCTTCTCCATCAAAGAGATCCTGTCTGGCCTCTGCGAGCGGCATGGCATCAATGGGGCCGCTGTGGACCTCTTCCTGGTGGGCGGGGACAAGGTACTGGGTACCTTGAAGGAGAGTGGTTGCATCCTGGCATCTCCCCTTGGCCTCCTTAGTGCTGTGGGCGCCACGCTGCTCTCCCGACGTGCATCAGGGAGCGGGGGTGCGGAGCGGGACGCGGGGCGGGGTCTCGGATTGGGGCGGTCCTGCTGGGAGTGGGCGGAGCTGGCACTGGGCTGGTGCCTGGAGATTCATGGCGGTCTCCTGCACAGCTATTTTTGAAGCTGCTCTTTTGTTCCGCACAGCTGTGTGCCCACTCCAGGGGCCCACGTTTCCCCCTCTAACTCCAGTCTCTTTGTTCCAAAGCCTCTGGTGTTGCATCAGGACAGCAGCATCCTGGCATCAAGGGACCTGCGTCTGGAAAAGCGCGCGTTGTTTCGGTAAAACATCGCGCACGCTCCGTGCTGATTCCTAGACCGTTCCACACGGCTGGCCTCCGCTCTTACCTGGGGCACGAGGGTTGCCAGTGACTCCCAGGCACCTGGTGGAGGGAGTGGGGGTGGCAGACAAGGGGGCACCCCTCCTTCCTGCCCCAGAGCGGCCACCTCGGCTTACAACCATAGAGGGAAGGGGGGACACACGGCTGTGGCCAGGCTGCCTGCAGCTCTGCCCGTCTGTGCCGACAAGGTCCATGTCTCCTGCTGCGCCCAGCCCTAAGTTCCAGCCAGCCTGGGCACTCGCTCCCGAGGAAGCCGCGCAGGCCAGAGGCAGGGCCAGGCTGCGCGTGCTTCTGCGTAGCCTCTGTCCTGGGGTCTTTGGACGCCGCGGACGTGAGGGTCCCTGAATGTGTTCACGCCCCCAGACTGGACCTTGTTCCGATTAACCGCTCCGTGGGACTCAAGGCCAAGCCCACCAAGCCCGTCACGGAGGTGCTGCGGCCGGTGGTGGCCAAGTACGGCCTGGACCTGGGCAGCCTGCTGGTGAGGCTGGTAAGTGGCAGCCCGCTGTGCATGCGTGCAGCTGCATCCTCCACAGGGGGATGGGGTGTCTGCGCCCCATCTCTGGTTCTCATGAGTGGAAAGGATGGCCGCTGGTTTGCACTTTGGTCATTCTGAAAGGGATTCACATTGGCCATGGGATTTTGTCCCAGGGAAACCAAAACGAGAAGTAGCCAGCTGACCCTGAGAGACCCCATGCTGACAGGTGTGACAGGAAGCGGTGCCTGGCCTCCGTGCCTGGTTACCGTCAGCCTCCCAGCCTCCCCACCCCTTCCAGTCTCAGAAATGCTCCCAAGCGGCTTTTGCATGCAGGGCTGCTCCCTTGTGATGTGAATGAGGGGACAGGGAGGACACTGGGCAGGAGGACAGCAGGCACCTACCCAGCCTGTCCCGTGGGCACTGGCCGCGAGGTGCTGTGCAGACTCGGGTGCTGTGGTTTGGGTACAGTGTCTGCCTGACCTCTCCTTTGTTGTCTTTTTTTTTTTTTTTTTTTTTTTTTTTTTTTTTTTATTCTCATAAGAATCTTCTCTTTAATAGCAGCTCATAGTTCTCAGACATCCATCAACATATTTTTAGCCACATATGTAACATCGTTTAGCCTTTACTCACATGGTCATGATGTTTAACGGTCTAGTACTAGCACTGTGTAATGAATACAAAGGCATTTCATATCTAAAAGTACATTTTCTGAGAATGTGGTATTTTCTACTTTCTATGGGAGGGTGGGAGTATGAATGGAAGACGGCAGCACCCAGCAAACAATTCACAACAAAGAGGTAAATTTTAGTTTGCCAGCAACTAAAACTCCCCTTTCTTGAATATACGTATGAAATATTAGCAACAGGCACTTACTAGCCTTTGATACAGATAGCTTTTCTTTGTTGAGGTGAACTCCATAAATAATGAACCACTTTAAAGTATACAACTCAGTGGCATTTAGTATGCTTAGTGTTGTACAACCGTGCCATCCACCCAGTTCCAAAAACTACTTTTATTTTTTTGTAGTAATAGGGATTGAACCCTAGGGCATTCTCCCACTGAGCTACTTCCCTAGTCCCATCTGTTTATCTGTTTATCATCTATCTATCTGTTTATCTATCTATCATCTATCTATCACCACATAAGGAAGCATTTATTTGGGGTTTAACATGAAATCATTCAAATAAAATTTGTATAAACACAACTCCACACTAATCATAACACATAGCAAAGGACAGAGTAAAAACAAAGAAAACTAATTGGCAGCTATATACAGTTGGACACAGTTGTCTTGTACTAGAAAGTCGTTTATAAGATAATCATTAGAGCAACAGCAGACCAGTCTTCAGTGTTGTCCTGCAAGATTTCATTATCATCTCCTGTATTCTCCAATGTCTTCCTCTTTAGTACGGCTGGTCACTGTTTTGATGACTGCCAGCCCCTTGAGATGCGTTGCCATAAGTGTTCTGTTGACCACTGTAGTCTGCATATCCCTGTCCATATCCATAGTTCTCATATTCTAACCAGGATAATCCTATCCACCATAGCCACTACTGGCATTTCCATATCCTTGATCATAATAGTTATGAACTCCTTGGTTCCAGTTTGGGCCCTAACCTTGGCCAGGACCCCTAGTACTACCTCATCCACCAGCTGCAGTGCCTCTTCCTTTTTGTTGTTGCTGTTGCTGCCGATATACTTCCCTGAGTTGTGCAACTTTGATTTCACACTTCCCTAGAACCAATTTCATGGCAGTTTCTTGACCGGCTCTTCATCTGTGTATGTGATAAAAACAAAATCCTCTCATTTGTTTTTGTATCCATGGGAAGTTCGATATTTTCATTATCTCCAAAGGCTCCAAAATATTCTTTAATTTGTTCTTCAGAAGTATCTCGGCTTAATCCACCCACAAAAACCTTTTTAGGGGGTTCTTTCCCATTTAAAGCTTTGGCCCTTTTGGGGTCTATCAATTTCTCATCCAGTTTGTGTTCTTTTAGTTCGAAAACTTTATCAACGCTTGCAGCATCTTTTAAAAGCACAAATCCAAATCCTCTTGATCTTCCAGTGACTGGGTCTGTTTTAACTGTGCAGTCTACTACTTCCCCAAATCGAGACAAATATGCAGTCAGATCTTTCTTGCTTGTATCTTAGCTCAAGCCTCCAATAAACATTTTAGCATTATTGCTTGTGTTGATCTTGGACCCCTCGGTGAACTCCTCAATATTGCTGTACTCGCTCATGTCCTCCCTGGTGGTGGAGCCATTGGCAGGGGCGAGGGGTGCACGGTCCGGGTAGCAGTGATGCTGGCAGCGCGGAGCATTGTATGGAGCTGGATTTAAAATGGCTGCAGAAGAGTTTTTTTTTTTTTTTTTTTTTTGAGACTGCTTCTAAGTTGTCCAGGCTGGGCTTGCGCTTGCAATCCTCTTGCCTGTATGCCCAGCTCCTGAGGAGGCTGAGGTAGGAGGTTTTCTTGAGCCTAGGAGTACATGGCCAGCCTGGGCACCATAATGAACCCCCAAGAACGACTGCAATGGACTGGGCCACTCAACATGGCTTTTATTGTTCCTGATGTTAGTGCATGTTCTCTTTTTACAATAAATTCATGACCATTAGAAGATATCAATTTGACATACATAGCATCAGGGCCTTCACAGCCACCATAGGTTTTCTCCTCTCCATCCATTGTGTTCTTATATAATTCTACCTTGGTTCCACAGGAACTTTAGTAGTTTCCTGGTGAGGCGGGGACGCACGGACACTGTCGCCAACTTCCGTTTTCCTCCTTTGTTGTCTTTATCGGAGCTGTGGGTCCAAGTATTTTTAGGATTCTCGTTTTCTCTGAAACTGGCTTCAAAATTGCCTAGCAGCTTTGACGTGAACAAGAGGAACCTTTTTCCTCTGTTAATTATTCACAGACCCCAGCTCCGAGGGTAACCTGAAGCTGCTTCTCTACTGCAGGCTCCACCCAAGTCCAGAAATCTTCAGGGTGGAGCCAAATCTGGTGTGCACTCAGCTGAGAACCTGAGCAGTCTCTCGACCCCCATGCCTCAGTTTCCCTGTTTGTAAAATGAAATGCAGAAGGGCTGGCCGAGGTATAGGGCTCATTGGCCTATGAGTGGTGGGAAGGTCCTGCCCTTTGAAGGGAACCCGGCGGCCCCTGAGGCCCAGAAGCAGCCTGCACCCGTCCTTGCCAACAGGCAGTGTACACTGCGGTCTGGCTTATCCCTGAGCAGTGCTCTGCCCAGCGGTCTGCTCCCCATAGGGACCAGAGTTTGAAACGCCACCCTGCACCCTGGGGTGACTCTGATGCGTGGCTGTTATCACGAATAGCAAGGTTCTGCAGAGGACGAGAGCTTGGGTCCACTTGCCCCGGTTGGCACCTCAGGCACCCTGCTGTCCACCTCGGCTCAGTGTCTGCGCTCAGGGATGCTGTGAGGTCATGGGCAGTGTTGACTACACGGACCCGCGTTCATACCTTAGCGTGGTGTGTCACCTGTGTGCAGACGTCTCCAACCAGGGATCCCCACCCCCACCGCCTTGAGTCACGAAGGGAAAGGGCCACAGTGCCGTGGGCCGGCCTGGCCAGGCAGCCCTGACCCCGGGGCCAACAGTCCAGAAAGTTCCAATCTGGCGGTGTCCTTGGCATATCGTCTCTGCCTTAGAGTGGAGAGAAGGAGCCCCTGGACCTTGGTGCCCCGATATCGAGCTTGGATGGACAGCGGGTCATCCTGGAGGAGAGGGACCCAGCCAGAGGCAGAGGTGAGTGACGGTGTGTCAGCGGTCCCCCTGCCCCGGCCTGCTGCTGGGGTGTGGGGCAGTGTTGTCCCATACAATACTGTGGGTGTCTGCACGGGGCCCGGGCCGCCCACACACCTGCGAACCTGCAGGCAGCATTCTCCCACTGAGCTGGGCCTGCCCACCATGGAGGAGCCTTGAGTGCCCGTTCTCCGCTGTAGGAGGGCGGCAGTCTCTGCCCGCTCACCTGGATGCCTGGGCCTTGGGGAGCTTCAGCTGGACGGTGCTAGGAGGCACCCTCTTCCTGGGGGGTATGAGTCACTACGGGACAGGGGCCCTGCTGGCCTTCAGCTGCCACCTTGGCCTACAGCTGTTCCTCTGGGGGAAATGAGCCGGGCTGCGAGGACAGTGGTGGGCATGGCCTGCCCAGCGGGAGCTGGGGCCAGGCCAAGTGTGGACTGCTATGCTGCCCTCGGCTTGGTGACTCTGGTGGCTCAGAGCTCTTTCCCACCTGTTGCGTTGCTGCGATGGCCTTGTCCTTGGAGGCTTGGATCCCTGCTCAGCCCTGCGCTTCCCCAGTTCCTCAGGAACGTGCGCCCTTGTTCAGGGGCTGCTGCCGTGGGTGGGCCCCAATGTGGCCCAGGGGACTGTCCAGGTGGAGGGACCACAGGGAGAGGCTGATTTGGGTGGAGCAGGTCACTCTTTCCACAGCTGCTCCAGGCAACCTGGGCTGCCCTTTCCTCTCAAGGCTTGGGCCTGGAGAGTCTCGAGGGCCCCATCCAAGGTGAGCCACACGTGGCCTGATGTGGGCACCTGTCCCATCCCAGTGACGGGGCAGGAGTGGGTGCTGTGCCCCAGCCCACCTCCCCACAGAGGGAGGACTCTTCCCTGCACCACACCTGTGCCCTGGCCCTAGGGACGCCGGGTGAGAGCTGCACGTGTAGCCCCCGTGGGCCGCCAGCCCAGCCAGAGTTCCCGCGGCTCCTCCAAGGCCGGCAGGCTCGGCCCCACGTGTCTATGGGCAGGTGCCCGTGGGGGAGCCTGTGCTGTGTGAGGGGCAGCACTGTGACCCTAGGCAGCTGGGGCTGGGGCAGTGCCCATTAGACTTAGTGCCACGAGGCCAGCCTGCCACTGGCTGAGGCGAAGCTGGGCCTGCAGAGTCTTCCGCTTCCCACAAGACAGGCAGCCCAAGTAGCCGCCATGATGAGTTTTTCAACGCCATTCATCCAGAACGTGCCCAGTTAACCTCATGGAGCAGCTCCAGTGCCCTCAGCTGGCAGGCAGTGGGCAGGGCCCTGCGATAAGTCTCAGGCGCTAGCTGGTGCATGCGCCTCGCACCAGGGAGGGCGAATACCAGTGGCTCCTCACAGCTCTGCCCTCGGAGACAGGAGAAGTGATGACTTTGAATCGTGAGACAGCTTGCGGGTCTCAGCTCACCCTGTTGTGTTCAGCACCCACAGATAAGCAGAAGGGCGCCCCGGCCAAGCCCAGTGCTGCTGCCAGCTCCCGCCCCAGAGACCGCTCGGCTACGGTAATCCTGATGCCTGTCCCTGTCCCTCTCGGCCCCTCCCAATCTGCCACCCTGCTCCCTGGGGCAGGCCAGGCCCCACTGCTCCTCGGGAGCCTGCGTGTCGCCCTTTGCTGGCACAAGTTCTTGCTCAGGGCCAGGTACCTGCCCCCATGCGCGTCCCTGAGGCCCGCGAGCCATGCACGGTTCTCCCCAGCTGCTTGGTCCTGTGGGGGTGGCTGGGCCATTGGCACTGTTCTCTGTCACATGTCATTACAGTTGGTTTTCTCAGTGCGTACAAATCCGTGTCCCTGTGCTCTGTGTCTCGCGGAGCCTTTTTATCTGTGACTGATGCATTGTGTGTTGTCGTGTGTTGAAATGTGAGTAGAACTGTGGCTTTCCTTCTAATGCAGGGAGAGGAAAGAACACTAGGCAAGTCTAATTCTATTAAAATAAAAGGAGAAAATGGAAAAAATGCTAGGGATCCCCGGCTTTCAAAGAGAGAAGAATCTATTGCAAAGATTGGGAAAAAAAAATATCAGAAAATTAATTTGGACGAAGCAGAGGGTACGTGTACTTTTTAAAACTTCCACATTTTTCAGTAAATGCACTACCGGTTTCCACTCTGCCCTGTCCACAGCTGACAGCTGCGGCCCCTGCCACCCTGAGGCTCTGGTGTAACTTTGCCAAAACCCTGTTTGGGCCGAGACCAGGCTTCCTGAAGAGCCTTGAGTCCCCCAGGACCTGCAACCCAGCCACACTCAGCCTGTACCCTACCCGCAGCCCGACCTGGCTTGAGCCGGGGCCAGTGTGGGGTGGCAGTCAGTGTCAGGTTGCCACATTGCGGGGGGGGGGGCCCCACCAGGCAAAGGAGAGGGAAGCAGGGGTCCCAGGCTGGCAGGGCCATGGGTGTGCTGACCTCTGCTGGCCATCAGAGGCCAAGGAAGGTTTGCCCACTGCACCAGGGCCCCCAGGAGAGCTACAGGGCACCAGAGACTGAGAGGAGGAGGAGTCCCTTGTGGGACCTTTTCCTTGCAAGAGCTTGTGACAGAGAAAGGGAGTCAGCACGAGCAGCTGTCACTCACTCTTCAGGGAGCCCTGGCCAGCTGCGCCCTGGGACACGTGTGTTCTGAGGACGATCGGAATCGGGGGTTTTAGACTCTAGCTTAATTTCATTAGAGAGCATAGCAAATACTAGAGAAGCTCTGCTCAGGATCCTGTGCTCAAATGGGGGACTTGAGTTCGTAGCCTCAGGCCAATGAAGAAAAAGGGGCCTCGCAGAGCCAGGGATGAAGCCGGGCTGCACGCGGGCCCTCCAGGGGCCCGGTGGGTACCCAGCCTCTGCCCCGGGGGGCCACAGAGGCAGGCGGATGTGACCCCAGGCAGATGTCTGGCCCCCGACTTCAGGGCTGTGGCTCTGGTGCCCTCGTCTGGCCATCACTTCTACCTGGTCCTCAGAAGGGGCCTGTGCGCAGGCGTGAAGGGACCAAGTGGTCACAAAAGCCCCGGGCCCAGCAGCATCCTGCCAGGCACCACGCATGCATCACTGGCAGGCAGGGGCTTCGCGCTTCCAGGTCTGGACTTTGCGGTGTGGCTCTGAGGGCAGCGTGGAGCCAGCTGTTCCTATATAAGGACAGTTGTGCAAGAACAGGGGTGGAGGGACGGGGTTGCGCAGATGGGCTTGGCCATGCTGGCCCTGCGCTGGCCTGCAGCTGTAGCTCAGCGCAGTGACACCCAGCACTTCCTGGGCACATATCCTGCTGTGATGCACATCCGTGACTCTCTCTAAACATGGTCCGTGTGGGTTTTCTTCCAATAGAGTTTTTTGAGCTCATTTCCAAAGCTCAGAGCAACAGAGCAGATGACCAGCGTGGGCTGCTGAGGAAGGAAGATCTGGTGTTGCCCGAGTTTCTCCGCTTACCTCCTGGCTCTGTGGAACTCGCCTTCTGCACCCCGGCCTCGGCTAAGGCCTTTAGCAAGAGACCTGAAATGACAGGCCATGGCAGGGAGAAGGCATTCCTGCCCAGCGACAGCCCAGCCACCAGCCCCGGCTCAGCCCAGAGCTCTGGCTCAGCCCAGAGCTCCGGCTCAGCCCAGAGCCCCTGCTCAGCACAGAGCCCCTGCTCGGCACAGAGCCCTGGCTCGGTGCACAGCCCTCCTGGGCCTCCCGGGGCCACCCCGCCCGGGCAAAAGGTGCAGGAGGGCACCACACAGGTCTGGAGGAGGCAGTCTCGAGAAGTTGAGGCCGGGGGCATCCAGACGGAGGACGAGGCCGGGGCTGACCTGACCCTGGTGGGGGAGGGGGACATCAGCAGCCCCAACAGCACGTTGCTGCCGCCACCCCCCAGTCCCCAGGATGCGCTGGGACCTCCGAGACCAGGTACCTCCAGGTTCTGACCCTGCACCCCTGGCCCTGTCCTGCTGACTGCCCACAGTGTGGGTGCTTGGTGTCCAGTGAGGGCACAGCTGTGGTGAGCGGCCTCTGCCCTGGCACCTTCCCTCTGAAGACACTCTCGGGGGATGCTGCCTCCTCTGTGACGAGTGATGGCCGCGGTGCCTTCTCCAAGAGGGGCTTGGGTGGCAGCTGGGGCTCCCCCAGGTTGGGTTCTTGAGGGGCTCAGGCAGAGGGACCCATGTGGAGTGGCTCTGCAGGGCTGCCCAGGACCTGGGAGGCGGGGGTTTGAGGACACCCCGAGCATGGCCAGGATTTCTGAGAGTGTGGGTGTTACTTCTTAAACCTTCATAGCTGGCATCTTTAGGGTTTTAGTCTCAAGATGGCAAAAACAGTATTTGTCCTGAGCAAATAAGCCCAGCCCCTGTGGCCCATGGGAGACTCCAGTTCTCTGACGCGGCCACCCCCATGTGCCCACTACGCACTGGGCACTCGGCAGGCACCACCGCCTCAGCGGTGCCCACTGCCCTTAGCACAGCCTGGTGTCGGGAGTGAAGCCATGACATTTAGTTTGGGTGGCCGTGGGTGGCACGGCCAGGCACCAGTGCTCCCGGCAGCCACATGGGGATGGGCAAGGCCTTTCCCACCTGTGCAGGCCAGGAGTGCCCGGGGCCCTAGAGCGCGCAGCTGCGGGGCCGCCCTCAGGGAGGCGAGCACTTTTCAGCACAGGCTTCCTAGAGCGTGCGGGGTGGGGCACCCACACCCAGTGTCTGGGCTGACCTGCTGTTGGGGTGACGGCAGAGGTCCCTCCCCTACTGGGTCAGATGGCCTAGGACACCGCAGGCCTGGGTCTCGTGGGACCTCAGCAGGCCGGAGAGGCCGTTCCCAATGCAGTTCCCTGTATCTGCGCGCGTCGGGCACTTTGGCAGGCACTGCCGTGGCAGTGGGCAGCAGCTCTGGTGGCCCCTGGTGGCCATGCTGTCCCCCGTGCCTGTGTAGATGCCTGTGCGTGGTTTCCACCTGTGTCCTCCATCTGTTTCTTGCGATGATAATAAACTCTCACCTCTCACTAGACTGCTTCAAACTCTTCTTCGTTTGAAAATGCATTTCTGCTTTGGAAAACTACAGTTTTACTTTCTTGAATCTAGAAATGGAGTACACACTTTGAGGACATTAAATGGGTTTACCTTAATATAGTGGCTTTAAAAAATATTCCATTTACTTCGCCAAATTCTCACGCCCTCATGTGTGTACCAAAGGCAGCTAGGTGGCAGGGAGGGAGCAGCCGTCCTGTCCCCGTTCAGTCCCTGTCCCAGTCCCCTGGAGCAGTCGAAATGCAGCTTAGGCCGGGCTCCTCCGCCCGGAGCACCGGGGCCCTGGCTCTCCTTGCCTGGGCCCTTCCACAGCGTAAGAGGTGGGGGAGCCCACGGCCTCTGACGTCTTCCTCAGCCCCCAGCAGAGCTGCCCGCCGGCACAGAGCCCTCTCCCGCTCACTCTCAGCCGTCTGTCTTGGCTGCATCTGGGGCTACCAGACCGCGTGGTTACCCTCACGGGGGCAGCGTTCCCACCCCGGGCTGCAGGCGTGGCAGCAGCGGGCGCAAGGGCAGTCTGCGGCAGAAGGGGGGGTGGTACCGGCCCTTGATCCTGGGGCTTTGTCTTGGAAGGTGGTGGCACAAGGGGAGGGCTTTGCTGTAGCTCCTAAGCCTGTGCCCAGCACCCTGGGACAGCCGTGCCCGGATGACCTGCCTGGTCTTCCCAGAGGTGCTGGCCCCTTTTGCAGCCCCCTCTTGGCACCCCAGTGAGGGCTCGAGAATCTGGCTCTCGAGGGGATCCTGCGCGCTGGAGATGCGCTTGCTGCAGGTGCTGCTGTGTGGGGCGGCCAGGCCGTCTGTCTGGCTCTCTGACCTTCTGTCCGTCTGTAGCGTCGTTACCGCGCCCCTGGCTGCGGCGATTCTCAGACTCCTGCTACCCGGGTTTAGAAGGCAGAAGGCCGCACCCCTCGGCTCCGCTAGCTGCTCTCCTCTCCCTTGCAGCTGCCCTGAACTCTTCTTAGTGACACGTGGCCACCGCTGCCCCATCATCCCAGGAGAGAAACACACCATGGAGATGTGGCCAGGTCCGCAGGTCCCCTTAGCGTGGCCTCGGGCCAGGCCGCCTGTGAGGGAGCCAGTTGGCTGGGGGACAAGCTCTCTGGAGGCCTGGGCACGGGGCGCATCTCCCCATCAGCCAAAGGCTGCCAAGTGACACCCTGGGACCGAGATGTCCAGTGAAAGCCGGGCCAGAGCCCTTCCTGAGAGCCCGGGGCCTCAGTTGGACGTGTGCTGCATGTGTGCATCTCTGTGGCATATTTTGTGTGTTTGTGTCTTGACACAAACAGCCAAGTCACCTTGTGGTGGGGCAAAGCCCCCTGTGTGTCCCAGTCTATGAGCCGTGACCCTGGGCGGCTGTCTGAGGCCCCAGCTAGAAGTGCTCCTCTGGATTTCCCGAAGGACAGAGGCGTCCCCAGGGCTCAGGGGCTGGGACAGTCCCCCAGGACAGTGTCCTGCCTGGGTGAGTCTGCAAACAGTTTCTGTAGCCAACCTCCTTCCCAGCCCTTTGGTTTCTACTGAGCGCCCTGAGGCTGGTGGGGCCACCTGCGAGTGGGTGGCACCTGTGCCTGAGTCCCCCATGCCCTTGTGGCCTGGCCCCTGTTCCTGGGGGCACAGGCTTCTGCTGTCCTCCTCTCCGCAGACCCCAAGCCCCTGGCAGAGCTGTCCTCACCCCCTCCAGGGCCCGGCTCACCATGAGGCCCCTGGAGGCCAGGTCAGGGTGCTGGCTGAGGAGCAGGCTCGGGGACCTGGCTGAGGGACCGTGGCCAGCTGAGGTCCCTAGTCCAGAGGCCTCATGTCCCTGAGTCTCAGTGCCAGGGTCCCCAGAGAGGCATGTCAGGTCCCGGAGTGGCTCTTGAGGAGGCTGTCCCCACTCATGGTCACCCACCAGGGGCTCGGTCTAGGGATGAGGTTGGGGGTACTCAGACTAGTGCCCACAACGTGTGACCGGAGTCCTGGGAGCCTGCCTGACCCCTCCCCTAGCCTGGATCCTTCCCACCCTGCCACTGTGTCACCTGCTGAGCCAGGGGACACCGCAGCCAAGCCACCGAGAGGGCAGTGCCTCCTCAGAGTACATCCCGTGCTGGGCCTCAGCCTGCAGCTGGGCCAGATGGACCTCTGTCCTGCCCCCTCCCCTGCAGATGCCCAGGACCCTAGCCTGGCCCCTGGCCTGGGAAGACCCTCCACCCCATACCTGCTCGCGCTGTACCCCATCGCCCCCCTCTGCTCTCCCTCCACCGTGTGACCTGCCCCACCCCGGCCCCTCCCCACCCTGCACCCAGCCCCTGGCCCCTCTCCTGGCCTGCCAATGTGCCATCTTGCTCTGTGTCACCCCCTTGCCTCCCTGGTGCCCATCCTGGGTTACAGCCACCACTGCCGCTCTGTGAGGACCTTTGACCCAGCCCTGCCACTCCTGAACTGGGCCCTACAGGAAGGCAGCTGTGACCTCAGGGTGCCCAGCAAGAGGGACCCAGGCTGCAGGAGGGACCCGGGCAGAGGAAGCTCAAAGAGCTCCAGGCCTCTGTGCAAGGCTGGGGCAGGGCGGCAGGGCCCTGGCCTTCACGCCCCACTCCAAGCCTCCCCAGCACTCACGCCTCCCCTCGGAGGACAGGGCAGGGTCAGGCCATGCAGGTGATTAGAGCACTGGGCAGCATTCAGGAGGAGGCCATGTCCCTGTGAGGACAGGGGCAGAGGGATGGGCAGCGGGGCTGGACCCCATGGACAGCTGTGCCCTGCAGGGCCGGACCTGTGCTCCTAGGGTCCCTGCGAGCCTGGGGCCTTGAGGACCGGGGAGGGGTGCGTATGGGGGTGGCCTGGAGCAGAACCTCTGGGGAGCGGGGAGGGGCCTGAGGGACGCTGGGTGGGCGGGAGGACCGGAGTGGCTCCCCACCTCGCGGACTCTAGCAGACCCCGACCTGACAGAGGGCTGGGCAGGAGTGGGGCGTGGCGCTTGGGGCGGGCCAGCAGGGGCTGGGGGCTGGGCAGAGGCACTGGGCAGGCCCTGAGCACAGGGCTGGGGGCCGGCTTGCTGAGTCACACCACTACCATGCACTTGAGTGAGACCGGCTGGGCAGGCAGGAGGGCCTGGGCCGTGGCCACTGTCCCTGTGACATCCCTAGTGCCATCCCCACACTCCTCACCGTCCTGAGGACGTGGGCTGTCTAGGGCTGAGAGGCCTGAGTTCCCCAAGCTTGGGGCTGTGGCGGGGGCAGCCTGACAGGGCGCTGGGCTGAGCGCCCCCCTCCACTCCATGGTCATTTCCAGGCCCCTGACACACGGGACAGGTAGGGACAAGACAGTCCCAGCAGGCCCTAGCAGTTTGTTGAGTGACTAGAAGTCCAACTGGGAGGAGCTTCCACTCTAAATGCTGTGCTGGAGGAGGCTGGGACGAGCCCTTCACCCCGCGACCCCTCACTCCTCAGCAGGGTCTGTGCCCCATCCCCAAGGCCTCATGGAAGCCTATTCTGGAAGCTCAAGGCAGGGGTGTGACAGGGTGCTCGGGGTCAGGGGCTCAGGGAGCAGGGGCTTCACCTTACCTGGCAAGCCCTCCCTGTTACAGCTGGGGAAACTGAGACCAGGGTGGGGGTGGAATGGGACCCCATGTCCCCGCTCCTGGGTCTGTCCCCTGGGGGCCCTGCTGGGCTGACCCCATCTCCTGTGGCTCCAAGGGGACGGAGGATCCCTGATCCCCACTCCATGGAGGGGACGCAGCTGGCCCAGCAGGGGACTTCCCAGGCCCTGCCCCGCTGCACGGGTCACCCTGCTGGCCCTGGGTGGGCAGGTCTGCCCTCCAGGGGTCCAAACATGACAGCTGGTTGAGGTGGATGCAGGAGATGGGCAACGTGAGCCGCCAGGCGCTCTGGGGGAGGGGTTCAGCACAGGCGGGATGGCGACAAGGGGCCTGGGGCAGATGTGAGGGCACCTGGGCTCTGTGAGGGGAAGACGACCCCAGGCAGCCAGGCAGGAGGAGGCCAGAGGGGGCAGAACCGGGCGGGGCAGCTGATGGCTCCCAGGAGGAATTAGGGTCACCCTAGGGGGCAGGGAGGGTAAGGTGACCCGGCAGGTGGCCCGATCTGTCCCTGAGCTGCAGCAGGGTGCTGAGTGGTGTGAGGAGGGTGGGGGGGAGGCCTGGGGTCTGCTACACCCCAGCACTTCTGCCCTCTGCCTTGAACCAGAGCCCTGCTCTATCACCCGGGTCGCAGAGACCTGCCCACTCCACCCCAGCCTGGGGACAGTTCTGCACACTCAGGGCCACAGGAGCCCTAGGTGTCCCTGGGCAGAGCGGCCTCTCCCAAGGCTGGAGAGATCCCCAAGGCCAGGAGGTGCAGGGGTTGGACAGGCCTGTGCCAGGCTTGGGACAGTAGCCCAGGCCTGCGTGGGGTCCCCCGGCACCCTGCAATGGCAGCCTTGCCCTTCCGGCCCTGGCCTCGGCCTCGCCACCTGGTGCCGTGTGGTGCCGCTCACACGCGTGAGGCCACTGGTGCATGGCTGCTTTGCCCAGCTGTCTGCGGCCCAGGCCCAGGCACCTCAGATGCAGTGGGGGTTCCAGGGCTGGGTGCCAGATGTCAGGGCTGGGCCAGTGGGTGACAGCCTCTCTCCTCCCTATGACAGGAGGCAGGGCCCGTGGCAGCCGAGGCCTCCCAGTCAACAGGATCTTCGACGTGGACCTCGCTGCTGGTGCGGTGCCCGGGGTGTGGCCAGGCCCCGGGAGGGCAAGGCCGGTGGGGGCCCCAACGTCAGATCGCCCTGGCCAGAGCCCCATCCCTGGGGAGCCCAAGAAAAAGTTGAGTGCCCACTGTGCCACTTTCGTCTGAAGCTGTCCCTCCTGGCCTGGCCTGTGTCTCAGGTGGACCCAGTGGCTGATCTGTGCATCAGCCTTGCAGGATGAGCCCCTGTGGCCTGGAGGGGACACACAGTGGCCACAGCCTCAGAAGCCACAGAGAGGATGAACGGGCAGCCTTGTCCCCTGCCAGCCCACACTGCCCCTTGGCACCCAGAAGCCACCCAATAAAGTCTTCCAGGACACCTGTGTGGGCCTCATGCTGAGGGCTGGGACACACGAGAGGTCACCCCAGAACGGTCAGCTGTGGTACCTGGAGTCAGGGCCCTGCCAAGCCCACCCAGCCTCCCCCAACACTGTTGTCTTGCACAGGCCATGTGCGGCTCCTCCCCGGGCCCCTGGTGAGGCAGGTGGGTTGGGAGCTGTCCTCAGCTGGGCCCTGTGGTCCCCTCCCTGGCACTACCCCCACTGTGGCGTGTGGGGATCCTATGGTCACCGTGCTCTTGTCCCGCTACCCTTGGCTTCATTTAGAGGGTGACCTGGGCAAGCCTGGCTGGGCAAGAACCCAGTGGCAGGGAAGGCCGGGAACATGCACTGAGCCTGGGCAGAGGCCTGGAGGTGCAGCGCGTCGGTTACCGCCGGGAGGCCTCCCATAGGCAGGAGCCCTGCAGAGGGCACCGTTGGCCCAGTCACCAGGTGCAGGCCCAGCACCGAGCAGCCAGGCCTGAGGCCAGCAAGGCCGCCGGACATTTCCGCTCTGGGCAGGGGAGGCGTCAGAATGGGAGATAGAAGCTTAGACCACTGCGCACTGAACTTGCACAAAGCACCCACCAGCCCCCAGCACCCACTGTGCCCCAGCACCCACTGTGCCCCAGCACCCACCAGCCCCCAGCACCCACTGTGCCCCAGCACCCACTGTGCCCCCAGCACCCACTGTGCCTAGCTGGGCGCTCGCCCAGGGTCCACTGTCCCCATCTTTGCACAGAGGGAAGTACAGGGCCAGAGAGGGGGTTTGGGTACCCAGCAAGATGACTCTGTGCCAAACTGATGCCCAGCCATGCTGGGGGGCTGAGTCCTCTCCTGCTGTGCCCATGGGGCTGCGGCCTCGGTGTGGAGGTCCTGCAGCCGCTCGAGGTTCACAGGGGGTTCCCAACACAGCTGTGCGCCAGCCCCAAGTTGGGCACAAGGGGGTCGCTCTGCCCTGCAGATCCCTGGCAGGTCACCCAGGCAACAGCAAGCGACACCCAAGGGTGGGGAGGGGAGGGAGAGGGCGGCTGGGACCCAGGACACCCAGAGGGAGGACAAGAGACAGGGAGGCAGCAGAGGGTCTGTCCTGGGTTGTTACACCAGTGCACAGTCACCCTCACCATGCCCAGTGCCCCACCTCGTGTCAGGGTCCCAGCTCTGAACGTATGGTGACAAAGGCTCACACACAGATTCTCCAGGCCTGTGGCCAGGCAGGGATGGCACTGGGTGGGGACCCAGGCCCCAGCTGTCTGCGTCGGCCTGGAAGATGCTCCCAGCGGAGGCCTGGTATGGAGTCAGGTCCAGGCCAACACGGAACCACTGCCCTGGGCAGGCAGGGTGCATGGGCAGCAGGGACGGGGGCGGGGTGTGTGGGCCTCCTCCTCCAGGGCCTCAGGGTCTGCTGGGTTAATCATTGCCCTGTGCATGGCCTTGACCCTCCCTCCCTGGACACCCTGCCTCCTGCTGCTCTGGGAGCCCGCGCTGGCTGGAGGAGCTATGGGGCGCTGGGCCCGGGTCCCTGGCCCCTGCCCCCAACCAGGACTGTCCCCCTTCCTGTTGCTTCTGCTGCTGCTGCCTTTGGAAGCCCAGCCCCAGGCTGGCGAGGTGAGACTGATCCCCATGCAGGCTGCCCACGTGGGCTCCTGGGATGGGGCCAGCGGCAGGGGCCCCTGGACACGGTGGCATGATGATGAGAGGGGTGCTGGGCTGACCTGGCTGGGCCCCTCCTGGGGGCTGTGGGTCCCAGGTTTGAAGAGGAGGGCTGGGGGTCTCGTGGGTCCCCAGTTACTCCCACCCACCCCAGAACTGACCCAGGGTCCAGCGGGCCCTGAGCTCCAGTCAGGGGACAGGGCTCCACAAAGGCCTTGGGACATCCAGACACAGGACCCCTGTACAGGACCCAGGGGCCTGAGGGCATGAGCCCTGTCCCAAGTGATCCCCTTGCCACCCCGGCTCCTAGAACTACACGGAGCCCCCAGGACCTAATGCCACAGCCACCCTGGGAGTCCCCTTGATCCCTGTGACCTTGATGACACCCAGGACCCCAGCAAGGAGTGTTCCAGAGGCAGAGGTGGAAGCAGAGGGACCCCAAGGTGGGAAGCGCCCCAACCCAGACAGGGTGACTCCCTCCAGCGGCATCCTCGGGGGTCAGGGTGGGTCGGGGGTTCAGGCACATCGTGCACGTCTGTTAGGCTGCTCGGGGGGAGTGTGGGCAGCCTTGGGGCTCTGGGTGCATGGGAGCAAGGTGGGGTGCACAGTGGGAATCAGGGAGCCTGACGGGGCAGGGTGGGGTGTGGGAGTCGGGGTGCACGAGGAGGCCAGGATGGGGTGTATTGAGTGGGAGCCCCTGACCCTGCTACGCCCTCCCCTCCAGCAGTGCTCACGGAGGCTGGGCGGCCCTGCAGGTTCCCGTTCCGCTATGGTGGCCGCTTGCTGCACACCTGCACCTTGGAGGGCAATGCCCACAGGAAGTGGTGGGTCGAGGGGGCACCCTAGCACGTGGACAGAGAGACTGGAGCACTCCAGGGGTCATGGCTAGGACCCCTGTCACCCCCGCATCGCCCCCAGGTGTGCGACAACTCACAACTATGACCGGGACAGGGACTGGGGCTACTGTGTGGAGACTACCCTGCTTCTGCAGGGCCCAGGTGGGTGTAGGTGGAGACAGCCTGAGCCCCAGGCTTGGGGGGGCGGGATGGGGGATCAGGGTCAGAGTGCTGACTGGGTGGAGACCATGGGAAGACAGCACTGGCCTGGGGTGGGAGTCCCGCCTGGAGTGGCAGAGGGGCCAAGTTCATCCTGCTGCTGGCAGCCAAGGGACCTAGCCTCTCCCGGGCCTTGTGGCGGCCATGGCCATTGACAGGGCCACAGCGCCCTCTGGTGGTTCAGCCTGGCCCTGTGGCCACTGAGGCCAGCTTGGGACAGGGTGGGGTGGGGCTGCAGGGCACACGGGAGGCAGCTTGGGGTGGAGGTCCCTGTGGAGGCCCCTGGGAGCCCTGAAGAGTCCTGTCCCCACTCCTGTCCCTAGCTGCCCCGGACCCCTGTGCTTCTGGCCCCTGCCTCAACGGCGGCACCTGCTCCAGCACCCAGGACTCCACTTCCCACCACTGCACCTGCTCCCCAGCCTTCACGGGCCGGGACTGTGGCACTGGTGAGGGGCCTGGGGACCCTGAGGGTCACAGGAGGAGAGTGGGTGGGAAGATGCTGCCCACGTGTGGGGTGGGGACCTGCGGGGGCGGTGGGGTACAGGGGTGGGGCTCATTTCGCGACTCCCAGAGAAGTGCTTTGATGAGACCCGCCATGAGTACCTGGAGCCTGGCGACCGCTGGGCCCGCGTGCACCAGGGCCGCGTGGAGCAGTGTGACTGTGCGGGGGGCCAGGCGCGGTGTGAAGGCATCCATCACACAGGTACAGTGCCATGCCCGCCTGGGGCGCCTGGGCAGTGGAGGGGACCCGGGCCCCTGCTGATCAGAGGGGTCCCTGAGGCCCAGGCCTAGCTGCTGAGCCTCCCCAGCATGCCTGAACAGCCCGTGCCTGAACGGGGGCACCTGCCACCTCATCATGGCCACTGGGACCAGCGTGTGTGCCTGCCTGCCGGGCTATGCCGGGCGGCTTTGCAATATTGGTGAGCCACACACACGGGTGCCTGGCAGCTGGGGGTGGTGTGAGGGCAGGGCCCAGCCTAAGCACCTGGCCTCATGGCCGCCTTGCCACCCTCAGTGCCCTCCCAGCGCTGCTTCGTGGGCAATGGCACCGAGTACCGTGGTGTGGCCAGCACGGCGGCCTCGGGCCTGGGCTGCCTGGCCTGGAACTCTGACCTGCTCTACCAGGAGCTGCATGTGGACTCGGTGGACACCGCTGCCCTGCTGGGCCTGGGCCCCCATGCCTTCTGCCGGTCAGCACCCACGGGCTTGTGTGACACTGGGCTCCTCTGTCTGGAGCCAGTGCAGAGGCCACCTTGTGGCTACGCCGACGTCCCCATTCTCTCCTTGTCATCTCCAGGAACCCAGACAAGGATGAGAGGCCCTGGTGCTATGTGGTGAAGGACCACACACTCTCCTGGGAGTACTGCCGCCTGGCAGCCTGCGGTGCGGGCTTGGGACACGGCCAGGTGGGGTGGAGGGGCACTGGTAGCGCCTTGGGGTCAGGCCCGGGCAGGCGGCCCCCAGGGACCCCAGGGCTCTCTGCAGGTCTTAGACTGTCCGTACGTTGCAAGCCACCCTGGCCTTCACAGAGTCTCGCGTCATTGTTCTGCTCTCCTACCTACGGAAAGGGAAACTGAGGCTCGAAGCGAGCCATGTGTCGGTGTAGGGCCAGGCCTAGGAGAGAGGCTGGTGGGTCCAGACGGAGCCCCATCCTGTGGCCCCAGGCAGTGACCTGGTGACCTCTGCCCCCAGAATCCCTGGCCAGAGTCCATTTGCCATCCCCCGAGGTCCTCGCCATGCTGCCCGAGGCGAGCCCGGCCCCGCGCCCGACCTGCGGCAGGAGGCACAAGAAGAGGACATTCCTGCGGCCACGCATCGTCGGCGGCTCGTCCTCGCTGCCTGGCTCCCACCCCTGGCTGGCCGCCATCTACATCGGGGACAGCTTCTGCGCCGGGAGCCTCATCCACACCTGCTGGGTGGTGTCCGCCGCCCACTGCTTCTCCAACAGGTGAATGGGGCAGCCCTGAGCCTGGCCGGGTGACCCGCCCCGCCCACCGTCCCATCACCCACCCTGCTCTGCCACCGCTGCAGTCCCTGGCCTCTGTTGCTCTGTGGGCCGCATCACGTGCTTCCCGTTACCCCCTTGATCATGTGGGACTCCGGGACCCCCAGGCGGGGCTGGTCTGGGGGGCCCTGCCCCAGCCAGAGTCTCAGTGCTTGGTGACAACATGCGTGGGAGCCCCCCTCCCACATCACTGCACAGCCGGGGAAACTGAGGTGCAGCCTACTCAGCAGGCTCCTAGTCTCTGGGGTTGAGGCCCCACCTCCTGCCCAGAGGCCGCAACCCTGAGCTTCACCAGCGGGATGAGCTGCTGCCACCCTTCCCAGCCCCTACGCTGTGGTTGGTGAGGGGCTCTGGCCAGGAGGGGACAGCCCGGAAGCTGCTCCCCATTCTCCATCCCCTGCTCCCGACCTGTCCCTGCTGGGCTCAGGTCCTGCCCTGCAGAGGAAAACTGAGGCATAGATGAGGGCAGAGGGGCTGTTTGGGGGACGGCCACACCTGGTGTGGGTAGGGCTGGCCAGGAGGCCTGAGGAGAGGGCCAGGTCCCCGTGCTCCTGCCAGCCCCACCATGCAGCCCCCCCAGGGACAGCATCTCAGTGGTGCTGGGCCAGCACCTCTTCAACCGCACAACGGACGTGACGCAGACGTTCGCCATTGAGAAATACGTCCCCTACCCACTGTACTCCGTGTTCAACCCCAGCGACCACGACCTGGGTGAGCTGCGGCTCCGTGGGGGAATGGCCACACAGACACCAAGGACGTGGGGTCCAGGGCGGCAGCCAGGAGGCCTCCACAGGGTGGGATCCATCCTGGCTGCTGTGGCCCAGTATGACCTCTGACCTTGCCCCAGTCCTGATTCGGCTGAGGAAGAAGGGTGATCGCTGTGCCGTGCGCTCCCAGTTCGTGCAGCCCATCTGCCTGCCCGAGCCCGGCAGCTCCTTCCCTGCGGGGCACAAGTGCCAGATCTCAGGCTGGGGCCACATGGACGAGCGTGAGCGGGGCTGCCTGCCCTGGTGGGGACCGGAGCCCAGTACCCTGGGCTCCCTGCCCTGAGAGAGCCCTGTCTCCCAGAGGTGAGTGGCTACGCCAGCTCCCTGCGGGAGGCGCTGGTCCCCATCGTGGCTGACCACAAGTGCAGTAGCCCCGAGGTGTATGGCGCCGACGTCAGTCCCAACATGCTCTGTGCTGGCTACTTTGACTGCAAGTCTGACGCCTGCCAGGTAGGGGGCCAGGCCTGCTGCGCCAGGCCGTACTATCTCCAGCAGCCCAGCATGGGCGCCCAGATGGGGAGACCAAGGCTAAGAGACGGGGCACACAGACAAAGCCCATGTCCCGTCTCCAGTAAGGGCCATGTGACAGCGGGCACCACAGGCCACATCCCCTGGCCTGGATTCCTTTCAATGAATCAATCAGTCAATCGATTAGTTAATCCCAGGGCTGCACACCACATGGCAACATGGAGGGGCTGCTTTACGCCCCACTTTATAGGTGGGGAACTGAGTCCCAGAGAGGTCAGGTCTCTCTTCCAAGGTGGCACAGCTCAGATGGGGTAGAGTGGGTGGGGCTTGGCCCGACCCTGCTGTGCTTGGGGAAGTCCGTGGGGGCTGTGTGGAGGGGAGCGTGTACTTCGGCCTGAGAGAAGCAGGGACTTTTTGGATGCCAGGAGGCTGAGGCAGGAAGCAGCCCAGCCTGTGCTGGGACACAGTGTGGCCGTGTGGACTCTGGATCACACTGGTGGCCGAGGAGTGCGCTCGGCGAGGGGTGAGAGCCAGGTGGAGTGCAGGTGGGGAGCTGGGGTCAGCGGCCCTGAACACTTGCTGTCCAATGAAACACTGTCCCGTGCTGTCGGAAAATCATCCCTGAGAGTCCCCTGTCCCCGGGGCTTGGAGCACAGCTGGGGCTGGGAGCAGGTGGCCCTGAGCCCTGTCTCTGCCTCAGGGGGACTCGGGCGGGCCTCTGGTCTGCGAGAAGAGCGGGGTGGCCTACCTGTATGGCATCATCAGCTGGGGCGACGGCTGTGGGCGGCTCAACAAGCCGGGCGTCTACACCCGTGTGGCCAACTACGTGGACTGGATCAGTGACCAGATACGGCCTGCCAGGCGGCCTGTGCCCCCCTCTTAGGCCCTGGGCAGGGGTGTCCTGCCTTCTCACCATTGCCTGCCTTGAGGACAATAAAAATGGTTCTGAGACCTGGCCATGCTGCTGTCTTCTGCCACCACGGCCTGAGCTCCTCCGTTAGATGGGGACCTGTGGCCCCACGGAGGGCGCAACCCCAAGGCCCAGGGCTCAGGCAGAAGACGGAGGCCAGGCGCCTCCAGGACCACCCAGGCAGGAGTGGCAGTGTCCACACCCTGGGCTGTTCCAGGGCAGGATGGAAGCCCCGCTCAGACCCCTGGCCGGTCTTGTGAGGAGTATTAACCCTGGAAGAGGGCGGGTCCTCTGGGCACTGCTGTAGGTCATTTGGCTTCACGATGGCCGCCCGTCTCAGGTGGGACTCCTCTGAGGGGACTGGGGGATGGAGACACACCGAGGAGTGTGACAGCGGTGGGTACTGCTGTGCTGAGTGAGACGCCGCTTGGTTTGCACAGGGCAGGTGGGTGTGGAGGGCGGGCCGGCCATTGGTCCCCAGCCATGCGAGGAGCCGGATCTGCCCCCGTCCCCAGATCCAGGGTGTGCAGTGAGCCAGCCAGGGTCCCTGCTGTGACGGGAACGTGGAGCACAGGCAGCACAGGCAGTCCCCACGGTGTCCAATACCGGGAGCCTTGGGAACTGCAGGGCAGGGGGAGGCTGTGGGGGCCTCAGGGAGGGGCAGCCGCTGACACCGAGTCCAGAGCCTGCCCTGGACAGGCACCTCCACTCGCCCTGCCCAGCCTTATCTGCCAGGGCCCACACTGGTGACGTCCTGCATGCCGCCCCCCAAGCTGCTCTGAGCTCTGCATGGCACCTCCACTCCCTGCCCCAGCCTTGCCCCCTGCTGTCCGCGAAGCCACCCAGGTGCTGGTTCAGTGTCCCCTGTGCCCAGGTGCTGGGGGCTCCTCCTGCTCCGTGACCTGCCACTAGCCCGCCAGGTGTGCACAGGGCAGAAGGGTGTGCTGGGCCCACACCCGCACTCCGGTCCTCTCTGGGTGGAGTTGCTTAGAGCCAGCTTGGGTGGGTGGGTGGGACAGCTGCTTTCTCGTGAACACGGTGCCCAGTATCATCTGCTGACCCGTGGAGTGACCACAACCTTCCTAGATGCCCTTGCCAGCAGGAGGGTCCATGTACACAGCTGGCCTCAGAGGAGGGGTGGGCGGGGCACAGGGCAGAGGCCACGCTGGACCAGGTGATTGCTGCGGGGTGAGCCAGGTTCTGAGTGCACCCGTGAGCCCAGACCCTTCCCACTCCCCCAGTGCCCGGCATCCGGGAGCAGACCGAGACCCCCAGGGAAGCCCCCATCCTGCCACACGCTGAGTCACAGCCTGGGAAGCCCCTGAAGGATCATCCCCCACCCCATACTTCTCCCTCTGCAGCTGTGATGCCCCCACCCAGGGAGGTGCCCGCCCCTGCTGACCCATCCAGGGCTCCTAGGCTGTCCCCGCACCCCCATCCCCACTGTGCCTTTTCGAATAAGCCTCTCTGGTTGGCCCTGCCACCATGGCCAGCCGTTGGGCCCCTGGTGGACACATGGTCTTTTGTTTTTTGTCTTCTTACCTTTTTTGATTGATTTGAATTTTGTTCAAGATTTTGTGTTTCTACTTTTGAGTCTGGCCCATGATCACTTCCTGTGCTTGAATGGCTCTTGTCAAGGCTCACATGACACATTCAGGCTGTCCTTTCTTTTATCGCAGCTCCCTGGGGCATCCGCAAGGCATGGAAAGAGCAGTTTTTTAGAAGTTTGGTTGAATTCCCTGATGGTCACCTGGCCTGGTGTCTTCTTTACAGAAAGATCCTGGCTTCTCATTTAGGGTCTTAAATGGTCGTAGGACTGGTTGGGTACTTTATATCTTTTTGAACCACTTATATGAAGTTATACTTTTATGAATTTGTGGAATTTTTCACATATATTAGAATAATGTTTTTTATGGTTATCTAAGTTCATTTTCTGCCTGTAACACCTGGGGAAAACTGAGGCACTGGTAGGAGCGGGAGACAATCCAGGGTCACAGAGGAGACAGACAGCCTACCTCTTTCTTGAAGATTGCTGTCCCTGCCATCCACAGCCCTGGTGGCTGCAGAGGGTCTGGTCACAGGGAGCAGGAGAGGGAACTGCCTGTCCCCGCAGTGCCCACATTTCCGGGCCAGGGCGGGAGCAGGTGCAGTGCTGGGTGTGGCCGAGGTCTGGGCCAGGGCCAGCACCAGTGCCTGGGGCTACACGGGGCCCTGCCCCTCCCTGTGGGGACCAGTGAGTGCCAGGCACCCGGAACAGCGGATGTGTCCGTGGCAACAGCACCCCACGCCACCCACTCCCAGCGGCTGTTGTGGGGCTCTGAGGTAGCAGCTGTCAGGCAAGGCGCTGGGCACGGGCACACCACGTGTGACGGGCGGGAGCACGGGGGCATCTTCCTGTGCCTGCTGTCCTCCTGCCCCCCCTAGGGACATCGGAATGAACTCTGGCCACTCAGGTGGTGGGGAGGGGGCTCAAGTGTGAGCAGATGGGGGCTGACCCTGGCCCCAAGTCCACACCACTCTGGGTCTCAGGTTCTCCTCTGAGTGGGGCAGATGGAGCCCCGAGGGGTCTGACAGGATGGAAGAAGCCGCAAATGCATGCCCATCGGTAGGTGCGGCTAACCCTCAGTGCTCCCCACCCAAACCACCGCCTCTGAGGAGGGCCCGGAGCTGGCGTGTGGACAGCGAACTGTTTGTCCTGGGTACACGCCGCCTCCACCTCCAACACTGTCCCCAACTCAGGTGCTTCCAAGTCCTGGGTCCCCGAGGTGGTCTTCAGATGTGGGGCACCTGCAGTGTAGACCTATCAGGCCCCCAAAGTACTTGGGCTCCAGAATAAGCCCTGGCCCGACCTCTGGCCACTGAACAGGGCTACAGGGAAAAGGACGGGAGATCAGGGCTCAGAGCGGCCACCCAGGGCCAGCCCCCCTGGGGCTTGGGGAAGCAGTGTCTTCTCAGAGTTAGCAAGATGGGCTCTTGGCCAAGGGCTGGGGGAGACCAAGCACAGAGACCTGGGGCACCAGGGTGGTACACGGGTCCTGGTCCTGTGCCATGTGCACCAGCGTCCACACTGACAGAGCCCAGATAAATGGGACAGGAGTGGGGGACAGGCAGGTCACCAGTGTCCCCTGTGGCTCCACCCCTGCCCGGGCAGTGGCCACCTCTGGGCAGTGGAGGAAGCCCAGGGACAGTGGCATGTTCTAGACCAAGGCTGCCGGTGGTCACACTGCCCCCCCACGTGGTGTGGGGGCGGGGCAGGCACCACAGGGTGAGCCCAGGGAGGTTGAGGACAAGACAGACTTGGAAACTGTCCTCATGCATGCCAGTGTCCCCTTGGTGGGGGCGTCTTTGCATTTGGAAGGAAGGCCTGCCCCATCCCCCCACGAGCTCTGAGTGTCTGAGCCCTGGACTGTGGCAGCCTCAGGTGGCCTCAGGTAGTTGCACCGCAAGGGCTGCCAGGCATGGGTGGTGGGGACGGAAGGCAGGTGCAGGGGAGCTGCCCACCCCACTTGCAGGTTCCACCTGGACCGGCCAGGGCATCGAGACCCTGCCCCTCCCTGCCACCGTGGCCAGGTCCCTAGTCCCCGCCCGCTGCTTCGGGCCCGCCCTCCTGGCCCAGCTCAGGGCCCTCCCGAGCTATTTTGAAAGTGACCCTGGGCTCAGGCGCCTGGGGCGCAGGGAGAGGGCGCGCTGGCGGCGGGCGCGGTGGGAACCATGACAGAAGATGACCGAGGCGGCGCTGGTGGAGGGCCAGGTCAAGCTGCGGGACGGCAAGAAGGTCGGGGCGCGGCAGGGGCGCGGGGCGGGGGTGCGCGGGGCGGCTGCTCATGCTGTCTTGTCCCTGCAGTGGAAGAGTAGGTGGCTCGTACTGCGCAAGCCGTCACCGGTGGCAGGTGAGTGCTGGGCAGGCAGTAGGGCAGTGTGGGTGTGGGTGACCGGGTCCCCTCACGGCCCCTCCAATGTGGCCGAGGGCGCCAGCTTGCCTGAAATAGCCCGGCGGCGGTGGCGGAGCCCTGAAACCCGGCCTGGCCGTAACCGGAGAGCCAGGGCACCTCCAGCCTGGTCCTGGGACAGGGACCCTGCTGCCGCCACAGAGCCACAGGCGGCCAGGAAGGTGCGCCACAGAGCCACAGGCGGCTGCGGCAGGGGGCAGCACGTGGGGGCAAAGCTCAGAGCCTTCCCATGGTATGGCAAGGGCACCCTAGAAAGCCACCATCCTTACTGGAGGACCACGTTGTGCTGGTGTCCAGCTCAGTGCAGGAGCCCAAGCTGCATGGGGGTGCTGGGGGCCGAGGCTGGGTTGCCAGGTGGGCAGTGTCCCACTACTGCATCTCAGGAAAGTGATGCTGACCTTGTTTGGGGGCGCAGGCCTCTAGGGAGAGTGCATAGTCCCCCCCGCAGCCCTGGCTCCCAGCCAGCACCTCCAGTGTGGAAGTCAGTGAAGAGCCCCGCGGCTGCTGGGCAGCTCCAGCCTCCACCGGGAGCTGTTAGAGACCAAGCCGCAGGCTGCAGCTGTTTCGGGAGACAGGTGCCTTGGAGCCAGCCCGGGGTCTGCAGGGGATGCTGGGCAGGGGTGCATGCAGGCGCCAGGCGTCTGTCCACTCCCAGGGAGGGGGCAGCTGCTTTTGTGGACAGAATCATTTCCTGCCTAGGACTTGGCCCCATTCTAGGAGCCTCACACTTCCTCAGTCCTTGTGCCAGGCCCCGTGCCGCCTGGAGCGTGGGGTCCCTGTCCTCAGAGGCACCAGGCTGTCTGGTAGTGGAGGGGGGGACTAAGCAGGCACTGCCAGGGTGAGGGAGGGGCACCGAGGCCAGCACAGGGCTGGGTGTGACTCAGGCTCTGTGGGTCTGGGGACTGAGTCCCACTCCGTGGCATGGCGGACTCAGAGGGACTGAGCTGGTTCAGTGGCACGGGGTCAGTATCTCTGTGGAACCCCACAGAGGCCAGGGGGCCAGGGAGGTCACCAGGGACAGATGTCCATCCAGAAGAGAGTCCCTGCCTGGATCAGAGACAGCGTCCTGGGGGGCAGGGCCGGCCCGGACATGAGCAGGTGCTGCCTGTCGGGAAGGTGCTGAGGGCCCCTGGCCCTCAGGTATATCAGGGGTCCCCATGGTGAGGAGCAGAGGCTCCTAGCCAGCTGGGGGGTGGGCTGTCCCCAGAGCAGGCTCGGGTGGGGTTGGGACAGGTGGGCAGTGATGGTGTGGATGTCCCTGGAGCCCTGCCCACTGTCCCACTGCCCTGGAGCTGAGCTCTGTCACCGCTGCTGAGCTGGTGTCTAGGGCGGTCCCTTGGAACCCCGCACCCCGTGGGCGCCCAACCCTTTACTCCCCAAGACTCCCACATCCCAGTGTGCGGGGGAGGAAGGGCCCGCCCTGCTTTCCTGTCTTGAGACATCAGCTGCCCTAGTAAATGTCGTGCTTTCCTTCCCCGAGGGGCCCCCTACGGGCAGTGTAGGGCGGTTGGTGGGGAGCAGGGTGGCTCTGTGGGGGGCACTGTGTGCCAGGGTTTGCCCAGGTGGCACCTGCTCTTGGGGAGAAGCTTGGTTGGCAGAGAACGCAAAGCTGCATCAGCTGTGCACAGAGGGCCGGGGCTGCAGAGGGGACAAAGGCTGCTGTGCCCCGGGTCGTGTGGGTCCCTGCTGTGGGGCAGGATTTCAGGGTGCTGGTCAGCAGGACTGTGCTCCTGAGGTCTCCACCTCGTCCTGGCTGGAGTCTGTGTCTGGACCCTCTCCCTAGATGGCCCCTGGCAGGGGAGGTCAGTGTCCCATGCTGGTTGGGGCCCACTGAGGTCGGCGCCTCCCTCTTCTTCCCCTGGCAGGAAGCTCTGCCGGGGGAGCACCCCGGTGTCCCATTGGGGTGCAGCCATGGTGTTTTCTGGTGTGCTGGGCTCGGAGGGGCCTGTTCCCTGCTCTCCTGAGAGCCGCCCTCAGCGTGGCGCAGAAGCCACCAAGGGGATGGGAGCCCCAGGGCTGGCAGGGCTTTGGGGTGGTCTTAGGCAGTGAACCCCAAAGGATCTGGCCCAGACACAGGCTGGGACAGGTGGTCTTCACTCCGTCACCTGGGTACCAGCTTGTCGTCACCCCTCAGAGAGGCACCAGGAGCCCGGCCTCCAGGAGGACACCTGTCCATGTGGTCACAGCGACGGCAAAGGCCTGGAGCCCACAGCCAGCACAAGAGGGGCTCGAGGCCGTGTCCCGGGACCCCCAGGGGGTCTGCGCCAGCCTGTGACCCCAGGACCTGGCCCCTGCGGTGGGTAGCTCTGCTAACACAGCAGGTGCCCCAGGAGGATGTGGGTCTGGGGGCAGTGCCCAGGTCCCCTCAGCAGCTGGCATCGGCTTTGTGTTATCTGCACCTCTGCCGCCACCTCCTCTGCAGAATGGGGTGACACCTTTGTCCCCTGCTGAGGACAGGCTGGGTTGGCTGGTTCTCCTCTCCCCATGGTGACACCACAGGATAGGGCGCAGCCCCAAGGGACAGGGAAGAAGCTGAGCGCTGTGTGGTGGAGTCACGTCCCCTTGGCGCTCTCGGGCGGGGCACGGCCGGTCCCTGCCCCGACACTCCTGGGGCTCTCAGGGTGGCTAAGCGGACAGCACGCTGAGCCTGGCCACTCTGTGCCTGTCTGTGTTCTGGGCTGGCTGAGGCGTGACCTGTGCCAGGCAGGGGCGCGCGGTGAACAGTGTCTTCCCTGCGTCACAGGAGGGCGGGCCCAGCGCTGGGCTCTCCCGTGGCCCCGTGTGTCCCGCTCTCTCCCAGCCGCCCCAGGTGCAGCAGGGTCCCCTCGGGCTCCTGCCCTTGCTCTGCTAGGGCGCTGCCTCAAGGCCCTTGTTACCTCCAGGGGCCCAGCCTCCCGTGCTGCTGAGCGGCGTGGCTGCTCCTCCTCCTCCCGGCCTCCAGGCCCTTCTCCGTCTGTCCATCTGTCCTCCCTCCTCCCCGGCCGCCCTCAGTCCTGGCTCTGACGGCATCTGGAGCTCATGACTCTGCAGTTATTTTTACAACCCAGACACCGGTCCAGCTGCCTGCCCACAGCCCGGCTCTGTGTCCCCCAGGCTGTTCTACCTCCTTCGCCCAAGAGAGACTCCCACCCCAGCCCAGCCCACACGGCCCAAGCACCTCATCCTTCACCGCCCTCATCCTGACCTGGCTCACCCCCAGGCTGCCCGAGGGCCGAGTGCGAGGGCCAGCCTGGCTCCTGCGCTGCCTTTGTCCCTTGTCCTGCCCAGCACAGTTCTGCTTTTCCTGCTGTCCAGGGTGGGCGCCTCTGCACATCCATACCACAGCCAGGGTGGGCTTCAGAGACAGCCAGGCCTGCCCCTGGTGCTCGGTGCCCATTGGCACTCCCTGGGGCTGCAGAGCCCACCCAAGCCCCGCCCAAGGCCACTGCACTGGCTGTGCCCACCGACAGTGCGTTCCCAGGGGCTGCTGTGATGGGCTATTTCACTGGCCCCGCCTGGAAATGCCCCAAGTCCCACACCCAGGTGGTCCCTGCCCTGCCACTGGGCCACCTGTTCCTGGCCCCTGCATAGCACTCTGCTGACGGTTGTCCTGGTGTCCCACCACTTCTGGGAGCGCAACAGTGTTCATGGGATGAGCTGAGCTGGGCGCCACGGGGACAGAGGCAGAGGGTGTGGTGGGACTCGGGGGCCCTCAGGGTCTTTCATTGCCTTGAGGGTTGAACGGGCCTAGCCCTGACTTGTGTCTTCCCTTCGCACGCCCGGCACTGCTGGCCTCCCTGGAGGGTGGGATAGTGGGGCACACGCTGGGTACCTGAGTCTGCTAGGGTGGCACTGGACAGTTGGCCTGGCTGGCCATCCCCAGCCTGAGTGGGCCACTGCCACTCACCCAGGCTTGCTGCCACAGGCGCGTGCTGGGCTCGCGTGCAGCCTCTGTGCTGCTGCCAGGTGCTGTTGCTTCTTGGGGACCGGGGAGCTGGGCGGCAGAGGTGGGGCTAAGCCTGGCTGTACCCTTGCTGGATGCCTGTGGGTGTGGGGTGAGTGTGTATGCACACATGCACACACGTGTGGACAGCTAAGTGTGAAAGTGAGTGCGTGCAGAGGTCAGGGTATGCTTTAGGGGCCCTCCCTGTGTCCTCGCAAGGCAAGGCCAGCAGCTCTCGGGCCTCCCTCGTGATGATGCTAAAGCCCCAGTCTCCCCGACATCCCTGTCATGGCCCAAAGCCTCCCCTGCTGACACATCACTTCAGGGTCATGGGACCAGCACCTGCATTTGGGGGCACACAGCACTCAGACCCCCGTCTTTCGTGGGGTGTCCGTGCCTGGGCATGTACACGTTGGTGAAAATGTGTGTGAGCAGGAGTGGCCCTCCCTGCCTTGGGCACCCTTTGCCTCATCCTCGGTCCCCTTCCACCCCAGTGACCCCAGTGCCCTCTCCTCAGCCACGTCTGTCCCCCAGCCCCTGCATCTGAAGTGGGGGTCCCAGCTGTACCCTGAGCCCTGTGGTGCTGGGCAGGCAGATGACCATGCATTTCCTCAGCCACGCAGCAGAGCACCGGGCAGGTGACCCAGCCTCCAGAAAAGATACGGAGGGACAGGGTGCGGGTCCTGTGTCCCTCTGCTAGGCATTGTCCCCAGCCATGTGGTGCCCAGGAAGTTGGCCACCTCCTGCCCTGTTACTGCATGTCTGTGTCCCTGTCACTGCGGTAGCCGGTTGCCATTAGAGGAGATGACTTTGGCAGCAAGGTGACTTTGCCTGGGGGTGATGGGGGTGGGGGAGGGACTGGAACAGTGGTGCCACCCTCTCCCAGGTGCGGGGTACCCTGCTGGCCACCCAGCTCCTCCCCACAACCACATTATGGAGCCTGCATCGGGCCTGGCTGGGGAGGACGTCGGCTGCTTCCCTCTCTTGTGTGGTCTCCCCGGCTGCATTTGTTTTGAAAATGCCCCAGTGTTGGTCTCCTGGGGCTGCCACAGGAGTCAGGCAGTGACACTGGCCCGAGCGTCCTGGAGGCAGAAGTCCGTAGTCAGGCGTGGGCGGGGCTCTGTGGAGGACCCTCCTACTTCCCCCATCCTGTGGCTTCAGGTGTCCTTGGCTTGTGGCCCTGTCGCTCCAGTCCCTGGCTCCGAGTCCACCTGTCCTCCTCCTTGTCTCTCTCCTCTTCTGCCTCTCACAAGGACACCTGTCATCAGGTCAGACTTCTTTCCACGGACAGATGGCTGCTTTAGGGGCAGCCTGGCTGGCTGCGCTAGGTGGGACGCTACCTCCTTTATTCAAAAGTCACACTCCGTCCTGTGGTCCCAGCACTCTGGGAGGATCCCAAGTTCAAGCCTGTGGAGGCAAAAGTCTGAGGTCCAGGTGTGACCTCAGGACAACTGAGGTCCAGCTCATCTTGAGTCCCTTGCCTCGATGCTGTCTTTCCCCGAAAGTCACGCTCACAGTTCCCAGGGTTAGGAGTGGACATAGTTTGAGGCCACTGCTGAGACCCCGTAGATGTAGGAAGGTGCAGGCGGAGTCTGCACTTGTGACAGAGTTCAGAGAGATCAGTCAGGGGGTGTCGGGGCATCAGGAGAGGGTCTCAGGGACAAAGGTGGGGCCCTGCCTGCCACCCCCCAAACAGGCTTGCAACACAAAACCAGGCCAAAGAAGACCTGCTTGGTGGCCTTCGGTGCCGGCAAACCCCACCCCGCGGGAGTCGGCACACGCTGGTCTTGGGCCGAAAGCAGCCTCCGCCTATTTCTGTGAAGAAGGTTTTATTGCCGATCACACGCGCCACCTAGGGCTGTTTTTGAGTTAAGTGGTTGTGCTGGAGGCTGGGAGCCCCATCGGCAACATCCCCTCCCGTCTGGAGCGAGCGGGAAAGTCTGCGGATCCCTCTCTCCGCCACGGTCGGTCGGGAGTGCAGCTTCTTTCACAGTAGTGGGGATGGAACCCAGGGCCTTGGACATGCTAGGCAAGTGCCCTACACTGAGCTACATCGCCAGCCCTTTTTATTTTTATTTTGACAGAGTCTTAACAAGTTGCCCAAGCTGGCAAGCCTTGAACTTGCAATCCTCCAGCCTCAGCCTCCCAGAGTGCTGGGATCATAGGATGGAGTAGGACTCCTTGAATAAAGGAGGGCACACCTCCCATGCAGGCTGGCCAGGCTGCCCTACAGGAGCCGTCTGTTCCGAGGCAGAGGTCCGCCCCTCCTTCAGGCTGCGTGTTGTCCAGACCGGGGCTGTCACTGAGGCGGGCGGCCTTCAGGAGCTCAGGCAAAGAGGCAGTGTGGACACCCGCCCTGAGGGACACCGCGGCTGCTGGGGTGGCTGTGAGGGGACAGTGGGGACTCCTGAGGGAGGCGTCCAGGTGAGCCCTACAGGGGGAAGGGCCTCAGGCAGCAGGGCCTTGGTCTGAGAGGGCAGAGTGTGGACGTCTGATCCAGGGCAGTGGCCAGTGTGTGGGGGGCCAGCGGGGACAGACACGGAGGGACTGCAGGAGAGCTGGGCAGAAGGGAGTCTTTGGATGGTCCCCGAAGTGGATGACTCTCAAGTTCAAGTCCTCTTGCTGCTCTGGGGTCAGGAGAGAGGGGGCACCTGGCCCACGCAGGGCAGCAGTGATGGTGCCCAGGGCCACACCCCAGGCCTCAGCAAGCAGCTGCAGAAGCTGGTCATTGGCAGAAGTGCCACCACTGTGGGGTAGGTCTTGGGAGAGAGGGGTCCCCTGCCTGGGGCAGGGCAGTGACAGGAGGCAGGTCGCTGGCTACGCGGGCCACATCAGCCTGCTCCCTCGGTGCATAGTGACCAGATCCGCTGGAAGCTGACTAGGCCCTGATGCCCCTTGGGCACAGATGGCAAAGGACTTGGGTAGATTGGGGCAGCCATGCCATGCTCACGCCCACTGCTGCCCTGGAAGCTTCCGTTGCCCAGGGGATGCCCTTTCTGTGCCACGCTGTCCCTCGGGTTTCGTTTCTTGGTGCTCTGGGGACGTGGTTGGAGGACATTCCTGTAAGGACACTTTCCTTCTAGGGCGTCTTATTAGATTACTTCTCCCAGCCGGGCGTCTCGCTCTGCCTGTGAACCCTGCGGCCTCTTCCGGTGCGCCGTCGGCAGAGACCGAGCATAGCGCCGGTGGGCAGATGGGTCTCTGCTTCTTTTCTCCCTCACGCTGGGGGTGCCTTTGTGCTTTTGTGGTGACAAACGTTCAGACCCTGGATAGAGTCTCAGAAACAAAAGTCCCGCTACCCCACTGGCCTCATTTTTGTCAGCAAAGTCTTACTGACACACAGCCATGCCTGCTGCTTCTCTGCTGTCTGTGGCTGCTCTCGGCGACACAGAGACAGTGCCCTGGCCCTCAGGGTGCCTGCGACCTGGCCTCTGGCCACACTGAGCCTGGCTTGGGCTGCGACTCTGGACTGGGCCGGGCTGGGAAGGGAGCAGGTGCATAGTTCTGCGCTGGATTCTGCGGCACAGTGTGTGCTGCAGTCGCCTGGATTCTGGCCGCTGTGGAACCAGAGCTGGCATCTGCTTTTTGGAGGCCAGGAGAGAGCACGTGCCCCGCCGCCCCCTCCACCTTGTCTTGTGCGCTGACTTGGGGCTCGACAGCTTGAGCCTCCTGCAGGATTTTACCGCAGGTGCCCGTTTACAGAGTTTGCCCTAAGCCCCAGTCTTGCACCCTCAGCAAAGGTGGGGCATCCTGGGTTCCCTGGCTGCTGGTGGCCTGGGTTCAGAGAAGCCCTGTGTACGAAGGCTGGTCCTGTGTGGAGGGTGTGGTAGGCAGGGCCTCTGTGGCAGCATCCTCCGTAGTCTCCTGGGGCAGGACATGTGCCCAGGGCCACACGGGGACAGCTGTGCGGCGCTGGTTGAGCTGCATCCAGAGCTTGGTGAAAGGGCAGTGTGGACAGTTATGGTGGTGGTGGCTTGCGGTCCTGAATGGTGGCTGGGTCAGGCTGGAGGGTGGGGTCAGGAGGCCCAGTGACGCCTCCACTGCCCTCTGGGGTGGGGCTCAGGCCTCACCCTGGAAACTAAGAGCACCAGGAGGAGAAGCTGGTCTCGGTGGGGGTGCGTGGGGACAGGGTGGTGGCAGCACGGGCAACAGTTTGGGGCAGGGGCTCTGTGTCAGCTCCACAGCCCAGCGTGTAGCCAGAGTGGGCTCCAGGACCAGGGCCGCATGGACGTCTCAGGGTTCTGGGCATAGCCAAGGGGCCATGAAGCTTGCTAGGCCCACATCTGCCCCTGGGCCTAGGGGCTTGCAGGTGGAGGAGGGCATGGGGACTTGTGGATGTTCGGTGGCCCCTGATGGGCCCTGCGCCTCTCTCCCATCTACACAGACTGCCTGCTGATGCTGGTCTACAAGGACAGGTCCGAGCGCACCAGGGGCCTCCGGGAGCGCAGCAGCCTGACCCTGGCGGACATCTGCGGCCTGGAGCCCGGCCTGCCCTATGAGGGCCTGGCCCACACGCTAGCCATCATCTGCCTGTCCCAGGCCATCATGCTGGGCTTTGACAGCCGCGAGGCCATGTGTGCCTGGGATGCCCGCATCCGCTATGCGCTTGGTGAGGGTGAGTGACACCCATGGGGGCTGAGTTGGTAGTGTCTGAAATGATGCCTGCTCCCCTCCCCACTCAGGGGGCAAGAGCCCTGCAGGCACCCAGTTCAGGGGACAGCCCCTGGCTTTCCAGAAGCTTCTTCAGTGGGGATTCTAGTCTGGCCCTGTGGCACACCCTTTATGAAGTGGGCAGGGATTGTCACAGGGGCAGGGGCTGCCCAGGCCATATATAGACATCCCAAGTGACCTGACATGGCCCTGTAGTGCTACGGGTGGCTGGGATGGGGGGTGGCATTGGCACTAAGGACCTCTGGCTCCGGGGTGGAGGTGAAGGGGTGCAGGTGGCCCACAAGTGGGTGCTGCAGACCGGGGCACCATCCCTTCTTGGGCCAGGCTATCTTCCCGGGTGGGGAGAGGGGAGCAAATGATGGCACCCAGCTGCCTTGGAGCAGGGTGCTGGTGTCAGGCTGAGCTGAAGCAGGGACAGGTGGGTCTCCATCCCCAGCAAGTCCCAGGGCCCGGCTGAGCTGGGACGAGGCTGAGGCACAAACCTCACTCCTGATGCTCACAGGGTGCTGGGCACCCGTAGCCTGTTTCTCCTCTGTGAAGTGGGAGGGCTCTGTGCACTGGTCCCAGCCCTGGAGCACTGGAGCCAAGTCCTGCGGAAGCTGCCCGGGCTGCATTGTTAGGATGGAGGTGGCTGGTGCACAGCCCCCCAGCTCTTGCCTGAACTAAGGTGGCTCCTGAAAGAGTGGGTAAAGAAAGCAGGGCGCCCACGGGCGGGTGGTGCCCCCCACTGATCCTCTGCGCTGCCCAATTCGCGCACCGGCAAGCAGCTGTGAAGACCGCTGCCACCCCTCCCTGCCTCTAGTGCACAGGTTCCACGTGACAGTGGCTCCCGGCACCAAGCTGGAGAGCGGCCCGGCCACCCTCCACCTCTGCAATGACATCCTCGTCCTGGCCAGGGACATCCCTCCGGCCGTCACGGGACAGTGGAAGCTCTCAGACCTGCGGCGCTACGGGGCTGTGCCCAACGGGTTCATTTTCGAAGGCGGGACCAGGTGTGGGTACTGTAAGTATGCTGGGCGCAGGGGAGCTGAGCTCTGTTGGGGGGTGCCGGGCCCCTTTCCCTCTGCCAAGGGCACGCAGCCTCCTGGGAGCCTGGCCACTCAACTGCTGGGGTGACCACAGACAGTGTGCTGGCTGCTCGAGCTGAATGCGCCCCATGTCCCCAGCACACACATCCCCTCCTTGCTCAGCCCCAGCCCTTCCCTCCATCTAAGCCTGACCCGTGCAGGCTGAGCCTGGCCTTCCGCCACCTGCGTGCTCATGTGGCCAGGGTGGACGAGAGGGAACGAGGGGCAGAGGCATCAGAGGTGACCATAGGATGATAGAGGATGCAGCTTGGGCAGGGGAGCCCTGCTCTGGGGCTCGTGGAGCTGCTTGGAGCAGGCGGGAGAGGGCAAGTGTCCTCTCTCTGCAGGGCTCCCAGGCTCAGGCTGCAGATGGCCCAGTGCCCCAGGCCAGGTGGGGCAGGAGGACGCTATCCTCAGAGCCCTGTTTATTTCCTTTCGGATGGGAGGGATATTGTTCCCTGGAGGCCTCCACCAAAGCTGGTCTTTTGTGTGTGTGGCCCCATTCCCGAGGTGATGTCCTGGGTGCCACGCACGACTCTGCCGGAGGGCAGAAGCCTGGCACAAGCTGTCATGTCTGCCCTGGGCTGCTGGAGACTGGAGAGGACACTCCAGGGCTGGCCTAGTGCTTCTGAACGAGGTCCAGGTCAGCCCCACGAAGCAAGGACGCACTGGGGCCCACACTCAGCTGCCGGTCACCTGGTCCTGGGTCAGTGCCGGGCAGACTCTTGCACAGTCTCTGGAGGAGACAGGACTGAGTCAGGAAGTTCCTGCCCCTTAGACCTGCTCGCCCTGACATGGGAGCGTCTAGGGTCACCTTGGCCTTCGCATGAGCCTGGTGCTGTCTAGAGGGGCAGGAACTGGGCTGCTAAGGGTCCAGCAGGTGGCAGGCAGTGGGCAGATTCCCAGCCACCTCTGAGCTGTGGCACCTCAGGGAAAGCACCGTGCTCACCCTGATGCCCCGGGGTCAGCAGAGCCTCCTGTTTTGAGGGTCCCTAGGGTGAAGGCTCTGGGGCAGGGCTGGGGCACAGGACAAGGAGACTGCTTGGTGTCCATTCCCGAGCACCATCTCCAGCCCCAGCAGCCTGTTGCTCAGCATTGCAGCTACTGGGGGTGGTGGTGGCTGGTGGCCCCTTCGGTGGCACGTGACAAGGATACAATGTGTGGTTCTGACACGTAAAGCCAAATCACACATTTCCATGGGTATGCACAGGGACACAAGGCCATGTGAGAACCCTGAGGAAAAGGGGACAGAGAGCAGGACTGGGGGACGGACTGGTGGCCCAGGCACTGATCTGCCTGTGGCCCCGAGGTACAGATGGTCAGAGGAGGAGTCTGTGGGGCCAGGAGGGCTCTGGACGACCAGAGAGGCTGACCCAGGGCTGTGGGAGAGGCAGGGCCAGGACTGTCAACCAAGGAGTGGCAGGGAGGACACGTGCTGGGGAGGGGTTCCTGCAAGGCGTGGGGTGTGGACGTTCGTTCTCATGGGGCCCCTGTCCCCTCTAGTGTTGCATACATGGGTGCTGCAGCATCTGGGGTGGGAGACATCAGGGACAGAGGCCCTGTCCTCTTCTACCCAGCGGGGGGTGACACTCAGGACGTGTGGCATTTGTGGTGACCACTGTGGGTTTCTGGAGTAGCGCCTGCAGTGAGCACCCTAGTTTGGGACTGCCCACCCTGCCTCCCCGGGCCGTGGTGAAGTCTGCCTGCTCCGGATTTCCACAGGGCCACTTCCGGGGGACCCACCCGCTCAGTACCACAGGATGGCATTTTGTGAGCAGGGAGTCTGTTCCCGTCTGTGTCCAGGGAGGCATTCAGGGCCAGGCGGCCACAGCAGGCATCCAGCGTGGGCCCTGTCATCCCAGCATCCAGCGTGGGTCCTGTCTGGTACCCACAGGCTGGCACACCTGCCCCTGTGCAGAGGAGACCAAGGCGTGGGCTGCCCTGCGTGTCCAGGGGGTGGTAGTTGGGACTGAGGCTACTGCCCTCCCTCCCCCGTGGTTCCTGTCCATGGCGAGCCCTGGCTGGCACAGAAGGTCACTCTTCCTCTTCCTCTCGAGGAACAAAGGCCCAGCCGGGCAGGGTAGGCCCACAGCTGCTGGGAGCCTGGACGCTTGCAGCTGTCACAGCCGGTTTGCTCTGGGTGGGGCAGTGGTCCAGGGCTGGTGTAGTGTCCCCCTTCCCTCCAAGCCATGTGGCCTCAGCTCACATCTACGAATGGGGGAGACACAGGATTTTACGGGTGACGTACAACGTACCTGCAAGTTCTCCTGTGGTCTCTCTGAGCCTCCGTCTCCTCACCTCTGCCACGTGGATCCTTGTGTCTCTAGTGTGGGGGGCCGGGAGGAGTTGGCTGTGTGTGTGGAGGACCAGCCTGAATCTGGGCCCCTACAGTGCGCAGCCCTAGCCAGGGTTAGAGTCCCCTCAGTCCCTCGGGTGGTTGCGCTCTGCAGCAGCCTGGCCGCTCCCTGTGTAGGAGTGATGCACCTGGGGGCCTCTAGCTAAGCGTCTCTGGTCCCTGGGTGTTGGCTCCCACTGCACCACACCTCCTGCAGCTGCCCTGCCCTGTGACCGTGCCCAAGTCTTCAGTCTCCTATCCCACCTCAGGGGACCAGGGGTGGGGCCGCCTGGGCCCAAGTCTGGCCGCTCACCTCTCTCTGAGGACGGCCAGGAGCAGGACCCTCACGGGGTCTTTGGGAGATGTAGGGAAAAGTGCGAGCCAGGGCCCCTTGGCAGGGTCTGGGCAGGGGGTGAGCCCAGGTCAGTGAGGCCGTGGGTGTTTGGGATGGGATGGTCAGTGCCGGGCTGAGTGGTCTCAGGCTGGCTCTCAGGAGGGCACTGGGTCCCTTCGGGGACTGTTGGCCCCTGAGGTGTTCGGTAGAGTGTGTGCATGCACGTGCGTGTGCAGGGGTCGTTGTGACTGTGATGGCAGCTAGAGGGGCCTGTGATCATTGTCAGCAGAAAGTGACACTGTGGTATCTGTTCTGGGGACTGCAACTCTGAGCACTTCCAGGCCGAGGCAGCCTTGAGGCCCTGCAGGCAGTTTAAAGCTGGCCTCCAGCTGGTGCTCCCGAGCTGACTGACCAGGCTCCAGGGACGCTTGCAGCAGGGCGAGCATTTCCCGTTGCCCAGTCCCCCAGCCTCTGCCTGGGGCAAAAGCTGCTCTCCCCGGCAAGCGGCTGGCTTCTCCTCTACGTCTGAGAGCCGCTTGCTCCTCCTCTTCATGCCCGCGTTATCCACAGCTGTGTAACAAACAGCCCCAGTGCAGTGGCTGCCCCTTCGCTTGCAGTTCTCTGGTCAAGGATCTGGGCTGTGCTCAGCCACCTCTCTGCTCCACTGGGCCTTGACCAGATCACTTGGTGGTGGCTGTTGGTGGGTGGCAGCCTGCAAAGCCAGGGTGTTGGTCAGGAGGCCTCTGTTCCCCTATGGGCCCTTGCTCTCCAGCATGGTGGTCCGGCAGGCCCCTGTGGCCTATACACAGGGCTGGATGTGTCACCTCTGCCACTACATATTTGCCAAGGAAGCCACAGGCTGCAGACCAGGGAGGGGCAGCACCAGCTCTGAGGCAGATGGCCCTCAGGACAGGCCTAGAGCAAGAGCAGAGTCCATGCGTGTGCCACAAGGTGACACAGGCCACCTGTGCCCTCCTCCCTTCTGCAAGGAAACACAGGGAAACAAGGGGTGCAGAGAGTGTTTCCAGGGAGGGGTGAGGTGTCTTTCAGTCCACACCGTGCATGGGGTCCTGGTGTCAGGCACTGGGTGGACACTGATGCGGTCCCTGCCTACGAGGTGCTGGGGCAGCACACAGGTGCGGGACGTGTGAGGCCCCGGAGATGGCGTCCATGAAAACATCCAGGGCGATCACCAGCTTCCAAGGTGGGGATAGGGTTGGGTCGGGAAGGCATCATAAAGGGGGTGCCCTGCGGCCTGCACCTTGGAAGTTGGTGGACTGTCAAGGCCTGCAGAGGCGATGGGTGGCCATCTCCAGGTGGAGGTGTGGGGGTTGGGCATGTTAGGAGCTTTGGGCGGTCCAGAGCCTGAGCCTGTGGGGATGCAGGGAGAGAGAGGAGTCCTGCAGTGTGGGGACAGCACTAGGCTGGGTCCTGGGAGGCCTCGTCCCTGACCTTCGGAGACAGCGTCCTACAGGGGATGGGTGGTGGTAGGGATGTAGGTGGGCACACCGGGAGCCCAGGCTGTGGATCACCGGGCTCCCAGCTCCTGCCCTGGCTGCCGTGTCTTCCAGGGAGGTGACCCTCCACAGACGTCCTGGCGGAATGCAGGGCCGGCTCCACTCCCTTCGCAGTGGTTTTTTATAGTTGGGGGACTGATTGTCCCTCAGCCTCTGCCAGCTGTCTGTAAGCGCAGGATTAGAGGCCTGGCCTTTTGTGAGTGCTGGGACTGGGAGGCTGGGCCCTGGCCCTGGTGCGGTGGCCGGCAGGGACAGGAGCCTTGGTGAGATGCTTTGTGTGAGCCGGCACCTGACCTACCCGGCCCCACTTGAGGGCCCCATCCTCCAGGGCTGGGGTGCACGTGGGCCTCTTGGGGTCCTGCGGGAGACCCCGAGGTGGGTGTCTACCTCCTTCCCACGCCACCCCCCCCCTAGAGTGGGATCAGAAGCTCTGGTGCCAGGCTGGGCACAGCTGGCCCCCGGACCTGCGTCTGAGTCCACTTCTTGTCTGTGCGACTCTGTCCCGGAGTTTGCCTTCCTTGGGCCTCAGTTTCTCCTCTCTGAAGCTCAAGTGACACTGTTTTGTCACCTGGTTTAGGAGCATCACATGGATGAGGCTTCCACAGTCACAGGCGTGGTGCTGCCCTGAGTGCCCGGGGGTGGCCATGTGTGGGACTGGCCAGCAGCTGCAGCCCCGCGTCGGGGGAAGGCAGAGTGCGGCCGGAGGCGGGGCGTTAGCTCTGAGCCTTCTTGATCTGCGCCTCTCCCGGCCCAGCCCCGGAGCCACGTGCGAGGGCCTGCGTGCGGCCGCCGCGTGCCTTTCTTTGGGCAATGGCAGAGACCGGGAGGAGAGGGATTCTTGGGCGGTGACGGCACGCACAGCCTCCGGCCCATGCCCAGCTCAGCAGGTGGGCGCAGCCGGCCTGGCTGCCCCATTCACGCGTCCAGCAAGGGATTTCATTCACTGTGGCCCGTCTGGGCCCTCCCTGCTGACTCACTGCCCCGGCCACTCCTGCCCAAGCGGACTGCCGATGGCAAGCAGGGCCGGCCCTCTGAGGTGGGTGGAGGGCGGAGGTGGCCCCCATGTACTCACGACACCAATGGAACCCCAGGAGCTCCAGGTGGGGTCACCTGTTGTGACAAGCCCTGTCCTGGGATGTGAGCCCAACTCTGGGCAGCCTGAGCCCTGACGTGCTCCCTCTACCTCGGAACAGCCCTGGGGAGGGGTTGCTGGTACAGCTGGGGAAACTGAGGCTCAGGGGGCCAGGACTGGTCACATAGCTGCCTGGCGGCAGAGCCTGTGTGTCCCCCCACAAGGAGAGCGGGCACCCCGTCTTGGGGGGGGCGTATGCTCTTGCACTGCGCAGCAAAGACAGGGCCCCTTCATTGACGCAAGACACTGCCTGGCCTCGCGGTGAGCCCTGGGACAGGGCTACTTTTCCACACAGGCTTTCTCTGCTGTTCCCAGGCATCGCCAAAGAGCCAAGTCAGACTTGCGCCTCGGGGACAGGCTGGAGCCCCAACAGGCAGCTGGTGGGGGCCGTGGCCCAGTGCCCAGCTGGCCTGACACTTTGCATGTGGCTGACACATGCAGTGGGGTCTCTCAGGGTGCAGAGGAGATTAAGTCCCGGGCTCTGGGGCCACATTATCCTGGGTGAGGCGAGAGGGTCCTGCAGAATTTGCTGGAGTTTTCTCAGGTTTCACATACCACCCAATCCCATGCCTGCTCTGCAGGGATCCCCCAGCCATGCTGGGGCCAGGCTGACCCCATATCTTTCTCTTCCCTCTGCAGGGGCCGGCGTCTTCTTCCTGTCCTCAGCCGAGGGGGAGCAGATCAGCTTTCTGTTCGACTGCATTGTCCGTGGCATCTCCCCTACCAAGGGCCCCTTTGGGCTGAGGCCAGTTCTCCCAGGTGTGTGTGGGCCCTGGCCAGGTTGGTGCAGGTGGGGAGGAGGTGCTCGGTGGGCCCCCACAGTGGCCAAGGCCTGAAGGCTACCCCGACTTGTCTGCTCAGCTAGGTGGCTACCTGCACCCACCTGCAGCTAGGAAACTGGACCCTTGTTGGTCTGGGGCTGTGGCCAGGGCCACCATACCACCAGGCAGCCTGGGGCTTCTCTATGCATGGGGTCTGAGCTCTGGGTACCCTTGAGGCCTGGTACCTTCTGATGGGAGAGTTTTACCATAGCTATGGATGGGCACAAAGAGGCCCAGGGTCCTGAGAACTCCCTGTCCCCCAGATGATCCTGGTCCATCTCCGCAGCTGGGTTCTGGACCACTTCTTCTGGAGTGTGGGATCTGGGGTGCACTTGGGTGGGCACAGGGACCCCAGGAACATGTCTCCCTTCCCATCTCCACTCCCTGGCTGTAGCTGGGCACTGTGCTCTAAGGGTGGCCAGGGACATTGCTGGACCTACACAGCCCAGGCACTGAGGGGCTCGGGTGGGGCAGGGCAGGGCTCCGGGGTTCTGGCAGGCCCAGGGCAGGGGGCTGGTGTGGACAATCTCTGATACTCCCCTCACCCCTGAGAGGATAGAGCTTGTCCCGCTGCCCAGGTGCAGCCTGGCAGGACAGAGCAGCAAGCTGTATGCTCCCAAGGCAGGCATGCCTCAGCCCAGCACACTTGCCACCCACCCCAGAAGCCTCAGGTGGCACAGTCACTGGGGAGGGAGGAGGCAGCTCCCAGCCTGGAGCCCTCCTGCTGCGAGGCTCTGCGGGAGTGTGGCTGCGCCCCCTGCTGGTGACATCCTGCCTTGTGGGTGCAGGCACAGATGCAGCTGGCGTGGACGGTGTACGGACACAGGCCTCCGTCCTTTGTGACCCACAAAGTTAAGGCATGGGGCAGCAGGTGCTGGGGGCCGCGGAGGACGCCACCCAGCCTGGCAGTGACCAGAGGGGCTGTGCATTCCCTGGATGGCAGACTTGATGGGGATGACCTGGGGTCAACAGCCGCAAGCTGGGAGCCTTGGGTGTCCTGTGAGGCTCAGCAGGAAGGGCTCAGTCACCCAGGAGACAACAGTGGCACCTTGGTGGGGGTGGGTGGAGCCTGTCCAGCTTAAGATGGTTCCATTACGGGGATCCAGGCTGAGCAATGGGGGGTCTGCATGGGAGCTGCTTCATCATCCTGAGTGGGGTCCCGCATCTGGCTGAGGCACGGGGAGGATCTGGGTCATGGCGAGCCCTGTGTCAGGGCTGGCCCGGGATGCCTGAAGCCGCTGGACCCATTGTGAAGTCAGCGGTGTGGGGGCTGGGGTGGAGGCAGCAGAGCCTCACAACCCTTCTCTCTGCTGCAGACCCGAGCCCCAGTGGGCCCTCAGCCATGGAGGAGCGCTTGGCCCAGGAGGCGCTGGAAGCCTTGCAGCTGGAAAAGAGGCTCAGCATCCTCTCTCACGCTGGCCGGCCAGGCAGTGGCGGTATGGCCAGTGACGACCCAGTGTGGGCCTGGGGACCTCAGGCACAGCCCGTCTCCCAGCAGGATCAGACAGCCACCTTATGCCCCTCCTGTGTGTGTGTAGCCATCACCCACCCATTCTCCCTCCATTCATGCTCCTCCTCTGGCTCATTCATTCATGCTGCCTTCTTTCCCCATCCATTCATCCATCCATCAATCCCATTCTTCCTTTTCTCATGCATTCATTCTCTATTAATTCATTCACCCTCCTGTTCATTCATGCATTTACTCACACATTCACTATCACACAAACCTTTATTAAATGCTGGCAGGAGGTGAATAATGGGGAGGGCGGGTGAGTTGGGTTTGGTTTTTCCCCACCTACCAGCCAGTCTACCCTCAGAGGGGCAGCAGAGCTGCTGGCCAGGAGCTGGCCCTCTTTGGCTGCTATCAAGGGAAGATGGGTGGATGGGACGGCACCCAGTGCATGGCTGCTGCAGCCTATGAATCTCCAAGGCTGGAGGGCAGGAGCCCAGCTGGCCCTGCCGGTGCCCTCTGCTGCCTGTCACTTGGGGCTCATGGAGGGACAGTGGCCTCTCCCTCCTGTGCAGTAGCCCCTGAAATAGGAATTCTCAGGCTTGCAGTGAGCTCTCTGCCTTCCTGGGGGCTTGCTGCTGGTGTGCGGGCTGAGCGAGGAAGCGAAGACAGACATGGATTTCCCACAGGCACAGAGGGAGGTGCGGCCTGCCTGGTTGGGGGCAGTGGGGTGGTCTTGAATCCCAAACCTCTTCTTGTCCTCAGGGGCCTCATGGTCCAGAGGGGAGGGAAGCCGGAAGGTAGGCAGGGAAGTCAGGGGAGGGCAAGGGCTGGAGAGCCAAGGCCCTGGGCCTGGAAGGTGGTCAGCAGGGTTGGATGTGGAGCTGGGGTGCAAGGAGAAGGGGACCTAGGGTACTCACAGCTCCTTGGTGCAGAGGGCAGGAAGCAGGGAGACAGGCCGGCCCAGGCTGTTTCAGGAAGAACCCCCAGTGCAGGGGCACTTGCAGGGTAGGGCAACTGGGTAGAGGATAGGGCTGGGACCAGGGCAGTGGCCGAGAGGTTGTTGTCTGGGGGACACCAGGTTTCTGCTCCAGCGTCCAGGTGGAAGGGGCTGTCCCCGCACAGTGACAGCACTGAGGTGTGCTGGGCTCCACCGCAGCTGAGCTCCCTCTTGCCGTAGGGGATGACCGCAGCCTGTCCAGCTCCTCATCCGAGGCCAGCCACTCAGACATCAGTGCTAGCAGCCGGCTCGCCACGTGGCCTGAGCAGTTCTCGTCCTCTGCCGGCACGTCGCTGGAGGGCCTGGGGCTGGCTGCTGCCCAGGCCCCAGGGGAGGCTGTGCTGGGCACCTCAAGGCCGCCCCCCAAGCCGTTGCGGCCGCGGCAGCTGCAGGAAGTTGGCCGCCAGAGCTCTTCAGACAGCGGCATTGCCACGGGCAGCCACTCCTCCTACTCGGGCAGCTTCTCGTCCTATGCAGGCAGCAGCCTGGACGTGTGGCGGGCTGGTGAGGACTTTGGCTCACTGCTCAGCCTGCCATTGCCAGCAGCTGGGGCGCCTGAGCCCAGCCTGTGTGCCTGCCCACCTGGGGTGGCCGAGTACCAGGTGCCCACGTCTCGGCGCCCGCACTACGACACACCCCGCAGCCTGCGCCCGGCACCTGGGGACCAGAGCCCGGCTTCCCGGAGTGGCCCTGACCAGGGCATAGCAGCGGAGCTGGGCAGCCAGATGTCTGGGGGCTGCCCTTCTGGCTGGATGGGCACGCAACGAAGGGGACAGGCGACAGAGGCCCCAGGCAGCGAGGCCACACAGACCAGCCCGGCCCCCACCGAACCCTGGGAAGCCAGCAGCCCCCACGCTGAGCCGCCTCCCGCTTTCTTTTCGGCCTGTCCACTCTGTGGCGGACTCAAGGTAAAGTCCCCTCCGTGAGATGGCCACCTGGGCCCTGTGGCTGCCCGGGGCTGGGGTTTTGCCCTTTTGGATGGGAGACGAGGGTTCGCTGGCCTCTTTGCAGAGGGGGTGCTCTGTGCTGTGTTTCTGGGACCCACTCCCAGCCAGTGGAGAGGGTCTGGCGGTGGGGCGATGACACAGGGCACCCCCAGGAGGGTGTAGTGGCTGCCAGTGGAGGGGGTGGCTCAGGGCAGTGTGTTCTGGACAGTGGGGCGCTGGCCAGGCAGGCTGGGGTCTGTGGAGTCCCCAGGCCTGGTTTCTCCAGTGCTGTCTTCTTACCCAAGCAAGGGTCAGACACTGAAGGTCTGCACTGGGGTGCTGGGGCAGGAGGCCCCCACAGGCTAGGCCAGGCCCCAGTGTGGCTCATCCTGGTCCACTGCTCACTTCTAAATGCCCCAAGCCTCCATCTCCTTCCATAAAAAGTGAGCCCCCTGCAGCAGCTCTGGATACCCCAGGTCCAGGGGCGTCCCGCTCTGCAGAACCCCCAGGGCGCCATCAGCTCTGCATATTTACCCGCAGCACCCTTAGTGGGGCCTGGCCTCCCATCCGTGGGGAGGAAACTGATGCTCAGGAGGCCCCGTGACTTGCGGGATCTGTGTCCCTGTGACTGGGACCCCACTGTGCCCCTGCGCCAGCCTTTTCCTGCAGGGAGGCATAAAGGGGGAGTCTTTCCCCAGGCCCAGGCTGTGAGCTCGGCCTGTCCAGGGTCCCCACCACTTCCTCCTGCGCCCTCTCACTGGCACCAGGAAGCTGGTCGTCAAGACCAGGGGAGGAAGTTGGGGCTCCCAGGGTACCCAGAGCCTCCAGCCCCCTCCTGGTTCTGTGCCCCTGCACGGTGCAGCACAGAGCCGCCCTCACAAGCATCAGAGGCTGGCAGTGCCTAGCCCTCCTGCACTCCCTGTGGCCCCAGTGGCCAACCTGGGCCAGGTCCCCTGTAAACACCTGGCCTTGTACCTGCACTGTCCACTGACCGTGTTGTTGCTCTACTCTATTTTTAAAATCTGACACTATTTGTAATAAGTTCTCAGACTGGAAATAAAGTTTTCTTTTCATACTGCCGTGTCCTTTCCGTGTAGCCAGCCCTCTCGCCTCCCCATCCTGGTCCTGCTGTTTGGCCGTGACCAGGACTGAAGTCTAGGGCTGCAGCCTCGGCCTGGGGTATGTGCATGTGTGTGTGCACACATGTGTGTGCATGTGTGCGTGCATGTGCCAGGTCAGGGGCAAAGGTGTCGGCTCTGAGCCTGGACCTCGTGCTCCTGCCTGCTTCCTCTGAGTCCCGGGCAGCCCGGGTCTGTCATCTGCCCGGCCACTGGGAGCCCAGGGCTCCTGCGATGCTGCCGTGTGGGGAGGGCAGGCTTTGGGGTCGAGCTAGGACCACACTCCCCCCAACTCCGCTGGCTGAGTGGACCACAAGTCACTACACCTCTCTGAGCCTCAGTTTCCTCTTCCATATGGGGTGACCATACCCCCATCATGGGGCTGCTCAACGGGTCTGACACGCGCTGGTGGGAGTGGTCCCGGGGCTGCAGGGCAGCTTCCTGCACAAGAAACGGGGAGTCGGCTAGAGCCCCTCCCTATCCAAACTCTCCCCACTGTGCTTCCTGGGGTCACTACTTGCAGCAGGCAGGAAAGGGCTCCCAGGTGGGGGGCAGGCTAGGAGCCAGGTTGTGGGGTGTCTGTGTCCCCCCTTGGTCTGATTGCAGGACCTGTGCAGGTAGGAGCTAGGCTGGGGTATGAAGGCCTCCCTCAAAGGAGGGAGGGACCGCGGCCCACTCAGGCCTTTGGGGGCTGCTGGGGCCATGGTAGTTCATGTAATGGGGTGAGCTGGGAGGAGCTCCTGGGCCCCTCCCAGTGTCAGTGTCCCCTGGGCCTGTGGAGGCCCAGGGTGTGGGGTTGGGGTCTCACCTGTCAGGGCTGGGTGGTCTTCAGACATTCTTTCTCCAGGGACAGAGCAGGGACCATGTCCTTCATCCACTCTCTTCCCAGTGTGGCCTGGAGGCCCTGGTTTGTGGAGCAGCTCAGAGCCCAGCCTCAGCAGCTCCTCTGCAGGGAGTGTGGCTGACAGGAGGGGCTTCTCCACGGGGTCGGGGCACCCGCATGGGCCAGACAATGGCCTCCTGTCCTGGCCCAGGTGTAGGGAGCTGGGGGGCTGTGTGTGCTTGGGCTGCCCTGGTGCATTGGCCCACAGACGGGGTGATGTGGCCTGGTAGGAGCGGCCTCCCTGAGCAGCTGAGGACCCGGCCCCTGCTTGGTGATGGGCTCTTGGAGCCAGCAGGTGTCCGCCTGCCTGCGCTGATGCCCTGCAAGGCCCGCTGTCTGACAGGCTCTGGTGTCCGCCTCTCGTCTCACCTGGGTCCCCGCAAGTGCACAGGCTGTCGTGTAGTCAGACTACCCGGCTGGCTCGGGGGCATCCCAGTCTTTTGGGCCCTGGCCTGGGGCTATAACCGGCTCCTCGCATCTGGCCTGGATCAGAGCTGGTGCCAGGTCCCCTCTCCAGCCTCCCAGGCTCCCATGAGGCCCGGCTATCAAGTTCCCCTCAGAGGGGTTGTGGGGCTCCTGACACCCACTCGGCCCGGGGTCCTGGCCACCACGGGCCTTTTGCCAAAGGGGACCTGAGGTGTCTGCAGCCCAGGTGGGTCAGCCTCCACTGCCTCCCTCCATGTCCTGCCCGCATACCTGCCCTGAGGTCCTTCCTTAACCAGGCAATACCCACATTGGGGCTGGAAGAGCCCACCGTACACAGCAACAACTGTCACCTCCTCTGGGCTCCCATGCTCTTTAGAGCAGGGCAGGTGCACAGAGGGCCGCAAACACTGTGGGCCCTTGGCCTATGTAGCAACAGGCATGCATTCAAACAAAGCCGTCGGCAAAGATGGGGCAGGGAGCGAGGCCTCAATGCCCGAGTGTGCCCAGTGGCCCAGGTCACACCCAAGCCCCAGGTGTTCCAGGCCTCTGGCTCTCGCTTGGGACACAGGGCCTGGAGGACAGAGTGCTGGCCCTTGGGCTGGTTTGCCCTGTAGGGGTGCAGAGGCAGCACAGGGGAAGCGGGACGGCCAAGTTGACCCATGTTCTCTTTGGTCTAGGGTACGGTGGCCTCACCCCTGGGACTCACCGTGGCACATCCAGGTAGGCCCTGGCCTGAGCCCGTCTGTGATCTGAGCTGAGAGCTGGATGTCAGGATGGGCGGTGGGCTCTGGGGCACTTGGTTCCACTCTGGGGAGCCTAGGTGCCCCCTGCCTGCCCATCAGCCCCATGTGACCCCCCACTCCTGGATCATAGGTCCAGGTGTGGGCAGGGCAGAGGGGCAGGGTGGCCTCAGCACTGGTCTGGGTCTTGTCCCAGTCAGGGGTCCTCAGCATTCTCGGGGGCCGGGGGCCAGGCCATGTTGGGGGAGGGTGGTCCTCAGGCCCCAGCTGGGCAGACGGGGGGAGGATGGCCAATCCCTTTAGCACACTGGATCAGGTAGGGGAACCCATGCTGTCCTGGCTCTCTCCAGCTCTGCTCCAAGTGACTCAGGAGCTTGGGGATGAACCTTACCCCAGCCTTGCCAGGGGCATAACAGGGAAGAGGGGGGGCTTCCAGACAGTGCATATGGGCTGTGGGAACTAAGGGCCTGCATCAGGGATGTGGCTGGGTGACCAAGGGTACCTGCGCACAGACGGAAGAGCCAGGACCTGCCCCAGGGCCAGGGCTTAGAATTCTGGGACCATACATGAATCTCCAGGTTCAGCTGTGTCTTTAGGCCCCTGGGAGCTGGGGACAAAGGAATGACAGGAACTGGGGGTCTAAGGCCCAGGGGAAGTGCAGGGTGCTAGGAGGGGGCCAGAGGAGCTCCTTGCTGAGTGACCCTGGGGTCAGCACAGCTCTTGTCACCTCCTGGGAACTCACAGCCCCTCCCCCACAGCACCCCCAGGGCCGGGGGCTCCCGAGATGCCCACCTATGCGAACGTCCCCGTCAGCCCCTCATCCCGGCAGCAGCTGCACTACCTGGGGCTGGAGCTCCAGCAGGGCGGCGCAGGCATCCGAGGTGGGCACGGGGGCCCTGCCCAGGCAGGGCTCTTCCTGCTGTCTGTGAGCTGCCCTCTGAGGGCGTCCTGCGGGGCTAGTGTGGAGGCGGTGTGAGGGGTGGTGGGTCACAGGCGGGGCTGGGAAGCAGGGTGGCGGCTCCCAGCAGCTCACTCACCCCAGGCTGCCCGTAGGGGCTGGTGCCTCCCGCTATGCACGGATCGACATCATGGCCACGGAGGCGGCGCATCGGGCAGGGGCCCAGCACGCGCAGGAGCGGCTGTCCGAGCTGCAGCAGCGCAGGAGGGGCACCCCGCAGTGAGGCCCCGCAGCTGGACATCTGAGCGGGGGCGGCCTCTGTCTTGAGGAGCCCCGGCCCCCAGTGCTCGGGCTGAGGCTGTGTCTGGCATGCTGGCTGCAGGGGAGGCACTGCTGTCTCCCGGTTCCCACAGTGATGGGGTGCAAGGCCACGCCTGCTCATTCCAGCGAGAGAACCCACAGCACGGGACACCTCTTCTCCCGCTGGCCTCCAGGTCGACCCTTCCTGTCCCCGAGAGGGGCCATCCTCAGATGTCACCAAAGCTGTGGCCACCAGGTGAACCTGGAGCATACGCTGAGGCCTGGGTGCAGCTGCCCTCCTGTCCAGATGAGAGGACGGCACAGACCGTGCTGCGTCCTAGAAAACTGTGGGAAAGCTCCCGAGGCAGCGGCACAGACTCCGAGGCAGAGCCGGGTCCCCACCCCACTGTTTCATAGCCTCCGCTCCGGGCCTGGGGCACAGTGCCCTGCTCTGCCCTGGCACTGTCCTCCCTGCACCACTCCAGGGGTCCCACCTCGCAGGCCACAGTGCCCTGGGCCTGGGGACCGAGGTGGCGGGGAGACAAGAGGCCTGTGGCCCCCTGGCAGTGCCTGCGTGACCTGCGCGGTGCTGACTGCTGTGTGTGAACCGTTACTATTTTTAGCAATGCATGTTATTTTCCCGAAGGCCTGAGGTTCTTGTTCTTGTGTGGTTTCTGCCCCAGACCTGATCTGACATCTTGATGCTGGGTCTGGGGGCCTGGGAAGGAGGAGGCGCCCTTGGTGGTCCCACCCAGGGGCTTCGTGGGCTTCCCTCACTCAGAGCTGGTGGGATGTTCTGAGGGGGATGGAGGCTCCGCCCATAGCCAGCCACATCCCCATCTGTCCACCTTCATCCCTGCCCCCCAGAGCCCCGCAGCATCCAGTGGTCTGTGGTGAGCTGCCTGTGCGGACCCAAAGCGGCCAAGCCTGCATTTCTGGTTGACCATCCCTCCTGCCCTGGCCATCTCCTAAGCTGATGTGGCCCTGATTGAGCAGGACAGATGGCAAGAGAGGTCAAGGTGGTGGAGCACAGGTCACCCCAAGACAGCCTGGAGGGACCCCCTAATCCTCGCTCACACTTTGAGTGTGGGCAGTGTGGCCATCGTGCTGCTCCAGGGGACTGTCCACCGGCAGAGTGTGATGAGGGCCAGTGTCCCCTCCAGGTTCAGCCAGACCTGGCCGAGGTTCTCACAGGGAGGTCCAGGGACACGGGCTCCAGCAGGGGGCATGGGAGTGGGGGCCAGGCTGTCTTGGTGGTGGCTGCTCTGCTGACAGCAGGCAACTGGCCTGCTGCTGGCCTGGCAGCCACAGAGGCCGGAACGGCTACTTGAGGACAGAGTCACTGCGGGGCAGGGTCATCTGCATCACCCACCCAGGTCATCTGCAAAGTTGCTGGGCCACAAGGTGGCTCCCCATGGGCTGTGAGGTCTCTGGGACCCTGGCCTCCAACTCTAGCCGGGCAGGTCTTCCCTGGCCGAGCCTCTTTCTGCAGCCCATTGTGTGGCCCATGCCTTTCTGGCCATGATGCCCACTCAGCTGCCCTTCCATGCTCCCTGCCTCGATGCTGTCACCCTCACTTTCCTGGGTCAGAGCAGGAGCCCAGCCTGGTTCTCCCTTGGTGCCTGAGTTTAGGGACGACAACATCCAGGACTGGGAGCCACACACTTGGATCCCGGTCGAACAGTGCCATGGCCAGGTGCATCTGGGGGTTCCGTGAGCACCTGGACCTCAGGCATCACTAACGGGCGCAGATGCCCAGGTGGTTGGTGCTGTGAAGCAGCTGTGAGCCACCTCAGAGCTGCCACCAGGTGGGGATGGCGTGGAAGGACTGGGGTGCACATCGCTGACTTTTCTAGATTTTTGCCAAAGTCTATATTCCTAATTGGTTTTAAGCGTGGGTGAGTGGGTGAGTCCCAAAGTTTAGGTGGATGTCACTTCTGCCACGGGGTGGGTGTGAAGTGACAGCTGAGGCTTTATTCTCACCTCCCCTCCAGTGTGGGGCCGTGCGAGCTATTAGAGGCTGCAGCTGTATGGAAATACGGGCTCAGCCCTCGGGACCCCACCTCTTCTAAGCTGCATCTTCTGCCAGGCCATTCATGAGACACTAATGATGGATTACACATTCCATCAGGTTTTCTCGAATTAGCGATATATTTCTCAAGATTAGAGTCAGAAGATCTGCAAGGTTTGTTACGAAGGTCAGTACCCCCTCTGCCTTGGCAATGCCGGGGCTGTGCTGGAGTGGGGTCCCCTGGGGAGATCCGTGAGCAGAACCCAGACCACGAGTCTCAAAACAGCTGACAGCAATGGGGAGGATGGATGTGACAGGAGTCAGAGAGAAGGCGACAGAATGAATGGGGCCAGATACAAGGAGCTGAAGTCTGCAGACTGCTGCAGAGCAAACCCACTGTGAACTAAATGACAGGACAAACTGGGGGGCGTCCCACAGGGGTACATGCAGGAGAAGGGGTCCCCACGCTCCCCTGCAGCTGGATGGGCCTAGGGATACATGCGTGCAGGCACACACACACACACACCACACACACACACACACACACACACACACGCATGCACTGCCCAGCTCCAGCCACAATACCCAAGGGCAGGGAAACTGAGCCATGGTGCAGAGGCAGAACCCAGCTGCTGGAGGGACGGCTTTGTGGGGTGAAGGTGTTTTGGGTGTGGCTGTGTGTGTGACAGTCCGCTCTCACTGACCTCAGTGTGCAGGCTCGCACACTGTGTCCTTGTCTCCCACCCCTCTATAGCGAGCCCTCCCGGTCCTCGACACGGTCCGGGAAGTTTATATTTGTAATCCCATGGAAAAGTTATTGCAATTCTAGAGAGTTAATTCCAATCTACCACCTCCAGTGCAATCCACGGCAAGAATAAAGACACTAAGGCATATTTATAGTTGTGGGGGGCCGGTGAGATGGCTCAGCAGCGTGCGTGCCTGCCTGGCAAGCGTGAGGGCCGGTGATATCGCTCAGCGGCACGGGCGCCTGCTGGCGTGCGAGGTCCTGAGGTCGACCCCCGGGACCCACAAAAAAAAAAAAAAAAAAAAAAAAAATATATATATATATATAGTTGTGGGGAGCCAAGGGGTCCTAAGTCCAGCCAAGATGGTGGCTACTGGAACAAAGGCCTCGACCCAGGGCCGAACCCAGGTTTTATTAATTCTAAAGGAGGGGAGTGGCTCGGGGATGAGTGCCTGTGAGTGGCGGGAAGTACGTGAATCTCATGAGCTGGGCTAGGCCTGAAATCACCTTTGCAAATGCAGAGGGAAGGATATGCAGAAGGAGTAATCTGCATGACACAATTCAAGATGGTATCTAATGTTTTGGGGTCGGTGCTTCCGCTCTGATGTGTAATCTTTTATGCCCTGGGAAGTCATAGCCTCTTTCTCGAGGCTCCATCCCAGCTGACAGCTTGGAGCACGGCTCTCCATCCCGCCAGGCTCAACCAGGTATTGGGAGCAAAGGGGCGATGAAACACAGGTCTGTCACCTTGCTTCAAAGACTAGTATCAGGACCTGGGCTGGACCGATTTGCATTGCCTAAAGCCAATTAAAGAGATAAGGGAAAGTCCTAGCCAGCTCTGTACATATCAATAGGTGGAGATAGGGCCAGGTTCAGCCAAGATGGAGATAATTGCTCTTCAAGGAGAGCCGTCTAGGTGGTCCTCCACACCCCTCCTTGTGTGCAGGTACAAAGTGCCCTAACCAAGACCAAAACCCCCCAGAATCACAGCCTGGGTACCAATCCTGGCAGTGAACAAGCCTGCTCACCTTGCTGCTGCCATGTGAACTGGTACAGCAGCTCTGGGAGTGGAGTCATCTTCCATTTGAACAAACGCACACCCCAGCACTCATCAGGACTACTCCCAGTAGCCAGAAAACGTGTACCCCCATCCCCCAGCTACTTCCAAGGCTGGGTGTTATGGTCTGGATTGAAAATGTCCCCCAAAGGCTTGGGTGCTTATGGGTGGGGCTTCTGGAAGATGACTGGACCCTGGGGTGCTGTGCTCATCAGTGCACTCATCTGTGGATGAGCTCACAGTGGCTGACTGTGGCAGGAGGTGGGGCCTGGCTGGAGGGGGTGGCTGGGCATGACCTGGAAGGGTTTCTTCCCCTCCTCGCTGCTTCTTGGCTACTATGACCTGAGCAGTTTTCCTCCCCTGTGCCCTTTCCCCATCATGTTCCCAGCTCAGAGCCAGCTGGCCATGGAGTGAACCCACTGAAACTTGTGAGACAAAATAAACTCCTTTAAGTTGTGGATATCAGGTATTCTGTCACAGCACCCAAAGGAGACTAACACCTTGGGTGTTACTAGTTATTTCCGGAGTGGAAACAACTCAAATATCCATCAACAATAAAACAGATTGCGAAGTGTGGCACTATGAAATGGAACGGTTCCGCTCAGCAACATGGTTGACTCCCACCAGCGCAATACTCACGGGCCACTCATTTCTGTTATGTTCACACTGGAGCCCCCACCACGACCTACTGTCAAAGCCAAGGCAGTGGCAGGCTCTGGCGGAGGGTGCGATAACTCCGGTCACCTCTACTTTGCGACAAGCCCGTGGCTCCCCCGCACCTGCTCTGGGTGAGTCTCAGTGGTGCGTGCACGTTGTGCAAGCTCTCGTGAACGCGCAATTCACTTCGATGCCAGCACACGGAATCTGGGAGGAACACAGCGCGGCCCTTGGCTCTGGCTCCTTGCTGGAGCTGCTTGTTTTTCGTGGCCACACTGAAGTCCAGGAGTTCGCTCTGTGGTCAGCTTGGTGGATGCTTGATGGAGCCCCCGCCCTGGGCCCAGCCCAGCCCCAGCCCTGATGCCCGGGATTGAACCCCAGGAAGGCCATGCTCTGCACATGGGGTGCTAGGAGTATGGCCTGGAGCCCCCAGCAGATCTGCACTTCACTGGGCCCCATTTGCTGCTGAGGTCTTGGGGGGGCTGCTGGGGGAACACCCCAGTGGACTGGGTTGTGGCAGACACCATGCAGGTGAGGAAGCCACCCCACCTCCTGAGTCCCTCAGCTATGAGGACCCCTGCTGCACCCCACCACCTCTGCCCCAACCTGCAAGCTTCTAGCACGCTGCTAGCCTCAGCGTTTCTATTCAGGGACAACTGGCCGCTGGTGCCACGCACATCTTGGCTTTTAGGCTGAGATCCAGCTGCTGGCAAACCCAGCGCATCTGGTCAGGTGGCTTCCAGGAGCTGGGTTCCAATCCCCGACCTGCACAAGGCCAGTGGTCAGCTGTGGGGTCAGAGAAACATCTTGGAGGCCCCTCTCGTTTGGGGCCCAGCAGTCTCCTTGTGCCCCTGGAGCTGCAGAGGCAAGGGAGGAAGCGCCCTGCCAGAGGCCCTTGCCAGAGCTGCAGGCTACTTCTCCACCAACTTGGTCCCCAGACCTCAGCTCCAAAGAGCTCCTGGGTTTAAAGCAGGCCAGGCCGGGCCACTAGGAAGGGTGGGGACTGCAGAGCCCTGGGGACAGCAAGAGAGGGTGAGAAGCTTTGGAATGCTGGCTCCAGGAAGCATGGCCCCAACTATGAGAGACCAGACAATGAGGGTCACAGACTATAATGTGTTTTAAGGACTCTATGTAACATTTCCAGTGGCAAATTTGTAGGACTGTGACGTGGACTGTCCGGAGGATTGTCACATCCGCTGGCAGCTGGACCTCAAGGTCTCCATGGGGTGGTGACAGCTATGTTTGCTTCAGAGCACAGGAAACCTGTCAGCCTCAGGCATGACCAGGTCATGGGTCTGAGACACATCCGATGGACACGTGGAGGGGTCCTTTTGTCTGCGGCACTGTGCCCACCCCGTCACTGTAACCCCGGGTCTGTCCACACAGATGACACTAGGAGAGCCCTGGGCCCTCTGCTCCACCTCCGCCACCGGTGCTGGCCTCAGAGCTCATTGTGACGTGCCCTGGAGACCCTACTGGACAGGTCCTGTAGATGCTTCTTCACCTGCGGGCAACAGGGACACTTGTCAGCCGGGGACAGCACAGCAAGCACAGTGCCACAAGACACATGTGAAGAAGGACATCATGTGTTCTCTGCTGCTGTCACGACCACACCCTACACAGAACTTGTCACAGATACCGATCAGCCAAAGCACCTTAGAGCCAACCGCTAGGAGCCCTGGCCGCCCTTGGCCGTGGGGAAGAACGCCCCGAGAGAGAAGGCTGTACATGGGATCGGAGGTCAGAGATGTGCGGGGCTGCAGGGTCACCGAGGGTGGGGCTGGCAGTGTGCCACCAGCTCGGGCCGCCATCCTGAGCTTCGATGGGCAGGGCGTTGCGAGTCCACGGGAGGCTGAGAGCAGCTGGCCAGGCACAGCTGGCACCGCAGTGGCCCCTGCTGGGACGTCACCCAATATCCTTGGTGTCCCGTGGTGTTGGGGTTGGAGGTGACATCTCTCCCATGCCCCTTCAGATACCTACAGCCGTGAGGAGGACATGCCACCTCCCCAGGTCCTGTCCACTGCCCTAAGTAGCGACATGGCAGATAACTGGGAGAACACAGACTTCCCTTTGCAGAATGGTCTGCCTCCCTGGGTTTTGCCAGTTCCCTGGTTGTGGTACGCCATGCCCAGGCCCTTGTGCCCACCTTGTAGCCCAGCTCCTTGGTCTTCTCCTCCAGCAGTGCGTACTTCTCCCTGTTGCGGCTGACGTGCTCCTGGTCGCCAACACGCTCCACATGCTTCAGCTTCTCGTGCGACATCTCCAGCTGCTTCTGGTAGTGGCTGTGCTTCTCAATCTTGGCTTCGAAGTGCTTGAGCTCCTCCTGGAAGGGTGTTCAGCGACTCAGTTTCCTCCACACGGTTCCTTGAGGTCCCCAGGGGCCCATGGCCCTAACCTGACAGCGTTGGAGGACCTCTGCGCCCACCCTGGGGATCCAGTCCCAGACTGCCCCTTTCTTCTTGCCCGCATCGACCCACCCTGGCCACTGTGCCTGGGATTGGGAATTGCACCCCACCATGTGTGGGTTCCGTCCTGGCCCCGGCCCCACATGCAGGCTGACCCTGGGCTCCAGCGTAACCACGGCAACCTCTGGTTCCCCCCACCTGGACACAAGCCCAGCTCCTGGCATCACCCATCTGCCACCTCAGGAGGCTGCCACCCCCATCGGCCTCTCAACCCCAGACCACATGAGTGCTCACACGTGGGGCATCCTGGACCCAGGGGAGCCCCATCCCCCTCCTCATGGGCTAAGGCCACTTCCAGGCCACAGAAGCTCCAGCTCCAAGATGACGGCCCAGGTCCACCTTGCTCCCATGTGTGACAGTGGCCATGGACTCCGCAGCTCCTCTGCTTACCCCAGTGCTGCCGCTTCACACAGCCTCCTGCTGTAAGGCTGGCCCCTCCTGCTGGCCTGTTCCTGCCAGCTCCCATTCACCCTGTGGGCTCAGCAGCCGTGCACCCGCCATGCACCACCACACCGGCTCAGGACACTGAATGTACAGTGGCCTCACATCTCATGGGGCCTACACAGGCCTGGCCACCTGCAGCACCCCTTCTGCTCCATTTCCCCTCTCGGCACCAGAAGCATCTATACTACCTTGGCCCCATCCCTTACCTTCATGTGACCTGAGGACCCAGGAGGGCCTGGCGTTGAGGCCCTGCTCAGTGTTACCATGGAACGGAGCGCCAAGCCCTTCCCAAAGCCTGGTGCACAGACTCATCACCTCCTCTTGGGACGCCGCGACCATAGCCACCTTGGCCGCTTTCCTCTCAGCACCCCACCATCCCTGTCATGGCAGTTGCCAAGGATGCACCCGGTCTGGACAGCACATGCACGTGGTCCCACCGGGCCGCGCACTGGGTGCCTGGGTCAGAGGCTGGCCCGGGAGGGCAAAGGGTCGGGATGACTGCGTGGGCCGTGCGGCTGAGGACGAGGCGGCAGCGTCTGTGCAACCCCAGACGGTGCCCGGCAGCCCCTTACCCGGAAGGACTCCAGCTCCTTCTCGGTGAAGTTGGCAGTCTGAGCCAGGTCCCACAGCTCGATCACCCGGGGCTCCTCGAACTCTGGAAGAGCAGGGGTGAGCCTGTCAGGGTGGAGCACACAACCAGGCCAAGGCAGCCCAGGGATGGTGGTGTGGGCCTGTATGCCTGACAGGAGGGTCAAGGGAGGCAGAGGGACATGAGGAAGGACAAAGGGACAGAGAGGGAGGCAAGGGAGGGGCACAGCCTGGAAAGGGCTGCCACCTGGGGCCACTGCTGCTACCACCCAGGGCCAATGCCAGGGGCAGGGCTGCCAGGCAGGCTGTGGGTGATGCGTCCCCTGGGTGCCCCAGGAGGGTCGCAGCTCACCTGCGGCAGGGCCATAGCCCTGGTGGCTGACCTTCCGCAGGCGGTCCAGACCCTGGTTGATACTCCGCAGCTTCTCCTTGAGCTCGCTGTGCTTGCTGTACAGGATGTCGCCCTTGCTGTGGCTCATGTCCACGGGGCTGATGGCATTGTTGTAGGCTTCTGTGGACACAGAGGCAGAGGCCCAGTGAGGACCCCAGCCCACACAGGGGACTGATGGCACTAGGCCACCTGGAGCCCCTCTGCCCAAGGATAGCCTCAGATCCACACCCCGAGAGTCCAAAAACCCTCCTGAAAACTGCGCAGTAGACCTTGGGAGATGGGTAAGGGGGCCGAGAAGGGAGGAAAAGGAGCAGAGAGTGAGAGGATGAAAATAATCAAAATATGTGACGCGTATGTACCAGTGCCCTGGAATGAATGTCTTTGCTCCATGTCACTGATGTGCTCTAAAAAGAGAACTGAAAGTTTACAGCCCAGTCAGCATCTCTGCTGTAGTGAATCAAACCACAGCCTTATATTTTGTCAAAAAAACCAATCTTCTCCTCAGTTTCTCCTTCAGTCGCCTCCATAGCTGCTGGACAGTGATGGCTGACGTGGCCTCCAAACACAAGACAGCATGTAACAGGCATGCCATCCCCAGGCAACACTGCACAGGCCATGTCCTTGTACCCAAATCCTGGAGTCACGCCCCAGGCCTGCAGTCCCCAGTGTCACCGTGAAGCTTGGGAGCTGCCCCAGGGGCTGGGAGAGCTCGCTGTGCGTGTATTTGGGTAATCATGGAGGTAACCTTGGGGACTATAGATGGCCCCTTGCCCTTTCCTCTGTGGTGCTGTTTTCCTGCTCTGCTTCCAGCCGCCATGAACTGAGTGACTTTGCTCCCCCACGCCCGTCTACCATGATGTTTGCCTTGGAGTCAGCTGACCATGGACTGAGTCCCCTGAGGCTGTGAGCCAAATAAACCTCCCCTCCTTTAAACTGTGGGTGCTAGGACCTGTGTCCAGAGGTGGAAAAGCTGACTGATGTACCCAGCTTCCGTCGGCTCTGATATTCTCAGCGTCCTCCACCGGGGAGAAGGCCACACCAGTCAGAGGTGGCGGACACTTCAGTGCGTGGAGGGAAGTGATCGACAGTGAGCAGAGCCACCTGAACCCCCAGAGCAGTGTCCCACCTGACCAACTGCATGAGTGTGATTACTAAGGGTGCCTTTCCCACTCACAGAACTCGGGGAACCTGCACGAAGGGCACGGTGGGCCCTACCGGCAGGTTCCTGCCTGCAGCATGTAGGGCCGGCGCTGGCCGGGAGGAGTGCCCACCAGGCGCACCTTCGGTCCTGCTCAGCGTGTCCAGCAGCACGTTGTACTCATGGACCTTGTCTTTGTGATGCAGGAACTCCCGCCACAGCTTGTCCAACTCTTCAGTGGAGAACTTCCCTGAAGTCTTCGCCTGAGAGGGAGGGCACCGGGCTGAGTGCCCTGGGGGCTGCCACCTGCTCACAGGGCAGCCTGGGCCCCATCAGGCAACCACCCCAGGGATGGGCAGGACCCTGGCAGAGTACAACGTGAGGCCCTGCATGCCTCTCTCAGTCTCTGACCCTTTACTGGGGAGGTGCGGAAAACCAACCCCAATCCCGGTGAGGAGCTGGGGGTGCCATCAGGCCTCTTTGAGGCGCCCAGACTCAGTAGGGGGCAGTGTGGTCAGGCTGGCCAGCTGTGCCTGGCTCTCCTGGCTGTACCTGGCTTTCCTGGCTGTGCCCGCTGAGGACAGCAGGGCACCTCCCTGGGGGATGTCTGGCAGTCCCTCATCACTCCACCTGCCTCGGGTCGCTCTCTACTTCTTCCTCCTGTCCCCCTCTACACCACAGGACCCTGGTTAGTAAAGGACCCTGACTTGTGGGACCATGGCAGTATGCGCTAGGCACGCTGCTCCGGACTAGGACGGGGGGCAGCAGGCCAAACAGACCGTGTCACACCTCAACGCCCAGCCTGCGCCCACACCCCACCCGGACGTCTGCACCCTGAGGGAAAGAGCCGGGCAACCCAGCACCCCCCCCAGGCACAGCAACAACACACAGACAGGCAGGCAGATAGACCAGATAGACCGACACCCCCCCACCGAGGGCACCTTTCCTAGCCACAGAAGCTGGTCTACAGTACCAGATACAAGTAAAGAATTCAGCCACACCTGGGCCACGGCTCAAGAAATACACTGTCACCCTCCATAAACAGTCTTTTTTTCCCCTGGTGTCCTGGGGATTCAACTCGGGGTCTTGCACTGACCCATACCCGCAGCACCCACTCCCCCTTTTGAAATGTTTTTGAGACAGGGTCTTGCTAAGTTGTCCAAGCTGGGCTTGAACTTGTGATCCTCCAGCCTCAGCCTCCTGGAGTGCTAGGTTACAGGCGTGAGCCACCACGGCTAGTCTAAATACATTCTTAGTATCCGTAGCTCTACCACCTACAAGCCCAACACACTTCCTCGGGAGAGAGCAGGAACATTCCAAACAGGAAAGCAGGATGATTCACAGGGGACAGTGACCACAGAAGACCAGCGTCCACCCGAGACGTCCCCCGCCCCCCCGGCCATGCTTCCACCCTGACATCCTCAGGACAAGTTCTGGAAGTAGGGGGAAACCGAGGTACCTTGTGCCACAGCTTTTCCAGCCGAGGGTCACCCAGCCCGTCGTCCTGGGCGTCGCCGGCCAGCGCGTTGCTGTGCACCACCTGCGCATCCTTCCTCCCGTCCAGCCCGTACCTGGCCAGAATGACTGGTGGCGGGAGTAGCTGGTGAGCTGTCTCGGCAGCTCCAGGGCAGGAGATGGTTTGCTCCTCGCCTTCCAGAACTTTCCCTCCGCCCCCACTCAGGTCTGGTGGGATTGAGACTGCACCCCCAGTGGTGTTGCCAGGGCAGGACTGTGCCTCAGGCCAGCTGCATGCATTCGCAAGGACACAGCTGCTGCACAGTCCATCGTGGGCAGAGCATGGGGCAGGCGGGGAGCCTGTGCTCATCCACAGGACAGGATGGCAGTGCCCACATCTCAGCTCAGGGGGAAGCAGTCAAGAGTGTGCTGGCTGCCCAGCTGGGACACCCTGGCCCCTGCCCCTCTGCGCCTCTTGTCACCAGCACATGATAGGGACCCTGGGAGCTGACCCCACTGTGGACATGACACACAGCTCGTGACACACAGCACAGAGCTGGGCCCTGACTTCTGAGCCCATGTGTCTGCCCTTCGCGTGCCTGTGCTGGCCAGGCCTCCTGTCCCTCACTGGGGCAGGTGAGGGTCCCACCTGTCTTGAATACCCACAGTGAGGAGGAGCTCATCACATTGCCTATCACAGTCCCTCTGACTGTCACAACGTGACTCTTTTAACATCTGAAATCTGCCCCAGAATGTCAGACTCTGGGGACGCACCTGCTTCTTCCTCCAATCAGCCTAGCATCCCAGTGGCCCCAGGCCTTGGGCTATTTGTGTGTCCATGTCCCCAGAGTCCCCTGCCCCTGGGTCTGCACAGGGAATCAGCACAGGGGCTGAGACCACGCCATAGTACCTGTCCTTGGAGCTGAGCCACTGCACACCTGATGCCCCCTTGTCCTGGCCCCAAATTCATGTCACCAATAAGAAGCCAGCACCACTGAGGCCACACGGCTGCCCCTCCCTGACAAACGAGACGCACCGTTGAGATTGCGGACGAGCTTGGCCTCCTTCTCCCCATCCTCGTCCAGCCCTTCCACCTTCAGCTTCTTCCAGTTAAGCTCGTCCCTTTCTTGTATCTTCAGGTCAGCATGCAGCTCGGCCAGCTTCACGGGAGAGAGATGGAGCTGCCAATGAGAAGAGGGCAGCATGTGATAACCAGCTGGGTGACCCCATGGACACAGCCTGAGACTGGCCTGGAGGATGGTGGCCACCAGGAGCTCCTGGGTGACCAGGAAGAGATGGTGTTGGGTCACTGACAACAGAATTCAAAATCCCCCACGTATTCACGGACGAGATCTCTGGGACACGGAGCCTGGCTTGAGAAACGACAGAAACGTGATCTGGAAATGGCACGTCTATAACGGCAGCCACTGTGGCCAGGCTCCTGGAATGGGCGTCCCACCTTTGCCACGCCAGCGCCTGGTGACGTTCACTAGGTAAGCGGGGTGGGAAGGCACAGGGGCACAAGACAGGGGCATGGGGAGGAAATGCATTCGCCTTGCGCTGTGGAGTCGAGAAGGTAGTATGCCACTGAGAGCAGGAGTTGAGCGTACAGGAAACGTCAGACAAAACCCTCTCCATCTGCGGAGCTGGGACAGAACCCGGGGCCTGGCACACGCTGGGCAAGTGCTCTACCAATGAGCCACAGCCTGGGCCTCCTAGTAAAATCTTACCATCCCAAACCAAAGCCACCCAGAGCCGTGGCTGCCCCAGGGTGCTGGCCAGACCCAGAAGTGCAGGTGATGGGCTGCGTACTGGACACTGGAGCTCAGCCTGGTAAAGGGAACACAACACAGACTGCGATGTGTTCTGCAGAAGTCCTGGAACTACTGTCCCTGCGACCCACAGTGACCTCCTCTAAATACATCACCTCGGAACCCGAGATGCTCCTGACAGAGACCGGACCCCTTGGAGCAGGAATGATCCGCCCCTCACTTGGGCCCACCTGTGCTGCCAGGCTGGGGTCAGTTCCTCTGTGGCTAACCTGCCCCAGCCAGCTCCCGTCCACCTGACCCCACTCAGCTGACACCTAGCTAGAGGAAGGTGGGCCTTAGGCATGCTGTCTTTAGGCTTTTACAGATGATAGCTGGGCATGGGGGTGCACGCCTAGCATCCCAGCACTCTGGGAAGCTGTGGCAGGGGGAGGATCACTAGTTCAAGCCCAGCCTGGGCAACTTAGTGACCTAGTAAGACCCCGTGTCAAAGTTAAAAACAGGGCTGAGGATACAGCTCAGTGAGAAGGCCCTGGGTTCAACTGCCAGTGCCAGAAAGAAACAAAGAAACAAAGAAAAGAAAGAAAAGGAAGAGAGAGGTGGAGCTCAGTGGTTGACTTCCAAAGCCTGACCAAGTGTCCCCACATCGGAATGACAGGTTGGAGTGGCGAGAAGGGAGCAGCAGAGGGAGAAACACGGGCCATGGCACTGTCAACTCTGGCTTCCAGTTCTGACCCAGCCACTCACAAGCCAAACCCTGGATGAAGCCCAGGAGTGTCACTGTCACTCCAGGATTCACAGAGGCACGGTGCTGTCGGTAGCCAAGTGGCAGAGCTGCACAGCACCCACCTGGTGCCACCAGTGTGGGGACTCTGAGAAGTCCCGCAGTAGAGCCCATCAGCATGGCTGGGCACACGGCTCCCAGACCCACCTGATCTCAGCCCTCGCCATCCCCGAGGCCCACACTGCACGGCCAGAGCCAATCCTCCCGGGCCAGGTCCCCAGAAAGCTGGCCGCCGGGGTGCTGGCCGGTCTGTGCCCAGCTTGTTCAATACAGCACTGCTCTCCCTTGGGGGAGCTCTGCGCTGCCCCAGCAGCTGCTTTCCAAGCAAGCACAACAGAAGCACACGTGCAGAGCGTGCTCGCGGCCTTCCAGCGGCACGTTTATGTGAAGAGCAAGGTGGGAACGTCAAGCCAAGTGTGGGAGGCCTTTTCTGCCTCAGCACCTGCCCAGGCCTCGTGGCCTCCAGGACTCGGGCAGAGCACCCCACTGTTCTGCGCCCCTTGCCCCACTCTGCCTACACGCAGGCCAGGCCCAGCCCTCTAAGGACCCATGAACAAAATCCAACAACCAAGCAGGGCACTTGTCAGGTCCCCTCCGTCCTCCTGAATACTGACTCTTGGTGCCCAGCCAGGCTGGGTGAAGGACTCAGGCGAGCTCCCCATGGTAAAGTCACCACCAGCAGGCCCCAAGTCTACGGTGGCCGGCAGGGTAGCTCATCCTCCAAGTGCTTCTCTGGCCTCTCCTGTGTACCCGGGGCTTGGCCCTGCCTCCTGGTACAGATCTCCCGGGGCCCAGGCTCCAGGCTTCTCAGCTGAACTGGTCAGGTGCCCCCGACACACCCTCATTGGGGTGCCCTTTACCTGGCACCCCTACCTAGGACCCCCACTGAACCCCAGATGGTCCTCTGCAGAGCTCTTGGGAGATCTGGGAGGGCTCAGGATGACTGTTGCCCCCATCTCCTCTGGGGGCTCCCTGAGGGCAGCGACTGGGACTTGGCCAGTGGGTAGAGTCGGGAAGCCAGGGAGAGGGCGTGAGACCTCGGACCCGTACTGGATTCTCACACACATCCTGCCTGCCAGAGGGAGCCCTGCAGCCTGCTTCAGGGAGCCGAGACCCAGCACACCCAAGCTGCTCCCCACGGGGGAGGTGATGGCTGAGGTTCTGGGTTGTTCCCTGCAGTGAGAGCTGGCAGTGCCATCGCCCCAGACCTGCCCGCTCTGGGGCTGCAGGGAAGGACCAGATGCCCTCTGACCTCCCAGCTAGTGCCTAGCTTGAGGGCAACCTGAGACCCCAGGCCTCAGACAAACCCTGCTGCGGAGCCTCCCTCACAGGCTCAAGCACGAGTGCGGCCACCAGCAACCTGTGTCCCCCACTCACCCCTCACCCTGACCACCTGACCCTTTGTCCCCCTTCCTCTCCCCAGGGCCTGGGGAGACCTGCACGAGCGTGAGCAGGTGCGCCCCGAGCCGTAGAAGCCGGACGCCTCACGCGAGCACCGCCGTCCTGCCCTCCCAGGTCACCAACGCCGAGGCCCTGGCCTCAGGGTCCACACTGCACACGGCACACCGCATCTGCTTACTGTCCATGAAGAGCAGCTCAGGGCTGAGGGCCAGTGCCCAGAGCCACCAAACCAGCAGCCACCGACAGCACGCAGAGGAGGGACAAGTGGGTCACAAATACACCTGGCCCCCACTTCTGGACTCCACCCTCTCCTTAATGTTAGAAGCCAAGGCACCAAGTTAGAGCTGCTCCAAGCAGAGCCAAATCAGGCAGAAGTGCCAGGGCCCAGGTGTGGCCGAGAGCAGAGTGCGCATTTAGCCGGCACAAGGTCCGGGTGTGACCCCCAGCACCACACAAATGAAAAGAGGAGGAACTGGTCAAATATGAAGCGGTGAGTAAATCATCACGATCTATAAGAAAACCAGGCCCAGCATGAGCCATCTGGCTGAATGGAGGGTGCAGAGCTCCACTGGAATGTACCAGGCAACGTGCCCAGCACCGACCCTGAACTAGGACAAACCAGTGGCCTGCCCGGGGGTGCTAGGTTCTGACTTGCTGGCCCGGGACACCATGGACCTTGCATTACATCCGTCTTATTCTCCTTGCAGCTGAGCGACTGAGATGAGTGCCCGCCCCCCTGAGCTCCAAGGACCAGAAGCTAGGGTGCTGCCCCTCTCCAGGGGCTGCTGGGGGGCCTCGGCTTGCCTGGCCAGTGTGAGGCACCATGCGGAGGCGGGATGCCTTGGTCGTCCCTCGGCTAGCCTTCCCTCGTCTGGAAGTGTGACGTCCGGCCCTTTCCAGTGCACAGGGAACAGGAAATGGGAGCACACAGCCACAGGGACAGGCACTGGGGACCTGCTGCTCTCTGGCCTCATGTCTTGACCTCAGAGGACACACTGTGCCTCTTTCCTGCCAGATGTGACAGGTGTTCACCTTGCCAGTCAGAAACAAACTCTCAGCCAGGTGCGGCGGCCCACGCCCGTAATCCCAGCACTGTGGAGGATGAGGCAGAAGGATGGTGAATTCAAGGCCAGCCTGGGAAGCTCAGCCATGCCCCGTCTCAAAATCAAATAAGCGAGAGCTGGAGGTGCAGCTCAGTGGCAGAGCACTTGCCTGGCATGTGCGAGACCCTGGTTCGACCCCCAGTACTGGGAAGAAAGAAAAAGAAAAAAGAAATAGGAAGTCTGGCTTCCAGGGTCCTCAGCTAAGGGTGAGAGGGACTTGGCCCTGACTGCTGCAGCAGCAGCGTCACGTGGACCTGTGGAACCCATCCCCTTTGGTGTCAGCCTAACACACAGCAGCTCGTGAAAGAGAAGCCTCCAAGAGGTGTTCAGAGGCATGTGGCAGCCAACACCAAGGCACCTCTCTCCCCAGCTCCGACAGCCTTGCCTCTGTCCCCACTCAGGCTTGCATCTTACGACACACTGGATGAGACACAGCTGCACGAGCAAAAGGGGCCCGCAAAGAACCACTACATGGTTCACAGCTCAACTAAGCATCTAGGAAACAGGAAGGGTGGTGCGGCGTTGGGGTGCAAGAGCTGGGAGGCTGAAGCAATCACATCTTCGCAGTCCTCATCACCACCCCCAGGTACCAGGCTCAAGGATGGTCTCACACTCAGAGGGGGTCAGAAAGAAAAGGTGCAGCAAATCCCGGTGCTGCGCTTTCTCTCTGACCCCATATAGAACGACAGATCGCAGAAAACAAAGAACTGCTTCATGTCTTCGAAAGCCCCTCCTGGCAGGTGAAGGGAGGTGCGAAGGCCAAGGACACGGGTTTCCGGGGTGCACCATGGTTCTTTTCAGAAATGGTCTCAGTGGTACCATCACGACCACCTAAAGCAGTGGGTAGGCGGTGGGCAAGAAGCAGCTTGAGCCACTGTTCAGCTAACGATGCCCTATCTCTGCGACTGATCACGGTGCCCCCGGCCTCCTGTCCAACCCAGGACCTGGGTGAAGCATGAAGACCACCCTGGGTGAAGGGAAACCCCTCAGTGAGGTGGGACACAGCTCCCACCACCACCCCGAGGCGTCCGTGTCTAGACGGCAATCCAGCAAAAGTGAGCATGTCCTCAAGAACTAGGCTCTCTGGAAATAAGACCGAGCTTCTGAAGTACCCTAGAACAGAAGGTCACCTCGGAACAACCTCCTATCTGTCCAGCAGCAAAGGCTCAAGGGACTGGAAAGGTCACGGAGCCCAAAGCCCAGGCAGGGCCAGGACAGCAGGCACTCAGCAGTGACTGCAAACAGTGGAGAACGGGGGAAATGTGACCAGACAGCAAATAGATCCGGTGTGGACCAGGCCTCAGAGAACCCAGGGACCCAGGGACCCAGGAACCAGGTGCAGCGGGAGGGCAGGTGACCTCCCAGGAGGTCTGGGGAAGCCACCCAGGCAGGGGGCCGGCTCCTGACAGCAAACCAGAGGCCTCCAAATCCCCAAACTAGAGTCTTCTTGGTACCCCAAACCTCTCCTACAGGAGAAACTCAGGCCAGTCAACAGCGGCTACCTCTGCGTCTATGACAGCGGGCACCAGGGGACAGCTGCTCCTGGTCCCTGCTGCTTGGAGGCTCTGCTCCTTTTTCCAGGAAGCCACTCTGCCTCTCCTGCCCACAGAACTGTGTTCACCCCAGCAGGCTGAAGACTGCGCATAGGGGCCACCCCAGCAGCACCACAAGGGCAGGGCCAGGAGCAGTGAAGTGACACTGCGCCCCACCCCCACTGCCCCTGTACCAGCCTCCCCCTCTTCCTCTAGGGCCAAAGTTTCTCCACTTCTCCCTTCTGAAACTTATCCTTATTTTGCAAATTATTTACTCTGAAACTCAGGAAGGGCAAGCTGGAGTACTTAAGGGAAGAGCTAATCTCCCTCTGCTTTAGAGATGAAGATCTGAGGCCCAGAGAGACAGGTCTCAATCTAAATCCCCATTTCCCTAAACAGGAGCCTAACCATTGTTAATGAGAGCAGCTGGCCCCAGGTCACACCAGTTAGAACCTGGTTCAGCCCCCTGGCTGACTTTGAGGATGCCCCCCTGCCCCCGCCTTGTAATCTTCACCTCCAAAAGGAAAAAGAGGTCTGATACCTGTTCGGTCTGACTTTAGCATTCCCTAGGTCTTGTGTTCTAACTGACCCCTCCCCCACCCACCTGTCCCCCACCCCCAACCCCGGGCTTTTGGGACTTCTACTGTCCCTGGACATGCCTGTGCTCAACATCTCCTGTCCTTGTTTTTCCAGAAAGCCGGCAAGGCAGACCTCTGCGGGAGCCCGGCTCCGCCTGGCTGTGGACCGTTGGTGGTGGGCAGCGCGGGCCAGGCCCTGGGCATGGCTTAGCTCTGGAGTCCATCGCCGCTGCTCCGGCAAGTCCCAGCCGCCCCAGGTCCCTCCCAGCGCAGGTAAGGTCGGAGCTGCGCATCTGAAAGCCCGAGGACTGGGGATCGGGTTGAGGGCCGAGGGCGGGGTCAGGGCTGCAGGACGCCGGCTGGGGCCGCTAACACCCCTGCCACCTGCTCCCCCTGAGGGCGAGCCCGGGCCCCCACCTCCAGGACCCCCTGGCCTCCCGGGCCCCCGCTCGCCGCCCCGCTCACCCGCCGGGCCTTCTCCCACAGCTGGTTCAGCTTCTCCATGCGGAACTCCTCCCCCGGCTCGCGCGACGCGGGCGGCGGCGGCTCGTTCTTCTCGCGTGAGTACTTGCCGCCGTGGCTCGCCGCGGGCCGGGGCCCGAGCAGCAGCAGCAGCAGCAGCAGGAGCAGCAACGGCAGAGCCATGGGCACAGAGACACCCAACCTGCGCGGCGCCATCTTCCTCTGCCAGGGCGCCGCCCACCGCCCGGGCCCGCCCACCGCCCGGGCCCGCCCACGCGCCCGAGGATTGGGTTCTTCTAGGCCCCGCCCACCGCCCAACCCGCTCTCCTCTTGGCCCCGCCCACCCGCACCGGGCACGCCCCCACGCACGGGCCCCTGGGGCATGTCAGGTCCCGCCCACAGCCGGCCCCCTGGGCCCCTCCCGCAGCGCCGCGTCGCTCGCGTCTCTCCTCGCTGAGACCCGGTTTAGGTGGCCTAGCGTGCGGCGCGGCGGCGGAGGCGCGTGGGCGTTTCCTAGGCAACCCGCGGCGGTGGCGAGAGGGCCGGCCCTGGGGAGGAGGAGCGTTCCCTCGTGCACCCGCGCCGGGACCCCTGTGGCCGGCGGGAGACCTGGATGGATGCACTTGACCGCCCAGGGCGAGCAGAGCCCCAACTCCGGGGTTTGGGGCTCAGCAGGGACAGGAGAGCCATCCGGGGACGATGGCCTGGAAGGCAGCAAGGAGGACAAAGGAAGGGTTGGGGATTGTCGGGGCCTTCAATATATGTTTACTTTTAAACCATCCTGTTTTTCCACAAAGGGTTTAAGGCACCTGTCATCAGGGTGACCACCTGTCTCTGGCCTGTCCAGTACGGTGAGAGCCAGGGTTTCCTCTGTTTTGTCTGGTCGTTTCGTCATCCCCAGAAGAGCTGACTTCAGTGCCTGTTACTCCGTCCTTGTGTACTCCGTCCCAGCCCGAGCACAGGCTCTGCAGCTTGGCTTGTAGGCGGCTTAGGTGACCACTCTGGAGCCGGTCCTGCGCTTCTGCCCTTCACATCTCGGAGGCAGGTGTTCCTGGGCAGTATCGGGGCTCTGGGCGGGAATTGGGGGATCCAGGGTGCCCCATCTTCAACAGAGCTTCCACACCTGCTTCCCTCCACAAAAGGGGGCAGAGCACCCAAGGCTGGGGCTGATGGGCCGGCTGGGGCCTCTGCTCATGGCCCGCTGCCTCGAGCTGGTCACATGACCACACTGACACCGGGGAGCCTGGAGTGCTGTCAGCTGTCCCCAAGTGGGGCGGGTATGGGAGTGCACACAGTGGCCGGTCTTCTTAGACTGCCTGCCTGAACAGCTAATTATCCAGAGGGACTGGGGTGCCGGGCAAGAAGCTTCCAGTCAGCTTCTCAAATCCCTCACTCGCTATCATGAGCAGGCAGCTCTGGAGCCCTAGAGCTCAAGGAAGGTTCCTGATAGGAAAGGGAGACTCGGCCTCGGCACCATCTTCTTAGAAACCCGTGGAGGAAGAAGCCCAGGCTCAGGCTGCAGTGGGTGGAAGGGGAGGCCATGGTCCACACAAACTAGCTGTGACCTGTGGAGGCCAGAGGGGCTGACAGGACGAGCGCTGGAGGCCAGGGATGCTGTGCAGGTTGTACACTGCTTGCTGCTGTCCACTGTCGAGAAGGTGTCTCAGTGGACCTAGGCCTTCCATGCCACCTGATGACCCAGACCACCTCTCAGGGACCCACCTTGCTTATACCTAAAGCACCATCCTTTGCCCTAGACCTGTGGCATGCTGGACTAGTTCTGGTCTCAGCTGTGTGTACAGTAAATCATCTCTTCTGCTGTGTCAGCTGGTGGGGGGGAAGACATGAGGGAGGGGGAAGGAAGAAGAGATAGAAACAGACAATAGCAGAAAAGCAACTGGCAAAAACAGGGACTATAGGCTGGGCATGGTGCTGCATGCCTGTAATCCCAGCACTTGGGAGGCTGAGGCAGGAGGATCAATGTGAGTTTGAAGTCAGCCAGGGCTACATAGTTCAAGGCCAGCCTGAACTGCATAGTGAAATCTTGTCTCAAAAAGACAAAAAGAAGTCTCTATAGCAGACCCTCAGTCAGATCTCCAGCACTGTAAACAAAAACAAAAGCCAAACCTATGAAAACAAGATTTTCGGGCCGGTGAGACGGCTCAGCGGCTTAAGCGCCTGCCTTGCAAGCGCGAAGGCCCGAGTTCGACTCCCGGAACCCACATACGAAAAAGGGGCCGGTGATATCGCTCAGCGGCACGGGTGCCTGTTGGCGCGTGAGGTCCTGAGGTCGACCCCCGGTACCCACAAAAAAAAAAAAAAAAAAAAAAGAAAACAAGATTTTCTCTCTCTCCTCCCTTGTTGTTCTTGTTGTTTTTGCTGTCTTCTGCTGCCATGAACTGTTGCCTCTGTGCCACGCCACCCTGCCTTGGAGCCAGCTGATTATGGACTAAAACCTCCACAAACTGAGATAAATAAAGCTTTCCTTCCTTAAAAAAAAAAAAAAAAAAATATATATATATATATATATATATATATATATATGTGTGTGTGTGTGTGTGTGTGTGTGTGTGTGTGTGTGCGCCCGCTCAGGGGAAAGACAATGGGAGAAATGGCTCTCATTATTACCCTCAGATAGAGGGTACATGCTATGGAATAGCATATGGAATGCTATGGAATACATGCTCACATTTTATACATAATATAACAAAAATCTATGTAAGAGGGCTGGTGAGATAGCTCAGCGGCATAAGCGCCTGCCTGGCAAGCGTGAGGTCCTGAGTTCGACTCCCAGTACCCACATTAAAAAAAAAAAAATCTGTGTAAGAGAACAGAGAACTACTGGAAATCAGAAACTAGTAGCAGAAATTAAAAACCAAATAGAACGATACAAAGATAGTTGAGAAAAACTGAGAAAGTAGATTGAAGCAATGAAGAGATGGTAAATAAGAAAGGGTAGATCAGAAAAAAATTAGATTTCTACTTCAGAGGACCTATTATTAACAGGAATTTCAGAAAGAAAGGACAGAGAAAATGGAGGGTAATAAACCATCGAAGAAATTATTTAAGTCATAATTCCAGAGCCAAAAGGGATGAGCAGCTGCCACGGAGAAAGGACGCAGCAGGTGACTCCCACAGTGGTGCAAATCGACCCGCACCCGGCCACACAGCCGTGAAATTTCAGAACGCGGGAGGTAAAAATCAGTTTTGCAAGCATTCAAAGAGAAAAGCAAGTGGAAAGGGTGTGAAATGTTTCCAGACTTCTCAATAGCAAGCATTCTAGGAAGAAAACAGTGCAGTAATAACTTCAAAATGTGGAAGGGAAACGACTTCCACCCTAGAATTTATACCCAGCCAAACCATCAAGAAAACATGTGGGTACTCAAAGAGTCTCAGTGTAGACACTTCAGACACACAAATCCCCACCAAAGAAAGAAAAGAAACCAGGAAAGAGAAAGACAAGGATACAAGTACAAGATCCAATATGAAATGCTCAGGGGAACAGGAGGTGCAAGGGGTCCCCCAGAGTGTGGTGGGGGGTGTGGCTCTGGGGACAGGCAGATCACGTGTTGTCCTTGGCACAATTTCATATTTTTTTTTTGGTACCAGGAATCGAACTCACAACCTTGCGCTTGCCATGCCGCTGAGCTATATCCCTGGCCCTCTATTTCATATTCTAAACCCTCAGGCAGAACTCGGGCGAGCCTGGCCCAATTCTCACGTGTGGAGGTGTTTGTCCTGTGTCCCCCAGTTCTTGATGTCACCCATTTCACCCCATATCAGTGTACCCCTTGACCCTACTCCTAAGAGCTACAGCTTCCCAGAACCGAGCAATGTCATTAGAGAGAGACTGACATAGTTGGGTAATGAATGGTTCTAAGTTGGAAGCCAGGCGTGGTGGCACATACCTGTGATCCCAGCACTTGGGAGACTGAGGCAGGGGAATTGCCAGGAGCTCAAGACCAGCCTGGGCTACGTGCTGGGTGTGCTGGTGCATGCCTGTAATGCCAGCTACTTGGGAGGCTGGGGTAGGAGCATCTTAAGTTCGGGGCTAGCCTGGACAACTTAGCGAGTCCCTGTCTCAAAAAAGGGCTGGGGATGCAGTTTAGGGTGAAGGCCCTGGATTCAATCCCCAGTGCCACACACACACACACACACAAATTAAATTAAAAAATAAAAGTTGATCAACCGGGGCGTGGTGTTGCACGCATGTCATCCCAGTACTTGGGAGACTGAGGCAGGAGGATCACCATGAATTTGAGACCAATCTGAGCTACATAGTAAGACTCTGTCTCAAAAAACAAAAAATAAGGGCCAGTGATATAGCTCAGCAGCATAAGCACCTGCCTGGCAAGTGCAAAGTCCTGAATTCGACTCCTGGTATCAGCATAAAAAACAAAACAAAACAAAATGTTGAAATAGTGGCCTGGAGGAGGAGGAAGTTGTGAGTGAGGGGGCAGATGCAGAGAACCTTCTGAAATGCTGTCCGTGTCTGATTGCCTCCCGGGGCAGCAGCCGTGCAGGCGTGCACTGTGTCATCCTTCCAGTCAGGCGTGTACACAGGTATTTGTATAACTTTTGCACACTTTTGTCTGCATTATACATTCAAAATAATCTTCTAAAGAGTGTGTGCATCAGTGCCATCTGCACAGGGCCTGGCACATAGCAGGGCCTCAGGGCCCTGTCTCCTCCCCGGCTCACCCTCCGGGGCCGAACATTTATTTTCAGTACCTGCCAACTGCACTTCTCATTCAGCTCAACAGCCCCAGCCACAGCCCCCACCGCCTGGCCTGTGCTGGGTGCTGAGGGTCCTGGGTAGAATCAGCTCTGGAAGCGGTAGTGGGAAGGTACATAAAATAGCGTGGTGCTGGGGAGGACCCCCGGCTGGTGAGGCTGTCCACTTGGGAGAGTCTGCATGTCACCGACTGTCTCGCCAAAGCAGAAGTGAGCTCCTTGCAGGGCTATCTCTGAGCAAACTGCACTGCTCGTGTTCGGAAGCCTGGTGTTCAGGAGTGGCTGGCTGCCTTGCTGGGCGTGGCGTCGCACACCTGTGATCCCAGCACTCAGGAGGCTGAGGCAGGAGGATCATCTGGGCTATGCAGTGAGTTCAAGGCCAGCGTGAATGACATAGGGAGACCCTGTCTCAGAAAAAAACCAAACTAGTCTATGGCCCTACCACCCTGAACACACCTGATCTTGTCTGATCCCAGAAGCTAAGCAAGGTCAGGCCTGGTTAATACTTGGATGGGATTAAAAAAACAAACTAAAAATAAAAATAATTGAGGAGTGGCCACCTTGAAGAAGCAGGAGTGCTCAGGGCTGGGCTGGTGTCTGCTGCTGGGCAGTGCCCACTGCATGGCCTTTTGTGTGGCATGAAGCTGTCCCCGACTGGCCAGCTTTCAGAATCTTACAGCGCTATCATCGACTGATTGGGGTAGATAAAAATTCGTTGTGGAGTTTGTCCTGCTCCAGCCAACAAGCAGTTCGTTTTGTCTTGACTTCGGGGTATTGAGTATTATTCTCACCAGGCCAAGGCAGGGGTCACACCAGTGGCAGGGGACCAGTGACCGCAGGCGGGCTGTGTGGAGCCCTGGTTAGACACCAGGCAGCAGGAAGGACAATGGGGACCATGGAGGAATCCGGGGCAGGGGCCAGCCAGGCCTGGTGGGTGGAGAAGACGCGCTGAAGAGAAGGCGCAGGAGCCAGGGACACGCTGATGCTATCAGCCCGGTGAGAGGTGACGGAGAGTGGCCAACATGGGGATGGAGGTGGCAAAGGTGGAGCGGCCACACGAAGGCAGAGGGAAAGGAATTTGGTGACTGAAGTCTGGAAGATGCTCACGCTGCCCTGCGCTCAGCAGGAAAACAGAGCCAGAAGAAGGGCATCCCTGTGGGGTGTGCGGCGCTCTCCGGGCACCAGATCAGTGGGCCCAGTGCTCAGAGAGCTGGAACTGCGGCCCCCAAGCAGGTGGCTTCAGGTGGGACAGCACTGTCGGATGCTGCCACAAGGCCACACGTGGGGCATGAGGTAGGCACGCTCGGGCACAGGAAGGCAAGTGCACCCTTCTGCTTCTGCCTGTCCAGCGCATGTGCTCTGCCTCGGGATAGGGTTGCATGGGGGATTTGGGGAGAGAGCTCCTCTAGGAGAAGGGGTGGGGCTGGGGGTCAAGCAGTCCTCCTCACGGTCTGGGAAGTTTATATTTGTTTTTTTCCTTTTTCTTTTTTTTTTTTTTTTTTTTAATGTGGGTACCGGGAGTTGACTTCAGGACCTCGCGCTTGCCAGGCAGGCGCTTATGCCACTGAGCGATATCACCGGCCCGGAACTTTATATTTGTAACCCCATGGAAAAGTTATTGGAATTTTAGTGAGTTAATTTCAATCTACCACTTTTGGTGCAACCCATGGTGAGAATAAAGACAGTAAGGCATATTTATAGTTGTGGAGAGCCAAGGGGGTCTTAAGTCCAGCTAGGGTGATGGTTAACTGGAACAAAGGCCATGACCCAGGGGCTGAATCGGGTTTTATTAATTTTTGGCAAGGGGAGTGGCTCGGGGATGAGAGACTGTGAGAGTGGTGGGAAGCCCATGAGTACCTTGAGCTGGGCTAGGTAGGTGGCCTGAAATCACCCTTGCAATATGCAGAGGGAAGGAAATGCAGAAGGAGTAATCTGCATGACACAATTTAAGGTAGTAGCTAATGTTTTGGGGTCGGCGCTTCAGCTCTGATGTCTAATCTTTTATGTCCTGGGAAGTCCTTTCTGCCCAGCTCACACATGTGTTTTGGGAGTTATGGGAGCCTGCTGCCTTGCTTTAAAGACTACACATCTGGACTGATTCACATTGCCTAAAGCCAGTTGAAGAGATAAGGAAGAGTCCTAGCCAGCTCTGTACATGTCAGTACATAGAAATAGGGCCAGGTTTAGCCAAGATGGAGATAATTGCTCTTCTTTCAAGGAGAGTCGTCTAGGTGGTCCTCCACAGAGCAGCAGGGGCAAACAGGATTCTTCAAGGCAGTCACCTCCCAGTCCTTCCTGTCCTGTCTCCTGTCCCGCACCAGTTAGCCAGCAGGATATGCGGAGGGCGTGAGCCCCTGGGTTAGGCAGCCAGGGTGATGCTCCCACTGGTGAAGGGCGTAGGGTGGACAGTGAGAGCAATCCCTTCTCTGCCAGCCTCCATCACCTGGGAACACCTGGGAGCCCTGTGTTTGGGTGAAACCACCCCCTCCCCAGTTTCCTTGCCCCCACCAGGGCCCCAGGAGGGTCCCTGGGTAAGGCTGCCCTTGCTGGCCTCCTCCCCAGGCAAAACCCATGACCCTCGCTGCTTCCCACCACTCTCCACCACTCCAGACCCCAGGATGAATCTCATTAGACCTGTCCTCCCTCTGAGGTCAGTTCAAGGCCCCCAGGCCGCCCAGCCTCATTCAGCTCTGTCTGTCCCCTTCTCTGTCCCCTCCCCACCACTCCCTAATTCCCAAACCCTCCCCTGTGCCTCCCTGAGCTCCTGACTGCCATGAAGGGCATTCCTAACAAGAAGCGGACCTATTCTAACAGGAAGTGGGCACACCTATCCATCCCCAAGGACAGCCAGCCCCTCTCTCTCTGTTTCCTCTCACGATCCTTAGTGATTTCAGTTCCCAGCTGGGTGGCCCCTCCAAAACCCTGGCCTGCTGTCCTCTGAGGACTTTGACCTCCAAGCCCCCTCCCATGACCACACCCTAGACTTGGTGGCCTGCAACCAGAGCTCCACAGACAGCAGGATTCTGTGTACCCACTCAGCAGTCGCCACCTCCTCCTCTCCCAGCTGACCTCCTCCAGCGCTGCACCTCAGTGCTCCTTCAGCTGCCAGCACTTACGGTCCCCGCCCTGCCGTGTTTCCACTTCAATCGGCCTTCTTGGCTCCCTTGCCCTCTTAGCTGTGGGCACCAAACATGTTTGGCAGCAATTACCATCTCCCTCCAAGTCTCTCTTCAGCAGACAAACACCCCAAGCCCTCAGCGGCCCCCAGGATGGGAGGCTGGATGGCCTTCCCTGTGCATCCTCGTCTGGCGCTCCTGCCCATGTCTTCCCTCCCTTGGAGGGTGCATTCTAGAGGGAGGCACAGGGAAGTCCTCCCTTGTTCCCAGCCCTGTCATAGAATATGCTGCCTCTTTTCAAAACTGAGGTGCCGCAGGTGAGAACAGGGCAGAGGCAGAGATTCAGAGCAGGTCCAGGAGAAGCCCAGGTGGGCTCTGCTGCTGCTGAGGTGGGGCTGAGGCTGGGGGAGAGAAGGCAGCTCTGGTGGTCTAGCTGCAGAAGGCCCCCCTCGACCAGGGTTTCTGCAGATGTGGGCACTGCGGTCCCCAAGGGGCTGCCGTGGGCCTGGAGCCTTCCCCCAGGTGTGTGGCTGTGGTGGTCGTGGTGACCACTCCCCTCTGCACCAGAGCCCCTGCCGTCCTGGAAACTCGGGGCCCAGATCCAGGCTGGGGATGGGAGGGCGCCCGATGCCTCTCCCTGTGCAGGGGCTGTTGACATGTCTGTTCTGAGCTCCTCCTTAGTGACTCTGACATGCAGCTCCCACCAGGCTGAAACTTGACACAGAACAGCAATTACTGAAAACACACTTCAGAAATGAGAGCTCATCCTCCCCCACTGCCCGGCCTCCGCCACAGAGCCGGATACGGCGGCCTCTTCTGTGGGAGTCGAACTGTGCCACTTGCCATCTGCCCCATCTCGCAGCAGGGAGATGAAGGTCTGGAGAGGCGAGGTCATCCGTGCAGGACCTGAACCGTGCTGGCGGGTCTTCCCTGGGCGGGAGGCCGTGACACTGTGGGTCGCCCCTCACCCACCTCATCCTGCCCTTCCCGCTTAGACCCTGTTTACGTTCCCTTTCCTTCCCCTCCCCTCTGTCCGCCCCTTCTTTATTTCTTCTTATTGCTATGCATCCCAGGCTGGCCTTGAACTCACTGCAGTCCTCCTGCCACAACATCCCAAGTGCTGGGATTACAGGTTTGTGCCACTGTGCCGGATTAGCTCCTCATTTCCTTTTTTTTTTTTTTTTTTCTTTTCCTTTTCCTTTCTTGGGCAGTACCAGGGCCTTCTCACTGAGCTACATCCCCAGCCCTGTTTTAGTTATTCATTTTTAAAATTTTATTTTCCAATTTTATATTTTAAAATTTTGAGATGGAAAGAAGGGAAAAGTAAAAAAAAATGAGAAAAGGAGGAAAACATGGAAACAAAGCTTTCGTAAATGGGGAGGAGAGGAGGGGTTGAAGGGAGGGTCGGGGAATGGGAAAAAAAAGAAATAAGTTATATCATGTATAGGTATAAATTCTCTATGATGAATGTGATAACTATGTATATCTAAAATGTACCAATAAAATCTGGTCTAAAAAAAACCTTACAATTAAAAAATAAAATTTGAGACAGGCAGGGTCTCACTAAACTGCTAAAATTTGTAATCCTGCCTCAGCCTCCCAGGTACCTGTGGCACCACGCCCAGTTTGGACGCCGGTTTCTAAGGCTGTTTCTGTGACCCACTGACTTGCTATTAGATGTTATGAGCACTTAGTGTGTGTCCAGCAGAGCACACAAGGGAAGTCCTCTCCTGAGCAGCTCACAGCAAGACAAGTGTAAGAGAAGATGGGGACCACTCTGTCCCGAGCTCACCAGTCGGGGTGCACAACCTGGTCATCCCCTGACCCGTGACTTGCTCCCTGTGTGTGGTTCTGAGACAGCCTCCTCTCTCACATGGAAATGCTGCCTTCCCAGGACTGCCCAGGGCCATCTGCAGCCATCTGTGGTCATCTACGAGCAGCAATCAGGAGGCTAAGGCAGGATTGCCTCGAGTTCAAAGCCAGCCTGGGCTAGAGTCTAGAGACTCTGTCTCAAAAAATAAAAGTAAACAAACAGCGTGGTGGGCATCACTAATAGCCGGGATGCTGTTCTCTCTAATGCAGAGAGCACTAATGAAAGCCCTGAAGGACCAGGGTGACAAGGTGAAAGATGATGGTAACCGAAGGCATTTCAGAGGTGGGGTCACAGTCTGGGGAAAGAATTAAAGAACTGTCCCTGCTGAGGTCCAATGAGTGCAGGGTCTCCCTGTGGGAAAGTCCTGGAGAAGGACCACAGTGGGACATCTGGCTGGGGTCCTGAGCAGGTGAGTCCTGGAGGCAGAGCCTGGGGAGGAAGCCTAGGAGAGACCCGAGCCAGGGCGGCAGCCTCGAGGGGTGTTGGTGGGTGATACTTGGGGAAGTCACTCTCCACGGGGTCATAGAGCCCTGGCACCTCACGCTCTGAGCTGCCAAGGCCACTGCTACATGGGGACATGAGCAGGCGAGGACTAGAACATCTGCCCAGGGTTGCAGAGATGCCCAGGTGGAAGGCTGGATTCTCACCCTGCGACTTTTAATCATGGCATGTCACCTTAAAGGACCTAGCAGATTGGTGGACACAGTTCTGGGTGGGTCTGTGGATGATTGACACGGAGGCAGGCAAATGGAGGGAGAAGCCCCACCCCGGATGTAGATGGCGCCAGCCAATAGGCTTGTAGTTGGGCGGGACAAAGGGGGGAAGGAGGAGGAAGTGTCCCCATTTTGGAGGAGCGCACAAAGGATGTGCTTTTGGACATCTGCCTCCATTTTCTTCAGCCTGCAAGGCAGATTGAAATGGGCAACTCTCCAGGGAGTATCCAGGCCTTCAGCCTTGCATTGGAGTTGCATCTTTGATCCTCTTGCTCTGTGGCTTCCGTCTTCTTGGGCTGAGCAGCTGCTGGATCTTCCAACTCTCCAGCGTGCAGACCGGCACTGTAGACCCTCTGCCTCGGATCCTGCAGCCTCTCTAACAAATCTCCTCGCATACTCATACCCCTATTTTCCACTGACCCTGCCCTGCAAAACCCTCACCAATACACATCCAAAGAACTGGCACAGCGCCTGGGCCCAGGTGGGGCTGGTGAGCAGCCCTTGTCCAGGGAATGTTAAGGAGTAGCTTGCCCTACCCAAGGGTTCACCCTCATCTATGTTAGCAGAAGCTTGAGTTGTTCACTCGCTAGACGAGAAGCAAGGGGTGGAGGGAGCTCAGGCTCCAGCCCAAGGTGACCCCTTGGGACTGGTAGAGATGTCCAGCTCCTGACCTAAAGGAGGCCTATGACAGCATGGAACAGATTCATGTGATGGCAAATGTGTAGTGAGGTGTGACAGAAAAGCGAGTGACGGGTGTACAACTCAATAATAGTTACAGGGCATGTGGCTGTCTGGCTGCTAGTCAGGTGACATTTCAGAACATATTGGCACCTGGGACCTTTCCCAGCCTAAACTCCCTCCTTCCCCTGAGCAGCAATCATCCCATTGCACCCCAGACCACGTGCTTTAGAGCCTTAGAGAAACCGGATTGTCTGGCATGCATTCCTTGGCTTTTGTGCCCTCTGTCAATGCTGTGTTGGTGAGGTTCCATGTTACCCTTGGTTCTGGGGCACGCACTCTCCGGCCATGTCGTGTTCCATTGTGTGAACAGCCTGTGTCCTGGGGATGAGGAGCACTCCGCCTGTTTCTGATTTTTAGCCGTCATAGTCAGCAGTGCTGCTGAGGACGGTGCACAGGACTTGCAGCCCTTTGCAGCATTTCTCTGCTAGGAGTGGGGTTGGAGGTTGCACATCCTCAGCCTGATCATAGTCAGCACTGATTACTGGAGGGACTGGGACTGTCACACTGTTGTCCAGCTGGTGGCCTGGAATAGCATCTCACTGGGGTTTAATTCACAGTTGCTGCTTTCCAAATCAATGATGTATGGGGCCGAGCCCTTTCCATCTGTGGCAGGCACATGGCTGCATTCATTTGTGAGGGTCCAGGCGAGTTCTCTGGCCATTTGTCTGGCCGTGTCCTTCCTCTGCCTCCAACTTACTGCAGTTCTTCCCACAGATGTCAGGGCTTTGTCAGTTTCACCCATTCCAATGGTCTCCTATCCTATGCCTTGATCCTCACTCATGATGGTGCAGACCTTTTAGTGTACTTGAAATCATCAGCATTGTCCTCTAATTGTTAAACCTTTTTGCATCTTTCTTAAATTCTGCCTGACCTGAAGATCCTGCATGAATCTGTGTTCTGTATTATCTTCCAGATGTGTTACAGCAGGGGTCCCCAGGTTGGACTGGGGCTGGGCATGGCCTGTTAGGGGCCAGCCATACAGTAGGAGCAGAGTGGCAGGTGAGTGAGCAGAGCTTTGTCCATATTCACAGCTGCTGCCCATTCCTCCCTATACTCTGCCTCCTGTCGGATCAGCAGCAGTGGTGGCCATATCAGATTCTCAAGGGAGCTCAAACCCTGCTGTGAACTGCACATGCAAGGCCAGGCTCCTTAGGAGAATATGATACTTGGGGATCTGAGGTGGGGCTGAGGCTGTGATGCTAGCTCTGGGGAGCAGCTGCAGACACAGATGAACACCAGCAGAGAGGTCTGACTGCACAGAGCACATAATAACTCAACACCTTGTGGACTCCTGTCACAAGTGTAAGAGCTTGACTCATCCTGACACCATCCACCCCATCCATGACAGTTGACTCCCACAAAACCAGTCTCTGGTGCCTGAAAGGTTGGGGTTATAGCTCTCCCTTTCCTGTTTGAGGTTTTTGTGCACCTGGTGTTGATTTCCAAGGGTGGATTAGGAGGAATATCTCACAGTGCCCCTCATGTCAGCAGCCTGCTGTCCCTCTGTCACCTGTGGGAAAGCGCATTCCCCTGCTGTTGTGTGTTCTTTGCCGAGCATCCTTGCAGATGTGGGTCTGTTCCTGGGGATCCTTAATCTGTTGCTCTTGTTTCTTAGCCTTCTCTTTGCCCTTCCTGGTTAGGAAAGGTTTAAATGTCCTGATTTCCAATGGGGCATGCCTCCCCTTTATCTCCCCCAGGTGTCCCAGCTGCTGTGTCTCACAGCTGTCACCATCCCTGACACCGCCCTAGCCCTAATGGTCCTGCTCCCTCTGCAACTCCCCCCTGCCCCCATTGGTATCTTCAGCTTTTCCAAAGTGTTTACTGCTTTCTGCCACACAGGGTAACTTGCTTATTTATTCTGTCTGTTGTTCAGTTCTTGGAGGCATTTCAAGTTCTGAAAGCATCCCCTGGACATAGTGGGTGCTCTGTTAATATTCGTTTAATTAAATTTGTACTTCCATATAATTTAAAATTTTTTTGCTATGCTAGGAATTGAACCCAAGGCCTCTGCAGTGAGCTGCAGAGTCTCACGTATCACCCAGGCTGGACTTGAACTTGCAGTCCTCCTGCCTCAGCCTCCCAGAATGCTGGGATTACATGTGCACACCATCACACCTGGCTTCTATATAAGTTTTTAAGTTCCACAAAAGCTAGATTAGGGTTTGGATACAGATTTTTTCTGATTCTGTCAGTCAGTTTGGGAAAAAGAATTCAGAGACTGTCTAATCTATGGTGTCTCTTAATAGTATCTTACAATTTTCCTCACAGTAACCCTGAAGATTGTTTTGCTTTGGACCTGGACTGTCCCCCAGGCCATGTGCTGAAGGTGTGGTCACCAGCCTGTAGCACTATGGGGGAGCAGCACCTGCAGGAAGTGGGGGCCGGAGGAAGTAGATCACTGGGGGCGTGGCCTTGAAGGGGACACTGGGTCCCTGGCCCCTTCCTCTCTCCCTTTTCTTTCCCAGCCTCCTCCACCACACTCTCCAGCTATGATGTACGGTGCTGCCACAGGCCCAAGTGACCAGGGACTGAAGCCTCTGACACCATGAGCCTAAATAACCATTTCCCGAGCTGATTACCTCAGGTGTTCTGTCACAGCGATAGGACGCTGACTAGTGCAAGTATCATTCCCAGATTCTTTGTATTTTATGCAATTATAAAGGATATCTTTTCATAAAATTTTATTTTCAACACTGTGGCTAATATACAGCAATCAGCTGAATAGTGTGCATAGATTTTGAGTGAAGTATTTTCGGTGAACTTACGGATGCTCATACTCTCGGGATTCTTTAGTCACCGTTGCTCTTTGGCCAGGTCCTGTGTGATGAAGGTGGCTTTGTCCCTTTCTCTCCAGCCTCTCCCTGACTTGCTGCTGTGCTTTGGCAGCCGAACTGCTGCTGAACAGAGCAGCACTAAGAGGCATCTTTGTCTCCTTGCCAGTCTCCCGAGCCGAGCTGAGCTTTCAGCATCTTCTCATCAGCTCTGATTACTGCTCTGATTTTTGCGGGCACCCTTATCAGATCCACACTGCCCTTCTCTTCCCAGGTGGCTAAGACTTTTCTTAGCAGACATCGAAGCTTCTCCCTGAGAGCTGGAGACAAGCTGTGGCTTTGGGGGAGGAACACATTTTTCTCCTGGGAAGGGGGAGACAGAGGCCTCCCCTCACCCTCCTCCCAAGGCAGGAGCCCCCAGCCCCTTCTGGCTGTGTTCCTTTAGATTCCAGATCTCCGCCCAGTGTCTCTGAAGCACAAGGCTGAAAGAAGGGGCAGGGTGCCCGCTCTGCTCCGTGGCCCTGAGCTGGAGCTCTGGACCTCTTCTGATCTGATTCTCACGCAGGCGCCATGCCACCCCTGGCCCTGAATCAACCCAGGCCAGGGACAGCCCAGAACTGCCACAGCCATGCCCACCAGCTGGCCCTGAGCTGAGCCCCACCTGCCCAGTCTTTCCATGGAACTCCGAGAAGGGCTCTGGCCTTGGTCTTCCCCAGCCCCTGCCTCCTGCTGGCCCCGTGCGTCCCCTGTGACCCTGCAGGACCTGCTCTGCCTCTCACTGCTACGCGAGAGCGCAGTTCTCCTTACAGCACTGGCCCTGTCCCTCACCTCCGCGGTGACTCATCTCCCTAGCATCCTGCAGGGATGGCGCAGGGACCAAGCTATAGGGTGGAGGGAAGAAGGACAGGAGCAAGATGCAAAATACCGGGTTATGCCCAGCTGCGAGCTGGGGTTCTACCCTCGCTGGCACTGGGAACTCAGCTGTCAGTGCACTGGAGACAATAATAATGTGCGCCCGGCGTCGCTTTACAAAGGATCGTGTAAGGGGCTGGTGACATAGCTCAGTGGCAGGGTGCCTGCCTAGCAAGCACGAGGTCCTAAGTTCGATTCCTGGTTCCAAAAAAAAACCAAAAACCAACTCTTGAAAAGGATCGCGTAAGCGGGATCGAGTCCGGGCCTGCTGTGCAGGCGCAGGGGCCGGTGGCCATCCTGCAAGCCCCACGTGGTGCTGGAACCTCGTGTGCGATGCGGCCGGCTGTAGACAAGGATCCCGGAGGGCAGTTCTGTCGCTGTCCCTTCTGCAGAAATCGGCATAAGGGGTCGGGGTGGCTCAGCGACGGAGCACTGGCTAGCGGTGTGAGGCTCTGGGTTCCAGGCCCAGCACTGTCGAATAATAATTTAAAAAAGATATGAAATTTCCGTGCAATGAGATGACTGAAAAAATACTTAGCCAGAAAATGCAGGAGAAATATTTTGGAGATGGGTCAGGCTACTGATTTATAAAAATAGGTTGTTTTCCTGGATTTTGTATGTTTGTGGTGTTTGTCAGCTTTTAAAAACTTAATTTGTCTTAACTTTTCCACATCCCACCTAACCGCTCGGCATCATACCTAATTTTGTCTCTGCAGGTTTGTATTCTTTCCCCTAAAGCGAGCTCCCCCGGAGCCTTTCCACCCCCAGTCTTGGTGACTGTGGTGGCGCTGTGGCGTGCGGCAGAAGATGGGGACAGCCAGGGAGCCCTTGGGGCCTCTGCCTGTTTGCCCCATATATTTATTTTTTAAATTAAGTTTATTGGTACACTTTAGATATACACAATGATCACATTCATCATAGGAAATTTGTACCTGTACGTGATGTAACTTGATTCTTTTCTCCCATTCCCCTCCCCCCCTTCAACCCTTCTTCCCCTTTTTATTTACAAAAGCTTTGTTTCCATTTTTCCTTCTTTTCTTGTTTCTATTTTCCCTTCGTTTCCCCATCCCCCTTTCCTAGTTCCCCTTCCCATCTGAACATTTTCTTCCTATTTCCCAATATCTATTATACATCTTGGTCCTTATTTACACTTTCGGTTTTTCACACCAGAGAAGCAATGTGGTAATTAAACATGTATCCCCAATTTATTTCACTTAAGAGTATGGTCTCAAGGTACATCCATTTACCTAGAAGCATCTCAAGGTTATCCTTCTTCACTGCTGAGTACTACTCCATTATATAAAAAAAACTTCTTTATACATTCATTGGTTGGTGGGCATTTGTTGCCCTGTATTATTATTAATCATGTATGTAGAACATAACAGTTCACTGTGTGGAGTTGTACACATATGTAACACATATCTGTCCTTTTCACATCCCCTTCCCATCCCTCTCCATCTCTCTTTCTTTTTTTTTTAGGTTTTTTTAGTTCATAGGTGCTACTGGATCACCTCTGTAGCCCAGGCTGGTCTCCAACTCAAGGTGATCCTCCTGCTTCAGCCTCCCGAGTGCTGGGATTACAGGTGTGCACCACTATACCCAGCCCCCCTCTGTCTCTTGATCACCTTCCCCTTTGAGAAATATCCATCTCCCTGTTTCCTATCATCTCTCTTTTATTTTCTTTTTAATTTATTTATACTTTGGGTTTTTCATATAAGAGAAACCACGCAATAGTTACGCTTGATTTTATTTATTTATTTTTGTTTTTGTTTATTTAGGTTTTTTTTTGAGACAGGGTCTCATTTTGTAGTTCAGGCTGGCCTTGAACTCTCTATGGAGCCCAGGCTGGCCTTGAACTCATGGCGATCCTCCTGCCTCAGCCTCCAGAGTGCTGGGATTACAGGCGTGTGCACCATGCCCAGCTAATATTTAAACTTGAGTGTTTGATTTATTTCCCTTAGCACTGTGGTCTCAAGGTGCATCCATCTTCCCACAAATGACTCAAGTTTACCCTTCATTATGATAGAGCAGTGCTCTGCTGTGTGTAAACACCACGTTTTCTCTATCAGTTCTTCTGTGGGTGGAGACATAGGCCTCTTCCAAGCTTTAGCTGTTATGAGCCATCACACTCCTGGACTTCAGTTTATTACAAAGCTACCTTGACAGAACCGATGTTCACATCCCTGTCCCACCCACCACCGCCCCAAGGCCCTGTTCCTTCTCAACCTCAGTAGCTTCCTGCCTCCTGGGAATCCTCATTCAGAGCGATCCAAATCTCCCAAGACCCCAAATGAAATCCTTCTCCCTGTGCAGCCTCTGAGTTTGGCTTGATTGGGGTTCAGTTTCTCTCTGTTCTGCGTCCTGGCTATGCAACCCGGCCAAGTGCCTCAGCCTCTCTGGGCTTCTCTTCCGGCCCATGTGGCATCAGGCTTCCCTGACCCCTTGCTAAGTGCCCAGGGGCAGACCGTGAATCGCAGGAGTGACCGTGGGTCATGGCAGGGAGGAGACTTGGCCAGGGTCCCCTGTCAGGGAGGGGCTGGAGGCAGGAACACAGCAGCTTCCCAGGGGCAGGGGTCCAGCCCCAGCTGGCTGCGTGACTGGGCCACCTGGAGGCAGGCAGGTCCCTGGGGCCCTCGTGGGAGAGTGTGGCCTCTGGGGCTCCAATGAAGGTGGGCGGGGACCCAGGGTGCTCCCTTGGGACCAGCTGAGTCGCCCCCGGGGTGTTGACCCTTTCTGCTCCTGATCACCTGGTCCCTGTGACCACGGGCAGAGTCCTCTTCCGGTTGCGGGGGCAAAGTCTCCACCCACCTTGCAGGAAGGGGCTGGCTGGTCCTGGAAGGTGGTGCCCAGGGGCTGGGGAGGGTGGTGGATGTGCATCTGTGAAATAAGCATTGATATTCCTCTCCCCACCCCTAGGCAGGGTCTCCCAGGCTGGCCTCAAACTCAGGACAATCCTCCTGCCTCAGCCTCCCAGTGCTGGGATTTTAAGCATGGGCCACCACGCCCGGCTGAATGATTGATATTCCTGTAGGGGAAGCATGTTTTTTTTTTTTCTTCCAATTTATTATTTGGAAAGTTTCCAAGCAGAAAATCAAAGCTGAATTCCCGGTGAGAGCTCACGCATCTCTTCCCAGCTCCACTGAGTGGCGCCGCCAACACCCAAGGTCGACGTCACCCAGCACAAGTGCCCAGCGCCACAGGTCAGGGCTTCGTCCTCAAAAGTGTCCTGCACAGCCGAGTCCGAGTCTGGGTCCAGCCCTATCCCCGCTGCCGCCTTCTCAGCCTCCTGCCGCCCGCCCGCCTCTGTCTCCCACGGGAGATGCGCCGTGAACAGGCACCCAGGATCTAAGAGGAAACCGGATCTGGAATCTTCTGTGCCCCCTGCCCTCTCCTGGGGCTTTGGGGACGCCAGCATCTACCACCAATTGTCATCAGGAAGCTGGTCCTAGCGCAGGGAGGAGCCAGCCCCTCACCTCCGCTGTCGTCTCTTCACCCGTGATGAGTGGACTCATCACGACGCCATCCCGCATCTGGAGGATGAACTCAGCTGCTGCAAGCGGACACTGTTACGTGGGCTGGGAAGTTAGCACGGTTCTCCAGGGAAGTCCTCCAGGGAGGAAGGTGAGGCTCCTCTTCTACACCCATCAGGTCAGCTGCTCTGGGGCGGACCCCGAAGGCTTCCTGTGGGAACCAGGCTCCGGCTGGGAGGAGGGAGGTATAGGTGTGGCCTAGGGTCAGGGATGAAGAAGGGTCCTGGGATTTACAGTTGAAGTGGAAGCAACAGTGAGATCTGATGGTTCAAACCGAGCACTGAGGTGCCTGCCTGTAGTGCCAGCAGTCAGGAGGCTTAGGCAGGAGGATCACAAGTTCAAGGCCACCCTGGGAAACAGTGAGACCCTATCTCAAAATAAGAAAGTAGGAAAGAGGCTGAGGGTATAGCTTGGTGCTAAAGGGCTTGCCTAGTACCCTGGGGTTCAATCGCCCCTACTGCCGAAAGAAAAGAAAACGTCTGCTTCCCAGCTCCACCTGGCTCCGTGCACAGACTGGGCTGCGAGCAAGGCCTCCTGACCCAAGTGTACAGCGCCGGCTCTGAAGCCCGCCGCGTGGCCAGGACCAGGGCTCCTTGGAGAAAGGGCAGAGGAGAGAGGCGTGCAGGATGAGCCAGAGGTCGCACTAGCAGGAAAGATGGCTGCCTCAGGCCAGTGGGGACAGTCGGGGCTGACCCTGGGGTCTCCAGTGTGGGCTGAACTGTTAGGAATACCCAGGGGCAGATCTGCCGGGTGCAGACGCTGCGCAGAAGGGCGGCTTTCAGGTAGAACAAGTCCAGCTAGCAAAGGTTGGAAAGTCGTGGTGGGAAAATCTGTTTGGGGTGAAGTGAAAAGCCCCTTTTATTATTATTATTATTTTTCCAACCCGCCCCATATAATACCCTCCTCACTTGTTTGTGGATGCCCACAATTCACTTCCTGGTTCTTCATGCATGCTGACATCTCGGGCACCATGTTTCCGTTTCCTGCTCGACCCACCCGTTCCCCAAAGTCATGGGACCTGCCCTGCCCTATCAAAAACCTACAGTTCTGATTCCGTACTTCCTGCCCGGAAAAGCCTATAAAAACCCCAGGCCACCAGAGGGTGGGGCCTGACTTTCTTTGTTGTTGGGAGCGAGCCCGGCCAGGACCACTGATGTAAAATAAAGCTGTTCACTTCCTCCAAATCCTGGGCGTTGTTTCAGTGTTTCTGCTTGCCATAGCATCGGGACCCCTGCATAATAATCAACACTGCTGAAGTCAGCTGAGTGACGGCCCCCAAGTGTGACCTTCTAATCCCCAGAACCATATGCATAGGTCCCTCATGTGCAAAAGGGGCTTTGCAGATGTGGCTACGGTACAGGTCGCCGGGTGGGGAGACCTCTACCACAACCGTGCGCATCACAGGGCACTGAAGAGCGGGTGTGTGTGCGTGTGTGCTGAGCCAGGAGAGGGACATGAGGACCAAGCAAAGATGGGACAGTAGCGCTCTGAAAATGGAGAAGGACCCATATTTACAGCAACATAATTCATAATAGCTAAATCTTGGAAGTGGCCTATATGCCCATCAACAGATGAATGGATAAAGAAAGTGCAGTGCTTACACACTGTGGAGTACTACTCTGCCATAAAGAAGGATAAACTTGGGGCCGGGGATATAGCTCAGCAGCACAGCACCTGCCTGACAAGTGCAAGGTCGTGAGTTCAATTCTTGGTACAAAAGACAAAAAAAAAAAAAAAAAAGAAGGATAAACGAGCCATTTGTAGGAAGATGGGTGCAGTTTGAGACTGTAAGTTTAAGTGAAGTAAATCAGACACTCAAGCTTAAATATTGCATGGTTTCTCTTATATGAGAAACCCAAAGTATAAATAAATGAAAGAGCAAGATAAAAAAATAATTGGAAATAGGGAAATATATTTTTTTGCAAATGGGAAGGGGTCTAAGAGATGGGGGAAGGGGCCATAAAAAGAACTGAAGTGTGTCCCGTATATGTACCAGCTCCCCACAGTGAATGTGATGTCATGTGCTGGAAACATGCTGTGCTCACACAAAAAATGAAAATGGAGGAGAGGGCTGAAGGGGGCCCTGGAGCTGGACAGGTAAGGAGGCGATTCTCCAGGAGCCCCAGGGGCAACTGCACCCTGGGGCCCTGCCCCTTTAGCGGAGAGGCATGGGGGGACCTCGGGGATCTCTGGGGCACAGAACCCTAGGAGGATTCATTGTGTCATTTTTTAGCCACTGGCTGTAGCGATTTGTTACAGCAGCCCCAGCAAACAGGAAACTAAGGTGGTGTTAAACCGCCCCGGTCCAGAGTGTCTGGGAACGAGACGTCGCTGTCCTGGGACCACGGGTCACAAAGGACACAGGAGCCTGCAGGGGGATCTCCGCACCCTCGCCACAGGATTTCAGCTGGCACCTGGACAGTTCAGGTGCATCCCTGGTGTGAGTGTCCCTAGTGTGACCAGCTGAGAAGGACGCGGTGTCTCTTCTGAGCCTTGTTGCCCCAAACGCTTCACCTGCGTTGCACACGGACACGTCCTGCCCGGCTGTGGTCCCCGCTCCAGAGCAGCTGCCTGGCTCCTCCACGCTGGCCCCGAAGCTAAAGGACCAACAGCCGCTCTAGGGCGAGGGACCAAGGAGTCTGGGCGAGTATGCACAACCGTGTCCTTTGTGGGTCTTGGAGTCCCACACATATTAAAAAAGATTCCAACTACATATGTGCATTATATGCATAGTTGAAGGGACATGTGAGAAAACTGGAATACTGACTGTGTATTACAGAGCATTATTGTATAAGCACTAGCGAGATTTCCAAATTCTGTGTTGTCTCTACGTGAACAGTAAACTGGTCCTCGGTGTCCACAGGGAATTTGGCGCCAGGCCTCCCCACAGGCTCCAAAAGCCCGATATGAATTTTTCACAGAAAATGGAGCAGTATTTTCTTCTAACTATGTACCTGCGCCTGTGTACTTTAAATCTCTGGATGATTCACCATACGTAATACAATGTAATTCCATGTAAGTAGTTGTTATATTGTCTAAGGAACAGAGACAAGAAAAAAGGCTGAACATGTTTCGTTTTGTTGTTTTGTTTCTGAGTCAGGGTCTTGCCATGTAGTTCAGGCTGGCCTTGAGTTCACTATGTAGCCCAGGCTGGCCTCGAACTTGTGGCGATTCTCCTGCCTCAGCCTCCTGAATACAGGATTGCTGGGATTACAGGTGGGCACCACACCTGGCTGAACGTGTTTAACATAGACGCCCGTTCTGTTTTTATAATATGTTTGATCCGAGGTTGGTTGAATCCACACATCTGGAGCCTGTGACTCTGGAGGGTGACTATGTATGCATGTGAGGTCGAGGACAAGGCTGCAGTGTACAGATATTCACTGTACTGTTCTGGGGACTTTTCTCTAGCTTGCAGTATTTACACATTCATGTTTAAATATTAGGAAGTTGACCGGGCATGGTGGTACACACCTGTAATCCCAGCACTCAGGAGGCTGAGGCAGGAGGATCACTGTGAGTTTGAGGCCAGCCTGGACTACATAGAGAGTTCCTGTTTCCACACCCCCCCACCTACAGCCCGTGAGGCCAGCAGGGTCTTGAGAATGGGTGACAGGAGATTAAGAAAAACAAGACACATAGAAAAAAGCTGGGACAGGGTGGGACCTGACTTCTCTGATGGAGGCAGTGACAACCCAGCATGGTCTGTACCTTTATTTATACACAGTAAAAGGGAGGACACACGTGACGGGGCCAAAAGCGCAAGGTCTCAGTGTTTTGCTGAGAACACTGAAAGGGAAACATTCTCAGAGCTACCTGTGCTGTAGTTAACAGGGAGGACACCAAGGCTGGACACCTGCTGCACTGGCCTTGCTCCAGTCCCAGCAACTTGCTCACGTGGCTCGCCTCTGGCACTGCGTGTTCTCGGGGCTGGCCTTGCTCTAGCCCCAAATGTGTGCTGATCTCTGGCTCAGCCGCTCCCCACAACCCCTAAATATTTAGGAAGTTAGCGTTGGGAGCGCCCCCAGGCTCCTCTGAGGCCTGGCGCTGGCCCTGAGGGAGCTGCCCCCATGCCCTGCCCTTGGATTTGTGCCACTCTCAGTGGAGGCCTGGCCTCTGCCCCAGGGGATGTGTCAGCTGCCAGAGGCCAGGAGGCTGGGGACAGGGCGGTTCCCTGGGCTGGGATGTGGCCTCCATGCCTGAGCTCTCCTGTCACTGGAGAGGAGGCAGCAGTCGGGGATGCCTGGGTGCCAAAGGTTTTGCCCAGAGCCACTGCCTTTCCCAAGGCCCAGCCAGCCTGTGCACCTGCTGCCTCTGCCTCTCTGCGCCGGCCTGGCGGGGGGGTGCCGTCCTCACCCCGCCGCTGTTCCCGTGACTTTCCCCTTCAGCACTTTCACTGGGAAGCAGGAGAATGAAAGGTCACCATGCCATCTGTTCCCCGGTTTGGAAGTCACAGTGGGACATCAAGTGGCAGCATGTTTATTGTGACAGCCTGGGGTTCCTGATGCCAAGTGGGCTGACAACTGAATCTATCACTCGGTGCAGGAGCATTCCAGGGAGCTGGAGCAGCGCTGTCGCAGGGTGTGGCGGGGTGTGGTGCCGTCCACACCTCCTGGTGGCCCGGGCTGGGGTTGGGAGGCCTGCGCTGCTCCCCAGAACCCTCCTGTCCCGCTCAGCCCGCAGCTTCCTGGTCTGAGCTCTTGGCGGGGCTGTGGACCTTGTTCTGCACAGGCTCCTGCCTCGGGCTTGCTGTCAGCGGGTGTGACAAGGATTTGGCCTTGGCGCCATTCCGTGGAGGGCGGTATGCAGGCTGCCCAGGCCACAGAGAGCAGCCGGAGGGCAGCGTATTTGACTTTGGTGGTCACGAGGCTGAGCTTCCCTCCCGGGGCAGAGGGAGAGACTCAGCTGAATTCTTTCTCACTTTAAGTCCTCTTCATGGAACCCAGGACCTCACAGGCTAAGTGCCCCTTTCCACCGAGCCACACCAAGCAGGACTGTCACACAAAGGCTGTGGCCACTGCACAGGGGACAGCACAGCATAGGGGCTTCATGGCTAGTTTTGTCACTTGGCACAAACCATCTGCTCATCTGTGAGGTGTCTGCTGGCACCCGCAGCCCTGGCCCTGGCAGGAGTCTGCTGTGGTTGGCTGTGGAGTGTCCTCAATGGCCCACGTGCTGAGGGTCGGCCCCAGAGTGACACCGTTGGCAGGGGGTGGAGACTTTAGGAGGCAGAACCTCGCGGGAGGTCCTCAGGTCAGAGGGTGTGGGGTCCTGGGAGCCCTGCACCCCCTCTTGCTCACTCTCTTGCTCTCTGGCCCTGAGGCGAGGGACTTTCTCATTCTGACTGCTTCTCCACAGACGGCGACGGCCCGTGGGTCGCGGTGGGAACCTGCACAGGCTTAACACAGAACCCAACTTCCCATTCCCAAGTTCATCCTTGGGTGTTTTGTTACAGCCATGGAACGCTGGTCCGCACAGGCGCGGGCACACAGGGCTAGATCCTCCAAGGGCACCTTTGGTGGGGACAACCTGCCTGTAGGGCACTCGCCCCACACACCTCTGCTGGAGAGTGTGGGCGACCAAAGGCCAGGCTGAGACCCACTGCCACCCACGCTCGGCTCGGCACGGACACTGAGATGCTCAGACCCTTCCAACGGGACTGGAAGAGTGTGTTGGTTTTTTTTCTCGTTGCTGGGACAAAATACCTGACACGTAGGAAAGGTTTATTTAGCTCACAGTTTGTGGAGGTTTCAGTCCATACTCGGCTGGCTCCAAGGCAGAAGGCAACAGTCCGTGGCCGCGGAAGACAGCAAAAGCGGCAAGAGCAAAAGGGAGGAGCATGCGAGCGAGCAACCTCTTTCCCTCCCTTACATTCTATGCAGGCTGCCGCCCCAGGGTGGGTGTAGCACTCACACCCATAATCCCAGCACTAGACAATGAATCAATCACAGACTCTAGCAGCACGCCCCCGTGACTGCATGAGGCTTTGGGGGACATCTAGATACACAACCACAACATTCCACCCCTGACCCCCGAAAGACTCATGCACATCCCTATATGCAAAAGACGTTTAGTCCATCTGCAAGAGTTGCCAAAGTCCTAACAGTTTCAGCATTGCTGAAAAGTGCAAGTCCCAAGTCTCCTCTGAGATTTAAGATGAACTCTTAGCTGTGAGCCCCTGGACAAATGAAAAGAAAGTTAAATACTTCCAACATTCAATGGCACAAGATAGACATTTCTATTCCAAAAGTTAAAAACAGGGGATACGAAGGAATGGGAGCAAAGCAAGTCCAAAATCCAGCAGGGCAGACATTAAGTCCTGTAGTTCCGCGTGCAGCATCAAAGGCAGCCTGTGGTAAGACGCGAACTCCGAAGGCTTGGCTGGCTCCACCCCCACGGCACTGCGGGTGGTTGTGGCGCCCACAGCTGCTCTCTTGGGCCAGCTCTGCTCCTTCCTTGTAGTTTCCTCAGATGATCCACGTTCCTGGCTTCTCCAAACTTCTGGGGTCTCCACTGCTCCTTTGGCCTCACCCTCACAGCTTCATACCCTGCCCCTCAGGGGCACCCTGCCTGGCCTCCCAGGCCTTCTGAAATCTGGTGGAAGCCCTCTTAACCTCAGAACTCTTGCATTCTGCATGTGCCTAAAACCAGCACCACATGGATGATGCCAAGGTCCGCTGCCAGCTGGAGCAGTAGCCAGGCTTTCTTCTCTCTTGGCTGTAGGGGTCGAGTGCCTGGATTGCTGAGCACTCTGAACCTGGTTTTTAGGAACAAATTCTCTGTGCTGCCGCCATTCTGGAACATGGTGCTCTGTGGTTTTCCTCCGAAAGCAGTCTTTCACTTTTGCAATTTGAGGCTGCAAAGGGTGGAGTCCTGCTGCTGCTTGCGATGCCCTCAGGCCATCTTTTCTATTCTGTTCCTTCTCAGCAATCCAGATCTCCTCTGCTCTATCCTTGCAGTCCACAGCTTTACTGGAGCTTCCTTTCTGGCCAAACTCACAACATTTTAAATCATTCTGCTGGGCTCTCTGCTCTTGATTCTCAACATAAATCTGGCTAAAGGCCCCCAGCAGTAGCCAGGCCTCCACCCCAACATTAGTCTGCCTTGAAATTTCTTCTGCCAGTTTAATTACTCTGCCACCCTTAGTATCAGTCTCAGGCAAGGTCTCTGGACAGGAACAAAATGCAGACAGATTTTTCTGCCAAGCCATAACACAGTCGTCTGGAGTCCAGCAGCCACTGCCGTCCTTCTTCCCAGCAGAAACCTCCCGAGCCTGGACTTTACTGGCAGGATTTCTCTCAGACTTCTGGTCTTCTGAGCTCTGACCGGAATCTCCCATTAAATACCTCCTGAGGGTTCCAGCTCTGCTTTTTCAGCTGGCGTCTCCAAACCTTTGCAAACCCTTCCCACAGGCCATTCCCAAAGGCTGCTGAGCCACACGGTCAGGTACAATCACAGCAACGACCCCACTTCTCTGGTACCAAATTCTGTGTTGGTTACTGAGACAAAATACCCAACACCTAAAGTTAAAGGAGGAAACGTTTATTTAGCTCACAGTTTGTGGAGGTTTCAGTCCATACTCGGCTGGCTCCAAGGCAGGGTGGCACATGGCAGAGGGCAACAGTTCATGGCGGGCGGAAGACAGCAAAAGCAGCAAGAGCAAAAAGGAGGAGCGAGTGGGAGAGAGCAAGCCTCTTTCCCTCCCTTATACTGCATTCAGGCTGCCGCCCCAGGGTGGGTGTAGCACTCACACCCATAATCCCAGCACTAGACAATGAATCAATCATAAACTCTAGCAGCACACCCCCGTGACTGCATGAGGCTTTGGGGGAACATCTAGACACAAACCATAACAAAGAGGCTTGGCAGCTTTGCTGAACATCCTGAGACCCTGCAGAGATGTAGCCCCCAGCTTTCCCGACCCCAGGAGTCATGGTTACCCGCTTGTCACTGTTGGGGGCCCCAGCCTTCCCGCCTCCCACTGTCTCACAGTGCTACCCTCAATGAAGCCCTGCTCTTGTCATCCCACCTTGAAGCCTGCTCCTCAGAGGACCAGATGAGGAGACATCATGCAGAGAAAGAGCGCCTGGGAGAGGGGTGCAGAAGGGGCAAGCGCCTGCTGTTCAGCTCCGCCCTGCTGCCTCTGCCCACCACCTCCCTGCCTGTGCTCCCCGAAACTTGGTGGCCCCTGGCAGTGTGCCAGGAGCAATTAATTTCTCCCGTCTGCTTGTTAGATTTAAACTGACTGCTGCAGCTTCATCATCTTTGTTCACAACTGCATTCTGCATTGTGCAGGGCAGACTTCTCTACCCACCCAGGGCCTCACTGCACTCTTGATGAACTGTGAATGGGTGGATGGATGGATGACAAACAGATGGGTGGATGATGGATGGATGGAGAGATGGATGGAAGAATGGTGGTTGGAAAGATGGATGGAGGAAGGAAGGATGGATGGATAAAAGAATGGTAGGATGGAAAGAAGGGTGGATGAATGGAAGGATAGAAGGATGGAAGAATGGGTGGAAGGATGTGTGGGTTGAATAGAAGGAAGGAAAGAGGGAAGGGCGAATGAATGGATGGATGAAATGCTAGGGAGTGACTGAGGCAGGGGGAAAGATGGACTATTCTGGGGAAAGTGGTCAGAGAAACTTCCCCGAGGGGGTGTATTTAATCTGAGTCCAAAGGACGAGAGCGAGCTGGGCACTGGTGGGCAAAGGCCCTGCAGTAAGAACCTCCTGTTTGAAGGTGTGCAGGCAGGCCCAGGTGGGCCAAGGTGGGTGGGTCTGGGGGGCAGTGGGGTGTGGGCACAGTCAGGGAGCAGTGTCAGTGCCCCAAGAGGCATGGGAGCATCAGGAAAAGTGGTCACGTTGCTTGCCCAGCAAGTCCAAGAGCACAGTGCTGGTCATGGTAGATAGTGCAAGGGCCAGCAGGCTATTGTGGAGGACAGCAAAGGGGGCCAGGCACCTGTCCTAGCAGCCAGCCCCCCAGGAGAGGCCTCCGGCATTCATAGGGCTCCCGCCCAAGCCCCTCCCTCTAGGATCCACCTCCCAACATGGCTGCCTTGAAGAATCAGGGCTCCTTCTTTTGGGGAAAATGCCTAAAGCATCACAGGAAGGGAAAGGAGGCTCGGGGCTGTGGGAAGGGCCAGAAGACGGGGGAGGTAGAGCTGAGGCAAGGGCCCACTCTGATGCAGATGTGACGCAGGAGCTGGGGCAGCTGGGGCAGAGGGTGGGGTCCCAGCCTAGCCTGGAATGGACAGCCTGGGACCCAAGTCTTCCGGGGGTCTTAGTGGGCCTGGCCAGCCCTCTGATTGAGAGTGGCCCCCCCAGCCTACCCAGGGGCCTGATCCTGCCTGGGCCTCAGTTTCCCCATTAATAAAATCAGGGTTTGGGCCCAGACCCCAGACACCCTCCAAGTCTGAAGTCTGTGCTTGGAGCAAGTACACGCAGGTTCGGTTCTGCAGGGAGCCAGCTGGGCTGGGGTGCATGGGGCTGGCCCTTCACCCTCTCTGTTCATTCACTCATCTGCTCAGCATGCCCACGAGATGCCACAGGGACAAAGATGCAAGTGCAAGGTGGTGCTTTGGTCTCAGCTCTGCCCTCTGCTGGCTGTGGCACCCTGGCACACCAGGCTGACTTGACCCCTTCTCTGTCCCCTTTCAAGCAGTTTCATGACTAATCCCTGATGTGTGGCCCACAGGGCAGGGGGGCAGGGGAGGCGCCGCGTTAGTGAGGGGCAGTGAGGGGCCACACCCTGTCTCTGACCCTCTGTGCGGCCGCAGTAGGGCCTCTCAGAAGAGCTCTCTGCATGGAGCTGCAGGGTCAGCCAGCAGCTGTCCCATGGCGGAGCCTCCCTGATGTCACTTGTACCCCTCATCCCAGCTTCCTGGCCAGCAGGCATCAACAGAGGGGCCCCATCTACTGCTTGGGCACTTATGTCCAGCTCCTGGGGGCACAGGGAACCTGCTCCCCGGTCCCCTCCTCACCAGCCCCAGGCGCTGCTTCCTTGCCTGCCACGCAGGTGACGCTGTCTCCCACATGTGGGCCCAGCGTAGCCCTTGGGGACCCCAGGGTCTTGCACCCCCAGGTGGGGAGATCTGCATCAGGCCTGTGCTCACGCCTTAGGGTGCAGTGAGGGAGACCACAGGGGAGAAGACGGCTGAGAAACACCGGTTTTGAGGGCTCCGTGTGGAGGGGCCCCTCACCCCTCATCACCCCTCTGCAGCCCCGGGGCAGAGCCCTTGGGGTGGGGCCCATGGAGGGGAGTGGCTAGGGCCACATCTCAGGGCGCTGGGTCTGAGAGGGGGCTGCACAGTCAGCTCTCCGCTCCAGACGCATGGACGAGAAGCAGAGTGAGGGCGAGAACGGTCCCAGGCCCCTCGTGCCGGGGGGGCCCCCTAAGTCCTCCAACCTTCCCCAGGACACAGCTCAGGCCTCGCGGAGCCCCTCCTGCGCTCACACCTTGGCTTGCTGAGCCCGAGGCCTTGCAAATTGCGGCTCTCTCTGCCTGCCAGGTGACTCCCTCAGCTCTTGGCTTGGATGCCCCCCCTTCCTCAGGTGCCTCTGCAATGTCACCTCCTCCAGGATGCCATCCCTGACCACCACAGCTAACGTTGTCACCCCCTTGACAAGACAGCAGCTGCCTAAGTCGGATTCACAGTTGGGAAGATCTCAGAACCCAGAATCCTGTGACTGTCTGGCTCCGGCATGTGAGCAGGGTGGGAACACGGAGCTGTGGGTGTGGGCTCTGCTGGGGGGGTCCCATGGCCCCGGCCAGGGGTCATGTGGCTTTGACCTGTATGAGTCATGTGGCAGTGGCTGGTCCCCCTTCAAGTGGTCTCTGTGCTCCCTGGGCTCTGGGTCCCACAGGACAGTCTGTTCTCTCGCCTGGTTACTGTCACTACCCGCTCCCTTTCACTGTGTCCCCTAGGTCCCCAGCTCCTCTGAGACAGGACTCATCCCGGCTAGACTGCCTTGAGGGACCCACATCAGTCTATTTGTGGCAGGAAAGGTTAGCTGGCTCTTGGGAAATGTCAGGGGAGAAGTCAGCGCTGGCCCCAAGCGAGGCCCATGATGCTCTGCCGTTTTACGAGTCTCCTTCCTTAATCAGTCAGGGAGAAAAACAGGCCACAGAGGGTTTCCATGGCAACCAGCAGCAGGGCATGGGTGTTCTCCCTGTCTGAGCTTGTCCCAAGAGGATGGGGCTGGCCAGAGGCTGCTGACCCTGGCCTCGAATAGCAGGAGCCAAGTGTCCTGGTGTGTGACTCCAGGCCCCCAGGCTTGGGCTGGAAAACAGGAGCAGGCTTGCTGACCAGTGATCTCGCACATCGGTAGAGCAGATGGGGAATCTGAACCCAGAGAGGGGCAAGGCAGAAAGCAACTTGGTGGTACCTACGGCCTCGTAGAGAGCTCTCAGAGGGAGAATAGTCTTCTAAACTGGGAATTTACTCATTTCTTTACCACCCATCCATCTACCACTCACCCATCCACCATTCACTCATCCATCCACCCACCCACTCATCCATCCATCCATACACCCATTCATCCATCCATTCCTTCATCTACCCACCCACCAGCCCCCATCCATCCACCCATCCACCCATCCGTCTATCCACTCACCCACCCATCCACACATCCATCTACCTACCATCCATCTATCCATCCATTCCTCCACCCACCCACCCACCAGCCACCATCCATCCACCCATCCACCCATCCAAGCACTACATTTCATCAGGATGATCTTAGATATGTCCACAGATTCCAACTCAGCTTTGAGATCTGCAGACTCCAGTGTGTCATTTTAACACCTCTAACATATGGTATTGCCAGAAAGATCATGACAATTATGGAGGAATTGTCCATAGTCCAATTGAGCCCCTGGGTGTGGTTTGAAGGAATGTGCGAGAGGAATGAGATGGTGTTCCGCATGCAGTCAAGGGCTCCCCACTCGACACTCAGATCTGAATCTGCTCTCGTAAAATGTAAGCAGCCCTGTGTGGGGGGATGGAAATATCACAGCTCCTCACTGGTCATGCTGGTATTTTGCAAACTCAGAAAACCAAAGTGATACCCTATAATCTCTTGGTTGTGTCTGTAGTGAATAACCATGCTTGAAACAAAAAGAAATTTGGAATCTAATACAGAAACATTGCAACTCCATTGCATTGAAAGCTTATAAACATCCATGATGCTTAAGAGAATTTGGGTTGCAGAAAGACTAATTGACTAGACCTATAATTTTGAGTTGAAATCCTATAAAGAGAGCTGAGATCCATTATATTAGGAAGTTACAATTTTAGATTTCTAAGAATTAATTTGGAAAAGTCTATCCAACAAAATGTAGCATATTGAAATTGTTTATGTAATTACACTTTCGTAGGTGTTTTATTAAGTAAAATTGAAAGTGAGGCCTAATGCTAATAACAGAACATTTTAAAAAGAATCTTTTTTTTTTTTTTTTGTGGGTACCGGGGGTCAACCTCAGGACCTCGCGCACCAGCAGGCACCCGTGCCGCTGAGCGATATCACTGGCCCTTTTTTGTATGTGGGTTCCGGAAGTCGAACTCAGGCCCTTGCGCTTGCCAGGCAGGTGCTTATGCCGCTGAGCCATCTCACCGGCCCAAAAAGAATCTTAAGATTTGTTAAATTTATAAATATAGCGTTTGTAGACTCAATCTAATACTTTAAGGAAAAATCCCCAGTTTTCTGACTGGGTAACATTAACAAATGAAATCTTAATTTTATTTATTTATTTATTTTTTTTTGTGGGTACCGGGGGGTCGACCTCAGGACCTCGCGCGCCAGCAGGCGCCCGTGCCGCTGAGCGATATCACCGGCCCCTTTTTCGTATGTGGGATCCGGGAGTCGAACTTGGGCCCTCGCGCTTGCAAGGCAGGCGCTTAAACCACTGAGCCATCTCACCGGCCCGAAATCTTAATTTTAAAACATTAAGGGAATGTCTAATCTTTTCTATGCACAAAAACATAATTTTGAAGACATAAAAAATATCTCACATTAATACCATACACCCACTCATTCTTACATCTATCCACTTTGTTTACCTACCTTTCATCTTCCTTTTTATTTTTCTATTCATTTATCCATTGATCTTTCCTCCCGCCTACCCATCCATTCATTCATCTTTCCCTCCACCCATCTACCCACCCATACTCCTGCTCCCCATCCACCCATCTACCCACTCACCCTCATGCTCCCCATCCACCCGTCTACCCACCCACCCTCCTGTTCCCCATCCACCCATCTACCCACCCACCCTCCTGCTCCCCATCCACCCATCTGCCCACCCACCCTCCTGCTCCCCATCCACCCATCTGCCCACCCACCCTCCTGCTCCCCATCCACCCATCTACCCACTCACCCTCATGCTCCCCATCCACCCGTCTACCCACCCACCCTCCTGCTCCACATCCACCCATCTACCCACCCACCCTCCTGCTCCCCATCCACCCATCTACCCACCCACCCTCCTGCTCCCCATCCACCCATCTACCCACCCATCCTCCTGCTCCCCATCCACCCATCTACCCACCCACTCACCCTCCTGCTCCCCATCCACCCATCTACCCACTCACCCTCCTTCTCCCCATCCACCCATCTACCCACTCACCCTCCTGCTCCCCATCCACCCATCTACGCAGCCATCCCCCTGCTCCCCATCCACCCATCTACCCACCCACCCTCCTGCTCCCCATCTACCGATCTACCCACTCAGCCTCCTGCTCCCCATCCACCCATCTACCCACTCACCCTCCTGCACCCATCCACCCATCTACCCACTCACCCTCCTGCTCCCCATCCACCCATCTACCCACTCACGCTCCTGCTCCCCATCCACCCATCTACCCACCCACCCTCCTGTTCCCCATCCACCCATCTACCCATTCCCCCTCCTGCTCCCCATCCACCCATCTACCCACTCACCCTCCTGCACCCATCCACCCATCTACCCACCCACCCTCCTGCTCCCCATCCACCCATCTACCCACCCACCCTCCTGCTCCCCATCCACCCATCTACCCACTCACCCTCCTGCACCCATCCACCCATCTACCCACTCACGCTCCTGCTCCCCATCCACCCATCTACCCACCCACCCTCCTGTTCCTCATCCACCCATCTACCCATTCCCCCTCCTGCTCCCCATCCACCCATCTACCCACCCACCCTCCTGCTCCCCATCCACCCATCCACCCATTCCCCCTCCTGCTCCCCATCCACCCATCTACCCACCCACCCTCCTGCTCCCCATCCACCCATCTACCCACCCACCCTCCTGCTCCCCATCCACCCATCTACCCACCCTCCCTCCTGCTCCCCATCCCCCCATCTGCCCACCCACCCTCCTGCTCCCCATCCCCCCATCTGCCCACCCACCCTCCTGCTCCCCATCCCCCCATCTGCCCACCCACCCTCCTGCTCCCCATCCACCCATCTGCCCACCCACCCTCCTGCTCCCCATCCACCCATCTGCCCACCCACCCTCCTGCTCCCCATCCACCCATCTGCCCACCCACCCTCCTGCTCCCCATCCACCCATCTGCCCACCCACCCTCCTGCTCCCCATCCACCCATCTGCCCACCCACCCTCCTGCTCCCCATCCACCCATCTGCCCACCCACCCTCCTGCTCCCCATCCCCCCATCTGCCCACCCACCCTCCTGCTCCCCATCCCCCCCATCTGCCCACCCACCCTCCTGCTCCCCATCCCCCCATCTGCCCACCCACCCTCCTGCTCCCCATCCACCCATCTGCCCACCCACCCTCCTGCTCCCCATCCCCCCATCTGCCCACCCACCCTCCTGCTCCCCATCCACCCATCTACCCACCCACCCTCCTGCTCCCCATCCACCCATCTACCCACCCACCCTCCTGCTCCCCATCCACCCATCTACCCACCCACCCTCCTGCTCCCCATCCCCCCATCTACCCACCCACCCTCCTGCTCCCCATCCACCCATCTACCCACTCACCCTCCTGCTCCCCATCCACCCAGCTACCCACTCACCCTCCTGCTCACCATCCACCCATCTATCGACTCATCTGCTCACCATCGTCCATCCACCTGTCCAGTTACCCACTCACCTCTTCACCCACTCATCCTCCTTCCACCGATCCACTCGCTTACATCTTCCCATCTATCCTCCTATGCAGATATCCCTCAGTCTTCCCATTTATCCATTTATTTATGCATCCATGCATCCATCCATCCATCCACCCACCTAATAAATGCGTATCAGAGGACCTGGCAGGCAGCATACAATAGAAAAAACTGCCCACAATTAAAGAGAGCCGCCTCTGGTCCCACAGAGCTTTTGTGACTTCTCAGCGCTGGGCGAGACTAGTCGGGCCCCTTCTTTCTGCCATTTTTCTTTACTTTGCCCCCGCCCCCACGGTCTGTTGATGAGTACAGTGTCGAACTTGAGGGCTCTGGTGCTGAGGGCCAGGGTTCGAGTCCCACCTGCCCCAATTACTTGCTGGATGACCCTGTTCAGCGGAGGTAAAGGAGCACTGCATCCTAGCATGGTGGGGTCAGTGCGTGTGGCTCGGAGACAGAGCCTGGCACATGGCCAGCTGTGGTCACCTTGCCCTTCAGGGCTCTAGCCAGGTGTCCTGCTAGACACGAGTGCACTTGGGGGTGAGGGGCACAAACACATGCCCCATTCGGGGAATGCGAAGCTCTGAGGCCTGAGGTAACCGGGGAGGTGACTTCACTTTGGGCAGTCCCTGCAGTCCCCAACGGACCCCCAGGACAGTTCCCTACCCTGCCCCCGGGTCTCGCGCCTGCAGCGGCTCCCCGAGTGTCCTCGGCGGGGAGGGAGGAGCAGCGCCAGCCGCCCCCGGCCAGGGCGCCTCAGGGTGCAACCTGGCACCCGCAGCCGCAGCAGCCTGCCCTCGCCCGGGCCCGCGGACGTGCGTCCGTCCCTGAGGGCCCAGCCCAGCCGGAGGGGCCGGCCGAGACCGCCGGTGAGCGCGAGGAGGGGCGCGGGGGCGCGGGGGCGCGGTCTCGCGACGTCCGCTCCTCGCCGGTGCCGGGCAGGGGAGGCGGCCGGCGGCTGGGCTCCAGGGCTGGGCCGGCTCCCTGTGCCTGGGCGCGGCGGTGGCGGCCCGGCCTCCGCCACCCCGCACCCCGCACCTAGAAACCGTGAGCGCCTGGAAACCGTCCTGGTGCCCAGCTGCAAACGGGGACCCTGCCGGTGCCTCGGGGGCCGCTAGCGCCGCTCGGGGTCACGACGTCCACGCCCGCAAAGGGCCAGGCCCGCTCCCCGCTGGGCTTTGTCAGCTTTCCGTCTTTTCTCTTTCCCTCCCTCCTGCCTCTCTCCACTCTTCCCTCCCTTCGTTCCTCAATGCTGGGGATGAAATCCAGGGCCGCACACCCTCTGCAAGACCCCCGCGCCCCGGGCCAGGCCTCCCTGAGTCAGCCTCCCGTGTTTGCCGAGGTCCTCAGCTGCACTCCCTTGGGCACCGATGAAGTTCTGTGCTTATGTTTATTTTATTTTATTTATGTTTGTTTGTTTGTTTGTTTATTTATTTATCGTGAGATAGGGGCTGGCTTTGTATCCCAGGCTGGCCTGGAACACATACCAGTGCTCCTGCCTCAGCCTCCCCAGGGCTGGGACTATAGGTGAGCGCCACCACACCCTGTCTGAATTAATTTCTTTCTTTCTCTTTCTTTCTTTCTTTTGTGAAGTAGCTGTTCAAGTATTTTGCCCATTTAAAATTAAAAAATTTTTTTCTACTAAATTATTTTGTTCTTTGCTCTCATGAATGGTTAGGAGTTCTCACAGATTTCCAAAACGAGTCTCTGCCAATGATCTGTGTGGAAACTTCCCAGCTGTGGCCCCCTCTTCTCCCCGGGGTGTCTGCAGCGGAAAGAAGCGCTCCCTGTGACGCCGTCCCTTTGTCCCTCCTTCCTTTCTGGCTGTGTCCTTCCAGTGTTGCTGCCTCTATACCCTAAGGGCGTGTGATTCTCTCCCTCCTGCCTTTTCCAAAGATCTGCGAGTTTATTCTTCATATTTACGTCTTTAATCCTCTGGGTGCTGAAATTTAACTCACTAATTTTTCCTGGCGTGGATTTTTGTGGGCATGTGAAGCAGGAGTCTGCTCAGTATCTTTCTCCTCTGTGGACAGTCCGTTCTCAAACTACGAGTCTGTCCTGCCTGCTGGGTCTCTGTCTCTTGTGCAGGAAGCACGCAGAGTCCTGCCTGCACGCGCGTTCCCCACTGTCCGCTTCTTGGCAGTTTTATTTTTGTACCATTTTAAGTTTGTTTGCAGGGCTGGAGATGCAACCCAGGGCCCCCATGCTAGGCAAGTGCATGAGCCCCCACGCAGCCCTCGGCAGCAAATCCTGGGACCTAGCAGGCAAGTCCTCCTCCTTGCTTTTTTGAGAGTGAGAGTCTTGGGTTTGGGTGTGGTCCCAATGCCTATAATTACAGAACTCTGGGAGGCTGAGGCAGGAGGATCACAAGTTTGAGCCCAGGGCAAGTTAGTGATTAGCGAAACTCTGTCTCAAAGTAAAAAATAAAAAGGGGGTGGGTGCGGATGCAGTTTAGTGTGAAGGCCCTGGGTTTAATCCCCAGTACTGCCAAAAAAAGAAAAAAAATGATCCTGGTTATTATCAGTTCTTTGTAATTCCATAGATATTTTAGAACCAGATTGTCAAATTCCGCACACTCCCACACACTGAGGACAGCAATTGTTATTGCATTGCATTGACTCGACAGATCATTTTATAACATTATCAAGTCTTCCAATTCATGTATGCTTTGTCTATTTTTTTTTTTTTTTCTTTGAGACAGGGACTCGCTGTGCTCCTGGCTGGCCTTGCACTTGTACTCCTTCTGCCTCAGCCTCCCCACTGCTAGAATTACAAGCACGTACACCACTCCTGGCTCTGTGCTATCTTTTAGCTCTGTCTCTCCCTGTACTTAAGTCTTTGCTAATGACATGTGATCACGTTGCATGTTTCTCTCCGCACATCTGCACGCCCTTTCAGGTATGTTCCTACACATGCCACATATCCACAGGAAGTGCTGTCTGTCATTGTTAATCTTATGCACTGGCTTGGTTGGCTAGGGTGCCCAGATATTTGGCCAGGATGTTTCTGGGACAGTATGCTTTTTAAATAAATGAGTGAACTCTGACTTTGTATCCAGCTACACTACTGCATTTGGTTATTAAATCTAGAAGTCTTTTAGTGGAGTTTTGGGGGTCTATGTAGAGTATCATGTCATCTGTAAATGATGATAATTTAACTTCTTTCTTTCCTATCCTTGCTTTTATTTCTTTCTCTTGTCTAATTGCTCTGGCTAATGTTTTCAGAACTATATTGAATAAGAGTGGTTGGGCCGGTGAGATAGCTCAGCGGCATAAGCACCTGCCTGACAAGCGCTAGGTCCTGAGTTCGACTCCTGGAACCCACATACAAAAAAAGGGCCAGTGATATCGCTCAGCGGCACAGGCGCCTGCTGGTGCACGAGGTCCTGAGGTCGACTCCCGGTACCCACAAAAAAAAAAAAGAAAAAGAGTGGTAATAGTGGATATCCTTGTCTTGTTCCTGATATTAGAGTGAAAGCTTTCAGTTTTTGTCCGTTTAGTATGATGTTGGGTGTTGGTTTGTCATAAATGGGTTTTATCAGATTGAAATAGAGACCATCTATTCCAATTTTCTGTAGGGTTTTTATCATGAATGGGTACTGGACTTGGTCAAATGCTTTTTCTACATCTATCTAGATGATCATATGGTTTTTGTCCTTGGCCCTGTTAATATGGTGTATTACGTTTATTGATATGTATATGTTGAACCATCCCTGCATCCTCGGGGTGAATCCTACTTGGTATCATCGCTTGATGATCTTCTGCATTCTCTTTGCCAGTATCTTATTGAGGATTTTTGGGTCTATGTTCATCAGGGAGATTGGCCAGTAGTTCTCGCTCTCTTTTTTTTTTTTTTTTTTTTTTTTTTTTTTTGAGATAGGGTTTCACTGTGAAATTCAGGCTGGCCTTGAACTCACAGTGATCCCCCTGCCTCAACCTCCTGAGTGCTGGGATTACAGGTGTGTGCCACCTTGCCTGTCAGTAGTTCTCTTTCTTGGTTGAATTCTTCTCTGGTTTTGGTATCAGGGTAATGCTTGCTTCCAGGAATGAATTTGGGGGTGTTGCTTCCCTTTCAATTTCATTAAAGAGTTTGAGAAGTAGTGGCAGTAGGTGTTCTATAAATTTCTTACAGAATTCAGCAGTGAATCCATCAGGGCCTGGGCTTTTCTTTGTGGCAGGTTTTTAATTACATCTTCAATTTTATTGACTGGCATTGGTTTATTTAGAATTTTTTTGGCTTAAGTCAGCTCTGGTAATTCATATGTATATAGGAATCTGTCCATTTCTTCTGTATTTCCCATCTTATTAGAATAAAGGTTCTTGGGACGGTGAGATAGCTCAGCGGCATAAGTGCCTGACCAGCAAGCGCGAGGTCCTGAGTTCGACTCCTGGAACCCACATACGAAAAAAGGGCCGGTGATATCGCTCAGCGGCACAGACGCCTGCTGGTGCATAAGGTCCTGAGGTCAACCCCCGGTACCCACACACAAAAAAAATTTCTGTGTTTAATTTCTGGAATCTTGATTATTATATGCCTTGGTGTAGAATTTTTTTTTTATCATGGCTAGTTGGAGTTCTATATACCTCACTTATCTGTATGTCAAATTATTTTTCCAGCATGGGAAATTTTCTGCCTTTACTTCTGTGAACAGGTTTTTTAATGTTTGCACTGTCTCCTGCTTTTTCATTGACTCCTATCAATCTTATGTTATTCTTCTTTGTATCATCTAGCAGCTGTTGGATTGATTTCTCAGAGTCCCTTGTCATTTTTAAGAAATCTTTCTTTTTATAATCACAAACTGCAATCCTGTCCTCCTCCTCCTTTTTCCTCTCCCTCCCCTTCCCTCCCTTCCTCTCCCCTTCCCCCTTTCTCTCCCTTTCTTCTTCTTCTGGTTTTTTTGAGACACAGTCTTGCTATTTAGTTTAGGCTGGCCTTGAATTCACTATGTAGCCCAGGCTGGCCTTGAACTTTCAGCGATCCTCCTGCCTCAGCCTCTCGAATGCTGGGATTATAGGCATGCACTACCACACTTGGCCTGTTTTCCATATCTGATATTCTGTCCTCACCTCACATTGGCTCATTCTGCTGCATATACTTTCAGTGGAATTTTTAATCTCCTTGATATCTGTTTGAATCTGTTTCATGGATTCCATTTCTTTCCTATGTTGGACGTTCATGGTTTCCATCATTTTCCTAAGTGTCTCTGTTTTTTTTTTTTTAAATCTGTTTCTGACCTAGAATCACCAAGCATGTCTTTCATTATGGTCACAATCTCTGCAGTCATCTGAGAGATTATTTCTGATTTGATTTTTTTCTAGAGCCTCATTCATCTGCTTTGTTATTTGTGCTGCTACCACTTCAGAGAGTCCAGGTGGATGGCTTTCAAATTGTCCCACCTCATTGCCCCCTGGGTTTGCCTTTAGTGAGCTGGAAGTCTGGGGTTGCTTCTTGCTTAAATGTTTCTAATTTTTTTCTTTTTTAGTTTAATTCCTGGGTTGATGCTTATAAATTGTTTATGGCAGGTAGCTTTATTGCTAGTATTTAGAACACTTAGGAAATGACTACTTCTCAGAGGTGTCTTCCAGGTGTAGCCAGCATTTGGATTTTGAGTCTGTTGCAAGATCCTGCCTCTTCAACTTATTAGGGATGAGAAGTTGCTGCCTATTTGGCCCAGCCCCTGGTTCTTTGGCACTGGCCTATAGTATTGTTTTTGACCCTTCAGCAATCTCAGTCTTGGTGTACCAGGAAGAACAACTGATCAGAACAATGATGTCACCTTGGCTAAAGCAGTACAATCAGCAATAAGAATAGCATCAAACACAGCCTAGAAAATGACAAACTGTAGTAACTATTAATTTGCCACCTTTAACCATATAAACTAGATTTGTGGTTATACAACAAAATATAAAACAAACCAGAAAATTGTGTATAGTAAATACGCCCTCAATATGGTGATTTTATCCTCAAAGGAGAAAATTTAAAAGGGGTTGGGGAAAAGTAGAGAAATAGAAGAGAGAGATTAGAAGCAAGGCTGGGCCGGTGAGATGGCCCAGCGGCATAAGCGCCTGCCCGGCAAGCACGAGGGCCTGAGTTCGACTCCCAGAACCCACATACGAAAAAGGGGCCGGTGATATCGCTCAGTGGCACGGGCACCTGCTGGCGCGCGAGGTCCTACGGTCGACCCCCTGGTACCCACAAAAAAAAAAAAAAAAGAAGCAAGGCTGGAGGTCAAAAGAAGATTATGTGAACTTTGGGAAACTGGTGAAGCAGACAAGAGGGAAAGAGAAGGAAGAATAAATAGAAGAACAGAATAAAGCATCAACAACAGAAAAACTAGAAACAATGTCCATGCTCATACAAAAACAAGAACAATCAAGAAAAAAGAAAACAAAACAAAAGCAAGAAAAGAGAGAAAAAAAGAAAAGATAAAAAATGTCCACTTCAAGGCGTGTCTCTGCTGTCGCTGGTGGACAAAGTGGTCAGATAGAGTCCAGATCCATGTTGATTAATCCTAGCAAGCCGGCCGTAGATTCACAGCGGGCTAATGGATAATCCCAGCAAGTGTGCTTCATTAGCTCCGCTGAAGTTCAGGTTGGTTTCTGATTGTGGGGCTGAAACGCAATTTGTTCAGCCTGCAACACTCTGTGTGCCTCCTGAACTCTGCTTGCTGCTGGCTTGAATTCAGCTCTTGACCTCCTGCCAGCTTGAGCTCAGTTCCACCTCACCCTGACACTGGGACCCAGGATATGGAGCCAGCCTGCAGCTTCTCTGAGTTCCAAGCTCAGTTGGCCCCTCTCCAAGATGGCTACTGGCCGATTGCTCTCTCCTTGGGGATGTCTGAACCTGAATAACTCACCAGCCACTGCAGTCCACTGTGTCCACTGCTCTGTTCCACTGGTGTGTTTCTCCTTAGAGGCCTCAGGGGTCACCAGCAGTCTCCGTGTATCTGCAGAATCGAGCTACCCCCACCATGCAGTGAGTCAGGGCGCATGGCCACCTCTTTCTTCTGCAATGAGGTCTTCCTCTTTGCTCTCCCTGTGGGCTTCAATTCTCACTTCAGATCCTTGCTGGGTCCTAGGGATCCACTTCCCTCCTTCTCTTCCTCACATTGCTATATTCCAATATCTGGACACCAAATCTCAGAGAGGCTGTTTCTCTGCTGTTCACCACTCCACCACCTTCTGGAAGTCTCTTCTGAATTGTTCCTGGCATGACTGTCCACCATGTGCTGGGCCACCATCCTGCAGATTTTGCCCACACCATCCTCTCCCTCCTTCTAGGCACCGCATAAAGGCACTGGGCCCTCTCCCCACCCTGTGCCTGCAGGTCCCACATATTGGTGTTCAACAAACCAGTAATCGGCAGCATTTGAGAACCCATATGGGCGCTGGTACCTTCTCTCGTCACCATTAGTTAATGGCGATGTCATAACTGCTACAGAGCAGGTGTGCTGCCTGGAGATGACCCTAGCAGGTCACCTGCAGACTCCATGCCTGGACATGAAGGCTTGCACAGTGCTGTCAGAGACCGGGCTATGTGAGGGCTAAATTGCTGACCATGAAGGGACGTCTCACTGTGTTGGAAAAGCTCGTATTCCCGTGCTCTGAAGTCAAGATGACACCACAGCTGAGGCAGCTGAAGACATGGGCTGTGACACCCCCTATTTCAGAGCAATAAAACTGCAACCTAAGCAATCAAACAGTTCTCTTAATTGGCAAAACTCACTGCTTGGAGAAGTCTTTGAACTAACTTCCCAAGGTCCTGCTCAGTTCCCGTGCTTGCCTCAGTATCTCCTTCCTTTGTTTGAAAACCATATAAAGGCCGGTGAGATAGCTCAGTGGCATAAGCTCCTGCCTGGAAAGTGCGAGGTCCTGAGTTCGACTCCTGGTACCCACACACACAAAAAAGGGCTGGAGATATTGCTTAGCAGCACGGGTGCCTGCTGGCACGCAAGGTCCTGAGTTCAACCCCCGGTATCCACAAAAAAAAAAAAAAAAAGGAGAACCAAATAAATAGGGGCTTTCTGGTGGAGCTCTTTGTCTCTACTCCCAGAGAGTCTACTCCTGAGAGAGTTCTGACCTTTCTGAAGCCCCCAAAACCATACTACTTGTCTCTTTAATTAAGCCATTTGCTGTCCACTTGTTTAGGAGATCGGGGCTAGGCCAAGACCCTGGTACAGTGTGGATTCTGACTCCTGGGGTACTGGACCAGTTGCTCAGTGCTGAGAGGTGGCTGCCCACAGAGCTGTGTTTCTACCACCACCATGAAAGCAGAATGGTCCTCTTATCCCTGATTCCCGTGGACCTGATCCCCATTGCCCCAGCTCTGTCTTTCCAGGGTGCCATAGGAAACAAATCATGTGATTCTTGGCCCTTCAAGGGCAGCTTCTCCTGTGTGGCATTGAAGAAGTGCTGTGAGACAGGAGCCAGCAGCCTGTCTGCTGCATCCTGGGGATGAGGGGCATTCCTGCCATGCATGGACCACAGGCCGTTGTCCCTTCACCCTGGAAGAACATCCAGCATTTGACCCATGAGGATCAAACTCCTTTACCAGCTCACCAACCGTTAAAGACAGTGGCCCCTTTTCCCCCCAGGACTTGTTTATTTTTTGAGACAGGGACTCGCTGTATGGTTCAGGCTGGTCTTAGATTCACTATGTAGCCCAGGCTGGTCTCGAACTTGCAGTGATCCTCCTGCCTCAGCCTCCTGAATGCTGGGATTATGGGCATATACTACCAATCTTGGGTCTCCCAGGATTTATTTTAGGGTTTTATTTTAGAGTGGGAGGTGTGGGTGAAAGTTGGGTCTATGTAGGAATAGGAGGGCCTCAGTGTTGTTTGAAAGGGGCTGAGGGGTATGTGGGGAACACAACTTCTTGTCTTTGCCGTGTGCAGAGGGCAGCCCTGCCCACCAGTGAGCCAATGTTGCGGTGCTCTGCCACCCTGACTGTGACCACAGCGCTCAGGACAGCAGTGTCGCAGACGTGGCCAGCCTGACACAAGGAAGGCTGAGGGTCACTGTTGCCTCTGCGCCTGTCTGAACCTCTGTCTGTTCTCAGTGTCCCTGTGAAATGGGCTCTGTCCTGAGGTGCCCGCCAGCCAGCTGCCCCTGCGCCCCACAGACACCCAGGGTGGAGAATGTCTGGCAGGTCTGGGGCAGTGAGGACGTCACCCCATGGCTGGGCCCCTCTGGTTTCTGACAGCCACGGCCCTGACCCTGTGGGACTGGGCACTGTCACATGTGCCCTCGTGGCCTCCTATGAGGGACAGGGGACCAAAGTCAGACAGAGCAGGGGCATGTGTGCAGGGAAGCTCCCCAAGAGCACAGGGAACCCCAGAAACAAGGCCCCAGCCCCCCACTGTGGAGAGCCTGCCCCCCATGCACCCGAAGGTGGCAGCTGAGGCCTCGCACTCTGCCCCCTGGAGGGAGCCGCTGGGAGGGCCTGGGCTTCACTGGCTCCTGAGAGGAGGAGACCAGGCCCAGGCAGGCTTGGCACCATGGCAGCACCGTGGCCACCCCTGTGTGCCAAGGAGCCAGAGGCCCAGGTCAGGCCTGGTGGGTGGGAGGGGGCCAAGACCTGGAGCAGAGAGGCCCCCGGAGCAGACAAACGAAGGAACACAGCCGACTAAGGCCGGAAGCAGGGCGGGGCCCTGAGGGACCTCAGGTGACTTCCAAGTGCTCCATCACTCCCAGGGGAGACGCCCTGGTGCACCTGCACACCCGGGTTAAAATTTTAGGTGCATTTCCAGGTGGACGGGACCATGGGTATAGTCCAAAGGTGTTCAGCTTCTGAACTTGTCCATTTTTTTTTTGGAACCAGGAATTGAACTCAGGACCTTGCACTTGCCAGGCGGGCACTGTGCCGCTGAACTATATCCCTGGACCTGATGTTTTTCACCATTTTGTTTTTTGCTTCTGACGTTTGACCCTGAGCAACCTTTTGGTGTTTGTGCTTTTCTAGGGTCAGTGAGGAGTGGTGCCATCTGTTGGAAGCGATTCCTGTTCTCAAAGAAGCCAGGAAGCCATGAAACAGAGCAGCTGACAGACGCCCCTGGGTCCCTGCCCAGTCTGGAGGTGAGGGGCTGGAGCTGTATGCCCGTCCCAGCTGGGCCCTGGCTTAAGCCTGCTCCACCCCTCCCCTCCCGGTGTCTTACCCACCGATGGGGCTGTCCCAGGTTTGGGCAGCTCATCCGGCGCCCTGCTTACGCAGCGCGTGTGGCCAGGCCCTCGTGTGAGTGCGAATCAACAACCCCCACCTTGGGGCAGAGCCGGGCAGGCACACAGTGCAGGTTCTGATGGCCCAGGCACTGAGGCCCTCTGGTGGGTGCCACACAGTGCCAGCCAGGGACCCTCTGGTCACGCAGGCCCTCTGCCTTGTGGTGTGACAGCTGTAGTAACTTCAGAGGCCGCTCTCCTGATCAAGCCACCTGCAGAGGAGTCCAGGGCTCACTCCCCGCCTCCCGATGCTGCGCCGAGCCGCGTTTGCTCAACCTCCTTGGCTTTGAGCAGAGCCCTTGATCTGTTTTGTTTAATGCAATGGCGAATGCATCGACGGTGGAAGTTCTGTTTTATCTTGTGCTTTCTATTTGTTCTTTGATTTTGTGTATATTTTTCAGACCTTTTTGCCTTCGTTTATTTTTTAAACATTAAAAAATTTTTATTAGCACATGTTTGCAGTATGTAATGATCACATTCATTGTGGGGAGTTGGTGCGCGTGCATAACACATCTGAATTCTTTTTGTTTCCCTTTTCCTCCCCTCCCAGCCTCCTCCCTTTATCTCTTGGCCTTTCGCCGTCTTTTAGATTATTTTCTCCGCTTTCTTTCTTTTTTTTTTTTAATATGCAGGTACTGGAAGTCGAACTCAGGACCTCATGCTTGCCAGGCAGGTGCTTATGCCGCTGAGCTATATCGCCAGCCCTCCAGCTTATTTTTGAGAACTTTCAAGCAAACAGAAAAGTTGGAAGAACAGAACAATGCCCCTGGCATAACCTGCAGTTAGAGTTATCATTGTTAACTCGTGCCACAGATGTGTGTATCCGTGTCCATGCACACGCATGTGCACACACCTATAAACACACATGTACGTATACACGCAGGCACACACACACACGTGCTCAGTTGTTGTTTGGAACGCATCCGGCACGTTCCGGCCCTCCTGGCACCTTAGAAGCTTTCTAGGTGTTAGACAGCATTGCCTGTCTTGCTGCAAGCCTCGATCTGAATCTCTGCCAGCCCGTGGGTGGGGCGAGGTGTCTTGTTGTGGTTTTAATTTGCATTTCGCGAGTTGCGTGCAAGGCTGGCATCTGGGCTTCCTCCTTCGCGTGGGGCCCATCTGCTCTCCCTGTCCCTGTCTGCAGTGCCTCTTCCTCTCGGAGTCGCCAGTGTCTATGCTCCCGGGTTCTGCAAAGCAGGATACCGATTTCAAACTAGTGTGTGAATGTCGTCCATAGTTTTGAGCTGGCGAGTGAGGGCCTGAAGGGGTCGCCCACAGAACTGCATGACTTCCTGTCCCTCCAGTTGCAAGTGACAGAGGCACAGTGTGAGTGGACCTGCTTCTGTGACAGATCAGCCAAGGGGCAGTGCTGGCTTCAGGTGCGGCGTGCTCCAGGGAATCCATGGTGTGTGTCCCCAGGGCCTCGTCCTATAGCCTTTGCAGGGCTCCTTTGTCCCAAGTCCCCCACTCACCAGCCACATGCCAGCACCTCCCGTTCGGTGGCTTCACTCATGCCCACTCTGAAGCCCGGGGGCTCGGTGGCCAGTGGTTGTCCTCGGAGCTCTGGTCTGTGGGGCGCGGAGCCTGCGGGTCGAGGCGGAGTCAGCCCCTCCCAGACAGAAGCCAGAGCAGGTGGTGCGCGGAGGTGGGGCTCGGTCCACGGCTGTCCATGGGGAGCCGCAGCTTGCAGGGCCCGTGTCGGCCGCGCGGCTCCGCTCCTGCCTGCTTGCTCCTGGGCACCTGCCTGGGCGCCAGACGGCTGCGCCTCTTGGAAATCAATGTGAGAAAAACTGGAGGGCTTCTCTCGATTATGAAAACCCTCACCATGGAACAAGGAAGCGTCGCGGAGAGGAGCCTGGCGAGCTCTGCAGCTCTGCCCAGCCACGCTGCGTCCCCACTGCCCCTCTTCTCCCTCGCCCAACTGCGCTGTCACACATTTCGCATGTTTGAGGTGCTGCTGTGGCCCTCTCCACCCTGACAGCACCCAGCCTCTGTTAAGAATAAGGACATTTCGCACGCAGCCCAGTGCTATCTTCATAATCCTTTCTCAAATATCTCTAATGTCCTCTCCAGAATAAAAACATCCAGAATGTCCCCAGCTCTCTCATATCCTGTAAGTGTGAACCAAGATTTATTATTTATTTTTATTTTTAGATTTTTTGAGGCTGAGTTTCACTACATAGCCCAGGCTGGCCTCGAACTCACAGCAGTCCTCCTGCCTCAGCCTCCTGAATGCTGGGATTACAGGCGTGTGCTACCATGTTTCGTGGACGAACCAAGATTTAACCAAGTGGCCCACACCATGTCACTGATGTGTCTCTTTAGTATCTCTTAACCCAGAATAGTCCATTCCCTCTAGATTAAAAGTTGTTGGTTAAATCTAGTTGTTCTACCTTTTCTTATAATGCTGACTTTTTGAGGTTTTTTGGTGGGGGGCTGAGACAGGGTTTCACTATGTAGCTCAGGCTGGCCTTGAACTCTTGGTGATCTTCCTGCCTCGGTCTCCTGAGTGTTGGGATTACAGGCAATGCTGACTTTTGAAAGGCCGGCCATCATCTAGGGCTGCTCCTTCTGGGTTTGTCTCCTCCTGGTGGCGTCTGGCTTGTTCCTCTGTCCACTGTCTTCCTGCCAGTGGGAACTCAGGCGTGAAGCCGTAGCACGACTCTGCTCCCCACAGTTGATTTTTGTCTCATTTCCCCTCTTTTCCTGCCTTTTCTAATCTGACCAAAGCATTTTTTTATTACCCTACTTTATCTCCTCTATTGCATTAGTGATACCTATTTTGAAAATATGTTAGTTGTGGTTTTTTTTGCAGTTTACAAAGTAACCTATGCCCACATTCACACCCCAGCCTGGTGCCAGGTCATCGTGAAGGCTGAGGACAGTGCAGTCTCTCCCTCCTCCCTCTGCTGGGCTGGAATTCGTCTCGTCCCTCGTAGGGGCAGATACACAGCCTCTCTGGGCCATTTCCCCTTACATAGTCAGGGAAACTTGCTTTCAGAGCAAGGCAAATAAAAACCGATTTTGTTTTGCCTTCGCCGACTCCATATCTGCTGGCGTTGTTTGGTCTGGGCCCTGTTTCTGTCTGTCTAATATTCCTCCTGCCTGGAGGGCCTCCTTGCAGTTCTTACAGAGTTGGACTTCTGGCAGAGAGTTCCCTGTCTGTTCCAGAAAGAATTCATTGCTCTTTCAGTCTTTTTTTTTTTTTAAACTGATGATTGAACCCAGGGCCTTCGCACTGAGCTACATCCTCAGCCTTTTAGTTTTTATTTATTTATTTATTCATTCATTTATTTTTTGAGGTACAGTCTTGCTAAGTTACTTGGGCCGGTCTCAAACTTGTGATCCTCCTGTCTCAGCCTCCTGGGGTGCTGGGATGACAGTCATGCACCACCACGCCTGGCTTAAGTGTTCTTTTGAAATGAAAGGTGTCACTTTCCTGTCTTCTTGCCGGCAGGGTTTATGGGGAGCAGCAGCCTTGAGAAGCCTCCCTTGCTTCTCTGCAGGTGCTGAGTCTTTTCTCACTGGCTGCCTCTGGGATGCCCCGTATTAGCTTCCGTCCAGGTATTCGTGCTCCCTGGCGATCCCTGGCTTCTTGGCTCTGGGACTTGGCATCTGTCACTAATTTTGGAAAGCGCTAAACCATGATCTCTTTGAGCATGTCTCCTACGCCCTTCTCCTCTTTCTGCCACACAGCGACACATGTGTGGGCATCTTGGGGTTCCCTGCTCCCTGTCCTGGCACCCTTGGTAACCTCCCAAGAGGGCGGTGACTTCGGGGGGGGCATCAACCGCACCCGGCTCCCTCCCTGCCTTCCTGCCGCCCTCTGGGTCTCCAGTTTCTCCCTGGCTTCCTCACCAGCGGGGATGGTGCTGGGGCCCCGTCCAGGTTAGAAACCCCACACTGTTTTTCCCTCCTCGCGACCTTGGGCTCAGTTGTTTCCCTGGTGACCTCAGCTTGCAGCGGGTACTGTTTTTTCTTGTGTTTCTCCCTCTGCACCTCGGGCTGCGCCTGGACGTCTCCGTGTATTCTGAAGGACATGGCTGGAGGCCGTGTGACCACCTTTCTCTTTGCTCAGCACATCCATGCTGCCATTTGGTTGGCTTTAGCCTTGTGTGTCTCTAAGGAGACGCCAGCGGTATTTATTTTTTCTCTCCTGTGTGCAATGTTTTTATTTTCCTCTGACTGCTTTTGTGATTTTATTTTGATCTTTGGTTTTGGCATTTGGGGTATGTGTGTGTGTGTGTGTGTAAATTCTGCTTAGAATTTGTCCAACTACTTCTTGGATCTGAAAACTAATTTTTTCAACATATTTGGAAAAACTTGGCCCTTTATTGCTTCAAAGCTGCTGAGTTGTCCAGTCTGGGTTCAAACTCAAGATCCTCCTGTCTCGGCCTCCTGAGTGCTGGAATGACAGGTGTGCGTCGCCATGCCTGACTCCACGTACACATTTCTGAATTTCCCTCTGTGCAGCTCCCTCGTCTGTGATCCCCTGCCCCATAGATTCCAGCTGCCTCAGTCTCCCCAAACTCTGAGAACTCAGAGAGCCCACTGTGCTTTGCTAGGGCCCTGCCCTTTGCTGGAGGAGAAGGTGCAGCTCGTGGGCACAGTCCTCGGCAGCCAGCTGCCCACTGCTGCAGACACCCTGTCATCTTCGTCCCATTTATGGCTGCGTTGGGTGGGTGGCATCCATTCCTTCGCCCTGGTGGAAGCAGCTCTTTAACCTCCCCAGAAGGTGGCTGTCGGCACCCCCTGCTCCCCGCTGAACGGTGCAGGCTGTGGGGGGCAGCGAGTGCCCAGCGCCCTATCGCGGCCCTGTGGGCGCTGCTGAAGGGCGGCTGACTGTGCCGCTGTTCTGAGAACGCCAGGAGAGTGTCCTTGGGCGCTGCCCCTTCAGGTCGCGCATGCAGACTTGTCCTTCAGCAAGGCCACCGTGCTTGAGGAGTGATGTATCCTGCAGGCCACCGCCGGAGAGAGGCTGCTTCTCAGCTCAGTGCCCAGCAGCGGGGAGCCAGCGCTGGGCGGCGGGGCCTCAGCGGAAGACAGGCCACCTCCCGGAAGGCACAGGCCTGATTCTCTTAACCCAGAGGGGCGGCCCGTTCCTGTCTTTGAGCATCACCTGCTTTCCATGTTTCTCTCTGTAACCTGTCTGTCCAGGTCTTTTGTTCCCCTTTTTCCTCTCAGGCCCCTTTCTTTTCTTTTCTTTTCTTTTCTTTTCTTTTCTTTGTTTTGTGAGACAGGGTCTCACTATGTAGCCCAGGCTGGCCTTGAACTCTGCAGCAGTCCTGCCTCAGCCTTAGGAGTGCTGGGACCACCGGCGTGTGCTGACACAGCCCGCCGTTGACCCCCCTCCCCGTTTATCAGAGCTGCAGCCTTTGGCTGCGAAATCAGCCGCAGAAATGTTCCCTCTGCTTCTCACGCGTGTTTTGACTTTACGCTCTGCTTTCTGCCTTGCTTTTGATTTTTGCCAAGTATATGTAAATTTCTGTCTCTGCTGCCACCGTTTCCTGTACTGCCGCCGGCTCTGGAGTGCGTGGGGAAGGCTTCCCCTCTTAGATCGCAAAGAATTCGGCCTCCAAGCTCCTCAGCCTGTGTGGCTTCCTTATAGAATCTCAGTCCCTGAGCCATGTGGCGAGAGGTCCCGGGATGTGTCCTAAGACTCAGGCCAACTTGGCACTTTCCACATGTTTATCCAGTTGTTCTGGATAATGCAAAACAGGCAAGGCTAGGAAACCTTGCGTTCCAGGAAAAGGGTCACTGCAAAGACCCCACCCCACCCCAGGTGACTTCTCCAGACTCACCAGGTCCCCATCCACCAGGGACGAGGCCACACCCACGGCCCCAAAACTCCCTCTCTGTCCCCCAGGTGATGGGCTGAGCCACTCGTCCCCCTGAGCGCCAGAGCAGAGGCCTGATGGCTGCACAGGGAGACCACAGCGCCGAGGACAGGTGGACCACGGTCCCAGAGGGTGCCGTCCGGTCTGTACCTGCTACTCCCACCCTCCTTCCCTGCTCCCCATTGAAGGAAAGCTCTGTCCTATAGCTGTGAGGTGCACAGGGCTCAGGGTCAGTGTGTCCACCCTGTAGTGGCCTCTACTCATTTACAGCAGCCCCTCCCACAGCAGTGGCCCCGCCTCTCTGTGGTAGCCCCGCCCCTTTGCACTAGCCCCTCCTACTTCAGTAGCCAACTCCTTCCTTTAAATAATTTTTCCCACAAAGTCTGTCCTTATTGCCAGGTTTGATGGCACCCTCCAGTAATCCTACTACTCAGGAGGCTGAGGCAGGAGGATTGTCAAAAGTTTGAGGCCAACCTGGGCTGTATAGTGAGACCCCATCTCAAAAAACTGGAAAAATGTCTAACCTTGTTAAGTCCATGTTTGTCTTTTATTAGTCTACACGCCGTCCTAGTGCCGAGTCTCTTTGGCGGACTCCCTCACCAGTGCTACGGCCTCTGCCCATCCTCGTCAGGTTTCGGCTGTTCTCGTCTATTTCTCCAAATGAGCTTCAGAATCAACTTGTCTAGAAAAAATGTGCTATTATTTTAATGCAGTTGTACTAAATGTATTATTGATTTGTGGAGAATCCATATTTTTTTCACATCAAGTCTTTTCGTGTGAGAATATAGAATGTGCTTTTAATTTGTCGTATGTTTATCTTTCAGAAGTTTTTAAATGTTTTTCTTGGATAAACACAGCTTGCAGAAGGTCTCAGCTGGTGTGACCAAGCCAGGTGAGTCACTCCAGCCAGGGGCCATGTCCCCCAGGTGAACTTTGAAACGGCCTGGTTTTCCAAAATGCATGCAATTCCGGGGGACCAGAGTCAACATGAGACGGCAGTCCTGCTGCTTGGGGGTTTACAAAGACAGTGATGGTCAGCTTTCCTGTTGCTGGGACACAGTAACCACTGTCCACAATTGCAAGGAGGACCAGTGTAATCTGGGTCATGGTTTCAGGGGATTCAGTCCATGGTTGGCTGCTCCAAGGCAGGAGCATCATGGCGGAAGGGCACAGTGGAGCGAGATGCTTGGTTCGTGGTGGCCAGGAAGCAGAGCAGGGGACCAGCCAGAGAGGAAGGGCCAGGGGCCAGATACAGACCCCAAGACCACCCCGCCCCCACCCCCAGACACCCAGAGTGTGCTTTCCTAACACCCTGGGCGTTTCTTAAGCCAGCTAAGCTGGTGTATCACCATGAATGGTCCCAGCGACATATCACTGTCAACTGTCACAGTGCCATCAAGTGATGCCCTCCCTAGTCCCTTTCTGTCTGTCAAGCAGTCTCTCCTTCCCTTCAGTGCATCCTGTGTTATAGAACAATGTGTTTCCTCATTCTGGAATCACAAACAAAAGCCAGCCAGGTCTCTAACCCTAATCTGTCCTCTCCGAGCGCACTGCCTGTTAAGTTTATGCCCATAGTGGCCGCTGTGTGTGGGCTTCTCATCCATCGTTCTGCTAATGGCTGTCAGACACCAGAGGCCCACTGTTAATTCCATCTCTTCTCCCTTGTGGAAATCTCTTATTATTTTCTGGTAGTTTTGCCACTTCTCTGGGGTTTAGAGGGAGCTGCTGTGCTTTTAAGAACGGCTCTGCCCCTTTTACATGGGCTTGAGCCCTGGGCCCTGCCTGCAGTGATAGAGAGTAACTATCGGATCCTGCTGTCCCCTCCTGCCCTGCCCCCCTTCCCTCCAGCCCTGGTGACACCCTGTCCTCTGGACTCATGCTGTGCCCTCTGCCTCCTGCAGTGGACGTCCCAGTCCTTTGTGGGGAGTGCAGCGTCCCTTCCTCCTGTTGGCCTTTCTGTGCCTGCCCTGTCTCCCAAAGTGGGGTGGGTGCCCTCCAAGCTGCTTGCAGCCCTACAGTGGGTGATGGCCACCTGGACTTGGTCATTCAGGGACCAGTAGGTTAGGGAGGTCATTGGCTATGACTGTCACTTGGGATGGGTGCTTCCTTGGTTTGCTCCCAGGGCAGGTGGACCAGGCCTGACACAGGCAGGGCCAGGGGCCTGTCCTGTCTCGCTGTAGACTGTCGTCCCCAGGGCCACTGCTTACCCGGGGACACCTGGGGCCTGTTCTCCCTGCTGTCAAGAGGAGCCACACGTTGGGCAAAGTGTTGTCTCCCATTCTGGTTCCATCTGGAGCCCATACCAGCACCAGTGGAGGGACCCTGGCCACATGCATGACTCTGTCCTGTCCCCAGCCAGCTCCTGGATGGCCTCAGGTGGTCACTCGTGGGCCCTCAATGGGATGAACCAGGAGAAGCTTAGTGGCCGCCCCACCTGTATATCACTGCTAGGCGGGGCTGGAGCCCGTCCCTGTCTCTCCACCTGTCTGCCTATCTCTGCCTGCAGGATATTGAGACCAGGACAGTGTTGGGCCATGCAGGGACATGGTGGCTGGAGGTGTGGCCCAGGGGACCTGTGAGAGGAGAGTGGACCTGGGAGTGGATAGGGAGAGCCCTGGAACTCAGTTTCCCTTGGGAGAGTGGAGGCTGCAGGTAGCACTGGCATCAGGGCTGCAGCTCTGTGCAGGACCAGGGTCTTTATGGGGACAGTAGACAAACACAGGTAAGATCGCAGGAGCCCTGCCCTAGGAGGCAGAGGGGCTGGCATCCCTGGCTCTCCATGAGGCCGTGTTTGTCCAATCCATGGTTTGGGTGGTGAGCGCCTCACAGGGACCTGCTTTGGGTCTGCAGGGGGAGGGGTGGGGGTTCTCCCAGGGTAGGGAAGGGGAGGCAGGGACAGTAGACCCAGGCTGTGACAGTGTAGTGACCGAGCGAGTGAATGAGCAAATAAAGACGTGTCAGGGGCTCACGGGCACTGCAGGTGGGGACAAAGAGGTAGGTTCAGGTGGCTCAGAAGGCCCCTGGGAGGGGCCTTGCTGGGGTGGAGGGAAGGGTGTGGGGGAGCAGGTGCTGGGCTCAGGGAGGACTTGGGCCACGGCAGAGATCTAGCCAGGAGGATAGTGGCCCGTGCCACCTTTGATCTGGCAAGTAACACCTGTTTCCAGAGCCACCCTGGAGGCTTTGGTGGCCAGCCCAGAGTGGCTTCTCTGTCCCTGGGGCCACATGGCCATGAGGCTCTGATGGATGGGGCAGGGCCACATCTGTGCCCTCTTGAGGGGCTGAGAGGTCCCCAAGAAAGACCGTCCTCCACTGCCCTCTCTGAGACCCTAGTCCAGACTCACCGTCCGGGCCACAAGCCTCCCTTGTCGCATCCTAGGCGTGGAACGTCCGCCATCCATTGACCACATGCAAGGCTGGCCCCAGCAGGGGACCCTGAAAAGCTGTGGCTCCTTGGGGTGCAGAGTAGAAAGAACCACGCTCCTCCTTGGAGCCAGCAGGGTGCACATGGCGGGTTGCCATGGAAACGTGATGCAGTTGGCGACACTGGCTCTCATGGCTCCCACAGCCTGTGGTGGGTGCACGTGCACACTGGTGTTCGTGTGCTGTGTGGCCGAGTGCGCACGCCCTGTGTGGGCACAGCTGTCCTACATGCGTGTTAGTGGGTGCAGGTGGGTGGCTTCTCCTAATGTGGGTTGGGGGGAAGCCAGGAAGGCAGCCGGAGCCCTGGCTGGGGGCAGCAAGTGCTGCCCACATGGAACCAAGACCTTGAGGGTGAGCCAGGGTCGGTCAGCGTCCAGCCCGGTTCGCAGCATAGGAGGGTCTCCCTGGTGCTGGTCTCTACGCATCACTGTCCCCGCTTCCTTTTAGCCCATGTCGGGTATGCAGTAGGGCTGCATAAATGCTGCCCTGGCAGGTTATTTCAGGAGAAATTGTGTGGGGAGCCTGGGCTGGGGTGAGAGGTTGAGGCAGGTGGGATGAGTGAGGTGGACCTCAGCTGATGGGGTGCCCCCCGTGCTGCCACCCCACTGTCTTTACTGCAGGCTGTGTTCCTTGGGACAGGTGGGGATGCAGGTGGGGACTGGGGACTGAGCCCCTCGGGGCCAGCGTTCAGGGAGCTGGGCCTCCTGCCTCTCTCGGCACAGTGTGCAGTCGGGGCTCCATAAATGCTGCTCTGCCCCCGTCCCGCCATCACCAAGCCCTCCTGTGCTCAGCTAGAGGCCCCAGTGCCTCAGTACCCGAGGCCCAGCCTAAGTGTCACGCCCAGGTCTGCACCTTTGTCCCCCTTCCTTCTAGGCACGTGTATGCCTGGGATGGAGTCGCTCTCTCCCACACACGCCTTTCTTCTATTTTGGGGCATCACGGCCCGCAGGAGCGCAGGTGGCTGGTGACCAGGCCGGCACACGGCTCCAGGCCACAGGTCGATTCTGAAGGCGCCCGGCTGTGGGGTCTTGGGCAGCTGTGGGAGGTGGTGGCTGCTGGTGACCAGGCTGAGCCAAGTGACGGTCCTGTCCCTGCTGGGCATCCAAGTGCAGGCAAGGATATCACCGTGAGTTGGCTGCTGAGCAGCGGAGCCGGGAGAAGCACGATCACCAGATCTCCACGTGTGGGGTAAGCCCAGGCACGATGCTCTCCCGGCCGGGCCCTGGTCTGTTACTCCTGCGTCCCTCTCCACACTCTCTAGTCCCTTCCCCACCAAGAGTGGGTCCTGCTTGCTTGTGGCTCAGCCCCACCTCCTGGCTGTCCGGGAGGGGAAGGTGTGGAGAGGCCCGAGGGCCAGAAGTGCCCGTGCCCAGCAGTCTGTCTTGATGGCTGCAGAGGAAGCTGCCCCAGCCAGGCCTCAGCGGGTGCTGGTGGGCATCGCTGGGCACTTATGGGCCTGGTCAGAGCTGTAGGTGGCTGCCCTTGGCCCCAGCTCCTTTTTGGGGCAGTCATTGCTGTCTCGTAGTGATGCCCTATGTGGGTGACATCCCGTCCAGGTTTCTGCCGCTGTGGCCCCTCTGGGGACTTTGCCCAAGCCACATGTCCCCCATGGTGGACATGGTGTGCTGGGAGGATTCAGACCTCTCTCCGTGTCCCCGCTTCAGAGGCAGGGCTGTCACAGTCTCTGTCCTTGTGCACCTCCCTGCCTGGCCTGGGAGCGGCTAGAACCTGCAGGGCCTTCTCTGACCTAGTGGCCTCCACAGACCTTGGTGTGGGGTGGACTGGGGAGGAAGCAGGGTGGCCGCTGGGCGGATGGGATTGGCGGAGCCATGTGAGGGTCCTGGTCACCCCTCAGGGTTGTGCCCACTGCACAGAAAAGACCAAGTGCCCAGATGCAGGGGGTGGGCACTGTTCCTGCCCGGGGATTGCTCTCCCTGCAGCACCCTGCCCTGGCCTGGTCACCTGCTGCTGCAGAGCGGCCTCCTCCAGGATGCCTTCTAGGCCTTCCCCTCCCCCTGTGAGTGTCTCAAGGATGGGGACCGGGCTGCCTGGCCTGGCTTCCAGTGTCTAGGCCAGCCGTCACGGAGGAGCCACCCCCAGGTGCTTGTGGAAGGGAGGCCATTTGTCATCTGGATGCCTGGGACGGCTCCGAGTCCTACCTAGAGGCCTTTGTACTGCGCTGTCCTCCTGGGCCTCCCTGCACCTTAGATTTGTCCCTGAGAGGCGAATGCCCGCCTTCCCATCCTGCACCCTCCCGAGCACCAGCACAGAGGCCTTGGCCGCCCAGCCAAGGGGGAGGGGAGGACGGCCGCCCACAGATGTGCAGGGCCAAGAAAAGAAACAGCCATGCTTTTTATTTTGGCACCTTCATAAAATGAAAACAGCAGCATCAATATGTTAAAAATAAACGATTTTTACTTTAAAAGGGCAAGAACAGCCCAAACAAAACAGGGCTGGTGGGAATGGCTTGGCGGAGGGTTTGGAGGCTTACTCACTGCTGCCCAGTGACAGGGCTGGGGGGGGACCCCTGGGCCACGTGAGGGCTACCCCTGAGGGATGGCTGAGAGGGGTCTGTGCGTGTCCAGTGACCCCATCCTGACCCTTGTCCTTTGGGCTATGCTGGGGTCGGCTGGGGGAGGGGTCTGCACTGCAGTCTGAAGGGTGGTCCAGCCAGGGGACACCGCGGGGGAGCCCTGTGGGGTGCAGAGGGGTACCTGCACTCACATCCTCAGTGACAGGGGCCTCGGGCAGTCACCAGCCTTCTGGGTCGCTCCACATGTGTGCATGTGTGTGTGTGTGTGTGTCCACCTGTGAGTGTATGTGTAGCGTGGGGTGGGGGTGATGGACGCCCGTTGGCCTCTGAGTGGTGCTGGCCAGCAGGCCTGGGGACCCTCCTGATTGGGCACTGCTGCCTTGGACGGTCCTGATGAAGCTCTGGGTTGGTTCTGCTTCCCTGTTTGACCCGAAGACCTGTTATCTCATTGAACCTTCAAACAACCCTAGGAATGGGTGGGGCTTTCAGACCTGGAGGCTGCTGCTCAGAGAGGCTGAGTTACTACCCTAAGAGCACACAGCAATGGGGCGGGGATATAACCCGAGATGCTCTGTCTCTGCCACTTTCACTTCCGATGTCCCTGATGGGGGTGTGGGGACCTCAGGCAGTAGGTGGCAAGGGGAGAGACCCTGAGCATTCAGGGAAGGGCTGTTTGGGTCGGGGATCACATTCTTCTACCAAGGCAACAGGAGTTAGCGTCAGGGCTCTTACAGAGCAGTGGCACTGGCTGAATCTGGAGGGCATATGGATCCACGTGCTCATCCATCCACTCCTCCATCCACTCATCCATCCACAAACCCACCCATGCACTCACTCATCCATCTATCCATCCACCCATCCACCCATCCATCCACCCATCCACCCATCCATCCATCCATCCACCCATCCACCCATCCATCCACCCATCCATCCATCCATCCACCCATCCAACCAACCATCTACTCACCCATCCATCCACCCATCCAACCAACAATCTATCCATCCACTCATCCATCCACCCATCCACCCATCCATCCATCCATCCACCCATCCAACCAACCATCTACCCACCCATCCAACCACCCATCCAACCAACAATCCATCCATCCACCCATCCACTCCTCCATCCACCCATCCATCCACAAACCCACCCATGCACTCACTCATCCATCTATCCATCCACCCATCCAACCGACCATCTACCCACCCATCCATCCATCCATCCACCCATCCACCCATCCATCCATCCATCCATCCATCCACCCATCCACCCATCCATCCATCCATCCATCCATCCATCCATCCATCTACTCCTCCATCCACCCATCCATCCACAAACCCACCCATGCACTCACTCATCCATCTATCCATCCACCCATCCAACCAACATCTACCCACCCATCCATCCACCCATCCAACCAACAATCTATCCACCCATCCACCCATCCACCCATCCATCCATCCATCCATCCATCCACCCATCCATCCACCCATCCACCCATCCACCCACCCATCCATCCATCCATCCATCCATCCATCCACCCATCCACCCACCCATCCAACCATCTATCCACTCACACATCCATCCACAAACCCACCCATGCACTCACCCATCCATCTATCCATCCACCCATCCACCCATCCATCCACCCATCCAACCAACCATCTACCCATCCATCCATCCACCCACCCATCTATCCATCCAACCAACAATCTATCCATCCATCCACCCATCCACCCACCCATCCATCCATCCATCCATCCAACCATCTATCCACTCACACATCCATCCACAAACCCACCCATGCACTCACCCATCCATCTATCCATCCACCCATCCAACCATCCATCCACCCATCCATCCACCCATCCAACCATCTATCCACTCATACATCCATCCACAAACCCACCCATGCACTCACCCATCCATCTATCCATCCACCCATCCAAACAACCATCTATCCACTTATCCATCGGCCCACAAATCCATCCATCATCCATCCATCCACTCATCCACTCATCCATTCATCCACCCATCCACAAACTTATCCATCAGTCACTCCATCCACAAACCCACCCACCCACTCACCCACTCGCTTGATGTCCTGGCCCCTTCTCCGTGCGGCCCCAGGGAGCAGCCCTGCTCAGGGTGGCGATCTCACACTGCAGCTGCAGACCCCAGCCACTTGATGAGGTTCCGGGCTTCCGGGACTGCCATTCTCAGCTCACCAGGACCCCTCTGAGAATTTCTTGTAAAATGCAGATTTCCAGACCCAGGTGAGTTGGAATGGCTCATGGGGTTGGAATGGGGGCCGGGACCTGCACTGTCAGCTCCTTGGCTGGTTCTGAATGGGGCACTGTTGTCACACTTGGGAAACAAGGGTGCTGGCCCTTCGGGGCGTGGGGGGAGCATGGGTAGGTGTGGCTCAGGGTCAGGCCACTTCCCGCTCTGCTCTTGTCCCAGGGACCTTCCCCAGGTTCCCACCAGGAACCCACAGGCTGTGACTTCAGTCTGTGACCCGGCGCTGTCACTGTCTCTTCCCCGGCGGATCCCCGAAAGCTTGTAGGGGGAGGCAGGAGGAGCTAGAAGGGGCCCTTGAGGGTGGGGCTGGGCTGGGGGAGCAAAGGATGTGGCCTGGATCAGCAGCGGCCAGGGTGTGAGGGGAACAGGGTGGCCTCTGGTGTCCCTGGGCCTGGGCACAGCTGGGTGCCAAGCATCCCCCAGGTCCAGGCCTGGGCTGCCTGCAGTGAAACCCCTGTCCTCGTGCTCTGTGCCCAGTGTCCACAGTGAGTGGTGATGGTCCCTTGGCCCTGGGGGTGGGAGTGGGCAGGCCTTGGGGGCTCAGAGCCCTTTCCATAGGGTGCCTGGGCCTCTCCAAGGGCAGTCACAGTGGGTGAGCTGGTGAGTCGTAGGCGCCTGGAGTCCGGGAGAGTCAGAGGACAGAAGTGCCGGAGCAGCCTTGGCGCTTGGACGCTGCTCCAGATGGCCCCGTTGCCACCAGCCCTGAGCCCTGGCTGCCAGGAATGAGGGGCCCTGCGGGACCCTTGTGTCTGCCACCTCTTCGGCATCCTCTGTGGGCTGGTGCCCTCTGACTGCAGTTTTTGGCACGTCTGGTGTCTGGAGCCTGCGTGGTGACAGGGTTCTGGCCCCTCTCGAGGTCTGCATCCTGGCTCCCTGCCAGCTCCATCTGCCCTGGCCAAGGTCTGGCCTGACCAGTGCCTGCCATGCCCGCCTGCCCAGCCCCAGCCTTAGCTCAGCCATTGTCAGAGTGCGGTGCCAGTGGAGACCTGGGACAGACAGGTGAGGAGTGAGTGAATGTGCGAGTGGCGAATGAATGTGTAACCGAATGAGTGAATGAATGAGAGTGAACAAAAGAGTGTGTAACTGAATGAGTGAACGAGTGGTAAATGAATGAGTGAGCAAATGGGAGAATGAGTGAGTGAATGAGTGAGTACGTAACCGAATGAGTGAACAAATGAGAGAATGAATGAGTGAATGAGCGAGTGCATGACTGAATGAATGAATGAGTGAATTAATGAGTGAGCACTAGAACCTGGGGCTGCCAAGACCCTGGCACCTTGACCCCAGCTCAGCCGGGTCTGGTGGCCTCTGGCCCTGTGGCGCCCCCTCCCCAGCGCAGTCCTGGTCGCAGGGGTTGGCTGCAGTGCAGGGTCAGGTGCATCTGGAATCGTCTGCTCAGCCTTGGGGCTGTTCTGTGGCCCTGGGCTTGGGGAGGAATGGGGGACGACAGGACAGTGCTGGTGTGAGCGGGGACAGGCCTGGCACGGGCAGCGATCATGGCCATCCTAGGTAGGTGCTGTGGTAGCTTCTGGAACCTGCTGTCCCCTGGGTGTCTCTGCACCTCCAGGGCCCCTCGCTCAGAGCAACCTCTGCTACCCCTGCATTTATACTGCCCAGTGCCCCTGCATCTGTGCCAGGGCAGCCCTGCCCAGAGCCTTGGTGCATGCTGCCTGGGCCCTCAGGTCTCTGCATGCCCCGTCTGCTCAGTCAGGTCTCCCGACTCCGCCAGAGCTGCAGCACCACTCCCCGCCCCACCCGCCCTCGCCGTGCCTGTCCGGTGCCGCCGGCCTCCGGTCCTGTTCGGCCTCGCTCTGCTGGGCTGCGGCTTTGCTCACAACCATAGCGCTGCTTTCTGGCATGAGTCGCACACGTAGAAAGGGAGAATGGAGGAAGGACTACGATGTAAGATGCGCCACAGAGATGGGCTGAGTTGGGTGCTGGGCGGGGCACACCAAGGGAAAGGGGGCACCATGGGTCCCCAGAGCCTGGGTGGGAGGGGATGGGGTGCTCTGGGCAGGGAGGGCATAGCCAGGCCAGGCCCAGGACAGAAGCCACCGGCCCAGCACTGGGGCACCGTCTGAAGGAAGTGGGGAGCCACGGAGGGTTGTAGGTTGCAGGCAGGGACAGGATGGGTGGAGCCCTCACTGGGATTACTGAGGGTGGGGTGGCTAGGAGGGGCAGGGTGGAGCAGGCACGCGGGTGGGGGTGGGGCAGGGGGCAGAGCTGGCAGCCCAGTGTGCGCAGATGGCGAGATGTGTGCTGGGCAGGGGGCTGCAGCCAAGGCCATCTGCCTTTGCTGGGCACAGAGACCAGGCAGCCTCCTCCGTCAGCACAGACGCGGGCCAAGGCTCCTTGACAAGGGCCCAGCCCTGTCTGCGGACACCTGGGCGGGGGGGCTGTGCAGGCGTGAGAGACAGAGGCAGACAGAGACAGAGAGACAGAGAGACAGAGACAGAGAGACAGAGACAGAGACACAGAGACACAGAGGCAGAGAGACCGAGACAGAGAGACAGAGAGACGCAGAGACACAGAGATAGACAGAGACAGAGAGAGACAGAGAGAGACAGAGAGACTCACAGAGAGACAGAGACCGAGAAAGAGAGACACAAAGAGACACAGAGAGAGAGGCAGAGGCAGAGGCAGAGGCAGGCAGAGGCAGAGGCAGAGGCAGAGGCAGAGGCAGGCAGAGGCAGGCAGAGGCAGAGGCAGAGGCAGAGGCAGAGGCAGAGGCAGGCAGAGGCAGAGGCAGGCAGAGGCAGAGGCAGAGGCAGAGGCAGGCAGAGGCAGAGGCAGAGGCAGAGGCAGGCAGAGGCAGAGGCAGAGGCAGGCAGAGGCAGAGGCAGGCAGAGGCAGAGGCAGAGGCAGAGGCAGGCAGAGGCAGAGGCAGGCAGAGGCAGAGGCAGAGGCAGAGGCAGGCAGAGGCAGAGGCAGGCAGAGGCAGAGGCAGAGGCAGAGGCAGAGGCAGGCAGAGGCAGAGGCAGAGGCAGAGGCAGAGGCAGGCAGAGGCAGAGGCAGAGGCAGAGGCAGGCAGAGGCAGGCAGAGGCAGAGGCAGAGGCAGAGGCAGAGGCAGGCAGAGGCAGAGGCAGGCAGAGGCAGGCAGAGGCAGAGGCAGAGGCAGAGGCAGAGGCAGGCAGAGGCAGAGGCAGAGGCAGGCAGAGGCAGAGGCAGAGGCAGAGGCAGGCAGAGGCAGAGGCAGAGGCAGGCAGAGGCAGAGGCAGAGGCAGGCAGAGGCAGGCAGAGGCAGAGGCAGAGGCAGAGGCAGGCAGAGGCAGAGGCAGAGGCAGGCAGAGGCAGAGGCAGAGGCAGAGGCAGGCAGAGGCAGAGGCAGGCAGAGGCAGAGGCAGGCAGAGGCAGAGGCAGGCAGAGGCAGAGGCAGGCAGAGGCAGGCAGAGGCAGAGGCAGGCAGAGGCAGAGGCAGGCAGAGGCCGAGGCAGAGGCAGGCAGAGGCAGAGGCAGAGGCAGAGGCAGAGGCAGAGGCAGGCAGAGGCAGAGGCAGAGGCAGAGGCAGAGGCAGGAAGAGGCAGAGGCAGGCAGAGGCAGAGGCAGAGGCAGGCAGAGGCAGAGGCAGAGGCAGGCAGAGGCAGAGGCAGAGGCAGGCAGAGGCAGAGGCAGAGGCAGAGGCAGGCAGAGGCAGAGGCACGCCGCGGAGGCAGGGGCAGCCTCATCAGCAGCCTGCCCGGAGAGCGCACCGCCCAGGAGGGATGGCCTCGGGCAGTGTAGACATGGGTCGTCCGCTGTCCTTTAGGGGTGTAGGCCCAGGCCGGGCACGTGGCGGGAAGGAAAGTGTTTGTGGGGTCTCACTGTGGGTGAGGTCCCTGTCCCCAAGCGCAGCTGAGCCACCCTGTGTGTCACACTCCACATCCACTAGGGCCAGAGTGGGAAAGAAAGGTGTTGCTCTTAGGGCGAATGAACAGCGCTGCGGTCTCCGGGTTCTCGGAGCCCACGTGGACGAGGTTGAGAGGAGGCTGGAGGGGAACCAGGCTGCTGTCTGTAGAAGCTGAGGCTGGCCGGGCGTGGGGGCACACACCTGTACTTCCAGCACTCTGGGAGGCTGAGGCAGGAAGACTGCAAGCTTGAGCCCAGGCTAAGCAACTTAGCAACTTAGCCAGACCTTGTCTCAAAATAAAAAAGGCTGGGGATGCGGCTCAGTACGGAGGCCCTGGGTTCGATCCTCAGCACCACAAAAAACAAAAAACAACCAAAAAATAAAAATCAGGCTGAGGCCCGTGGAGCAGGGAGGGCTTCCTTGAGGTGGAGGGGAGGGGAACAGGCCGAGGGTGAGGTGAGACCAGGGCTGCAGCCAGTAGGTGCTGACCATGGGGAGCCCCTGGCCCTTCCTCTGCAGAGTCCGACATGTCCCTGGACCCCAACCAGCATCCTGTGGCCAGCGTGATGGACAGGCCGGGGCGGGGAGTGCCCTGCAGACTGGCCCGTGCGTGGCGTCAGAGCAGGGGTGCTCAGGCAGGGAGCCAAGCAGGAAGGGGGCAAGGGGCTTTACCAAGCTGAGGTGGAGCTCAGGCAGAGGCTCCTGGAGCCCGCTGACCCTGCCAGGCACATGTGTCCCTCCCCATGGCAGCCGCAGTGCCCCAGGCTTGAAATCGGCTGGGGTGGGGGTGGGGGTGGGGGCAGGGGTGTGGTGCCCTATGCAGGATGCAACCAGGCCGCCCTGGAAGGCACCATGAAACACTCACCAGCCTGGCACCCACAGGACCCACAGGGGGCAAAATGAAAGGGTTCAGGCCACGAGGCTCGAGGGGATGGGTGTGCAACACACAGACGCACACACACAGACGTCCCAGGGGGCACGCATAACGGTGCGCACCACAGCACTCAGGACAGACGGGCTCCCTTACTCTGTACACACACACACACACACACACACACACACACATGCCAGTGCATTCACACACAGATGCACACCCAGAGACACACACACAAACTCTCACACACACACCTCAGACACCCTGCTAGATGTGAGCAGGTGACACCGGCCCAGCCTCGCCTCCCCTGCGGGGGGCTGGTCCCTGGGCTGCTGGCCTGGTCCCTGCTGCAAGGAGCAGCTCCCCCCACCTTTGATCTTGCACAGTGGACAGATCAGACTCGTTGCCCACACTGGGCTAAGACAGACAAATGGAGCAGAGCCCCAGCGTGGGCCCATCCCTGATTCACCCCCCAAGTGTCCCTCTACTCATGGAGCACTGATCTCCAGACTGCCACCCACTGTCTCACCCATTCGCTCACTCGCCCATCTCCCCATCCGCCTGCAGGTCCACCCCTTCCACCCATCCGTCCATCTACCCACCTATCCACAAACCCGTCCACCCACCTATGTACAAACCCACCCACCCATCTATCTATCCACCCATCCACCCACCTATCCACAAACCCATCCATCCATCCATCCATGCATCCACCCACCCATCCATCCACCCACCCACCCATCCATCCACCCGCCCACCCATCCATCCACCCACCCACACATCCATCCACCCACCCATCCACCCACCTATCCACAAACCCATCCATCCATCCATCCATGCATCCACCCACCCATCCACCCACCCACCCACCCATCCATCCACCCACCCACCCATCCACCCACCCACCCATCCATCCACCCACCCATCCATCCATCTACCCACCTATCCACAAACCCATCCACCCACCTATGTACAAACCCACCCACCCATCTATCTATCCACCCATCCACCCACCTATCCACAAACCCGTCCATCCATCCATCCATGCATCCACCCACCCACCCACCCATCCACCCACCCACCCATCCACCCACCCACCCATCCATCCACCCACCCACCCACCCACCCACCCACCTATCCATCCACCCACCCACCCATCTATCCACCCATCCACCCACCTATCCACAAACCCGTCCATCCATCCATCCATGCATCCACCCACCCACCCACCCACCCACCCATCCACCCACCCACCCACCCACCCACCCATCCACCCACCCACCCATCCATCCTTCTACCCGCCTATCCACAAAGCCATCCACCCATCAGTCTATCCACCCTGGCATCCACCCATCTATCTACAAAGCCATCCACCCACTCATCCATCCATCCATCCACTCACCCATTCTCAAACCCATCCATCCACCCATCCTTTATCTACTCACTTGCCCACCAATCCGACCACCTAAACCTGTCTCTCCTCCTCCCTCACACTTGTCCCCATCAAGCACCGGTCTGCAGGCCTGCAATCCCCCATCCTGGGCCTGCACTCAGCTTGCCTCAGGTGCAGTGAGGAAGGAGCTGGTGCTGTCTCCTGTCCACAGCGGTGCACCCAGCATCATTGTCCCCAGGGGTCCTGGGGCTCCTCCCGGCTGTGCAAGTGTGGAGTGTGCTGAGTGGAGTGCGTTGCGTGTTGGGTTGCGTGTGTTGTTCCGAGTGCTGTGGGCTGGTGTTGCATGGTGTGTGTACAAGCCGTGGGCTCCGTGCCTGTGTTCCCAGGCACGGCTCTCCCTGCCTCCTCGTCCAGGAGCCGGCAAAGCTCCCTTTGAGGGCAGCAGAGTGCTCCCCAGAGGTGCTGGCTCCTCCCCTCACTAGCGCTGCCGGGGCCCCTCTGTGTCCTGTCCTGGGGAGAATCTTGTCGGAAGGTCCCGGGCCCCCTGAAGAGGGCCCTGTGCCTGGGGTGGGGACTCTCCTAAGGGTCTTTGAGGTGCATATTTTTGATGGTTTGCTTTATCCCCTCTGATGAGTGAGATCTCTTTCAAGGTTGCTTTTGCCATATCTAACCACACCTACAGGATAGAGTCGTAATTACAGAACTTTTTGTTTCTTTGTTTTGATTTTTTTTTTTTTTTTTTTTTTTTTTTTGAGACAAGGTCTTGCTGTGTAGTCCAGGCTGGCCTTGAACCCACTGTGGAGCCCAGGCTGGCCTCAAACTCATGGTGATCCTCCTGCCTCAGCCTCCCAAATACGGGGATTACAGGTGTGTGCCACCACGCCCAGCTTCAATTTTGCGGTATCCGTGCTCCGGCCTGGCTTCCCTGGTGTTTACTTCAGTCTGTGCCTTTTGTCATTTTTCCATTTCGAACCTTCCCGTGTTTTTACTTTATGTTTTATGGTGTGCCTGGCAGGTGGTGAGACTGGAGTATTTCTTTTTTAGTAATCAAACATCCTTTACATTTCAATAATCCTCACAGCGCATTTGAAATGAGTTTTGTCATGATATTTATGTCCACCCCCTCCCTCTCAGCCTTTTCCCCTTTGTCGCTCCTTGCCGAGTTATCTCCTCTGTTTCGTTTTTCTGTTCACAGTATTTTCTTCATTTAATCTTTCAAAATGATTTAAAGGCAGGCATCACATTTTGAGGTACACTTAAGGTTTTTTTTTTTAAGAGAAGAAAAAAACCCAAAAAACCCCAAAATAAAACAAAAAAGAACAAAATTTCAAAACAACATAATAGGAGGGTAACAATGGTCAATACATTACGTATTGTTACCTTTAAATTAGTTACTCAGGGTACAAGATATCAGCATTCAATTGTCTAAACATTACTGGCATAAACCTTTCTCTTCAATGAACTAAGCAAAATTAGTAGTGTATCTATCTTAACCATCTTATATATAAATACAATTTTTTTCTTTTCCCTTCTTTCCTTTCCCCATTCCCCCATCCCAGACTCTCTTTCCTTTTGACCAGTTTCTTTCCGATTCATCATATCTATTGTACATTTTGGACCTTATTTACTCTTTCAGTTTCTCACACTAGGGAGACAATACGATGTTTGCACATGTGCGTCCGGTTAATTTCACTTATGAGTATTTTCTCGAGTTGCATCCATTTACCTATAAAAGTTTCCAGTTTATCTTTCTTTTTCTTTAGTTCTTTTTTATTTATTTATTTATTTTTAAAGACAACAAGTAAACATTCTCATGTATTAACAAACTCAAGCATTAGAGAATGTACAAATACCTTTTGGAGAAAAATATTACTCAGTATAAGATTAAGCCATGTAAAAGCTAGGTAAAAATAGAAGACTACGGAATGGAATAGTCACAGTGAAATTGCATTTTCATACTAGGGAGACAATACGATGTTTACAAATGTGCATCCGGTTTATTTCGCTTGTGAGTATTTTCTCGAGTTGCATCCATTTACCTATAAAAGTCTCCAGTTCATCTTTCTCTATGGCTGAGTAGTACTTACTCCATTGTATAGAAATACCACATCTTTTTTATCCATTCCTCGGTTAATGGGCATTTGGGTTGTTTCCACGATCTAGCTATTACACATTGTGTTGCTATAAACATGGGTGCACATATATCGCTGTGGTACGATGTTTTCAACACTTCTGGGAAGATATCCAGAAGGGGAATAGCTGGGTCAAATGGGACCTCCAACCCTAGTTTTTTGAGGAATCTCCACACTGACTTCCACAGTGGCTGTACCAGTCGACACTCCCACCAACAGTGAAGAAGGGTTCCTTTTTCCCCACAGCCCCTCCAGCATTTGTTATTAGTTGACTTCTTGATAATAGCCATTCTTTCTGGGGTGAGATGGAATCTCAGTGTTGTTTTAATTTGCATCTCTCGAATGACTAGTGATGTTGAACATTTTTTCATATATTTATTTGCCATTTGTATTTCTTCATCTGAGAAGTGTTTATTCATCTCAGATGCCCATTTTTGGAGTGGGTCTTTAAATTTGGGAGGTCTGATTTTTTTGAGTTCTTTATATGTTCTCGATAGTAATCCTTTGTCTGAGGAATAGCTGGCAAACATTTTTCCCCACGTTGTGGGCTGTCTCTTCACTCTGTTGGTGGTTTCTCTTGCTGTGCAAAAACTTTTTAATAAGATGAGATCCCAGTTGTTGATTTTTTGTGATGGTTCCTGTGTGATTGGGGTTTTATTCACAAAGTCTTTGCCTACACCAATGTCTTCAAGAGTTTTACCTATTCTATTTTCCAGAAGATTTAATGTTTCTGTTTTAATATTTAGTTCTTTGATCCATTTTGAATTTAGTTTAGTGCATGGTGAAAGATATGGGTCTAATTTTAATCTTTGGCATGTGTAGAGCCAATTTTTCCAGCACCATTTATTAAAGAGGCTATCTTTCTTCCAGTGAATGTGTTTGGCACTTTTGTCAAATATAAGGTGGCTTAGTATGTCTGGAGTTATTTCTGCATCTTCTAATCTGTTCCATTGATCTTCGGGTCTGTTTTTTTCCAATACCACGCTGTTTTTATCACAGTAGCTTTATAGTATAATTTCAAGTCGGGGATTGTGATGCCCCCTGCCTTGCTTTTGTCACCCAGAATTGCCTTTGCTATTCTAGGTCTCTTCTGGTTCCAGATGAATTTTAGGATTGTTTTCTCTAATTCTCTGAGATATGTTGTTGGAATTTTGATTGGAATTGCATTAAATCTGTATAACAGTTTTGGAAGTATGGCCATTTTCACTATATTGGTTCTTCCAACCCAAGAGCAAGGGATATCTTTCCATTTTCTGATATCCTCTTCAATCTCCTTTTTCAGAGTACTGTAGTTTTCAGTGTAGAGGTCTTTTACTTCCTTTGTGAGATTGATTCCTAGGAATTTCATTTTTTTAGATGTGATTGTGAAAGGTGTTGTTTCCCTAATTTCTCTCACAGTGAGTTTGCTGTTGGTGTACAGGAAGGCTATTGATTTTTTTTTTTTTTTTTGTGGGTACCAGGGGGTCGACCTCAGGACCTCGCTCGCCAGCAGGCGCCCGTGCCGCTGAGCGATATCACCGGCCCCTTTTTCGTATGTGGGATCCGGGAGTCGAACTCGGGCCCTCGTGCTTGCAAGGCAGGCGCTTAAACCGCTGAGCCATCTCACCGGCCGGCTATTGATTTTTGAGTGTTGACTTTGTATCCAGCTACACTACTGAATTTGCTTATTAAATCTAGCAATTTTTTATTGGAGTTTTTGGGGCCTTCTATGTAGAGTATCATGTCGTCTGCAAATAATGATAATTTAACTTCTTCCTTTCCAATCATAATTCCTTTTATTTCTTTCTCTTGTCTAATTGCTCTGGCTAAAGTTTCCAGGACTATGTTGAATAAGAGTGGGGACAGTGGACATCCTTGTCTTGTTCCTGATTTTAGAGAGAAGGCTTTCAGTTTTTGTCCATTTAGTATGATATTGGCTGTTGGTTTGTCATAGATAGCTTTAATCAGATTGAGATAAAGACCATCTATTCCAATTTTCTGTAGGGTTTTTATCATGAATGGGTGCTGGACTTTGTCAAAAGCTTTTTCTGCATCTATTGAGATGATCATATGATTTTTGTCCTTGGTTCTGTTAATATGGTGTATTACATTTATTAATTTACGTATATTGGACCATCCCTGCATCCCTGGGATGAATCCAACTTGGTCATGGTGTATAATCTTCTTGATGATTTGTTGCACTCTGTTTGCCAGTATCTTATTGAGGATTTTTGCATCTATGTTCATTAGGGAGATTGGTCTGTAGTTCTCTTTCTTAGTTGGGTCCTTCTCTGGTTTTAGTATCAGGGTAATGCTTGCTTCCAGGAATGAATTTGGGAGTATTGCTTCCCTTTCAATTTCATTAAAGAGTTTGAGAAGTAGTGGTGTTAGATCTTCTCTAATTTTCTTGTGGAATTCAGCAGTGAATCCATCAGGGCCTTGGCTTTTCTTTGTTGGGAGGTTTTTAACTACATCTTCGATTTCATTGATTGTTATTGGTTTATTTAGGATTTTTATATCTTCTTGGTTGAGCTTTGGTAATTCATATGTATCTAGGAATCTGTCCATTTCTTCTGCATTTTCCATCTTATTGGAATACAAGTTTTCAAAGTAGGTATAGATGATCTTCTGGATTTCTGCAGGGTCCGTTGTGATATCACCCTTTTCATTCTTAATTGCGTGGATTTGAGTACTTTCTTTCCTTTTTTAAATAAGGTTGGATAAAGGTTTGTCAATTTTATTTAATCTTTCAAAGAACCAACTCTTTGATTCGTTGATTCTTTGTATTGTTTTTTTAGTCTCCAATACGTTAATTTCTGCTCTGATCTTTATAATTTCCTCCCTTGTACGAGCTTTTGGCTTAGCCTGCTCTTCTTTTTCTAGAAGCTTGAGGTTCACCGTTAGGTTATTTGTGCTTGCTCTGTTTTCCTGATACAGGAATTTAATGCTATAAATTTCCCTCTTAGGACTGCTTTCATTGTATCCCATAAGTTCCAGTATGTTGTACTGTCATTATCATTCAGGTGCAGAAACTCTCTAATTTCTTCTTTAATTTCATCTGTGATCCATTGGTTGTTCAGTAGGGTGCTATTTAATTTCCATGTGTTTAGCAAATTCTTGTGGTTTCTTTTGCCATTGATTTCCAATTTAATTGCACTATGGTCTGATAATATACATGGGATAATTTCAATTCCTTTGCATTTACTTAAGCAGGTTCTATGAGCTAGTATGTGGTCTATTTTGGAGAACGTCCCGTGTGCAGCTGAGAAGTATGTGTATTCTGATGTTGTGGGGTGGAACACTCTGTAGACATCTACTAAGTCCATTTGTTCCAAAGTTTGGTTCAGTTCTAATATTTCATTGTTGATTTTTCATCTAGTTGATCTGTCTTTTTGTGACAGTGGAGTATTGAGATCCCCCAATACAATTATATTAGTGGTTATTTGATTTTGCATGTCCATTAATATTTGTTTTATATAGCTGGGTGCACTGGTATTTGGCGCATATATATTTATGATTGTTATCTCTTCCTCTTGCATTGTTCCCTTCACAAGGATGTAGTGACCTTCTTTATCTCTCTGAATCATTCTTGGCTTGAAATTCACTTTGTCTGCAAAAAGAATAGCTACCCCTGCTTTTTTCTGGGTTCGCATGGAGTATTGTTTTCTATCCTTAGACTTTCAGTCTATGAATTTCTTTTTGAATTAAATGTGTTTCTTGTATACAGCATATTGTTGGATCTTGCTTCTTGATCCAATTTGCCAGTCTGTGCCTTTCCAGTTTATCTTTCTTTATGGCTGAGTAGTACTCCATTGTATAAAAATACCACATCTTTTTTATCCATTCCTCGGTTGATGGGCATTTGGGTTGCTTCCAAGATCTGGCTATTACAAATTGTGCTGCTATAAACGTGAGTGCACATATATCGCTGTGGTACGATGTTTTTAATTCTTCTGGGAAGATACCCAGAAGGGGAATAGCTGGGTCAAATGGGACCTCCAATTCTAGTTTTTTGAGGAATCTCCACACTGATTTCCACAGTGGCTGCACCAGTCTACATTCCCACCAACAGTGGAGAAGGGTTCCTTTTTCCCCACAGCCCCTCCAGCATTTGTTATTGGTCGATTTCTTGATAATAGCCATTCTTTCTGGGGTGAGATGGAATCTCAGTGTTGTTTTAATTTTCATCTCTCGAATGACTAGTGATGTTGCACATTTTTTTGTATATTTATTTGCCTTTTGTATTTCTTCATCTGAGAAATGTGTATTCACCTCAGATGCCCATTTTTGGATTGGGTCTTTAAATTTGGGAGGTCTGATTTTTTTGAGTTCTTTGTATGTTCTCGATAGTAATCCTTTGTCTGAGGAACAGCTGGCAAACATTTTTTCCCACGTTGTGGGTTGTCTCTTCACTCTGTTGGTGGTTTCTCTTGCTGTGCAAAAACTTTTTAATAAGATGAGATCTCAGTTGTTGATTCTTTGTGATAGTTCCTGTGCGGTTGAGGTTTTAGTCATAAAGTCTTTGCCTACACCAATGTCTTCAAGGGTTTTACCTATTTTACCTTCCAGCAAATTTAATGTTTCTGTTTTAATATTTAGATCTCTGATCCATTTTGAATTTAGTTTAGTGCATGGCGAAAGATATGGGTCTAATTTTAATCATCGGCATGTGCAGAGCCAGTTTTTCCAGCACCATTTATTAATGAGGCTGTCTTTCTTCCAGTGAATGTGTTTGGCACCTTTGTCAAATATAAGGTGGCTTAGTATGTCTGGAGTTGTTTCAGCATCTTCTAATCTGTTCCATTGATCTTTGGGTCTGTTTTTTCGCCAGTACCACACTGTTTTTATCACAGTAGCTTTATAGTATAATTTCAAGTCAGGGATTGTGATGCCCCCAGCCTTGCCTTTGTTGACCAGAATTGCCTTTGCTATTCTAGGTCTCTTCTGATTCCAAATGAGTTTTAGGATTGTTTTCTCTAATTCTGTGAGATATGCTGTTGGAATTTTGAGTGGAATTGCATTAAATCTGTATAACAATTTTGGAAGTATGGCCATTTTCACTATATTGGTTCTTCCTATCCAGGAGCAAGGGATATCTTTCCATTTTCTGATATCCTCTTCAATCTCCTTTTTCAGAGTACTGTAGTTTTCAGTGTAGAGGTCTTTTACATCCTTTGTGAGGTTGATTCCTAGGTATTTCATTTTTTTGGATGTTATTGTGAAAGGTATTGTTTCCCTAATTTCTCTTTCAGTAAGTTTGTTATTTGTGTACAGAAAGGCTATTGATTTTTGAGAATTGACTTTGTATCCAGCTACACTACTGAATTTGCTTATTAAACCGAGCAATTTTTTAGTGGAGTTTTTGGGGTTTAAAGTTTTTTTTAAAACAGTCTTAAACTTACATTTATCTAATAACCAAAATCTAAACAATTACTTTGGGCTCCTTTATATGAAAAACAAGGAATTTAATGCCTTTTCTCTCTGTTCTTCCCCCCCTTTCTTTGTGCATGAATTTCCTCAAAACCTGCAAACCTCATACTTCTTGCCTTAACATTTAAATCCCTTGAAGGTTTTTAATGTGCCCTTTTTCTTTTTTTTTTTTTTGTCTTTTTGAGACAGGATTTCACTATGCAGTTCAGACTGGCCTTGAACTCACTTTGTAGCCCAGGCTGGACTCGAACTCAAAGCAATCCTCCTGCCTCAGCCTCCCAAGTGCTAGGATTACAGGTGTGCATCACCACGCCTGGCTTTAATGAATCCTATTTTGCTGGCATTGTGATAATTTTTAGATTTCTGTTAGCAGCAACCTTTCTCCGCAGGTGGTTGATGCTTTTATTGTCTTATTTTTATCAGGCTCAGGATACCAGCCCTGTGCTGCCCATTGCCACAGCCCATGTTGGGCTGTTGGGAAGATGCTTGGGTTCCTTGGGGTCTTTGCTCGAGCAGCACCTATGGGATGGGGTCCTGGGCTGGAAGAGCTCGGCCCCACCACGCCAGTGGCCCTTGTCCATTACCTCAGTGGTAACAGAGCTGAGATTTTCTTCTATTACGTCTACAGTTACTCCTTCTGCTCCTGCCTTGCTTTCTCCTGCAGAGCCCCTGTGTGGTGCGGTTCAGCTCTGTGAGACCTGCCCATCCCGTCAGCGTTTCTGCTTCCAGCTTTTCCTGTGTGCCGGTCCTCTTTTCGTTCACAGTTAAGAACCCTTCTTCCCTTATGTCACTGTTTTGCATTTCTGTGTCTTGAAGTGCCATCTACTGCTCATTGAGGATTTTATACCGGTTGTGATGCCCCAGCCTCTCTCAGCCTGGTTTTGATTTACAGAAGCCGCATCCCTGGAGGCTCACGGACAACACAGTCCGTCTTAAAAATACATTTGTTTTCCATTGCATGAAGCAAAGCTGCTGGTGGTGGTGGGGGGGTTCCCCACGCCTGGCCCTGCTTTTTGGGAGTCGTGTCCCAGCCAAGCACCCTGTGTGGCCCACAGAGACCATGCCATCAGCCAGGAGGGCGTCTCCCCAGGTCTCCAAGTGTGTCTGGGGTGCTCCCTTGCCACAGCAGGGCAGAAGACCCGGCCTTTCCTCCAGGAGCACATCCAGGCAGGCTGGCTTCCGCTTGGCACAGAGCTGTGTCTTGGGATGGCTTCCTGCCTGGTGGCCCGTGGGATCCCCGTCTGGCCTCCTCTCCCACCTCTGCCCTCCTGGTGTCTTGCTGCCTCCTCAGCCTGTCCCTTCTCCCTGCCTTCGGCTCTGGCTCAGGTGGCCCCTCTCTCTGGCTGCCCCTTGCCTCCAGTGCAGATCCCCTGGCAACTCTGCGACTCAGGCAGAGGCCAGGACAGGGCGGGTGGAGGAGGGGTTGGGAGCTGGAGCCAGGGTTGCAGCAGGAGCCCACCTCCCTGTGGCCTCCCCCACTTGTCCAGCATGGACACCGAGGCCCCACCAAATGCCTGTCAGCGCGTTGCCCCAGCCTCTCATTGAACGACGCCCTTCCTCCATCCTCGCCCTAGTCAGGTGCCCCACACCAAGTGTCTTTCCCTGGCACCTCCATCCCCCCCTGCCTGTCCCCTGCCCTTCACTGCTTAGCATCCAGCGGCCCTTTGATACTCAGAGGCTGTCTCTCCACAGGGTTTTCTCCCTGTGAGGACATGGGATGCACACTCGGAACCATTGCTGTCCCTGTGCCCTGCCCCACTGGGCATAGGAAGGCACCGTGCTGGCACTGATGTTGCCAGTGACAGTTCAGGTCCAAGGCCTCAGCATCATGGACGTAAGGCAGGGAGGGGCTCTGCTCACAGTCCTGGACCCTGCAGGGGTGGCCATCCTCGGTCCTTGCCCCTGCATGCACTGCTCTGTCAGGGGACAGGAGGATGTGCCCGGCCACCCCCCTCCCCCATGCCCTTCAGCTCAGGATCCATGGCCAGGGCCCCTGCTCTGTGTGTCACACAGGCGTGAGGAGCTGCTGTCCTGCCCTGAGGCGACAGTCTGGGTTTCCTGCATCCCCAGGGCCCAGACCAGGGGGAGTTGGCTCATGGGGGGCAGGAGGCCACCAAGCCATGGGACAGGAAGTTGGGGCAGAGACCGAGAGACAGAGACAGAGACAGAGAGATGCGGAACAGAGAGACAGACAGATTGGTCTCTTGCCCTGGAGTCTCCCCGACCTCCTGGTCGGGCCCTGCCTCATGACCTTGTTCAACCTTAATTCCTTCCTTACAGGCCCTGGCTCCCAAGCCAGCCTCGCTGGGGTTGGGTTTCACATCTGGGCTTGGGGAGACCCAAGCCCCCCCAGTGTGAGAGTGGGTACTCGGAGTGGGAGCGGTGTCCCAGGCCTGCACTCAGGGTTGCCTGCCCTTCTCTCCGTTCCTCACTCCACCCAGCTGCCTCCTCCAGGAAGCTGCCCTGATTGCCTGTGGGTGGGGCTGGGGACCGGCCCAGCACAGGAGCAGATGTGGGATTGGCCTGTGCACGGCCCCGGGAAGCCCCAGGGACCAAGACTGCTGGCCTTGCTGTCCCTTGCAGTGGGTTCCTGGGGTCAGAGGGCATGGACTAAGGAAACTGGTGTCACCATGACTTGTGGGCTCTCGTTCCTCAGCTTCTGCGTCTTTGGAAGGAGCTCTGTAAGTGGCCGGCATTCAGTCCCCCTCATGCCCAGCCCGGGCCCACATGGGGTGAGGGGACAGCACCGCACAGAGGACAGTCACGGCAGCCTCCAGCACTGGGTGCTGTGAGTGGTAATGAGGACAAGTCTCGTTATGGGGACAGTGTGGGCTAACGGCTGTGTTCACGGCTCCAGTGTGGCATGAAGGATAGATGAGAAATATGAGGCAGAAAGCGAGACTGGGTCGGGGCCTCGTGGAGAACCGGGCTCAGGGTGGGGGACACAGGGACAGGGAGGGGTCACTTTGGCTACACCCAAAGCAGGAAATGTCCACGGAAGGTGAGGGGCTGGGGGCAGGTATAGTGTCCTGGACCTCGGCCAGCCCTGGGCTGCTGACCTTCCCACCTTGCGGCTGGAGAGGGTCCCTCAACCCTCATCCTGGTTCTCCCTGGGACATTGGGGTCAGCACAGGGTACAGGGCAAATAGGAGCTGATGTTGAATTCTTCCCTGGGTAGCCTGCTCAGACCCCCGGAAGCCACCAGGCACTTCCTGCTTCCTGGGAAGGGAAGGCTTCAGTGAGGGAGGGGCTACTGTAAATGTGGCCACTGCAGGGTGGACACTCTGACCCTGAACCTGTGAGCCTCACAGCTGTAGGACAGAGCTTTCCTTCAATGGGGAGCAGGGAAGGAGGGTGGGAGCAGCAGGCGTGGACGGGACGGCAGCCTCTGGGACCGTGGCCCGCCTGTCCTCGTCGCTGTGGTCTCCCTGTGCGGCCATCAGGCAGACTCTGCTCTGGTGCTCAGGGGGACGAGTGTCTCAGCCCATCACCTGGGGGACAGAGAGGAAGTTTGGGGGCTGTGGGTGTGGCCTCGTCCCTGGTGGATGGGGACCTGGTGAGTCTGGAGAAGTCACCTGGGGTGGGGTGGGGTCTTTGCAGTGACCCTTTTCCTGGAATGCAGGGTTTCCTAGCCTCGCCTGTTCTGCAGGAGCCCAGGGCTCAGGTCAGGCTCAACATTGGAAGTCGAAAGCATGCGTAGCTTGTTTTTATGTAACCCTTGTCACATGATTGTCACCTCAGTCCTTCAAGGTCCAGGTTATGGATCCATCTCAAGGATGGTGAAACTGAGGTGCAGAGAGATTCATCCCAGCCACCCAGACAGGAAGCAGTGGGGCTGGGGGACCCTGGGGACCTCCCTTCCCACACAGCTTGTGTGGCTCTCAGGGGCCCCAAGAGCCTGGATTGCTGGTGGTGAGTGTTGCCCTCACAGCTAAGGCAACACGAGGTGACATGGGCACGTTTGTTGTCTCTGAGTCAGAGCTGTTGGGGACCAGCACAGCGGGAGGCCAGAGGGACACCGAGGGCTGCGTGGGTCCCTGGAGGCTGGGGATCAGCGTGAGACAGGGGACTCGGCCCCTCACTGCAGTCAGTGCAGAGGCCCAGGCTGCTCTGGTGAAGGCCAGCTGGGGCTGGGACGGGGTGAGCAGGACACCAGCCAGAGGGGACTGGGGGACACTGGAGATGGTTAAAGAGGTCAGACGCTCAGAAATTTTTTTTTTTTAGTGAAACCAGGCATGTGCCTGGGAGGTAGAATCTGAGGCAAGGAGAGGGTCAAGCATGGACAGTGGGAGGAGCGACGGCAGGCAGAGCTGAGCGGATGGGTTTTGAGGCGGAGGGTGTGGGCAGGGAACGGAGCAGTGGTGGATTGGTAGTGGTGGACCGGGAGACACCTGGATGGAAAGCGGGATGGATGCTGAGCGGTGAGATGGAAGGACGGGTGGGAGAGCAGGACAGATGGATGCTGAATGGAGGCTGGGTGGGTACTGCGTGGTGGGACAGAAGGCTGGTGGAGGTGGAGTGGCTGGCAGAGGCCGGGCTGGAAAGCCGGGAGGATGCTCAGTGTTTGGGTGGAGGGGAGGGCAGGTGTTGAATGTTCGGATGGAAGAAGGAATGGATGTCGAGGGGTGGGTAGGTGGAAAGGAGGGAGGCTTCGCAGCGGCTCAGCGGTGCTCTGCGATCCCTCTGTTCTCAGTACCTCGCCTCCCTCTGGCCCCTGCCACCCAGCCCTCTGTCTCCTCAGACGTTCGGAGCACGCCCAGCCAGGGACTTTGCATTTGCTGCATTGCGTGGCTCCCCCATTTCAGGTCTCACCCCCAAACTTGTTCACGGTCTGCAGATGTCTCAGCCGCCTCATCTGACATGGAAGCCCATCTCTCTCCAGGACCTTGATGTGCTTAGTTTTTGCACTTATCTCATGATGTGTTTTGTGTCTTTATAATTTGTCTCTTATCTTCCTTAGCCCGCTAGGACGCATGCTGCATGTGACAAGGACTCTGCCCACCTCGTCCCCCAGTGCTTGTGACAATGCCTGCTGCCATGGGTGCTTGAGTGGATACGGATGGATTTGTGGGTGATGAGCATATGGTGGATGGAAGGAGGGCTTAGAAAGATGAAAGGATGGTTAGAAGAGAGACGGATGGATGGACAGGTGAGCGGATGGGCAGGCCATCCGTTAGGCATGCTTGTCTGGGCTGTTTGATAGATAGTAAAAGGAGTGGGGAGCAGTGGATAGGTGAGAGGGCTTCCTGGACAAGTGGCTGGGCGCTGAAATGGATGGGTGACCATTATCGAGGCAGAGGTGAGCATGCATACTGACTGATAGATGGGGAGTCAGTGGCCATGGATCTATAGCTGTAAAGCATTTTTTTTCTAAATTTAATCATTCACCATATCTTTTGAACATAGCGCATACAATAACAGTGACCTCCTTCAGGTCTGCTGCAAGTCCCCTCCCCAGGAGACGCCCACCCTGTGCTTACAGTCCTCCCGCCCACAGCCTTCCCCCACCTCTGACCCTCACAGTGTGTGGCCCTGTGCCCCACAGTGTTGTCACCGCCCTGTCCCATGTGCTGTACGGTAACTTGCTTGCCTGTGTATTGGTCCTGGCTGTCCCTGCTAGGTTCACTGATGTGCCCAGAACTGTGTGCAGCCTGGAACAGGTGCTCGGGAGGGGCAATGAGGACAGCAGGCCCGAGCCTGGCATGCACCAGCTCATGGGTCTGCAGAGGGGCCTGGTGAGGTGGCCGCTGCTACTGTCACAGAAGGGACATGAGACAAGACTGAGACACGGGGCTAAGACCTGTGCACACAGAGCCTGCGCCCAGGCATGTTGCCTCCATGCCCGCATTAGCTGTGACACCCTCCTGCTCCGGGGTCGGGGACTTGGTGCCAGGAGCTACCTGTGAAGCCGTGCTTTTCCCTGGGGGCTCTGTCCCTGGAGATGACTGTGCCGCAGTGGGGTGGGTGGGTCACTGGGGAAAGCTGACTGTGAGAAGAAATGATTTATAGGGTTTTCTACTTCCAGGAAAAATCTGTGCAACCAGAGTCAGCACCCTGACTACCACCCTTCCAGGACATTTGTCACCGGCAGGCAGGAAGCTGGTGGCCGAGCCAGCAGAGGAGACAGCGTGGGACCAGAGTGAGCACAGCCCAGTGAACCCCAAAGAAGGCAGAGAAGGAGGAAAGGGGCAGGGAAGTAGGGGAAAGCAATGGTAAGGTGCTGATTTAAAACCTAGTCACCAATCGTTAAAAGCGAGTGTTCCAGAGCCCTCAGTTCTAAGGCAGAGGTTGTTGGATAAAGGAGGAACCTCCAGGCTCCTTGCAAGGATTTCAAATACAGAGACAGAACGGGGAAAAGTGAAAGAACGGACAACGTCAAAGATGCAGCCTGGAGCCTGAATACAGCCTGGTGGCGATAGTGCCGCACACAGAGTGGGTCCCAGGCAGGGCTCCTGAAGTGGATCCAAGGGCGAGCACTGCCAGAGGCGAGTACCTCCCACAGGACCTCAGTACCACGAAGGAAGCAGGGACGGAATCCCAAGGGGAAACAGGAGTGCACAATTATAAGTGGAGATCTCAACACTTGTTGCTCAAAAACTGGTACAAGTAGACAGGAGATCGGCAAGGCCAGAGAAGCCTTGGGTGGCACCATCGACTGACCGGGCTTAACAGATGTTTAGAGACACCTTGCCTGGTGGCTGCATGATCCTCGTCACCCACAAGCAGAATTTGGCCAAGACAGGGGCTGGTGATATAACTCAGCGGCATAAGCACTTGCCTGGCGAGCGCAAGGTCCTGAGTTCGATTCCCGGCACCCATATTAAAAAAAAAAAAAAAAAAAAAAAGAATTTGGCCAAGACAGACCCCATTCTGAGTCATAAAATAAGACTTAATAATTTAAAAGGACTTAAGTCATTTCGTGTGTATTCTCTGACCACAGTGGAATTAAATTAGACATCAATATCAGCCACAGAAGGATGTCTGGAAAAGCCCCAAATATTTGGTAAATGACTAAAAATCCACAAGACCCTGGAGTCAAAGAAGAAATAAAAGGAAAGTTGGAGTGCGTTTTGAGCTGAATGATTATCAAAGGTATGGCTGCAACGTGGGAGGTGCGCAGCGGGAATTCTACAGCATTAAAGAGCTTGGGCTGGAAAAGAAGAGGGGGTCGATTAGCAGACCCAGCCTCCATCAGGAAGCCGGGCCAGAGACGAGCGAACCGAGCACAGTGTGATCAGAAGAAAGAGAAGAGTAAAGATAAAGGCAGCAATCGGTGAGACAGAAAACAGGATACCAACGGAGAAAAATTAACGAAACCAGCAGGAGATTCTCCGGAAGCTCAGTAAAACCGCTAAGGCTCTCACTACAGCGAGGAAGAGAAAAGAAAGATGTGAAGGCCCAGTATCGGGAGACAGGGTTTAGATACTTGTGTGAGAGTAAAGGAATATCATGAAAGAGTTTAGGCCAGAAGTTTGACAACTCAGGGGAAGGGACAAGTTTCTCGGAAGACAGGAATTGCCAAAGCTCCATCTGGAGGAAGGGAGCCGCCCGTGGCCGTGCACGCAGTGCAAATGTGAACCTGAAGCCAGAAACCTTCCGCAAAGCAACTTCAGGTCCTGGGACTTCACGGTGACTTCTACCAGACATCCTGGGGAGGAAGAGCTCCTGATCCCGTGCCCGCTCTTCCAGAAAACAGGCGGGCAGCGCTTCCCAGCTGCCCCATCATGGGCATCCCGCGGTTCCAGGGCATGGTCCACTCTCGAGCTGTTTGCGGCCTGCTGGGGAGTCGGGACCTCAACACGATGGCCAGCAGCCCTGCCAATGCCATGCTCTTGCTGAGTTGTAGGGTCCGGGACACCCCTCCATGAGCATGCTGGGCCTGGGGGTGGGGGCACATGGCCTTGCTGACTTCTCACAACCAGCCCGCGGGGTTGTCCATCGTTCTCCTGACTTTTAAAGAAGCGCCCGCGGTCCAGAGATGTGGGGTGACGACACTGAGACAAGCTGGAAGCCTGGCGCGGCGGAGTCCCAGCCTGGCCTGGAATTTATGCAGGAGGAGGAGGAGGCGGGCACAGGGCTGCGCGGAAGTCAGGAGGGCAGAGGGCAGTCGGGCAATTGGAGAAACTAGGGGTTTGTGGGCGTGGGGTCCAGAACAGAGGAGCTGCTAAAGACTCAGGCCCAGGAGAGGAGAGAAGGCCCAGGAGCAGGAGAGGGGGACAGAAGCAGCGCCGGATGGAAAGAGCAGTCGGGCAGTCTCAGGAAGGTACCAGGCCCAGCAGGGGTGTCTGTCTGTCTCTCATCCATCTGTCTGTCATCCATCCATCCGTCTATCTATCTATCCATCCGTTATCTATCTATCTTCTATCTCTCTGTCTTTTTTGTTTTTGTCATTTCCGGTGTAGTAAAGCACGTTGTAGAACAAGACTATTATTTGAACCTCAGGTGTGCTGCCCAGAAGAACACTTTTCTTTTTTTCAGGTCAGAAGTAAGTGCTTTGTGCAATTACATGCAAAAGTATTTACTTCACGAAGCCTCATCCTGGTAAACATCATGCATAACCTGAGAAAAGAACATATTCAGCAACAACCAAGCAGAACTAGTAAACGTAAAAAAGTAAACAACTTGTGAGTAACTATGTTTGACTGGTTACCGCAACCAGTTTCCATGCAGCTAAGAAAACAGAATACCTTGTGCTGCCCATGTCAGTAACGCACATGCTTCTCGGCTAGCTCACTATGCTTATTTCTGTGGGAGAGAATAAGAAATATCTCATTGAGATCAATGCGCAATTGCCACATAAGACAATTTTATCTGTCATTTTGATGACATTTTACCTTTTCATGATAAACATACTTGAAAAGTATCTATGTATCCAGTGCTGGGATTGCATTGAGTTTCCGGGGCTGGCCTGGAATGTGGGATCCTCTTGTCTCAGCCTCCTGAGGAGCTGGGATAACTGATTTGCCACCACTCCTGCTTGGGGCAGCTCTTGAAGCTGCCAGGTGACTCCAGGGCAGCCGTGGGGGAGGGCGGAGAGCGGAGCCCAGGAGCGCAGCCCAGAGGCAGGGAGGGGTGGCCCTGCCCACTCAGCTGCAACTCAGTCACCCCCTCCCCCGACCACCAAGTCAGCAGGACTGGGGACCAGGAGGCAGGCACAGGCCTGGGGAGGAGCTGGGGCCTCAGCCTCCATAGCCCCAGCCTCGCGCGGTCCCACTGCCTCCAAGGCCCTGTTAAAAACCATCCCGTTTTTGTCAAACGCAAACTGGCAGCTGGCTTGGGAGCCCCAACACAGCCCGGCCTGCACCCCGCGCCCGCGCCGGTCACTGGCGTCCCAGGTCAGCCCCTTCGTCCTCAGCCTGTCCGTCTCTTCCTGCACATCCCTGGGTCTCGCGATCGCCCCGCAAGCTTCCGTGTGGTGGGACTCGGGCGTTGTTCTTGACTGGGCGAGGCTGGAGCTTTGTCTAAAGCCTCCCTCCTCCCTTTGAGACGGGCACAGCGCCATCTGGGCTCCACCAGGGTCTGCGTCATGTCGGGACCAGGGCTGTGCCGCTGCCTGCCTGGGTCCGATTCTGCACCTGACTTTGGCAGCCGCATGGCCAAGAATGGGTTAATGAGCCTCTCTGTGCCTCTGTTTCTCTGTGAAGTGTGTAAGGCGGTGACTGTATTTCCAGCCCTGTTCTAGTGGGGCGGAGGTGGTTAACACCAGGGTCGCCTGGCCCGGGCGTCAGCCCCTTCTGTGTGGTTCCTGTGCGCCTCACGTTGTCTTTTCCTCACTCGAGTATTTTCTTTCTTTTTTTTTTTTTTGTGGGTACCGGGGGGTCGACCTCAGGACCTCGAGCGCCAGCAGGCGCCTGTGCCACTGAGCGATATCACCGGCCCTTTTTTCGTATGTGGGTTCCGGGAGTCGAACTCGGGCCCTCGCGCTTGCCAGGCAGGCGCTTAAGCCGCTGAGCCATCTCACCAGCCCCACTCGAGTATTTTCTACGTAGGTGAATCAGCCAGCTTCGTTAATGGAACAGAACCAGACGTGTGTATGTAAGTATCCTATACAGTACCTACAAAAGATTAATATGTACCCATATGTGCATATTAAAAGAGTCATTTCAAGGAATCAGGTCATGCAATTTTTGGGCTGGAAAAGTCTGAGACAAGCCGGAAGTAGTGGTGCAGACCTGTAATCTCAGCACTCTGGGAGGCTGAGGCAGGAGGACTGCAAGTTCAAGCCCAGCCTGGGCAAATTAGCGACTTAGCATGATCCTGTCTCCAACTAAAGACATTTTTTAATAAGGCTGGGGATGTAGTTCAGTGCAAAGGCCCTGGGTTCATTCTCAAGTACCCCAATTCTGAGACAGTGGGGCAGCACAGAGTCGGGGATTGATTCAGGCTGGGGTGGGTGCGGCAGCCTGTGCACGATTCCTTTTCCTCTGCAAGCTTTATGCTCTGGGGCCTGCAGCAGGTTGGGCAAAGCCCAACATGTCACCCCCACAGGAGCCAAGTAGCCAAGATCCCCTCAGCCAAGCCCCACAGAAAGCCCCCAGCACTTCACTGTTCACATTTTATTTACTCCAAAAATCCCACCCCTGCCAACCCCCTCTCAGGGGACCCCAAATCCTCCCACACTCCTGGGTGTTGGGAAGCCCCTTACTGGGGCCACCAGTCCTGTCCCAGACTCCACTCTGTCTTCACTCTGGGGACCACTCAGGTGACATGGGAAACACTGGACAGGTTGCAGTGGCAGGTGTCATTAGCCTGGAGGCCTGGGTGTCGAATTCCCTCTGCTCGGCAGTGTGTGGGCCAGGCTGCAGATATCTTCCCTTTCTCTTCCCACTGCTGACTGCCAGCTCTGTCCTTGGTGAGGACCCCTGCTTCCTGGCCCCCTCTCTGCCTGGCTTGGAAACAGGGCACCTCAGGGCACCTGCTTCCAGGTCTTTTCCCAGTACCAGGGCCTTGGGTCTCCCGGAGGCCGGTGCCTGCCCAGTGCTGGGAGTGGCTCAGGCGCTTGCCTTCTCTTCCTGCAGCTTCTGCACCCACCGCACCTTCACAGCTGGCTGGGAGCTCACAGGCCCTGTGTCGGGGACTCTGCCCACCTCCCGGCAAAGCTCCTTCATCTTCCCGTCTCTTTCTTCACTGAGTTCTTCAGACCTGGAAGCGGCCCACCGAGTGGGCACGGAGCGTGGTTCCAAGGTGCAGCCGCCTGGAGTGCTGGTCTCCACAGATCCCGCCCGTCTTGCTCTGATTCATTCTTTCTCCTTGGTGGCTATTGCACCTGAAGTCTCGGAGAGCACTATTATTATTTTTCAAGCCACCATCACGGAAAGCTCTACGAGTGTCCCCCGTCCTCTGCTCCAGAAGGCCTCACTTCTGCGGCAGCATGGTGGCCCTGCCTGGCCTCTGGGCTCGTAAGGAATCACAGTGGCACGGGTTCCCGCACACCTCAGAAGCCACCCTTCCTGGCTTCCAGGGACAGGCACAGCAGCCCCTCATAAGGGGTGACTCATGCTTGTCGCGGGGACCAAGCTGTTGTCCCATGAGTCACTCCATCAAATGCACAATGCTTGTCAGTTTTCTCACCAGCTTCTATTTTTAAAGTCCTGTCCTTTCATTTCTGCAGTCTTTTAGGGCTTCTTGGGACTGGAACTTTCAACTCTTCCGTGGATTTGACACTTGTTAAAAATGATGAATTAGAAATGCTTATTAGACTCAAAGTGAAAGCCGACAGACCGCTGAGAGCGCAGGTTGGGTGGCGGAGGTCTGCTTGTCCCCATGCAGCCCCAAGGTCTGCCAGGGCTGGTGGCATGGTGGGAACGGGGTTGGGATGCTCGGATGAATCCCCTGCCACCCACGCAGGCTGAACGCTGGGGATGGGGGTGGTGGCGCATCTTCATTCTCCGCAGAGATCCAATTGCGGCAGACTCGCTCTGCCTGACTCCTGCCGGCGCGAGGGCGTCTTCCGGGAAGAAAGGTTCCCTGCAGCCGGGAGCAGCCTCATCCTCTGCCCGAGCTCCCGGGCCGTGGCGGCAGTGGTGGCGATGACACGCGCGGCCCCTGGTGGGGTGAGGTGGTCTCTACTGCCCAGCTCTCCTGCAGCCCGGGGCCCACACAGAGCCTCAGGAGCCCCTGGAGGATGGGCAGCTGAGTAGGTGGCTCTGCTCTGGCACCCAGCAAGCTGGGGTGCAGATGCCAACAGCGCATGTGCTGTGGCCCATCCACAAAGCCCAGGTGCCGCGAGCCTGAAGCTATGCCCGTGCCTGGCTGCCGCTGTGCCAGACCTGGCTCGGCAGCCCCCAAGTGCTGGGATGCTGGTTTTGGGGGCTCCCATAGTGGGTGTGGGGCTCTGTAGCTCACGGATCCTGTGGTAGCCGCGTGGCCTCGACGTCATTCTCACGGCGTCTTGCGGTTTACTGGGGCACTCTTGGGACCGGGGCAGCCAGGATGTGTGGCAGCATAGGGCATGGAACTGAGGGGAAGGGGGTCTCCGCTGGGGTTGGGCACAGCCTGGTTCACTGAGCTCTGGAGGAGGAAGGCACCACCCAGGGCCATCGTGTGGCAGGGCCCGGCCATTCGGCCTGGTGCAGGTCAGTCCTCGTGAGGCCGGCTCTGGGGTGGCGGGGGTGGGGACCGGCCCAGGGCAGCAGTCCGTTTTGGTTAAAGGCAACTAATTCTCCAGAGGCTGGAGTGGCGGTGCGTTATCATCCAGCAACACAGGAGCCGGGGATGAGCCCAGTATCTCCCCCCGAAGCTCTGAGTTAAAAACATTGTTATGAGACAGGATTGCTAAGTTACCCAGACTAGCCTAGAACTCACAATCCTCCTACCTCAGCCTCCCAGAATGCTGGAAATACAAGAGTGCACCAGTGTGTCTGTCAGTCTGGGTTCAAAATTTAAAAGTACACTTTTCACGATAAAAATGCATGGCTGTGGTCTGTTTGTCCCCCAGTCCTTATAGTGAAACCCTCACCCCAAGGGGACAATAATAGGAGGGGCCTTTGGGAGGTGCAGAGGTCATGGGGTACAACTCTCAGGTGCGATCAGAGCTGCCACTCGGCCACCGTGTAGGGACACAGTGAGAAAGGGGCAGGACCTTGCAGAGGCGGAACCAACCTGCCAGTCCCTGGGTCCTGGGCTCCCTGCCTCTGGAACTTCAGGGTGTAAATGTCATTCATGAGCTGCCATGTCTGTGGGGCTGACGGGTTAGACGTGCACCATGGAAAATCAGAATGACCTGGAAAATCATGGGAAAGAAAGGAGGAAGGGGGCCGGTGAGATGGCTCAGCGGCTTAAGCGCCTGCCCGGCAAGCGCGAGGGCCCGAGTTCGACTCCCAGAACCCACATACGAAAAAGGGGCCGGTGATATCGCTCAGCGGCACGGGCGCCTGCTGGCGCGCGAGGTCCTGAGGTCGACCCCCGGTACCCACAAAAAAAAAAAAAAAGAGAAAGGAGGAAGGAAGGGATGGAGGGAGGAAGGGGGAAGGAAGGGAGGGATGGAAGTGAAACGATGCGTCCTTTCTCCACTTGGGAAAATCTTGCCTTTGGGGATTTTAGCACCAGCCCTGTGTTCCTTCCCCACGTCCTATTCTCACCCATAGCTGCTGAGGTCATTCTGCACCTGGCACAGCTGAGGGTCTAAGGAGATGACAAGGTAGAGCTCGACAAACGCTGGCTGTCAGATGCCATGTGTGACAGATTCTGTCTGTCCCTGGAGACTTCCTTCTCCCAATGCAGAAACTGCCCTTGGACACGTGTCCTTAGACGTCAGTTATTGCCTCAGGCACTGGGGCATCACAGCTCAAGGACTCGGATGATGAAAACAGATAACGTGCAGCTCCATGTAACTCTCGTTTATTTTAAAGGGAAGAGAAAGATGACATCTCATTCAGGAATTGCTCCTGAGTGCTGGCTGGGGCTGCCAGTGGTCGGCGTCTGGGAGAATCAGGTACGAGGTGCGGTCACAGAAATGTGTTGAACAGGAGACGGATCTACTTGGAGGCACAAGGCCCAGCGGGCGACAGAGGCAGCCTGGGACCTGCACAGCAAGACGATTTCGGAGATGTGCTGGCACTGGTCACTGGATGTGGCCTTTTGATCCCCCTGGAGATTCGGTGAATATGAGCTGCAAGGCTGCTGTGGCCCAACATGAGCTCTGCTTGCAGTAAATTTGTTTTTATGGTAGAAGAGGATAGAACAATTGTTATGGTTTCTACCTAGATGTCCCCCAAGAGCCTCCTGTACTCACAGGTGGGGCTCTTGGAAGATGATTGAATTATCTATAGCTGACTTCCTGTTAGGAAGCGGGGCCTGGTGGGAAAAGGCTGTCACCGTGGCCTGGAAGGGTTAATCCCCCTCCCAGCTCCTCCCTTCTCTCCACTTCTGGTCCCCCATGCCATGAGCAGCTCTCCTCTGCCAGGCCCCTGTGTCTTGGAGCCAGCAGACCATGGACTGAAACCTCTACAACCATGAGCTGAAGTCAACCTCTCCTTTTAGTGTCAGGTGTTGTGTCCTGGTGATGAGGAAAGTGACTAAGACAATGATAAGAAGTGCAGCGTGGTCGACACACACACAGTAACACAGCCGCTCAGCACTCAAGGGCCAGGTACGGTTCGCAGTTGTGCGTGGATGCGACTACTTGACTGGCAGTGCCACAGTGAGACCCCACCGACATGGTGCTCCATGAGGGGAGCACAGCTGGGAGGTCGGGGCGGCTGAGCGCCTCAGTGCCGTTGTGATCTTATGGGACGGCAGTGGCAGTGGCACCGTCATGGCTGGAGAAGTTGGTATGACATTGAACCATGTGCATTTCTGACCCAAAAGAACAGTTTGGTAGAGTTTCACCAAAGCACAAGCTGTGCCTCAGTCCCTCAGAGTGGGGGGCTCAGTGGCATCAGGGGTTCTGAGAGGGTGAGAAAAACAGAACCCGCCCCCCTGTTTATCCGGGAGCGACCTTCAGGAACTCAGGGACGAGAAAGCAGCCTGCCCTGGGGACCAAGGATCCTTTCCTGACTTCTGGCTGGATGACTCCTGTTTCTCCCGCTCAGCAGCACCGAGCTCATGCAGGCAGAGGCTGCTGCGCCCTTCACCAGAACCTGCGCAGCCTGGGCTTCTCGGAGAGGAGTTTAAGTTACTGCAGCAGTGCGGGAAGTTGACCACACCTTCCTTCCCCTCCCCTTTCTCCTCCTCCCCTCCCTCTCCTTCCCTCCTCCTCCCCTTCCTCCTCCTCCTCCCTCTCCCCTCCTCTTCCTCTCCCCCCTCCTCCCCTCCTCCCCCTCCTCATCCTCCCTTCCTCCCCCTCCTTCCCCCTCCCCTCCTTCACTCCTCCTTCATCTTTTTTTTGGTACTGGGATTAAACCCAGGGCCTTTGCACTGAGCTTTACATCTCTAGCTCTTTTTTTTTTTATGTGGGTACCAGGAATCGAACTCAGGCCCTCGCGCTTGCCAGGCAGGCACTTATGCCGCTGAGCTATCTCACCGGCCCTCTAGCTCTTTTAAAATTTTTTGATATAGGATCTTACTAATTCACTGAGCTGCCCAGATGAGCCTGAATTTGTGCTCCTCCTGACTCAGCCTCCCAGAGTTCTGGAATAACAGGTGCATACCACCTCGCTGGCTTCTTCGTCGTCTCTGTGGGCTGCACTGCTGTCCCCCAGGAGGAGCTGTGCCCACACTGCCTTGGGCGTGGGCCCCTCCCCAGAAGCCCCCAGCCATGTCTTTGGCCGTTCTTCTTCCCTTGGTTCTCTTTTCACTGCTTTTGCCTTCTTCTGCATCAGTTCTCTGTTTTGCTGCCTCCAGTACACATTTCCGTCCAGGGTCTGCTTCCTTTCCCTATGGGTCCTTCTGATCCTGCTGTCTCCACTGTCTTTGTCCCCACCAGCTCCCACTCACTACCTGGGAGTTACCAATGCTCTTTGGTTCAGGCTGGGTCATTTCTGGAGGGGGCCTCTCCCTTAATCCAATGCTTTGACTTGCCCTGTAGGGTTTGTCAAAGGCTCCGTGTGGGGCCTCCCTCTCTCTCTCCTTCCCAGTTTTACCCACATTTGGGGTCCCATGGTTACTGTCCAAGCAGGGCTGGTGTCTCACAAAGTCGGAGAATGAAATCGTGGGCAAAGGACGCGGTTCTGAGGATTGTTCATTGGAAGCATATGAAGAAAGAAAGCTCCTGGTGGGGCGGCACCCTGAAAAGGTCATGAGAGTGGGCTTCTTGTCCAGGGCCCTTTATGTCCAGGTCGGCAGGTCGGGGTGGCTCTGTTTGGGTGTGGACGGTCCGTGCTCCTGCAGGACCTCCAGAGAAACAGCACGGGGCCCGCACTGACCACACTCTTGCTGCGTAGTTAGGGGAACGAAGCACAGGGAGCAGCGGCCAGCAGCAGCGGTCACTTCCCCGTGTTGTCCCTGCATCCTGAGCTCCTGATCTCTGTGGCTGAGTTGACCTGTGTGTGCAGGGCTGCCCACCTGATGCCATCTTAGCCCTGTCTCTTGTCAGCTGCTGACTTCTGACTTCCATGCTAACTGGCTAAACGCCCTCTGACCCTAGGGCATGGCACCTGGGCACCTGTCTGACACTCCCCAGACTGTGCTGGGGGCAGCTCAGCAGGGACAGCACCCACGAGATGTATGTCGGCTCTGGCTCTGTCCAGGTGCCATTTTCTAGCCTGGGGGTGGATAGTGGCACTTCGTCCTCGCCATTCCCAGGGCCCCACTGTGGCTCTCTCCTCCCTCCTCCTCCTGGGACCTGTGGAGCTCTACACTTGCACTGGGGCAGCCCGGGCTCTGGAGTGGAGACCGGGAGGAGACGAATACTCTTCCCACTTACCTGCAGCTGCCACTCCTTGCTGGGGAGGCCCTAGCATGGTTTCCTACCCACTCAGCTCCTCCACAGGCAAGGGTGCCCACCTAGCCCGGTTCCAGGGTAGCCGTGGGCTGCGCTGTTCTAAGTCCCCAGTTGGGGACATTGGGTCAGGACCCATTTTACACAGGGCCCCAGGGTTGTTCCCATTTCCCCACATGGGGGCTGCGTGCCTCTCCTTGACAGTTAGTGTTGGGGTGGAGGCCACTTGGCGTTTTCTCTGCACCCCTGTGGGTAAAGTCCAGTGTGGGCACAGGGGAGACGCTCAGCTCAGGGGCAGCTAGGCTTGGGTGAGTGCTGAGCTCTGGCGTCAGGGGCAGCAGGGGGACTGTTAACCAGACCAGCCATGTCTCTCACCCCCCGTGGCGAGGTGAGCACAGCACGTCTGACTCCGCCCTCCCGTTAAAGACGTTGCCTCCTGCTCACAAGACAGTTCCTTCAGCAAAGCGGAGCCTGCAACCCCCAGCCTCAGCCTCCCTGTCTGGGACAGTGCTGGTGACACCATTGCAGTGCACAGGGTGGATGGTGAGTCCTGACATGGGCTGGGAAAGCTTGGCCTGCAGGGCTGGGTGTATTGTCCCCTTCTCTGCTGGTGGCCCCTCTGGGTCAGGCTCCTCCTCCCTTCTGTTTAGTTGTTCAGTTTGCAAACTGCCCACCTCTGTTCCCTGCACAGTACCCACTATACAGCTCCTCCTCCATCGGGCCTGGGATTGACACTGTTCACCTCCTCCTGGGAGCCTGCCCTGATCTCCACACCCCACATGTCCTCTGCCCCTCAGGGCGACGCTGCTCTGTGCAGCCTGCCACCACTGGCCTGGTGCCCCCAAACCACAAGTCCCCAGAGCAGAGGCCAAATCCCTCTTAGTCACAGTGGCATCCTGGGCAGCTGGCACCACATCTGCATGGGTGACAATGATGAAAGCATTTCAAACACATTTATTGTGCTAAAATGCACACCAGGCACCCACTTGCCTATTTCCAGGGCACTTTCCCAGGGCAGTAAGCACATTTGCGCTGTTGTGTGGCCACCACCACCATCCATCTCCAGAACCTTCCCTGTTCCCCAGCAGAAACTCTGTCCCTCTCCAGCACCAACTCTCGTCCGCAGCAGTCACCATTCTACTTCCTGTCCCCATGACTCTCCTCCGGAAGCAGAGCCATGCAATGTCGTCCTTCGGGTCTGGAGTGTTCTTCTAGTGCATTGTCCTGAGCCAGGGCATCCTCTGTAAGGTGCATCTGGGAGGATGCATTTGAGTGGGTGTCTGTGCCCCCGAGGTAGCCCCACCCCTTGTCATCCTGCAGCTCCTACCCCACCCTCAGCCCACAAACCTCCTTCCTCCTGCCCTGTTTACCCTCTGGCTCTGAGAGACTGTAGCAGAAAATGCTCCCCCCAGCTACTATACTTCGGTTTGTTAGTTGCCCAAGTAATAGTTCCTGCTCCCCACCAGTTACTCCTGTCTCTTAGAAATGGCTAGCTGGTCACTACGATGCACATTATATAAACCAGTCCCCAGTTGACAAGCCATTCTGCCTCTGTACTTCCTGCTTCCTTATCCCATAGAAGCCCTAGACCACCAGAGATCAGGACCTGATATTCTGGGAATGATCCTGATCAGTGTCTGTCAACATAAAATAAATCTGCCTCCAAATCTTGGGTGTCGTTTCGGTGTTTCTGCTCACTGTTGCATCTGGTGCGTTGGCCGGGAAGACCGACCGTGCTGACCTCTTTGGTCACCAGTCATGGCCTTCAGGGATGGAGCAAGGACCTTTCCAGGTCCTGATAGGAAGGCATGCCCTCAGGATTTCTCGAGCCCCTTCAGAGGTCTAGAGGAGAATTTCTGGCTCCCCTTTCAAGCAGCTTACATTGGACCCCAAAGGAAGGAGGATGCAATCTGTCTGTCTGTCTGCCTGCCTGCCTGATTCCGGTAAGACCCCCGGGGGCACCCCAGTTAGTCTGTCTGTCAGTCCTGCTCAGTTCGAGTTGAAGAAGAGCTTGATCAATTCTTGTTAGTTAAGGCCACCCTCAAGGGAAAGGGGGTTGGAATGTTTAACCTCTGGGTGCCTGCTGAGTGAATGTCTGAGTAAAATGGACAGCATAAACAATAGGCTGCTCCATCTGTGCACCAAGACTGGAAAGCACTGGTCGCGGTGGCTGATGGGCCCTCACCTGCGGTTCCGTGGCAATTGACATATGGCATAATGAAGGCCTCACACCCTTCTTAGCTAAGTTGCCCCTACCTCCCCATAAGGGGTGTGGCCAGGTGGGCATCTGAATGGTTTCTCTCTGAGGGGCACCCACCCTTTGTTATGCCATCATTCAAGGGTACACAGCATACACCGTAAGGAGATAAAATGGGAACTAATTAATTAAAACCCACAGTCCCTGACTGCAGGAAAAGGGGCTTTTACAGATTTAAAAATGAAACCAAACCACTCCCTGCATCTCAAAGAAAAAAATGAAAAAGAGGCCCATTCTTCCTGAGAATTCTACCTTGGCACGCTCATCAGCTGCTGCAGTTGCTGCCAACACCTATAGCTTCACTCCCCACTCCTGACTCATCTACTTACAGCCAATTGAACCAGTTCCAATTCATTGCCTGCATTCGGCCACAGAGCCCCCCCCCGAGACACACCTATCCTGGTCAGATGGCATCATCTAACTCCCACCTGAGATGACTGTCAGCAGTTCCTTCTGAGTTCCATATTTTTTTTATGTGGGTACTGGGAGTCGATCTCAGGACCTCACGCTTGCCAGCAGGTGCTTGTGCCACTGAGTGATATCACCGGCCCTTTTTTTCCTTTATGTGGGTTCTGAGAGTTGAACTCAGGACCTCACGCTTGCCAGGCAGGCACTTGCATCACTGAGCCATCTCACTATCCCTGAGTTCCATATTTTTACTGAGGAAAATTGGACTGTCAGCCTTGACAAATGAGTTGCACCCTGTTGGGCCTGAATAGATAGGACAGACTGAGCTCTATCAAATTGGGGCCCTAAGAGCCCTCAGTCATTTCACAATTCGGGGGCAAACCTGTGACTTTCCTGGTAGACAATGGGTCAGAACTCTTTGCCTTCAAAAGTTCCCTCTGTCAAAAAGTTACCATCACTGGGGCAACTGGGACTTTTGCCTCTCACCTCTTCTGCCAGGCACAAACTTACAGCCTGGGACACCTCCTTCATACCAACCCAGTCAGCCTCACTCTTGTTTAACCCTGCACATTCAATTTTGACTGTTCCCCGAGAGGAAAATGATGCCTGCATCAGCCTGAAACAGATAAGTGCAGTCCTGAAGTTCTGAAAACACTTCTCTCAGAGGTATAGACTAAAGACTCGCCTCTGGGCCTAGCCTTTGTTTGCAAGTTGCTCCCATAAGCCTCTTCAACTGGGAAAATCCAGAGATAAAAGGCCAGCTCATTTAGACTCAATTGCCACAAGGGGTTAAGAACTCTCCCACCTTGGCTCTGCACCTGTGTCCTGCATGACAAGAAAGCCATCCTAGTCATCAAAACAAACTCACAAGACCGTCTGAGAGGGTCTCAGATTCAGTCCAAACCAGAAAAGCTTTATCCTATTCTGCCTGAGGACCCGGAGTCCGACCTGCCTCCTCCTTACATTCATCAACCCCAGGCTGCTCAGTCAGCCATGATGCCACCACCGCCAGCTCTGTCTCCTCACCACAGCCTCCTGCTCTCCCAGACTAATTCACTTGGACTCAATTGCCATAAGGGGTTAAGAACTTTTCCACCTTGGCTCCGCACCTGTGTACCCATCTGCCAACATGGGATGACTGTCAGCAACTCCTTCTGATGCTGTTTAGTACTGAAGAACACTGCCATGTTTTAGATGGGGCCCAAGCCTGGTTAAAGTCAAACATCTCTGCCACTGTGGTTGATCCTGATGCTTCGGTGAACACAGTCCTCCCCCAAGTACATCCAGACTGGGACTGTAATGTGAGAGAGGGCCATGAAGCCTTAGATCAGTGCTGCACTGCTCTCCTGGAAGACCTCAAAGAGGGAGGCAAGAAGCCAATAAACATGTCTAGAATTACTGAAGTTACCCACTGGAGCCCCCACTGAAAAGAAATTCTGCCAAAGCAGATCCCATGAGCTTGATGGACACTTTATCAAACATGAATTACTGTACATGCCTGAGTGCCCTATACTTCTCCTGGGACGTGACCAGCCTCCCTCATACTCACATCCACTGTCCCAGACTTGATATTGACTCTGACTGTACCCTGGGAGGAAGAATAGCACCTACAACAGCCTGAAATGCCTGATAATGATAACTCTAAAATTCTGAGAGACCTGTTGCCAGAAGTATGGACAAAGGGCTCACCCCTGAGGCTTGCTATCAATCATGCCCCTTTGGTGATCGAGCTCTGTTCCAAGGCAACACCCATCTGCATCAAACAGTACACCTCTCCTGCCCATAAACCAGTTCAAGATCTCCAAGCTGCCAGTGCCGCTGTGATTGCCCTCTGTATACATTGCCTCAGACTTCTGCCACCCACAGCCTGCTGGTGCACCTGCCTGGACCTAAGAATGCCTTCCTCTGCCTTCGATTGGCTCCTGTTAGCCAGCCCCTCTTCACAATTGACCCGGACTCAACCTCCCAGAGGTTAAAAAACTTGTTCCCTCGTTAAAAAAATACTTCTGGTTAATGACACTTCTAAGTTGCCTGCTGGAAAGTCACAAAAGCTCTGCTACAATACCTGGCAGAAACTGGTTATGAAAAAACTCCACAAATTTCTTAGAGCTGTTGGATTCTATAAAATCTGGGTCCTTGAGTTCACAAAAACAATGATGCTTACTCAGACTCTCAGCCCCTGGGAGCGCCCAGTGGCCTACCTGTGCAAATACTTGGCTTCGGTCACTAAGGGCTGCTTCACCTGAGACCGAGACCTAACTGTCCAGGTGCCACGTGCTGTACTGGGATGAACTGTTCTAAAAAAATGGACCCCTTTAAGATGCTGAGTATGCCTTATTTATGGATGGAAGTAGCTCTGTTAGGAATGAAGTCCAACAGGCTAGAAATGCTGTGGTCACCTTGGACAAAGTTATTTTGGCCAAAACTCTCCCACAGGGCTGGTGATATAGCTCAGCGGCATAAGCACCTGCCTGGCAAGCGCGAGGTCCTGAGTTCGACTCCCGGTACCCAAGTATGAAAAAACAAAACAAAACAAAACTCTCCTGCTGGGATGTCTGCTGCTGTTTGAAAACCTGCCACCAATGACATAAAATAATCTGGTCCAGAGGCCTAAGCCCCCTCTGGGGATCCGATTGACTGAAACATCAATCCCAGCCACCAGAACTGCCCTCACCATTTGTTCTACAAGCTCGAGCTGCTGTGCTGGCGCCTGTAGCCCTGTAGCCAGCTCAGGCTTCAACATCTGTGTCACCAGCCCCAACCTCCCATTCCCTACCTGTACTAAAAGGACAATAAAAATTTGTAGGGTCCTGCTGTAAAAAAGTCATCCCTGGATATGGCCTACACTTTGGGAGGTGGGTCGGCGGTCAACACCTTGCTGATGGGTCTGAGGATTCTCTGAGTTCATAGTGAGAGCTGTCACCGAGGAGCCCGATGGTGACCTGTGGCACAGTGAAAAAAGAGGCCGAGAAGGCTCTCAGGGTGGGCAGCAGTGTGACCCCCGAGGACAGTCGACACACAGCAGTGGCCGGGGAGGCGGCAGGACCACGATGGGATGTGTGGAGGCATTTGGGAGGCAGGCTCCTGGAAAGTACCCCCTTGGCAGAGGTGTCTTCGGTACATAGTGAGAGCCCTGTTTCTGGGAGCATTCAAGAGGAGCGTGCCTGCTCTTTGTGGTGGGTAAGCCATGGGTGGGATCTTGAGGGGAACGGTGACCCCCAAAGACTCCACACTCCTGCTGAACCTCTGAAGGTTGCCTCATTTGGAAAAGGGTCTGCGGCTGGGATTGAGTCACTGGTCCCGGTTGTCCAGGAGGACCTGCATGCAATCGCAGGGGCCTTTCAGAGAGCAGGCTGAGGGGGCCTTGCCACAGAGAGGGTGGCTGTGTGTGTGTGGAGGCAGGGTCTGGAATGATGCGGCAGCAGCAAAGGAGGTTGGAGCCAAGGCATCTCTCCCCAGGGACTCTAGAGTGCAGCCCAGCCGCCCCGCAACCCCTGGCTTCTGGTCCCTCAGCGACGAGGGCTAGTGTCTGTGGGCAGCCCTGGGACACTAGTCTGATGGCCCTGAGGAACCTCTGCTCCCTGGGCCCCCCTCTTCCCCCAGTGGGGTGGGGAGGCAGCCCCCCCCAGGGGTCTCCCGAGGGCATGGCCTCCAGCCCAGAGCCCTGTGGGAGGTTCTGGATGCAGAAATCTTCCTGAGGGTGGTGACTTGTCCCTCGGGGTGAGATATATTGTGTCCCTAGCTGCCATTCAGCCACTGTGCATGGCCGGGCTGCCCTTCCCAGCTCTACCCTGGCCCCTGTGAGCAGTTTACTGCAGGGAATGAAGGATTGCTTTTGAGTCCATCCAGGGCCAATCGCCCTCAGCAAACTTCAGCCTAATTGCTTTTGAAAAATGAGGCTGCCTGTTACTATGCTTTGCAAGACATCAAATGATATGGAAAATCCATTATAAACACCAGGAGAGACCACACAGCCAGGAGCCAGGCAGACCAGACTGGGGCCGGTGGGGTGGCAGGGGCCAGGGCAGGAGGCCTGTGTCCTGGCTCTCTCTGGTACCCTGTCCCCGCTGTGACCTCAGGCTGGTGCTGTCCTCCCTGGTGCTTGACCGGATGGACGGAGGTGCCTGTCTGAGTTTGTCACCTGCTCTGCCACGTCTTGGACTGCTGCTGTGAGCCTTCCAGGGTCCGGGACCAGTAGCCCCAGAAGTTGAGCTGCACAGAGGGGTCAGCCGTGGCCCGAGGAGGGCACTGAGCAACGGATGCCTGGTGTGGGGTTCAAGTGTGGCCCGCTGTGGGGCTGTGCATGGGCACACAGGCACACACGTGCACATGTGGAGAGGCTGGGGGGCTGGCTGGGCACAAGCAGGCATGGGGCCAGTTCTGTGACCTCGATGAGGTGTGTCTTCTCCCATTGGAGCCTCACTTTCCCTCTGCGTGAAAGCCTTGAGCCCCGCCCCCTGCCTGGGCTCTCCAGGTCCATGGAGCAACATGCAGTGGAGCAACATGCATGTTCCTCCTTGTCGGGAGGACCTGGTGTCCAACTCCACACATGAGCCTTCATTTCTTCGTCCAGTATCTGATGGGCACCACAAGCTTAATGCGTCCGCAGTGTCTCAGGTCCCAGAGTCCTCTGCCTGCCCACCACCTCCCTCCCCAGGCCAGGGAGCCCGACGCTTGGGGCTGCGCTGGCTGCAAAGCAAAAAAGCCTCACTAAATGCTCGTCCAGTGCACGGCTACGGGGTGAGTGAACGAATGGGCCCCAGACAGGAGGGGTGAAAATGGCCCAGTCCAACCCCTTCAGTCTGCAGATGGGGGATCTGAGTCCCAGAAGGGGGAAAGGTGGAAGGAAGCATGGCGGCCTCACCGGCAGGTCCGGGCAGTGCTATCTCTGACCCTCCCGTGCACAAGAACAGAACTGTGACTCTGTCCCCCAGAAGGAAGCCGAGGCCCGTCCAACGGAGTCCACCTCCTCAGCCGGGGCAGGTGGCTCCTGGTGCTTGGAAGGTGTGGACATAGCCTGACTCAGCCTCCCGGGAGAGTGAGGTTCCGGCCAAGGCTGCAAGTTCTAAGCGCCCTCCCGGGTCGAGGCCCCCTACCCACCTGCCCGAGGAGGCTGCCCACCTGAGCAGGCCCAGGCACCACTGAGACCCTAATCCCCCTGGTCATTTCTGCAGCTCTGAGGGACAAAGAGACACGCTGTGGCCCGAGACAGCAGCCTCTGTGTCTGAGCACTGTGGGGGCTCGCCCTGGCAGGGAGCGGCTCCTTCCCGGCTCATCTCCTCCCTCTGTGTTCGGTATTTATGTCCTTGTGTTGAGATGTGCTCTGCCGGCGCTGTGCTGACAGGAGGGCAAGGAAGGAAGATTCCAAAGCACATAGCACTCACAGTGCTGACTCGGGCTCTCCAGGCTCTGGAGCTAGGACTCCACCTTCTTCTGGGCTCTGTGTGCAAACCCAGCCTCACTGCATCCTGGCCTCTGACTCCAGGGCCCATGCTGGATGTCGTCATAGCCAGGCTCCACTTTCCATCCAGGGTGGGTACTGGTGAGGCTGGCCAGACTCCAGGGCTTCCAATGGGAAGAGGACCTATGTCAGCCAGCTTTCCGCCACGGTGACAAAACACCTGGGAGAGTCAGCAGAAGAGAAAGGTGCATTTTGGCTCATGGTTTCAGAGGTTGTAGTCCATGGTTGCTTGGGGCCTGTGCCAGTGCCATGTGTCATGGCTAGAGAACATGGTGGTGGAGGCTGCTAACCTCATGGCAGACAGGGAGGACAGAAAGAGGCACAGACAGACAGACAGACAGACAGAGACAGAGAGAGACAGAGACAGAGAGAAATACATAAAGAGAGAGAGAGGAAGGGAGAGGTTGGGATCCCCCCAACATCCCCTTGGAAAGCATGCCCCAGTGAGCTGACTTCCTGCCACTAGGGCTACCTCCCAAAGCTGCCATCACCTCCTGATAGCACCACAGGCTAGGGCCGAGCCTTCAACACTTTGACCTTTGGGGACTTTCAAGATCTAAACTAGAGCAGGACCCAACCTTGCATGACCTGAGAGTGAAGAGTGGGTGCTTCCTTACACGATGCCCTGTGTGTCTCTCATGCTCCACCGCTGTCCCACCCTTTTTTCTCTTTCCCACCCATCCATCCACCCACCCATCCACCCATCTGTCCATCCAATCCATCTTTCATCCATCTATCCAATCATTTATCCATCCACCCATCCATACATATCTCCATCCATCCATCCATCCATTCACCTATTCAATCATCCATCCCTCTACCTACCCACTTATCCTTTCACACATCTCCTATCTGTCTCTTCAACCAGTAAACAGTCGATCAGCACTTGCCATAAGCACTACCCCCCCACAACTTGCACTAGAGTACAAAGGGCTGGGACCAGGGTACTGCAAGAGAAGTACCTGGGGCACAGAATTTAAGCAGGTCCTCACTGAGTCACGCAGTGCCCAGTCTATGGGAAGCCAGTGCTCCACCCCTTGGGTTCTCATCAGTGGAGAGCAGGCCCAGGTAGCCAGGTGTCGGGTTAGAAATATGTCTTGGGGCGCCTCAGACACTCGTGCTGAAGGGGTCACTGGCGGTGACCTCCCCTGGCTTGTGTGGAGGGGCTGCACATTTTCCCGTAATGGGCCAGATAATAAATGCTTCAGGCTTGCAGAGCATCAGGTCCTTGCAGCGACTACTACTCAGGGTGAAAGTGGCGTGCTGACGGCCATGCTGCCTTCCAGGGAACTGCCATCTACAGAAGTTGGGGGGGCGCTGGATACGGTGCAGCCGCAGAGCCCTGGCATCTCGGTCAGATGGCAAGAGCGGCTCCCGGCAGTGTCCCCAAGCAGACACGGGACGGACCTGGGCAGACGTGCCCAGGGAAGCCAGAGTGCCTGAGCACTGACGTTTCCTGGGTCGCAGAGATTCTTTCCACAGTGTTTCACAGTTTGGTTTTCTGAATAAACAGTAAGCGGGCGACTGTCGCTGCTTTGGTTGTGGAGAATGTTTCCTTGATGTGATGCAATGGCACCAGTGGCTGCTGCGCTCCTGTCCCTGGGAGAGGACACTGGGTATGATTGTGGAAATGCGCCACTGGACCTCTCCCTGAGAGCCCTATCTCTGCTGAGGCCACGAGGCCCAGGATGGGCTGGTGCTGCCCAAGCACAAGCCTTCTCTGTCCCTAGTCTTTGAAACGCGGCCTCCCCCGCTTACAGCTGCTCACGGCTCACACCCCACAGCCCTGGGGCACACGCGTGCAGTGTCCTGCTGCCGGTCCGGGAGGGACAAGGCTCAGCTGTCCTGGAATCTGCGTCATTAGAGGCCCTCGAGGAGCCCAGGATGAAGCCTGCCGGGCTGTCCCACCCTAACTCCAGATGTTCAGGGCTGGCCAAGTCCCCTGTCCTGCAAAGAGGGGAAAAGATATCGGGGTGCGGAGCCACCGCCAGCTCACCCACCCAAAGGGAGGAAGCCAGAGGGAGGCGGCCTGCGCAGAGGCAGGGGACAGTATGGCCAGGCAATCTGAAATATTCTAAGGCTCTCACTGTTTTATAAAATAAAATAAACGGGCTGTGCATACTTAAAGAAGCAAGATCTATAGAACCCTGAAGGCTGAGCGTTTTTCTTTCACGCAAATGATGGTGTCGTGTGGGCGGAAAGGCTGTGCTGCTCCTGCCCTCTGTCTTGCCAAAGGGGAAACTGAGACCTAGAGAAGGAGAGTGGGTGCTCCTAAATTCAGGACCTCAGACATGAGTTGAAGGATCCGTCCTGGATTTCTTCAAGTGTTTTTCTGAAATTCTTAAAAATAACACCCTCCTAATTCGCTTTAACTACCAAGTATGCACATGCTGGCCCTCTTAGGAGGGGCAATGCGTCATGAATTCCCCGATGGTGACGCGCTGCTCAGAATAGGCCTGAGTCAAGGCCGGGCAGAGGGCTGCCAAGCCTGACTAGATGTGGAATAGAACCCCAAGCTGCCTGGGGCCGGCACCACGGACCACCCCCACAACCACTGCGCAGGCACATGTGCATCGCCTCCGCTGGCCTCACACCGAGGCCCCGCCCCGCCTGGCCCCGCCTCCTGCCCACCCCAGCCTGGCTGGGGGGTCCTGGGTCCTCCCTGACCATGTGCACCTCCCTTTCCCTCACCTCTCGGTCCTTTCTGGGGGGCACTGCCCAGCCTGTCCAGGGCCAGGGTGCCCGCCTTGATCCCTAGACCCCAGGTGTGCCCACCTGTGCCAGTGCTGTCCCAAGCCAGTGCCACAAGATCCTGAACCCCTAGCGCCCAAGGACCTGCACCCACCCCTGCTCCCTGACCTCTCATCCTCGGTTCCCCACCCCTCCCAGCCCCCTGCTCCTTTCAGGGAGGCCCGTGGGGACCTTCATCCAAGCAACCCTGTCTGGGGCTGGGACGTCTCCCCTCCCACTTTTCCGCTCCCAGGAGTGGCTGCCTCTTGGCTGTCGGCCCTCCCCCCGCCCCTCCCTCCTGGGCACAGCACAGCCTCTCCCTCGGGCCTCCTCCCAGAGCCTGCAGCTACTTGCTGGAGCCCGCCCCCTGTGGTGTGAGACCCCCACCCAGCATAGCAGCCCGCCCGGCAGAGGCTGCACCATCTCTGTGACCAGCAGGGGCCAGGGGAGGCTTGCAAGGATGGGTCCCAGTGGCCAGGACTTGGTCACTGCCCAACTGCTACCCTAAGTCAGGCCCTGCTTCCATCCTTGGACCAACTAGAGAAATGCGCCTCCTCACTCGTCGCAGGCCACACTGGCTAGCAGGCACCTCCAGCTTCCCCTTGAAGGCCTCCAGGGGCTGGTGGCACTGCCTGGGAGCAGCTCTGGGGGCAGCCCTGCCTTCTGGAGGCCTCGCTGCTTTCTGCAGGACTTCTGCTGAATGGGACCGCTTTCCTCCGCTTCCAGCCAAGGGCCTTGTTGGATGAGGTCAGCACTCATCTCCAACGTGACCCAGGGACCCAGGGCGGCTTCATCAAAGAAGCCAGTGGGAAAAGCGGCAAGGACACTGGCACTCCTGGGGCCCCAGGGCCAGGCTAGGCTCATGGCCGGGAGCTTCCACTCCCTGCTCGGCCACCAGGCAGTCTCGGTTACAGCCCTGCTGCCAGGCTGCAGTCTTCCAGCGGGCCTCCTGGGCCTCAGGTTCCCTGCCAACCCTCAGAAACAAGTTGCCTTAAATCTCCTCAGTGGCCTCCTCTGGGCCAGGAGCAGCTGTCCCCAGTGTCCACCTCCTGTCCACCCACAGCTGGTTCTGTTGCTCAGGACGCCCTCCCAGCACACTCTGCTCCCCCAGGTCCTCGAGTCACGGGCAGAGTGGAGGTCCATTAAGCCCTGGGGATCAGGGCTCTTACATAGGACTTTAGGGGGACACAATTCCCCATAGCACCCTGTAGGTGCACAGCGCACCACGCACGGCCCCCGGGCCTGCACATCACCCCATTTGGGGGATGAGGAAGCAGAGCCTGCCGGGCCCCGGCAGGGCTGAGGCTGCAGGCCCAGGTCTGTGTGGTTTCCAAGCTTTTGGCCATAGCCTGGTACCGCCCTGCTCAGGGGCAGCTCGAGGGAAGTGGAAACCATGAGCACCCCTCAGCAGGATGAGGGGCGCTGGCTCCCTGCCGGTGACGCTCAGTCACAGCTGCTTCCACGCCGGGCTGGCAGCAGCCACCTGCCCTGGACTCACCTTCCCTGTCCCTCCGTCAGTCGGCAGGTGCTCAGCTCCGGGGGGCAGAGAGCGTCCGAGGAGCTGAGGTCTCCTCTCCCAACAAGTGCGTTTGGCAGCTGCACACAGCAGGGGGCCCTGGGCACCGCTAGTGCTGACCACCCCACAGGTCCTGGGCAGCACGAATGCCCGGGCACCGTGTCGGCCCTACGTCACGTTACTTCAACCCCCCAGCCTCCCCCAAGCGGGTCTTGCTCTCCCCATCTCCCAGAGGGGCAGACTGAGGCAGGTTTCAGCCCAACACCAACACCTGGCAAACCCAACTGAGCCCAGGCCGCAGGGTCCCGCGTGCGGATGGAGAAGCCGGCAGGGCGCTGGCTCACACGCCCGTCAGGGTCTCACCTTTGGAGGCTACTGTTAGTAATAATGTGCAGCTGTCCCTTGGTGTCCCCATGGGAGGGTTACAGGACCCTGCAGGGACCCAAAACGGCACGTGCTCAGTCCTCTCTGGGACGGGGCGTGTTCCCACAGCAGCCCCCTCGGCCGACCCAGACTCGGAGTCGCCCTGCGTTACTTACAGCACCTAGTGCAACGTGCGCGCCGCGTGCGCGTGCGGAGCTGTCGCGCTGTATCGCTCGGGGAACAACGGCCAGAGGAAAAGGCTGCCCACATTCAGCGCGGGTGCGGGATTTTTCCCAGTGTATCTGAGCTGAGCTTGGTTGAATCCATGTGTGGGAGCCGCTGACAGAGGGCCGACTCCAGTCCTATTTCAAAATTGCTGAGAGTCAGTTCTGTCCTTGCCACACTAGATGCCAAGTGGGGAGGTGATGGGCATGGTGGCCAGCCGGACCCAGTTGGCCCGCAGTGTCCACGCATATTAGCACAGCTCGCTGTCTTGCTTGAATGAATACGTGTAATTGTCATCAGAGAAACTCACTGTTTAGAAACGCCTTTGCTTGTTTTGTGGATTGCCACGTATGAGCTGAATTGTGTTTCCTCGAAAGACAGATTCGAGTCCCAGCCCAGCCCTGTGAATGTGACTGGAGATCAAGTTGAGCTGAGGCTGTGGTGAGGGGGAGGCCCGACCCCAAGAGCAGCATGAAGAGGAGGAGGGACGCAGAGCGGGCGGAGGGACGGGGACGAGGGACACCTGGGGCCAGCAGGCCCTCCCCAGAGCCTGGCCCTTTGGCCTCATGGGGAGGGAAAGGAGTCTGCTGCTTGTACGCTGGTTTGGGGACATGTCCCCTGGGACTGTTGGGAGCCAGTGCAGGGGCTCCTGCATGTAGGATAGGTTCGTGTCCTGATAACAAGGTGAGCTGAAGTGCACCGAAGTCGCCAGCCCACCCCATCTGAGCTCAGCAAACCAGCACCTGTGGGTGCCGGGTTCCCAGGGGCTGGCGGGGCTCACGGCTGCTGCCCGGCACCCGAGCGAGGAGCACAGCTCAGGGGCGGCCTGGGGCAGGGTCCTGGGTAAGAGTTGGAAGCCTTGTTTCTACTGAGCCTGCATTGCTTTTTCACAAAACCAGAAAATCGTGAACTGATCTTCACAAGCCAAGAGCCATCTGTAGCCGGCACGAGAACGTCCCACCTGCCTGCCTGGGACGCGTTTTACCTGTGCGATGACAGGGGAACAGGCTGTTGAGCCCACTCCACAGGGCCATCATCCACCCAGTTGTGACAGATCCCAGGGCCAGGCCCATGGAGTAGCTGCCAAGTACCACAGCTCAGAGGGCGCCACACAGAGGGCAGGTCTGGGGCTGGCAACCCTGCTGACCACACGGGCTGCCCAGAAACAACGGGAGAGGTTGGCAGAAAGCTGTGCCCTGGGACCGGCGAGTGTCCAGGGCTATCAACGAGCCTCTTCCTGCAACCACAGGGGGCTCTGGAGGGCAGTGCCTCTAACGTCAAAGGTGGGGACACAGGAGGACTCCTGTAATCCTAGTCTCCCCCAGCTCCACACATCGAGCTCGAGCCCTGCACACTTTAAGTGGCACCAATGACCGCACCATATACCTGACCTTGCTGCATGGAGGAGAGGCCAGCTTGTTCCAGGGCCTTCGGGTCACCGTGGGGACAAAGTCCTACCCAGGCATCCTCCTCAGGACCTGCTGGAAGGTGCGGGGCCTGCGTCCAGGGACTCTGGAGCTGCCAGGTGTCCTGGGCTCAGGAGGCTGCGTATAGCCAGTGGGGCACATGGGGTCGCCAGCACAGGTCGGGTCACCTGGAGAAGGCTCTGGCCGTCCTTCTGATGCAGAACGAGGAACAAGGGCTCTTTGTGGTTTCCTCTGGGCAGAGGCCTCCCCCTCGTCCGTGGACAGATGAAGGGTTTGCAGGTGTGTGCCCAGGTGTTCGTGTGTGTCTGTGAGTTGCGTGTGTGCGGGTGTCAGGGCGGCTGTTGAATGACCCTGCAGTACCCATGCAGCTTCCCCAGAGCTGGAACTGGGAGCAGCCTCAGCGCAAGGCCAGGCGCAGGGAGGGACAGGCTCACCGAGCGTCAGGTGGCACTGTGGGGTGGGGGCTGCGTGTCCACAAAGTGGAGATGAGTCCCAAGCTTACCTTCGAAGTCAGGGAGCCAGAGCCCCCTGCACCCCTTGTCCTCACTCTGCCCACCTGGGGCAGGTGCATGACCCCCCTGGCCCACCCCGCAGCACGGCTCAGTCATCAGTCCAGGCAGTGCCAGTCATCATCCTCTGGGGATTTTTCTCACCTGAAAGATGTTTCCCATCCAGTTCTTCACAGAGGTGGAAAGAATACTGTTAAAGAACCTCAGAGGTGATCAGGGAAAAAGGCGCCAAGAGAAGGTGAACAGTTGATGATGGAGGACTCAACCGTGGGGACAGTGGTTTGAACAAAAGATGCAAGGCTTACAAACTGCTGTTAATTGATGTGGGGGTGTCTAGTAGCTGAGATGAAACCAAAAGATGGGGGCCGGGCTGACTGACTAGAGAGGAGGTGGGATGGACCCCAGGAAGGCCCCAGCGGGGAGCAGCCAGGAAGAGAACTCCCCACCCCGCACCCCAGAAGCCATGGGAGGACGTGGTTTGACCTGATCCATTAACAAGGGCAGAAATAGAAGCCTGAGGAAGCGATCATCAGAGCCTGAGCTGGTCCTCTGAAAACCGTTTCTAGAATGGACGAGCCACTCCCAACACAATCAAGGAGGGTGACACCTGGATGGCTGGGCTCCGGGGCCGGTGGGCAGTGGCTCCGGTCAGCATGGCCTGTCCTTCATCTCGTTCCCTTCCGTGCCTGAGGGTTGTAGCCTGCAAGACCCTCCCGAGAGGCCAGGTCGCTCAGACAGCGTGGGACAGCAGATCAGCGCGGGGGTGGGGTGGCTCACTCCAGGGAAAGAAGCAGGGCAAGCTCTTCCAGTGCAACGTGATCCCCAGACACAGCCATCCCCCGGGCACAGTCTCCCCCTGGGCTCACACCCCCCTTCTCTCCTGAAGGGCCGCCCACCTTCTCATTCCTCCCAGATCAGCCCAGAGCCAGTCGGGGTGACTGCGCAGGGCTCCTTCTCCTTGTGCAAGGAGTACCTGGAGGACTCAGGGGAGGCAGAGGTGTCCTAGGCTCTCGAGAAGGGCTGCACACTGGTGGTTTTCCTGGGGTGCACTGTGTGCATGTTTGGGTGGCTGGAGGAGCAGAGGCCTGGGCACCCCGGCAGGGCAGCCACTCTCCATGCAGACAGCTCTGGGAGCCCCAGGCTGGCTGTGCCTCCTCAGCATGCCAGGGCCCTGTGGCTCGCCGCACACTCAGCGCCCGGGGATCTGATATCGATACCTCTCTGAGCAGTCCGGCGTTCCTGTAAGCAGCAGTTATTACCTGGGGATAAGAGCCAAGGAAGAAAAATGATGAAATCCACTGTCTGCCAAACAAGTCTGCTGGGGTGGGGGTAGGCTGGTGGGACAGCAAGCCCCGCAGCACTGGCACCTTGGCGCTTTCACAAAGGGGAAATATAGATGGAGAAAAGAAAAAAAAAAAAAAAAAAAAAGATTGAAGTCAGTGGCATTGCTGTTAGGGGAGGGGTTTAGAGAGTGCAGACAAGCCAGGGGCTCAAGCTCGCATGCAGCCGGTGTGAGTGATCCCCTGTCATCCCTCCTCCTCTTCCTCTTCCTTCTCTTCCTCCTCCACATAACTACTCATTCACCCACCCACCCGCCATCCATGCACCCCTCATCCACCCTTCCATCCATCATCCACCTATCCCTCCACCCACATATGATCTAGCCACCCACCCATCTACCCACCTATGTGTATTCATTCATCCAGCCACCCCCCCACCATCCACCCATCCATCCACCCACCCACCCACCATCCACCCATCCATCCACCCAACCCACCCACCCACCATCCACCCATCCATTCATCCAGCCACCCCCCCCACCATCCACCCATCCATCCACCCCACCCACCCACCCACCATCCACCCATCCATTCATCCAGCCACCCCCCCCACCATCCACCCATCCATTCATCCAGCCACTCACCCACCATCCACCCATCCATTCATCCACCCACTCACCCACCATCCACCCATCCATTCATCCACACACCCACCCATCCACCCATCCATCCACCCACCACACATCCATCCACCCACCCCACCATCCACCCACCACACATTCATCTACCCACTCACCCACCATCCACCCATCCATCCACCCACCCACCCACCATCCACCCATCCATTCATCCAGCCATCCACCCACCATCCATCCATTCACCTCCCACATCCACTCATCCCCACACCTACCCACCCACCATCCATCCAGTCCTGTCTCCATCCATCCATTTATCCACTCAACCTCCTCCCTTCCTTCTCCACTCGTCTCTTTGCTTTGCTTTCCCTGAGGCCTAGTACTTTATAAAGCTCACGGTTCAGGAGATTCATGATCTGGCACCAGCATCCATTGAGCCCTGGGGAACGGCTCTGGTGGACGGCGCTGTGACGGCAGGAGTGGTGCAGAAGAGATCAGCGCACAGCGAGAAGAAGCCAGAGAGAGCCCAAGCAGCTGGGTTTGCTTTGTGGCCACGCGCTCTCACAAGGACTAGCCCCCTTTGTGAGGCTGGAGACCCCAGAGCTCCTGGGCCCCACCTCTTTAAGGTCCCACGTCCTCCACCCCCCCAGGGGACCCAGCCCCTATGTGCCTGCACAACTTGCAAACTGAGCGCCTCCCTTCACCTCTCTTCCTCCACCCCTTTCCCTTCTGCCCAGGTCCCTCCGCGTGCACAGCCCGTGCTCCGCGCTCAGCACCGAGGTGGGGCAGAATGGGAGACACGGGCTGAGGGTGACTTCCCATTGTGCGTCTGAGGAAGGTGGCACCTCGCTGGGTGCACTGAGTCCCCAGGCTGCTGAGTGCAGGAAAGTCAATGAGAGAGGCCACAGCGCCACATGAGAGTGAGGCCACTGTAGGAAGGCATGAGGACCTCTGTGGTGGGCATGCGCACGAAGCCTTGTGTGTCCCTGCCTCTGTCCTCCCATCAGCACTGCACAGCAGCCACCAGGGTCAGTTTATGTCACCGAGACTGAGTGCTGGGAGGCTCAGGGGCAGAAAGGCATGGATGGAGTGGAGAGGAGTTGGTTGGAGATGGCACACGGCGGCGGGTGGTGATGGCATCCACGGATAAGCTGAGGGACAGGTCGGGAGAGGCCGTCTCCCCAGCTCGGAAGGCTGCAGATGCTCCCAGATAAAACTGTGCACTTGAACTTCAAGTTGCTCCTCCGGGAGGCTCCAGGGGACTCAGCAGCTGCCTTGCACCACCCCTCCAGGCACAGTCCCTTCCATTTAAACGGGGGGCGCTTTATTGTCCAACTTCCTGGCAGCTGCTGCAGCTGCGTGGGGCCAAATTGGCCATTCATTCTGGTGGGCCAAAATACCGGCTAAGCCATGCCACCGGCAGTCGGGGCACTGCACACAACACAGCCTCATCTAGACGCAGCTTCATCATCGCAAACCCCCACGTCTGTCTTCGTGGACTGAATTCAAAGCAAAATGTACAGCACCTGGGCCCTTGTGAAATTTTCCATCCATGGAGTAAGCAGAGGCGGGAATCAGGGCCGCCCGTGCTGGTGGGTGCCTGGCTTCGAGGCTGTGCTGGGCCAGGGCTGGATTGCAGTTAGTGCCTGGCGTAGTGTTCCCGTCCTCGACACAGAGGGTCACACCCTGAGCTCCACAGTCCCAGGGATGCCATTTAAGTGGGCTCAGTGCTGTCCTTGGTCCTGTCCCTGTGTGATGGGAATTTTAGGACTCCCTGCTGTGGGACACGCACTGCTGATTTTCTGGAAGAGAAACTGCATTTTACTTTATTTCAGTCTTGTTCGTGAGCTAGAGAAGTCCCATTTCAGATGAGCAGTTAAACAGGAGGAAAATGACTAAGCTGGCACTTTATGTAACAACCATTAAGATAATTGACACTCCATTTTGATTCAAGTACAATATTCTCCGGTAAAAGAGATCTTCTCTGCCTTCTTCTTCTTCTTCTTCTTCTTCTTCTTCTTCTTCTTTTTCTCTTTTTTTTTTTTTTTTTTTTTTTTTTTTTAGGCAGGATCTTACTATGGAGCCCAGGCTAGCCTTGAACTCATAGTGATCCTCCTGCTTCAGCCTCCCGAGTGCTGGAATTACAGGTGTGCACCACCACGCCCAGCTTTCTGACTTCCTAAACACTTCTCAAAGGCTGAGAATTAAATCTTTTTCCAATAAAAAGAAAAAACCTGGCTTTCCTTCTAAATATTAAAATTTGGCTGAAGCAGGAAGTAGTCTTTCAAATCACTGCCTCATCAAAGTGCAGATTTTATGGAAGGAAAACAGCTGATATACATGGAGTGTACATAGATTCCTATAGTACAGAGAGGGGCGCTGAGCGGCAGGCATGAGAAGGGGCATCTTTGGGGTCCGACCTTGGCTCTGCATTGTGTGCCATAGTGGGGAGGCACCAGGCTCGCCAGAGGTGAGCCTTTGACGTCTCAGGCCACCCCTGAAACATGTCACCCACCCTCCCAGAGGCCCCTGCTCTGGGGAGCCCCTGCCCAGGTCCCCAGTGTCTTCCCACCCACAAGGCAGCCCCTGCCCCACCCATGCTGGTCCTGCCTGATGCCAGCCTGTGCCTGGATCTGTCCCAGGTGACCGCAGCCTGGAGCAACCCCTATTCCCTGCGCCCCTGGGCTGCCTACCACTGCTGCCACTCCTGACCCGGGCGGCTCCAGTGGGTGTCTTTCATCGTGTACCTCCGGGCCGGCTCTGGGTCCAGCACCCCTGGCTGCGCTCCTCCTCCCGTGGATCACTCTTTCCCCTCAGACCCGTCGGTCTCGGCAGCCTTGTTGAAATCGGTGGACCAGAGGTCTGCGGCAGACTTCTGGCATCTCAGCTCTACCCCTGGGTCCCGAAGTCCCTTCTCGGCGCGGCACCTCGTGGTGGCTGTGAACCAAGTTTGGAAGCCAGAGTCCTGCTTGGTTGTTCTTTCTCCGGAGTCTCCCGATTCATCTGTTATGTAAGAGTTCTCACAGTTTGTTGCTTTCTATGAGAAAGTCAGGCTGGATGCTGATGAGCTGTGCTTGGCTCCTGACCAGTGTAGGAGAATCCTGGGCCTCTAATTCCTTTACATAGTTCTCCTCTGCCTCAGTGGCTCATTTGTCCCCTCTGCCATCACTATTTTCTGGGTACTGTCTGCACCTGGCACTGTCCCTACCCTGGAGGAGCCCAGGCCGGGGTGGTGGCAGCGAAGAGCAGCTGGGTGGGGTCTCGGGACAGCAGAGCCCAGGAGGAGGCCCCAGGGATGCTAGGTGGGGAGACGCCAGGGTGGATGGCACACTGGGGGCCTCTGTAGAGTCCCAGGACCTGGGGACCCAGGAGCACCTTGGGCGGGATCTGCTTCCTCCTCGGTTCTCCTCCCAGTCCATACAAAACAGGGGATTGTGGGCCACGCTTGAGGCTAATTTTGCCCCTGTGAGTCTCCTCAGGGACTCAGGCCTTCTCAAACTTAGCTGATTTAATGAATCATGGTTGAATTATTATCTGTATGCTCAAATCCTTGTAATTTGGCAGGAGGCAGCTGCTTCAGGCTGGATCCTTTGTTCCTGCCCAGCCCCTGTGCATCCTTCCTTCCTGGCAAAACAGGATGTTCCAGGCCCTCCTGTCCTGTGTGTCCCCAGGGAGTCTGCGTGTGCCAGGATCCCGGGGTCCCAGAGCAGAGATCGGACACCAAACTTGGGCAAAGGCTTCCGGTGCCGGAGAAAGGGGCTGCAGCTCTTCCTGGGGCCAGGCGGGAAAGAACCCTCCTGCAAACATCAGTCCTTCCCGTCAACTCTCCCCTCTGATCATGTCACGCCACTGTCACCATGCCCAGCACGAGGGCTCCTTCCCTGGACTTGGGGGACACAGAGCCTGGACTGCGGACCGCAGGAGGGTAGTGGGGAGGTAGAGGCAGGGGAGACTGCTGAGCCAATTTTGGGAACAGGGAAACCTGGGCCAAGCAGAGCCCTCTGCCCTGTGCCTCTGTCCCTCTACAGCTGTGCCTGGCCACCGTCCAGGGAAGGACCAGCCCTGGCTGCACCCCCTCCTCACCCTGCGGTTCCAGTCTGAGCACGGCCAACTATGATTCTCAAAGAGCTTCTTGGAACTGGGGGTGGGCAGGATACAGACAGAGGTCACCCAGCCTCTCAGGGCACTTCCTAGTCCCTCACCTGGGGCCAGGTCCCTTGGCGGCTGCCTGGGTCATCTCCAGGGTCCACGCTCAGGGGCCTGGGCTGGTTCACTGCTGCCCACACCCCAGGAGCCCACATCTCTGCCGCCTCATGATGTTGCCACCAGGCCCCCAGCCCCAGAGACAGTCGAGGAGGAGCTGGCTGGGGCCGGAGTCAGCCCCTCTTACCTCGAGGGAGGACGGAGCTGGCCCGGCCTCTGCAGTGCAGACCCGGGCAGGACCCGGCTGAGGTCGGAGCGATCCAGACCCTGACCCAGGCTCATGGAGCCGGGCTGGGGATGGGCTGCTCAAGCCCTGGTGACCTGGATGGGCCTGGCTGTGCCCATGTCTTCAGGGCCCCTGCTCAGAGCCAGGTGCTGAGACAAAGGACACTCTCTCCCTCCCTCCCTCCTTCATCACTCCACTCACCAAGCACTGTCTATCCAGCGCCTACTGTGTACCAGGCCTGTCTGGGCCGCACTGAGCCCAAGGGCACCATCCTGGGGAGCTGCCGGGAAGCGAAGCCACCCTGGGCAGCAGGGCAGGGGCAGACCCGAGACTCAGGCCTGGTACACAGCATTGGCACTCTGCTCCAGCCACGCCCGGAACTTTCTAGGAATGAGACATTTTCTTTCTTTCTTTCTTTCTTTCTTTCTTTCTTTCTTTCTTTCTTTCTTTCTTTCTTTCTTTCTCTCTCTCTCTCTCTCTCTCTCTTTCTTCCTTCTTTCGGTACTGGGGATTGAATAGACTTCATGCAGAACTGCATCCCCAGCTCTTCGTTATTTTTTTTTCTGAGACAGGCTCTCACTAAGTCCCTAGGTTTTCAGGCTGGGCTTGGATTTGCCATACTCCTGCCTCAGCCTCCTGGAGTGCTGGGTCACAGACCTACACCACCACCAAGCCTGGCCGAAATGAATGTGATGTCTTTCTTCACCCCACATCTGTCAGCGCTACCTACCAAGGTGTCCTACTCTGCCATGAACCCGATCCGGACATTGCAGGGCCGGTGATAAGACCGAATGGGAATGTCTTCCAGCCCGGCAGCACCCTGTCTGTGGGGAATTAGCCCAGCCTGGACAGACGCTCACTCCTGCAGCCTGGCCACCAGCCCCAGACAGCCTCGGGTGGCATGGGGGTGTCTTCCTGCCAGCAGGAGGGAAGGACAGGCCAGGGAGCTCCCGCAGCCCTCGGAGCAGGCGCAGAGATGCCTATGCCCGTAGCTGCCATCGCTGTGTCATTGCTCGGACCGTGGCTGCCTGTGACCCATTGCGGGACATGTTCCTGGGGACACAGGAAGGAGGGAGCCTGGGCCCCACTTCCCACAGCTGTGAGCTGCCCAGGGCAGGAGGCCGCGGAGTTGGATGTCCCTTGGACCCCCTCTTGACGCCGGGACACACTGCTACACTTGTGAGCTCCACAGGGCCACCAAGAGAGGCCAGATGGGGGCTCCACGGGGAGTGTCTGGCCGGGGATGGGGGTGCAAAGTCCTCAAATCCACCTCAGACCTGAGAGCTTGGCCTCTGTGCCCAGAATGCGCTGTCTGGCTGAGTGCATGCTGGGAACAAAGCCGCAGTGCCATTAAACTTTCATGTGCCTTCCACACTGCCTGCCTCATGGGTCTCTGCTCCTGCCTCCGCCGAGGATTTAACCCTTGGCTGGGGACAGACCTGGGCTGCTCTGTCTCACTGTGCAGCCACCTGGGAAGGTAGCCAGGCTGTGCGGGTTTGGAGACAGACTGCGTGGTCGGCATGTGGTCCCCTCCCTGGAGTGGTCCCCAGCTTCCTGGCCTCTCATCCTCAACCATGTGGATGCCGGGACACATCTGGGCTCCGGGCTGATGGGGCAACAGGCTCCTTCCTCTTGGGAGGTTTCATGGGGATCCAGCAGGGCCTGGTGGAGATGCCTGCGGAGTGGGGGGAGGAGCTTGGGGACCATCAGGGCTGGGGCCTGCAGCTCATCCTGAATGAGACAAGACCTGGGTCCTGGGGTGGTGTCACCAGCCTGCAGGTGTTGTGCTGCATGGTGATTGGCACAGAGTGGGCCACGGACAGAGCCACAGGCTGCATTTTACTTCTCACTGGTTCTCCATGAAGCTGATGTCAACCAGGCACTCGAGGGGGGCCCAGAGTGTCCCCACAAATCCCTTGGTCCTATTTACAGTTGAGGAAACTGAGTAGACTTGGAGCGAGGCTGTTCACCCCCAGCTGAGCACATGATCTGGAAGAGCCCAGCCCAGGCCTTCTCCTCCTGGCTCCAGGCCCCCATCCCTCTGGGCCTCAGAGCCCCCGTCTGTAGAGGACCACACTGTCACACAGGCTGGTGACAGGAGCCCTCCAGGGCCAGACACTCTCAGGGAGCCTCCAGGGTCAGGGTCTTTATGCTGAGGAAGAAACCTTGCATGGGATTTCTCGGCACCCCACATTCACCAGATGGCTGAAGCCACGCACCCAGGCCATGCTCTTCCAGCCACAGCTCTACTTTCCTTGCATGTTCCTGGGGCGCAGTCAGGGTCCTCTCACTCCATGGTGGCCTCCTGCCCTGGATGCAGGCCGCCTCCTTCCTGCAAGGGCTGCCCAGAGCGCTCTCAGCCATGCTGGCCCTGAGAACCCTGTTTCTGAGAACAGGAGGCTACATGAGCCATTTTGGGAGAGGAAGACAGACACATAGCCAGTGCCTCCGTGGGACGGAGCTGGGCCTCGGGCCTGGGAAATTGAAGCCACTCTGGGGACTGCTCCTTGTCAGAGAGGATTCCCTGCGGTTCCCATCGCGCGGTAGATCCCAATCATCACAGCCTGCAGCAGGGACTCATTTGGGGACTGGAGAGCTGCCGTCCCTTGGACCTTCCTTCCCAGATGCAGGTGGAAGATCCTCGCTGCCCGACCGTCCCGAGAGAAGGGGACAGGGACACAGGAGCACCAGAAAGCTTCGCAGGGGCCAGTGGAGCTGGGCTGGCCTCTGGAGTGGGGCTGGTGTCTCCTTGTCCCAGCCTGGCAGGAGCTCAGCCAGGGGACAACAAGGTTGGCCCTCATGCAACGTCCCCTCTGCCCCCTCTCCTCAGCACTCGGGCTGTGCACAGAGCACGTGGGCCTGGCTCTCCCTGGACACTTGGTGTCCTGTCCTTGGGAGAGCTGAGAGGGAGGTGGCCCTTGGTTCTCACGTCTCCGTTTGTGGGTTTGAGGGTGCTCTCTCCTGGGGTTTGGGTTTACCAGCTCAGCCCTGCACGTCTGAGTGCTGCCATCTCTCTGCCCTGCAGGAGACTCTCGCCTTGGTCCTCTGAGGCCATCTCTGGCCCTGTCCCAAGCTGAGCTCTGCCGGAAACCAGCCCCTGTGTTTCTTCATGGCCTCTTCTCCTCCCACTGGCCTGCGAGTGGCTCTCTGCTGCTGTTTCTTCCCATGTCCCAGCCCCGTGGGAGGCTGTCAGAGCCTCAGCAACCGGCCAGAGAACCGTGTTTTGGCGTCTGGGTGTCAACGGTGGCTTACTTTCCATCCCATGGTGCCGTCTCCCCAACTCCTGGTCCAGCTCCAAGGAGGCAGCTCCTTGTCTCCCCTGTCCTCGGCTTTGTCACTTCCCCGAGGCTTGTTTTCCTCACCCCTCAACCTGCTGGGTGGACCGTGCACCCTGGACACTGGCCTCGTGGGTCTCCGTCCTGGTCCTAGCCTCTCCCTGGGGTCATGAGTCCTGGTCTGGCCGCCTGCACTTGTTTCCAAACATTCCCAAGGGAGAGGCTGGTGGCTGCTCTACCATTTCTGACCTGTGGACCCCTCCTTGTCAAACATTTTCAGTGTGGTTGAGTTGCTTTCTAAGAGACTTTTTCGTTGGACAGTTTCCTAACAGGTTTGCAGAGTGGCGAGGGGCTGCTCCCACCTCTGAGCCTGGCATCCACCCATGGATTCCCGAAACAGGGAATGGCCCATCTCTCGGCCTTTGATAAAAACCCAGGCCCCACCCGCAGGCGATTTCCTGATGGCTGCAGACCGGGTCTTCAGTGGCCCCTCTAGTCTCCCACCAGGCCGCTACATGCAGGCCAGGAGGTGGCCAGGGACTCAGTGGCCATGAGCCCGGAGCCACACCTCTCCAGGGTGCACTGTTGAGTGGACACCACAGCAGGAAGTTTCCACGGGGCCACAGGGCACGGTGGAATGCGCACCCGGACACCGACCTGCTCCCACCAGGGAGCTGAGGAGGACAGGACCGCAGATGTCTCTGTGCCCGGAGTGAAGTCACAACCGCAGCGCCCTCGCCTTCTTTCCCTGGACTCTGGGAGGGGCCCAGGGATTGCCCTCCGATGGCCAGCAGAGGACGATGCCACAGGGTTGGCTGGTATTGGCCTCCACTGTCGATGCACTGGGCTTGCAGTGGTGACGGTGACCAGCTGCGCCTTGCCGAGGGCTCATGTGTGGCCGCCTCAGTCCTGCCAGGCCCTGGAGTCTGCACCAGGATGCCTGATTTGTACACGAGGAGCCCCACACAGGGACCTCTGAGTCCTCCAGGGATGTGGGTGAGGACACAAAGCCCTCCACTCTATGCCTACTCCCAGTTGCCACCTCTCCACAGACAGGCCTTGACCATCCCCACAACTGCTCGTTTCAAGTTCCAGAACAGCCACCAGCCGCGCCCACGAGCTCACGTAACCTGGACCCCGGAGAGCCTCCCTCCTAGATGACAGCGGAGCCTCAGCCCTGACTGGAAGGACCAGGAGTGCTGTGATGAAAGTACAGTTGCGCCTCTGTGCCCGGCTGAGTCCTGGGGTCCGTCCTCACTGGACGCCTGATAAACGTGTTGAGAGCCAGGTCAGTGGACAGAGGCCAGAACAAAAATCGGGGCATTGTTGCAGGTGTCATTAAGAACAGTAGTGCCGGGCCGGTGAGATGGCTCAGTGGCATAAGCACCTGCCTGGCAAGCGCGAGGTCCTGAGTTCGACCCCCGGTACCCACCAAAAAAAAAAAAAAAAAAAGAACAGTAGTGTCATGCAGCTCTGTGAGCTTTACCTTATAACACGTGCAGACACGCATGTGAGACACACACTCTGGACCGACGTCCAGACAAGCTAGGCAAGAAGAAGCACATTGGCATCCGCACACAGAGGGAGAACGTGAACGCCGGTGCACAGGGTTATGTAAGATGCTGGTAAAATGGGTATTTTCTCAGAAACTGTGGATCATGGAGAACATCTCAAGACCAGAAGGAGAAAACTGGAATCTGTTGGGCGATATAGAAAAAATTACCCTCACGCTTCCTCCCACAGCTTCAGGCCCGGTGGTTTCCCGGCAAGTTCTTTCAACTTTCAAGGAGCTGATAATGGATTCTTTCAGGGTGCAGAAGAATTTGGAAAAGGACTTGATTCATTTTTATGAGCTGGGCTCAGATCAAAAATCTGTCTGCATGGCGTGCACAGTCATACAAACCAGAGAGCCAGCGCCCGGTGGACGTAGACACGGGGTCCCCATCAGAACAACAGCAATGGGAACTCAGCACCCCTTCTCAAGGGGGAGATGAATTGGTGGTAACAAAGGAGAATTTCTAGAAATTCCCAGGTTATGCATCCAGAAAAACAATCTTTCATGTAAAGGAGCAGAATAAGGAAGACAAATGACACTTTTATTAGACTTCACGCATTCATACATTTATTCCCAGGTATTTACTGAGCACTTACTAAACACCAGATACTGTCGGATGCTGAGATCCACGGCGGAGCGTGCATACTCCGTCAACTCGTTAAATGCAACCTCTTTTATTAAAACAAAATATCTTGGCAAGCTAGCGAGAGAAGGGTGTTTCCTCCACATGAAAAAGAACACGTGTCTTGGACAGTGGCCTCGGGAAGTGACCCGGGAGCGTGGCAGATGCCCCCACCGTGGGCAACAGGGAGGAGCTGACCTCGTGGTGGCCTTGGCCCTGGTTTTGGGCTGCAGCCTAGGTGCAGTGACCAGGAAGAGGAGCTCTGACCATCACGGGCTCTGGAAAAGGCTGCGAGCCGAGGAACCAGCACCGTCAACAGCGGTCAGAAGCCCAGAAGAGCTGGCTGGACACGACGTCTTCCATCCCAGCAGTGACCAGCTCAAAGGTGCAGGGAGGACGAAGGCCTCCTGTTGGAAAGGAACAGGACAAAGGACCAGGGCTGCTCTGCCAGCCCAGAGGTGGGACCTGGAGGAAGACACCAGGCGCTCTTCTGAGACTCTGAGGTGACTTGGTCCTTTGGAGAGGCCACAGGGCTCACGAGACAGCGCACTGCCCCCCAGGAGCCGCAGGGTGGGGCCAGCGGGGCTGCCGTGCCAGCTGACTGCGGGGTGGGCACCAGCCCCGGGTGGGTTGCGCTCCGTATTTTCCAATCGAAGCTGGAAATCCAGATGGTTGGCGAAATGTCCTGGTTGCTAAATGTGATGACTACGTCACATCTAAAGCAAACAAAGAAATATCCTGTGTGGGTCAAAAAGCCCTCAGGACAGTCCAAAGGTGTGTGTGTGTGTGTGTGTGTGTGTGGTCCTACTATCAGTACATGGTGCAGCGGCTCTCTCACTTGGTCATGGCCATCATTTGAGCCACATCAGGTGCCACTTATTTGCATTTTCTGAGTCCTGAGGGATGGGAATGTCCCGATAGTCATGAGGCCCTGAACAATGGAGGTGGTGGCGGACCCACAATTTGCACTGCTGATTTTGTGGGTTGTTTACAGCACCCCCACACACACACCCCAGCTGAAGGGCCCCCAGCAGTCAGGGTACCCCTGAGACTGGCCCTGGGGACAGGGCTGAAGAGGTCTGGAGCTGTCTCCCTCATGGGTGTCCCTGTGGCTGAGGTGGGGACAGGTCGGGAGTGGCAGGTATGACAGGTTTACCGGGTCCCTGATGCACTGGTGGAGGGTGGGGGGTGGGGAGCAGCCCACAATCCAGGCTTCAGAGCTCCAAGTGGGTGCCCGCAAGGAGGCCACTATGGGCCACCCCATAGGTGGGTAGGAGACATCAAGGGACAGGCAGTGACTGTGGGGGCTGGGGGTCCCAGGAGGAAAGAGCAGCCCACGCATAGGCCTGGCAGGGGCTGGGAGATGTTGGGGTACAGGTGGGGCTGGTAAGTGGGGCACGCAGAGACCACCCCACGTGCTCTGCAGCCAGACTTCCTGGGAGGGGCTGGTCCCTAGTGGACCCCTTGCCGTGGGTCCTGGGACTGCTCACACGTGGCCACTGGTAACCGGGAACCAGCCACAAACGCCACATGGCACCCAGAAGACAGGCATCTTTGTAGCCATAGATCGCAAATGGAGTGTTTCACCCTGTGGAGGAATGATCCTGGCTCTCCAAGACCGCACGACACAGAGAAGCACCACAGAAGTCCCTGGGCTGGAGCTGCTCGGTGCCAGGAAGATGCCGGGGTGTTGGCACCTGAGACCTGGCACACAGCTATGGCACAAGGGGAAGGTGGCTGGGCCCTGTGGTGGACAGTACAGGATCTGGGTGGAGGGTCTGACCCTGAGACAGCCCCCGTGAAGCCACCCAGGGCTCCTGCTGGTGGCCTCGCCCAGTTCCCTACCATGGAAGGAGTGAACACGCTGTGCCAGATGGCGCTTCTTTCAGGAGCCACGAAATAGCTGCCCCTTAGGCTGATTGCTCCTCTTGGGGACAAAGGGACAGGTGTTCCGGCCCCCTTGAAAGAGAATGTGCCTCTCTGAGTACTGTGTCTCCTCACTGCCTCCAGGAACCACCAGCTTTATCTCCAGGGCCAGGCTCGCTGGCCAGCAAGGTGACACCCACGCACCATGGCCAGGCCCACGCCCAGCTGGCACCGCAGTGTCTCCGCCCGGCAGCCAGCGCCTCTTCCAGCCGGGTGAGCCGGGACTGGCCGCTCCGCCTCCGAGGGCCTCATCCCGTGCATGACGCTCCGTCTTATAAGCGGCTTGGGTGGTTGCGCGAGAAGCCAGCGCACAGCGGCTGCTCAGCAAACGCGGCGGGATGGGTTGGACCCGCTGCTCCGGAGTGGGAGGTGGACTGCGGGGCCCGAGGGTGGAAACGTTCACCTCAGAGCTGCCGTTGTGTGATTCATGGCTCCCCACGCCCAGCGGGTCTGAGTCCCTGCAGATCCACAGCCTCACGGACCCCCTCCGCCTTAACTCTCATGGCCCTGCAGGTCCCACAAGGACGCCCACTGTGATATTAACTTGCATTTTCTAATGGCGCGGTGGTGGAGCTCATAAGGGGCAAACGTTTACTTGCTGTTTGTGTTTTCTGGGCAATCCCTGTCTCTGTCTTCATCTGCTTTTCTATGCGCCACCTTTCTTTCTTGTTGATTTGTGACAGTTCTTTTCATATTCAGGATAGCAGTCTTTAGTTCTGGATGTGGCAGTTCCTTAAGTTACAAAACAGCTTGTCTTCTCCTTCTCATTTTGGGTTCTTCTTCTGTTTTATCATCAACGCTTTAATCGCTTTTGCATTAAAATGTCGATCCCTCTGCATTTACTTGTAAATATTTCAGTATGCATTTTTTAAAATAAGAAGATATAATGGGTTCTAATGAGCAGAAGTTATTGCCCTAATGGAACTAAATTGATTAATCATTTTGCTAGGGTTGGTGGTTTTGGGGCTTGCAATGAAACCCTTGCCCATGAGGACGGCAGACAAATGATTTACCTTTGTTTTCTCTCTGTTGAAGTTTTGCCTTTCACATTTAAATTCTAAGCTGCTGAGGTCTGGCTTTGTGCAGCTGCTGGGAGGAGGGCACCCTGCTGTTCTCACCCACACCGTGCCCACCCTGAGTCACTGATGAAGGGAGGCTGCGCCCTGACTCGGGTCACCTACAGGCGCTGGCCCCTTTCTGAGCACCCACCTCTCCCACTGGCCATGCTGCCCGGGAAGCTTCCCTGTGTCCCTTCCCCATCCTTCCTCTCCTGGCCCCAGGCACATGAGCCCAGTGACCACAGGACTGGGGTCTGGCCTCGAGGCCTGGAGTCTCAGGGCCATTGGGTGTGACCAGCAGTCCATCCTCTTTGTCACTGCAGGACTCTGGCTCATTGTCGGTTTGGTATCTGAGCTGTGTCCTGCTTTGGACTCTTGTGAGCCTTTTGTGTCACAAATGCTGGATTATATAGTGGCTTTCCAGGAAATGGAGACTGGTTTCCTGAGAAACGACACTGTCTCACATTATTCCTATAGCGTGGGAGGGCCCCGTTGCTCGGTGGCCTGACCAGTGGGTGACGGATGACGTCGTCAGTCTGTGACCTTGGCCGTGTGAGGGCGGGGTGGGGCGGGCCGTGGCATGGGCACGGCTGTCGCTCATCTTTCTCTGATCTCCAGCGCTGCTCATCACCGTGCCAAGTGCTCATTAGCCATTCATATCTTCTATTTTGGGGAAGTTTCGGTTCGAATCGCTTGCTTACTTAGAAATGTTTTGTTTTTTTCTTATTACCGATTCGTGTTTGCTGTTGAGTTGAATTTTTCTTTTTTTTTTTAATATGTGGGTACGGGAAGTCGAACTCAGGACCTCGCGCTTGCCAGGCAGGCGTTTATGCCGCTGAGCTATCTCATCGGCCCCCGAGTTGAATTTCTTTACACATCCTGAAGGCAAGTCTTTTATCCAAGCTGTGTTATGCAAATATCTTTCAGAATCTGTGGCTTGTCTTCTCATTTTCTTAGTGGTATTTTTCAAAGATCAAAAATTTTGTTGATTTAATGAAACTCGATATAATTTTGTCTTTCATAGTTTGTGTTTTATAGGTCTGAGCTAATAAATCTTTGCTTAATCAAAATGTCACAAAGGTTTTTTCTCCTCTGTAATCTTCTAGAAATTTTACAGGTTTAGACTTTACGTTTCGGCCCATGACCCATTTCATATCAAATGCGTATAACTTTGTATACGGGGTAAAGTAATGGTTGAATTCCATTCTTTTCTTTCCCATATAGGTATTGAATTGCTCCAGTGCTTTAAAAAGAACACTAGATTTCCCTTATCAATTAAATTGGCACTTTTTTGCAAACCAATTGCCATGTACGAGTGCATTTATTTCTGGCCACGCTCTACCACCACACCAACACCAGATGATTTTGATTACTGTAGCTTTAGGGTATACTGAAATCAAGCAGAGTGAGTCTTTCAAATTTGTTCTTTTTTGGTTCTTTAAAATTTACTTCTTATGTTTTTTAAAAAATCATATCGATAAGCTTTAAACTGTTCCATGTCCTTTCCTTTTCAATGGGATTTCATAGTCAGATTGACAGTTTTTTAAAAAGCCTGGATTACATTGAATCTATGGGTCAGTTTAGAGGAAATGATTCACATCTTAACAGCACTGCATCCTCCAATCCATGGACTTGACATAGCTCTCTATTTATTTAGGTTTCTTTAGCAACGTTTTGTGGTTTTCATACGTCACGTTCATGTTTTATTAGATTTATCCTTAAATATTTCACTTTGAAAATACAATTGCAAATGATCTTTTTAAACTTCAGTATCTAAGTTGTTAGTTTTGTAGAACTAGAATAGATTTTTGCTTCCTGTGACTGTGGTACACGTGTTTGTTGGTTCCGATGCGCTTTTGTAAATGCTTACTGTCCACTGGCCTGGACGCTAGGGTGCCTTCTGGAGGACCCAGGGGCAGATGCACCTCCTGGTTTGGTCCCAGCCTCGGGAGAAGCATTTGTTACTCTGGCAGGTGTGGCGTGGTCGGGGATTCTTCACACTCCCAGCTCCTCGGGTGAGCAAGTCCCATCCATTTCTAATTTGGTAAGAGTGTTGGTGACAAATGGGTGTTGACTTTTGTCATGTGCAATTGCTTCCCTGCACCTGCAATGATCTTGTTGCTTCTCTTCTGAATTCTGTTGATGTAGTTGTGTCAGCTTTCCATCAGTGACAATATGCCTGAGAAAACCAACGTAGAGGAGGAAAGGTTTATTTTAGCTCCTAGTTTCTGAGGTTTCCGCGCATGGTCACTGCTTCCAGGCTGTGATGAGCAAGCAGGGCAGCTGTCCTCATGGTGGGCAGGAGGCAGAGAGAGAGCAAGCCCCGGGGACATGATGTGGCCTCCTCGTTAATATCGACTTCCTCCACCGGGCCAGCTACTTCTACCTCCAAATGGTCCACTCAACTAAGAGACCGTCACGGATGAGTCCCACCATCCAGCCCTTCCCGCGAGTCCCACTTCTGACCCTTGCTGTGCTGGGGCCGAACCTGCCACACGCCAGTCTTCTAGGGACGCGTTAGCCCCAGGCCATAACAATGGCGAATTACATGGAATGATTTTGCATGCTAAACTAACCCTGCATTCTTGGAATAAATCCACACAGTCCTGAAGTCTGATCATGTCTCTTTCACTGTTTTTACCATTTGGTGAGGCTCTGTCAAGAACTTTTACATCAGGCTGCTAAGGAACCAGGCCTTAGTTTTCCTTTCTATGATGTTTGCCTGGTTTAGTTTGATACCAGGCATCGCAAAGTGGGTTGGGAAGTGTTTTCTCCACCTCTGCTTCCTGAAGGAGTTTGTGTGGGCTGTTAGGGCTGCTTTTAAAATGTCCCTCAGTATCCCCAAGTGAAGCCACCTTTCTGGACCTGTAGTTTTCCTTGTGGGAAGATTTTTAATTGAACTTAACTTCTTCCGTTGATGTTATACTATTTAAGTGAACTCTTTAGAATAGTTTTAGATTACAGGAAAATTGCAAGGATAGTATAGAGAGTTTCCAAATGCCCTACTCCATTTCCCCTATTTTATTGCATCTTATAGTAAGTGTGACACAGGTCATGGTTAACGAACCCATATTGATACATGATTATCAACCAAAGTCCACACACACTCTACTCAGATTTCCTTAGCTATTAACTGATGTCCCTTTTGCTTCTAGAATCCCACCCAGCATCCCACATGGCATTTACTTGCTGTGTGTCCTTGGCTCCTTGGTTGTGGCAGATTTTGTTTCTTTCTTTTTTTTTTTTTTGTGGGTACCGGGGGTCGACCTCAGGACCTCGCACGCCAGCAGGCACCCGTGCCGCTGAGCGATATCACCGGCCCTCTTTTCGTATGTGGGTTCCGGAAGTCGAACTCGGGCCCTTGCACTTGCCAGGCAGGCGCTTAAGCCGCTGAGCCATCTCACCGGCCCCAGTCTTTGTTTCTGATGACCTTGGCAGCTTCAAGAGGCCCAGGGCGGACATCTGGGGTTGGTCCATGTTTCTCCTGGTTCAACAGTGCTGTGGGTTTTGGTGGGAAGGCGGCAGTGGTGAGCCGTGTGCCTGTCACACCCATTGAGAGGTGCCCGGGACCAAGATGCCTGCTCCCGCTGGTTTTGCTGCTTCCCTGGTGGAGGCTGTCACCCCCCCAGTCCCGTTCTGCACCCCGGCCCTTGGGAGGACCCACCAGGCACAGCTACACGTAGGGGGAGGGGTAACCTCACTTCCTCCGGGGCGGAGAGCCCTGTGCTACTTGGCATCTGCTGCTCAGAGACTTCTGCATCTGTTCTCCCACTCATTCGTTCCTTCGTCATTTACTCACTCCGGGGTAGACTCCTCGGTATCAGTTCTAATCCTCTAGGACTTTATTTGTTCCTCGAATATTTCCAGTTTTGCCCACTGGTGTGTTCTTTCCATTGGCTGTGTGTCCTGTTGGCGTGTCCTCGACCGTGTGTGTGTGTGTCTGTGTGTGTCCATGTGTGTGTGTGTCTGCGTGTGTGTTTCTATGTGTGTGTCTGTGTGTCTGTGAGTGTTTCTATGTGTGTGTGTCTGTGTCTGTGTGTGTGTCTGTGTGTGTGTTTCTGTGTGTGTGTTTCTGTGTATGTGTGTGTCTGTGTGTTTCTATGTGTGTGTGTGTTTCTATGTGTGTGTGTCGCCCTTTTCACGAGCACTTTCCGCACTATGCAATGCTTCAGCTCATCACGTGTGGTTCTTTCTCCAGGCCTAGCGTGGAGCTCTGCTTCCCGTTCCTATCTAGAGATCCTGAGACCAGCAGCTGCTGCCTGCTGCAGGCAGTCATTGCCTCAGGGCACCTTTAGCCGACAGGGCCAGGAACTGTGCACACTCTGACCTGTGTGTGTGCAGGTGTCTGTAAACAGTTCCACAGGTGACCTCATGTCACACTGGCATCTATAGCTGACGTCTTATGGACATCCTGGCTCCTCTCCCTGCCCATCTGTAACGTCCCAGTCCCCTCTCCCCAACAGAGAGAAACCTATCCATTCATCTAGCTGTGAAATTCCAGTGCACATGCTCTGGCCATTTTTGATCAGTTATATCCTTTAACTCTTATCCTTTCCATCAAAAACCACTGAATTTACTGACAGAAAGTTGTTGCAAAGAGGAGTCCTTTGTTGTTCTTGTAACGTCTGTAGGGTCTGTGGCAATGTCTCCTCTTTCATTCACTACACTGGTAATTTGTGTCCTGTCTCTGTCTCTGTCTCTCTGTCCCTCTGACTCTCTCTCTCTCCCTTGATCATGTACAGATTAGGCAGAGTCAGGAAGAGAGCTGGATGTCCCCAGGGAAGGGGTCCTGGCAATGGACAGTGACAAAGAGACAGGCAGACACGTGTACAGAGGAAAGGTGACAACCAGGCACCATGGAAACTGAGCCAAGTGAGGGAGACAGAGGGGGTGAGGCAGCAAAGGGGACAGGGGCAGAGAACTTGGTTCCTGGGCTGGCACCACCCACACAGCATGGGAAGATCGGCTGCACATGGAAGGCAGCTCGGAGGAGAGACAGGCAAGGACCCACGGATCTGGCTGTTCCCAGCTGGCGTTTGTGCCCCAGCGCTGTCTACAGATGCGCGCAGCACATGTGTAACTGTGCAGGCACCGGCGGGGTGTGGCAAGGGTGGGCTGTGGTGCAGTTTGGGTCCTGGCTTGACCCTTACAGCCCCCTCCCTTTGGGCGAGTCTCTCAACCTGCCTGGGCTTTGGCTTCTCCAGCTGTGAGCCAGGGTCTCAGGCTGTGGCCCTACTGGACGGCTTCGTGAGACGTGGTTTGTCAGTTGTTCAGCTTCAGTTTTCCCTCACGTGTCAAGTTCTACTTCAGAAAATAGTGTGTGGTCATTAAAACCGAGGCTTTTTGCTGTGCCTTGTGTGCTTTGGTGTGTTTGTGTCCAGTTTTCTGTGGCTGCCATGGCAAAGCAGCACAGACGATGCAGCTAAAATGACAGGACTGTAATTTCTGGCAGGCCTGGAGGTTGGAAGTCTGGAATCCAGGTTCCAGCAGGGCTGTGCTCCCTCCAGGGCGCTAGGAGAGTCACCCCACCTCTCTACTTCTAGGGCGGCCGCCAGTGCTGGGCACATGGCTCCAGCCCCTGCCTGTGTCTCCACAGCCTCCTGCCCTGGGTCTCCGGGTCTGTAACCTGCTGGCCTCATCTCACAAGGTCATCAGATCTATAGGGTTGGGGACCTGTCCCTGCACCAAGTGCACTTGCAGGAACCCCATTTCCAAACAAGTTCACATTCTGTGGTCCTGGGTGCTGGGACATCAATGTATATCTTCTCGGGACATGTGCTTCAATCCATAACTGTAGTCTATCAATGTTTTTGTTATTTTCTCTCATTGCTGAGACAAAATACCCAATGTCCAAAGTTAAAAGGGAAAAGGTTTATTGAGCTCACAGTTTGTTGAGGTTTCAGTCCATAGTTGGCTGGTTGCAAGGCAGGGTGGATGGCAGAGGGACATTGCAGAGGAGAAACAGTCCATGGTGCCCACAAGGTAGCAAAGGCAACAAGGGAGGGGCTGTAACAGTGTCTTTCTGCCCCTTTTATCTTATCCAGACTACTTAGGGCGGGCAGCACTCACACCCTTAATCCTAGTGCCCTCAAGCCCAGCATCGCACACTCTAGATCCAGCCACCTCTGATAAAGCCCCACCTATGGCCACATGAGGCCTTTGGGGACATCTAGACACATCCGTAACAACCAAAAATAAAAATGAGTACAAATAGATGATGTGGGATTGGTGAAATAGTGACAATTGTTGAAGCTGGGGGTGGCCACCTGGGGGTCATTACCTAACTCTTTGTATTTATTTGAAAATTTCCATAAGATTTTTTGTAAAAAAATAAACATGCTTTAAATGAATGAACTGGAAAATAAAATAAATTTAATAAACTGGAAAATGTTATGTACAAAAGATAATGTATAAAGTCGTGCACACATTGGAAGCCTTATGGGGAAAATGACCCCAAAATGCTCATGACAGTTTTCTCTGGGGAGTTGGGGGTATTTTTTACTTTTTTTGTTTTTCTGTGTTTTTTATAATTTTTACCCCAGATGTCAGTTATTTGTGTAATCAAAATAATTTGGTTAAAGACAATAAAACCACCTTCCCCCTTATCCACTCACATAATCATTCAACAAACAGACCTATCTGAGCCCTGGCACTGGCTCCGCCTAGCTGCTCCTTCCCGGGAGACCAGACGCAGCTGATGCAGGCCCTGCCCTCGAGGCCCACAGCTCTGGCTAGAGACCAAGTGCCCCACACAAAGATGGCTTCATCTCTCCAAATCTGAGAGTCCTGTGGATTCAAACAACACTCACAGGGCTGGGGAAAAAAGTCCTCTTCAGATATTTGGATTATTAACAATTTGGGTAAAAACTAACCCAAGGCCATCAACCTGCAGAAGAGGCCAGGAGGAGAAGGCCGGGGTAGGGGCGGGGCTCACTAACCAAGGGGGAAACTGAGGCCAAACACGGGGTCTGCGATGCAGCTTTTCTCCTGAGGGGGAGATGGAGGGGGCCCCTGGTGTGGGGGACACCTGGACAACTGTCCTTGAAAGAAGAGCAATTATCTCCATTTTGGCTGAACCTGGCCTTATTTCCGTGTACTGATATGTACGGAGCTGGCTAGGACTTTTCCTTATCCCTTCAATTGGCTTTAAGCAATGCAAATCAGTCCAGCCGAGGCGCTGATGTGTAGTCTTTGAAGAAGGTGACAGGTCAGTGTCCCCCCCCCGTAGCTCCCAAAACACATTGTTGAGCCTGGCGGGATGGAGAGCCGTGTTCCACGCTGTCGGCTGGGATTGAGCCTCGAGAAAGAGGCTATGACTTCCCAGGGCATAAAAGATTACACGTCAGAGCTGAAGCACCGACCCCAAAACATTAGATACTACCTTGAATTGCATAATGCAGATTACTCCTTCTGCATATCCTTCCCTCTGCATATCGCAAGGGTGATTTCAGGCCACCTACCTAGCCCAGCTCATGGTGCTCACGGACTTCCCGCCACTCTCACAGTCACTCATCCCCGCGCCACTCCTCTCCCTGAGAATTAATAAAACCCAGGTTCGGCCCTGGGTCGAGGCCTTCATTCCAGTAACCACCATCTTGGCTGGACTTAGGACCCCCTTGGCTCCCCACAACTATAAATATGCCTTAGTGTCTTTATTTTCGCCATGGGTTGCACCAAAAGTGGTAGATTGGAATTAACTCGCTAGAATTCCAATAACTTTTCCATGGGATTACAAATATAAACTTCCCGGACCGCGACGAGGACCTGGGACACCAGAGAGGAGGCAGAGCAGTCTCAGAGGATGCGCTCAGGGCACTGGAGGCACCAAGGGGAAGAGAGGGGACTGAGGGCCCTGAGCAGTGGCCCTGCCTGGGACAGCTGCCTGCTGGTGCTCTCGGGGCAAGAGGAGGTTCGAGGAGCAAGGAGGAGTCCCGAGTTCTGGCCCTGGATGTGACAGCCCTGCCACGTGTCTCCTCCTGACTCCTCAGCATCCCCTTTTATTTATTTATTTATTTTTTTGGTACCAGGAATCGAACTCATGACTCGCGCTTGCCAGGCAGGCGCTGCCTTCTGTGCAGTGGGGCTGTGATGCCGATCACAGGACTGAGCTGGAAGGTGCTGGGCAGTCCTGAGACTGGAAAGACCCACGAGGAGGAGGAGGATGGTGAGGAAGGCAAGGAATGTGAAAATGACAGCTCTGCTGCTGCTGAAGACCCCGTGGCAATGCAGCAGGCGGGTTGGGTCCACGCACTGCCCAGGGCGGGGCAGGGGGGGACAGGCATGGTCTGTAGCAGTGGTGGGGGACTCCGGTCAGTTCCTCACTGGATGTTCTGGTCCTTGGGGACTGGGCAGATTGTTTAGCACTGAGCTTAGTTTTGAGCTAAAATGAGCTGAAATGGATTTGGATTTCTATCGAGCTGGATTTGACTGAACTTCACTGAACTAAGTCAGAATTGTTGGCCAGGTTGGGTTGGGTGGTGTTTGCTGAGATGGGTACCTTGGAGCCAGGGCTGAGGTTGGCACCTTCCAGTTTTTGGTGTCCCTCTACTGCACAGGGCCCTGCTTGTCCTGCTGTGGTGGCCCTGGACACAGGCAGAGCTGGTGACAGCCACCTTCGGCCTTGCCTCTGCTCCGCCTGGTCTTCCAAGTGCTCTGGGTCGGCCGTGCCCCAAGTGACCACCTTGTGTGTGGAGCGTGTGTTTGTGCAGGGTGTGTGCTTGGGGTGTGTGCTTGGGGTGTGTGCACAGGGTGTGCGCATGTGGGGGAGGCCTGTGCATGCACGTGTGCAGTATATTTGTGCCATTTGCTGGGAGCCCCTCCCCTGGGGCCAGGTCCCAGGACTCTTTTATCCTGGGCTGCCCCTTCTCGAATCTTTGGAAGGGCAGCTCCTCCCTGGAGGAGCCTCTGAGGTTTAGGACGCCACAGTGCCCGAGCCCAGATGCCGTGTGCGGTGGAAGTCAGCCTCTGCTTGAATCCCCCCAGCTCACTGGTGCTCAGCAAGCTGTCCCCATGTGCTTTCCTGTGCTGATGTGGCACAGCGGCCTGGCCCCCATAGGCTGTCCCTACGTGTCCCTTCTGCCCAGCCGGGGGTCTGCCCGCTGGTGTGCAGTGAGGGCTGGGCCGGCGCTCGCTCTGCCTGGTCCTCTCCTGGGATCACCTTCGGCACAGGAAGTCACAGGGCTCAGGGGCCTGGCTGCTCCGCCCCTGGCCAGGTCCTGGAGCTGTGTCCAGTGTCGGGGCTTCTCATCTGGTCCAGCTCCTCTGTGAGGAACGAGGGTGGACTATAACGGTGCTAACCTCCCAGGGAGCTAGGAGGAGAATGGAGGACCAAGCACTCAGCGCCCAGCGGGCCAGGTGAGCACCTCACCTGGGTAGGGTGAGTCCAGCTGATTCCAGCACTGCTGAGTCCCCCCCCCACATCCCATCCCTTGTCCAGGCCCCTCCCATGGCCCAGGAGGTGCTGTCCCCAGGCTCTGACCATGGGCTGTCTCTTCAGGGACGGGGCCAGGGTGCGCCAGGGTCCTGGTCCTCTCCTCTCGCTCAGCTCCTGCAGGAGCAGGTGTGCTTCCCTGTTGCTATGGACACGGGACCACCTCTGGCTCTCCCTGCTTGCTGTTCCAGCTCAGCTGCCTCTGTCCTTCCCTCCCGGAGTCAGGATAGCGACGCTGGAGAGGAGGCAAGGCGGGTGGGCACCCCAGGCACCAGCCCTGGCCATTAACTCATGCCCCCGATGAGCACTGGGCACTGCGAGGAGGCCCACACACAGAGAGGGAGACCACCGGGCAGGGCTACAGAGCTCCTGGGCCGCCCATTGTCTGCTTCCTAGCTGGCCTGTTCCCCAGGTCATGATCCAAGGGCCTCCAGGGATGGGGGCCTCTGGGACGCGAGGTGTCGGGGTGCAGCTGAAATCTCTATCAGTGACCCCACCCTGCCAGGTAGCCCCAGTCCACTCCTACAACCTATTGTGTGACCTTGAGTGACCCCTCCCCAGGGTAGGTCTCAGTTTCTCCATTCACAAATGAGAGGATGACACAGGATTGGAGCGAAGCTCAGGGCTGTCCCAGGCCCCCCAGGCCCCCATGTGAGTGCCCAAGCCCGCCCCCAATGGCACCTGCCCTTTCGGAAGGGGCTCCACTGTCTCCCCCAGGCTCTGACCCAGTCCCTGCTCCAGGCCCAGGAGCTCCAGTGAAGCCCCTGTGGGAGGACAGAGGCAGCAGGGGGTGCAGAGCCAGGGCTCCTCTGAGGTCCCCATGGCCTCCCCTGCACCGCAAGGCCTGGAGCAAAACAGCCCTCAGCTCCTGCTGTGGCTGAGGACCCAGAGAGGCTTGTGACTCTGTAGGGACAGCCACTGTAAGCCCCAGTGCCCTGACAAGCATGGGGCAAGTGTATGTGTGGGGAAGGGGGCAGCCGTCCAAGGATGGAGGCGTTGCAGCAGCAGGGCTAAGACCCAGGGGTCACTAATGCTCCAGGGAGAACGTGGCCGGGGGTGTCAGCCACAGAGTTGGGGAACCTCACCCTGGGAGGAGCCAGAGCTTCCTGCAGGCCTTGGGCCATCCCTGGCCCTGAGCTGGCCACCTGACCCTGTGTCACAGCGCGTCTCGGACCCACCCTGCCCTCTCCCCTCAAGTCCTCCTGGTGGCTGTCTCTGGTCATGCTGTCCCTGCGTGGGTGGCTGTCACCACAAGGCAGGGGGAGCTGCCTTCTAGAACATTCCGCCAGCCCCACCAGCCAGATCTGTGGGGGGTGGGACAGGAAGTGTGGTGGCTGCTCATTGGGTGGGGCTTCCTGCAGCTAATGGGGGAGAGACGCTGTGAGGGTCCCCACTGGTGATGGGGACTTTGGGCTCAGGGGCTGCCCTGTGTCGGGAGGCTGGGCCTGTGGCAGGACGTGGAGCTACTTCTACCTGGAGATCTGCTTCCTCCTGGGCCAGGGCAGGCGGCCAAGCCCCCTCCGGAGCAGGCAGAAGGCACTGATGATTTCAGGTTTCTGTACATGCCGAGGAACCTGGAGGAAGTGGGCTGGCTTCTCTCTAATCTGTGATTCCTTCAGCTTCATTTTCTCCCCTCTTCCCTGTAATTATCCCATCGTGGGTGAAAATAAACCCCCGCAAGGAGACAGCCTCCCAGAAGAAAGCGCTGTGCCGCTGCAGTGGGAGGCCGCCTGCCCCGGGGAGCCTCTCCTGTCACAGCCCCCCCACCCCGTACCCCTCACCTGCCGGGAGACTTCCAGCCCCAGTGGAGTCCAGCCTCAGGGGCCCCCAAGCCCAGGCACGAGGGGACGGCAGTCACCTGGGCGCAAGCCCTGAGTGTCCCTGGGCCTCCAGGGACAGTGGACAGGGGTCAGCGGCCCAGGCCCGCCGCTCACACTCAATGGGAATGGTAGTAACCTCTAGCTGGGCAGCGTTGGCAAGGACAAAACGATGGAATAAGTGGGAGCTGCTCACGCATGGCACAGTTACCCAAGGGGTCATCAGTGCACGTCACTCCTTTATCACCGGGCACCTGAAGTGTCAGTGCCCATAACTGCTTCGGAAAGATGCTCCTGCAGGTGACGCTCAGGGAAAGGAAAGACCTTGCAGGAGGACAGGACCCGGCTCCTCTGTGCCCTCGGCCGGATGCACACCATGGCCCGTGGCCTCCTCTGAGTGCTCTGTCCACTGGGGGCCCTGGTGTAGGGGGGATTGCTTATCATTATCCCTGGCTGTCATTTCTGGCAATAAAAACTCAGCCCCAGCCCATACCTAAGCCCTGAGAAATGACTGCTGGTAGTGAGATTAAAGCCACAGACCTGGGCAGATTGGAGCCGGAAAGTTATTTATTTTGCCTTGTAGCTGTTAAGCTGCTTTTATGTTATTTAGCTGCTAAACAAGGAACTCTGCTTTGGGGAAAATAATCATTATTTCCATGTTACTTGTTTGGATTCTTTTTATTTTTGTGGTGCCGGGGATCAAACCCAGGGCCTCACCCTTGCTGGGCAGGGCTCTGCCTCTGAGCTGCGCTCCAGCCCGGCTCTTGTGTGGGAGTGGACAGAGGCCCTGGCGCGGGTCATTACCTCTGCACACAGCTGAGGGCCCCAGCTGCTTGGTGGGGTGGCCCAAGGGGACAGATTAGACCTGGCACTGCCCTGCTCCTCCTGCTCTTGCGTCTCAGCGGAGTCTACACAGCTGACCAGATTCAGCTGTTGTGGACCCCCTCCCTGGGGACATTTGCAATGTCTAGTGACAAGAACTGCTGTTGGCAGCTGGTGTCTCAGGGTCAGGGGCCAGGACGCTTGCTGGTCAACACCCTGGGATGCTCAGGTCTCCCTTCCACAGAGAACTGCCAGGAGGGACCTTGGATCGGAACAGCCGTGGGGATTTTAACCTTCTTCCCCACAGCTCTTTACCAGGTTTCGGCATGCCTGGCCCTTGCCATCCTGGGGGTGTGGCAGCGAGCAGGGACACAGGTGCCCTCCATGAGTTTCTGTCCAGTGGAGTAGCAGGCGGGGAGGGTTGGGCAGCTGCAGGGAGCAGGCAGGACCAGCTGCCTCTGCGTGGAGACACCTACACCCACTCCACCTTGGCCAGGCCTCCTCCCACACCTGGGAGGGCACCCCCCTCCCACGCAGACCCCAGACCTCAGAGGTCCTGAGCCGCTGGCCCTTCCTGGTCCAGCTATGCCTGCTCTGCAGGGCACCAGTCTGAGCCCAGATTCGCTCCAGACCCTGCTCTGCACTGGGTGGCCCATGGCTCAGTGTGACCCAGGGAAGAGTGAAAAGGGGCCATGGGTGGGAGACCAGGTGGGCTGTAGGCTCTGTCCTGGGCAGTAGGGAGGTCAGAGTCCTGGAGGACAGGAGGGTAGAGGCGGCAGCAGCATGACTGGGATGCTGGGGTGAGGAGGAGACCAGACCTGCCCCCCAGCTGGTACATCCTTTGGCCATGTCCTGCCAGAGGCTGGGGGCAGGTGACCCCTCCCGGCCAGAGAGCAGGCTGGGGAAGGAGCCAGGTGTGTGATCTCTCGGCTGCCCACCATCTGCCCTGTGCCCACCTGCAATCCCGCCCCAATCCCAGCCGTGCCCCCACGTTCCCTCTGCTGCACCCCTGAGCCTCCCTCTCCTTCACCTTCCTCAGCCCCCAGACAAGGCCTTGGTACTTCCATGCCGAGCCCCCCTTCTGCCCAACCTCCCACTCTAGGACACCCCCAAAGAGCTGAAGGCAGGAATCCAGACACGCATGTGCACCCCAAGTTCATGGCAATGCTAGTCACTGCCCAAAGATGGGAACACTCCAAGAGCCCCCACAGATATCTGGCGAGCAAATACGGTTTGTGCATGCACTGGAGCTGTCTTCAGCCCTGAACAGGATGCGGGCCTGACCTGGGCACTGAGGACGTCGTGCTGAGTGAAAACAGCCAGACAAAAACCCACATGTGGTTTGAGCCCAGTTACACGAAATATCCAGAACAGGCAAAGCCGCAGAGACGGGGGCAGAGTGGTGTCTGCCCTGGGCATGGGAAGGACAGGACAAGGTCTGCATGGTGGGCACCAGGATGCAGCCACTCACCACTTCCTGATCACGCGGATGCCACTGTCCACACAGGGAGGCCAGGCAGGGGTGGAGAAGATGGACGGTGACATCTTGGCTCACAGCGCTGCACAGAACAGCCCACCAGGTCCTGGTGGGGAGCCCCAGCAGGTGAGCCTGGCAGGAGCCAGTCTCCAGCTGGACACCTGAGAGTCCCTGGAGCCCGTCTGGGCACGGGAGTTGCTGGGATCTACTGTCCGACAGGACCTGGGCCTCAGCCAGGCCCGGCAGCCTTGATGGATCGGGAAGAAAAATAATCCTCTGGAAAGCGATTTTCTTTTCTTTTTTTTCTTTTCAAAGAAATTGAAGAAACCTGTGGTTTGCAAATCTGCTGACCCAGCAGGAGGCTTAAATTGAACCAGCCGGTGTCAGGCAAGGGCCAGGCCAGGGGACAGGAAGTACCTGCAGGCAGATTCCGACCGCTCTGGGGAGAAAGTGGGTCACGGTGTGGCTGTCTGGGGAGAGGGCAGCGGGTGTGTCACAGGAGTCTGGGAGCAGGAACTGTCCCCTCCTCAGGGCCGGTCCTGCTGGTCTGAGGGACAAAGCCCTCTCCCCCAGGTCCACCCAGCCTGGCCAGAGCAGCCCTCATGCACACAGGTCCCGCTGCCCCAGCCTGCTCTGGAATGGGCCGCCCACCTACCGCGGGCCTCAGTTTCTTCCTCCTGCCGCCTCAGGGGCCATGGGTGTCCCAGGCTGGGTTTGAACACCATCCCAGGACCTGGGACGTCACTGGTTCCAAGGGGCTCAGGGGCTGTGGGCATGCTCGTCCTGACCCCCGGGGCAGTGCTACTGGCACTCGTGGGCATCCTGAGCCTTCATTCCCAGAGGACCATGGCTCTGCTCTGGGCGGCTGCTCCCTGCCAAGTCCTCACAGGTATAAGACACCAGCTGGCCTGTCCCCTGGGGACACAGAGACCCTCCCTCGCTCCAAAGCCCTGCCTGCCCCTCCTCGGCCCCTCCCTGGCTCTCCATCCCAGCTAATTCCGCCCAGGGCTTCTTGAATCTCAGGACCACCCTATGTCTCCTTGTGCAGCCCAGCCGGGCCGGAAGTCCAAGCTTCCCCGTGGCCATCACAGGCTGGGATGGGTGAGCATCCTCCTTGAACTTTAGAATGCAAATGGCATTTGTCATGGAGTGTGTCCCCTGGGGTGTGCCACTTGAGTTCCAGGAGTCCTTCTGTGATTCTTATTCTGCCAGGCCCTGCGATGGCCCAGGGCCATGTGTACCACATGGTATGGTGGCTGCTAAGGGGGACCTGGGTGGGTATGTCCTTTGGGGGAGCAGGAGAGGAGGGGCTCCCCCTGCCTAGGGGTCTCTGGAGGGGCAGAGTGCCCAGGAGGAGTGTCTGGGTGGGGCAGGCAGGGCTGGGTGCTCCCACCTGGGACTCAGCGTGGGGGTTGGACTCTCATGGGTGGGGGCACAAGCAGGCTTCTGCAGTCCCAGGCTGGACCCCAGAAGAGTGGGTCATCTTCGAGGATGTAGGGACCTCCAGCCTCACAACCAGGATGCTAGCAGGTCCCTCTGAGGGGAAGAGATGGCTGAGGCACCCAGTCGCCTTGACCTGAATTTTTATTCAACCAAGTCTCTCATCCCAGTGTTTGCCTAATTATTCTCTTCTAACCTAGTTTCAGAACTCTGCTCATTCCTGGTGCTCTGGGGCTGACTGCAGCCCTCCTCCTCACAGTACTGGAGAAAGAGCTGCCCAGGGACAGGACTTCTGCTCTGCTGGCTGTGTGGCTTCGGGCCTGTGGCCTAGCCTCTTTTCAGCCTGCTTTCCTCAACCTTGAAGAGTGGACTCTGCGCTCTCTGGGTGACCAGGGATCCCACACAGCTTCCAGGACCCAGTCTGGTAGTGCACTTCTGTCCCCGAGAGCCAGAGGCAGCAGTCAGGCCCCAGGCCCTCTCCAAGGTGCTTGCTTCCTTCTGGCAGCCAGCTTCATTGTGATTTGGTGCTGGAGACAAGGATAAGATGATGTTCGAGGAGACCGCGCCCCTGGGGACCCTCGCTTTGCCTGCCCCAAGTGCTGGGTGATATTTACATGTGGAATTAGCCCATGGGGTGTCAGTCCCCTGCAGTCAGGCACAGGTGCGAGGCCCACTGTGTGCTCTGGTGAGACACTATCTGTGTTACGATGTGCAGCCTTCGGGGGGATTGGATCATGGCAGCCCTCACTTCCCCTGTGGCTCCCTCTGTGGGTGAGTCTATGTCTGTGTATGCCCTGGGCATGGGGCCTGGCTGGAGGTGGGTACTGGGCCAGAGTCTTCAAGCATCCATCTCTTCTTGGGCTCTTCCTGGCTTACTCTGCCCACCCCATGCCAGGAGTCAAGCAGCTTTGTTCCACCATTCTCTTCTGCCATGATGTTCCGCCATAATATCCCACCATGATGCCAATGACCATGGACTGAGCCCTCTGTGGCCATGAGCCAAAATAAACCTCTTCTCCTTCAAACTGTGGGTGTCAAGTGTTGTGTCCAGCAATGAAAAGCCTGACTCACACACCCACCTTGAATGTAGAGTGGTTATTTTGGTTATTTTAACTGAAACTTGAACTCTACACTTTCCAGTTCACTGGCCTTGTTTAAAACAAAACAACAAAAAAAGTCACTTTCTGACTTTGAGGGAGAAGCAGCAGCGAATGGGCTTGCAAGAGCTCAGCAAGGCCCTGGGCGGTCCTGGCTGCACAGGGGCCCGGAAATCAGAAACAAATGATTCTCCTGGCTCTGGGTTTGCATGCGAGCCTCACAGGCTGGGGATGCCTGTATCCGGGCCGTCCCTGGGTCTGGGGCTCAGCGGGGGCAGAGCCAGTGGAACGACAGGAGGCTGAGCGCCATGGGCTGTGCTGTGGAGAGACGGCGCTTCCTGCTGCCTATGACCCTGCACGGCGGTGTCGCTGTACCACAGTGACGCAGGAGATGAGCTCAGGAGATTCAGAGCCTGCCACAGACAGCTGGAGGGCCATGGTGCATGGGATGGTGCCTCTGTCTTCTGTGTCACTTGCAGTGTCCCCAAGGCCAGTGTAGTGGGTACGTGCCCAGCAAGAACCCATCATGCCATTTTCCACTACTCCAGCCGTGTTCCCAGGACCCTGGCATCATGCAGGTGTCATCTTAGAATCCCACCCTTGTGGCAGCAGAAGCTCTGTGGTGGCGTAAGCTGCAGACAAGTGCCCCCTGGTACTCCCAGCCCATGAGGACCCTGCTCGGCTGCCCAGAAACCTGTCAGCCTCTGTCCTTGGGTTCCCTCTGGCCTGCTCAGCAGACACCTCCTCTGGGGACACAAGGATGCAGGACCAAGGTTTGGTGGGATGCTCTGGGATGCTGTGTTGTGGGGAGCCCCAGGACATGTGGGGGGCTGATGGAGCCAGGGTGACTGGGGAAGGGCTCTGCCAGCCTGCTGCCCCTTCTGCCTTGGCCTGGCCACTGGGTGAGCTGGTGCAGGGCTTGGGACACTGAGACCTCATCAACAGAAATGTGGAGGGCGCCATGCTGTGCCTGTGGGCTGGGCCGTGGCGGGGCATCTTCGAGTGGGTGCCGGCTGAGGGCCTGTGGGAAGCAGCGTTCCCACTGCCATGGGACCAGAGTCAGAGGCATTTCAGAAACTTCCATTTGGAAAGCAATTTGCACGACGGCTTTCTACTTCCAGATGCCAGGGGGGAGCTGGGACTGACGTCTCCAAGCTGGAAATGATTAAAGGATGCCACAGACCCGAGTCCCTTCCTCCTGGCCAAGGGCCCCAGATGTCCGGCATGTGCCTTGGCCAGCACTACCCTTGGCTGGGATGGCCTTTCTCTGTCTGCTGGACACTCTGGCTCTGGTTTGCTGATGGAAGTGGGGTCCGGAGCAGGAGGCTCTCTCGGTGTCCATGCCAGCAGAGTCCGGACAGAGGTCACCTGGCCTGGAGAAGGGTGCACCATCTGGGCCAGGTCAGCAGCATCCCGGGGGCTCGGTCTTCATTTTCTTGATGCCACATGCCAGGTCAGGACTGTGGCTGCCACAGCCTCCTCCCCACTCCTCACAGGCCACCCTTGCCCCACCCTCCTCCAGACCCTCCAGACCTTGGCCCCGCCTGCCCCAGCGAGCCGTCCCCAGCACGGCCTGGCCCCCCTCAGGCTGCCCGTTCCCCAGCCCCGCTTCCCTCCTCAGCCGGGCCCTGTGCGAGTCTGCCTCCCACGTTCCCATGGGCTCCCCTGGGTCCAGCCTGTGTGCGGGACTCATCCTGCCAGGGACACTGCTTGGCTGAGCATGAGAGGCAGGCCTGTGCCAGGGCTGGGAGAAGCCACCCGAGACTACTGAGTGTGGGAGGGAAGGAAGGGAGCCACTGCGCGTGAAGTCAGCACAGGGCGCCCGCCGCGAGCAGTCAGAGACCCAGGTCTAGAAGGGTGCTCATCAAAAAGCTAGCCATAGCCAGGCGTGGTGGCAAATGCCTGAAGTCCCAGCACTCAGGGAGGCTGAGGCAGGAGGACGGCAAGTTCAAGCCCAGCCTGGGCAACTTACCAACATAGCAATACCCTGTCTCATAGATAAAAAAATAAAAAGGGCTTGGGAGAAGCTCAGTGCAAAGGCCCTGGATCAATCCCCAGTATGAGAATAAAAAGGTAGCCATGATTCTTATTGCTGAGCGGAGAGATATGGAGTGATTTCTACTTTCCTCTTTATATTTTCCTGTAATACCTCCTTTTTTTTTTTTTTTTACTGCAAGCACCTATTACTTTTTTTTTTTTTTTTTTTTTGTGGGTACCAGGGGGTCAACCTCAGGACCTCGCGCGCCAACAGGCGCCCGTGCCGCTGAGCGATATCACCGGCCCCTTTTCCGTATGTGGGATCCGGGAGTCAAACTCGGGCCCTCGCGCTTGCAAGGCAGGCGCTTACGCAGCTGAGCCATCTCACCGGCCCACCTATTACTTTTGTAATGCTACTTCCCTTTTGGATTTTTAAACAATCATGTAGTTAAGTAGTTCCTGCACTAAAGAGAGGCCCTGGACCTCCCTGAGTGCATCCGGCCTGGCTCAGTGCTTCCACACTTGCCCTCCTCCCTGGCCTTGCCCTGCTCCCTTTCATGCAGGACGGGTGCCCTGGGGACACACTAGACACTCGCCGCCAGGGCTGCCCGCTGCTTGCCGCGTTGCTGGTCTTTTCAAAGGCTTTAAAACAGCCCAATCAATTTATCGACATTGCCCATGATTTACGGGCTGATGTGCACCCCTGGGCAGCGCGGCTCTGTACACAGATGCAGACCTGTGTTCAAAGCAGCGCAGCCCACAAGGGCTCAATCTGGGCAGCAGCCTGTGTGTCCACCACAAGTGAACGGGTAAGGAAATGTGGTGTTCACACACCATGGAGCACTACTCTGCCGTAAAGAAGGATAAACTTGAGTCATTTGTAGGGAAATGGGTGCACCTCGAGACCGCAGTGTTAAGTAAAATAAATCAGACACGCAAGCTGAAATATGCATGGTTTCTCTTATATGAGGAACTCAAAATATAAGTTAAAGAAAGAGCAAAATAAAAGATAGATAACTGGAAAGAGGGAGACAGGTCTTTTGCAAAAGGGAAGGGGACCAAGAGATGGGAAGGGATGTGAAAAGAATTGTGATGCTTTATGTACAAGCACCAACTCCACACAAGGAATGCAGTCATTTTTTATGTACTGCAAATGTGTACTAAGAAAAAATAAAACTAAAAGAATAAACAAAAAACAGTGCCCCCACACACCCCAGTACTGAGGATTAAACCCAAGGAGTCCTGAGCCCTTGTTGTATTTTTAAAATTTAACACAGGGTTTCACTAAGTCACCAGGTGGCCTCGAACTTGAGATCCTCCTGCCTCAGCCTTCTGCGTAGCTGAAGTTACAGGTGTGGGTCACCACACCCAGCAAGGGCAGTGGAAACATAAAGACGCAGAAGCAGAGTAAATCTGTGAGTGAGGGGTTTGTTTCCTTCTGTGTAAGAGACAAAATAAGCGTGCCCTGCAGTAGTCACACTTTCACTTAAGTAAACACAAAAATCAGTTTACTGCCGAGTTAAAAAAGGGTTATATATCTGAGAAATTGGTGCCTTCCTAGCAAGTCAGTAAATGGTAGCTTTGGAAAGCAAGAGTAATTGCTCAACCGTGGGAATTTCAGCGCTCTTGTGTGATGTCTACGGCGCTGGTGAAAGTGGTATTTACACACGCGGGGAGGGGGTCCAGCCCCCTCCAGCGCTCTCTCTCTCCCTCTCCCCCTCGTTTTGCCAGGCGCCGGCTAATTGGGAGTTAATCTGGCTGCAATGATTCAGGCATTTTCTTCCAGAGCCCTGGAGGTAAGAGGTCTCAGTTCCAAGGCATAAAATTTCCACTCAGTGCTGAGAGCTATAGGATTGTTGAGTAACACGCGCAGTTTAGGAAGTGCCAGCTCTTTGTTTTGAAGTAAGTGCCAGGTTTTGCTCCTTGGAGTTAACTGCAGTCACCTTCTCCCACCCCACAGGGGTGCATCCCAGGCTGTGGACACAGAGACCAGGGAGAGCACCCAGCCCCATAGATGCTGTGCTTTTTTCCTGAACCTATATACGGTAAACTTTTGTTTCTAAATCAGTCACAGTAAGAGATGAACAGCAGTAACTCATAATAAAATAGAGCAATAATAAAAATACACTGAAGCCCGACATGGTGGTGCATGCCTATAATCCTAGCACTCAGGAGGCCGAGGCAGGAGGATTGCCACTAGAAGCGACAAGCTCAGGCTATACAGTGAGTTCAAGGCCAGCCTGGACTACACAACGAGACCCTGTCTCAGAAACAAAACCCAAACCAAAACTTACCACGTAAAATGGCCAGCATCACTACTGTTGTGCTTTGGCACTATTAGTAAATAAAATCAGCATAACTGGCACACAAACTCTGTGGCACCAGGACATTGATCTGGTGACCAGAATGGCTATGGAGCCACCAGGGCAGACACGGTGTGGAGACTCTGGACAGAAGGCTGATTCCCCGGGGAACAGAGCAGAAGGGTAGAAGCTTCCATCACGCAAGCAGAATGCTGTGCCATTTAAACCTGTGAGCTGTCACTTTCTGAAATTTTCCTTCAATTTCTTGAACCACGTTTAGCAGCAGGTAATGATGCAGCGGAACGGAAGTCCTCAGACCAGGGACCACCTCCTAGGGTGAGACCCACACAGGCCAGCGGCAGGGGCAAGGGACAGATGGTGGGGTCCGGTGGCTCTGCCTGGACCCAGGGCAGGCTGTGGGTGGTGGTCCTTCTGGTCTGTGCCCCCCACCTAGGGTCCCAGCAGGGCCAGGAAATGGCAGAGCCAGCTGTCTGGCAGGAAGCCAAAGGGAGAGCCCTTCCTCCTCTCCCAGGCTGATGGGGGGAGGTCCTCTGGGACAGACGCAGGGGAGGAGGAGGCCGCTTCTGTGGGTACACAGCCTGCTCCAGCCAGCCCAGGCTGGGGGTGAGGGGACACAGAAACAGTTTCCAGGGCCCACTCCTGACCACACAGGGATGGTTCTCAGGCCCAGTGGCCTCGACTGAACTTCAACACACGGCATCAGGAGCTCAGGCGTCAGATGGAGGTAGGGTGTGGCTCATTGTGGGGAGGGGGTGCTGGGGGGCTGCGGGAGAGCAGGAGAACTCGCTCCTTCCAGGGCAGAAAGAGCCCCAAGGTCAGGCTGGGAACAAAATCATGGGCAGCAGAAACCCTCATGGATTACAGGAGTGGAGGAAGTCTCTGGAAGAAACCTGGAGGCAAGAGATAGAGGGAGGGAGAGAGGCACCCCTGGACTCTCCCCCCGTCTTGGTGCATATCCAAGCTAGCTTTGTGGACTTCCAGGCATCCTTCCTGCCCTTTGGCCCCCAGACGAACAGGTCCTTGGCATTGGATCATGTCTCCAAGGAGCAGTCTCTTGGGCATGGCCATGTAGTACCAGCTCTGGCCAAGCCCTGCTGGGTTTGAAGGGCAAGAGCTGGTACAACTTTGCATCTGTCAGCCCTGGACACAGTGCCATGTAACAAATTGTCCCCTGTAGTGACTTGTGACAGAAGCCCTTCTTCCTTGCTCCTGAGTCCTGCACTGTCAAAGCCTGGAGCTGAGCCAGCTGGGTATGGTCTGGGCTGTGAGTCAAAGCAGCTCTGCTCCATGAGCCCCTGCTGTGTGCAGAGTGGACAACCCAGTCTGTCTGTCTTAGCCACTCTCCTGCTGCTGGAACACAATGCCTGACACCCACAACTTAAAGGAAGAGAAGTTTATCTTGGTTCACAGTTTCAGTGGGTTCAGTCTCTGGTTCGTTGGCTCCAAGGCAGGAACATCATGGTGGAAGAACCTGGCACAGAAGAGCTCTCACCCCATGGCAACTAGGAAACAGGGAAGGGAGAAATCAGGGACACAGAAACACCCTTCCAGGTCACACCCCAGTGACCTGGCTCCAAGCAGGACCTACCTCCTACAGCACAGTCAGCCATGAGCTCATCCATGGATGGATCTCCAGATGAGCATGAGGCCCCAAGCTCCAGGCACCTTCCACACAAGGGACTTGGGGACAACATAGATCTAAACTGTAACAATGTCCTCATGGTGGGGTTGGGAGCTCATGGGCTGATGGGCAGAGACCTGAGCTGCCTCTAGAGGGGCTCAGAGCTCTCATTCCATCCTTGCCTTCCACCCTCACTGGCCAGAGCCAGCATATCTGTGTGCCCCAGGGGCTAAGCACCCCTGTGCTGAAAAGTTCCCTGATGGTTCACTACCTCCTTTCTAAAGCTCCCTGGGGTCTCTCAGAGAGCCAGGCGCCCCCCAAGGCCTGGGCACCCATGCAGTCATATCAACCCTTGGTCGTCGATCTCTGCAAGCGCCCTGAGGTCAAGGCTGCCCCTAGAGAGTCTGCACAGAGCAAGGAGAGGAGGAGGGAAGGGTGGCCGAGGAGAGCTAGGGAGCGGGGATGGAAGGAAGAAGACAGGCAAGGCAAACTTGCAGACAGGAGGAACTCAGGCATTGCAGGAGTGCCTTGTGGCCAGGCTATTGCGGAGGTGGCTAGAGAGGGTCAAGGATGTAACTGGCCCTGTGACCCAGGCCTGACTTGGGGCAGTGTCCATACCGTGAAAATGCCTTGCACTGCTAACTTGCTTTTCCTCTGCTGGGAATCAGAAAATGCTGACGCTTGCTTCCTGCGCCTGGGCTCTGCTCCTGTGGCTCACTGGGGTGTGGGAGGCGGGTCCGAGGGGGAGGGGAGCGCGGGAAGGATGCTCATAACTCTGTCCATGGAGCACCTGTTGGGAGGATCCCAAGCCAGGCTAAGGCACAAAAGGACTCCTGTTAACACAAAAAAACAGGAGCAGAGATCTTAACACCTCCCAACGCCTTTAAAAGAAGTAATTGCTTGGCTGCAATTATTTTAGGTTTAACTAACCGCATGGGTGCTTTGTAAGAAGCTTCAGGAATTTAAAATTCCACCCACGGCTCCCCAAGGGTGGGGGCTCTCTGGAGCCTGGGGCATCCCACTTGGAAAGTGGTTTGGTGGCCCCCAAGGGGGTCTCGGGAGGGGGCTCTGGCAATGGAGCCAGCCCTGCCTGGAGGAAGGAGGGTTGCCAAGGAGATGGCTGGTTCTGCAGGGGCGCCAAGCACGTGGTGGGGGTACTCGGTTGGGTTGACAAGGAGGGGGCGGGGTGGAGGAGGAGAGAGTGTGCCATGATGGCCCTTCTCTGCGTCTCCATTTCCTTAGGGATGAAACAGGAAATAGCTTTCTGCTCATCGGGGCGAGGAAGGAAGTCCTGGAAGACAGATGCTCAAGCTGCCCTCCTCGGACAAAGTCGGCCTCAGAAGGCCGCGCTGCTGCTGCTTGCTTCCCGTCCCCCTGCGGAGGGGCCACCACAGCGCCCCAGCCAGGAGCGGAGCCACCCCCGCAAAGCCAGTGCAAGGAAGCTGCCCAGCCCAGTGGGACCCAGCGCTCCGTGCGGGTGTAGGCAGACACTCCAAAAATGACTCCAGCGAACAATTTATTTTTAAAGAATCAATTCGAAAACAATTAAATGCAATTTATGAAAATTGTAGGAAAAGATGAGCAGGGAGTCCAATTAGTGAAGTTATTTTAGACGTGTCAGAGGCGCGCCGCGTCGGTGTAAGCCGGGCTGCCGGGCTCTGGTGGCCACTGGAAATTACTCTGAGGGAAGATGACTGCCCACAGCTGGCGCAGAGGAGGGCGGGGTGGCGGATACGGGGAAAGCGATGCCTTGTCCACCTCCCAGAACTGTCACCCTGGCTGGAGTTCTTTCTCAGGAGGGGAGACTGAGGCTCAGAGAGCTGGGTAATTGCAGAGGCCGTGCAGGGGCAAGTGGTGGACCTGGCTGTCCCCGCTCAGACTGGGCCTCATCGATGTCCGCTGTGTACTGGACAGAGCTTGAGGGTCCCCAGGAGGGACAGAGTCCCCACCCAAACCCACACCATGACAGACGCACCATGGCTCATGTTGCTGCTGGGAAGCCAGATTATGGGGCTGAGGTGTCCAGCAGGCCACAGCAGGAGGGCGTACAGGGGCCTTCCCCAAAAAAATGGGGCGCCAGGGTCCACAAGCTGCACAAGGCCACCTCTTGGAGGCTGAACTCGGCACCTCACTCCTCTGGTGGTTTTCCACCAGCCAACCGGAAAAAGAGGAGAGGTGCAACCGGAAACGGGATAGGTACAAACAGAGCCAGAGAGGGAAGCGAGCTCGGCTAGTCGCCCGTGTGTACCTGGCGTCATCCTTCATGGTACGGGACAAATGTCATCCTCATTCCTACTTTACGGGGGGGACTGAGGCACAGGGAGGCCGAGCTGCTTCCCACCCAGGACACCGGCAGTGGTGAGTAGCAAAGCCAGACTGCAAACCGAGGCTGCCAAGCCCAAGCTCCACGGTCCTAACCACCATGTCCTCATGCCTCCACGGGACGGGGACAGCCGGTCTGATGGCCCCCTCTTCTGCAATGGTCTGAGCAGCCCCTGGACCCTCCTGGCTGTCCGGAGAAGGATGCTGGTGGCAGCTAGGGCTCAGGGACAACACTATACAGTGTGCAGGCCCAGGGCAGCTGCTCCCCAAGGCCAGCTCCTCATGGGTCCCCAAGAATCAAAAGCATCCCTTTCCTTAGCCATGGGACCCCCAGACATAACACAGAAGAGAGAGATGAGCTTGCCAGGCTCAAGGCCAGCTTGTCATAGGCTCCATTTCTAGGCCTCTCTCAGAAGACAGAATCCCCTCTGGGGACACAGATAGGCCTCTGGGCAGGCCCTGCCAACCCACGCCAATGCCTCTTCGACTGATGACACAGCAGTTAGCTCAAAACATGCTCACTGCTGTGGTTTAGATCTGGATGTCCCCCAACATACGCACTCACGATAGGGCTTTGGGAGGTGATGGGTCCTGGTGCTCATAGCGGACTGCCGTGAGGAGGTGGGGCCTGGTGGGAAGAGGCGGTCCCCGGGTTGGGGCCTGGAAGGGTTAATCTCCCTCCTGGGTCTTCCCTTCTCTCTCTGCTTCCTGTGCCCCACGCCTTGAGCAGCTCTCCTCCACCAGGTCCTTCCACCATGCTGCCCTGCCTTGGAGCTGGCCAGCCAGGAACTGAAACAGGAGCCCAAATAAACTCTTCCTCCTTTAAGTATCCAAGGAATGTGACTAAGATACCACCCAGCCCACCAGGGGCCTTCTGTCTCCTCTTCCAAAAACAAACAGAAGATCTCCCTGAGCCCCAAAATCATTGCCTCAGCTGCTCCTCGCCCACCAGGAGCCCCATGACAGGGCCCGGTGGAGCTGTGGGAAGCCCTGCGGTATGGAGGAGTGGAGTCACAGAGTAGCCCCAGAGATGTGACTGTGAGGGACAGCAAAACCATCCTGTCCCTCTGCCAGCCCCCTCCATCAGCTGAAAGGTCGCAGGTTGGGAGCAGGTGGGATCACTCAGTTCTCCCCTGGAGCTCTGGCCACGGGTGGTGTGGGAGGTCGCCTGCAGCGTGCCACTTCTGCCTGCCCCACCTCACCCAGGGAGGGGACCCAGGGGCAGAGCGGCTGTTGCGGTGGCCTGTACCTCCCTGTGCTGCCCCAGCCCCGAGCTGGGCTGGGCCGCCAGGGCCCCGGACCTCGTGGGATGGCAGGGAGTTGTCTGTGGCGGGTTTCTGGCACCACCCACTTTCAGATTTATACTTTTCACAGCATAATTTAAACCCTTGAATGGCTTCCTCAGCCCACTTACGGCTCCACCACATCAGCTGTGGGCACGGTGTGCAACACCTATCTTCGGGTCCTGCGCTCTGTGGTCCAGGTCACAGGTCTGTGACACGCCCCCCCCCGCCATGTCCCTGAAGTCACTCTGCCTGGGTGAGGGCTGAAACCTTACACCCTCTGACCCTGCCAGCCCTCCTGGCATCCACAGGGTAGGAGGGTCCCCTTTGTCACCCAGAGAGTCCCCAGGACTCAGGACCTGACATCAGCTTCGAGATCAGAGCCCATGGTGGTCTGATGGGGAGGCTGAGGGCGGGGTCCACCCCTCCTCGGCCTGAGAATGGCGGTCATGGTGGGGAGCCCCTCCCAGCTCTGGCCCTGAGGCCTCCCTGAGGCGGTCCCACCCCAGGGCCGTGTGCTCTGCGCACTCGCAGTCAGGATCATGGCATCCTCAGCCTGGAACCTCCCAAGGCCTCTAGGCTGGTGAGGGAAAAAAGGAAGCCCCAGGTGCGGACACCCCAGGTGACCAGGGGCGCGGGGCTGGGAAGGCAGGACGAGCACCATCACTGCCTTGGTGTAGGTGGACCAAGCTCCCCCAACCGGCTCACAGTTACTGGGTGCCCACAGTCACTTAGTGTGTGTGGACCACCCTCCGGTGTTAGGGATTAATGAGCAGATCATGGGCCCTACCCCCTCCGGAGGCCACAGAACCATCCATGGCTCCCCAGTTCTTTGGCACCTGTCCTGTTGGTTGTCTCACTCCAATCCCAGAGGAAGCCTACTGTTTGTTGTTCCTGTGCCCGCGTTCGCTCCTTAACCTAACTAGAGCTTCGGCCTCGATCAAATTGATTTCAAAGGAGAAGAAAATAATGTTTCATTAAAGTCACTGAAAAATTGATCATCCGATTTCTGTGTGACCTCCAGGGTGGAAATGCTGGTGACTGTTGAGACAGAATTTCTGTCCCTGTGAGGCTTGGGCTCTTGTGCCCATCCCAGGCTAGCAGCTGTGACAGCCATGCAGGCCAAAGTCGCGGAGCAGAGGGAGCGGAACCGCTAAGCCCTGGGATTCCTGTGCGCTAGTGACCGTCCTTCCGGCGCATCCTAGCCCCGTGTTCCTGCCGTGCTCCTCCTGTAGAGCGAACTGCTGGCTTAGCGATGCCCTAGAAATGCAGCTGCCCCAGGTGGCCCTGAAGCTCGGCAGGTGGCACAGGCCCTGGGGCTCAGTGGGGCCACTCCTGCCTCCTCACACTACCGTCGTCGTCACCAGTGGGATGCTGAGCTGTGCCCTGGACCTCAAGGCCGGGTGCTGCACCCCCACCAATGTTACCGTGGTCCCCAAAGGCTGGATGCACCCAACCTTCTGACTACTGAGAAGCCAATGTGGGAGGCAGAGGCGGTGTGGCCCCCTGCTCTGTCCTGTCTTCGCTCCACTCCCTGACTCTTGGGGGCCCTAATGAGGGGGGCTTCTGTCCCCTCTATTGCAGAGGGAAGGGCCTGGGAGCAGGATCACCCCCTCCCCACCCTCAACCCAGACACCCCACCGGGACCCACATCCTCCCCTCCCACACAGCCCCTGGTCCCACGTGTGTCCATCAGCGGGAAAAATGGGCTTCCTGGTGTTTGAAGACGCCGCCCTGGGGCAGCAGGGCACGTGGGAATGCTCTGTGTTTTTTACTTAATTTTGCTATAAATTTAAAATCTTTTTAACCAAATACAGACCAACACCAGGATGTCCCCAGTGCGAGTCAGCTGTGGGGATATGGAGAGGGAGAGCCCATGGCCCCTTCGCCCCTAAAGAACATGGTGTCCGCAGCCACCCAGGGGCCCCAGCCTAGATCTGCAGGGCCCAAGGGCCAAGACAGGGGCCTCGCTGAGGAGGACAGCAGCTTGGCCTGGCCCCAACTCCGTCCCTCCGCCACTGCCATCAGGGCTCACTGTCTCCTTGGAGAAAAACACAGGGCTGTGGCAGGGCACACTGGCCTATTCACTCTGCGCCCATCGGGGTGTCCCAGCTCACGGCCCTCATCCAGAGCCTCCACGTCTACCATGCAAAATGCTGGCCTGGTGAGATGCGCTGTCCACGTCCCAGCCTCTGGTTCCCTTGGGCCCAGCGCCCCACCCTGCCTGGACTGGGGCATGGACGTCCGGGCTCAGAGTCGTCATAGGAGCCCTGTGTGTGCCCCACTCTGGTACAAGGACGGGCGAGGATGGGGCTGTCGTTTCCAGGGAAACTTCTCCTGCAGTCTGCAGACACTGGTGGCTGCATGGCTATTTCTCATGGTGTCCCCAGAGCCCCAAGAGGAGGCATTTTGTCCCGGAAGGCAGATGGGGCGCGTTCTGGAGTCCTGGCAGCCAGCACTGCCCACTGCACCCCAATGGGATGCACGTCCCGGGTGGGTCAGATGGGCTGAGCCCCTCGCCAGGCAACAGGGTCTGTGTGGCTGGAGCCTCTGCCTGCCTGGGGGGACCACGCCATCTGTGCACGCTGTGTCCTCTTCAGAGGACGACAGGCCTGGCTGGATCTGATTCCATGTCCCCGCAACCCGCCTGTAAAGTGGGGGGAAGGCTTTGCATGGAGGATGGATCCCCACAACCCTCTCCACGTGGCTGAGAGCAGCCCCTTTCCCCAGCGCCCACAGCAGCACGGGGCACCGGGGCAGACGCCCACAGCAGAGGAGGCGCTGCCGCTGCCCTGCTGAGTCCTCAGCCAGGGCCCCACCTCTCTGGACCCCGGCTCCTGCTCTGTGGGTTGGGCTGACTGGGAAGCTTGCTCGGGTTGGTCTGGAGCGAGCTGATGGGTGGAAAGAACCGTCCTGAACATGGTTACGGAAGGGAACGTGGGGCAGCACGAGGCCCACGCAGCCTGAGCCTGCGGGTGGAGCTCCGGGCTGCACTCCTGCGGGGCGCAGAGCCGGGTGCAGGCGACACTGTGCGTTTCTTCTTCAAGTGAGGTGGTTGCTTTTCTAAAAGTTTCAGAAGCACCGCTTTAAGGTAATTGGGCAACGCACGGGTTTCGTGTGGCCCCAAGGGTCCCTCCAATTCACGAGGTGTGGCCAGGAGCCCCAGCTGACTGCGGGGACCAGCTGCCACCACAGGGGGAGACGGACAGACGGACGTCCCTGGGTGCCTGGAAGTGGCAGCAGGGTCAGAGGGGTTGTGAAGGTGCCTGGAGCTTCTTGTCCCCTGAGATGCAGGTAGCCATCATGCTGTCGCACCTGGCAGGCTCGGCATCCAGAAACCAGGTAGCTGGGAGGGAACCGGTGACCTCCTGAGCCCCAGAGACCTGGGGTTGAATCCAGAGCCAGCTCTGTGTTTTTGTTTTTCACATGTGGGTACCGGGAGTCGAACCCAGGATTTCACGCTTGCCGGCAGGCGCTCATGCCGCTGAGCCGTCTCACCGCCTGCCAGCTCTGTGTTGAAGCGAGTCATCTTTGAGCTGGCACCCAGTCGGGCTGTGTGAAAGACCAGGTAGCTAAAGTCCCACCATAGAGTCAGTCCCCAAATGAAGGAGACCACGGCCCTCATTGCTGTCCACACCAGAAATGTCCGGGTTATAAGCACGCACGTTCTCACAGCTCCCATCTTATGAGGCTCTGCTGGGTGGAAAGGGGAGATCTGTGCCCCAGGTGACCCCAGGCAGCGGTTGGCTGTGGCAGTGCACGTGACCCAGGGGGAGGTTTTGGCCACCACGGTCCTCCCTCGAGACCTGGTGGCCACGGGCTCCTTCAGATACCCATGAGCTGCTGCTGGCCCCAGGTCCTGCCAGGCAATGATCAAAGGGGACAAGATGGCCTGGGCCCAAGCTTGTGAAGTGAATGTCCCAGAGCTGGAGACAGACAGACACCACAGGAACAAGTGGACAGATAGATAGAGCTACGGCAAACCCCTGCCCCTCCACACACCCTGTGCCGTGTCCCGCTTCCTGTCCTCAGCGCCATCTGCTTTTACACTCAAGACTGAGGAAGGGGGAGGCCAGTGGGGGACTACATCTAGCGCCCCCAGCCTGGCCCTGAAGTCTGGGAATCACGGGAGGACACCAGCCATTCTGACAGTGTGGACACCGCACAGCGGTGCCGCCCTGGATGACATCTCCTTCTTATAGGCCTTGGGGACTCGAGGGACACCCCAGGGAAACTGAGAGCCAGTGGCTTCTTTTACTCTCTCGCCATCCACCGCACAACATCATTGCCATATTACATTAGAACTGTTCTGAACTCTTCCAAAAAAAGCCAAAGTCTTATTGAAATGAAACCTGTGGAGATTTAATCTGATAATGTACTACTTACTACATTTGCACAAACCCAACCCAAACACTTCCAAGAAGACAAATTTTCTACTCCAGACCTTGGGTTCTCAAGATAGAAGCCTTTAAACTTAAGAAAAAAAGCAAGAAACCTATCTTCATGCACGATGACCTGAAAATTGGAATGCTGAGGGTGAGATTTCTTTTTTTTAATTAGATTTTATTGGTACGTTAGATATACATAACGATCACATTCATTATGGAGAATTTGTACCTGTACATGATATAACTTGTTTTTTTCCCCCGCATTTCCCTCCCGTCCCTTCCACCCCTCCTCCCCTCCCCATTTACAGAAGCTTTGTTTCCATGTTTTCCTTCTTTTCTCATTTTTTTTTACTTTTCCCTTCTTTCCTTTCTCCTCCCCTCTTCTTTGTCCCCCTCCCCATTTGAATATTTTCCTCCTATTTCACAATACCTATTATACATTTTGGTCCTTATTTACACTTCAGTTTTCTCTCACCAGAGAAACAATGTGGTATTCACACAGGTGCATCCATTTTCCTAGAAATGTCTTGAGCATATCCTTCTTTGTGGCAGAATAGTACTCCATTGTGCAAAAAAAAAAAAAAAAAACACACATCTTCTTTATCCATTTACCAGTTGATGGGCAATTGGGCTGTTTCCAAGATTTGCCTATTACAAACTGTGCTGCTATAAACATAGGTGTGAGTATATCACTGTGGTACGATGCTTTTAATTCTTATGGGAAGATATCCAGAAGGGGAATAGCTGATCAAATGGGACCTCCAGTCCTAGTTTTTTGAGGAATCTCCACACTGATTTCCACAGTGGCTGCACCAGTCGACACTCCCACCAGCAGTGGAGAAGGGTTCCTTTTTCCCCACAGCCCCTCCAGCATTTGTTATTGGTTGATTTCTTGATAATAGCCATTCTTTCTGGGGTGAGATGGTATCTCAGTGTTGTTTTAATTTGCAATTCTTGAATGACCCGTGATGTTGAACATTTTTTTTTTGTGGGTACCGGGGGGGGGGCAACCTCAGGACCTCGCGCGCCAACAGGCACCCATGCCGCTGAGCGATATCACCGGCCCCTTTTTTGTATGTGGGTTCCGGGAGTCGAACTCGGGCCCTCGCTCTTGCAAGGCAGGCGCTTATGCCGCTGAGCCATTTCACCAGCCCCTGAACATTTTTTAAATATATTTTTTGCTGTTTGTATTTCTTCATCTGAGAAGTGTTTATTCATATCAGATGCCCATTTTTGGAGTGGGTCTTTAAATTTGGGAGGTCTGATTTTTTTGAGTTCTTTGTATGTTCTCGATAGTAATCCTTTGTCTGAGGAACAGCTGGCAAACATTTTTTCCCACGTTGTGGGTTCTCTCTTCACTCTGTTGGTGGTTTCTCTTGCTGTGCAAAAGCATTTTAATCAGATAAGATCCCAGTTGTTGACTCTTTCTGATAGTTCCTGTGCAATAGGTGTTTTACTCATAAAGTTTTTGCCTACACCAATGTCTTCAAGAGTTATACCTATTCTATCCTCCAGCAGATTCAGTGTTTCTGTTTTAATATTTAGATATTTGGTCCATTTTGACTTTAGTTTGGTGCATGGTGAAAGATATGGGTCTAGTTTTAATTTTCGGCATGTGCAGAGCCAGTTTTTCCAGCACCATTTATTAAAGAGGCTATCTTTCTTCCAGCGAATGTGTTTGGCACCTTTGCCAAAGATAAGGTGGCTTAGTATGTCTGGAGTTGTTTCTGCACTTCTAATCTGTTCCATTGATCTTTGGGTCTGTTTTTTTTTTTTTTGCCAGTACCATGCTGTTTTTATCACAGTAGCTCTGTAGTATAATTTCAAGTCGGGGATTGTGATGCCCCCTGCCTTGTGAGGCTGAGATTTCTCTCCAGACCCATGCTCTCCAATTATCTACAATTTCATCTTGGAACCAACCTTAATGGTTTAGCATCACAGTCCTTCATCCATGTATCAAAACTCATGCTGAGTAGTGATTCAGGACGCGAGAAAGGATGCATTTTCTGCACCTGTCTATAAGTCTTTGTCCACGAATTAAACAACAACAAAGAGAAAAACCCACATAAGGTGCTATCCCCAACTCTATTTTTTCTGTGCCAGGGATTGAACACGAGGGCTTGCCCACGCTAGCCAAGTGCTCTAACCCTGAGCAACATCCCTAACCCTTTTTACTTTTTCACTTGAGATAAAGTCTTGCTCATTTTTCCAGGCCTTGAACTGCCTCCTGTCTCAGCCTCCCAAGAAGCTGGCATAAAAGTGTTCGCCATTACACTCAACTACCCCCAACTCTTCTGTGTAATTTTCTTGTGTTTAGAGTTTTAATGACTTCTTAGAAGTATGCCTTTGTAGCGCCATCATTTCCTCCCTTGAAATGGCGCTACTCTATTACAACAGCCGTCTCAAGTTCCCCTTTTCCTGGAGACCACTCTCGGCAGCCCCTGTTGTCTGCTCCAGTGGGGCCCCTCATCCCTGCTCTGGGCTTCTCCCTGGGCCTGCCCTCCCTCCACATGGAACTGGATCTACTGATTCTTCAGTATCCTTCTCTTAGTGTTACCCTGCTCTTGCTGGAGAACATCCTTAAGTAACTTTCTAACAATAGGTGCATGGAAAGTAAACATCTGTGTTCCATGCTTGGACATGTTTCCACCCTGCCCTGCAACTTGATGAAGAGCTTGTATCAAATTCTAGGTTGAAGATGGTTTGCTGCAGGGCTGTGGACGTGCATTCTTCCTGGTATCCAGTGCTGGGTGGGATTACAGCCCTGTGGATTCTCATCTGTGTAGCCAACCCACGTTTCTCCCAGGATGTTTTAGCCACCCGGGGGTGATGCACTGGCCGAGCCTGCTGGCTGTGGCTCTTCTGCCAGTGTTGTGGTTTGGATGTGGCTGCAGTCAGTGCTGGAGGGGGAGGCGAAGAGGCTTCTCCCAGGGCTCGAGCACTGGCCCTCATGGGACGGAGTGGTCACAAGCTAGGTTGCTCTAAGTGAGCCCGGCACCTCCCTTCCTCTTCTGTACCTGCTTCCCTTCTGCTCCCTGTGGTTCCCACGTGGCCAGAGGCCTCACCTCAGCCCCGAGGGTGCCAGGGCTGTGTCCTTGGGCTTCACCAACTCCCCTCCTATGTGGCGCCAGCCCTGGTGTTTCGTTAGAGCTGTGCAAGGCAGATGCAGACAGCATGGCAGGAAGGCCACAAGGGCAGGGCTCACGGTGCCAGCTCTGCGCTGTCGTTAACCCTGGAGTCATTCTTTCCAATCGTGTCTGCTTTCCTTTTGGGGACTCTACTATCAGCCCGACGTTAGGCCCCTGGTTTGGTGCTTTTCTTTTTAAAACTTAAAACCTGGGAAACGTCCTCAACTTTATTGTGCATATTCTCTGTTGACATTTCTATTTTGGCAACTGTCGTTTCAAACCCAAGCACTCCGTCTTGTTCTCTCGTCCTTCCTTTCGATTACCGGCCCCTTGGGGCGGCAGCCTGGCGGCGGGTCCTCCGGGCCGGGCAGTGAGAACTGCTCCACCCTCCTGCGGTCTCTGTGTCCTCCGGGTCGGATCTGCTCCTGGCGGAGCCCCAGGCGGGGCTCCTGCCTGGTCACTGTGTCCTCTGGGCAGGACACGGGGTCACCTGTGAGCACAGTTCTGGGGACAGAACAGCAAGCAGTCACTCTCCCCTGTGCACTCCCAGAGCAGGAGTGAGACTCTCTTAACTTGGGGTCACTGTGACCACCCACCATCCGCTCGGCCCATTTCATCTTGAGGTACAGCTGCCTGTGGTCCCCCATTAGGTGATGATGTGGCGGGTTGACAACTGGCAGTCAACTTGTAACACCCAGCTGAACTGAATCAGCGTGGTGCTGGGTGTGGAGGGCCCACCTGAGGATTGTTGCCAACAGCACGAAAAGAAGAACTGGAGGGGAAGATGGTGCGCTGTTGATTCTCCCAGAGAAGCTCATCACACTGGTTTGCCTGATATGAACTCGGCTGTTCTCATCATCGGAGGAGCTCGGGACCTTGTTGTCACTGAGGATGGCTGTGGTTCTCTTTGGGGGAGCCCTGGTCCTTACTTTGAGCATCGCTTCCTGGCTCCGGTGCAGATCCCTCAGCTGCTGGCACGGATCCTTCATCCTGCCAGCGCAGACTTCCTAGCTTCCACCACTGACCTCTGGGCCTTCCCAGCGTAGATCCTTGCTACAGACTTGCATGAGACATTGTCATGGGCTCTAGGTCTCCAGCTGGATTTGTGGAGGGCATTGCCATGGGCTCTAGGTCTTCAGCTGGACTTTTGCAGAACACTGCTGTGGGATCCAGGCCCTCAGCTGGATTCTTTGGGTCTCTAGTGTGTGGACAGATTTCCTGCACTCTTTTTGCAGTTGACTCTTTGGGTAAATAATCCTATAAATTATGTATCCTGTATTAATTCCTTTCCCTTGCAAACCCTGACTACAACAGAGGGGATGGGGGAGAGGCACCCTGAGGACTCTGGGCCACGAGAATCCTGGCCACACCCACCCTCAGCTGGAGGGGGATGGCGGGACCCTGGGGGATGGGCCTGGGCCACACGGAGTGACCCAAGCAGCAGATCCCATTTTCTAGCTGCAGCAGTGGACTGCACCTGGGGGCAGGTGGTCACAAAACAGCCCCGAATCAAGACCCCAAGAGGCCCTGGAATACAGCCCTTAGGACGCCTGACCCTGACAGGAGGTTGGCTCTCCCTCACTGGGGTAAATCTCATGAGGATGCAATGAAGATTGCAGCGAGCTTTGCTTCCACACATAGCCAGGGTTGATGCTAAAGTTCATGTGGAAAAACAAGCAAGCTGGTCACTGGGAAAGCCTCAGAGGAAGCAAGCAGCAGGGCGGATTGACAAGGATGGAGTGCCTATGAGAGAGGGAGGGACAGAGCCGTGGGACAGGAGGGCGCCTGGACTGCCGCCGGGAATCAGGGTGACACTGAGGAGGCGTCCCAGCCCCTAGGGCCACACCGACCCCTCACCTACACCCATGCCGGGCCCCGGGATGGCTGGAGAAAGGTAAACTGAGGCCCCTCCACATGCCACGGATAAGAGTAAACTCCAGGGACACCAGAGGTCCGCTCGGGAGAAGCAGGAGCGTACAGGTGCCGGAAGCCAAGCCGAGGGAGTGTCTGCGTGAGGGCAACAGGGAAGGATTTCTGCACCTGAGAGCCGGGTCCAAGAAAAGAAAATGCTGCTGTGATAAGCTCGTCCAAAAAACAGCTTTGGCAAGGACAAAGATAAGCAGGATTGAAAGGCAAACGAGCTGGGAGAAAGTATTTGGAATCTGTTTCTTAGAGGAAAGGCTGACGTCCCTAACGTCCAAAGAACACTTGAAAGCTGGGAAGGGAAACCCCACGGCAAGCAAGGTTGCCTTGTCCCACATAGCCCCACTCCCTGCGTGTCCCCACCTCCCAGTGGGAGCCCATCTGGTGGCTGGGACGCGGGTGGGGGCTTCTGTCTGCGTCTCCCTCGAGTGGGGGTAGCTGGGCCCCTCTTCCTGTCTCTCAGGACATCTTGGACCCCTTCTTGGAGACCTGGGTCCCTGTCATTTGTTTTCCTCTGCGATGTCAATGTGTGACAGATGGAGACTGAGGGCACAGGTGCACACGTGGGTGTCGCCCATCAGGTGAGACAGAGGGGAGGGGCAAGGTGTGCATGTGCCTGGCCATCTTCCAAGGAAGTAGCGCAGGAGGCCACCCCGGAAAGCCACTGAGGTCCTTTCCCTGGGGAGACCAGCGAGGGGACTCTCCCTGACCATGCCCAGTGCACGCCGGCTTTTGGAAGCTGCTCAGCACTCTACACATAAATTAAATTAAAGGAATGAGCGTGAGAAAGGGGAAAAGAAATGGAAAAACTGAGAGCAATCATATCTCACATGAAGGTCACAGACACAGTGAAAATGAAGAGGCGCAAGCTGGTCCGAGTAGTGTAGGAACTGGCTTCACGTCTGCACCCGCGGTCTGAGCCGGATGGCAGGAGAGCAGGGAGCGAGCGAGCCAAACCAAAGCCAGCGCCCCCGGTGCACGCTTTCGCTTGTGCGCGGCTGGACAGAGGGCGTGGTCTGGGCTCACACGAGAGCACAAACGTGTCCGGGCAGCTGGAAGAAGACAGAGATCACGACAGCGTGCAGAGGGCCAGGAAGTCCCCGTGGTGCCCCCTAGAGTCCACACAAATCCGCACCTGTGCATGTGTCCGTGTGTGTGCCTGCGTGTGTGCACGTGTGTGAGCGTCCGGCTGCCTCTCCCAGGTCTGTCTGCGAAAGCCCCCAACCCCACCACCGACCCCGGCACCCAGACCCTGTTATCTGAAATGTTTCTCACTGGCAGGAGCCAGAGCTCCTGGGAGAAGGTTGATGTTAGGCTGGGGCAAGAACAGTTCAAAATTAGATTAGAACATCTTGTTATGCCAGAGAGAGAGAGAGAGAGAGAGAGAGAGAGAGAGAAAGAGAGAGAGAGGCATATCACAAAGACTTGGCTTGAAAGGGCTACTTCGACCAAATTTGGAACAATTGAGCACCAACATAATGAAGAACAGCAATGAACTATAAATCATTGAAGCCGGCGCAGTGGTGCACACCTATAATCCCAGCACTCTGGGAAGCTGAGGCAGGAGGACTGTGAGTTCGACCCAGCCTGGGTAACTTAGTGAGACTCTGTCTCAGAATAATATATTAAAAAAATGGCCAGGGATGCAGCACAGGGTGAAGGTCCTGGGTTCAATACCCATTACCTTCCTCCACCACTGAAAAGACAGGGATCTGCAAGTGCATACAGGTGGACAGACAGACAGATGACAGGTGGGGAGCGAGACAGTGGGTGGCAGGCGGAGGGAGAGTGGGTGGATGGGTGACAGCCACGACAGGGGGCTGCTTCAGGAGAGGCCAGAGCCGATGGCATGTTCGGGAAGCACTGGGTTTGAACATCAATGCCTTGCGTGAAGCTGGATCAGAGAGGACTCAGGAAGGCTGCTAAATTTGGAGGAAATTGCGGCAGGGAGCAGACTTTTTCCAGTTCTTTGGGCGCCTCCTCCCAGAGTGGTTATAAGTTGCCAGGAAATAAGCGACAACAACAGAGCAGATAAATCAGATAGCTCCTTGACCGACTCACCACGCACAACCCTGCAGGACAGCAGGGGACAGCACGTGCCAGAGGGACAGGACAGCTGCTGCTGTGGCGGCCAAGCTCTCGTCCACCCAGCCCGGCCAGAGGAGCCCAGGAACCCCATGTAGCCACTGGGAGCCTTGCGTGAAGACATCAGAGTCCCTGCTTCAGGCCCCTGGGGACGCACCCCATGCAGGATGCTGGAGACCATGGTCATTCTGCTCCACTTTTAAAAAATGCTGAGGGGCTGGGGTCAAACCTAGCAAGTGCCTCACCTGGGGTACACCAAAATCTTTGGATTTCAGAGGCGCCTCTGTCGTGTTTCCACGGGGATCCAGACCCCACAGCCTCCCGACCCGGCTTCCTGCTTTGGCGGTGGGAGGTTGGATTTTCCTGGCACAGAAGGAATTCGTGACTTGATAGGCGTTTAGTGAAATCCTGCCAGAGTAGTGACTGTTGATTTACAGCCCAGGGCACAGTCAGAAACCACTTGGTCCAATCCCTACTCGGACGGGGAGGCTGAGGCCTGGGCCTGCATAGCTGCAGCAGCCAAGAAGACAGGGAGGCCCTGCTGTCCAACAGCACGGGCAGCACTGGGATCAGGAGGCTGCGTCCCTGCAGCACCGGGCTCGGGAGGTGTGGTGGGAGGGCTCAGCTCCACCCTGTCCCATCAGGAAGCAGCCAGAAACAAGACGGTGAGGACACCAGTGTGCACACTGTGTTCCAATAAAACTTTATTTACAAAGATAAACAGCAGGCCGAGTCTGAACCAGACTTTGCCAACTCCTACTCTAGAAGGTTCATTGAACAGCCATATGGGAGGAGCCGATCTACAAGATCTTCACCAACCAGACACTTCCTGGGGGGTTGGCAAAGTCACGCGAATGCACCCTCTTTTCAAAACACCAGCCTGGGGGCCTGTGGAGACCTATCCTCCCTGGACCTATCCTCCCTGTGGAGACCTATCGCCCCTTACCCATCAAAAAAGGCCCACAGGCCTGTGCTGGGCCACTCACAGGTGCCCCACTTCTGCCAGGGTCTTCTCCACGCTCAGCCACTGCCTTGCTGTGGTATGACAGCCCTATACACACACGCACAACACATGTGCACATAACACACACACGCACAAAACACACATCACATGCATATACACATAACACATTACACATCACACAAAGCACATGTGCCTACATATACATACATATCACACATGAAATGTACACACATCTATATATGTACACATAACGTGTATACTTTCACATGTGCATAGCATGCACACATGCACACTGTGCACGTCACACACATTACACGTACACACATAATGCATGCTTTGCACACATATATAACATGCACACATACACACATGCACACATAAACATACACATTATACAGGCCCACATGTGCATGTGCAAACATGACATATACATGTACACATGCCCAGCATATGCACACGCACACATTACACAGAAATGCATGTACACATATACACACACAGGCAGACACACACAGGGACACACGTGCACACACATGCTCAGCGTACCCCAATGGGCAAAGCTGTAGCACCTGAATAGCATGGGGGAGCAGTGAGGCCCCAGATGCAAGGACCCCCAGCCCCAAGCACAGAGCCGACTCTGCTGCCTGGCCGCTCCCATCCACCTCCTCCCAGACCCCGTGGGGAAGCCCGGGACACCCCTGTTGGCACATGGCAGGGCATACAGCTGTTGAGGCAGTGGCCACACATCACAGATGGACATGGTGGCCACAGGGCCCTTGGCCATGCTGCTGCTAGAGTGGCCCAAAAGTTCTGGCTGCCCAGCTTCCCCTGGTCTTCCCAACCACAGCCAGCGCTGCTCGAGTGCCTACTGTGTGCTGGGCTCTGGGCCAGGGCCCGTGGGCAGCAGCAGCCTGAGCCTGAAGCCCCGAGACGTGGCCCACCGAGACGGCCCCGGGCAGGGGAGACCTCAGCTCCCCGCACCACTGGCCAGCGGGCTCCTCCGGGGAGGCTGCAGACCTGTCTCATGATGCAGGCGAAGGAGGGGCATGATGGCCCCCACGAGGTGACCAGCTCTCCCAGAAGCTCAGATGTGGCCATCGCAGGAGCCGAGGTCTCCTGGCACCCTAGCCCTGCTAATGGAATAAATACTTGTCTCTGCCGAGTGCCTGAGCACGCGGTTTCCATGGATACCCCTCCTGATGGCTTAATGAGACCAGGGCACGGCTGCTACAGCCTGCGCTGTCCCTGGCCACAGACTTCTCCCCAGACGCAAGCGGCTGGGTGGCCTGTGCATCCTGAAGTGGACACGGGACAGACAGGGGTCAGCTCCTGACCAGCATCACTTCAATGCTGTTGGTGTGAAGCCCAATCCCTGGGACCTGTTGCCGCTTGTCCTGGGCGCCACTGTCCTGCTTCCTCCCACTCATAGGAAGGTCCTCCCCACGTGCCAAGTGAGTCACACGCTGGGCCATGGTCCTCCACCCAGGTGCCCTCCGCAGCCATGTTCCAGATGTGTGTGCCACCTGTCCACCCCTGTCCACTGGGCATGAGTGAAAGAGACTGTCGTAACACAACGTCCAGCCCTTCTGACGTCTCCTCGCCCCCTGTGGCCCTCGGCCCAGCTGCTCTCGGGTCTCTGCCTACCACCCCTGAGGCCACACGGGGGACTCAGTGCAGCCAGGGAGCCCGAGGCTGTGGCCAGCTGGGCAGTCACAGGCCTGGGCTGAGCACCGTGCTGCTCTGCTGAGCTGGGCACAGGGGCACAAGAAGCTCCCAGCACCTCCAGGCCTCCTCCAGGGCCACTGGACCCTTACCCACATCCCAGCTGGATTAAAGTGGTGGGGGCTCAGTCCCCTGCCTTCCAGCAACAGGCCAGAACTGTGGGACTTTTGTTTTCTGTTTGCTTTGGTTTTTGAGGTAGGGTCTCACTATGTAGTTCAGGCTGGCCTTGAACTCACTATGTAGCCCATGCTGGCCTCAAACTTATGGCAATCCTCCTGCATCAGCCTCCCCAGCACTGGGATTAATAGTGTGCGCCACCGAGCCCAGCTTAGCAGGCCAGAACTTTGGAATGAGCCCCACTGAGGAATGCTCCCCACCACTAACATGGTCCTCTCAGGACATGGGGAGGGGCTGCAGGGCCTGGGGACTCGCCTCCCTCGCCTAGCCAGGAGGTCTGTCAGGCCGGGCCAAGGTCCACAGGGCACTCGGCACACAGTGGCACCCAGGGCAGGGAGCCGGCCACTCCCAAGGATGGCAGCTCTGGCAGGAGGTGACCTTCCTGTGTGGGGCCAGACTCCTCTCGTCAGAAGCAGGGGCCCGAGAAGGCGCCCATGCCAGGCAGCCTGGGCTCAGGTTGTCACTGTGGGGAGGAGGAGGACTTGCACCCCAAACCTGCCGGAGGCTGGGGAGCACGTGGCCTCCCTGCCATGGTCCTGGAAAGGTGGACCAAATGCTGCTGGCCTCAGAGGTCCCCACTCCCTCATCCGGCCATTGGCTGGTCTTCACACATCCACCCTGTGCCAGGCCAGGGTCCCCAAGCCAAGGACCCCTGAGAGCAGAGGATGGGGCCTGGGCCACCCTCAAGCATCCAGTCCTACCAAGGTCCAGGGGGGCTTCCTGGAGGAGGCGGCTGCACTGGCCTGGGAGGTGAGACAGAGAGCCATGAAGGTCATGGTGGGAAGGGTAGGGGCACAGGGCACAAGGGCAGAGGAGAGCCCTTGAGCTCCCCAAAAGTGCACTTGTGAGGCTGAGGGTGGGTGAGGAGCAGCTCAGGTGCCGAGGCAGCCCATGGAGTGACACTGAGTGGCAGCGACATCCCCACAGGGAGGGAGTAGCTGGCCCTGTGCTCCAGGATGCTTGGACTCTGGCAGCCTCGCTGAGGGTGAGAAATATTGGGCTGCCTGTCAGTAGCCAGGCCCTCCTGAGTCTTCTGGGGACATGATGGCTGTCCTGTCCTCCTGTCCCTCAGGGCCAGTGAGGGGGTGCTAGGAATGTCGCCCCCTCCTGGACACCAGCAGGCCTTGCACCCACACCAGACTCCATGTCCCGAATGCTCAGGATTTCCCTGGGCCAAGGGGCCCCGCCTGACTCCACCACCCCAAGCCGAGGGGCCAGGCCCAGCCCCAAGGCCAACCTTCCTGTGATTGCGGCCGGCTAACACCCAGAAGCACACCTCCGCGCTGATGAAAACGAGGCACTCACCCCCTTGCCGGATTCATGCATTTTTCCTGCTGTAATTGAAACAGGACCTGGAATGAGCCATCTAATTACCGCTCTTTCCTCGAAATTGAATGATAACGTGTCCTGTCGATACAAGCCTTTGTTCAAGTCAAACACGGTTTCCCAGGGCAATTCCGACAAGCGCAGCAGAAAGTGCTCATTTTTTTAATAGTTGCTCTAAGCATAACCCCCGCGCCCATGGAATCTACTTAATCCTTTGTTCCATCTCGCAAGCATCTTTGTATTCCTGTGTCCCTGCATAACAATGGCTGATAATTCCCCTGCTCACCTGAAGACATCCTGCCTAATTAGAATTTTCCAGGACTTTCAGAGATATCAGAGCCAACCCACTCATTTGTCAGCCGGATAAACTGAGTCCTGGGGTGTGGCAATGTGGCAAACGTCACAGAGCATCAGAGTCCTGTGCCACGGGGACGAGCACACCGGTGAGGGCACTGGCAACTCTGGTAGCCGATCCGTCTGGGTTCAGACCTCCGCGGAGCCATGTACCATCTGCTCCCCAACCCCAGGCCTGACCCCAAGAACATTTTCTCCTTCACCTTCACAGGCTCTGGCAGTGTCTGTCACGTCCTGAGCATGCCTGTGTCAGACTGACCCAGTGCACGGAGCAGTGACTGGCCGGTGGGCACGCGCACTCAACAGCTTTTCTGTACTGAGACCTGGCCTGGCCTTGGCAAATGTGATTTGTGGCTCAAAGCAATAGAAACTATTCTCACATCACCCCGGAAACCAAAGTCTGAAGTCAGGGCATTGGCCAGGGCGTGCTCCCTTGGAAGGCTCTGGGGAGGATGCTTTCTGCCTCTACCCAGCCCTGGTGGCCCCAGGTGTCCTTGGCTGTGGTCACATCACCCCAGTCCCTACTTGTCCCTATGGCCTCCCTCCCTGCTGTCTCCATCTTTTCTAATAAGGACACAGGCACATGGAATTAGGGGACACCCTAATCCACACGAGCTCACAGAACCCAACCACATCTACAAAGGCCTTTGTTACCGTCCAAACAGGGATGGGGCCTCATGAAGTCGAAGAACGAAATTACGGGCAAAGGACGTAGTTCTGAGTGTTCACTGGAAGCATAAGAAGAGAGAGATCTCCTGGTGGGGCGGCGTCCTGAAAAGATCACGAGAGTGGGCTCCTTGTCCAGGGCCCTTTATGTCCAAGTGGCCAGGTCCCTGGCCGTGACAGGTGGCTCTGTTTGGGTGTGGACGGTCCATGCTTCTGCAGGACCTCCAGAGAAACAGCACGGGGGCCTGGTGCTGACCACAGCTTCTCCAGCCCATCAGGATCTCTCTGTGTAGTTAGGGGAACGAAGCACAGGGAGCAGTGGTCAGTGACAGTGGTCACTTCCCCGTGTTGTCCCTGCATCCTGAGCTCGTGATCTCTGTGGCTGAGTTGACCCCAGCCCTGGATGTGCAAGGCTGCCCACCCGATGCCGTCTCAGCCCTGTCCCTTGCCAGCTGCTGACTTCGGTGCTGACTAAACTCCCTACTGCTCTATTCTCAAATAGTCACAACCACAGGTTCAGAGGGGTAGGAGTGGATTTGTGGAGGGGGACAGTTCATCCCATAATAACCTCAGAGCTTTGTCTTTTCTTTATTCATAACCAGGTGCCACTAGTAATTAGTTAGGCTGTACCACATGAGAATCCAGACCTGTCTTCCCTTCTGAGGGTCTCACACTCCATGGGTCTCCCCAGCCCAGCGCAATCTTCCACCTGCCTGGCAGGTGTGGACACTGGGGTCAGGTCCTTGAGCTAGCTGGCAGAAAGCAATTTGTCCCCTAGGGGATGTCTGAGGATGTACTTAGTTGTCACGACTGCAGTGGGGTGCTCCTGGCATCTATAGTTCCTTTTGGCTGAACATCCTACAATGCATAGAACGGCCCACTCCAACAAAGAAGTCTCCAGCCCCGAATGCATATAGTGGCGAGGTGGGGAAACCCCATTTTACAGTAATGGAATATGATCTTAGAAGAAGGTGTCTGTAACAAGACTACATTTCCCAGCTTCCCCTGCAGTGGGTGTGGCCACATGTCCATGAGCTGACCAATGGGTGTCAGCATAAGGTCCCTGCACAACTCCTAGGTGAGCTGCCCTGTGATTGGAGGACCGTGGCTGCCCCATCCCACTGTGGAGACTCACGGGGAGGAGACGCTACAGCCAGAGCTGGAGTGGGCCCACTTGAGGCCTCCAGGCGAGGCAGCCTGCTGCGGATGGCCGGGGAAAGAGACAGAGGGGCCAGGATCCTCACCCTTGCCAGGCCACTGCGCCAGCCCTGTCCAGACTCTCCTGTGGGAGAGAAAGAAACTTCTATCCTGTTCACACTGCTGCATTTTGGGTCTTTTTTGTTATAGCAGCGTCACTTGTACCCTGACTTACAATTCGAAACGTCATCATAGCCCCATTCCCTCTCAGGACAGAGCTCTGGTTTAAACCAGTGACTTACACTGGGGGCTTTGTTTTCTTCTCAAGGTTTCTGGGGAGGGAAAACTCAAGAAGAGAACACAGCCGAGCTTGCTGAGTTTGGGCTCAAGATGTCCAGGTTCCAACCCAGACATTCCGGGCCTTGGGGGCTGCGCCGCCCACCGCCCTGCCTGTTGGGAGGACGTGGCTGCCGGGACGCAGGCAGAGGGCCGAGGAAGCCAGCGTCCGGGGCGGCGCGAACGTGAGCATTCCAAACACGTTAAGGACTCTGGCATTTTCCGACTTTAAAAACCCAAAGCCAAACAAAACAAAACAAAAGAACCTCTGAACTCCCTCTAGCTCAGACGCACATGTTGGCCACGGTCACACTCACAAATCATAAGCGTCACATTTCTTCCACTAACACACATTCCCGCCAGGTTCCTGGGGGCAGTGAGATGTCACAGAATGCAGTGTGCTGAGGTGGCCCCTGAGAACCACGCCCAGGTGACCCACAGCGCAGTGCTGTCGAGCGTCCTGAGGTCGGAGTTTGACCAGCAGCGTGGCAAGGCCGGCCCCTCCCTTGTCTGTGGCCCTCGGCTCTGCCCTCTTCCCCGCCTCATCTCTTCTCGGAGCCCTCTGCTTCACTCTCACTTATGAGGACACTGATTATGCCCGTCCCACTGGACCATCTGGGACCCTGCCGCCTCAAGGCCTACGCTTTCTCACGTCTGCAGAGTCCCTTTGGTCCCAGGGATTAGAACCTGGAGAACATGGACAGCTCTGGGTGCTACGGTGGAGGGGGATTATTTTGCTGCCACAGGCTGCCACTCTCCAGGGATCCAGAAGAGGGCTGGGGACTGCAAATCGCTTAGGGTACGGTCACCCAGGGGTTACGGAACCCTCCTCCCCAAAGGGATTAAACAACAAGGCTGCTTATCTCCCTCAGCAGGAGGATGTCTGGCCAAAGGGCAGCCACAGAGTAGGGTCATGGAGGCTGAAGAACAAAGTATGCAGACACAGCCTCTTTCCTGCCATGGCTTTCCTCCTCTTCCTCAGCTCCTCATCACATTGCAGCTGCCACAGCTCCAGGCATCACATCTCCACACATGCACAATGAAGGGGAAGGTAGCTAGTAGGTCTTCTTGCTCATTTCTTGCTTGTCATCAGGGAGGTCTCACTGACTAGGCCTGAGTCCTGCCGCCCCCTCCTGCAGCCCCTGCAATGAGCAAGACATGCCAGGACCTCCTCAGACGTCCTCCTGGGGACTCTGCATGGCAGCCAGTGAGATTGGGAAAGACAGGCTCTTCCCAGGGTCACCTGTGTAAAACCTGGTCAGCTGAGCCCAGGCTGCACCAGGAGGGCAGGAGCTGGATGCTCCTGGGCCCGCCCTGCCCCAGCCACAATGCTGAGGGTGCCCTGCACTGTGTGTGGATTGGACGGATGATGGAAGGAAGGCGTGATGAGGTGAGGCCTGGCTTCCAAGGGTAGGACTGGGCCAGGCAGGTGCAGGCTGCTGGGGGAGGCCAGGGGGCAGGGAGGCCAGTGCAAGGCCTGGGCCAGCCAGGATGGAGGTAGAGCCAGACCTGGGGCCAGGGCAGGCACAAAGCAGGAGCCCTGCCTTAATTCACTCCCGACAGGCACGCCAGTCCCCAGCCAGCCTCCCTCAGGGCTGCGGGACTCAGCTATGCCCAATCCATCGCCCATCGATTGCAACGGATTCTGTCTGCGGCTGTGCGCCCTGACAAGACAGATCGGTTTCTGGAAGCCTTCAGGGAGGGGCAGGGAGAAAAGCCTGCCTCGTCTTTTAAAAAATGAAATTTCCAATAAACATAAGTGAAAAATCCTCAGCTTGGCTGGAAGGAAACACGTGCTCTTGGTGCTGACACAAGGAAGCCGCCACGGCTTTGCTCTGTGCCCCCTGGGCCAGGCCAAGCGCAAGGGGCCTTTGCCAAGCCCGCCTCTCCTCACACCCATGGGCACCAACGGAGGGCAAAGAAGGGCAAGGCATACATGGCCCCCTGCAAGCCCTGGCCTGCCCTACTGGCAGGGGAAACTGAGGCCAGGAAGGCAGGAGGCTCACCCACTTTGAGACAGCCTGGAAGGATTTGCTGGGCATGGGAAGCCAGGCCGGCAGAGGAAGCTGCCAGGGCGAGGCCTCACCATTGTCCCCTGGGCCCACAATGCACCCAGCACCCAGGCCCCAGCGGGGCTGAGGCCGGGGGACAGGCACAGCTCAGAGCTCCCCAAAAGGCCCCTCCCTCGTGCACCCACGCTCTCAGCACGCTCTAACTGAGCTCCCCCTAGGAGCTGTGAATGGGGACTCAGCGCAGGCAGAGGGGAGACACAGGACCCCAAAGACCCACTACCAAAGACACAGTCACTAGGATGGCCTTGCCTGGGCAGCATGCAGGAGGGGCCAAGGACCCAGCAGGGCTGAGCAAGGTGGCTTCCTGGAAGAGGGGCCCTTGGGCTACCATTCTGGAAGGAAGACAGGCTCAGGGACAGACAGGGAGACAAAGATCCCCAGGCCATGAGACAGCATATGCCAATGCCCAGGGGCCACGTGAGCAAGGGCAAGTGGCCCTCAGCCTAGACTGAGAGGTGAATCATCCAAGAGCGAGATGGAGGGCAGACCCACCCGGGAAGGGCTGCTACAGCGGGCAGCACAAGTCCGCTCTGCAGCTTGGAGAGTCGGCCAGGCCACAGGCCTCTGTGCACACGTGTGTGCATGTGTGTGTGCCCTGTGGGAGTGGGCTGTGCACAGAGACACACAGGTGCACACGGCTATGTGTATGCATGTGTGCATGTCCACCTGTGTGTGCACAGGTACACACATGTGCAAAGCACATATATGCATGAGTGTTTATATTTATGTACAAGTATGTGCTCAGCATGTGTTCATGATTATGTGCACAGACATGGTATACATGCACGTCTGGATATAGGTGCCTATAGTCTATGTGCATAAGAATGTCAGCGTGCATGTGCACATGTGTAAGAGGCACGTGCATCCTGTATGAAAGAGCGCATACACAAGTGGGTGTGCACACATACATACATTATATGTGTCACGTTGGGTAAATCTGTGGGAGCACAACACGTGGAGGTATATGCAAGTGTGCACACAGTGTGCAAGCACAGATGTGGGCATGCACGGACATGCACATGCCGGTGAGTGTGCATGTACAGCATGTGCATGAATCAGTGTACATGCATACATGTGGGTGTATGTGCTTGTGCACGGAGGTTCATGTCTGCATGCACATGGCACTGTAAGTGCACACATGGAAATGTGCACCCTGTGTAGATGAGTATAGGAATACATGTGTGCAGGTGTGCATGTGGGCGTGCAGACTCACGTGTGTGGAGGAGGTGCACGTGTGTGTGCATGCGTACCTGTGTGTGCAGTGAGGTGGTTCAAGGTGACAAGCTCCTTCAGCCCACGCTGAGGCTGCTCAGAAGCAGAGTGCTACATCCCCAGTGCCTCGGAGGTGAGCGTCCCCGTCCCTGCAGGGCAGCTCCTGCCTTGGCACCGCAGCCGAGGCCCCTGGCTGTGTGACCACGCTGGGCTGAGCTGCCCTCTGGGCCTTGCCTCCCTGGCGAGGTGAACTGCGCCTCTGCAGCCCCGATGCTCCTGTCTGCAATGCACCCACCCCCTCCCACGTGTCCCCACCAGCATGTGTCCACAGACACACCCCCTGCCGCCACCAGTGAGGCCCGACTCCCTGCAGCGCGTTCCCGCCATCCCGCCTGCTCATGCCCAGCCCAGGCCCGGCCACCAGCTACTCGCAGGACGGCGTCTTCCTGGGCTCGTGCCGTCCGCTCAGCGCGGCGTCATCGGGAGCAGCCTGGCAGCCTCGCTCTCCCTGTCTGGACAAGAGGCTCCTCTGGCTCCCCTGCAACGCCGTGCTCACTGGGGCCTCAGCACCAGAGTTCTGCATGCACTGCATCCAAGCTCGGCCCAGGGCTCCCCGACCCGTGGCCTGGGGTACAGTGGCACGATCCACCTCACACCCCCAGCTCCAGGGACCCTCCTGCCCCCCGGGTTGGGCCGGGAGCGCAGGCCGCAGCACCACAACCTGCAGCCAGCTGTCCCTCCCCATGGCCCGGGCTCTCCAGATGCCCTCGGCCACCCTGGCCTGCAGAGCGGCTCCTGGCCAGTGAGAAGTCTTGTTGGCTGCAGGCCCAGGAGCTCTGTTTCCTTGTTCCCTGGGGCCAGGCTGCCATCGCCTGTAAACACAGGGGCTGCAGCTGGAGTGGGACCCTGCACGGACTCCCCCTATGCCCTGTGCACCCCCGGAAGTGCTGCCCGGGAGGCAAGGCCCCTCCTGTGTGGGAATCCTGGTAGCTGGCCGGTTGCTGGGGGCAGTGATCTCTCCAGCGCTTGATCTGACCACGTCACTGCCTTTGTCTGTACTCTCCTCTGGCCCGTTTGCCCTCATAGACTGCCCTCTCCCTTCTTGGTACTGCCGGCCTCCTTGTGCCCCAAGTGCGGCACTGTCACCTCCTCCACGAAGTCCTCCTCCCAGGCTGGGGAGAAGCCCTGTGCACTCATCTTAGTGTGTGGCACCGTCCACCCCAGACAGTGAACACTGCAATGCCAGGCCTCGCCTGGAACCCGGCTCCAGTGTGCCAATGATTGAGAATGCCAAGTGTGGGTCTTCCACACAAAATGCACCCCAGGTTCCCTTATTGGTGGCACTTATTTATTAGGCCTCCAGGACCCAGGTGGCCTTTAACAATGATGGTGGCTCTCCCACCCCCTCTCACTTGACAGCCCCAGCTCTTTACTTCCTCTAAGGGTCTATGAACCCAGGTCTGGCACAGGACACTTCGTCCCCAAGTGCACCCTGCCTTGGGCAGGCCCAAGTGAGGGCTCTGCGGGTGACAAACAGTGAACAAGGAGGCCAGAGTTCCACAGTGACATCTGCTGAGATGGCTGTGCCCCCAGTAAGGCTCTCCAGCCTTACAAGAAAACGCCGGAAAGCAGTCGTCCTCCAGTAGCCCAGAGAGGCACCCCCAGACCAGGCACACTTCTGGGCCTCACTCGCGGAGCTGGGGCAAGGTCACCCCAAGCCCTCCCATGAGGCTAAGCAAGGCCTCCCAGCGCCGAAAGGGCAGGCCCCCTTCCGCCCCGCCAGCCCATGCAGCAGAGGACCCTGGCCAGCTGGGCAGGTTCCTAAACCGTGCAAGAAAGTTCAGGCCTGGGGACTCCAGCTGAATTCCACGGGCCACCTTCTCCCTGTAGGTCTCTCCCCCACTGAGGGAACCAACACCCAGCACCCAGGCCAGCCACGGAATGACAGTTTCTAAGCGGATGCACAGGACTGGATGGGGGAGGGGGCCACCCACCAGTGGCTCTCCTTTGCACCCACTCCAAAGCTGCCAGGTTTGGGGTTTGTCAGAGGCGGTGATTGTGAACACCCCCTCCCCCGCCGCCTTTAAAAGGGTCACGCAGCGGAAGAACTGAACTTCAAATATCGCCAACATGGGTGCAGCGCTTGGGAGCCCGCCCGGGGTTGCACAGGCACCACCGCTATGATTCATGCTCCAGCAGCGCGGGGAAAAAGAGCGCAGAGGAGGGACCCCAGGCTAGCGGAGGGGGCGGCTCTACAGGGGAGCGCAGACCCCAGGCTCAGAGGGACCAGTGTGCGCCTGGCGGTGCTGCCTACTTCGCCGGGCTGCAAGCAGCTCACCCTACAATCGGGCCTCGGACCCCGAGCCAGCCATGCCGCGCGCCGCTGTGCGCGCCCACGCGCGCCTGTGCCCGGGGAAGGCGAGGCGCCTCGCGTCTTAGAAAGAGCAGGCTTCTAGAACTCACCGCCCAGGCCAGCCGGCTCTCAGCCCAGCCCGGCAGGCTGCAGTCGGCCCTGGAGGGGGCGCCCTCGCCGAGCGCGCGCCCCCGCGCCGCGGCCCCGGACTCCTCCCCGGCGCCGCGCCACCAGGTTCGCCGAGGCGGCGGCCGCGGGCTCCGGCTGCCGACCCGCTCCCCCCGGGGCGGCGGCGCGGGCCTGCCCGGCGCCCCGCCCCGCCCCGCGCGCCCTCCCCGCTGCGCAACTCTACCCAAGTTGGAAACCGAGCCCGGGAGGCTGCACTCGCGGCAAGCGCACAGCGGCGGCGGCAAAGGAGGAGCAGGAGGCTGCGGCGCAGCGCTGGCGAGCGAGGCAGGCGAGGCGGCGCCCGCGCCCCGAAGCAGCGGGAGGACTCGCGGCGGCGCCGGCGCCCGGGCCGGGAAAGTAAAGTTGGAGCCGGAGGCTGCGCGCGGGCGCGGGGGCCTCGAGGAGCGGCAGCCCGCGCCCCGGCGCGCCGAGCTTTAGCCGGCCGGATGGGAGGCGGAGCGCCTGGGCCGCCGCCGCCGCCTGCAGCCTGCGCCCGGGTCGGGCGCGGGGACCGTGGAGCCGCCCCGGCGCGTCCGCTGGAGTGCCGCGTCGCCGTGGGCTCGCTGCCGGAGCGCTCCCCGTGAGCGGGGCCGCGCGGGGACCCCAGGACCTATACCCCCTTCCCCCCGCCGCCGCGTCGCCGCTCGCTCCGGGCGCCTCCGGCTGTGCATTCGAGCGCGCAGCAGCGGCGGGGAGCCCGGCGGCCACGCTCTCCGGCGCGCCACCCGCCGGGCCACCACGGCCGTGGGCCGGCTGCGGGGCGATGCAGGCGCCGGCCCGGGCTGGGGGGCGTCTGAGCTGCTGCGGCAGCTGCGCCCCGGCCCCGGGCGGGAACGCTTAGCTCGCGGGAGGACCATGGCGTCCCCGGCGCTGGCCGCCGCGCTGGTGGCGGCGGAGGGCCCCAACGCGAGCGGCGCCGGCGAGAGGGGTGGCGGCGGTGGCGCCAACGCCTCGGGGACCGTCTGGGGGCCGCCGCCCGGCCAGTACTCGGCGGGGGCCGTGGCAGGGCTGGCGGCTGTGGTGGGATTCCTCATCGTCTTCACAGTGGTGGGCAATGTGCTGGTGGTCATAGCCGTGCTGACCAGCCGGGCGCTGCGTGCGCCGCAGAACCTCTTCCTGGTGTCGCTGGCCTCGGCCGACATCCTGGTGGCCACGCTGGTCATGCCCTTCTCGCTGGCCAACGAGCTCATGGCCTACTGGTACTTTGGGCAGGTGTGGTGCGGCGTATACCTGGCGCTGGACGTGCTCTTCTGCACTTCGTCCATCGTGCATCTGTGTGCCATCAGCCTGGACCGCTACTGGTCGGTGACGCAGGCCGTCGAGTACAACCTGAAGCGCACACCGCGCCGAGTCAAGGCCACCATTGTGGCTGTGTGGCTCATCTCCGCCGTCATCTCCTTCCCGCCACTCGTCTCCTTCTACCGCCAGCCCGATGGCGCCGCCTACCCGCAGTGCGGCCTCAACGACGAGACCTGGTACATCCTGTCCTCCTGCATCGGCTCCTTCTTCGCGCCCTGCCTCATCATGGGCCTGGTCTACGCGCGCATCTACCGTGTGGCCAAGCTGCGCACGCGCACGCTCAGCGAGAAGCGCGGGCCCGGGGGCCCCGACGGCGAGTCCCCGACCACGGAGAACGGGCTGGGCGCGGCAGCGGTGGCAGCTGCGGGAGAGAACGGGCACTGTGCGCCCCCGCGCGCCGACGTGGAGCTGGACGAGAGCAGCACTGCCGAGAGGAGGCGGCGGAGGGGTGCACTGCGGCGGGGCGCACGGCGGCGCGAGGCTGGCGCCGACGCGCCGGCGTCGGGCTTGGGGTCCGCGGCGGCCGAGCCTGGAGTGCTGTCAGCGTCCCGGTCCCCCGGCCCTGGCGGGCGCCTGTCACGCGCCAGCTCGCGCTCCGTCGAGTTCTTCCTGTCGCGCCGGCGCCGGGCGCGCAGCAGCGTGTGCCGCCGCAAGGTGGTCCAGGCTCGGGAGAAGCGCTTCACCTTCGTGCTGGCCGTGGTCATGGGCGTGTTCGTGCTGTGCTGGTTCCCCTTCTTCTTCAGCTACAGCCTGTACGGCATCTGCCGCGAGGCCTGCCAGCTGCCCGACCCGCTCTTCAAGTTCTTCTTTTGGATCGGCTACTGCAACAGCTCGCTCAACCCGGTCATCTACACCGTCTTTAACCAGGACTTCCGGCGCTCCTTCAAGCACATCCTCTTCCGACGGAGGCAAAGGGGCTTCCGCCAGTAACAACGCATCCTGGACAGCTGGGTCAGGGGAGAGGCGGCCTCCCCAGAGACCCAGGGATAGACTGGCTTGCGGGGCACAAGGGAGGGTGCCCTGGCGCTGCTTCTGGGGAGTAGGGAGGAGAGAGGGGCCACCCCTTTGCCTCCCTTCTCAGCAGGGGGCTGCTTCTGGGCCTTCGGGCTTTGGCCCAGCTCCTGGGGCCCTGCAGGGTGCGGCTGTGAAGTCAGGGTGTGACACCCACCGTGAGGGTTCGGCCCCCACATGGATGAGAAAGGAGCCTCCCCCAGACACACACTGCCCAGTGTCCCCACTGAGCAAGGGCTGACTTCTCCAGCACCAGGGAGAGTTTAGAAGGCACTGACAATCTTTGATTACTGAAAGTATTTAGATGTTTGCCAAAAACAACGACAGCCAAAACAACGAAACTATTTTCTAAATAAACCTTTGTAACCTAAGTGTCGGGAGCGGCCATCTGTCTTTCACACCTGGGTGGGGTGTCCTCCAGACCCTCACTCTGCCTCGTCCGCCCTCCATGAATGCAGGAAGGCTCTGGGAGCCCCAGGGTTCCAGCGTGCCCTCCTGCATGAGGATGAGGAGTCTTTTTAAAAACCTAAATGCTTGTGTACATGCAGAACATATTCAGGATTCTTGCGCTGTAAAAGGCTAAGAAGTGAAGGAATCCGGAGCTCCTGTGTTGACTTCAAGTTTAGATCTGGGGGACTGACCCCTGCATTCCCTGTCCCTGCCGCATGCAGGCACCTGCCACCGTGGGGGGGAGGGGCTCTCCAAGTCCAAGCCCCCACCCGGGCTCTGAGCCCTTTCTGGCTGGCTATTCAAAGGAAGTAGGGTGGGGTGACACTTGCCCCCCGCCCCCAGTCTCCAGACTGCAGGCAGGAGACCTGTGCCTGCCAAGTGCAAGCGCCATCTGTTAGCATTTCTGAGGCCCTGAGCAGTGAGGTGGGGACCCACAGTGACAGGGGAAGCAGGTGTAGCCTGTGCCCGTGCCCTGGGGCTTCTCTGCTCAGCCCTCACCCTCAGCACCGGGCTGGGAGAAAGGCGAGTAAACACTGTGCTGGGTGCTCGGCTGGCTGGGACCTCACGGGCTCCTCCTGCCCCTTGCTGCAGAGCCTGGCTGCGCCTGGGGTAGCTGAGTGCAGGGCTGGAACCTGCAGCCGGGCACAGCAAGGGAGGGAGGCCCCCGAAGAGCACAGCTCCAGCTCCAGCTCTGGGCTCCTCCCGTGCTCTGCTGCTCTCAGCCCCAGGCTTCTCCTCCTGTCCTCCCTTCCGGGCCCACACATCTCCTGGGCCCCAAGGGTGTGTCTTGGCCTCTGGTGGCCCAGGATCTGTGCTGGGGAGGGCTCAGCCCTCAGTCCTGCCTTCTTCCCTAAGCTTTGTTCCCCCAGGCAGGGAGCAGGGCAGGTCCCCTGGGGAAGACCCCCACAGACACACAGCTGCCTGGCCTTCTCATCCCCGCATGGGTCCTGGAGGAGCCACCCCAGACTGTCCACAGCCAGCTCAGGCGGTGACAATCGTGCCTGCTGTGTGCCAGGCTTGGACACATGGGGAACCCACCTGGGGGATGACAAGGGAAGGAGCTAAGAGTGACTGGCTCAGGTGGACTAGAACCAGCCCACCACCCACCGCCAGCCTGGACGGACACCTGGCTCTCCCTGGGCCCGGCTCCCACCGTGGAGAGGGGAGGTCCGTCCTGCCAGCAGAGTCGGGGCCCTTGGGATGACCTCCACCAGGAGGCATGGTGAGTGCACTGGGAAGGCGGCGGTATCACCTGTGTCCTTAGAGAAAACACCCCAAAGCCCAGGGCCTCAGAATTTCCTCTCCAGAATCTGCAGCGTGTAGCTTGCAGGAAGGGTCCAAACTGTTGGCCAGATGTGGAGGCAGCCCCCGCCCCCAGCCCAAACCAAGACATTCTCACCTTGAGAGGAATGACCCTTTGAAAGCACCTTTCAGGGGATCCAGAGAGATGAATCAGGCTGCCTGGGGTCACAGCTGGCAAGAAGCAGCAGCCAGGGCTCAGGCCTCCGGCTCCAGTCTCTATTGTAACTGCACCCGTGCAGTGTGTCTCCCCCAACCCCTCCTTCCTCGCAGTGGTCACGGAATGGGCCACTTCCCTCGGCAGAGGAGGGTGCTTGGGGCAGGGACCAGAGGCAGGAAGGTGCAAGTGTGCTTTAGAAATCGAGGTCATGCTGGTGGCAGGGGTAGAGCCCTGCGCCAGGGCAGGAGGGTTTGGGGCCGGGTGCCAGGCTGCCGAGGGCCCGGGGGCCACCCTGGCTCAGGGCTGCCCTTGTAGCTGGGGGCAGGTCAGTGTGTCTGGGTTTGCTTTGCACCCCTGAGATCTGCAGGGGAAGTGTATTTGCCCTGGCCAGGGCCTGCCTGTTGCTTAGAGCTGTGTAGCCATGAGCTGTCACCTATGCAGGGCACCCTTGGTGCAGGGCTGTGGACAGAGACTCATGGCAGGAGTCCCCTGCAGGAATGACAGCCACCTGCTCCTCTCTTTCCCAGACCTGGAGCTGCCCTTGCCCGGCATGCGGGGCCTGCCGAGCATGTATCCTCGAGGTGGTCACCACTCAAAGGGCTGCAGCTCCAGAGGCCTCAGCCCAGTGAACAGAAGCCTGATTCCTGCCTGCCTGCTGCGGAGACAGCTGGTCACCTTGGTCACCTTCCTGCTCCTCCATGTCTCCCTGAATGATGCAGGTGCTGGCGTTGCTCTGAGGGTGCTGAGAACTCCCCGCCAGGGCGACGTCTCTGGAGCGTGGACGAGGGCCAGGTGCTCTGCCTTGATCTCTGAGGCCACTCCTGCGGTGGCCTTGTTTCATGGATCCGGCCCCGGCCTGCCGCCTCTCTTCAAGTCTGCTCCACCAAGCCAGAGTCGTCAGTTCCTGTCTTGGTCGAGGAAACCGAGGCTCAGAGGCGATTGTGTGGGTGTGGGGGTACAAACCGTGAACGCGGGAGGAGGGCCTGGGGGTCACTGGCTCCAGTGCTGGGCTCCTCGGATTCCCTGTGCCTGGCCCAGGCCGTGTACGACACATTCCGACACGTGCCTGTGTGGATTCCGTCCTGTCCTCCACTGCTGAGCTTGTGGGAAGCAGGGAAGGGAATAACCCAAATGTTCTCCTAACAGCTCGGCATGGAATGAATAGAAAATATTCCTGGGTGCAGGGGGGATGGCGGGTACTGGAGACGCAGCTCCGTCTCGAGCTGCCCCCGGCTCTGGGGGTGGGCCGTGGGGGGGCACGTTGCCGTGGCACTGGCTGGCGAGGAAGCCACCCTTCCTGGAGCTGCTGGCAGCGGCTGTGTTTTTATATCACATCCGTCGCAGGGCTTAAATATTCCAGCACCGTGTCGGATCAGAACACGCGGCGCCTGCAGGCTCACCTCAGGTCTGCCTGGCAGCCATGGCTTCTGTGTAGAGCTGAGCCCCCAACTCTCGCGGCCCAGGGTGTCCCCTACACACAGGGGTGGTGGGGGCGGCATCTCTGGCACGGCGGGCACCTGCTGTGCCTCTGTCTGTTGCTCCCCGTGTCAGGGGAGGGCTGCCCTACTCCCCAGGGGAGATCTGAGGGTGGCCTGTGGGTGTGTTGCAGGGCTGGGGTGAGGCAGGGCTTGGGTGGTGGGCGCGTAGATTCGCAGGGCAGGGACCCTGCGTCCTGCTGCGTCCCTTCCCTCAAGAGCCAGGCCCCTCCGTCTCCCACCCTGTGCCACGCACGGGCTGCACATTCTTCCCTGCTGGGTGCCAAAGGCTAGGGGCCTCTGCAGCAGGCACAGTGCCATCCTCTGAAGTCCGCCTGGGAAGCAGAGTCAGCTGAAGCCTGGGCCAAAAGAAAGCCCTGGGGACTGAAAATGTTTTTCTTTCCTGCCAAGAGGATTTGTGGCTGCTCCCAGGAAAAAGCCTTGGCACAATAGGATCATTATGACTGAGATAAGGAATCAGCCAGGCAGGGCGGAGGGGGAACACGGGTGCAGAAAGTCCATTAAAGGCGTCCTGCCCTTAAATCCAAACACAAAACATACCCAGAGCTTCCTGGCAGCCAAGGAGAAAGAGGAAACAGGAATGCACCCCCCCACCTCTCAGGGATGCCAAGTAGACAGGGCTTTGAGGGGAGTGGGAGAAACTGGGAGTCAGCCAGTCCCACGGGGCAGATTGTCAGCTCTCAAGTATATGCCCCCTGAGAGGGTTTGGGAACCTGGAGAACCCCAGGGGGCATTCAGGGCACAGTCTTGCAGGGGTGCAGGGGTGGGGAGGCCAGTCCCTAGGCCTGGCCTCAGCCACACCCCCTAGCAACTAGGGGGAGGGGCACTGCCCGGGGTCTGAACTGAGGCCTGTCCCTGCAGCAGCATGAGCCCAGGGACACAGGGCCAGCCAGGCACATGCCCCTTCCCCTTTTGCTGCCGGCACCCAGCACCCAGGAAAACCCAGCCCACTCAGGGCTCCAACTCCAGGCCGGGCCGCCCTCCCCACCGGCTTCCTTCCAGGTGGCCAGGCCATAGGTCCCCCAGCGTGGCCTAACCCAGGGCCACTGTTGTCTTGGCCAGGCAGCAGCTGGGCAGCACAGGCTGCCCCGGCCCACACAGAAGCTCCAGAAGGACCGGCCCTGCTCTCGGAGCCGCAGAGCCGTCCCTGTCCGGCCTGCCAGGCCCAGGCTGAGGGCGACGCCCTGCGGGGGCTGGAGCTGGCAGGAGACCCCAGGCAGCGAGAGGCCGGGCAGGACAGTGGCTGCGCTGGGCTCGCCCGGGGATTTTCTGCTTCACGTGCAGGCCCGCCTGCCAGAGTGTCTGTTCCTCCCGGTGGGCGGTTTCTCCCCGTTTCATCAGCTCTTCACTGGCTGTGGCGTCTCAGGGAACGGACCTCCACACGGCTTCAGGAGGAAGCTGGGCTCCTGGGAGGGCATGGGGCACACAGTCTGGAGAGGGCACTGTCCAGCTCAGTGACCCTCCTGCCTCAGCCTCCCAGAGTGCTGGGATGACAGTCTTCTACGTGGTGTGTGTGCAGTCAGGTCTGCCCAGCCTGGAGCTCTCCTCTCTGCTGGCTCCGTCGCACCAGTGCTGAGATTAAATGTCAGGTCAGGAGGACCAGACAGGCCCACAGTGCCACAGTTTCGCGCGGCCTTCCCACAGCTGCCCCTTCACAGGGAGCCAGGCCCGCGCCCTGCTTACTGCGTCGTCGTGGAAACAGTGCCGATCGCCCACCCGCCCCCCAGGATATAAAATGCCAAACTGTGTGGAGAAATAATTCAGTTACCGGCTTCCTACAGCGTGCACACTGCGCACCGAATTTAAAGCGAAATCTGCCCTCTTTTAATTGGCTCCAATGAAGCTGTTATGCACGATTGATTGTTGTCTTGGCTTCACAAGGCCTTAAGTAGCAGACAAAGCAGTAGAGCAAGTCTCTTGCTTTTGATCTTGCTCTGCAATCGAAGGGCCGGCCAGCCACTGGGGACCAGCCTGAGGTGTGGGCTGGGTCAGGCTGGGCTCGGAGGCTGCAACCACCTTCACCCCGCACAATGGAGTGGTTCCCAGGGTGGGAAGGTGGCCGCTGGTGGTGTGCAGCCTGGCATGTGCTCGGGTGTCTCGGGGATCCCTGGTGCTGATGGATGGGGAGTGGCCAGGGTGACTCCCTATTGCTTGGCACGGGGTGGGGTTCTCCAGGCAGACCTCAGGCTTGCAGAGGTCACCATGACCAGGCTGGACCTAGCTGACCAGGCTGGGGGGTGCCCAGGGCCCCATGTGGAGGCTGCATACAGTAGGTGCTTAATCGGTGTTGGGAGAACTGGCTGGGAATGTGTCTCCCTGCTGCTTTTTCAAATGGAAATCTCCCTGTGAGGTGCAGGTGGCCCTCATGTTTAGGAGGTGAGGCCACGGCAGGGAGTCAGGAGTGTTCCACACGGGACAGCTCAGGCTCTGTCACAAGTCCCAGTCCCTATCCGGCTCCGGGGTCACTCACTTCCCTTTTTCCATGCCTCCCTGAACTCATCCAGTTCACACACTACTGGCCTTTGGGGTTTTCCATGAACCTGTCCTGAACCTTCACCCCTCCCCGAATATTCACCCCTCCATCCTCAGGTAAACGGCCGAGGTGGTCTTAGGGCCAGCAGAGTCAGTGAACGTGCCCATGTTCCTCCGCGCCCTCCTTGCCCGTGCTCTCTGCTCCTGGGTTTGTGCCAGCCCTGGCTGGGGAGGAGCAGAGCCCGTGGGCTCCAGGGCTCAGGGGTCTGGACCTTGTCGCATCCCCAGGGAGCACACAGCCAGCCAGGGATGAGACCAGCCGGGACACTGCAGAGAAGCTGCCGTGGGGGCTGAGTGGGGAGGGATGCCATCAGCCTGGGGTCCCCTGAGCCGAGGGCCACCTGCACCTTGCAGGGAGCTTTCCATTTGCAAGAGCGGCAGGGGGACACATTCCCAGCAGTTCTTCCAACACCGATTAAGCGCCTACTGTATGCAGCCTCCATGTGGGGCCCTGGGCACCCCCAGCCTGGTCAGCTCAGTCCAGCCTGGTCACTGTGACCTCTGCAAGCCTGAGGTCAGCTTGGAGAACCCCACCCCGTGCCAAGCGACAGGGGGATGATGGGGCCTCCTGTGCCTCAGGGACAGGGTCACTTGGCACCAAAGTTGAGTGGTGTCCCTAGACCTTGGTGGTGGCCCCTGGACAGTCCTCCTCTGAGCCTTTGGGCCCAGGACACACAGGACTGTGGGGGTGGGGAGGGCTGGAACCACTGTCCCACTGCCTTCCCAGGACCGTGCTGCCTCACTGAACCCCAGTGTCCCCTCACAGAGGGCCAGGCCAGCAGTGGGCTCTGCCCTACGACTGAGGTAACAGCCCTCGGTCCTTCTATAGCTGCAGAGGGGTGGGAAGGGACACGGATCCCCAGAGAGTGCAGCCTGTGCAGGACAGGTGGCAGGGCCAACTGCCCAATATCCTTCCAGACTATGGGCCTTGGCGCACACTGAGGCAGCACCCTTGGCATCTGGCTGTGCCACCCGGGCCCAGGGGCAGGACTGAGCATCCTGAACTTGGAAGGTCCCTCTGCCCCCAGATGGTCCTCAGGCAGGAGATGCTCCATGGCGGCTGGGAGCTCAGCCTTGGTCCTCCAGCCTGGAAGGGGACATACTGAGGCTGGAGCATGGGTTTGCCGAGTGGCTGTATCACAAGGGGCCCTGTGTCACTGACCATCAAGTGGGGACATCCAGTGTGAATGCATGCTCGCCATGGAGGGGGCTGCTCCTGCCTCCTTGCTGTGTCCCCCGGGGTGGATCAGCTGGGGTGGGTAGCCCAGGTTGCTCGGGTGCTGAGCCACCTCAGGACAACAGGGACCTCAGGAGAACAGCACCTCCCTGCGAGGTGCTGCCTTGCAAGGGATGTGGCTGGCCAAGCGCAGAGCCTGGAGGCGGCTTCCAGGGCTCCTCCCCATCCACTCCCTACCGGGGGCACTCTGAGGTGCACGGCAGCCAGTGGCTCCCCAGGGCTGGGCAACTGTGTGGCATTTGCCCACTCAGAAATTTGTGCCCGGTGCCCATGCACGGCCATGCTCTGGGACCTAAGGCCATCATGTGGTTGCAGGAGGATAGGCAGGGCCAGCTGCTTGGGAAAGGAAAGTGCAGGGTGCCCATCTGCTCTCTGTGACCCATGGTGAACCAGCCACTCCCCAAGGATGTGCCCTCGCCAGGGGCTGTCACCTGACCCAAGGATGTGACCTCCATGCCTGGATGTGCTTGGCACCTGGATGGGAGTTGGCTGAGGCTCCCACCAAGCCTCCCTCTGAATGCACCATGTCACTGCCAGCCTGACCAGGGGTGATCACCACCCGCCAGCCTTGGGATGCCCCAAATGCCAGCCTAGGTGAGGCCTTCCCTGTGCCACATCCAGGCCCCCAGGGCAGAGGGTGCCCAGGTTGCAGGTTGGGGTAGCGAGGGGAGACGGGAGGGGTGCCAAGGGCAGGGAGCGTGCAGCAGATGGCTATCCTGGGTAGGTGGTGACAGTGGCAGCGCAGATCCACTGTGCCATGGATCTCCACTCACAAACCACAAAGCCAAGACCACAAGACATCAAGGCAGAGACTGCAGGGCATTCAGTGCCACGCAGGCCGGCCTCCGACTGTGCGGCGCCATCCTGGGGTCAGTGGGCCTTGCCCTGCAGGCCCTCCAGCTGATGCCAGCTGCATTTTGATCAGCAGCCCCTGCTCCTGGCTCGGGCCAGCTCCCCACAAGGTGCTGCTTCCCCTTGAGGTCACTCCTCCCTCTGTTCCCTGGCTCCTCCGCTTGTCCATCTCACTCACATGACAGCATCTGTCCAGCGCCAGCCACATGAGCACCTGCAGGCAGCGCACACAATGACCAAAGCTGTCCTGCAGTTACTACTGTCACCATGGCAACCAGCAACGCCCACTGTAAGCATTCCTTCAGGAACTGCAAGGGCCACAGTGCACCCAGCACCCGGTTAACAGCGATGTCTCCATCCTTACAGCCTCTGTGGTCCTCTTCGGGGACAGGCAATGGCCATAGAAACACACAAGTAAACCCAGCATCGCAAATTGTGGTGCAGTGACTGGACGGTCTGACTCCAAGCTGCCCTGTGGGCTGGGCCAGGGAGGCTATGGAGGCAGCAGTGGCAGCAGTGGGGTGGTGCGGGCCAGCCCCATGCTGGGATGCTGGGGTCCCCGGAACAGGACAGCACAAGCAGTGGCTGAACCACAGGCCCAGGGACTCCTAGGTCCAGGGCCAGAGCCCCCCATGCAGGTGCACAGGGCCAGTGCCCTCGCCGTAGCCTCATGGTCACCCCCCTCTTCCTATGAGGACATCGGTCACCCTGAACAAGGGCCCATCCTGGTGGCCTCATTTAGTCAAGGACTTGACTCCAAACATAGTCACATTCTGAGGTCCCAGGGTCAGAGCTTCAGCTGAACAGGGGACACAATTTGGTCCATTTCCACCTACATAGGGCTATGTACAGAGTCAGGGCCCTGGCTTCTCCTGCCTCGGTTTCCTAGTTGCAGCCCGACGAATGTTCTTGTGCCTGCTGCAGCTGCGTGGGTGTCTGGACTGCTCATGGCCTTGGCCGCAGAGGTGTCCGTGCGATGGCTCCATGGGGTGCAGCAGCCCACGGGGTACCCCCGACACCCTGGGCAAGCCCACAAGCCTGTGAGGCTGCGATCCATTTCCTGGCTCCATCAGAGGCCACGCACTCTGTGGTCCTGCCCTGGGTGTTCTGGGAGGAAGTGACCCCTGCGAGGCCACACAGCAGCAGGCCTGGCTAGGGTGCCAGCTTGCCTGAGGGCGGGCTCTGAGCGGGGGAGCAGTGCAGATGCTGCTGGAAGCCAGATGGCTTCAAACTCAATGTCGCCTTTCTGCAGGCTGGGCCTTGCGGTTTGTCACCTGTGTGGCCCTCAGGTGTGTTCTTCTTTTGGCTCCTGATGTTTCGAACAGCCTTCATCAGAAGGGAGTAAGCTGGAGACAGCGTGAGGTCTATCGCCTGGAAATGATCCAAGCGGGCGCAGCCGAGCCGCGGCATGTTCCCCAGCAACGAGGAGGAGCAGCCGCCGATGCCTGTGAACCAGAAAGCACCGGTGAGGGAAGCTGGGGTCTGAGCCTGGCGTGCTCTGGGTTCACTCACGTGACATTTTGCACAAAGGACAATTTTCTGGAGTGGCCTTAGGCTCACAGCAGAACCGAGTGGTAGTTAGAGTTGCCATATGCCCCTTGGCACGAGTGACTGCACCATCTGGAAGTGGGGGTGCCGCGGCATGTGGAGGGGGTCCTCCAGCCAGCACTTTGTCAGCTGTGAAGTGTGGCCCCCGGGCCAGAGTTCACTCCCAGAGGCTCTGAGAGGAGCTGGCTGCTGGCTACCACCTGGGCTTGCAGATGGTGGGGCGACTGTCCCAGTGCCCAGCCCAGAAGTCTCTGGAACGGTCTCCAGCCGCGCAGGAGGGATCCTTGCAGCCCGTCCCGGCCTCCGGAGAGGCTGTCATTTGCTCTGATGATGGAAAACTACCAGCCTGCCCAGGGGCCCTGTTATCTGCCATCTGTGTGCCAGAAAGGCACTCAGGGCCAGCAGAGCTGGCGAGAAGGTAGCATTTCCGCTCCTGAAGGATGAGGGCATGGCACTGCCGCCTGTGCCCCATGGCAGGCCCTGGAAGAAGAGGAGGCTGTGGACTGTCCCTGAGGCTGGGCGCCTGACTCAGGGCTCCGTCTCCTCCCCACTGTGTGACCCCAGCACTTACATCTGCCTCTCTAGATGGGTCTGTCTTCAGCACCTACTATGTGCAGGAGCCCCCGTGCCCACTCCACGACCTGCAGCTCTGTGGGGGCCGTCCCGTCCGGGCTCACATGTGGCAGGGGCAGCAGCCACATGGGCCAAGCCACAGTCAGTGCTCCTGGACCCCAAGCCACCTGGTTCTGCAAATCCGCCTTGGGAAGAGGGGCCTGGGCGGACCCACGCAAAGCCGAGATGCCGAGGCTGGGTGAAGCCTGTGGGACCTCGTGGACTGAGGCAGGGAACGGAGATGGCTCTGCCTGGAAGCCGGTGTGTGTGGCAGGAGGGCGTGCCCACCACTGGCTGCCTGGTGGCTGCAGCTGGTGTCACTGGGTGGCTCTGCTGTGGCCTCCAGATGCCCTTGTTCTGCAGAGCACCTAGTCTATGGCCCACAGGCTTTGTGCCCTCCAGGGCAGGGGCCTGTGCCCTGGGGACACAAGGGCTGTCTCTGCTGCCTCTGCCCCTCAGAGCCCTGCTGGGTGCTACCCTCTGCCCAGGATGGCCCCATGGCCCCTCAGAGGCCCCTCTGTGTACTGCCCCTTCTGCGTGTTTTCCTCCTGGGCTGGCCCACACGGATCTTCCTCTCCCTCTGGGCTGAGGCTGTGCGGAGCCCAGGCTGGGCTGAACCCCTGCAGCTGGGCTCTGGGCCACACGCTTGTCGGAGGGACGCCAGGCCTCTCCTGCTGCCCAGACAGGAGCTCCTGGGGACCTTCACCCGGCTCTGAGCAATGGGTGCAATTTCAAACCAGCACCCTGGCGGAGTCGTAAAACCACAGCTGTGGAGCTTGTAGGAGCTGTTTCCTCTGCACTGCCAACTTGGAGAGCACAAATCTGCAAATAAAACTCTTTCCTCTGCCATTGCCTCCGAAGCCTCGTCCCCTGCAAGTGCGCTTGCCACTCAAACGCGTAATTTCTCCCTCTCAGGGGAAACATCCCCAAACAGCGCCCACTGCAGACCAGTAAACCTGTCGGGCTAATGAACAGCTTTCATTTAGAGCTCCCAGGGAAGGGCATGCTGGAGATGAATGGTTTGTTGCCTGTAGCACTGGCGCCTGGCGCTTAACTCTCTGGTTCCTGTGGAAGTCGAAATGACCAGTGGAGAGCTTTTCTTTCCTTTGCTGCTTTGAAATGAAAGGAGAGTTTTAAGAAGGTGCTGTTTATGCTGATTCTTGTGTCGCAGCTCTTCCCACGAAGTCCTCAGCAGCAGTTACCCAGGTGCTCTTGCATGCCTCCACTGATGGGGGGCTCACTACCCTTGTCCACTGAGGCTGATCTGTGCTCTGGGCCCTGGGGCAAGAGAGGGGCTGGGGAGACACAGGAGCCCGACATAGTTCCGCCTGGGTAGGCACTCGAGGGCCTCATCTACAATGTCAGGGGACCGGCAGCTGGTGCAGACCCCCTGCTCCGGGAACCGGGGGAGAACAAGCATGGGGGACAGGCTGGTCAGGTGGCTCCGGGATGGGCGGGGCTGCACTCCTCTCTGCTCCCTGCTACTGCCACAGATGGGTGGGAGGGTTTGCTGCTGTCCCCACCCAGCCGGCACCCATGGGTTCTGGAAACCCGAGAACAGGTGCCCTTGGGGACTTCTGGTAAAGCTCCCCACAAGCCTGGATTCAGGCCCAGCGCCCCGTACCGGGGGAGGTGTGGGGGCCCCTCTGCTCAGCCTCAGCTCTGGGGTTGCATCATCTCGGGGTCCTGGGTGCCCCCCAAGGGCCCCACCTTGCACCCACATGTGGGTCCTGGGGGCTCCTGTGGGCCCTGCCTATGCTGTCTGTGAGCTGTGTGGCTGCCATTTCTCAGCCCCTTCTTCTAGAAAGTTCTCTAGGCCTGCAGCGTCGCAGGCTGGGGGAGGGCTACACCTCCTTACAGATGGGGAAACTGAGGCCAGAGAATGAAAGAGACTTAGCTCTGCAGCCGAGCCCCTTGTGCCCAACTCCTGGCCCCTCTGCCTCACCCACCTGGACCCAGCCCAAAGTCCCTGGCTGTGACAGGGCCCACTACGGACTTGGGGGATATTGGCTGCTGCCCAGGCACGGACACCATTCTTGATCGTCCCTCAGGACACTGTGGCTCATGCTGAGGGAGCAGTGGCACCTGCAAGGTCCCTGTGCTCTGTGTGCGGATGCCACGGGGGATGCTGAGGAAGGAGGGAAGGACGTGGAGACCTCACCTGGTGGCAGCTGGGTGGCTTGGGAGGATGGATGGAGCCTGAGGGAGAGGCCTGGGCCAGGGCACTGTGTGGTCAGAGCCATTTGGGTCAGGGAGGAGGGACAGTGGATGGCCACTCTGTGCAGGTGTCTGGCACCGTGTCCAGAGCCGGTGATACTCAGAGATGTCGGATGTGGGCTTCAGCTTCCCTGGGGCTGGATGGAAACCCTGGGCTGGGCTGGGCTGGGCTGGGCTGGGCTGTGGCAGGATGGCAGCCAGGAGGGGCCATAACCATTCAGTGGAGAAGATGATTTCCCCACGGCCGGCGGCTCCCAGGGGACAGAGCAGAGGCAGCAGAAAGAGTGTCAGGGGCAGCAACAGAGGCCAGCCGCGCGCCCCACGTCCCGGCTCTTAGAGCGCAGGCACCATGCAGGTATCACAGAGGAGGGAGCGCAAGGGGCCTGGCAAGGACAGAGCCTGAGTTTGTGGTTCCCCAAAGCAGGCTTGGGACAAGGGCTGTTTGGCAGATGACCCTGGGTGGTAGAGAAGGAGGGAGGAGAGCACGAGGGGAAGAAGAAAAGCACAGAGGGTCACCCCGAGGGTTTAGCTGGGGCACCATCTCCAAGCCGGGCCCCTCCCAGGGCCTGGCACACAGGCCCATGGCCGCCTGCTGCCCACAGCCACCAGAGCGAGGGTGAGCGTCTCCCTGGGGAGGGAGCGGGCAGCCTTCTCCAGGACGTGGCCTGGCTGGGCCGAGTGGAGGGTCTGAGGCTGCACACCTGGGGCACTGGCTCTCTGGGCGTTGGGGTGCTGGCCAGGGAGGGTGGCTGAAGTGGGGCAAAAACATCATGGACCCTTCCTCGGCAAGGAGGGGCGCTTGGCACTCTAGGTGGCACCGGGGCCTGGAGAGCTTGTCCCGTCCCACAGGGGACCACAGCAAGGGGTGTCAGAGTCCTGACCACTTGAGCGCCGCTAACGGATGCTCAACCTCCAGGTCTGGGTCCTCCCAGCCACCACGTGGCCAGCACGCTCTGAGGCCCTGCAAACTTGGGGAGATTCTGCCAGGGTCCTGGGGTCACCGGGAGGAGAGGACCACCAGGGCCAAGCAGGTGAGGAGGGAAGGATGGCTCTCACATGCTGTGCTCCTCCCTCCAGCCTGGTACCGTTTACTCTGGCCCTGCAGTGGGCAGAATAGGGGCCCCAGAATTGGAATGAGCCCTCGTGTGGAAAAAGAGTCTTTTCCCTTTTTTTTTTTTTTTGTGGGTTCCGGGAGTTGAACTCAGGCCCTCGCGCTTGCCGGGCAGGCGCTTACGCCGCTGAGGCATCTCAGCGGCGTCTTTTTCTTTTTAAATGAACATGTTTGGAGTACATAATGATCACACTTACTGTGGGGAGCTGGAGCGAGTACAAAACACATCATTCTTTTCACATCCCCTTCCCCTCCCCTCTCATCTCTTGGTTCCCTTCCCATTTGCAAAAGATCCCTCTCCCCCTTTCCTGTTATCTTATATTTTGCTCTTTCATTAACTTATGCTTTGAGTTTGTCATATAAGAGAAACCATGTGATATTTAAGCTCGTGTGACTGACTTATTTCACTTAACATTACTGTCTCAAGGTGCATCCATTTTCCTACAAACAACCCAAGTTTTTTCTTTTTTATGGCTGAGTAGTACTCCATTGTGTGTAAACACCATATTTTCTTTTTCCATTCATCTGTGGTTGGACACACAGGCTGCTTCCAAGATTTAGCTGATGTGAGCTGTGTAGGGTCTCTGTGGAAGTGATTTGCCGAGGTGAGGCTGTGCCTGAGCAGGGGGTGCCTGATATCAATGCCTGGTGTCCTTGGGAGAAGAAAGGAGGGGACAGAGACTCAGAGACATGGCCATAGGGGATCATGACCCTGTGACGCCTGGATCTCGGCCTCTGTGACTGAGAGAGCCTCAGGAACCCCAGGTTCTCCCTCCCTTGCCCTTGTCCCCATCCTGCTCCATGCTTTCTCCTAATTACAGGATGCTGCCAATATCCTGCAGCCCTGGACGGGCAGGAGCTTCATGAATCCCCATCTGCAGCCTGCTCAGTTCCACCCCTGTGCCTCCCCGCCTCAGCCTAGCGTACCAGGCAGCACCCCAGGGCACTGGCGGGGTCTCTCCTCATTCTCCATCTCTGCCTCGGGGCTCAGACCCATTCCCAACCTCCCACTGCTGCCCCTCACCTCCCGCCCTTACTCCCGAGCTGGCACCTGGCTCACAGCTCCTGGCCCCGTCCTCTGGGCTGTCACTGTCCACACGTGTGTCAGGCACCCAGCCACCTGACCCCAGGCTCTCCATGCACCAGCAGGGACCTGGCCATCTTGGAAGCCCTGCACCTGGGTGTCCCTGCCCACCTGAAGATGCCCAGCCTGGGGCACGTCCACCTCTGCCTGTCCCCAGCCAGCATCCCCATGGCCAGCACCACTGCCAGCAAGATCTGCCCAAGTGATGGCTCTGCTGCCGGCCCTGCTCCGAGTGGCCTCTGCATCTCCATGCTCAGAAGCTTCTCTGGATGATTCTGAGTCAGAGAGGAAACTGAACTAAAACCAAGATGGGAGGAGACAATGTCAAACACCCACAGTTACGACGATGCTGTGAGGTCAAGATCCCTGAGCTCACTGCTGCATCCCTTCAGCCGGCACAGTGCCTAGGGCCCAAGTGACTGACAGATGGGCTCTCCTTTCTCAGCGGCCAGACCTGTGCCTGGGACAGTGACCCACCATCTGGCACCAAGATGCACTGGTGGCGCCAGGTCTCAGCCTGACTTCCCTGACTCTGGCATCGCCTTGCAGGCCAGCTGAGCCCTGGGGTCAGGCAAAGGTGGCCAGGGCCATGGGGGATCAGGCCCCTGCCCTCACCCACACTCAGCAGTGACGCTGTCACTCATGTGCGCCAGGGCTGCAACCTTCTTGCCTTGAGCGGCTGCAGCCACCCAGATGCCCTGGCCACCACCTGCAGACTGCGAACCCCACTGTGCCAGGAGCCTGACCACCCTGTGGACTTCGGTGGGGCAGTAAGGACACTTTAACTCCTGTTTGCCCACCTGCACTGCCCCTCATCTGAACCCCACCTCCACCCCAGCATGCCCACTACAGATGCACATAGTGCTTACTGTGCGCTCCTAGACAGGGAAACTGAGGCACGGGAGCTGGGCCCTTCTCTGGGCCCCTGTGTCAGCCCCTGTGCCGACCCAACCCCCACCTCTGTCCTTCAGCGCAAACTTCCTCCTCCACCTGCCATGGTCCCTTACCTCTCTGCCTGGCTCCTCTCAAGCTGGGCAGCGACCGGTGCGGGACGGTCATGTCTCACTCCTCAGCGCTCCATCCCTCTGCTGCGGGGCACAGGGCTCTGTTTCCCCCGTGGCTCCTCCTCCCCTGTGGCTCCTCCAGGTGCTGGGGTGGCTCGGTACTGCTCCTCGAGGTCCGCTGCACCCGAAGTCCCTCTGTGATCTTCCTGGCCCTGCCGTTGGTAGGCATGCGGGTCTCCCTGGCAGTTGGGTCCAGTGCTTGCTCCACAGCTCTGACCACCTGCTGCCCCTCTTCCTGTCTCAGTCCACAGTGTCTCCTGCTGCCTACACCCACGGCCTCGGGGGTCCTGCTTTTGCCCTTCCTCCTGTGCCCTCCCCATTCTGTCCCAGCTCCCTTGCTGGAAGGACGGGATGTTGGGGGAGAGGAGTGTCCACAGTGAGACTCACCTGAAGGGTGTGGGTGCCCTAGGACATGGGGTGCTGTGGGAGGGACATGTGGGGATGGGGAGAGGTCAGGGCTCGGTGGCCAGGCTGGGCTGGGGCCTGCCAGGCATGCACAGGGCTGAGAGGGTGCCCAGGAGGAGGGGATGTGGTGCTGTCCACGCAGGGGTGGTGCTGAAGACGAATGAGCCAGATGAGAGCGTACACGGGGCAGCCCGAGGGTAACCCCGACCCCTGCCCACCTCTGGGCTCAGCCTCACCATTGCCTGAGTCAGGTGAGCATGTGCCCAGCTGACAGGTGTGGACACAGGGTGGGGTGGCAGGGTGGCTCCTGGGCACCAAAAGAGTTGTCCCAGCCTGGGCCCATGTCCAGGTGACCTCCCACCATGCTTTGTGGGAGCTGCCCATTCATGGAGAGAAGCCCAGACCCTCCAGCCAGCTCACTGGGGTGGAGCAGTCATCTGCAATCCTGCCAACGCTGTGCAGAATGGGGAGTCAGTGGCAGGACCCCCGGTGGGTGCTGTCCCCTCCAGCCGCGCTCTGCCCTCCTGACCCATGAGCCTCACTGGAGTTGCCCATGTTTGTGTGCATTCCGTCCAGCACGAAGCCTGTGTTCATCCAAGTCCATGGCATGGGTGCCTCTCCCTTTCCTGCAGGAGAGGGTTTCCTGGGGGACATGTGGATAGATTGCAGCTCGGACGAGGGCAGGCTGTGTGAGCAGGTCTACACGGGAGGTGATGCCCTCCAGGGTCTGCAGGTCACACACACGCTTGGGCCTATGACATGGGCCTGCGTGTGTGCCCTAGAGCTGGCAGCAGGCGTGGGAGACTCTGGGATCCACGCACAGAGATAAAGGGCATCCTCAGATCATGCACCCAAAGGCAAGGTGCAGGGAGCATTTAAGCCTTCTTTTCTCAAAAAGGACAACGCACAGAAAGTCTCCTCTCTGACTGCACAGTGTCTGCACTGACAAAAGAGGGCCTGGGGCCCGAAGGAGATTGTGGTCACTCTTTTCCCAATGGTACAAAACAGATTCTGCCACCACCTGCCAGGCTGGGCCTTCCCGGGTGAGACGGGGTGGCAGCTGGCCCCATGGGGCTTCGCTCCCCTTCTGCTGCTCTCCCATCTCCTTCTCTCCCCTCCTTACCGTTTCCCTCCTCTCCCTCCCCTGTCAGCTCTGGCTCTTGATTTTTCCGGTCTGCAGATAAGCAGCATCCGATCAGCCGCTGTCCCGTGAGCCGCTGGGCTGTGGAGGGCCAGGGCTGTTTTTCTTCAGCACCACTGCAGTGGACATCACCCAAGGCCCCAAGGGGCTGAAGAGCCAGAGAAAACCTCCCTCCATCTCACACTTTGCACACCAGTGGGATCCGGGTCACATGACCTCCCCAGCAGCCGCCGTGGGTCTGATCTGGATCGGGTGTTCAGTCGGTTTCCAGACGTGTGCCAAGGAGTCCGAGGCTGCACTCGGGTCCGTGGGAAAGGTGGCCCCCACCGACCCGGGACTCTAGCAGAGGACAGTGGGGAGGGGGCAGCCATAGCCCAAGTGCTGCCCCAGGCAGGGCTGGTCTGACACCTGGGTGTACTGATCCCCAGAACCACCCTTGTGGCCCACACTTCAGTGCCTGGACACATGTGTCCCCTCCCCCTAGAGTACCTTGCCCGCCCTCCTCCCTGCCCTGGTCAGTGTCTAGCTCAGGGAGCTGTCCCCAAGAGCCCCCTAATCCTGGTGGATACCAGCCGGCTGGTCAGGCCCCTGTGGCTCTTCTCAGGGCCAGAGCCCTCCCAGGAATTCGGCATCAAGCAGAGGCTCTGAGCTTGTGGGGTGAACAGAACTGAGAAGTGCTATCGCCCCAGCCTTAGCCCCCGAGGTAAGCATGAGGTGTCCTGGGGCGGGGCCTGGCAAACAGGAAGGGCACCTCTAGTCTGCCCCCAACACACACCTGGGGCCCAAAGGGACCAGGGCTGGCTGGGCTCCTACTCCAGGTACAGATTTGTTCCCTTCACCCCCACATCGGAGGATGCAGTTGGGTGAGTACCGGCCCTTGTCCTGACCTGGCCCTGCTGTCCCCACATCCTGGAGGCCTCAGAGCTGAGTTTATGCGCAGTGCTCTGTGCACCCCAACTCTGTGGAACACACCCATGCAACACATGCCAGGAAGTCACCAGGTGCGGCCCCCCAGCCCCCACACAGGGCAGAGGAGCTTGTGGGACAGCTGGGCAGATGGGCACAGCAGTGTCCCCTTCCTGCCCCTCCCTGCTCCCATGTGACATAACGGGGGTGTAGGGGGCCCCGGGAGCTCTCCTGGGATGCACTGGGCAGGGGCCTGGTCTCTCACCCCAGCTGGCCATGCACCCTGGGGTGCCCAGGAGGATGGGGAACACTCAGCACAAATCGCTGGGTGAATTTTAACCATTTGAAAACACGATGTCAGACAAAGCTGATTCTGGAGGAAAAACTGCTATCAGGGATGGAAAGATGAATCATGATAGTGAATCATTTCATAATGGCTTAAGGATCAATCAACAAGAAGACACACCAATCCTAAATGTGTGTATGTCTAATAACAGCTTAAAATAAATAAAGGAAAAAGCTGACTGAGGTGAATGGAGGGAAAGAGCAGGAGGGTGGCCCTGCCTGGTCTGAGATTGTAAGCTCCATAATGGACAGGTCCAGGGGACTTGCGGTCACCGTCCCCAACCTGGCCTCTGGCAGGATGCTTGTCACACACACACCCCCAGGGGCAGACTGCCCGTGCTTTCCAAGCATGCACCCAACAGTGTCCCCATCCCACCAGGTCCTGGGTATACGACAGACACTAACCCTAAAATGATACGAATCATTTAAGTTTACTCCTGACCACAGTATGGTTAAGCTGGAAACCAGTAAGAGATCAAGACCTGGGAAAACCCTCAAATGTCCAGAAGCCAAACAACACACTTCCAAATAATCAGCAGGTATTTTTAACTGAACAAAAATAAAATGACAGCACAACAAAATTTGCGGAACGTTGCTAAATCAGAGCTCCCGGGAACTGCCCAGGACTGCACGCCCGGTGAGGGGAGGAGGGTGCTCCGGCGGGGCCTTGAGAAAGCAGGTTAAACCCAAGCAACCAGGAAGGAAAAACGACGAGGAGCCCAGCGGAGGTCAACGCAATGGAAAACAGACAGCAATAGAGAAAACCAGTTCTCTGAGAAATGGATTTGACGGATAAACCTCTAGCAGATAGATCAAGAGGAAAAGGAAAAAAAGATCACGGGGAGTATTCGGAACAACTCACATTTGTCTCCTAGATGATAAGGCAAATTCTTCAAAAATGCAAAAGCCTACTCAAAAAGAAGTAGATAACCTTGTATGCATTAAAGAAATTGCATGCACAAGGCCCTGGGCCTGAGCCTCAGTAATGCAAAGGAAGAAAAAAAAAAGAAGGGAAAGAAAGAAAGTGGATTTGTTGTTGAACACCTGTCTGCAGGCCCCGATGGCTTCCCCAGTGTTGGGATGGGGCCTTACGTCTCAATACCAGCTAGAACCTGTCTGCCCAAACTCTGAGAGGACGCAAGAGGAGGAATCACTTCTCAGCTTGTCCCCTGGGGCTAGGATGACTACGGTACCCAAATCTCCATGAGAGAAGGTAACCAGAGCTCATCTTGCACTGACCTGGATGTAAAAATCAACCGTGTCACCCGCTTCGTGCACGGATGACCCAGGGAAGCCACACGATCATCTCAGGAGTGCAGACAGACTCCTGATCGAACCCCACATCCCTTCCTCACACCAACGCTCAGCAAATGAGGAATTGGGGGTTTCCTCAGCCCAGAGCTGGTGTTCATGAAGCGCATTCCCACCACATCATGGTGAGACGCTGGTGCTTCCCCAGGGGCAGCAGGATCAACTCCCCCGTGCCTGCCAAGCTTTCACGAAGTCAATGTGGCTCCTGCTGCCGCCACCCGGCTTTGATCTGTGTCCAGGCTGGGCCACCTTCCTTGGCTCACCAGACCCCAACTTGCCTGGGATTGGGTCATAGCACGGCTTTCCCGGCTCTGTATTAAACCAACTGATTCTCTATAGATTTTTAGCCACTTCAGTTTGACTGGAAGTTCCTCGAAGGGAGCTGCACGTGCAGGTGCCCAGGAATTATCCCCTCCCCATGAGGAGCCGCCGAGCCACGGGCAAACCGGCTCTGGTCCTTGGAGGCTCCGGCCACTCTCCAGATGCTGATGCCCGCAAGGCTCCTCCCTGCAGAGCCCCGGGGTGGGGCGTCCGAGGGCCCGGATGGTGCCTGTGGTCCAGCTGCCTGCCCTGCGGCAAAGGGAATGGGCCGGGTGGGGAGGAGAGCACAGTGGGCACGAGTGAGGGGGACTCAGGCAGGGCGGGGCAAGGCCCCTTCCAGGCAGCACTGGGTGACACTCCGTGATGGGGTGGCATTCACGGTGACCCGGAAGGTCCTTGTGGCTTCAGCGGGCCGTGTGGACATTCTCAAGGTGGGATCCACACAAGGGACACTGTGGCAGAGCCCAGCGCAGGGCAGAGCACAGCCTAGGCTGGCCCAGTCTGGGGGACACGAGGCGTTGTCTGGCTCGGGGGAGGGCAGGGCACCCTCTGGCGTGAGGAGTGCAGGGTCAGCACTTAGCTCAGGCCTGGGAGCTCAAGCGTCCTGCCAGCATTGGCCATTTCCTGTCTACCCAGGGGGCAGCCGGGTCACTCCCCCAGCCCACAGTCTACCTTGGGTCGTTTGGACAAGTCTGGGGCAAACCGCATTAAACAGTTGGATTCGTTGGCACACTTCTCAGGGCCTTGCGTCTGTGAATGGAATTCCGGATTTCCAAGGGACAATTTCCCCACGTGTCTGACCTAGGACCCGTGTGTGCTCATGCGCAAGTGTGTGCATGCATGCGTGTGTGTCACACTGACCAACTCCACCAGAATGATATGTGCGTGGGGGAGGCTTTAGGAGAAATGGGCTTCCACCGGCCCTGCTGGAGGGGTCCCGAGCTGGCCCCGGATAGTCCCGACATCAGGACTGTCTGGAAAATGCTGGCCACATCGGTCACTGAGGCCAAGCTGCATGGACCTGGAGAGAAGCTCTCAGGACCCAGGGGCTGGGCTCAGGGCCAGAGGAGCAGAGTGACCGGATGGGAGAGGAAGATGACAGAGGCGGCCAGCTCTTCCGGAAGCTTAAGGAGCAAGCAGGGCAGGAAGAGGGGGTGGCCAGGTGACGAAGCAGGTGGCCCGGTGATGGAGCAGCAGTGCGGGCAGCTGAGAACTGCACCCTCTGCAGGTAGAGAGGCACTTGGGGCAGAGAGGAAGGGAGGACCAGAGACAACCGGGAGCCTGGACACAGGCTGGGGGGACAGGGCACCCAGCGCTTGCCAAGGCCTGGGCAGGTGGTGGCTCATCCTGTCCCTGGTCAAATCTTGTGCCAGAGCCTGAGGCTGCTGGGCCCTGGATGCCTGGCACTGTCCCTTGCTGTTCTCGAGTCATCCAGGCAGGGCTAATTGGATCTGCAAATGTGGCGCGGCTGGTGAGAGAAGCTTTTAGTCCCAGGACGGGGTGGAAATTGGATTTGGGGCTCTGCCTGGAGATGGTCCCGGTTCCTCTGTGTGCTCCTGCTGCGTGAGGCTGGGCCAGCAGCCTGCGTTGGGCAGATTATAAATTATGCTTCCACTTAATACGTGGCGTGGCGATCAATCCCGGTGCGGCTGTCCACCTCCCGGCTCTGGGCAAATCCGTTTTGCCTCGCTGGGTCTGGCCGCCGGGTGACTGGAGAATTTCCTGTCTGACCACCTGGGCTGGGGGTGTGGTTGCTGACTGTGCTTATAGGCCTGGGGGACCCCACAGGTCACACCTCAGGGACCAAGTCCCAGAGGGGCCCTGGATGACTGACAGCTTTGTGGAGTGACCCTTGCCGGCATGCCAGCGTCCTGGCTGCTTGTCCTGGGGCCACTGTCCTCCCCCACGCTGATGAGACGCTGGCCTCCTTCAGGAAGCCTCCACGATTGCTCTCCCTCCTTCCACCTGTCACTGTCAGGGGCTCACGCCGACTCAGATGCGGGTCGTCTTGGACACCCCTTCTGTCCTCGAGGGTGAGAGTCTCCCAGGGCGGTTGGGACCCTCCTCGTGGGTTGTTACAGCTGTGTCCAGATGTCGCCCCAAAGCCTCATGCGGTCATAGCTGGGGCTTTTTCAGAGGTGGCTGGGTCTAGGGTGTACGATGATAGGATTAAGGGTGTGTGATTACTACATCAGTCACTGACTGGTTCTGCATAGTTTTGGGTAGGATTAAGGGTGCCCCACCCTGGGTGGATTAAAAAAAAGGGACAGAAAGAGGGCTAGTGCAGCTGCTTGTTTGTTTGTTGCTTATTGCTGCTGCCGTGTGTCTCCCGCTCTGCAACGCCCCTCTGCCGTGCCACCCTGCCTTGGAGTGAGCCGAGCATGGACTGAAACCTCTACAAACTGTGAGCCACATAAACCTGTCCTCCTTTAACTTTGAATGTCAGGTATTTTGTCTCAGCAATGAGAAAAATAAGACATGGGTGAAAACCCCTTCTTCATCTTCTCAGAAACATTCCAGAGCCCGGGACAGCAAAGGGAAGCACCAGGGATGGCAGGGCTCGAGCAGACAGGGAAAGTGGGCCAAGGGGACTCACTGACCCCAGGATCCCAAAGGCCAAGGGGGGCCTTTGCTCCCAGGCTTGAACTGTCGGTGAGACCTGGACGTTGATCATTTGGAAAGGAGGAAGCTGAGAAGGGGGATTGGATGAGGGTCCCTGTGGAGGAACACCCTTCATGACAGCCACCCAGCCACATGGCGCTACCCTGTCCCCCGTCCCCCACACCTGTGTCCCCCAGACCCTCCATCCAGCAGCAGACACTGAGGTGCCCTGTGTCTACTCCAGCCTACAATCTGCTCCCAGACGCATGGATGCCATGTGCCGCTGCAGACGCACAGATGGGGGACTGGGCAGCTGGCCTCTGGGGGAAAGCTGTGGGATTGGTTTTTGTTGTTGTTGTTTGTGGGTTTTGTCTGTTTGTTTTTTGTGGGTACCGGGGGTCAACCTCAGGACCTCGCGCACCAGCAGGCGCCCGTGCCGCTGAGCGATATCACTGGCCCCTTTTTTCATATGTGGGATCCGGGAGTTGAACTCAGGCCCTCGCGCTTCCCAGGCAGGCGCTTACACCGCTGAGCCATCTCACCGGCCCTGTGTTTCATTGTTTTGAGACAGGACCTCACTTTGTAGTCCAGGCTGGCCCTCAACTAACAGCGATCCTCCTGCCTCAGCCTCCCAAGTGCTGGGATCATAGGTGTGTGGCACCATGCCTGGCAGAGCTGCAGGATTTGACTGGAGGGCTGGGTTCACCTCCCAGCCTCACCCTCTGCCTGGACTCTAAGCACTGAGGGAGCATAAGGGTCCCATGGGTCTGGAAGAGGATAGGGACCCCGGGATGCTCTGGGGGGCCACAACCTGCCGTGTCCCCGAGCTGGGCGCAGGAGCTGGGCAGGGTTGTCACCGTGTGACCAAGTCTCAGGGCCTTTGGATGTCAGGGAACAGGGCCATTTCATTGGTGAGGACAAGAGGCCACAGCCCAGCGCACACTCAGGCCCCGCTGCCATGTCAGCTCAGCCACTTCAGAGCTCTCGGTTCATTCATTCGTTCACTCGCTCTCCTCGTCTCCACAGGGCAAGGAGTCCTGGCCACTTCTCCTGTGCTCTCCTGTCCCCAACTCCAGCACTACACAGGGACATGGAGGAGGCGCTGGACAGAGGGACCCTGGAGAAAAGCAGAGACCAGAGAGAGGTTAAAAAGCAGAACAGGTCCAGGGATATAGCTCAGCGGCACAGCACCTGCCTGGTAAGCACGAGGTCCTGAGTTCGATTCCTGGTACCAAAAATAAAAAAGCAGAACAAAACAAAAGCAGAGCTGGTGTGGGGAAGCCCCGGTACAACCTGCATCCAGGACAGGATTTCAGATGCCTGAGCACTGTGTGTCCGAAATGCCCTTCGGTTTTGTGTCCTTACGATTCTGAGTCTCCCCGAGTTTGGAATTCTAGGATTCTGTTTGGGGCTTGCGGGACTGGTATTTAGAAACACACTGCACAACACTGCTAGCTGGAGCCGCCCTCCTGCAGATTAGCACACCGGGTCTCCTCCTGTGACTGCACCCAAGCCCACCTCTCCTCTCTGCCTCTCCTCGCCTCCGGTAACCAGGGTTCCGCTCTTGGCTTCCACGAGGCCTTTTGTGATTCCACATGGGAGATCCCACGGTGCTTGTCTCTGTGCCTGGCTCACTTCACTCAGCACAATCATCTCCAGTCCCATCCCTGTGGTTGCAGATGGCAGGATTTCATCCTCTTTCAAGGCTGAATAGTGCTCCATTGTGCATCTGTGCCACGTTTTCTTTATCTATTCACCTGCCGATGGATGCTCGGTGGATTTCATTTCTCAGCTGTTGTGAACAGTGCTACAACGAGCATGGGAGTTGGTGTCTCTTCGACATAGGAATTCATCCCTGTTGGATATAAGCCCGGCAGTGGTTTGCTGGATCACATGGTAGTGAGTATTTCTAGTTGTTAGAGAAAGCTGATGATTAGTGACATTGAGCATTTTTAAGATGTACCTTTTGGCCATTTTTATGTCTTCTTCTGGAAACCCCTATTCAGATCTGTTGCCCACTTTAAAGTCAGGCTATTTGGCTTTTTTGCTATAGAGGTGCATGTTGGTGGATTGGAAGAATTACGATGCCCACCATGCCCAAAGTGAGCTGTCAACATACTTGTGACAATTTTAACGGAAATAGGAAAAAACCCTTAAAATTCATGCAGGACCACAAAACACCCTAAAGAACCAAAGAAATCTTGAGTAAAAAGAACAAAGCTGGAGGCGTCACCTCACCAGACTTGAACACAGACCCCAGGGCTTGGTAATCAGAGCAGCCTGCGCTGGCATGGGAAGCGGGGTACCCTGAAGGGGACCCACACCTTCGGCCGTGGATTTCCAGAGTGCCGGAAACACACACCAGGGAAGGGACCGCCTGTGCTGTAACCGGTGTCTGTGTGTGGAAGAGTAGATTAGGCCCTTTTCTCTCGACATCTACAGAAATCAACTCATAATGCATCAAGGACTTCAAAGAAACTAAGGAACCCCTAGAAAAATGGGAAAAGCTCTTCGTCATTTTCACTATGCTGAGACACAATCCCCGACACTGAGACTTAAAGGAGCAGAGGTTGATTTTAGCTCACGGTTCAGTCCTCGTTCGGCTGCTCCAAGGCAGGTCGGCAGGACACAGGGGCCTGGCAGAGGGGAGCTGCTCACGGCATGGGGCACAGGAGGCAGAGAGAAGGGAGGAGCCGGGAAGGAGATGAACCCTTCCAGACCACGCCCCGGGACCGCCTCTTCCCGCCAGGCCCCGCCTCCCAGCAGCTGGCCCGCTGTGACCCAGCCGTGCACCAATCCACAGGAGCACGGCAGCCCCAGCATCCAGTCACTGCTACTTCGTGGGGACCGTTCAGATTCCAACCATAACGGCTCCGTGACACTGGTCTGGACAAGAAATTTGGGGGCAAGACCTCAAAAGTGCAGGTTGGCATCGAGCCTCGGAGCCCTCAGACTCAGTCACAGGGAGGAGCAGGTTAAGAGCGACATGTAGGAACAGAAGGGGCTCAGCTCTTGAAGCCAGGAGCTTCAGCGCATTAACGATGAATAATGAATGTCACCTTTTCCGCAGGCGACAGCTTGAAACTGCAGTTTAATAATGACCCACAGGGAACTTTGCTCCTTACAGGCTCCTACAAACAGCTATAGCACCGGGTGCGATTTTCAGAGGTGTGAGGAGGAAGCAGAGCCGGCTCAGCAGGTGGTGTCCACCTGATGGGGACAGCTCTGTGTCACTGCACACCCTGGCCACACTGTGAAGGCGGGGCCCCCTCCTCTGTACACACCGGGAAGCCAAGCCCTAGAGAGGCTGACCTGCCCACCCAAAGGCCACTGCAAGAGCAGGGCATGCAGAGCTAGGTGCTGGGCACGCACCTGTAATCCCAGCACTCTGGGAGGCTGAGGCAGCAGGATTGCAAATTTGAGTTCAGCCTGGGGAATTTAGCAGATTAGCAAGACCCTGTCTCAAAATAAAAAATAAAGAGGGCGGGGGATGTGGGTCCGTGCAAAGGGCCTGGGTTCAGTCCTCAGTGCTCTAAACAACAATAACAAAAACAAAACAAAACAGAACGAAACAGCCCACCCAGGATCCAGCCTCAAGAGTCTCACCCCAACCCTGTGCTTGATATTTGGATTTTGGTTTAGCTCGACAAGAGGGGACTGTGAGGATGTGGCCTCCCCACCACCCCCGGCCAGACACCCCAGTCAGTACAGATGCTGAGCCCCAGGCCCAGGATCCCACAAACATGGGGGTGAGCCAGGGGAGCCAGCAGAAGCACAGGGCGCCCCGGTGAATTTCAACTTCAGGTAAGCAACGGTGGGATTTTTAGGATACATACAGATTCCTCACTTAACAACCGAATTCTGGTTTCGCGACGCAGTCATTTGCTGAATCAGTTGCTAAAGAGGAGCTGTGTATAGTGTGTGCTTTAGAATATTCAGAACAAAGGAAAGGTCAAACGGAAGTCCAGCTTGATGGCTTTGCTTTGATTCGCATAACGCCTACGTGCAGTGCTGTGATGTATAACAGAGGGTAAAACTACAGCGCTGTACTGTACAGCACAATCAGCAAAAGTCACAGCGCTGTATAAACAAGGCGTACTGTGCAGAAGAAGACACTGGGGCTCAATAAACAAGATGTTCAGAACCATACAGAAAAAAAAATACAAGTTGTAAGTCTGAGCAGTGGGTTACCAGTCTGAACAGTGCACCTGGGTCCTGAGTCCAGGGTCATTCAACAGGTAGGTCGTTAAGTGAGGAATGTCTGTACATTTCAAGCAATGCAATATTAAGAAATACTTATACTAGGCTCAGTGTGGCAACCCACACCTGTAATCCCAGCACTGGGGAAGCTGAGGCAGGAGAATCACTGTGAGTTCAAGTCCAGCCTGAACTATATAGGGAGACACTTGGAAACCAAAAGAAAAAAGAAATACTTATGCCAAAATTATTGACTGTTCGTCTGAAATTGGAATGTAACCAGTGTCCCTTATGTTAGGTGGCAGAGTGAGCTTTCTGGGGAGGCTTTCGGGGTAGCTGGGAGTCTCGGGGGAGCTGAAGGTCCTCATCATCCCCTCTGTGGTCTTGCTATCTGCACCCCCTCATTCCCTGGCCAACTCCTGTCCCTGGGGGTGACCATGGTGACTCCTGACCCCTCCCCTAGGCCCTGCAGAAGGTCCCTCCTGGGGCCACATCTCCCCCTTTAATCCCAAGACACCAGGGTGGGGTCTCATGGTCATTATTATTCCTGTCCTCCGTTTTTATAGACGAGGACCCCAAAGCACAGAGGGGGTCATGCAGTGTCTGCCTCACACCCCGGGGTGGGCACCAGGGATGACTGGGCCAGAAGAGGACCCAGCGTGTTTCACAGTCATTGAACCCAGTTTCCTGGGTCCCTGCAGCCCGGAGGGGCTTGGCCTGCTCACGGCCAGCAGCCTGAGCACTTTGGGCTTATGAGCACCCAGGGGAGGAAGTGGATCCCGCCCTGCAGGGGGCTCCCTGAGCCCTGGGGCTCTCGCTGTGGCACGGGATGATACTGCTCTTGTCTCCCATCACCATCCTCCTGGGCGACTATGGGGTTCTCCCAGGCAAAAGCAGGGGGGTCCGGACAGGAGGCAGCCACACCGGCTGTGTGTCCTTCCTTCACCACAACGCGGTTTACCCGATCCTGCAGCTGCAGGGTGGGCTCATCTGCTCATCCTGGACGGGTCCCGGGGAGCGGTGGCCACCGTTCGCTTTTGTTGTTTTCCTTTAATAACTTACCTGGTGACAGAACAGCCACACGGACACACAATGATTTCTCTTCTTTATTTCTCCCGTTCACGATCCTCTCCAAGCTGCACCGGCATGGAGAGTAGGGACGCTCTCCTGGCTGCGAGGAGGGAGTTGCTCCACATAACCTTTGGGGGAACAGAGCCGCAGCTGCCTGGGGGCCTGCTGGTGGGCTCTGGACCTGGGGCTTCGTCCCCGTCCCCAGCTGAGGATGCTAAGCCCGACAGTACCCAGATTCCCACCAACTGTGGCCCTCAGAGCCCGCCCGGCTAGGCCATGCTGGGCACACAGAGGGGGGACCTGCCTGGTCTGGGGGCCAGTGACAGCACAAGGTGGCACTTGGGGGTAAGGCAGGGGTCACTTCCCAGTGTCCTCCGAGACTGGAGTGGAGCCCAGGCTGGTTGGGGGCTCCTGGACACTGGGGTTGACCTTGAACCCAGTATGATATGAGCACGAGAAGAGTGGTGGCCCCCATTGCTAGAGCTTCCTGCTGGCCCCCACCTGCCCGGGGTCCTTCTCCCACTCTGGCAATCCTCCTGCCTCGCTATCCTGTGTTCTGGGATTACAGGCGTGAACGATAGCCACAGGGGGTAACTGAAGGTCCCTGCCACCCTCTACACTGGCGCCCCACCAAACACCGGCCCTGGTCGCTTTCTCCGGAGGCCCTGTTACCACCCCAAGAGGCCTAGGCGCGTGACAGGCCACATGGAAGCCACCCAGCACCAGGGTCCAAGGGCAACTCTGGGGTCACCCCGGAAGTCGGGAGAGTAAGCAGAGGCAGGCAGAGGCGGGGGAGGGACTCTCGGGACATGCACAGGAGCTGACTGGAGGGTCAGCTGCTGCCAGCCCTGGTCCTGCTCAAGGCCACCATGCTTCACACAGAATGGCGTCCGTCCGGCCATCATCACCCAGCCACCTGGTGGCTCCAGCTGCCAGCCCTGTGGCGGGCTCATGAGTCACCCCCAGGCACCCCCAGCTCCAGCCCCTGTGAAGGCCCTCGGGATTCCTGCAGTGGCACTCTGCTGTCCCTGTACCCGCCGCTGTCCCTCGGGTGTCTCCGTCATGGTCAGAGCGTCACAGTTCTCCACCAGGCCCAGGTCAGCTGTGGGGTCACCTGAGTGACCACCTGATGACATCACCCCTGCCACAGCCTGGGGACAACAGCGAGGACCTCAAGGCCACGACTGGGCGCCTACAGGGACACTGACTCCCGGCAAACAAGTGCATCACACCTCTAGGTTTGGGACTTTCTGCACACACTGGTGGTCACACAGAATACCCAGGTGGCCCTGGCTTACCTCCGGACCACAGGAAACCGCGTTGTGTCCTTGTGATGCCCTTTTAGAAACCTGCAGGTGGTGGCCAGGTCCCCAGAGCCCCTGGGGAAAGAGCTCTAACCCCTCCTTGCATTCCTCCCAGGACCTAGTTTCAGGTCTTCTTTTCAACCCAGGCATTGCTAATAAAGCCACTCCAACCTGCCAAGATCCAGGTTAACCACAGGGGCCCAGAACCCACCACAGCACAGCAAAGGACAGCACAATCCGTCCAGAGGGCAGCAAACCATCACCTCCCTTATTCTGGACCCTGTACTCCTATTAATGTAACCAAAGACTAAATTTCCTCTTAATAGAAATCATCCTAGCACCTGCTCAAATGAAGCTTGTGTCAATTATGCCCACTGGATTCTTTTTAAATGAATAGTTCCCCATTTTTCTGAGGAACACACGTGTAAATCGCCAACAAAGAATTCCAGGAGCCCGTGCGAGCGGGGTGGCCGAATGGCCAGGGCAGAGCGGCAGGGGGTGCTAGCGAGTGAGCGGGAAGACTGTGGGCTTCTGCTTCTAGAGCTCCCCCCAGACAGAGCCTGCAGCACAGGGACCAGGCAATCTGTCACACATGCAGGATATATTTTTAAAACAATTTCAGGTATTTAAAAATTCATTGATTTTTTTTGTCGCCCACCTCAAAAACACCAGAGAAAAAGAAAAAATACATATTTCATCATGTTAAAAATTCCAACTGCTTTCTTTGTCAGGGTTTGAATCATACCACGCCTGGATTCCGAGGGCGTTCGCAGGCCGTCTCCTTAGGTCACCGCTCTCCGGTCGCACTCTGAGCTCTGGGGGGCGTGGCTCGAGCTCTGAGCGCTGAGGCAGGGACGGCTTGGCCAGGCCCCGTGGGCGCCAGCACAGAGGCATTGCAGTTAATCTGGTGTTTGCCAGGACTCCTGGGGACAGCGTGGCCTTTGATCCGGGGCTTTTGGAGGCTCAGCGTGCCTGCCAGGTTCTGCGTGAGGCCACAGCCTTGGTCCTTGTGTAACCACCTGGTGGCCCTACTTTCCTGCACTGGGTGAACAGCGCCTTGGCGTCCTTGAGTCCGGGTCCTTGAGAATGAATTCCACTCCTGATCTCCTGCAGCCCTGGAGATTTGGCCATGAGCAGATTTCAGACAGGAAATGCGATGTTGCTGGGTTTGTTTGCCCTGCCCTTGTGGCGTGACTGACTGCCCTGCTGGGGACTCCAGGGTATCCGGCAAAGGAGGGGCTGCTGAGCACAGCAGAGCCATGGCCTGGGTGTCCCACTCCAGCAAGGAGACTGGCCAGAAACTGGGCAGTGCCAAGAGGGGAAACAGAGGCAGGGCAAGGGGGACAGAGAGCCTGGGAGGGCAGCAATCATTCTGGAGCAGACAACTAAAAGAATCAACGGTGTGAACCTCAGTGGCCCCCAGGAGCAGTCCAGACCGGGGCAGCAGCACGTGCAAAGGCCCTGGGGTAGGA